>OX376704.1:4007606-5343475 GCA_947389935.1 Agrilus cyanescens
TGAGGTAAATACATATCGGGCTTTATATCAAAAATTTTTAAAAACCATAACTGTACCTGGGCCAGTTTGAGAAGGCGAAGTTTGTAATAGAATTATTGAAGCAAAATAGGAGTTTATTATTTTGTTATAATTCTTATTATTAATTATGTTGCTGTCGGTTAATTACTTTCTTGGACTTTGAATACAATGTCTTATCTTTTTAAAAAGCGAGATTAATGGTGGTTATTAAAACACAACGGTCTACTGGAACTCTATCATCGTTGGTACAATGACTAGATGAAATAGTTGCTATTACTATAACTTACGATAAATTACCCCTGTTTTTGTCAGTGGCGATACAACACGACCAACAGTAGTAGTATAACAAGGGGGATACTGCGACACTTGTTTGATCTTACCCACTCTTATACTTTACGTTGTCTACGCCCATTTCGTTAGCAATACAAGAATTTCCTCAAAAACCGACCCATTACATCAATTTTCCTCTTTCCCTTTGGACTACCCCGTATAAATAAGTTGTGGTACAGACAACTTGTAATTTTTGTGAAATATTCTTATTCGAAGTTATAAATTGAATTATTGATCTCATCCCATTCAGAAATTCTATTGCCCTCCGAAGGCAATAAAGGTACCTGAACGTAATCCACCTTTACCCTCGTATTCAATATTTATTTGAATTCCAGTATGTGCCCACGATTGAAAGCTCTGTTCTATCATGGCCTATCAAAAACCGTTCGTATAGTTAGGAATGGAATAAAAAAAACTTAAATTGTTGTTAGAAATATTAGAAATTGAAGGAGGCGAGACAATTAGAGTTTGGTAACAACCCCTTCTTGACCCTAAGTTAATACCTACCTATTAAACAACCTACTTAGTATTTAAGCTGATTCTTTGTAGGCCACTCTAAACATGCAGCTTTACTGACTACTGTAATACTTAGTTGCATAAACGAACTTGGGAAGTAATCAATATGGTTTTCGATAATGATAAGTTTCAGCTCGAGCCATTACCTATCTATTGATTGCTCTAAGTCGATGGTCTTAACTAATACATAGAAATTACTAGCAGCAATCACAACCAGTATACAGAATATTCTACATACATACCAAAATTCACAGACTGAACCAATTTTGAATGAATGAAACTTTATGACAAATAGGCGTAGGGGTAAATTTTGAAACAGAGGTTAAAAATATTTATATAACATATAATATTTTAAGAACATTCTAAGGGTGTCAAACGCGGTTTCCAAATTTGGAAATCAGTAGTACACAGCCAATGATTTACGAAGCATAAAGTTGTTGTATTTACAAATTTTGACCCCCAATGAGATGGGGATGGATCGCGTTTAAAAATTGGCATACTCACGCCGTGTTTGTTAGGGATTTATGATAAATCTAAATTAAAGTTATGTACATATTGTATATCTGGTGGAATTTAATAAATATGAGATAATATAAATATAAAATGACACAACAGCCAATTGTTTTGTCCAAATTAAACCCACATTTCACTTGTTTCAAATCAACAATTAGTAAACTGTTCACAAATGGAAATAAACTGAATTGCTTCTGTACACATACAGGGTGGTTCAAATAACTAAAATTTCCCTTAAAAGGCCTAAAATACCAAAGCCAACTATAGTTTCCATTTGAAAGGCGGAGTTTTATTTATTTCTGATAAAATTAAGATTTTTAAAAAATTTGAGTATGCCACTGAATTGTGCTTAAAAAAATGGCCCCAAAGATAACGTCATCGATTTTCCAAAAACGTTTCTGGAAAAGCGACCCCTTGACTTGAGTCGATTTTACGATTTGGACCACCGTGTACATTATGTATGTGCCATTGCGTTCACGTTAATATGTACCTATTTGCAACTAAAATCCCAGAATCCTTTATACTGAAGTCCTCTGCAATTATTTACATGGACATAATTATTTTATATCGCATGCATGGCATCGGCATTGGGCATTGGCAGCTATCAGAATAAAAAAGCCGATCGCCAAAATACACGCATGAATAAAGCTCTAAAATCGTTAAAGCATTTGTTGGAAGACGAGTAGTTACATTACAAAATTTGTACCTAGTGTTTATAATAAGTACATGTTTATATATCATGGACAAAAGCAATTGTTTCTGATTAACCCCTGGAGGATAGATTCGTCGTTTCAGAACACTGTATATTTCGAGTTTATATTCATTTAACAACTATTCTAAACAGAGCTATTTTTTTCCGTTAGGAAACATCCAAACAACTATAACAATCACAAGGTTCAAGATTATCTTAATATAATCTACTTTGCAAGAGCTGTCAGGGAGATGGAGCGGTATTCTGTTAACGTTTGTGCAGATCTATAGTCTGCGAAATGCGAAACTAAATAATCCAACACTTCTAATCCTGTTAGTGAGGAAATTACTCCTTAATTTCCACGAATAGTCTGCGCCAGCTTCCCGAAATATCATTTATTCATTATTGCCAATTTTACCACCTTAATATACTTCAAGAAGATAATTTTCTTAATAATTCATAATTACTTGCACAATTAATACTTACAAAGGACTTCTTCAAAAAGGAATATATGATGCCACTAAATTAGTAAACTTCGTTATTTTAAACGCAAAAAAAAAAAGACTGATGCGAGGAGTCCCTACGCGCGGAAGAAATGAAACTGGAATCACTCATTTATGACTGGAATATTGAAACATAGGACGCTTCACGATGCATATACCACGCACATGCGCACGAACTCTTTTTCTGTCTCTCTTCCTCTTTCTTTAAATTCCCCTTCCTCAGTCGCATTAAACGCTCAACGCAACCAATACCGTGCTCTCGTTCCCCTCTCCATAATAGCGTCAAACGTTTAACGCAACCATCTCGGAACTCGCATTAGAAGACCAATGGACATTGTATCGTGTTCCCGCTTTTTAAATTCAAATTTAAATTTGACGTTTGCAGTGATTGACGTCTTAATGTACAGAATCAAATTTCTTTTCTACTGATATATAGGGCTGTTGGCATATGCCTCTGAGAAATTTGCGATTTTTTGTAAATCTTAAACGAATAGACAGGAAATTTTATTTTCTATTGTAGGAAACAAAAAAGGTCTAAAAAAAATTTCTGTATGTAGAGGACAAATTGAAAACCTACGACGTAACCGTTTCCCTTTTTTTTTTCTGTCATGGAAAAATAAGTATGGGAAATATTTGAAGAAGATTAAGGCATATTTTTGAGAAAATCGACGAATTGTTGAACCGTTTTGTTATTGACGATCAGTTCTTAAGTTCGGTGGAGGGATTAATGGATAACATTCACGTTGGCAGAGGGATTTCTGTCTGAAATTTATTGATGATTGACCGTGATACGAGAACGAATGCAATTCTGGTTTCAACAGTTAAATGGATTGCCCACTTTCTCAACTAACTGTCTATAACACAAAGTAATCAACAGAACGTTTATCGCAACTTGGGTATAAAACAAAACATATTAACAATAAATTAAACGCAACAATTACTGTCAAACATATGTAAGCAATTCTTTTATTGTAAATTACGATGATTTTACGGGCTTGAGGGCCGTGGTCTAAAGGCTGAATTATTGCCTGACGTTTCGTCATCGTCTGTGGCTGACATCTTCAGAGGAAATAGTTCGAACGTTGAAGAAAATTTCTATCTCGTAGTCTTCTCGGCTGTCTGGTGTCGAATGTGCTACAATTGCATCTGTCCCGCTATTTATATAGTTCGCTTCGGGGGCGGGGCTACTTGCTGTCGCGTGAGACGGTGCTAAATGAAATTTGGACAGCAGCTGTTTAGAAAATCAAAACGCTCCTATTGGCTACACCGTCTCACGCGACAGCAAGTAGCCCCGCCCCCGAAGCGAACTATATAAATAGCGGGACAGATGCAATTGTAGCACATTCGACACCAGACAGCCTAGAAGATTACGTGATAGAAAGCTTCTACAACGTCCGAACTATTTCCTCTCAATATATCAGCCGCAGCTGCTGACGAAACAACAATTCAGCCTTTAAATCATCATAATTTACATGACGCCGGCCGTGCAAGCCTACATACTACAATTTTTTATTGTTATTCTCAGTTGGACTTCGAATTCCCTGTTTCTTATTCTGCATAGGCATGACTTTTCTGATGCTTAAAAACGAGTGGTGCTTAACTTCTTCAGTTTCGAGTATTTAGTGAAGTAGCTTTACAGTAATCCCTGGATTGAGAAAACCCCAAACACAGTCTTTTACTTGGGTTCCAATTGATGTAAAACATTTTATTATTATGAAACCGAAAAAATTTCCAGATGTGCATCGATTTTCAGCTGCATGGCGAGAAAAACTGCGGCGGTTTCGTGAAACAATATTGTAAATTTAGATTAGACTTCTATTAGGTTTTAATTAATTCGAATTGTGTTTCCGATAAGAAGATGCTGCAAACTTTCGTTTTAGAAATCCTGTCCTCAAATTAGTTTAATTTAATTTGCCAATGTATCTACTTACTACAATTTTAAATTTCCTTTAACAGATACTTGGATTAATAGATAATTTTCATTTTTCGAACTCTTGTATAAATTTTATCAACCCTTCTCCTTTGTTGTCGTATTTTAGTAACTTTTCCAATGTTCGGCACCTTTGAGTATGCATAACGTGAAGGTAATATCCTTCTCTAACATCTTGCCCCCATAAAGACAAGCCCCTCGCAGTTAGTAATCAAATTAAAATCGGCAAAAGAATTTAGGCGAACATCACCTTAATTTATGAGTCACTCTCTTAATTGGGAACATTAACGAAGAATCATTTTCAAGCCTTAACATAAATGATCCAGATGGTTGACTAAGAAAATGTTTCATGCCTTTTAACAAAAAATTAAACTAATGAAAAAAGAAATAGAAAAACCAAAAATAAATTTTTAGTATGCGCTAAGCAAACAAAAATAGTGACTCGTTTAAAACGTAACTCTTTTATAAAATGACTGCAATATTTTAAGAGAGAGTTCTTACAATGAGGTGAGATTTTCTGTGGGTAATCGAAACAGGGAAAAATACCTGCAATTACTCTTAAAAATATGATTTTAAAAGAAGAAATATTTTACTGTCAAGCTTTTTTCTGTCAAGAATCTTAATTAATTCTGCCCGAAAAAAACTGCTCACTAATTTATAAGCCTTCAAAAAAAGGAAATGATCTTTTCAACGCCCAACGTCATTCTGTCAGTTAATAAAAAACTTGCGGAAATGAAATTATTAAACGGTCTACTAGATCGTCCAACGTATTTAGTGAAATTTGTAAAATCACTTGCGAACCAGATCGAATTTGAACTTTTTAAATTTTGAATTATTCATGGCTGGTAAAAATTTCAATACCCTTACACACCCTGTACATAGAAGCTTATTTTTTTTAAACTGAGTTTGTCCAACATATCCGTTAGAATCTACATTTAGGGATGTTTAAAAAGCACGCATACGTTTTTAATTAGCGAACTATTAAAAAACAACTTAGAAATAAAGTTTGAATTCAGAATTGATCAGATATTAACCTAAATATATTAAATGAAATCTAATTCTATAATATTGTTACAATTATTCCATTTGGAGAGCCTACAAATCGATATCACTTAGGAGAACTTGCCGAACAAAAACCAGAATACAAGAACCATAATGTCAAAGCAAGTCGACGACGGAATTTCAACGATCCATGCAGTCACTAAACTTCAATCAACAAATTTAATAACACCACGTATATATTTGTACGTATGAGAGTGTAGTATTTAACTTGTACAATGGCAAAGATGTAAAATAATAATTATTAACCTACAAAAAAAGAAGAATAAGTAGTATCTTTTTGTCGTTACGCCATAAATAAATGATTGAGAATAAACATAAATATTTTCGTAAAAAAGAAATTGTTTACATAAAGATTGTCGAAGGCGCCATCTATTAATATTGGTCAAAGTTGTTAACATCATGTTTGGTGACTAGTTACGGTACTGTGCAGTATATCTGTAGTGGAAATGCCTATTTTTCCTGTTCAAAATAAAGTGCAGGTCGATAGTAATGTAGTTCTCGTGAAACTAGAACCATTTCCATCCATATGTGGATTCCATTTAGTCAAGTGTTACATTATGAACTTTATAACATTCGGAAAAGTTCTCGGTGTGTTTGGTTGGGAAAGCTGCAAGCCGATTTCAGTAAAAAAAAGGGGGCCATATGCTCCGACCGCTTTTACGAACCATTGCTGATGAGATGAACGGTTGGGAAAGGGTGTGTTACGTAATAAATGTTAGATACTCCCCTTTCATCTTCAAACTGACGATCGTATTGATTCGTTCAAAAATATTTTCTTTATCATTCATTTACTACACATCTAAAGTGTCAAATATATCAACCATAACCATATTCACTTATCAATTAATGATGTCTTCCAACATCCACCATATTGAATTTTTCTTAATTTGATCTGTTTATTCAGCAAAAATGCAAAATTTTGGTTTAACTAGGACCTATATACTCTTTACATTGCCATTGATTGATGCTCTAAAACAATTTGTGTAAATATTTGAATTGAAAATGACTTTAATCTTGTAACAATTGTTATAAAATGGCGACTAGCGTCTAGCGTCCGCCATATTGAATTTTCAACAAAAATACAAATGAATTGGCGTAGTCCTGATTATTATTATTATTCCTGGAATATTCCAACCAACGACGGCCTATAGACCCGAATCAGGACTACGCCAATTCATCAACTGGCCGCGAAAGCCTTAACCATTTTGTCAAAAATACAAATTTTTAGTTCATTACACACTTTCGATTGTTACTGCTGGTTTTATACACATTTCGTGTTGTTTCGAAGCCAAAAATAGACAGACTGAAATTAAATGGTATTTTTTTGTGATTCTATCGACTTTTTTCCACGTTTGTTTCTGTTGTAAGCGATATTTGTGAGTTATTACTGTACCCGCTGCGTATGTATCTATAATACCTATGAGATTTCTTTTCGGAAAAAGCCTGAAATACTTATAAAGACGAATAGTAGCAAATTGAAATCAGCTTAGAGAAACGACAGTAAAGTTGTTTGGCTTTTAAGGAAATGGAAATGGATCTATGTCAGTGTTTTCAAAGGTAAAGTTTCACTCAAGCCACCTCCTACGTCAGACCATAGTACATTATACCGGCATGTAAATTAATCTTTTTACTAAATTACAACCAATATTTATTGATTTGACGCCTCTGTCATATGACGTCACGAAATAATTAACATGGTAAAACTAATTGCAGTCGATTTTTGATTGACTCCTATTTTTTTGGAAACTGGCCGGATATTTCTATTGAGCAATTAAAGAGAATAGTTTGACTTGAAACAACAATTTATTGGGAGGGTTCAATTATAAAGACGAAGACTTGGTAATGAGGGCTCGATGTCAAGATGCCTTTTGTTTTTACCCCTATTATTTTATGCATTTCACACTTGCATTCAAAATGCATTTCCGCCAAGTTTCATTGTTCAACCGATTTCACGACTCCACTGTACAGATCTGTTTATATGGATCGTTTGTTAGAGGTCTATTTTTTTTAAAATGCATGAACTAAATTTTGGATACAGCGTGGATGATGGCGTTTAAATAGTTTTTGCTGCGTTTTTTTTTTGTATCTTTAAATAAAAGACTCAACTTGTGGTTTTTAACTTCACTGGATACATAGACTGTTGAAAAAGTTTCTAGACAAAATTTGTGTTATTTTAATAACGATTATTATTTATCTGAACTTTGTTCGTAATTGAAATAGGCGTTCGGAAATTGTCCACCAAGATCACATATTGTTTGGTTCTAAGAGAATGCTTTTATCCTACCAATTTAGTCTTTCCTTTTATCCTGCATACACATATGTAGTCCTGTCTACGAATATTTTCGCAAAGAATACTGTTCTATCTTGTTTGTTTGACTATCAGATCTCCTAAATACCTCCTCTATTAAATCTTGTTCCATCTTAAGGTAATTTTTTCTTTATACTCTCTTATTTTAAAACAAGTCAACAAAAGAAATCTGCGAAAGATGGAAGAAAGGAGCGAATATATTCTCAGTTAAGTCATTGGATTTTAGAATTATATTTTGGCGTTTATCAAGTCTAGAATTCATTTATTTCGTGACTCATAGATATAACCAACAGACCATAAGCCAATAAGGCCAAATTAGGGGTATGGCGAACAGGATTTGCAAACAAGCAGTAAAGCTTCAGGCACCCATTCAAAAGCAGAACATAAACACTGTGTTTATTCGTAATACACAATCAAAAGGGGTAGTGTATCGCTTAAACTATATAATTATTTTACAAAAAATATCATAACAGCATTCTTATGTATACAAGTTTAACAAATGGATTAAGTTAGATAGTTAAATTATATACAGGGTGTTGCTTCCTCGATTGCTTTTAATTTTGAAAAATATGAAATACATTGCAGTAAAACATTAGAAAATGAAACACCCTGTGCATAATTTATAAACCGTAATACTTAATCATTTGCAATTAAATAACAAACTTTATAATATATCGTTAAAGTCGATTTTTAACTGGTAGTTAATTTTTCAAGAACAGAGAATTATTTCGTTGTCACGGGATGAAAAATGATGGTGGTGGTTCATTAATATTAATATTAAAAAAACGCTTTAATTTCGAGTTTCCCATTTAATTTTTGTACGTACATACATACACACTTATTTGGGCGAAGTAAAAAATATTACCTACCTAATTTACCTAATTAACTAATAAAAGTTATGGCAAAATATAATCTGTAATTTCTAAAATACAATTAGAATGTTTAGTAGATTTAGGGGTGTGTAAATAGTGGGTACAATGTGTTCCAAACAAAATAACGTAATATCCCTAAAATTACATTGTGCCCCTAACAGGAAATTTAATTAAAAAAGTACTTCAATACAAACAAAGAAAATTTGAATAAACTGAAGTTAGCGGGGAAAACTTTTCAAACGGCTACTAGCTAAAACGAAAAATTTTCCATTTTAATTTTTCTTGTAATGAGAGAAATTAAAATTGTAATGAGTTGTTGGAAGAAAACTGTCCGTTCTTCATAAGTGTAAAGTAGGCGCTTTGATGTACCTATCCTTTAATTAAAAAGGGGTGATAATTTATGGTAACAGAGCAGCTTTGTTTAATATCGCGCCCTGCCAAAATTAGTTAAATTTTCGACATGTCTCACATCTTTCTCAAAATTTATGGAAACGTGCTTAACCTCAAACAAATTTTGATTAAGTAACTCAAAATTACTTCGTAATAAAATAAAATATTATTCAATGTCACAGATACATCTTAGCATAAATCGTTTTTGATAATAATAAATAAAGTTGAAAATGAACTTTAGGTGAGTTATTGGAAATATCTTGCAACGTCCGTTCATTTAAAATTCTTTCAAGTTAACACTTGACCTTTTCCGCGAACACTGGCCCCCTAGATTCCTTTGATGCAGATTGTTTTTGAATCCTACTCCTGAATAGTCAGTTAAAAGCCCTTAACTTTTCTTCTTCAACGTTTTCTTTTATACTGTTGCCCCCAAGATGAAAATTTGCTTTGTTAAGCGGCTTGAAATACCTCAACGCGATATATGTACGTTGTACGTCTACATCTATCTACATTATAACGACTGAATGTTCGATACACTCGGCGGACTTATCAGATTCTTGTTACGATTATTTTACGTCAAGGGGAAATGTTATCTTAAATCCATCAAAATTTACGTATGAGTTCATTTTCTTCCATACAAAAAGGAAAAATCAAATCGCATCATCGTTTCAAAAGTGAACTTCGTTTCAGTTTCCTTCATACTTGATTATTTCTCCATCTCATCTCCGAACATTCAAAATTAACGCAAAAAAAAAAAAGATTAATATAAGATTGCATCAGTACGTCCAGTTAATCACAGTCAAATTAACCAAAAGACGTTTTCACTTCAAGAATGTTACGAAATAACAACACTGTAACGAAAAGAATTTGATAGTTCATCGTTTTTTTTTTGTCTCAGGAGTATTGTAAATGTAAAATTGAGTTTTTCTTTTATGTAAACGAAGCAACGGTCCGTAACGTTGTTCCGGGAAAATCATGATGTAACACTCCTTCGAAAGGATACGTCAATTTCACGGACTTTTTGAATGTAACGGCCGATTTAACGGAACAAAACGAGCACTGAATAAGGTAACGTCTACTTAAAGGAATTCGGCAGTCTGGAACATGACAAGACCGAAGAAATATTGTCACAGAGAAGATCATTTAAAATTCACAGTTCGCTTACGCGGTTTCTGTTCACGACGGGGGTCGTAGCAACCCCCAAGTGCCTTGGTCAGATCTTTACAGTCACTCAATTTTTAAACAACAGCAGTTAATGAAAATGTTAATTAATTAATTTTACTTAACTCAAATTATTTATATTTAATAAAAAGCATGAAATCCATTATTTTAAAAAGCTCTGCTCTATAACGAAATCTATTATTTTTATTCACTTTAATTACGTTCATCTGTAAATATCTGCGAGCTGGATTGTACGTGATAAAGCTTACGATTAGTTCTATTTGACCACATCTCCAAGACGTGTACTGACAACGATCTCTCCTGAATTTCATCCCTTTTAAAGCTGCACATATGTACTTAAAACAACCTTGCTTTATTAAAGCTCTAGACCGTTTTTCTATAAAATCACATGGATTTGGACATTATTCACTAAAAATATCGCAGCTTAGTACCCATAGGACGTTTATACCAACTATTAGTTCTAATATCTAATACCTAAAACTGAGTGGATAATCACTAATTCCCTTTTAGGATTCCGAACATCCCAATGGGAAAACGGAAACCTTATGGGATCACTCGTGTGTCTATCTATTATAATGGACCGATAAATTGAAATTTGGTGCACATATGAACAGTAACGTAAATAAAAGAATTTCGAACATAAGGGTCGCTTTCAGGGGATTATCAGATAATGTAAAAAGTCTGTATGACATATTAAATCAAAGGGCTTATTGTTGTTGTGAGGGTTAGGTTAGGCTAGGTTATATATTCCCTTTATAATTTTAAGATAGATAAAAAAATCTTGAAAAAATATAGAAAATAGTTATTGACTCTCAATATTGTTTCAATAGCCAATGTGCATTCCGAAAATTACCTACCCTCAAAAAGAATTAAAATATTAATTAAGTACAAAGAAAAAAATATATATATAACTTAATCACTTGGCTTTATCCACGTATTCAAAACTAAGGATAAAAGTAACTTTTTGACCAATATCGTATCTATTTTTAAGTTTCTTCTTGTAGGTCATAAGTAATCAAAATACAGATATTTCTTCCTAATAGGAAGTCGGATACCATCATTCCTCCTATATTCGTACAAAAGTTTTGATTTTGAAGTAAGGAATTGCAAAAGTGGGAAGCTTTTAAATAGAGAGGAAGCTATAAAAAGTTCGAAAGAAAAATTAACACGCCTCTCTCATTTTGGAAATTTATGGGATGGCAACTGGCATTCTAAGTCGCTGCCCACAACATCACGTAAATGCTAGGGAAGTGCCTTCGGCAGTTTAATGGGCTCTTGTAGAAGAAAATATTTATCGAAAAAACAACACATCCTTCCTTACATTTTCTTTCAAAAAAAAAAAAAAACGTTTGATGTGAAGAAAATAATAAGTAAAACAATTTCAGTATTATACCGAAAAATCATGCATTAGAAAGAAAGGTGTTAATTATTTTTGTCCCAAGATATATGAAATGTCTTTTAGGTGGTACCTAGTTTAATTTAAAAAATCTTTTAGTTTAGTTAGGTGCGTGTTTTAGACCTTTGTTCGGAAAGAAAATAGAAAATCGTGTTCTTTGAAGACGCAGGCAAGTATGTTGCAGAACATAACTTCAAAGGACATCGTTGCCTTAGGCTCCCCTAACGATATGTGTATATTCTCTCCCTTTTGGACAGAGAACCTACACACATAAAAATGAGTTCGTTCAAAAGAAACTAGAAATTCAGTTAATTAAAATAAGTCAAAGCAATTCCTTTTGAGTATTTAGATATTTATGCATAAAACACTTCTGGACGCATAAAAAAACAAGAAGAAAACAAAAAGTGCTAAATAGTAAAAGTTCACAAACACAAATGTGTTGAAATTTTTATTTCTGTTGCTCCTTCTGATGGCGTTACAATCTAAGATGGCGCCTAATTTTAACCTAACCTAACCTAACATTTTAAGAGCCAAGCACTCTAAAACTATCACTTGTTTAACTTACTATAAAATAGAACATCCATAATTAATTGAAACTTCAAAATTCCGTTCCAACAATAGCAAAAACTGATTACTTCTTTCATTTGTTAGTATGTACTACTAAATAAACATTTCATGCTATTAGAATTCTCTAACTGAAACTTTCGAATGTTCCTCTTGAACTCCAATTTATTATAGTGGTTTTACTGTAGAGAATAGTTTTTGTGGATATAGTTGAGTGTCGGTAAGTCCAAAGTTTATCGTGGCTTGTGGATGAAGGGAAGCAGTGCAACGGGCTCGCGGTCATCTGACGGTGCCCAACGATAACAAACAACAAAAGCTCGTGTGTGGTCAACTAAAAGCATCCCTGTCATGCGAAAATGTAGAATTTCCTCCTAGCATTGTACCGAACACTCAATGCAAGTGGATGGGAACGGAACCACGTTGGCAAAAAAATGCTCTACCGCAAATTTTGGGGAAGCTTTTAACATAAAGCCAATATGGGATGCATTATTGCAAACCCATTTACGTTCGCCAAATCAAATTCATTTCCATAGAACCACTTAGTTGAACATTCCTAATCAAGTTTTAATTAATAGGTAGGTACTACATAGGCTAAGTACTCTCTAAAATTCTATTGACTTTTTAAGATTTTTTAGATATGTAATTCTATTTTAAATTAACCTGAATCATAGATATTCGTTAGACCTCTAAAACAGTCTATATCGGTTTATTTTATGTACCTACCTAAAGCTTAATGCCTTTTGGCCTCGTGTAACATATGTTTCATAAGAAGAAGAAGAAGAAGAAGAAGAAGAAGCATTTCCCAGATAAACGTTTCTTTTATTGCTCTCGTATTTCGAAACAGATAGGCACTAAAAAGACGCGTTCTTTCACATAATACATCGCACAAACAGAAAAAAAACTGCTATTGATTATTTCTACAATAACAATGCCGTTGTCATAATTAGGATTGATTTTAAACGACCAGATTTTTGTAACCGTTGCAAAATTATTGTAATATGTAAAAAAATTTCAAAGGCTTATTCAAAATTAAGCCCTTAAAGATGTATTAATAATAATGATATGTATGCCCAAATGGCTTTCACACATTCCTCTATACAACAAGTGCTGTAAACTTTCCAGTAACTATTCTGCTCTCTTAAAACTATCCCAATACTGCCCCAAAGATGTAAAATGGCGGTTTGCGATGCGATACAAACGAATTCCATGCGGACAGAAGCTCATATTGTATTTATAGTATCTATCCTTCTGCATCATGGACTTACCCTTTAATTCTGCCAAGTTCATGACATATTGTTTCCGCTTGTGATTCATTACTTAGTTATTAGTTCACGATCCGATACCTAGCAATAGGTACGAAGTTCTATACAAAGGAAAATAATCGATAAAGGGACACAGAAGCATTCTATTGAAGATATTGCAATTCCTTACAGTCAAACTACTTCTTTGAATTTTTATCTGTAGCATTTTACACAGAACGTTTAGAAATACTTTAAGATCACTAAGAATAGATTTATTACCTCTCGAGCGACTTTTAATATTGTCTGAATAAGACATGTTAAAGAAAGCACTCTTTTGACATATTGTAGATCATGGAAATATTTGAAAATTCCAAGAACATCAAACAAGTAATAGTGACATTTGGCGACAAAATTTCCAGTCAAAAATAGAAAATTGATTTTATAATGTGATAAACAGTTTTCCACCAAAAATTCTTAATGACTTGCTCCTATCGTTAACACAAATTTCCCACTTAGCACTAATTGCAAGCTTAATTAGTATATGAACAATTTTCTTGCTTACTAAATACCTGCTTGAATTTCGATTTTAATATTGTATCAAGTTTCATTTCCCTGATGCTGTTACCACGTCTATTCTATTCCGCATTAATCAGCAGCCATTAATTCAATCATTCAATAAATAAATATTATAACAACAAAATATGTAATAATATTTTAGAAATTAAATGATAAACAGTGAAAGAATTTCATTGCTGTCAACCAAATTCCACTTAATTTTCATTAAAAGTTATACCTAAAGTAACTAAATTTCATTTCAGATCCAATACTATAACAATTTAATAATAATTATATTCAAAAAACGAAAATATCTGGAAAATTTTAGCCCAAAGAGTGAATACAAACACTATGTACCTAATGGTAGGTGTAATATAAATACAAAGTTTTAATCAAAGTTGTCAAAAGTTCCCCGAGTGAAATGAAAAAGCTCAAACGAACCAAAATATTCAATTTAGCAAAGCTTTCAAAATTTGGAGCTGAACCATTTTTGATTTAGAAGCAACGAACACCATAAATTTAACAGCTGACGTTAAACTCACCTGTCAATCAGGACGAAATCTGCTCGGTTGGCCTCCCAGGTAAAAATTTACAACCGCAAATTCATCTGAAACAAGTGAGACAACCCAATGATTATTTATTATTTAAAATTCCCCTAACCTAATTTACATTTTTACAACTTTAAAGAAAATTCTTAAAACACACATTATCTTTCAAAAATGCAGTACAAATCCTAAGAAACATACACAGGGTGTCTCAAAAAATAAACTCAACTGAAAAGTAGATAGTGACCACTACTTTAAATACATTAATTAATTATATTATTTACAAAATAGTTTAATATTCATCGTACAAACTCGCAAAAGATTTCAGGTATAAAATGGAAAAATCGTTTCCAAGCACAAATTCCATTCGTGCACCTTTAAGAGTCCCTTTGACTTCTAAAAAGTTTAACGTAAAACTGAACCTTTTCAATTTGTACAGTCGTAGCAAACGAAAGAAATATAAAGAGAGAAATGAATTAATTGTTTCTCCTATGCATCCAGTAAAATTACAAACGATTCATAACTTTTAATTAAAAGACGAAATAAGGACATGAAAATAAAAAGACAATTTTCCTCGAATTTACTAACCGTACACAAAGGCGTGGGCCTTAATGGGTCTGTTTGTTATAATTATTATTATTATTATTTTATTTTACCATGGCCCATTGAAGAGGACTTCTAAGATCCGTCCCTGACCTAAATTAAAAATTAGAAGGGACTGTGAAAAAGTAACACACAAAAACCATGTCCAAAAAAGCCTTTAAGTCTCTTCATTAATTACGTCTAACGGAATTAAATGTTCAATTAATTTGGTGAACGTTTTTAATTCTTTCTTAAAAGAAAATAAGGAAATGCTGATTTATTTATTATTTAAATGCCAGATTCGTTCGTCTGAGAATGAGGGGAAAAACTCATGCAAAAATAAACCACCTCACGATTAACTAAAATGTTTTCCAAATGAAACGTGCTTATGCAGATTAGATTCCGATGAGTAGCTATGGCAACCAGGAGAACCCTATTTAGTCATTTGTTCCAACGACGATACTTAATTCTAACAAATTCCGTTGGAATTACATCAATAGTTCTTCATTATGTTAATTTAAAAACTTTAAATCCAATTTAAAACCGTCAAGTATCAAGAAGTTTCTAAACAAACTGCAAACTAATAACACAAAGTCGGGAACATCAATATTTAAAAAACTCAACACATTACATATTTGAAATTAATAAATAAAGCTAATAATAAATAAATACAGTAAAAAAAGAGTCTCATAAATTGTATAGTGCCAAATGGCTGACAGGATGAGTTTAGAAAACTTCAGGAGAGTTAGAAAAAAGTTAGGAAAAAGTTTGTTCCTAAACGATGTGCCTACAAAATTGTGTTCCAAGCAATCTCTATTATAAAAACTTGCCCCACAGTTTTTATATAAAAAAAAAGCCAAGATTGTATACACAAGTTGTATAAACTTATGGGGTATTTTATTAAAAAACTCAAGACACAAGGGATTCAAGGCATATGGACAGGGTGTTTTTACACGATTTAGGGAAACTAAGTTTTGAAAATTTTACAATGGGGATAACGTTTTTAACTAAACAAAGTTGTTGTTTCAACTTTTCAAACTTCCTTTTTTTCGGTATGACTAAAACAAAGTACAGACTAAAGTCAATTAAAATTTTTTTTTGTTGAAAAAGATCATCTTTGAAACTCTTAGTTTTGCAAGAACTAGCTGTACTTAGAATTTGTTTATTTTCGATATTATAAAAATCTTTTTGTCTTTGTATAATTTGCACTAGTGAAATTGTTGCTGGTTGTATATCGAGTATTATTTTCTGAAATCGGAACGGTTGTCTTAGAACCGAGAAAATTACCTTTCAAAATCAAGGAAACAATAGAAAGATAAATTGAGGTTGTTTCTTCTAATGTTGAAAATCAGAAAGAACGAGCGACAAAGGAGCAGTGATTGATATTATGATATTCACCATAATATACGAAACTAAATTAAAGGAAAAAAAAACACCTTTAAGCTATTTTTCACCATGTTGTTGTGACGATGAAGGTAAATCTGTTGCCAGTTAGAATGTCACGCCAATTAAGTTTCTAAAAGACTTTTTAAAATAAAACCTCTAAAGATGTTATACTAATAATCATCATATTTACTTCTTTGTATGCCCGAATAGCTTTACAACTATGCTGTTCTCTTAAAACTATCCTAATACTGCCCTGAAGATGTAAAACGGTGGTTTGCGATAGAATACAACCGAATTCCATGCGGACAAAGTCGCGGGCAGAAGCTGCTCATATTGTATTTGTTGCATCAAATCCTTCTTCATCATTGACTTACCCTTTAATTCTGCGAACTTTGCGACATATTGTTTCCGCTTGTGATTCATGGCTTAGTTATTAGTTCACGTTCCGATCCCTAGCAATAGGTACGAAGTTCTATACAAAGGAATAATCGATAAAGGGACACAGAAGCATCCTATTGAAGATATTGCAATCCCTTACAGTCAAACTACTTCTTTGAATTTTTATCTGTAGCATTTTACACAGAACGATTAGATCACTAAGAATAGATTTAGTACCTCTCGAGCGATATTTATTATTACCTATGTGTAGATATAAGACGGCGTTTAATAATTTGATGTCAAAAAAAGTTACAGTTCTACTCTTTTGACCTAGATCATAGAAATATTAGAAAATTCCAAGAACATCAAATAGCAACAATTTAAAAGTGCTAAAAGCAATATTTTTAATATAAAATTCATGTACGTTAAAGCTGTCATAACTCCACTGCTTCAAAATTTTAGCGACATTATTTCTGGTCAAAAAAGAAAACGATAAATTAAGGTTGTTTCTTATTCTAATTTTGAAAATCAGAAAGAAAGAGCGGCAAAGGAACAGTGTGATTGATATTATGATATTCACAATAATATATGAAACGAAATGAAATGAAAAAGATTGCCTTTAAGCTATTTTTCTCCATGTTTTTGTGCAAAGACCGTATCTCAGAAATACAGCTACATTATTCTTGAAGGAGCCATATTTTAAAAAAAGATAAGCCATATACATGTACATATAAGGAGCAAAAGGCCAACGTACCTATTTTATTTTGTTTCTTTATCTTAAAATAAAAATACAACGAACGCTAAGCTGTAGGGAATTATCTACCAAAGCAATAAATACTTTCCACAAAACGACAAGCTTACCCTCCCATATCAGGGACGATTACAAACTCCCATTTGGTAAACTTTTAGAAAATGTTCCGTGAAAAATGCTACATGTACTTATAACTTTTCTTGAAGTCACAAGTGACAACCAAATTATAAGAAGAAATATAAAAGAAAATCAGAATAGGCACCTACCTACTAAATTTCCCTATAAATTATAATAATAACTCTTAATCTCGAAATTTTAGGAGAATAAAAGTTTTATAAATAATATTAATAAGACGTTTATGGTTCAGAAGAAAAAATACGTAGCAAAATATTCGTTGCTATAGTATTCTCAAATGTGAGGATTAATTTGTTCTAACAACGTGGTTCGTCGTGTAGAAAACCGAATTAATATCCCATTTAATGCCAATATGGAATGTACGAACCGTAGTCATTTCAAACGACATGCAAATTTAGTATCTCACATTACCCCGTTAGTCAAAGGGGAGTCAATTGCGCGAATAGCTGCCGTATGTGTGTTATCTACGTAGCTACCTATCAGAATGTAATATAGGTATGTAGGTGTATGTATTGTCATGATAGAAGGATGCTGCAATACAATTTTAGAAAAATTAACAAAATTAGAAAATGAAATTTATTCCAAAATATTAAATAACAAAAAAATATATTTATTTAAAAAAAAAATATGTATTATGTATTAATTTACGTTAAGAAGATTACTAATTTTTTAAGTAGTGACAAATAAAATTTAATTTTGATTTAAAAAAATATGTATTTTGGAAATAGAGTTTTGGTAATTGTCTTGTAAAGACAGTAGCATTATTAAATAATAATACTAATCAAGATTGTATGAATTTAAAAAAATAAATAAATTTTATTTGAAAGATCAAAGTATTTGTTAAAATAACAGTTAAATATTAAAAAATAAATGAGACAGAGTTTCTTGAATTGAAAAGGAAATAGATGAAAATTAGAAAATATATAATTAATTGAATAGAATATTTTAAAGAAAAAATTAAAGTTTACGAAATAATTCAAGATTTAAAAAAATATCAATTTAATTATACAAGAAGATGCAGTTAATAAAAGGAAAAGAATAAAGAAGTTAATTTAAAAGAAAAAGAAGAAAATTAATATTTATATAGAATGACTTCATATTTTGGTAAATGATGTTTATCAATTGACATTGATTAATATTTAAACTGAAGTGAGTGATTTTAAGCATAAATCGTAATTTAATAGAAAAACTATTGTCCTTTAGTAGTTTAGAATTTAATTATTTAAATTTTGTTAATAGTATTTAATTAGTTTTAAATTAGAGTAAAATTTTAGAACATTATTTAAAATAAAAAAATTGTAAAATTAATTTATGAAAATTTAAAAAATTGTATTGTCTCACAAATCATAACATATTTTTATTATCCCAACATAACATATGGCTATTAGTCAGAGTGGTGGAGTCAGTTAGCTTCGATATTTTGGCGACAAACGTTTCGAAATTGGTCCGATCAATAAATTTTAAACACCTTAAATTTCATAACAGGCTTGACCTCTTTATTTTGAATTACGTATACGTCATAGAAGCACTGCAATAATTTGTCCCAAGTGTGTCTCTACGACACTTATCTACTCTACATAATGGAAAATATTCCATTGTTGGGGAGGCAAATCACTTCCTGTTTTGTCGAGACGAAATAAAAGGTGAGATGAACAGTAGGTGGGTAGGTACTTTTACTCGTACCTTGAATTTCATTTCGAAGAAATATTTTTTCTTATCACTATTTCTCAGGCACAACATTTTGTAAAAGAGAAATATAACGTACGTACGTGGTTCTCGTTTTATTTTTTTCTTCTTCAGTAGAATACAACATAAATATAAGTAAGTATATATCTACATTCTGACGAATTATTCCTCGACTACTACAGTCACAACTGTATCAAAGCTAATCCATCAACACAATTCTCCGGAGGAAATCGTTTCCAATTTCTAAATCGTTTTGCGAAAAATAAATAATAATGTCATAGAATATCACGTTATGTAACGAATAATACTTAGGTAATAAACGAAAAAATATCACCACCCAAAACAACCTGCTCAACTACACATCAGTTTAGTTTAATTAACGAATTAATAAATCTGACTTTTTTTGGATTTTAAATACATTTAATTTTTAATTTTTAAAAGAATCGGTAGACACCTTTTTTAAATTTAAATATCATCAATTGTATAAAGTATTAAAAAAATCATAATAGGTACACTTAAAAAAAATAAAAAAACATGTACGTATCAACTTGCAAATCTTCCTCGTCATTTAAAATCTTTTATTGAAGTATTTAAAAAATAAGAAAATATATTGAATTAAGATATGAAAATATTATTTTATAAATAACTTTGTAACTGTATAATTTATATATCTGTACATGTATATGTGTAATACATAGATATAATCTAACATCATAGTGTCATTATATTCATAAGTTACCTTCAACACTACCCCTGTAATTTACTTGATGCTAACGCATTTATTGATTTTATAACTAGCTATTTCAGTCAAACCAAATACATATATTATTTTTATTTCATTGAACTTTGTTCACCAAATCTCTTAAAATTATGAACCAAGTTAACCAACACAATTTTCTCAGATTTCTTAAAAAGTGATGTCATGAGCATATCTAATGTTCGATGCCTTTAATTGGTCCTCTACATTTTATAAGTCATCTACAGGTCAATTTGACCTTTCAATTAGGGAACTGTAGTCACAATTAATAAAAACCTTCGAAGTATTGCTAATGAATCAAATCAGATTGCAAAAAAAAGGAGGTCGTTTCTTCCTTTGTAAATAAAGGTTTCCTCATGTCTCTCGTTAAGATTCTTTTTTCGTACGTTTCATTCGACTTTACGAAACGCAGTTTGGACTTATTTTTAATGCCAAGTTTGGGGTTGTTATGCAGGATATCGCATTTTAAATAACCCACATTAACATCTCATTACAGAAATTCAAAAATAACGACTACAAAAGTTGTTTGTTTTCAAGTGGACATTAAATGGTGACCTGGGACTTGATATTCACGGTAATATTGATGTTAAATCTCAAAAGAGAATTCCTACTTTTGATCACATATTTTATTGTTCGTTTCAGAGAATGGCATCAGACGGTTGTCTTCAATTTGACTCTGACCTTAATCGAACCCCAAAATTACCTCGAGGGTCAATTTTAAGTTCATCAACTAATGTGCCACTTTCGAATCGGGAGTTTTCATTTAAAATGGAACACTCTGTGTATAAAGGGTGGTCCATAGAGTCCTTCTTGATGTTGTATCTACCAGCTTTACAGCTAATTGTAGTTGCATCTAAGGACAGAATGAACTCTAAGAGTAAATCGTCCTTAATCGATTATCGTGTTACGTGCAACAGTTATAGATAACAGAGAATATTCCGAAATTCCGAAGACCTGAGGTTATCTTTGACCTATCAATTCTCAGAATGAACCTATCATGACAACTTAAGGGCATACAAAAATCCGAATGAGGGCCAATATTTGTTTTGGCTATGTAACTAACATATTAGGAACAACGCAAATTAAATTGTATGTATTGCTAATAAACAAAATTTTGAACATTTCGACTGGCTTAATAAATGATAACGAATTTTATCGGGGATAATGATCTATATTCATTAACTCCCGTTCGATACGCTCGCTAAATGGACGTGTATTTACAAAAATAAACTCAAATTTATTTATTAGTAACAAAAAAATTAATTTTCTAAGTGAACAATGTGTTAAATGTAAGGTATAGGTACGCTTTGTGCATTTCCTAATCCTATAATCACCTCTGGGACCGTGATTAGAACTAATTATGGCTTCAATACCCAACCTGAAGACTATGAAATACCCTTCGAATCCATTTTACAAATTAAGATTACATTGGTCATTCAAATCTGCTCTAAAGTCCTCAGTAATCCCCTCTATACTACTTAACAGCATCCCTGAATTTAACAAGACACATTTCAATACGTCATTAGACTTAACTATTTTCAGAAGAAAAAGAAATCTAATTTAATTATTTAAATTCTCGATAGAGCACGTATAATAATTACATCTCACATTGATTAAATATAATCACTATGAATATCCGGTTTCGATTTCGATAATGTAAAAAATATATTATTAATTAGAAAGATTTCTAAACGTTTAATGTCAAATATGCTAGACGGGGTTGAATTGTAAGGGATTACAGCAGTGTTTTGCAATATCTTCAGTAGGATGCTTCTGTTTCCCTTTATCGATTATTCCCTTGAATAGAATTTCGTACCTATTACTAGGTATCCGATCGTGAATTAATAACCAAGCAATGAATAACAAGTGGAAACAATATGTCACAAATTTCGCAGAACTAGAGGGTAAGTCAATGATGAAGAAGGATAGATATTATAAATACAACATGAGCTGCTGTCCGCAACTTGTCCGCGTGGATGTATCGCATCGAAAACCGCCATTTTACATCTTTGGGGCAGTATTGGGATAGTTTTAAGAGAGCAGAATAGTTACTGGAAAGTTTACAGCACTTGTTGTATAGAGGAATGTGTGAAAGCCATTTGGGCATACATATCATTATTATTAATACATCTTTGAGGGGTTAATTTTGAATAACCCAACCCCATCCCCTATCTAACTTTTATTTTTTACTGGACATTTACAATCTGTTTATGAAAAATCATTATTCGTTTCAGATGAACATAAAACCCCATCTGTCTTCCATGTCAATTCTATTACTGAAGTTTATGCAAAATTTCAAGCTTCCTGGGCCAGCAGTTTGGGCTGTACCTTGTTCGATACATCAAACTTTCGACCGCCTTCTCAAATCAAATCTCTAATAGCATATAGATTTAGGCTTACAATCGATACATCTTCGCTTAAATTATTTTTTTTGTAGTGATAAAATAGAACCTCATTTTATTCGAACCGGATAAATGGTCGGTTTGAAAACGATGTGGAATATATGTGTCTCGAGTAACTTTTTATTTTCGCCCTTTTTGTTGAATCAAATGAAGGGTTATTTAAAAAAGTGAGAGAGAGTGTAGAAAACGAACCGAGGCTTTCATAGTTTTGGTCGAACGACAGCCAAGAGCTGTTTGGCCTTAACGGCACTCATTTCCTCAAAATCGAAACTAGCGCTCTCATCGATTACATCGTCTACGTAAGGAAGTCAAACAGATTAATATTTTGATTGATACTTGTGAAATACTGGCACGCAAAAAGTAATAATTGGATGCCATAACCTTTTTAACCGATGAAAAATTTAACAACGAAACCAGACTTTCCAATTAAATATACATACTGCCAATTTTTCTAGGGTGAGTTTTGTGGGGTGGTCATCAGTTGCCACCTCTGCTCCCCACTAACTACCTCTATGCCTTCATATGTTTATAAGTAAAAATTTATTAGTCGTTACTATTATTTGTAAATAAATCTGTAAACGAGTTCGATTTCGTTAAGTCTGATCGAATAAAAAAAAAAAAAAAACACAATCGATTTGAATTTCGTAAGAACGTGAATTTTTTTTGTAATTCAACTAAACGTGGCCCCAAATCCGAAATGAAATGTAAACAGGTCCAAGACGGTGGATGCTTAGCAACGAATACATCTCGTTAAGTTTACACCACATTATCCATCCCTTCGCTTAAAACGAAGTGTAAACAAAGTTTAAAAGTGTAAATATGTATAACAAACCCACTAATTAGAGATTATATTACGTAAGTACACTTACGTGCTATTTTTTATGTTTAAGATTTTATAAAAAAAATTCCTCAGTATCTAGGTACTTAATTTAATTTAAAAAAAAAAATTATTTTAATCACACCGAAAAAACTAATTTCATATCATGAAAATTTAAACTCGCTATTTAAATACTTACTTAGTTTTTCACATAAAAAAAATAAATTAACATTTTAGTGTAAGGACGAACACAAATCGAAAATGATCTGCTTCAAAATTATTTCCAAAGAAAACTCTAGGCTGTAGTCCTTAAAGACTTCAAATCCTTCATTTAATTAAAAAAAAAATTCGTTGAAGAGAAAACCAAATTGTGTGGAGATTTTTTGATTTGGATTGCACTTTTCACTGAAGGTGTTGCATATTCTGCATTTTTATACTGTATATAAATAGGCTCAGCCCACCCGTGGCCAATAACCGAATTTCTCTCTTAAACTGCAATACACGTAGGTACACAAAACTAGAGATTTTACGTAGCTACAGCAACTTGATTTTACACAAGAGTTTATTGCATTCTCATGAAGTTGAAAATTAAGTTTTCGTAACTTTTAAAACGCTTTACATTTTTTACAAAACGTAATCGTAGTTTCGAGTTAGCATAACAAATTTTCGATCTGAATTTTTTAGCAGTCCCTTGAGGGTGTGTAAAAGAAAAAAAGGTTCCCTGTCGGATACTTAACCTTCGAAAGAAGCACGTGGTGTTTGAAACGTAAATATTATTAAATTTTGTCTCGATGTATTGGCAATCAGAAAACTAATTTCATGAAGGATTTTGTCTTAAAGGAAAATTTCAATCACACAGAAGCCGGCAAGCAAACGAAATTCAACAGAATTTATGGTAAAGGGCTTTAGATAATTTGGTACGTGATAATATAAAAACATCTGCAAAGGGGTTGCCATTAACTTTGGTTTAAAAAAAATAAATAAAGACTTACCCAGATATTTGCCTAACTTTTAAGACGTAAAACTAGGACTAAGAAAGTTCAAGTGTAGCAGTTATTCTATCATAGAAGCGGATATAGTGAGTGACTAATTCACAAAATTATCAAATTAAATAAAATTCAACGTCTTAATCGTATGAATAAGTTCATGCTTGTTATGTACAGGGTGACCAAATACTTATATCAAATTTAGATTTAAAAATTCAACCCCTAAAGAGACGATACGGAGTTTAAAAGTTTGTAATAAACACAAATTCTAAGACCATTATAGAACCTTATAATTTTTCCTAGAGGTTCCTTTTACATTGACAGAACTGATTAACGTTTTTGAAACTTCAGAGTGTGAAACGAGATTTTCAAATTGTAAATATCAGTATAATTTTGTTCCTTACTTATCGTTTGCATACGATGTAAATAATGTTTTCCTATTTCAATCCTTAAGGGTTGATAGAGAGGTTATTTTAATACATATTTATGTACATCTAACATAAAAAGAAAAATGCAAGGAGAAACTGTGGAAGAGAAAAAACAATTAAAAAAAAATGCAAATCCTTACATTTCTCATTAGTTCTCCCCAGCAAAGGCTAAGTAAGGCACATTCTGTGCCCACTCGCAATCTGATTTCTGTATAGACTCGTTAAGACGCAAAAGATTATGAATCATTACATAATCAGTTTCAAAAAAAAAAACCTTACACTATCATCTCAGACGTTTTGTACTCGTAGGAAAAGAGTTATTCCAATAGTATACCAAGTGTTCACAAAATTTAAAGCTAATCAATCAACGAATTACGAAATTTTAAGAAAAACATTCCCCACAATAACTCAAAATACAAAGAATCATAACTTCCATAAAAAATGACTTAGAGTATTCAAATTTTTACCATCTATAGTCGGAAACTAAGGTTAATATTGTACAAAAACCTAAGCTTCATAATTTGTACAGGGCGTTTAGAAAAAAATTAAAAGTGTAATTGTTATGCCAAAATTAACTATTTCAAATTAAATTAAATTTTGGTTTTTTTTTGAAGGCCTTGTAAAAATTATGAGGCTTAGCTTCAGCATAATGTTAGCTTTAAGACTACAACAATCAGTAAAAATTTCAACAATCTAAGTCATTTATTGCGAAAGTTATGAATTTTTATAGTTTATACTGCCAAATTTTCAAACGTCTAACTGTTACCTTTATGTTTTTTTTTTAAAGAAGATTTGAAAAAAGCAATTTTGTAAAAGACCTGAAAGTTATATTGAAGCTTTGAGTTTGATATTATTTACTCAAAACAAAAAAAATTACTATCATTATAATAATAACGACTTTCCCTCCTTTATTTGGACATGAAAGGTATACGCTTTATTGCATATTTTGTAAAGTAAGAGCGTGTTTTGGCATGGATCTGAAATTGTATGTGGCACTTTGCCATCATCATAACTCAAAACGTCCCCAAACAAAATTGTGTCGCTACTGTAGTCGTCTTCCACCACCAAGTTCAAAAATATTATTACACAAAATACTGAGTGGTATAAATCTCACTTAATACAATTAATAACTTACTCTGGTAAATTGAAAATATGGGTTTATAAATTTTTCAATTTTTTATCATTTGAACATTTTAGGTAGTCCATTTTAATATAAATACTAATATTTTTCAAGTTTAAATAATACAATATTAAAAAATAATAATTTTGGATCATAAACGGAGTTATTAAGTGCCACAGATATTCTCGAAATATGGAGTTGTCTAAATACCAAGCCGATTTCAAATTTTTACATAAAAAAATATCATTTGTTCAAATTAAATTGAAACCCCCCAGGATGACATTATTTTAATTCAACAACTTATCATTTACTTAATTATGTACCAAAACAGAACTACAAATAAAATAAGATAAGCATATTTATCATACTATAAATCTGTAAAATATGTTATAAACAAAAAGTTACGAATCTTCAAAAATTTTAGTAAAAACAATTTTGAACACATTAATTTATAATCTGTATTGAAATTAAATAATCTGAGACACACTTTCTGTTAAAAAACAGTGAGACAAAGTTTTACAGAAAAAAAGTTAAAATCTTACCGTTTCGAATGTTAGTTTCGCGCCATGATCTCGCAGGATATTTTGTCGAAGATGAAAATTAAGGTTTACGGCCGAATCGGTGGCGCATCTAGACGCAACTGGATTGTTATCCAGACGTCACGACGCCCCAAGTCTATATAACGGCAGGTCCTGCGCTTCGCCTTTTAAATGCGCGAATTATACATATTTAGGTACTATGTAAGTGCATATAATATATAAAATTATACAAACATAAGTATATATTCGAAAATATAGTCTCATTTCTGCTATTTTTTTAATAACTATTAGACCAGGTCATATTGGTCCTTATCGCATAAGATCCAACGCGTTTCTTAACTTTTAGGATTCAAAAAATAATTAATGTCGAATATATTCATACAATGCTTAATACATATGTAATAATCGTTACCCCCACTTAAACTTCATAGATACGGGTGGGCTCCCAGGGGCTCAAATCCCTCTATTAATAATTCTCCATTTCAACAATCAATTTCAACCAAAGGAAACGTCACTTTAATATAAACTTGTCAAATGCAATGGACATTTGCAAATTATTTATGCAAAAAATTGTTTACTGCAAGCAGAAAAACGTTTGATATGCACAAGGCAACTATTAACAAAAGCAAAATACAATGTGCTGTTTTAACTATAATTTGCAACCCTTGTTATCGTTTCTAGTTAAACGTCGCCAATTTATAATGCAATGTACTATACTTGCAATTAGTTAGCATTTAAAAAAGTTTTCGTCATAAATCGTTGATATTAAAATCAAAAACCCAACAAATTTCAAAAGATTTGTTCATTGTGAAGAGATAGAATTTACGATTAAACGTAATCGCCAAGGAGTAAATAAAAAGGCACATAAAATAAACCTTAGGGATTTGACAAAAGTCGTAACTCTGATTTACAATGAGTAGGTTCTCGTAACCTAGTTTATAGCACTAGCAACAAAATAATAGAACAATAAATTAACAAAGAGATTCTCATTGGACTCGTTTTACTCTAATAGTGAGCATTGCCAAATTTTACCACCCCTCTATATAGTTAGTTTTAGTAATTATTTGAAACTATTAACAACCTTCAACCAAAAAAATATTTTACTTGTAAAAAAATATATATAGATATTTTAGTTAATTAATTAACATTTTTTTTAAATTAACGAACAAATTTAATCTTTTCTCCATGGGCATGGTTAGGGGAGCAAGTAAAGGGTGGTCATTTCCCACCCTACAAAACCCATTGCCCACCCTATAAAAATACATGTTTTGGGACTGTCCACCCTAGGAAAATACCCTCGCTACGCCAATACTTTTTGGCCCAATTCCAAGTCAAAGAACGATAGTGAAAGCATTTGAATTCTTTTTAATTCTTCCTCGACCAATTCAAACTTTTTTTGGTTTTCTTAAAATATTTCATTAAATATTTAAACACCTTTCAAAATCTTATCGTATCTTGTATGGGGATCCTGTAGCCCATCGAGCACTGACCAAATAAGGAGCAAAGCCTCTCAGGGACCAACAGGTACGTTTCAAATACGTATGTATGTAGGTACCAATCGAATCCAATTTTTTTCCGATTTTATAAAACCGGTGACATCAAATATAGGTTCAATATACATTAATTTGTTTTTTTCGTTTGAACTTGTTGATAAAACAATTTTAATGTAAAATGAAGTTTGTACATGTCAAAAAGCTTTTAATCTTTTTCGCTTTTGTGTTGGCTATTTATTTTGAATTTCAATACAGAACAAGTAGCTTTATTTGTTTTTAATAATGTCTGAAAATGACAATAGGTCCTAAAAATAGTAGGCGATACTAACTATTTACCAGAAACACTTGACCAACAGATTAAACACCTGTTTAAAAAAATATTTCGTATTTATCTCACAGTGTGAATAAGAGCGTTACCATCGTGAAACAAGGCCTACGCGCTGATTACGTAACTACTTATGCTATGTGTGAGCCTACTATGGTAGTAGGCTCAAAGGTGGTTATGTGATCAGCGCGCAGGTCTTATTTAACGATTATAACGCTTAGAGCCATGGCACACGTGTCGGCGGCGCGGACGAATCGGCAGAAATTTCCATTAAGTTGTATGTGGTAAGCCACACGAGGCGGCGCGGCGCGACCGACTAGACAGCCGACTGATTAAAATAATACTTATAAAATATACTGGGCGATTTTACAGACAATTTCTTAAAAATATTTTTTTGCCTAGAGTAAAAAATCGAAAGATTTTCGATATTGCTTGTAACTCAAAAACACATTACTACAAAAATTTTTAATTTCAGCGATTAATATATCTCAAAAAGACAAAACTTGGATGTATTATTTACTTTTCTACATCTCTTATGATAAACAAGAAAATAATAAGCAATTTTCTATCCTCAGAAGTGGAATATTTTCTTCAAATAGTTAAGAATATTGTCCCTTTTTCTTCCTCATTTTTACTTCAACAAAATTGGACACCCTGTACATGCTGACTCGGACGCGCCGACACGTGTGTCATGGCTTACCTATGTATGTGTTTATAGAATTCCCCATGTTAGATTAAAGGTTTCTAAACAATTCATAATTGATATCTATATATTAAATATCATAATTATTGAAAATATGAGAATTTGATAATGAAGACAATAGGTACAACATTTTTTAGATATTTCAATCGTACCGATAACGTGTACTATTGTTAATTATATTAGTCAGTTTCTTGACCGTGAAAAGTGCGGTTGGTTAAAAATTATTAGGTATGGAAATGCTCTTCAGATTTTTGAGTTACATTTTTGCTTTGACCAGGCGCTCGTCTATAGTGAAAAACAACAACAGAAAAAAAGAACAGCCAAAACCAAATGAAGTAAACGAGGTAAAATCTAATTTTTTAATTTTTTTTCGTAACCTTTAAGGGCACATTTAGAATGCTGCATTATTTGACTTTTTCTATTTTCAAAAGGCATCTCTGTAATTGTTTTGTAATAGTCGAAAGCTCAAGAAACGTATTTAAAAAAAATTCAACAAATAATAGAAACAATTTTTTGTCAACCTCTAACGAGAATCCGCGATCATGAAATTTTATTTATGTTCTAAAATAAAAATTCAGATCGGTTTAGATTTCGGCTTCAAGATCATCAATATATAAAAACTTAATCTAAATTAATGTCTTACTAACCTTTAACTGCTGCAGAGTTGGATCTCACACTCTTCTGACTTCCGCATACAGAAATCTTTATTTCATCCCCATTTGATAGGGAACCCTCCATCGTACTTTCATTCACTAGAACCCGCACACGAACGCTACACTACTTTACTGAATTTTTCGTGAAGAATCACAAATCACCTTTCTCGATCTGTAATAAATAAATAACACCCTGTATATTTACCTGAGATTATTACAAAAAATTATTATGTTAAAATACAAATAAAATTTTCAATTTTATTGTTTTAATCCCTTTCGTTCATAATAAAGTCACCTAAAACCGATCCGGACTAACCTAACCTGGTCTAGCCAAAAAAATAAGTTAATTATCAGTTAATTATCGAATATTTTATGTAACTGCTCACGTCACTTAGAATTTCACCTGTTTAGAACCCTCCCTCGCCCTTCGTCAAGCTAAGTCACACTTTCAGCGACCCCCTTAACAATATTAGGTCACAAAAGGTAACCCCCCTCATAATGGATTTCTTGTTATTAAAAATAGCATACACAATCAAATAAATAATTGAAAATTTTTAAGGAACTACCAAATTAAGAGAATATTAAAATAAAATTGATGAATGCGAACGTAACATTTCCTAAGACTCCCCCCTTCCCCTTGTCAAAACTCGTCACGCTAAGCAATATCCCTCCCTCCCCCCTATTTGCGAACGTATTTTATTAACAGCCCATCGCTGAAATTTTGAATTTTTGGTTAAACAACTGAACCGTTACCACGTGCAACAAGTCCTACGCGTTGATTACGTAACTACCTATGCTGTGCATGAGCCTACTATCATAGTAAGTTATGTAATCAGCGCACAGACCTTGCCTCACGATGGCACACGTGTCGGCGTTGGTCACTTAAAATTTTTATTTTCAGACTTATGCATAAATATTATTCATAAAATTCACAAGTCAATTACTAGGTATCATACAGTAATGACTCGAAAAATGCATATATTAATTTCATCCAAGAGTTCAAACGATTTGAATTTGCAATTAAAAATATAACGCACTGCTTCATAAAATTAGTAATACCTAGTAGTATTCATCATGCACAGTTGACATTATTTGTATTTTTAATATTCAGGATCAGTCAAAACTTTGCCTAAAAACCCTAATTAAAAGTTTAAATACTATATCAACCAATTAGCCTTTAAATTAAACAAAATATCATTTACGATAACTACCCAAAAATTGATTCTGTGGAATTTAATTTAATATCTGTTCTCGTACAGGTACTCACTTGTCTACCGTCATTGATATTGTTAATATTTACTTCAAAAATATTGATTGAATTTATTGGTTATTATTTTGTTATCCACGTGGTCCTTGAACTATACTTTAGTAGTTCATATGTTCAAATGTAGCGAAAAACTTCTTCACATAAATTAACAAATAATGAATGATAACTTACATTTTTTTATCGTGACGCCATTTTCCAAACCGTTCTGAACTCGAGCCCTGCAATATTTTCTCGTAAAAAATTGCTCTTCTCAATCCGTTTTTCCATTTCCTACCGCAAATAGGTAGGTATACGAACTTCCGCCTTTACAAACTAAAGTAACTACTTACTTTCTTAAAATGTGCAACCACTTAATGTAGTACAGCATAATCTTTAGAAAGTTATTACATGTATTCCTGCACTTACAAGTCTGCTCTGTTCATTTAACATTACTTGATCTGACAAAAACATAATTAATAAGCAAAGCCTACTTACTATAAACCTCACATTTTGTAGGTACATATACGTATTATTTTAACACGTATTAATAAATTAATTAAAAATTGTAATTACAAAGCAAAAGTGAAATCAGTAATTAAGAAATAAGTATATAAAATACAATTAACAAAATTGTTTTCACCGCATTTTGTATTAATTGTTTGTAACAAATTTGTTTACTTCACATTATTTTAGAGAACCGGGCGCCATCTCCCGTCAACTCGCAACATGTTCGCTTATTTCTATGAAATCTACACTACTCAAAAGATAAAGTGCGGTAAAATTTAAACTTTCAGATACTGGATAGAGCTGACTTACTTTTTAATGATTTTTTAATAGTTCTTTTATATTTATACACAAAGTAACTTTGCTTTTAATTTCAACTTGACTATTTTTTGTTTCTAAACGTTCAATATTACATATTTGTTATAGCAAATTCAATTACGTTTTTAATTTAATGCAGTCTTTACTTTGAAATTATTTCGATATAAGAAAGAGTAATAAGAAAGGGAATGTGGTTAATACAATAGAAAAACGAAAAACACGTTATAAAATTTATTAATAATACAAAAATTTTACACAGAAAATTTTTGTTTGTTGCACAATTTAAAATCAAGTACATGGTAAATACACTCAATCTAAGGAAAGGGAACTGAACTAGATAACTCTTGGTCATTAATAAAATTGATATATTTATATATAATATATTAGTTTAAATTTTAGCTAAAAAATAATTTTCTAACATTTCAAATTTAAATTAAAAAGAATGTAAGTATCGATGACTGAGTTAAAATTTCTTAGAAGAAATCACAGCCACTCTTCATTCACACATATTCTAAATAAGTGTTCAGATCACAGTGTTTCACTATTGAAGGCACTGGCCTCTATGTTGTTTCGTAGCTTGTAAGCAAAGCTGCATCAACAGGCTCCAAGCAACTGGGACAGGTTAAACTGCGCATAAGCCATCCATCTATACACTTCATATGATAGGTGTGCATACATGGAAGACAGCGAACTGTATCTCCTACAAGAAACTCTACCATACATATTACACATTCTCTTTCTTTTTTACACCCATCGTAAGTGCCAATAGGAAGATTCTGAATAAGACCTATACGCTTAGCTATTTTTACTTGTTCTTCTTCTGTCAACTGGACCACAGACCTTGACACACTTGGGGACGGGTAGTAAACGGGCGAAACATCTTCCGCAGCAATTGGCTCCTAGAAAATACACTAACAATTTCCAACTAACAATTCATAAATAAGATGAATTTATAAAGCTCTAATTTTGTTTTTCTGTTTAGTGAATAAATACTTCAGAAACTATTTTCAACAAAAACAGTAGGCAACCTGCTTAACTATCATGAATGATTGGTGTCATATACTCAACTGTAATCATCATCAGAGAAACACGGATGTGTAAAAAATGAATTAAATTTTGTATTGCAGTTTATTGCTGTCCTTTTTCAAAACAAATAAAAGTAAGAAAACAAATCTCGTCATATTAAACATTAATCCATTCTACATCAAACACTAATGTGTTAATCCTTTGGCTTAATAAATATTTTGATCAATAAATAATATAAATAGATATGAAACCTTACAACAAACAGCTAAAATATATGAATACAAAAAAAGGTTCTCTAAAGTTCAATATTATCAACGGCTAAGGGAAATTATAAATTATTAATCGAAATTTATACCTGGTAAGGTTGCCCCAGCTGATCCGAAGAAGACTCACGGACACTGTCGCTACCCCGCAACAAAGAAATGTCATCTGTAGTGGATCGTTTCAAACAATTACCCATTATGACAGCCTATGCCAATGTTTCATACCATACTTATTTTTGAGTATAAAGCAGAAGCAATCGTTACAAACATTGTTTGTTAATTTTTTACACATGAAGGCTATTCTTTTATTGTTATTCCCGATACTTTGTAAATGACCAGATGACAAACAACCAATGACAAGTGAACGAAATATCTTCGGAACTACTCGGGCTTTAGAAATAATAGCAACACGAATAGGTTTTACATAACTTTTACAAAAAAACACATAAGAAATAAACCAAAACCGCGGTTAGCCTAAGCTAGCCCTGGTACTTCTTTGTTGACTTTGCAAATCAGTAAGCAAAAGCATCACGCAAATAAGAAATGTCAAAATTTGAAAGAACTTTTAGAAATATCACTACGCCATCTTTACAATACGTGATCAACTAACATGTTACAATAAAAAATAGTTGTGTTCAAGTAAATGATATATTTATATATATATATCCAAACGACCGGGATTTTACAGCAACTACGGAAAATAACAAATTGAGTAAAATTTTGTTTTATTTAAAACACTATAAACAAATTACGTTGTAAATCTATATAAACAACTAATAATATAATTACTACAAACAATTGCATGATTGCACCTTAATATATTGTAAAAATTATACTTTTTTTAATCTATATGGAATATATAAAAAAAAGATTGGCCAAACCAACTTTTTGAAACCAAAAAACTTAGATTATAATAATTATATAGTATTCAGAATTACTTAAGAGATACATGGAAATTTGTATTTTGGTAAAGCGACTATATTTAATTTACACATGGATTGTGGATACTTACAATGGTATTTATATAATGAACCAGTAACATTTATGGGAATCTTCCTATTGATTATGTTATAGTACTTTAGTATAATAAAAAATTAGCCTACAACTGCCCCTTAGGTACTTATTGTTAATAAAATAGATAAAATTTTCTAATTCCAACTACGGAATAATTTATTATCAACTTGAACACCAACAATGACTTTAAGGAGGATCACGTTTGTTCATCTTGTTCAAATAACTGTTAAAGAAATCTAAGAATTTGTATCGTCAGTTATCACTTCTAAACACACTAAAATAGTGATGTTTACAAGCATTTTTCTTATACAGCTGATGTAGCTGAAGGACTTGTGGCATGCATTTTAGCTCGAAGTGTCGGGACATCATCATCTATTCGCACCAGCAATCGAAAACGCTGAAAAAAAATCAATACAAACAATTTAAAAAAAGAATTCCTACATGAGATTCGAACCAACGACAACAGGAACTGGTACTTGATATAGCTAAATCGATTTGACAGGGTTTCGAAAACATCTCCGGGCATTCTTTTTTTTAATTTTTCTTTTTTGCTTAATTAAGGAATTTTTCATTTTACAACAATTTAAATGAGTAATAGTACTGATTTAATTTTTTTTTATATCTGAGTTTAATATTTTTTTAATTAATTACCGTTTTTCGATCTCCTGGAGTAGTGTACCATTTGTAAATCATGTAACCGGGTATGCAAAGCATTGACGATAACGCAGTAAACCATCCAAACAAGTGCGCCCACAAAGGAAACTCGTAATTTAAATACTTCACAGGTGTCCATTGTATCAAATTAAATATGAAGACTCCCTAGAGGAAATATTTTGTTGACGTCATAATAAAAAGGCAGACGCGTTAATTTTACTTACAATACAAATAACTGGAGTAGCAAAAGTCCAGCAAAATTTCCACCATACCGTTGGATAATATCCAATCATTTCCTTTATTCCGTCATAGAACCTATCGACTCCATAAGCCCAAGAGATAGAGACACATTCGAAAAAAATCAAAAATAACAGGCAAAAACCACTAACGGCGTATGAATCCAAAATTTGGAAAATGTACATTCCACCCTACGTTGACAATCTCTTCAGAAAATTTCCTATTCGAATCACTAAACACTTACCTCAGATATACACGACAATCCAACCAAATAGGAAAGTAGGCATACCACAGCAATAAATATTTCTTTTCTTGGTCGCAACAATTTTGGCCATTCGTCGATTACGGCAGTAACAAAACCTTCCATTGTGCAAAACTGAGAATCCAATCCTATCAAAAGAATCATAAAGAAAAATAAACAAGCCCAAAGTGGTGAACCTGGAAGTTGGAGAACTGCTGAAGGATACGCTAAGAAAGCTAAACCAGGACCTGAAACATAAACATTTAAGTTTTGTCATTTTTTTTTAATCCCAAATACTGTGATCGGTTTATAAAAGAATTTTTACCGGAAGCTGCTACCTCGCCAACGGGTTTCTTCTGCTCGTGGGCCATAAAGCCCACAACAGAAAATATTACAAACCCAGCAAACATACTCGTGGTAGAATTAACAGAGCACACTATCAATGCATCCCTAGAAAAAAAGGGTGCAATATTTTTACAACTGCATTACGGCAAGTTCATACTTGTAGACGTTGTTGGTAAACTTGTTGTAACTTCCAAGTGCCACAAGTGTCCCTAAACCAAGACCATACGAGAAAAATATTTGGGTCACAGCGTCGATCCACACTTCTGACTCTTTCAATTTAGAAATGTTGGGCATTACATAGAATTTTATACCTTCCATTGCGCCTGGCAATGTAACTCCTCTTATCAACAAAATTGTTAGAAGTACGTAAGGAAAAAGTGCTGTAAAATAGACAACTTTTCCCGTCCATTTTACACCTTTCCAAATACAAAAGTAGCAGAGAATCCAAACCAGTAAAAGGGTTCCTGCCAATTCCCATCGAATTCCTCCTATCTTTTCTATTCCTTCCGATATCATTAACGCGCGTCGTCTAGAAAAAAAGTTCCGGAAACGTTATATACATACATATATAAACATGCATGGGAATGTGTGTGTATATGTACTTACTCCCAAAATTCTTTGACTGGGTCGGTCAATTCGGCCAATGTTATGTTGTAGGAATTAACATTACACATTTTTGTTAAAGTACTGTTTATGTTATAATGATCCCAGCACATGAGGGAATCGCGATCATAGGGATTCACGCAAAACTGCGTGTTCCAATAATTATTGCAACTCCTCCAAGGAACATCTATATAAATCACATTGGATCAAAAACGTAATTTTTTGGTAAACGCGGGGTACATACCGGATCTCAACGACATGAAGAAATAAAAAATTGCCCACGCTAAAATAACGATATAATAAATATTCATCCAGCAAGACATGACAGCAGCTGCGTAACCGATTCCTAAAAAATCATTACATTGCATATCGAGTCGAAATTATGTTTCATTTTTCTCAATGACGAAAAATACCTTTGAAAATTGGTGCTATTTTGAAAACACCCAATCCTCCAATTGTCATCATTTGACCGAGAGCTAATTCCATGAAAAACATGGGAATTCCCGCCAGGAACAGCGTAATAAAATATGGAACAAGAAAGGCTCCTCCGCCATTTTTATAGCAGAGATAAGGGAATCTCCAAACATTCCCTAACCCTATGGCTAAACCAACGACCGAAAGTATGAAGTCTAGCTTCGTTCCCCATGTTCCCCTCTCAGGAAGGACTTTAACGGTCTTGAACGGTTTCATTTTAGTAGCCGAATTTGGTAACTCTTTCAAATTGGGCATCTCAATCTCTTCAACGTATCTATTCAGATTGATTTTGTTTTCTATGCAATCAAAAGATTCCCCTCGTTTCTCCATTATAAATAAATATTTTTTTTTTTTATAAGTAAAATATGATTGCCCAAAAATCGTAATCGAAACCGTCAGCTCATTTCAGATACAAAAACAATCTGGAATATTAATTAAATAACTTGTTTGATATTATTTATACAATAAAATAAAAAAGTTGAAGCGTTTTCCATTATTTTGGAACTCTTTGTAACAGGAAGTCTTCAAGGGGAAACACTTTAGAAAACTGAAAGGGTAGAAACAGTTCAGTCCTACGTAATTATATCCGAACTGAGATAAACTGCGTGTACATAGAACAATTATTACGGTCTAATAATGTATATAACGAAGTCCTTTTGTCAAGAAAAAAGGATGAAAAAGAAGAAGACGATAAGTGCCCAAAAATGGTACTCGCGAGTTTGATTTGAAAAAGTTTTAAGCGTAATCAAAATGTAGGTGTATGATGTTACAAAAGCGTTTGTTATTATCTAGGGTAGGAATGCTTTATAAACGAATATATCCGGCAATGGCTAGACTGAACCTAACAGTAACATTTATACGTCTATTATAGCTCCCATGTGAGAGTATAATCTAAAACAAATTATAGTTAGGGTGATAAACATTCTGCATCATCTCAATTGAGAGAATCATCATTGTCTCCTTCACGATCTGTTGCTATCTTTTTTTTTTTTTTTAATCTATTTATAGAACAAAACACTATTGTTAATAACATTTTTTTCTTTATAAAATAATTTAAGTATACCTAACAAAAACAAACATTTAATTTATAGGGACTAAAAGTAAAAAATCATTTTTTTTGCGAACATAATTTTTTAAATTTTAATTGCCATTTTTTTTTAATTAAGTAGATTTAAAAAAAAAAACTTTTTGAGTTACTAATGTCAGTTACAAATAGTCAAAAACATAAATACTTCAAAAAATAAAAACATAAACGGATTCAATACAATCCAATTAAAAAAAAATTGTAATTATGTTTTGTGCATCATAATTAGACTATTTTTTTGTTTAATAAATAAAAAAATATTTATACGCACACAAGTACAAGTAGAAACGAATCACTGATGCACCGTAAGTTAGTCCACTATTTGGGAACACACTGTACACACCAAATCACCGAACAAGTTAGAGTATGTACCTTATTCAAAGGGCTTCGAACGACTAACTTGAATCCTTCTGTTTTCTAACTCGGTTCTTCTCCTAACAATCATCCACTTATGGAGTATAAATCGGCCACCACTGGGAAATAAAAAGGGAGGGGATATAAATGTACGTAAAGGTATTCCATGCTCCATCCCCATCTCCAAAGATTTTCCGGGAAAACGACTTTCGCGAAACCGAAGGCGGAAGTGAAAACGTGCTCAAAACCAGGTGGCGCATATTTATACAGAAAATAAACCAAAAACTTCATTTTCAAATTGTTATCAAAGGGACTTTGCGAAAAAGACACAATCTTTCATTAAAAAAATTATACCTACTGACAATTGATTTTTTTTAAAGTATTAGTAAATAAAAATTAGGCAGAACGTGTTAATCAAATATTGAATTGAATCTTCTAACGTATAATTCTAGCATTAATTAATAATGAAACAAAATATACGAGAATTGCTTATGGAATTTGCTAAAATATTTTTAAAAAATTTCAACAATATTCTTGAATATACAAAAAAAAATTATTGTACCTATATACATGAGTAAATATAAAAAATAGTTCAAAAATAAATATTTTCTAACGACCTAAAATATTTTTTTATTTCCTAACCTTTTCTGACTGCCTAAGTATAATTTACAGAAAAAAAAATAATTTTTTAACAACATGAATTAAAAAATACGTTTCTTTATACTTTTTAACCCGGACACTTGTTTGCATTGAATTAAATAATTCCATAGTTAATAAGTATGTATTTATAAAAAAATTACTAGCGTATTTAACTATAAAATTTATTTTTTATTTACCTAATTAAGTTTTAGAAACAGACTAAAAGAATTAAGAGAATTCGTCAAACAACTTTATTCAATTTTGAAACTGTTTAATTCATTAGTGATGATAATTTAATTAATAAATGACGAATCAAAACTAGGCACATACTAGTTTACGTAGTACGCCTACTAAACAAATAATTAACTAATTTAGTACAGGGTTAATTTTAGATGCATATTATACAATAGTTTTGTATTATGTAAATTTAGTTGTACCTTTACCATTACGCAAAAAGATATTTCTAAAAACTTTTAATTTTAGTCTAAATAATTGTTCAAATATATATTCCTTTCCTCGACAAATTTATCTCAAAAAGTTTTTAGTGAAAATTTGAGTCGATTTTCATTAAAAAATTAATTTTGGAATATATTTGACTAAGCAAGCACCCTAATGCTGCTACTAGTACACTGAGATAGATATCCGGTCACATGACATGTATCCTGCTATTGCTACTTCCTTTCTCGTCGCCCCTAAAGGATGTTCCTAACTGGGAAATGAGTTCTGCAACGCAACTCGATCATATATTTATATTTAAATACTAATATGATATTCTTTTTTGACACTGACTCATTATCTTTAAGGCACCATTTAGTCTCACGATACGTTCTTCTAATTGTCCAATTGACATTTAATACCTAATTAATCCTCAACATTTCCTATTTGAATTTTAAAAAGAACGTTGTCGTTAACATTATTATAGTATATTACATAAATAACGTGAACAATCAAACAATAATTATCAATCTAAATAAGACACAATCATATTTTCCGATTTAAAAAATTTATACAAAAGCACATTTTGGTCCAGTAAAAGGAATCTTGCCAGATGAAAAATTCTTTTTCAACGCGAACATTTCAATAAATAAAACAAATAAATAAATAGTCGTAGTTCTAAATTACATTTTTGTTTTTGAAGTATAGTCAAAATGTTATTGCAAATAATAATTTTCGTAGATTTAAACCCTGAACAATCTAAATACCCCCATTTTTTTATGTTGTGAATCTTATTCTCAATTAATTTTTAACGGAAATATAGCGTGTACAAAAATAATATGTGAGCATTATAAATAACTGCTAATTTTCAAAAAAAACAACTCTATTTGTTAGTAGTTTCCTTTCTTTTTGGTACACATGAATATCTAAAATAAAACTGTAAATTAATAGCCAAATATTGTAATAAAGCAACATAGGAATCAAAATAAATGGCAAACGGTAACTGATCGGTTGAATCATTAAAATGAACAAACCTATCACGTTCACTCTTCAGTGTTATCTATGATTTGTGGTGATAATGAACGCATCCTTAAAAACGCGGACTCTTAGGATTATTTGTTGAACTAGTTATTGTCGTTATTGTTTACATATTATGTCTTAATTACACGTTTCTTGTTTTAAAAAAATTTAAATATGGTTTAAAATAATGTTTTTCAAAAGAAGGACTTCATTTTAACTGATCTTGTATAGTTTTTGTTTATTGGCAGCGTTGAAACTCACGAGAGGTAATATTGAGCATGTATATGGTAATAATTTTTATCAATTCACTTATTGTTATTTTGACTGCATGAAATATAAATTGTTATTTTCATATGCTATTTATCAATTAAAAATAGTAAGTGGTAATTAAATAAATAATGTAGTTATAGAGTTTATAGTTCAAACATAACCTCCTCCTAAATTGCTATAAGATTTTGTAGAGACGCTTTTCTGTTTCTTTAAAAATATAGTGTAAGAAACAAACTTTAGTATTAGTATAGCTTTAGTATTTATAGTTTAATATTGTCGTTTTAGAACCCTGTCAAAGTTTATGACCAAGGTATGGGTTCTAAACGAAAGGATAGACCTGATGAAGGAGAGAAGAAGAAAAGGCATAAAAAGGCCAAACTAAGAGATGATTATAATGAAATTGAAGATCCCAAAGTAAAGGAGTCAGATCACTTAAATGTTTTTAAAGAACCAATAGAGCAAGTTGACCATGATGATAGTAAGTATTACTCATATCAAATTAACCAAATCATATTTACTTTGATATGCTTATAGATGAAACTATCAGTATGCCTGAAGAGGATTTGTCAGAGCTTTTTACTAAAATAGAACAAGTTCTTCCTGAACAAGATACCATGTCTTATAGTACACGAGTAGAAAAACTTAAATGGCAAGATGTATGAACATGAGTTTATAATAATACATAAAAAAAAATGCACTTCGATTTTCCATTTTGTAGGTAGCTTTTAAGAATTATTCTGCAGAAGAGTGCAAAAAGACCTGGCTCCTCGTTCAAAAAAGGGTAAGAAGATTCAGAATTTTGAAAGAACTTCTCCATGATGCAAAGGATTGGTTAAATAAACCATGGACCAATTTTTATCGTGGTAACAAAATGGTGAGATTCAATTTTTTATAAATAGGTCGTACATAGTCTTATAATCCTAAAATTATAGAACCGTCACCCTAATATGCCAAGAAAGCCATTATCTTCATACATGATGTTTTACAAGAAAAAGAGAAACAAAGTCATAAAAGAGAATCCAGGAATGGATATTGTAAGCCACCAAATGTTACACTGTAATTTAAATTGATCATGACTCGAATTTTACAGACCGAGGTCACAAAGATCATTGCACAAATGTACAAGTCCATATCTCCAGAGAAAAGGCAAAAATACGTCAAACTTGCTGCTGAAGAGAAAAAGCAATACGAAGAAAAATTACGAGAGTTTTAGTAAGTATATTTACTCATTTCTTATAAAAAAATTAAAAAAATTATGTGGTTTAGCAACCAACATCCTGAAATTCCAAGACTAGCAGAAAAGCCTAACAAAACGGTTACCCAAGGTCCAACACGGCCCCTTACACCCTTTTTGCTCTTTTTCCAAAGCCAAATTAAAAACATGTCCCCAGAGGACATAGACAAGGCAACCATTAAAGAACAATGTAGAGAACTCTGGAAGAACTTTCCTGATAAAAAAAGACTTGTTTGGATAGAGTCAGCTTTAGAACATGAAGCAAAATATCTTGTAAGAACTAGAATAGGAAATGCAATGAATAGATAAACTTATATACGTTTTTATTACAGGAAGACGTTAGCAGATTCAAAGAGACAAATCCTGCCTTTCAGCCTCCAGCATATAAATCTATTTTAACTAAAGAAGAAAGGGCTCTCAAAGAACGACTCTTAGACGGAAAACCTGCGAAACCTCCCAATTCTGCTTACAGTTTATTTTCTACAAAGATGCTTCAAAGTGAAGAAATAAAAAGCTGCCCATTAAAAGACAGAATGAACTACATTTCAGGATTATGGAAAAATATGAGCGAAATAGAGAAAAAAGTATATGTTGATCAGACCAAACAGGTAATTTACACGGCAGTTTTTGCCTTACTTCGAATTCATAATGAATTACAAAGGTCTAATATACTTGTTAATTTACAGTTAATAGAACAATACGAGTTAGATTTTGCAAATTATATTAAAGCACTTCCCAAAGAAAAGCGTCAAGAAGAGTTGAAGACCCTTTCTAAAAGAAAACAGAAGACAATGACTGAAGTCAACAACCATACTCCAAAGAAGAAACGAAAAGAGAAAGCGGCAAAAGAGCTGAGAGAGGAGGAGGTTAATACGATTGAGCAGTCTTTAGAAGATGATGCTGAACTTGAAGAATCGTTATTGAATAAAATCATCTCGTTGGAACCGGAACAGCCTCCATTGTAAGTATCGCAGCATCGAAATAAATCGGATAACTATTTTTGTTTTAATTTGACAGGAACGCATTTGGTTTATTTCTTAAAAATTACTCTGGAAAAAAATCGGCAAAGGAAGAATTCAATAAGATCAGTCGAGCAGCAAGACGAAAACTGGAGAAACAAGTGCAAAACTTGAAGAAATCTTACATCAAAGACTACGAAGAATTTCTGAATAGTTTAACAAAGAAGCAGTTGAAAGCTTTTTCAAATTGGTCAAAAAAAAGGGACGAAAATAAGAAGGACTCTGAGATAGGCAAAATGGAAAACGCCGAAGTATTATACTAAGGTGATTAACACTTCCGTTTAATATTCACTTTTATTGTTTTCAGGCCCAAGGATCATCTTCTGATTCAGAATCAGATTCATCTAGTTCATCTTAATTTCATTATATAATAATAAAAAAGGGTAATAATTGCATTAATAAAAAAATAATAAATCGCCGGTGAAAGTGACAATGTATTTTTAACATTTTTTTAAATGAAAGTAACTTCACTTTCAAGTATGTGTTCGTTAAACTGTATTAAAATTATCCAAATTATTTAACTGTAAATGAAATATTAATGCGCTTATTCCTGTATAGAGATTTATGAACAATAGTAAACCTGAATACATATTATATCTTGCTGCAAATATCTCGTTTCAAGATTATAGGTTTACAATTACCGATTTCGTTTTGCGTTTACTTTACCTTAAGTATCTGTAAACAGATTATTTGTATATCTTCTTGTTTATTAATAATAGAAATGTTTCCCGTATTAGTAATAGTCTAACTTTAAGTTAGCGCTTTGTGGTATATTTCACAGTTTTTTATATTAATATCAAATATTTATTAATGTATCTGTTCTCAAAAATATTGTCCCTTATTTACTTAAATTAAGATGTATTGAACTGACCACTTTTTCTGTTTTATAGACTTTTTTAATAAAAGAAAACGTTCAAATTACCTCTTCTACTCATTTTATCTATCCTTATTTCAGACTTTTTTGTAAATAATTTATCTAGTAATGCGTTCAACAATAATTGCTTAAAAGCGTGGAAGGCTAGTAATTTCGTTCAATTATAATTGTAGAATACAGTACATTCTAAAAGTTTTGGAACTTCATTTGATTAACAAAAAAAATTGAAACACGCAAAAAATACATATTTCGGTATAAGACAAAGATATAGAAGACGAAATTCAGTTAATTTAATCAAATACAGGGTGAAAATTTTTTGTTATATGCAGAGACTAGTGCATTGTACTCGGTTAACTTTATGTATCATAATTACGACAGAAATCCATCTGTAATTAATATTGATCAAACTTTAAAAAATACTGCATGCAGTTTTTTACTAGAATGTCAGAAAATGTGTTCATTTTTCGATGTTAGTGCAATACCTCAACTGCATGTAAGAAGTGAAACGTGTAAGCAATTTTCAAACATAGCGTGATATAAATTAAATTGGAGTGTCGACTCTAATCACCCATTGGCACTAATAATGAACAGAAATTTTCTAATATGGTGAGGTACCTGACTGCTTATCATCACATCAATTTCTGTACCTCACACTACCATTTTCCAATATATGTTTTAATTATCGAATAATTATTTAATTTAACATAAATATTATTTCACAGGCAAATTTAATTAAACGTAATAATGTTAACCAGACCACGGGATTTTTTTTTTTAATCTTTATATTTATTATTTTCACTAGCAATTATATTTCAAATAGAAAAATTCAAAACGTTATTACTGTAGTTTCGTTTAAGACTTGTTAATAAATATAACATATACAGGGCGAATGATTAACAGCATCATTTGATGAGATGCTATTAAATAGGTACTACGGTTACACGTATTTTCATTACTTTATTAATTTTTCTTTTTTATCAGATATTGGACCTGGAACCATGGTAACTTAATACACCTGATAAACTACAATGTCAGGTAAAAGGACAGTACTGATTATTTTATTTAAAATTAAATATATGATATTTAAAAACACTCGATTTTATTATTACACTTTATGTATCGTTTCGCCTTTTACAAAACTCCTAACGAAATGTATACATAGAGTATCATAATAAAGTATAATGTTTTAATATATCAAGTTAATTTTTTTTATTTGTTTTTAAACGTTTGTTGTCTGAAAGAAGGTCCTTTTCTTCTGTTCGCGCTCATACATTGCTTATATGCATTTAAAATTTATTGAGGAAATTCTCGACAAATAAACTACCTAGTAGTTAAATAACGTAGAAAGTTCACTATCGCATCTATTTAAAATTCTCTACAAAACAGATGCCATTTGTGATAACATTTCACACGATTTCACTTACTTTGAAATTCTGCTAAAGCTCACTAGGTCAGCAGCTTTCAGGTAACGCTTTTAACACGAAAGCTCAACCCAAAAATAGCCAGTAATTATTTAGTCATGGAGCTATACTCTGTTGCTTGCGATCCATTAGATCACACTAGTATATACCGACGCCTCGAAGAAGGTTTCACAAAAAAACAATTTCTTTTTTCAACATTTATTTTAGAGCATCCGCAAATTTGTATTAAATTTTCTTTTTACAGATAGTGAAGACAGCGATGGGGAAGCTGGCCTCGGTAATGTCAACAGGGCAATAATGAGACCTCCGGGTCATAGTGGTAAAGCTAAAAGGGGGCATTTATGTTTTGATGCTTCGTTTGAAACCGGGAATCTTGGAAGAGTGGATTTAGTCAATGAATTTGAATATGATCTATTTTTGCGTCCAGACACTTGCAATCCGCGGTTCCGATTCTGGTTTAATTTTACCGTTGAAAATGTTAAACAGGACCAAGTACAAACGCGGACGATGTAAAAAAAAACATTTAAATTTAAAATCTATTCATTTCAGAGAGTTATTTTCAATATAGTTAATTTGAGTAAATGTAGAACGCTTTTAAGCGAAGGAATGACACCTTTGGTTAAATCCTCAACTCGGCAAAAGTGGTACCTAAACTTTCCCAATTCATTACCCACAAATACTTCAAATATGTTTTAGGCAAAGAATACCCAAACGTTATGTTTTTTACCATCGTTCGCCGTACCATCGTGGAAACTATATTTTAAGTTTTGCGTTTGGTTTTGACGAAGACGAAATATTTCAATTTGCTTTAACCGCTCCTTATAGCTATTCAAGGCTTCAGTCCTATTTAACGAACTTGGAATGCCGATTGCCAAAAGCAAACGAGTTTTTTCACAGAGAACTTCTTGCAGAGAGTATTGTAAGATTTTATAATAGCCAATCTTCTACCATGAACTATTTAACTGGTAATAAATTCTAGCAAAAGCGACGTCTCGATTTAATAACTATTGGTCACAAGCCGAAGTCACAAGAGAAGCAGAGAGTAGTAGCCGTAATGGCCAGAGTCCATCCTGGAGAAACTCCTGCCAGTTATATTTGCCAAGGTTACTATGACATGCACGTAACTATCCAGAAAATACATATTTACATCCCTCTGTATTTTCGTATAACATCCATGTAAATATCACCTGTTATAGGGTTGATGGAAATATTGGTTAGCGCACACCCTGTCGCAAGTATATTACGCGAAAATGTAGTTTTCAAAATCGTACCGATGCTAAATCCTGATGGAGTTTTCGTCGGTAATTTCAGAAGTTCTTACATGGGGTTCGATTTGAACAGGTCATGGCATTTAGCAACCCCTTGGTGTCATCCGACCGTTAGAGCTGTCCTGGATATGCTTCTTGATATCGACAAGAACGAAGTAGGGCGCAAACCATTCACTTCCTTCACCAGGTTTATTCTTCGTATCATTTTAGAATTTTCAACTGGACTTGGTGTTAGATCTTCATGCACATAGTAGTTTGAAAGGGTGTTTTATATATGGAAATTCTTACGAAGATGTTTACAGGTAAGAACATAGCACTTTCGCGGTCGGAATTCATAGTAGAAGTAGAATACAGGTTTGTAGGTTGAAATGAACGCTTAAAAATTAATCACTCATTTCCTTCACGGCCTACAATATTCCAATTTTTTTCAAAATGATTTAGAATACTCAAAAATGGTCCAAAATATTTTAGAATGTTCTAAATTTTTTCATGAATGATTTCGAATTTTAGAGGAAGATCTAGAATCTTTCAGATTTTCGAGAACGATTCGGAATGTTCTGGAAACATTTAGAGCGTTCCAGAATGTTCCGTATTTTTCGAGAATAATATAGAATTCTCGAGCTAATGCTAATATCAAAAACACTTTTAGGTTTGAAAGGCATATAGTTTTCCCAAAAATTCTAGCATCACTTTGTGATGATTACATGTCGTCCAATACAATGTTTAATTCCGACATGAATAAAATTGGTACTGCCCGAAGATTCCTTTGTTCTGTATTGAGTGAAAAAGTGAACTGCTACACATTTGAGGTGTCTATTTATGGATATACATTAAAAGGATCGGATGTAACAATTCCATACACAGAAGAAAGTTGTATCCTTAACTAAATATTAAAAAATTTCGTTGCTATTGCAGGTAATTTCCTTAACATTAGATATGAGATGTGGAAGGAATTTGGCAAGAACATTTCTGGAATACTACAGAGCAACTGGTTTAATCCCGCTACACGTACCAACCCAGATAGCCGACAGAAAAAGGAAAAAATTCAAACGATTCAAATGTAAATCCAGAGAAGCTTCCAACTCGACAAGGGAAACAGTTCGTAGCCAAGCTACTTTGAAATACACAGATTTGCAATTAAACTACGATAGTGAGACTTCAATAGAAGATCTATCGTACAGCATAAAAAATTTTTTCATCAGTCCCACAAGAAATGATCAGCAAAGGATACGAAACGTAAAAAAATCTGCAAGTTCCGTGAAATTCATACGGCAAAATTCTTCTTCTCCGCCACCACAACCGCCAGCTCCAACGCTAATTTGCATCCCGCAACCGAGTTTGTCAATTATAGACTTTAACTCTATAATTAGGGACAGTTTTGAGGAAAAGACATAAACATCGAAAAAAAAGTATATTCACTAGAGAAACTTAATCGTTTAGACAACTACTAAGAAATCACGAAATTTATGTTACATAATAAAATTACAACACTTCTCTCCCCTTTCTTTTCTAAAGGCAACAAATAAATTTGTGGTCTTATTTATCTACGTCTAAATTTAAAAAATCGTGCTTACTGTACATAATAATACTATTTATTGTACCTCGTATTTAATAACAAGTTTGTTAAATACAGTGCAGTACTTTTTTAAACGTTAATAAAGAAACCCAATAGTATAACATATTCTATCGCTTTGAAATGCATTTAAAAAATTAATATTGAACACTATTAATCACTTTCAACAAAAGATAAATTAATTTTAGAATTACAAAAACATAATAACTTTGATCTACCATCTTAAAATAGCAATAGAGCTTGGCATTTCCAAAAAAGGAAAAAGTTTGGTAGTCAGAACTGTAAATGTTCTCTACATAAATCGCAGTCAAAAAATAAAAAATAAAATAATAAAAATTACTACTCGAATTCATAATGGAAGATTATTAAAATTAATATCTATGTAAAAATAAAGATCGAATTTGGCACAACTTTTGAAGCACTTATTCTTTTTCAGAAAGTTCCTGGTAACGGGCGTACATCATTTTTTTAACACAGTCTTTGTATGATTCACCAGCTACAGCGGAATACGATTTATTACCTAAACCAACCGTACTATTGCGTTGTTCTGCCTGTAAAAGCAACATTAAAAACAATTTTAACGTTTTCCCACGTTAATTCCCCAAATACCTGAATAATTGTAGTTCTTCCTTGATTGGTTTTTCCAAGGCCCTGCCCTTCCATCCATCCCATTTTCTGAAGAAGTCGATTGCCAACATTGTCCGAACCAATGGGTTCCATAACAGAAGCCGAAGGAGGTGGAAGACTGTCGACCAACTCTCTAGTTTTCAAATACTTTTCCTTCAACTTGCTCGGCTGTGGTTCATCAGTATCGCCATACTTCATCCTTCTCTCTTTTGCCCTGTCTCTGTACACAATTTTCGTGCCGGAATTGTCGTCATTGGACAGTCCTTTTTTCTCAATCAAATTCTGTTTATGTAAGTTAGACAACTTAGCATGCTTTGCTAAAGCATCCGCAGAACTCAGTTGACGTTTGCAAAGGTTACATCTTAGCTTGGTGTAATCTAAGAACTCCATGTCGTCCATAGGCACCTCGTCTTCTCCTGAAGATTCGCTTTCCCCTCCGTACGCAGCCACGAGAGGCGTTGATGCATGAACGGGTGATTCTACAGCAGGCACTTCTTGTTTAAATGTAGTCGTAACTGTAGCAGAAGTCGAACCGTTTTTCTTCTCCAACACAGAGTAACCAATATCGGCGGCTGCTGTTGTTGCGACACCGAGAGCCCCGCCGGCATCTACACTCTTAACAGTCATAGACGTTTCTTTCTTCTGATTCAACGTTTTCGCCCAGCGTTCCATGTCTTTCGCTATCTTTTTGGCAACTTTAACCTTATCCTGTTTCTCAGATTTCTTCTTCGTTTCTGGTTCTGCCACTATTTCTACCGGCGTTTGGAAAGTTGTGTACGATGAATCGTAAGTGGGAGCCAAGACGTACGTCAACTTATCTTGGTCATAGTAGAGATACTTCTGAACGACACTGTTCCAATAATACGACGAATTTGGGTCGTAATACAGACCCGTCGTCACGTCATAGTAATATCCACTACTTTTGTCGTAGGTAAATTTGGTACTGTCTGGTATAGCTGAAATAGTTTACAAATTTTGTATTTTTCGGAATTTATTTACACGTTTTAATACTTACGGTATTTTTTTCCGTCAGTACCACTAGGTACGGTCATGTGCGTGGTGTCGTAAAAAGTTTTGCTGGCTTGCATCTGTTGAATTGCAGACTGTGCTACGGCAGCGGCGGCATTTGCGGCGTCCATTTGATTTTCTTGCAACGTGATTGAATGTCCACTATTTATCTGATGTGTAAAGTATGTCTTGTAATAGTCATAAAACTGATGATATTCAACTACCGTCTTTGCATAACGACTAGCTGAATATTCCGCCAATCTATCGACATCACTAAGGGCATAGGTACTCGGCTGAGCTGCATTCGGAAAAGCAGCACTTTCCGCCTGATCATACGCTTTCTTTGTATCACCCATTTTGTACTTGCAGTACGAAATGATCACTGCAAAGTTTTGAAAACAACTAAACTAATTTGCGATTACTCTATAATAATCAATAATCAGGAACTATAAAACCAAATACGGTGATAGCAGACGTTTTATTATTAATTGTTTGATAATAAAAAGAAATATAAGAACAATAAGCCACGTAATAAAATATCATACATATGAGATGTTTTTTAATCTATGCGATACTATTACTGAAAACCAATGTTTATAAATTAAAAATTATTAGAATTTATGTGTTGACAATTTGTTTTTAAATAAAGAACGTTCTGTATCGCAAAAATATGAAACAAGATGGGCAATGAACCAATTAAAAACAAAAAGATTTCACACATTATTAAAACTGAAATTTACCTGTTTTGCCATCAATAGTCAGAGGTGGATTTAAATTCGCCAGGGCTCCGTGTAGCGCCAAGGCATCCACGGTACTGTCTGTGCCCAAGTAACAGATTCCCCGGGACGTTGACGTTAAGGGATCTCTGCCAATACATACCCCACTTATAGTTTTTACCAAATCCGAAACTTCTGTGTTCAAAATTTGCATAACTGAGTCTTCTGTGGTTAAGGCGTCCAAATTTCTTAACATGATGGCTGTAATATTGAGGAAGTTAGTTCATGTCCAGTAGGAACAGAAATTCGTCGTATTATTTCAATAACACAAGAAGTTCGCAAATTTTTAGTTTAATTACAAATATGTAGTTTTTTCTTAACATAAAATTATTAATCAGAAAAAAAAACATCGTACCAATAAATATATAATACGAATGTTTTTTTTTTTTTTGGAATAATACTTCCCAGAAAATTTACCACAAAGGGAAGTGCCAAGAGAGTAATGATTATTTATTAATCTTTATGCATTTATTACATACATATAAATAGTTAAATAACAGATATTACTTCCCAAAATAAAGAGAAGTGCCAAAAAAGGGATTATGAAACTTAAAAACATAATAATATCACTTTTTTTTAAAGCATGAACAGATCCTATTATATTCAATACTTTTTTGTACCATTTGTTAGGAACATAAAGGTGTTCCATGTAAAACATTGTACAACCTTTAATGTTATAGCATGAGCATTCAGAGTCGTGAGAAAAAAAACGCTTACGGTCCCAAAACATCATTTCTTTAGCATAAACAAAAGTACAAGCATCGAAAACGTAAACAGAACTTACTTTTGGTAGCATAATTGCAAACTTCATCACTACCACTTCCACCTTCCTCACTTTCGGTGCGGGAAGCATGACACTTGAAGCAGTTGTCTCTTCTTTTGAAATTTTGGGCCCCACACTGTTGACAAAAGTTATTTTGATTTTATTAATTCGCATTTAAACAGAATGAATGAAAGAAAATTTACCTTTATACAAAACCAATCAGATGATGCCTTATGAGAAGGGGGCTTTTCCGAATTCTGGCAAAGTTCCTTTGGAATACTATATTGCATAATAGCACGATAGTTGTCGTGAAGCATTAGGATGCCCTGTAAATACAAACTTATATTGCTCTATGTTTAGTATAATTTTTCCCACCCCTCTTTCTAAAAGAGACATTTTTGCTGTTGAGAAGCAGGAGGTGTTTACTATTTTGTTCGTTTATTCATCTTAAAATTTAGAATTTGAAAATGTTCTGATACCCAGTTAAAGCACAATTGTTTAATCGTTACAACAAAATAAAATCCGAGTGGATATACTGTATATTTTTCAAGCCGGCAAGTCATTATTGTAAAAAAGTGAGTGATTAAAGTCTGGTACCAACTGAACAGATCCTTTTCAAAGTTAAGATACCTGCTTCATGTCCATCCAACGAGTGGCCTCAGCTAGCGTAGTAAACTCGACAAAGGCGAAACCGCGTGATGTACCTAAACAGCACAATAGATACCAATGGTATTACCTGAACCTTACGAACCAAAAATGCAGAAATATGACCTAAGAACATTTATATTTCCTGTACATATAAAAATCCGCCATCATTACCTGTATCTTTTTTCCTTATGAGTCTGATGTCCTTTGGCATTAGTCCTGCTTGCATTATATCTTGCCGAATCTGAAATAATTTCTCTATTTTTAACACGCAATTTCGAATAGGATTTGGATAATTGCATGCTTTAAGTTACACTTCTCCAATAGGTTCTTAGATTATTATAGTCATTCACACATTAAACGTTTTAGAAAAACCATATAACATAAACTACAACAATTAAATGTAAATAAAAAATTTAAGTCCATAGGTAAACAGTCTAGTCAATGCGCACTAATCACGCGATTGGAACACAAATAAAATGGCGGCGCCAATGAAAATAATAAAAGGTGGGGATGAATGACAGCTATATTCCTAGGTTATGTTCACCTCATCTGTCACATTTAAACGGCACATCTGATCATTTGACAGTGCACTTAACTTTCGCGACAGACTTTACTACGATTTAATTGTGATGAACCATGGATGATATACGCACAGTCACGTGAACGTCGCCATCTTTTCATCTCTGGAAAAGGACAGAAGGTTAGCAGTCTCACTCAAACAAGTAAATGCAACCGTCCAGACTTTGATTATCTAGGGACTTTACCAAAGATGCCACGAGAGCGCTATCTGTGGTAAACGCTGTAAATAACAGGTACTGTATTGTTTCAACGACTTGCGTGATAGGCACGCATACCAAAATAGAACAAAATATGTTCTTGGTCAGTATTCTGTCGAAACCATCAAACACGGATCGCGATTTCGAGCTTATTGGCTCTCATCAGCGTGTCATAGGCGGTTGGTCAAAATAGTGAAAAAAAAATCGTTTTTTTTCATGTTACATCACAAGTCGTGAGACCGAAACTAGTTCGGATATTTATTAAATTAGTGAAAGATATACACGTTGTTTTATTTACATTTAATTGTTGTAATTTTAACATGTTTCACAAAAGTTGCACCCCCGTCAGTGTTTAGTTTATACAACATAAAGTGTGCCGTACATCATTAATACACCTTGCGGAAGATCTTTCTTATCTTAACAATATTAAATTATGACTTTTTTTTTTATCGAAAACGACGAATTCTAATTCATACAAGTTGCATGGCGTTTTTTAAAAAAAGATGTAATTTTGCCTTGTTTCTATTAACAATCTGAGGAAATTATTAAGTCGATATATATCAATTTTCTCGACGTTTATCTGCTATACAGGGTGGTCCAGTATTGCGTGGACGGAAGATTGTGCCGTTAGTATTGACTTCAAATAAAAGTTTCACCAAACGAACTCGATCACATTCCAAATGTATTTTCGAATATAAAGGGCGTACATTTCGCCTGGGCGTTAGCTAACCTAATTTTTTTTTAATGGAACACCCTATATATTATTACATTTTTGAATTTCGCGTTAAAAATAAAGGTCAATTTGATCTAATCTAATCTATCAGAACCTAACGTCAAAGCGTACAGTTACCACAGCTGGCACTTACATCATTTTCTGTAATATGTAAAGCGAGTCCTCTGATCATTATTGTGTTATTGGGGGGCTGGCTTTTGTATCCTATGATTTCAGAGCCACTTGCACCAATTACTGCTCCATTTGGGCTTCGCTCACTGTTAAAATGATACAAGTACAAAATACATATTATAATCTATTGGTGACAAGATTGTTTCACTTTTTCCTGCTATTCCATTCATACCTATCGACACTGTCCCTATCATCATCACGGTAAGACCTTTCACGGTCTCTACCTTTTCTTTCAACGGATTTTCTTTCCCATCTAGAATTACTATGAGAACTTCGATCGCGTGTCTTTCGATGGTCTCTTTCTTTATACGTGTCATAGTCTCTATCGCGGTGAAAACGGTCTTTTTCGCGACTCCTTGATCTACTTCGGCGATTATTCCGGGGCTCCCACGGCGATTCCCTTTTCCCGTAACTTCTATCACTATCGTAGTCACTGTCATGCCTGCCCCTTTCGTCTATGTATTCATACCGGTCTGAAACAAAACGAATCAACATTATAAAAACCATGGAAAACTACTATTAGGTACTTGTTTATAAATGAAATTAGTCTTCAAAAATGTTATCAATTGTACCAATAGTTAATTTTCGTGAGTAGGTACCTATCTCAACAGATAAAACTTGGAGATTCTGCCATGGCAAAATCATGTTTTGGCAACCTACTGCAGAAGTAATAAGTTCTTTGCGTAATAGTTTTCATTTTCTTTATTTGTCTTCATTTTCAATTCCGAATGTGTCCCTTTTTGGTATTATTGAATATTTGCTTATTTTGTATTTTGAAACTTAAATTTCACTTTGCCAGAAATACACATTTTGTGACATACCTCTTTATGAACCTGTACTCTTCAAATGCTTTACTTAAATGAAAAACATTGATTTGTTTTTTTTATAACGATTTTTTAATAAACAGTAGCACAACTGAAAACACCAAACATACAGTTGCTTTTCTTAATACAGTGCAACCTTAATATAACGTACCTCAATATAACGACCTCCTCAATGTAACAAATTCTTCGTAATCCCCCTAAATTGTCCATAAGAGTCAATGTAAAATACACCTTTACATTGCGAACAACCTTTTTATAACGAATTTTGTCAACTCAAAACTTTTATATAAAGTTCCCATCAATATATGACCCTTAATCCCATGAGTTTATAATGTTGAGGTTAATAAAACTACTTCTTTTTACCTCTTAATAACAAATTTTAGACCAACATAACCTCAATATAACCAACCTCAGTTTAACGAATTATTTGACATAACGAATATTTACTTGTTCCCTGATTTGTTATATCGAGGTTGCACTGTTTTTGCAAAAAAAAATTTGCTGTTTATTTTAATTACTAATGAACCAATGAATTAAAAAGTAATCTCACGAAAAATTGTAATTGAGACTACCTAGAAAGCATCGCGTAAAAACAAAAATAAATATAAACGTAAAATAAGTTTTGGAATATTCTGGAATAGTAGATTTATATATAAAATTTAAGTAAATTTAAAATAGGTACTTACTTAACTTAGAAGATTTATGAGAATTATGAGATTTGTAGCCATTATGTTTACGATAGTGTGGAGATCTCGATCGGGATCTGCTTTTTTCGATGTATTCAGGGGAAATTCTTCGATTGTCTGGCGATATGGACATACTTTTACCTCTAAAACAGTCTTTATTTCGTTCCATTGTTTTACGTCTTAACTAAACACTTTTCAAACGAAAAATATTGTTAACGAACGCTTCGATTAAGTTGTGTAAGAAATAAGCTACGTCATTTGCTTAGTGATTAAAAAATTACACATCTACCGATTAAATTTGTAGACATAGATAACTTTAAAAAATATCGATTTTAATAGTAACAGCAGATGCGTCTCTCTGTGACGATTTCGCACACTTATCGATCCAGAAGCTTTTAAAAAGTTTTGCTTTTAAGCGGTGCGCTGAAACGCGCTTACACCGCTTACACACGCAAGGACAACCGCACTACGTTCTAAAAATGAACTCGAAAGAATCGATAAATAAGACAATCCTTTAGTCCTTAGTATTTTAAAAAAACAAAGAAAACGTCCACAATTTTTTTAAAAAATATTTCAGACACCGATAAAATATGGCACCGACCCGTTTCCGTTGCTGTTTCTCACCATTTTCTCAGAAAATACAGGCAAAATGCTCACGATGCTCACAAATGATATACCATAGAAACTAACCAGAATCCCGAGAAAAAAGAAACAATGGAGGACATTTTATGAGTCCATTATGAGTCAAATACCATAGAATAAATCGATATTGTATATGCATAACCGGTTTATACAAGAATAAACCATTACGGGCATATTATAGGTAGAGTTCAATAATTGATTTTGGCATTAAAATAAATTATTGATTTTAATATTTACTAACACAAATAAAGTTCCATATTTCTCTAAAATTATTCTTTCAGTTCATGTTATAAAAAATTAAAAACATTAAATAGATAAAAATACGTACGTTTTACGAATATAAATTTAGTTCAGTACCTAATAAAAAAAGTTTTTCAATTTGTAGTTTTAAAAATTTCAAATATATGTCAAGCTCTTCTCAAATGTTCAGATGATTGGTCGAAATTTGTGTATTTTGTTTATAGCTATTAATATAATTTTTGTAGTATACGTTTTTATTGAATGTTTAAAATTTCAAATTCCTTTTTGTTACATATTTTGAATTTGTGCGTCACCCATCAATAGTATCCAGTGGCGTACCGTTTTTTTTTACAAAAGTAAAAGCTAATTTATTATACAAAACCCATTAAATTTTGTTGGAATATATTAAAAATCTTTATTTAAGAATATGTATCCTTTATAAGTTCACAAAATTGGAAACAACTATACCTAAAACAGTTCCCAATGAATGGTGAAGACATAATTGACCCGCTAATACTTTATTCCCGCAACTGACGTCAGGAATAGTTCGTATTTATAAGGGCGTGGTATAATTGGGAGGGTAATTTAAATTAACGGAAAACTGCTACCAATTAAAAAGTTGTATTTAGTTGGATTTTATGATTTACAAAAGATAATCTACTTTAGTAATATGTATAAGAGGAATGATAAATTAAGAGGTACTTCCCATCTTCCCAAAATGTTTCTTAAATCTATAAGCGTAAATTTTTATACAGTACAAAAATATTAGACTACATTTGTTACTAATTGTTCACATTATTAAACACGATACAATACATACATATAAGACTAGCAAAGAAGAGAAGATTATTTTTTTAATAAAAGTTACATGCATTTTTCAACATCAATTAATAAATTAAAGATATTAAATTCGCTAAAGTAATTATTAGTTTTGACGTACACGAACTCGAAGAATATGCATAAAAAATAATAATACAGTTACAGATATAAATAAAATTATTATTTTGTATTTAAAGATGGTTGCATTTTATTAGAAAAATGTTGACTATTTTTTATGGAATTTCTGGTATTGTTTTGCGTTTGTAAAACATTTCCTTTTAAGAGGGTAAAAAATTTGGAATAGGCTGTACGATACTGACGATTGCTTGCGGCATATATAAAGGGATTAATTACGCTCGAGGCCCAAGCCATAATAGATGCCACGACATGTAGCACAGGGTAGTTTATACTGTCGTCAAATACATTCATTATCATTAAGGGTAAAAAACAAAGAAGAAAACAAATGAATATTAAAAGCATTAATTTTGTTAACCTGTTGTCTTCTTTTTCTCGATTTGTTCTTCGACTTTCTTGACTTGAAGATGATTTACTAAAAGGCCATTTAATTATTTATACACAATTAAATTTTGAAATAATTAATTTATGAATGTAATATTTTACTTACACATGAGACATGAGCTTTTTCCTAGTTTTTTTAACTCGAAAAAAAATGCAGGAATAGGATACTATAATGACAATGCATGGCAGAACGAATCCTATTAAGAATATCATCTTTTTCGGTGATGTGCCATTTTTCTCCAGTATTGTACACGAGAACGTGGAGGGATCTAAGCCCAGCTGTCCCCAAACTCCTAACAATGGGGGTAACTGCGTAAACAGTATAACTTAATAAATAACTGACTGACGGGTTTTCGAAAAATATCAGTGGCTCTCAAAATATATATATCTATATATATATATTACTGATACCGTTTTAATATTAAATTTAACAAAATCACAAACAAAAACTTATTTCCTTTAGGTATATACATTAGCAAACATTTATTATTTATTTATCTTTTTTTTACGGAACAAATCAAAATAATATTGAATATAAAATGATACAAATTTTTTTACTACCTACGAATTTTTTTTGCATATTTAACGGTTTCAGTATAAATTCCATTTTGTTTGGCTGTCGCTTACCATTATTAGTACCGCAAAAACCCAACAACTTAGCAGCTGCAACCATATCGATAGGGGGGTGTAAAACTGACGGTAATATTGATGGCATGAGCATAGAATATATCTGCAAAAATAAATGCAAGTTGTGCCCATATTATAATACAAAATCATTTAAATTTCTGAAATACAAAACTTTTCCAATTGCTCCAAGATTGTGGTTTCACAAATAAATTAAATAACTTTAAAAGTAGGTATTTATTTTAAAATTATAAAAATATATAATAAGATTTTTAAGATATTAGATATTTAATTTTTTTTTCCTAATTTGCCCCCCTTAAAGATGGTTTCTGGATTCTGCATCTGTTCCTAAATTCAATTTTTAGTTTTCTGAGCTAGCGTGGCATCATACAATTTCTGTGTCTTTCGATTAGTTAAATCTTAACTACAATTATCAATTTAGTAACAAAAATGTTCCTTTAATTAAACTAGAATGGACGCCCACGCTTTCGGTAAATTAATGATTATTTGACATCTGACCTGATATTAGTAAGAAAAATAAATGTGTAACATAAAGTGCCAGTCGTTTAACAAAGGTATTGGGATGTTACGTTTAAAAACATCTTCAAAAATAAAAAATTATTTATTTATACAAAAAGATTAGATGTGACATCTCACCCCTCAAATGAAAATGTTTCATCCAATTAAGTTAACTCTAATATTTTAATTAATTACTTATCAGATTAAGATGAGTATCTTAAGGTTTACTTTGTGGAGTTTATTTAAATCAATTTTGGTGTAGCTGTTCGAAATAACAATTTGGTTTGGGAACAATATCGTTTTTATAGTTGAAGTTGCTAGATTCATTGGGGCAGTAAAATTAACACAGTAGATAAAACCCAAAATTCATTAGTGATCACAGAACATTTCACTGACTCTTGTATGAAGAACAACATATGCTTTGAATGGAGAGGAAGTAATTGATAATAATTAAGAGCAGTGTCTAGAATTAACTAAAAACAGAAGCAAACACAACTGCATGTGCGTATTAACGCACATGTACATATTAGAACTTAAGTATGTACCATTATAATATCACATACACTCGTAATAGATGCATTTTACTGATTGTGAGGTCACATTTAGGTGCAATAGTTAAAAAGTTCAACTTATAATTTAAAAAATCCATTGCAATTTATATTAATTAATTTAGATATATCATGAAATAATTTATATTTATTATGATGAAAAAATACCATGAATACGTCCTTTGTACACAAAAAACGACCTTCATTAGTTCCATTAGTAAAAAACCATTGAAGCAGATAATCAGAACAAATTTTAAGAGAAAACGAAATAACTTAATAACGTCCTTATTGAATGAAAGGTTTTTCTTGTAATATTTTCTCTTGTTAGGAAATTATGCCCACAATTTCGATTCATATGCCTCCAAATTACAGACACGCATATATTTTCTTAATTTATTTAAAGCGTTCTATTTTGAAGTTCACCTTTTAGATAAATATGAATGGAGAAATTAAATGAAATCTTCTGCAGCAGCATTGCTTGACAAACACGTAGGGCAATTCATGGTCTGCTCTAAATATATATATTTTTTAACAGTTTATCTCTTTGTCCGTTATTTACAAAAAACAAAGCAAAAACGTGAAATCTGATAAACAAAACATGTGCATCGTCCAAAGAAATTGAACAACTGCACTAGCGCTTATATGCGTTGGTTAATTCGTACCTGTTTAACGTAATAGCAACCATACTGAGTAGGGAGACAGCGACATTCCCATAAAATAATACTGGAAACAATTTACATACAGTATCGCCCAAAGTCCAAGCTTCATTGATGAACCTTGATGCTGTCAGGGGTAAATTTACTGAACAAAATAGTAAGTCTGATACGCATAAGGACAAAACAAATGCAGTTGTTGCATGCCCCCGTAATTTTGGACACCGTATTAAGGCTATTATAGTCACTAAATTTCCTATAAGAAAAAATACGTGTTTATATATATAACTCCATAACATGTAAACTGTTTACTTTAGAGAAAAAAGTTTTTGATTAAAAAAATTGAGATTCACTTCTTTGTCGAAAATTTTACTACTGTTTTCAACGTAGGACGCACCATTATCAAGATATTTAACAAAACATGAATTTTTCAATATGGCGGGTTATAATTTTAAATGACGCCATTTTGAATTTAAAGTGAGGGATACATTAACAATTTGGTCCAGCACATTTTGTTTTAGAAAAATATTGAAGTATATTTTAAGAAAGTTGAAACAGTGCGTTTTATATATTGATGTGAACTCATTCTTAAGTATTTGTAATTAAATCTATTAATGAATGAAATTAATTTTATATTTAGTTTTATAAAGAGCTACGTGCAATATTGGGTTACCAGTTTTTTTTTATCATCTCTTATAGGATTAACTGACGAAACTTAACCAACTTTATCTGCAGTCGATATATTATTATCATTAATTATTTTGAGTCTAAAGAATAAATTAATTGGTAATTAAAAAAAGTGCTATTTACAATATGCAGATATTATTATAATTAAGAGGAATTATTTTTAACAATTAAAACAAATTTTATTTTTGCAAACTGAAGATAATTTATTTTTTGTTTAAAACTAATAAAAAGTCTATCATATGTGATGTAAAAAAAACTGTTTTTAGAGAACATGAATGATTATTGCCAGCATTTGTTAAAATGAACAATACTACTGAAATTTAATAAATAATTGAATTTTAATAAATAATTAATTACAGTTGTACCTGTTATTCCTACAATACAAAAAATCACCGCACAAACCGATGCAAAAATAGTTGTTTCACGGGGGTACTTTATCACAATACTTTTGGTTTCATTGAACATTTTAAAACGAATTCGTATTGTTGCATTTGTGTCGTGTAAAGTTTGCACTAATACTTTGAAAACTTTGACAAAACCGCCTCACTAGTAACCACAGGCACGATTGAGGATGACGGAATGAATAATCGTATCCCTTCAGAAACAGACACACACACGCACAAATATATATTTCTACAAGAGAGGTGGCAATTAAAAATCAGGTTCATTCTCAAAATTCAAAAACCACTTTTTTAAAATGTACCTACTTCTTAAAATAGTACACTTATTTTATGCTTTTAAATGTTTTATAAAATTATAATTAAAAAATAGTCAATCAAATTTTGGCTACACGTTTTTTCATAGATCCTGGATTTCTTTGATCAGACTCATTTTAAGATGTTTCAAATATTCAGTAAATAAAACCCTTCGTATTGGGACATACTGTATATTATTAAAAAAATCGCAAATATTATTAATTGTAAGTAAATTAAAACAATATATTTGCTTTATAATTAGTAACAATATAAAAAATACAGTTACTTTTGTAATATATAATCTATTCTATTACGAATTAGATTGCCAAAAAATTTTACACATATTATTTTTTTTTCTTTTTTTTTATTGAAACAAAATAAACAAATACTTCAAATTCTACTTTCGCTCTTAAAAATATTCTATTTTTTTAGTAATAATTGATAAAATAAATTGATTACTCCCTTTAAAACTGCTACCTGTACCGCCACTGGCTGTAGGAGTATAAAAACGAATTTATTAGCATCTTTAGCAAAGTTAAAACTGAAACAATTTTATATAATATTTTTCGATGGCGACAGTAACTATATTTTATGTTGTATTATACAAAATAATTATTTTTTATTAAATATTGTTATTAGTGCATTCGTGCGATTATTTAGTGATAGAGTAAAGTTGCGTATATACAACCAATCATGCACATTAGTAAAATATTCCATTTGGCTGGTGCGCGCGCATTATTCGCAATTTCGTAATTGGCATTAATAATTTTCTTTAGTAAATAATCGATGCATTCTTGATTTATCGCTTTTCCCCATCTCTAATGCTATGAGTATTCGACAATTAACGTTTCTGTGCAATACGAAAGAGCGAACGCGTATTATTACTCCTTATCCCTCCAAAATTAGAAAAGGTGGCGAGCGAATCGTATACATATGATGTGCGTATTTTAAGAACGCACGAGATATTCCAGCAATCAACCATGTGTTAGGAAAGACTGTAGGCTTGGGCTAAGCTCTACATTGAAAAAGACTATCACGAATATTAAAAGTTTTAACAACAAAGTATTTGAAAAATTCGCGTAATAAGAATATCCATAGTATGAGATAAATATTTCTTCCCAATCTTAGGACCACGCACCGCACCGCCACTGCTAAAAGGTTTTCTGCCGGAACACTAATTTTTAAGCTTTTTGTGTGTAACCATTAATATTTATTAATTATTATCAAAAAGATACTAATAATGATTTTCCGAACAATAGAACTTTAATGTAAATATAGATACAAATTCAAAATTCGAGCACAGTATAAAATAGCTTACATTATATATTATAATATCAAATAAATGCAAAAAAATAAAATAAAAAACATACAAAAGACAAATAGTTAAAAACACAAGAATATAAAATGTTTTACAACAATAAAAATTGTTTTGGTTCAAAAGAGTGTTTTTTAAAACTAAAACGGCCCTCTTCAATTTTGCACATATGAGAAGCCATTCATTATATAATTTGCAGTCAACTAACTGGATAACAGATCTTATTGTGTGTGTAGGTATGGAACTTGGTTTAGTTAATGATCGTTTGTTTTTTCGAAAAACATGACGTCCTAGGGTACAAAATTAATCAGCATTACCAGTTACAATAAAAATATGATACTTACTATTAGGAAGCAAGCACCCAACATAACTGCCTTCATTTTAACATCTAAATCTAACGGGAAGGTAACTCCAAAATAGTCAGCATCAGTAAACATCTCTCTCATTACTCCAGACCACTGCTTGGATATTTTTCCCACCTGAGTCTCGCCGTCTCTAGATAATATTTTAAATTCGACGGCTCCGCAGATGCTCATTGTGCAAATAGGCCCTTCTATACGTAAAACTGTCTCACCAGCAGCATTTTGTACGGAAAAGGTCGGGTAACATATGCTCCACTCCTGTTGAACTATCCCTAACAAATTCCCAGGCGGAGAAAATACTTCCATACTCTTAAAAATAATTTATCAATTTAGGAACAACGTTATATATATACACGAAATATAAACCTGAAGGCAACATGGAAAACAACACGAATCGCAGGCCAGAGGGCGGTGCAAATGAATAACTTCATTTTTGTAATTGTCTAATATTTTCATCTCTAAAGGGCGTATAGGTCCACAAATATTTCTTGTACAGCAATCGGAATCTTCTACAGCTAAGTAAACTTTCTGTCCCATACTATTCTTAATGGTAAATTTATTTTTTGTTTCGAATCCAGTCAATGCTAAAATAAAATAAAACGGTTTTAGACTATTTTACGGTTCTGTATTTTATAAAGGGTCCGATGCAAACCTTCCAAAATTTCAACCTTTTGTTTAATTAGTAATTGATCAATCATAGTAAGGTATTCCAACCCTGGTGGACAGTTGATTCCACCTTGAGGTATACTCATCCAACCACCTAAAAATATGTACATTCAATTTTTCAAATAGACAATTTCAACACAGGGACAAACGTAATGAAACCAAGTGAAATCTATCTACTACGTTATTGCCAATGAAAAACTTTAAAAACAATTTTTTGCCTTAATGGAAGATAATTTTTATTGACAAAAAACTTGAAAAATGTATTCACATCAAATCTCAATAACATATAAAATCGATTCCACTTGGTTTCAATGAAGCAAATTTATTTAGGAAGTTTAATGACTCTTTTATCTATCTTTTTAATAAATAGATATGTTTATATTTGTTTTGAATTACCTCTGCTCCTCGTCAGTTATTAAATGGGTGTATCCACTTTTTTTGGGTGACTTCTTTAATTTAAATAACGTGCAAATTTTTTTGATGAAGGATCTTGTTGAAATCTTTTTAATTTTAACACCGATCTCGGGCATCATTAACAGTGGTAACAAAAACTGATATTGCTTATGTACAAAACAAACACAACATTCTCTTCAACAACATACAATAAATCAAACGTCTTGTATCTCTCAAGACAACGATGATAATTGTTCTCTCTTTGTAATAGCTGAACAAATATGTTTGTTGAAGACTATTACTTGTTATCATCTCACTCTCCTGTATAGAACTACCATTATCTACATTACTTAATGGCTTTAATTATCTAATAAAACTAGCTCAACAAGATGAAAGTTCAAACTAACTTACCGTCCATTCCACCAGGCTGGGCACTGGGTTGGTTTGTGATAGGACCTCCCGGTCCTGGACCGTACCCTCCTGGGGGATGAAATCCCCCCGGTGGAGGACCATAGTATCCCTGAACCGGCGGAGGATAACCCTGTGGGGGAGGATAACCTTGGGGAGGATATCCTCCTTGTGGTAGAGGATAGCTGCCCTGAGGTGGTGGATAAGCACCTTGGGGTGGCGATGGGTAACCCTGGGGAGGTGGATAGCTGCCTGGTGGATACCCATGACTGCCAGGCGGTGGTGGATCTGGTTAGGTTAAATTGGTAATAAGTATCAAATGAAATACTACCCTAAATATTTGAATAATTAATAGGTACTTACTGGGGTTTGGATACATATTTTTTCTTGGTAAGTTGTTAAATTAAATGTGCATTATGGTTAGTTAAGTAACAATCTGTCACGTCCTATTTTGTACGATTACTCCAATTAACATGCGAAGCACGACAATCTTTGGTTTTTGGGCAACGGGCCAACCAACGCCTATCTAAATTTATATCGAAGCTCTTTGAAATTTTCAGATCGTAAATAAACCAAAAAATGGTCGAATAAAAAATTGTGTAAAAGCACGAAGAGTATATTTAGTATCAAAACTTGTTTACGTTAATTCGTTACGTTTTCATACAGAAAATACAGTACAGATCTTCGACTTGTTTGTTTAGAACACTGCATTTATTTCACGGACGTAAAGGATGACAAACGCTCAATTTTCTTTAATCACTCTGCTGCTAATTTTCAATTAGCCCCTCAGACACCACACAGAGCCGGAGATTGGCGTATTATTTCTTTCTGCAAAATCTATTCGATTTGTAAAAATTTGGGTGTTTACTAGTACAGTTCGTTAGCTTGACACTAGGTGCCGACACTCAACGTTTACAATTATATCCGTTCGAATATGTTTTATAATTTTTGTGTTATCTAGGAAATAATATTCTTAATTTATTAAAAAACCGCTTTTATTTAATATCATTTAAAATAATTTTTTTAAAATTGCGTATATTTCCAAATGTTAATTCTCGATGACGTCCTTGCAAGGTTATTTACATAGGTACTAATACATAACAAATACGTACGTGTAATGTACAGCTTCAGCGTATATACACACACACGCACACAGCTGTATATTGCGTAAACATGACCAACAGTACCAACCCACTTACAGTTGGTGGATTTTTTTAAAATAAACAAATTGTAGTTTTTTTTTAATGCAATTATATTTGATTTTTAAAAAGTATTTGTTTTGTACACGCTATAACTATGTTAGTACATCTCCAAAATTAATGTTTTATTAAAAAAATACTTCCATACATTTCGAATGACAGCCGAATGCTCCTAACTTATAGACAACCAGATGTTGAATACATATACATATGCAACTGTAATAACTAGAGAAATATTAATTCCAGTCATAAACAATGCATATAGTTTAAAAGCTCTTGATTTACAAATGAGAATAACTTTTTATATACCTAATCTAATCGACCAATAGCGCAAGATATTTGATAAATAGCTCCGCGGCGCTGTAGCCAATCAGCATCCAGTTCTTGGGGTTGCTAAGTTGCCACGATCAGTGACGCTACTTACTGGCGTTTAATTGGCTAAGTAATAATCGTTGAAATAGAAATAACAAATAATTCAATTACAATATTGCGATTTTTTATTATTGCTGCAATATTCACGTAGTAAATAGAAAAATATATAAAATTATATTTGTGTTTGGTATTCTTACATATGTATATAGCGCGTTCATAGATGTATATAATCAAATAACTGTACGCTGATTCAATAATTACTGTTCAAGTTTTCAGGGTTTTGTCGATTAATGAATTATTTAAACGTTTATTGTTGGAAAAACCGCAAAGGTAAAATCATATCAGTGTTATTTCCGCGAATAAAGTGAATAATAGTGAATCTATCGTTAAATGACATATATTAAGAAGGGATTGTAATTGAATTGTAGTTGTGTATTTTTATTAGATTAGAATCAATTTTTGAATGTAGATCTTTTGAAATGTTGTACGTACGAAAATTGAACGGGTACAACAAGTGAGTTGGGGTCAAATTGAAATACGCATGCCTCGGCTTGTGTCGCACGGGTTCGTGTTAAATTCGGCGTGTGCTCTCCCCTCCCGAGCAGTACGAGTTGCCCGTCGTGGCTGCTCGTCGTCGAAAAACATTTGTTACGAGTGTGAAGTGTAAGATTGTCGTGTGCTAAGATGGCGGTGTAAATTTTTAAGTGTTTTGGAAAATGGATGCCTTGAAACAATCGTATAGAAAAGTCACCTTGTCAAAATTTCGCCACCCCGTGTCTGAATAGTTGTAGTGAATTCGTCTTTGTGAGGAAGACGTAAATAAATAGAAGGAACAATGCGCGAATTCAAGGTAGTCGTTCTTGGTTCGGGTGGGGTAGGAAAAAGTGCATTGACAGTGCAGTTTGTGTCTGGTTGTTTTATGGAAAAATATGATCCGACGATCGAGGATTTCTACAGAAAAGAGATCGAAGTGGACAACTCACCCTGTGTCCTGGAGATCTTGGACACGGCTGGCACAGAGCAATTCGCCAGCATGCGCGACCTCTATATCAAAAACGGGCAGGGTTTTGTCGTTGTATACAGCTTGACCAACCACCAGACTTTCCAAGACATCCGCCCCATGAAAGAACTGATAACGAGGGTCAAAAATACCGAACGGGTGCCGATCCTTTTGGTCGCGAACAAGGTGGATTTGGAACATCAGCGGGAGGTATCAACCAGCGAAGGATCAAGTCTAGCCCAGCAATGGGGCTGTCCTTTTGTGGAGGCTAGCGCAAAGAATAGGACCAACGTGAACGAGGTGTTTGCTGAAATAGTGAGAGAAATGAACTTTAATCCTGAAAAAGAAAAGAAAAGCTATTGTTGCTGTACAGTGCTTTAATAATGGGCCTCATTTCCACTCGCGGTGGGAATGCCAATCGTCGTATAAAGAAAAAAACATTTGTGTGAACAATTAGTCAGCTTAAATGTTCGTGTATAATATCTCCTGTTTGCAGACAGAGACAACATTATATATTTTATTAACGCTCATTTTCTAGTATACTTGATTCGTAACTGCTTAGAACTGCACAGTACCTATATTTTTATACATTGAAGGAGATAGAGGAAATCTACATATTTTATTTACCTACCAACTCAATTTTTAACTGAATCATATCTTTATAGCTAGCTATTGCTAAGATCTACTTAAAATGGTTAGTGCCTGATCATTGAAAAACTTGCTTGCTTTTCTACCAATCTGGGCTAAGTAAATTTTATTCATTGATAAATTAACAAAACAAAAATACGCTGTCTCAACAACCACGTTTTCTTTTTTATACATACTTACAGAATTATTTTTGCTAAAAGCACCTACCTTCGGCGAAAGTTTCTGTAGGACCTTGTACTCTATTCTTTTTCCCATTTTCGTAATTATTTCGCGCACACACACGTGTAAACAAACGTACCTTTATGAATGCGAATCGAAATTTCTTAACTTACATAAGATTCGTTGTATTGTGGAAATTTAATTAACTCAACTTGTTGTTTATCACCATTTTCTACCCTTTTAAAATAATTTTTTTAACGTAAGTGACATACTGGATTTGGTAAAACATTCATATTGCGGCCACTTCAAAAAAAAAAAAAAATGTCCTGAGCAAAAATACATTTTGGTTCGTTTAGAGAATGTTAAATTAGCTTAAGTTAAAACAAAAAAAAAAAAACAAAAATCCACAAACGATTTAAATACCTAAGACGCGTTTCGACACCCAAGACGTGTCATCCTCAGTAAGAGACATACTATTCAAATCGTTTGTGGGATTTCTGTGTTTTTGTCTGTGTTTGTTGAGTTACTGTAGATTTTTACTATTTCTAACTTGATTGTAGATTCAGAATATTTTGAAAATGTAAGCAAGGTTACGTTTTTGAGCAAAAGAAATGTAAATGGTTTAGGTTAGGTTAGGTTGAAAGTTAGGTTACATAAACTTGCCCTAGGTTTGTACCTATGTAACCTAAGTTTCTAAAAATTTTCTATATACTGCAACCTAATGTATCCCTTCTTTCTTCTGCTCAAATATTTTACATAACCTAAGTTTTCAATACGTCAAAGTAAAAATCTTACTTAAACCTAACCTATTTCTCCTGCTCAAAACGCAATTTTCAAAAAAGTCGATTATGTTTTGAAGAATTGCTTCGGATGACTGATATTAAAATTTTAAAAAAGTTTTTAATAGGCCACTGAACCATTTTCAAAAAAAAATAATAATTTTTTGAGTAGACGTGTTTAGAAAAGTAGTAACTAACTGTTTTTTTTTTTTTAATAAATAAAATGTATGTATTTTCGAAATATTGACCTAAATGTTAATTTTTTGTTAATATTTATTTGCCCATATTCGAAGATAAAGTGCAAGTAATTTCAAAAGGCACGAGGTGTGTGGTGGTGCTACAGCTACAATACTAACGGCCTAAAAGACCGATGAACGTAGTCAGTGGCGGAGACAATTAAAACCGAAAAAAAAATTGATGGCGACTGCTGTTAAAATAAAAAAAAAGTGAGCCGGTCTTTTCACGGGTGCAAAATTGAACAAGGGGAGTATTGAAGCAGTTACCGCGCGTATATCGTTTTTTGTCCTTTCAGAAATATTCGATTTTATTTAATTTTATATTGTTGCTGCTGGATAAAAATAAAGATGCAGGCAAAATACTCCTCTTGCATTTTGCTTCGCAAGACCGGCTTCCCCATTGTGCTAATAATCCTTAATTTAGTATATATATGTTGTATAAAACTCATCAATGTATATAACGCAATTTTATCGTAAAAAAAGTACAGACTTGCGTGTTTTGTAAAAAAAATATGAATAAATGGTGTATGATTGTAGCGTGTACTGAGAGTTACTAATTAAATGTTATTTGCAACAACCTTGATTGTAGCGTGTATGTCCTGAGAGCCAAAAAAGGATTTGTGATATATACTTATTATAATAAAAACCTTTAAATGGAATTATCGATTTTTTTTTAATTAATCTTCTTTCCGCGTGCTTCAAACAATTTGTACTCGTTTCAATAATTAATTCTTTTGTGCCAGCTATTCTTCGTTTCAAAGGGATGTAATATAATTTCCCACCGAAGAGAAACGATCTAAATTATGCCATTAACTGTGGTGGTACGTGCTGTATGTAATTAATTGTTCAATATGTATAATGTATTTTAATAATTTCATAAGGATTACGGAAAATTTCACGAAGATCAAAGCAACTGAATTGATTAATTATATTAATTGAATTAGATACTATTTCTTCAGCACACCAATTTAATTAAATGTACAAAAAATATCCATCAGAGGCCATCATATTGATGATAAGGGGAGCAAAATTATATTTTTTAACCACCAAAAAATGGAGGATCTACTATTTAGCTATTTTCGTAAAAAAAATTAAACTATGTATCCTAAGATGTTAAAAAATATACACTTGAGACGCCCACAAAAAGCCCTTTCATTTGATATGTCACACGTTATTTATCAAATTTTTTAATTTGCCCTCAAAATTGACCCCTAAATTCAGATACGACACTCCAACCCCTAAAACCGGTTTGGTATGACACGTAATACCTCATTCGATATTGGTATTACTTCAGTGACTAAAAGCTGCACTCGACTTATGTCAGATTATTTTTTTGGCCCACCCTGTATACTGGAAATGTAAATGACCCTTCATTTCCGGATGTTTATGTTTAAGGCTGTGTGGATCCCATGTTTTCGTCTTGAAAATCGTACCTTCTTGTTTAGAGAAAAAAAAAGAGCAGAATAATAATAATTTGTTACAAATTACAAGTTTGTCTTGATTAACTTAAAATATACTTGTGTAAAGTACTGACTTGCCTCTGCTAGTTTCTTTTGTAAGTTCTGACCTGATTTAAAATTAGATTTTAATTGCCGTATAATTAAATTGTTCAGTGGTAATAACGGCAGTGCCTGTGTCTTTAACATGCTTTTAGTTGTGGCTTATTTTAATTGTTATATTTAATTAATTTCTCTAATTGTTAATATTCAAATATGTATTTATTTATTTTTGGTGGTGAAAGCTAAAAGGCTTTCTTAAAGTTTATGTCGAAATAGGTCGAAAAAACGGAACAGAATATTAGTCATTATTTTTTTATTTTTCCAGGCGACACTGATTTTAACTGTTTTCTGGGTTTACGTAGCTACAATCCAAAAGTATTTGTAATAGGATGAGTAATCAAAATTAAATTTACGCTCTATTTATTTCAAAACTATGCAACATACAGACAAATAGTAGATTTTTTTCCAAATTAATGACACACAATGTTTTTCTAAAATTTATACTTCTTAATTAGCTACCACATAGATTAATTTTCTAGGAATTATTTATTCACTGTGACAGTTCGTTTTTATTAATATTTTTTATAACAACATAAATTCGAAATCTATACAGGTATTTTTTTGTAAAACTATATACGTATACATGCTTACAGTTCAATAAAAAAAGTCATCAATAAAGATGATTATTTAACAAAATTTTTGTACATTTTGCAATAGCATTGTACCTACCTGCTACCATGATTTTTACTTTTTTTTTGTCTCTATATACAAAATTTGATTCATATTGGTGCTAAAATTAGCAAACAATTTTAATTATTTTTTCTTTACCTACCCAAATTTTTTGTAAAATGATAAATGATCTTTAGCAAACGGTTTAGTTTTAAAAACTTATGTCCACAACGTAATTTTTTAGCTCTATTTTAGTACCGTAATATAAACAAACACCTGTTTAAAAAGTTGTGTTTATTTCAGCTTTCGTCGTGTCCATTTACTATTTTTTTAAACTCTATTCGTGTACCTATGTCATATGAACTTTGCGAATTTCGATTTTTTTTAATTAAATGAAACGTGAAACTATCCTTGTTTTGATAACGGAACAATGGGTGTATGTATACATATCATTGCTATTGTGGTGATGAGAAATTATTTATCGTGTGGAAAGTATTTTTTTATGCATAATTGGTATGTGTTTGTTTGTTATGTTATAAACAGTGCATATTGTTGTGTGGAATCAATCAAAAAATATAATGAATCACAGCGCTATTACTTACAGCGATTATTACTGTTGAAAGAATTTTTCGATAGGTATTAATTGTTGTAATTTGATTATTTCGTATTCATAATTTATTAATTATTATTATTACATTTACATGCCTACATATTTGTCTCGTTCTGGCCAGAGCCCTTCATTTAAATATTTAAAAAATCATTTCTCTTTTTTCTATTGTTATAGTTTTTTTTTTTTTTAATTAAATAGGAAAACTTTGAAGTATATTTGCAAAAAGAATTATCAAAATCAAATTACACATGAAGTACCTTAAAAGTTATAAATAAATTCAGTGTAATCTGTATGGTAATTTTTCATATATTTTTTTAAATAACATTAAAATTACTTAGTTTAAAATTAAAAAAAAACCTATTTGAAACTCTTACAAGTCCTTTCATTTGATATATCACATGATATTTTTAAAATTTCTAATTTGCCCCCATATTTAGAATGCATCTTTTTACGTTGCGCGTTCGCGTTTCGTCGTTACCATCCAGAATTCAAGGCCTGAGTGCTTACGCGTGACGTTAACGATTAGTCATTCATGGGGTCCTCGTAGACACCCTTAAATAACGATTTTGCTAGCAGAACCCTAATTCATTGATCCAGTAAATTTGGATCAAATTGGCTGTAACAAACGGACAGACACGAGGACATATGTAGATTTTGATAGTTCTTGAGAAATTGACGATATAAATAAAATAACAAAAATACACGTGCATTAAAAATCAAAGAAACAAATTATTTGATTTGTAGCCAAAAATATCATCCTTCCCAGTTATTTACAGGCTGAAAAAGTTTAAAATAATTTATAGTTATTGGAATATTATTTATTTTAATTGATCGACTAATTTATAATTTAAATAAATGTTTCACTTCAAATAAATTTGATTCCTGCGGACGTATTCTGACTATATGTATAGAATTGCAATTTAAACCAAAAACATTTGCTTTTGCACAACTGTAAAGGCATAAAAATAGACGTTGAAGTCAGGGTTAACATAATTCTATTTCAAGAGAACAAGGAAGCTGTTCAAAATAATTTACCGAGTTTATTTCGAAACAACGTCAATAAATTTGTTATGGTAAAAAAAAATTGGTTAATTACTAAACTATACATGTACCTATATATGTACTCAAATTGTCAAAGGGGTGTCTTATACTTTATTTACAATTAGTCAAATAATGATAGATTCTTTGTCTATATTTATTATTATTTTTTTTTGTGTACATGTTAATGGTGTCACAGGGGTACGACGTTCGATCCTACGCTATTTTTTTTAGAAAAGAAAAAACACATTATTTATTTTGTGGTGACTAAGTGAGTGAGTTACAGTAGGGTAAGTAGGTGTAATTTTTTAAAATATTGAAAGCAATTTATGACGCGAAAAGATGAACTTCATTTCATTCATATTACTTATCACCAAAATAAGTGTACTTGAAGATAACCTCCTTTATTGTGTTTGATATTTTTAGAAATATTAAACATATAATCAGTACTTTCTATTTCCACAATATGTACATACACACAGTTACCTTGGTTACATACTTATACGACAATTACATACATGCGTATTAAATATTTTAAGGAGATTTTTTAAACACATACATACTTTTACTTAAAGGGTGGAAGTGGGCGACATCCCCCCAAAACGCTCTACTGTCAAAAAATTGCCCTTAAATATGAATAAAATACTGTCATTATTTCTAACGAAATAAATCTGTTTCTGGATCTACCCTTGTATTATTTGGCACATGTACGAGGGCTGTAACAAAAGTACAGATACAGTTGCTAAATCTATCATTTTTTCTTCCATACAGAAATTAATAAATAGAACTTCTGTCAAGACAAGTCGATTTACTTATAAAAAGAACATTCTATCAACCCCATGCAAGAAAAAAATATTTTTTTAATTATTATCAATTAATGAGGAAGTTGAGTATTGTCTCGTTATTTTTGGTATAATCCTCGTATACGGGAGTGTAGCCCCCAGCAGTATAAATCATGCCAGAAATATGTCTCGAGTTCTTTGAATGGTTCTGTTCAACTGTAAGAAGACGTAAAAATTCTGTAAACCAAAAGCCAATTCTTTTATTGTATAGACTAGACGTATGAAGTATAGTAGCATAGGTAGCATGTGATGATTCATCGAGCAGGTAGCATTAAAGTTCTTTCTTATAACCACGTAAAACTAATGATAAATTGCATAACTTTATTATAGGTATCTTTCCTATTACTTGTTACACTAATTTTTAATTAATATTATAAGTACATAATTCATTTTGAATATCCTGAGTGTTAAAAACTGTGGTGGTCAAAAATTATAACAATCATGTTTTATATTTTCGTCCTACATAGTAACTACTTATTATTATTCATTATTTAGAATAATTTTAAATATGCTTTATCTTATCTCTATGCAAATAAAGCATTACAATTTCTAGACAATAGACCATTATTTTTTTCTAAAAATAATAAAAACAAGATTTATAAAAAATAAATTAATTTGTATTTCTTAAAAATCTTTCAGCCGTTGGTAATTATAAAACCCGTGTCAGTATAATATTTTAAAACCCCTTAATGAGCCGCTAACTAATTAAATCAATTTTTTATTTTCGTCATTGTCTTTACGTAAAAAGTTTTTGGAATTCCTGTACCTAAATACAAATGCTGATAATGCTGCAAACAATCGAAAGTATTTGGCTTTAACAAATTCCTTTTTTATGGTTGTTTCTGATTAACTAGTGCATAGTTAAATGGGTAATGGGTGTATCACTTACCTAATTAGTAAAAACGCATTAATGACCCAATTATGTTCGATTTAACTTCCCATATACGTAAGAAAAAAGTATAATTAGCTTTTGTTAAGTTTCCAAAGGAAAAAATAAAATAGTTGTTAATTAATAGAAATGTCTCTCTTGTACATTTCATTAGTTGTGCAATACAAGAACAAAAGATTATTTTCAACGGTCATTGCCACATAATATGTTATCAAGAACAACATATCCTTGCAATGTTTTTGAACCTATTTGTGGTTGTTTCCTCTACACAGATCATTTTTTTTTTTTTTAATTTGACGGTGGCCAAAATTAGTCTGCAAAACGTATTTCCAACTTGAAAGATCAAAATCGATGTTTAAAAACAGGTGAAATTATTACAGGGCGTTTTTAATTTTTTTACATACTTTAAAAAAACAAAACTATTTATTTCTGATAAAATTGATGATAGAAAAATGTCTTCAGAATTTGAAAATGGACAATTTTTAAAATTCGTTTTTATGTATGATCACATTTTTGATATTAATTCAATTTGGTTACAAAATTGATTGTTTAATTTAATGTTTATAATTCAGCATTATGTCATTTCGTTCAGTGTACCTACAAGGTTTTTTTTATCATTTGTAGTAATTTATTGTTAACACACCAATTCACCCGTCCATGAAATACATTCAGAAATAGTCACAATGTTTACATTTGCTTAATTATTGTAAGTGTATTTTGAAAAAGTTTATCTAATTGCAAATATATGCAATGCACATGGTCATTTTTAATAACATCTGTAAAATATTTAACTAAAATACCTACCAGCTGGACATGTCCAACAAATTGTTAAGTATTTTATTAATTATAAAACGCGAATTTTGGAATGAAAATATTTTTTTCACGTCTAGCTGAATATTTATTTTTCAATTATCATTAATCTGTGTATGTACACTATAGTCCAAAAGTCACTGGATCATTCAAAAGCAGTTTTTTGTATATAGAAGAAAAATTTAACAGCAAAAATGTTACACTTTAAAAAATTGTTATAATTTTTGGTTCACCCTGAACAGATTGCCATCTCATAAATTCAGTAGATATGTATGTATTGTAAAAATGTTTTAAAGTGCCCTGTTTTTTACAATACAATATCAGATTTCGTCTTAATATTTACAGTAGGTACTTGTATGGTAATTTGTTTGACGTGAGTGTTGGTAACATGTAGAACCTTGCCTTTGGATGTATACATCCGTGGGTTGTGTTATACATATCGTGTTGCCAAGGGTGTACTTCCCTTTATATTAACAAACATTAGTACATGTGTGTCGTGGATTATTGACCACGGATATTTAATTTTCTCTTTTTCTGCCTACGTAAAATTACTATGTATGTATTTATTTCGCTTTACGTACAACATACGTTTACAGTCGAGGTCAAAAATAATCGACGACCTTTAATAAACAATACGAACCACCTAACAAATTAAAAATAGTCACCAAGCTGTTTATGCATAAATTTCTTCAACTAACCATTTTTTTTTAATTTAAGTTTTAAAAAACTAAGTCAGGTTAGGTTAGATTTTTTTATTGAGTGAAGAATATCCTGGACGTTGGTGTCGGTAAAACCACCTCTTCACGTTGATTTTCAATTTTGAAGACTAAAAGTTGTAACAAAATACAATAATCGATTTTTCTGCAAAATTGAGAGTTGATAGAAGGTGGGGATGGTGATTGGAGTGGGGGTGGTGTGGGAATAAGGTGTTGTTGGGGGCAGGGAGTGAAGTAATGTTTATTGTTATGCTTAAAGCCTACCTCTACCCCTACCACCACTCCCACCTCCATCACCTCCCCCTCCCTCTGTCACCGCAAAGCTCCAAATTATCAGAAAAATCGATTAGGTATATTTTGTTACAAACTTTAATGTTTAAAATGCGAAGGGGCTGTTTCCTTACCCAATACCTTTATATGCACAGTTACTTTTATTTTTTTTTTTTTTTATTTTGAAAAGTTTGGTGCAACGCCTACTTAAAAAGAATTGTGGGTACAAATGTATCTTCAATTTGTTTGGTTGTGAATCGGTAAATAATCATTTAAAATTAGTGGAGTAAGGTCGAATAATTTCCGGCAGTTCAACATGAGCTACCACAATCGCTGCACCAACTTAAGGCCCATTGTGGTAATTCGTTTTATTTGAGTGGTTTACCCATGTTAATTTCAAATAAACATAAGTTTTTTGTATGGTGTGAACCTATGGACATGAATTTTTAACGCCTTACCAACCATGAAAACTGGGTTAGAGATAAATTGTACCTATACAAGGTGTATTCTAAATATTCATGTCCAAAATAAGATTTGGGAATTCTGCTTTGCCCTTTAAATACCAGGGGTGCTATTAAACTTAGTAGACAATAACTATTACCTAGGTGAATATCCAAACGATATAAATATCTACGAAAGAGTAAAATTTTAACGTTTTTTTTTAAGTGCTTCACACTAAACATAGCTCATTAGCGATATGTGTAGATAGATAAAACGAAGTATTTTGTCATTTATTATGTATTTAGAATAAGCATTTATAATGCTTTTCACTGACTGATAAGATTATTATTCATGAAAAATTTGACTATAATTTTTAACAACTGGTACAAGGATTATCAATGCAAGTTATTGTTAAATTTAAGCTAAAAGTATATTGTAGGGATAAATGGCTGCATGAACTTCTTATCTTTTTTTAAAAATAGAAACTATCTAGTTTTTTAAAGGGGCATTGTTACAAATTATGTGGTTCACTTATCCTTTTGAGCGATTATAGCACAAACAGATACGCATTTTACACTGATTAAACCATCATTAAGCCACAAAAAGTTTTTGAAAACGACTTTTCTTACGATTAAATTGAACTAAACTTACCTATGATAAAATCAAATGAGACATAATTTTTTTTTTGGTAACAGTTCGTACAACTTCTAGAAAAAAATTAAATACAAAACATCACTGGGTTTTTTTAATACCTTAACACCTGAAAAAAGCTAAATAAGACATCACAAAGTTTTTTTAAATGCCATAATACCTTAACACCTGCTATTGTATGAAACGACTATTTATTTTTGACTAATAGTTCGCACAAAAAAATATTCTCTCTGTTCGGGATGTTGTAGACCTAGAGCCGAACGTACCTGTCGTACAGTGTTTTATGAACTTACAACACAAACATAAGTTTTTTACATAATGAATAACTGTAAACTGAATAGGTGAACTGCCAAAAAGAGCAAATGATTTATTATTTCAGTAAATTGTAAGAGAATCAACAACTGTATTAGTTGCAATCTTTTTTTTTTTTTAACACATTTATGACAATTATTTATTAATTTGTTGTTGATTATTGATAAAAAAAATAATTCTCATTTTTTAATTTTCTTATTTACTAAAAAAGGCTAATATACCACGTATATTATGTACTACACATACATTTCCAGGTATTTCCAGACGCTATTTCTTAAAAAAAAATTATCTAATAAATAAATAAATTTCTTATATAGTGTACAGACAGGAAGTCTGTACTGACAGTGGGCTGCATACCATCCTTTGCCTTTAATATAGCCTTAGCTTTAATGTGCTGTATTTATATGCATGTATGTAGCCAGTAGCGGCTCGTTGGGGTGTAAATAATAGTTTAGCTTTAAAAAAATTATAAGTAAATAGTAACTACAAAAAATTAATTTAGTACCTATCTTCATGATAAATTATAAATAATTCAGCCACAAATTAATTAATTTTATACCAAAATAAGTATATTCTGACATTTAATTTTTTTATTAGTTCACGTTCTTCAAATTATGAATTTCTTTTTGAACTTACAATAATTAATTATTAAGGCTGAAAATACTTATTTCATTTTCAAGTTTAAGTTACTTTTTTCTTAAATTTAATATACATATTTTGTTATTGACACTGTGCCCTTATGACCTTATAGATGAACCGCCACTGGTTTGCGTCTGAACGTCTATACATGCGCTAAGGTTGTGTTCGATACGATATGACGTGTACCAACGAATACACACATAACAAGACACCCATTTACATGATGCCACTACCGGCGTTGATGATAACAAGTGATTCACTAATAATAGCAATAATTGATGTACAACAAGTACCTACTACACTGACAATGAGAAAACGCAATGTTAAAACACAGCCTCTGGATAGGAACAACCCATTCATTATACGTTATTTGCTACCCTGAAATTTTAATAGGGATACATTGAACAAATTTTTTTTTTAATTGCACATACAAACATCATAATGAGCTTATGTCTGAATATTTTAAAACTGTTTAATAAAAATAATGTTAATTTTGCTTTTCTTAAAACAATTCGTACTTATTCGAAATGACTCATAAAGTTTTCAATGAACGGTTTTTAAAGTAGGTATGATTTTTAAAATATTTCCCATAAAATAAATCGACACAGGTATTTAATAAAATTCCAACTTTCAAATTTCGAACGTGTCGTTAGCGTTACCGTCGAGATTCAAGGCCCAAGTGCTTATGCGTGACGTAATTTAAGGGTGTCTTTACAGTGAAAAAACCCGTTTTGGAAAATTTTAACGTCAACTAAATAATAGCAACAATTATTTTCTATTGTTAAAAAATTTGCACATATGCTCCTTCTAACGAGCTCTACAGGAATTCGCGATGAAAAAAATTTTGTTCGGTAAATTCTTCGGTTACTAGATTAATACAGTTCTCTACGAGAACCCCCATGGATGACTCATCAATGATGTCGCGCGTAAGCACTCGGGCCTTGAATTCTCGAATCGAATGAATTTATTACAATTTAAAAAAAAAATTTATCTATTTATTTATTTCGGTTCTATAATTAACAGTTTTAATATTAAAAATGTTGTTAAACTTCTTCAGCAATCGGAAGTATTAAATTAATGTCAATATGTGAAATAACAATAATTAATATTTTTTATCAGTATGCACTAAATTGTAAATAAGCCAATTAAGACAAAGTTGATTAATTTCAGTGTTTATTTCTATATTAATAATTCATACATATATATGTATACTCAGCAGTAGGTGCAAAGTGTTTCTAATTTAAACGGGTCTAACTAGTAGGTATGTAGTAGGTATAAGTTTATTTTTTACATCCACATTTTACACTTACTTTTATATGAGAGAGGTGAATTTAAAGTCATTGTACTTCATAAATTATTATCCTTCTCACGTACCGTATTATATTTTGAAATTTAATGTTGGTTAGGACTCCTTAATTGATAAACAGGCAAGTTAAACCTTGGAGTACGAAGAAATATGCATACATACATTCATATACAAACGTATTAGAAATACAGAAGCACAGGGGCGGTTTAAATATTTCGGGAAGGAGTGGGGGGTGCAACTAAAATTCCTGCCCTTTTTACTGACATAATCTTTTATCATAAGTCGATATGTATTAGTTTAAAAAGTTTCTTGACGAATTGTCATTTAAATCTCGTTTTACAAAAGTCTGTTTGGTGGGCTTTCAGGCCCAAATCGCTCAACAGATTTTGATGAAATTTGGAGTAGGGATACTTTGACAACAGAGAACTTGTATAACCTACTTTATTTTTCAGTAAGCAGTCCCCCAGGAGGTGAAAATGGGTATAAACGTTACCGTCGTGAGACAAGGCCTGCGCGCTGATTACGTAATCACCTATGCTGTGTGTGAGCCCACTATGATAGCATAGGTAATTACGTAATCAGCGCGCAGGCCTTGTCTCACGATGGTAACGGGATAAAACTTCAATTCTGATGAAATTTGGTACAGATAATTAATTAAATAGTTTATTTTTAAAACTAGTAACTACTAATGTATGTATAGTATATGCACCTCATTATCAACTTTATTTTTATCTTCGATGGTTTAAGGTTCACTTTTTTGAGTAAATATAATTATCCTTAATTACAGTTGCGACCCCGTAGCTCGATATAATATATGAATAAGCAAACATGTACACAGTATTATGTTTTTTTTTTATCGAACGCCTAAACTTGCGATAAATCACAACGTGTTGCAGGGATGATACACAAAGATGGTTTATAATTATTCTAAGGTTTCGTCGAATTATGAATTATTGTAAATTTGTAATTGTAAAATTTGGTTATGGTTTAAATTGGCAGATTCGCAGGGGAGAACCCTACGAATTATAACAGTATTGATTTGATTTATTAAAGTACATCAGTCATTATACATATAATTTTATAATTGGCACTTATTATGTCTATGCCCATTTAATAAGACGGTAAATTATAGAAGAGTAATTGTTAGGTCAATAGTTGTCAACATAGTGATGATAAACTTTACGTTAGATACTAATCAGAAACAGAAAATGTTAAAAACGACTCTGGTATAAATATAGACAACTTTGTCCACTGTGCATTATTTCACTTTTTTTATTTTAATCAGCAAGTCACAACCTGGGGCGAAATTATCATTTCCTTTAAGGTGTAGGTTAATTCCACCTCTTTTAATCATGAGCGTATAAAATAATTTATATAAAACAAATTTAAGTTTTATTTATAAAAGAAACCAATTTAATAATCTGATTAAGAATATTTCGGAAAATATAATCCGTTACTTTAAATTTTATAATTTTGTCAGTAATAAAGACATGACATGTTTTAATTGTTAACTGCAGGAAACGTCGAATTATCACGTTAGTATAAAATAGTGATTCATTTTTGAGGTTGTTGTAGTATAGTGCAACTCTGTGTACGTAAATCACTAAAAAAGATTAAAACTGCAATGTGCACTTGTTAAACCCGTTCAATTTCAATGCCTCTGCTAAATTCCTGTTGCGTCATCAGAGCGCCTCTCAAAACGTATTTTGCTGACATCAAATTAAAGTCAAGACAGGTCAAATCTCCGTTAATATTTCAAAAAAATTAATAATTGAAATATTATTTTAGATTACACAGACAAAATCTTCAAAGTTTTCGACTAGGCATTTACCCAAACTTTTTATACTTTTTTTTATTTTCTCATTTAATATTTTTTTGCTGACTTTAATCTTTACACAGTAGAAACGAACATTCTTCGATGAATATTTTCACTTAAAATTTTACTTCGTATTTTTCAGAAAGGACGTTAATTTTATTTGCATTTTACTAGTATATTTTTCGTATGTTCTAAAATGTAAATGTCTCTTTGATGATACCAAATAAACTATTAATGAAACAGAGAAAAAAAAACATCTGTAAAGTATCATATTTTTTATTTTGCTAAAATTGCTTAACATTTTACATAAAATAAACAATAAGGAATGAAATAATTAATTTGAATTGATTAATCAATTTTCGAATGTTTAGATTTTTCGCTTTCTGATACATCAAACTGCAAATCTTCATTTAATTGTTTAGCCAAAAAGTACAGTTCTGCCAGAGCTATGATCAAAGCGCACATTATACCTAATAAAAGCCTAAAACCAAAATCTAAACTGCCCACAATTAGTTCAACCCCTATAAAACCAAATGCAAAACCTGCAGCAACAGATACTATAAATTGGAAAACTGCAATTAGTTGTTTATTGAGTTGCTTTACTGCAAAAAAAAATTAGTAGTTGATAAGTAGAATTATTGACTGTTATTCAGTCCTTACATTGATATGAAATTGTATCTTCTGGATGTTTACGTCTAATACTATCTACATCTTTTGTTATATTTTTATATTCTTTGTTTTGTTGTTGTTCCCTTAACTTTTGGCATCTTCTTTCAAGTTCTTCATTTCGAGGAATTTCGTCATTTTTAGGGAGAACTATTTTAGAACCCTCAAAAAGTTCATGAAAGTATATTTTTTCAGAATTATTCTTTGATTTGTTTTCTTCATCTAACTGGCTATAAATCCAATATAAATCTTCCAAATTGAGGTAGTATTCTTGCTTGATGTTGTCAATTTTAACTGAATCTGTCCATGTATCATCAACCTGAAGATTTAGTTCGCTTACAAACATTTTATCTTCAGTTTTTGTAAGGTACACAGGTTCAGTTTGTTTACGCTTTGTGTGATCAATTGATTTTTGACTGTTTAATGCTGATATGCCCATTGGCACATCTTTTGTTTGTTTTAAATGGCATATGTATTTTTTTAATTTGTTTGATGGACTTATGAGGATTGAAGTTTGGGATTGAGTCAATGTGGCCTTCATTTTTATTGTACTGTACTTCCTACTTGTAATTTTTCTTCCAAATCACTATAAAACTCCTCGAGTTCTACTTCTTTTTGTTCAAATGTTGCATCAATTTTACTGCATGCATGTGACATGTTATCAACAAATTGCTGCCATTCTAATTTTCGTTGCTCTCTTGATTGTTGCAGTGCTGTGTCCTAGAAATAATCAGTGTGCAATGAATCACAAGAAAATTATACTACGGATATTTACTGTTTTGAATGTTTCCTCAGCAAGAATAATGTTATCAGACAGGTTTAAGGCTTCACTTAAACCAATGTTAATTTGCGGAAATGTTGAATTGACTGTTTGTTTAAAACGGTCTACTTGAGTAGTTTTAATATCAGTACCCTTTTCCAAAACAGTAAATAGCTGTTCTACTTCCCGATCATTTCTTTTCCTCTGAAAAAAGAAAAATAAATATGTAATCTAACCTCAAACTGATTAGATTGTTTATTAAGTTTACTTCGAATTCACGGACAAAAAACTGCACTTCACCATTCAAAAAACCTTTATGGTCAAAAAGCCTGTTCCAAATCGTACTTGCTCCTAAAAATTACAGAAAACAACAGTTAATATTCAATATTTCCTCGTGACATTTAACACCCCACCCTTGAATATATCGTTCATTTCGCTATAATGAGGTTATGTATTATGATTAGCATCATTTTTATTACAATAATTAAAACAATTTCTTATTGTAAGCAAAACACAAGGGAACGTTTTTTTAGATATTTAAATGTTTTTCAATAGAATTTAAAATAGGATTATATAAAAATGATTTGATTTTTAAATTAATTTACGAAGTTATATCCATAAATTGCAATAGTGAATGAGAGGTTGCATACTCCGTAACATGCAAATTTTTAATACTCGTCACAAATTGCATTTATAGACAAAAGATTTCATATTTTGCACTAAACTTTTAAATTATTTTAGTAAAAGTATTTAAAATATATTGACAGTTTTTATTTTAGTATTTTAATAAAAACAGGGTTTTGTACTTGAAGTTATATACAGAAACTACAGGTTTAGATGAAGGGTTGCATACTATACAACATGCAAGTTTTTAAATTTTTGATACTAAAGAGCGCCAAAATCAGTAAATTTAAAATTGCGGGAAAACTTCTGAATTACTTATGTTTGTTTCAAAATTTTATTACTGTTTTCTTTTTAATTGACTTCAAAAACAGTTTTCTTATTAAGCCAAAACGTGGTAAATAATATATTTTTTCTAACTTCACATGGTTATTGTAATCAATACATTCAGTGAAATATGTTAATACCTATAACGCGCGCGATAGAACTTTATCAATGAGTCCTTTATTGTATGATATTAATAGAATTCAGCGTAGCTTTTTCTACTTAATTGGGTAAAAGGGTTGTTTTTTTATCAAAACGCATAGCGCAGGTTTTGGCTATGAGAGTGCGCGTATGATGTCACAGTTGGTGTCTTGTAAAGTAGAGAGAGTTAATCAATACGCAACGTTAGAGAACAGTAACATATTATGAGATTTGCGGCAGAAGCAAAGTGCTTTCTAGCAATAATATGGTAGGTTGGATACACTTCTGTTGACCGAAACACAAGCCTCTTAAAGAAGGAATGGGATAGCAACAAAAAAATCGAATTTACACAGCCCTCTTCATTAAGTAAGGTAAGTGTTCAGCGAAACTTTCCTTACATTGTAACTAACGTCAAAATCGACGAACTTTTGTTTTTTCTTTTTTTTTTTTAATTGCAAGAATAATTCTATTTGATTTCGCGCTTTTTATTAAGAAATGAACAATTATGCAAATGACACAATAGTTAAAACATAACGATCAATATTTGCAAATGGCGTAGAAATCCCAATTACATGTAAGTTATATGAAATATCACATGGAGTTTATCTTATAATTAATTAATTGACAATATTGACGAATATAAACGTTTACCATTAATAAATAGACTACTCGTATCTACCCTGCACTCAGCAGTAAAACCACCTGGATTACATATTTCCGCCAGTGTTTGCAAATCAATGTAATGGTTTCATTTAATTTTCGTTTTTCGTAGATATGAAAATAATAAAAAAGTAATTAACTTACGTTAAACGAATTTATCTTTCTCAATTTTTTAACGATGAAAATTACAATATTTCTTATTCCAGACTTAGTTGAATATTTTAAAAATAATATTTCCAGAAACTTTTTATGTAAAAAAATTACATATTGAATAGATATCTGCATACATGTGATACAAATAAAAAAAAATTATTATTAATTTCAGTAAGATAACGAATTTTAATATAATTTCAAATTTAATAAGTACCTACATATTAGATACTTTAAATTTTACTTTATTAGCACACTTCTATAGTAGTTGTTTTTATTAATTGGGTAGCAGAAAATGCCTCTTCTTTAATTCTTTGAAATCGACCTGGCTCATTCATTAATTATAAATGAATTTACAAAGGGAGGAAATATTCTCGGTTTTTTTTGGACAATGTATAATAACTTTAGGAACACTTAAATAAAACTGGTTAATAAAATACATATTGCAAAATCAATTAATTAAAAAAAATCCTGTAAGATTAGACAAAAAATCCAATAAGATTTTTTTAATTTGTTTTGTTTGGTAGGTAATTAAAGTGGATCGCCTTTACGCAATAATAATTAAATTAATTAGTGGTTTTCGTTTATAACAGGGCTAAAAAATAGACTACGGAAAATTCCAAGTAATTGGTCTTTTATGCTCGTATAATTAAAGGTGTTTCTAATTGATTGAAATTTACGTAAACATTTTCGAATGCCTATTTACTTATTCTCAGAACTACCCGCTTATTTTAACGCCCACTCGTTCGTTGTCTTTGTAACACGTACTTTTTACCATCCCTTCAAATATTTGCCTTGAAATAAAAGGTCATATCTCCCACGAATAACTACATAGGGATAATGTAGTTTTGCAATTTAAAATAACGTGGAACATCCACAAGAAATAATTTAGATCGCATTTTCTCCGACTCGATCTCATTTTAATTGGAATAGGCTCTGGTAAAGAAAAACAAATTCAAATTTCCTTTTTTTCTACTATTATCGGTGAACATTAAACATTGATTCTAATTCAAAATTCTCATTTTGATAACTTATACAATCTTATTTTTCTTTATTGATTGGTTGATCATAGAGATTGGTCTCGAAAAAAGAGTGAACTCTAAGAGATGATTGACCCATCGTCTTCGGAGGAAGACAGTGAGGAAGAGCACGCACCTCCCTCAGCAGGACCCCAGCATGGAAGTCTTCCGCAACATGGAGGTGTTCTTCAGTCCAAACGGGTAAACAAATACGTAACTAACAATCTGGAATTACATATTAAGTAATTTCCTTTTAAATCGTTTTTTAGACGGAAACATCTCCATACCATTACCACCCTCCAGCGTCGGAGTCGAGTGGTAATTTGGAAGTTCCCAACAGTAATTTATCACGTTGCCTATCGCCATCCAGTGCTGTTTCTGCTGAAACGTTAAGTCAGAGTGTAGGGTCTTCAAGAGCTAATTCCTTACCACGACCCACCAGCCCTTCACCTTCTGTCGCTTCGGAGAAAACTGAGGTCGACCTGCAGGAGAAGCAGGAACGAGAGGAAGAGGAGCGGAAGAAACGTATCCAACTGTATGTTTTCATTTCCCGGTGCATCGCCTATCCTTTCAATGCGAAACAGCCTACTGATATGACCAGAAGACAAATGAAAATAACTAAACACCAATTAGAGACTATAACAGCTAGATTTCAGGTAATTACCTAAATCAATTTCACTGTCAGGAACATTTTCCAATTAAGTTATTTTTGTTGACCTATCGTGAGGAAAATCTGATTTCTCTTGAAAATTATTATTTTTTGGAATAAAACATATCTCTCTAAAAAATTTGAAGAATTAAACTTTTAACTGCATTATTTTTTTTAAGAGTTTTCTTAAGGGAGAAACCCAAATAATGGCGGATGAAGCATTCCAGAATGCTGTCCAAAGTTATTACGATGTATTTTTAAAATCGGACAGAGTTGTTAAAATGGTGCAGTCTGGTGCCTGTTCACAATATGATTTTAGAGAAGTATTTAGGAACAACATTGAAAAACGCGTCAGGTACAATAGTTTTTAATTCATCCTTTTCTTTTTTTTTTTTAATAACATTTACTGATATTTCGTTATAGATCTTTGCCAGAGATGGAGGGTTTGAGTAAAGAAACTGTATTCACTTCCTGGATGGCTAAATTCGATTGCATTTTGAAAGGTAAGATTCGATTTTGCTTAATAAAATAAAAATAACAATTATTCGATTCGCAGGCTTAGGAGACGAGGATTCCAAAAGGCCGTCGAGGATGCAACAACAGTCTTTGAATTCTGAATTAATATTATCGAAAGAACAATTGTACGACATGTTTCAGCAGATACTGGGGGTAAAAAAGTTCGAACATCAACTCTTGTTTAACGCACTTATGGTAATTGTGTTAAAATAAATATTTTTTTTTTGAAACTAATTTTGTACCTAAAAAATTATTTCCAGTTGGATTCCGCGGATGAGCAAGCAGCTGCGATTCGTAGGGAATTAGACGGAAGAATGCAAAAAGTTTCTGAAATGGAGAAGGTAAAACTTAGAAAAACTTTATATAGTATATAAAAAAAATATCTTGCTTGAATAGTTGTAAACTTTTTTCGCGTGAAGAATACAATGCTGTTAAATTAATTTTAGAATCGGAAGTTAATGCCGAAGTTTGTACTGAAAGAAATGGAATCATTGTACATAGAGGAATTAAAATCATCGATAAATCTGTTAATGGCAAATTTGGAATCTTTACCTGTCTCGAAAGGTTCGATGGATTCAAAATATGGCTTACAAAAACTAAAACGCTATAACCACAGGTTGCAAAACCATAACAAAACGTGTACAATGAGACACTATTTGATGTCATATGTTCCTTATTTTAGATCGCAAGGATCTTTAGCAAAATTAGAAGGAGATTCAGCAGACAGCGACACCCAATTAACCAAGCTCGATGTAGTCCTTACCTTCCAATTAGAGGTAAGATAATTAAAACGATTTTCAGTAATACATTCGTTAAATATTATGTAGGTGGTGGTAATGGAAGTAAAAGGGCTTAAGTCATTAGCACCAAATCGAATAGTTTATTGCACAATGGAAGTGGAAGGCGGTGAGAAACTTCAAACGGATCAAGCTGAAGCATCGAAACCCATGTGGGACACGCAAGGAGATTTTTGTACCACACATCCTCTTCCGTCAGTTAAGGTAAAATTATACACCGAAAATCCAGGTATGCTTGCTCTCGAGGATAAGGAGTTAGGAAAAGTATCGTTGAAACCAACTCCTCTCTCATCAAAGGTAATTAAAGTAAATTTCAATGATATTTGATGACGTAATAAAACTTGATTATTTTCCAGGCGCCGGAATGGCACAAAATGCAAGTACCGAAAAATCTCCCCGATCAGGATTTAAGAATTAAAATCGCCTGTCGAATGGACAAACCGCTCAACATGAAACATTGCGGGTATCTTTACGCGTTGGGAAAGTCGGTTTGGAAAAAGTGGAAGAAGAGGTACTACGTTTTGGTCCAAGTGTCCCAATACACTTTCGCTATGTGCAGTTACAAGGAAAAGAAGTCGGAGCCTTCCGAAATGATGCAACTCGATGGATATACCGTCGACTACATTGAAGCTTCTAGTGGTAAGAAAATAATCTCGAAACCAAAATTAAAATAGTTAGCAATTTTTGTGCTATATGTTAATGTATTTATTTCAAGCAACTTTAATGGTTGGAGCTGGTAAGCGTAAGTGGACAGCCTTAAAATAGACAAATTCAACTAAATTCCTAATTGTTACAATTTTCAGATTTGGAAGGCGGCCGTTATTTTTTCAATGCCGTTAAAGAAGGCGATAGTATTATTTACGCTAGCGATGACGAGAATGAATGTCATCTCTGGGTGATGGCCATGTATAGAGCTACAGGACAGTCACACAAACCAACACCCCCAGTGACTCTACAGGACAAAAACTCGACAATATCAAAAATTCAGGGTGGTAACTAACTATTTTTGCTATTAGATTAAACTCAATAACGCGACGGAGATGCCTTTTCAGATGCTGACCGTGCAAGGAAGCATGGCATGGAAGACTTCATATCGGCAGACCCCTGCCAGTTCGAACACGCGATTTTGTTCAAAACCCTACAAAATCTTACCTTGGAATATCGTCTTAGTGATCCATATTGCTCATTGGTAATTTTGACCCTTAAACCAATAAAGAAAATATAAAGTAATTTAACGTCGATTTTCAGGGTTGGTTTAGTCCTGGACAAGTGTTTGTATTGGACGAGTATTGCGCTAGATACGGGGTGAGGGGTTGCTATCGTCACTTATGTTATTTATCGGACTTGCTGGACCGCGCCGAAAAAAATATTATGATAGATCCCACCTTGATACACTACAGTTTTGCCTTTTGTGCTAGCCATGTCCATGGCAATAGGTACGTATGTTCAACAGGACTTGAAATGCTAATTCAAAGCAATAACTAAAGCAATGAAATTAGGCCCGATGGAGTCGGAAGTGTTACTACAGAAGAAAAAGACAAGTTTCAAGACGTTAAAGAAAGACTGCGAGTTTTGTTGGAACACCAAATAACTAATTTCAGGTACAAAAATATACATATTTTATGGTAAGTCATTGGTACAACGCGTGCTATTTTTAGGTATTGCTTCCCATTTGGAAGACCTGAAGGAGCTCTCAAAGCAACTCTCTCTTTACTGGAGAGGGTGCTTATGAAAGATATCGTCACCCCAGTGCCTCCAGAAGATGTTCGGTGTATGATAAAAAAATGTTTAGAGACTGCGGCTTTAGTTAATTATACTAAGTTGTCGTCAGAAGCAAAAATAGAAGGTTTGAACGAGACACTTTCTCATACAATAGGTAGTTTCCCAAGTAGCAATTTCGTAATTTATAGAAGTTGCAAAACTGTTTTAGAGACTCAATGTTATAATTATAAAATAACAAAGTAACGAAAACATTTTAAAAGAATCTTAGTAAATTTATTATAAACATTTTAATAGTGTTACAGAACCAAAAAAAAGGCCCAAATTAAAAAATTATTAATAGTAGTCATATAATCTAAGATTTATAAAACCTGAGTTATTTTCGGACTTTTTTTTTGTTTACTTTAGAGGACCTACGAGGAGAAACAATTGTACCACCAAACAAAAAGTTGGATGACCTAATTCATTTAGCGGAACTTTGCGTTGACCTTCTGCAACAGAACGAGGAACACTATGCTGAGGTGAAACAAAAATACATACAAAATTTCTTGTTACCATTTATTTATAGGTACCTACACGATATTTTATATTAAAATACACCTTTTATTAACTTACATATAATTTTTCAGTAACTACATTTTATAATAACATACAAAATATTAAAATAATTTTTATAATACTCTCCTTATTAACTTTTTTTATTATCTATATGTCTACAATTTTGTTAATTACTTCGTGATGTAATTTATTGAATTGTAGCACATATACAGGTGATGGGGAGGGTATTTCCTATAATACATTTTTGTGTACTATTTCTATAAAGTAAGATAGTTTAAAAAATCAACAAATTACTTTCCAATTTAACACGTCATTGCATAAAACACTTTAGCTGTGTATTGCAATTTCTGCTAATATATGGACATCTTTTTTATTCTGCTGTCAGATAATTCATTGAGTGAAAAACATTTTAAAATTTCATTCCTATGATATCAATCTGGCGGCACATTTGCCGTTTTCGGAGCAAAACTTATCGTACCAGCCAGCTCAGTATTTGAATTGTTCTCAAGTTTACCGAAAAAGAACGATTTTAACCGAAGTAAGCCATATTCGGCAACGTTCGACTGCCGTACTTCCGGCAAGTTTTGCCTCGAAAGCGCTAATTTATTGTACTTCCTCTTTCGTTGTGTTGACTGTATCCTACTGTACTTTTCTGTACTGTGCCGTAACGTAAAGTCATATATATATTTTTGTGTATTACCTCATGTGTAGCAGCTGCGCACTGCCGAGCAGCGACCGTCGCCGTCGCAAGCGAGTCAAGTTAGTGCGAGCGTGGATACAAACGCATGCGCAAAGGCTGCTGCGACTAGTGCGACCGGAGGCGCGGCCTCTGCGGCACGTGACGCCAGCAGCAAGCAACAAAGCTCTGCCTCTGTGTTCCGCTATTGCATGCCCTCGCATGCCACATACACCCCACCAGATCCTATGGCACGTACAATTTCGGTTTATTTTCTCTTTTTCTATCTTGGTATACCATATCTATTGCTTATATTTATATAAAAAGGTACACATGAATGAAAAACATAATTACTCCTCAATCTACTGCAACCAAACATTCATATCAACTAAACACTTTGTCTATGGCTTTTACTAAAAACTTTTAAAGCTAAGTTTTTTGATGACTAAACTTTTTGCTTTTTTTTTCGGAAAAAGCGGGAAACGTAGTTTTTATAATGATACCTTAATCAATAATTTTCGTAATTGTTAGTATATTAAAAAAAAAAAATATTGGGGATTCCCAACTATAATTCTTCGCTTTTTTTTTTGGAGATAATTATTAATTGATTTGCATGTGTACCTAACTTAAAAATAAGTGTTCCTTCTATTTAAGCAGTCCTACTACTATTTGTTCTGTAATAGTTACATTGAAATACGAGGGTGGCAATTAATTTCGCACTAAAAAAAAATTACAAATAGTGAGTACTTTTCAGTTCTAGTTGAGCAAATAGTTGTAGAATGAAAGAAGGTTTTTGATTAATATTTGTATAAAACAAGTTTTTTATCTCTGTTGAACATTTTTAATAATATATTGTCTTACACAGGAACAAAGTAAGTTAAAATTTGCAGAACTTGCAGACCCAATAATATTAAATTTACGTAAATGATCGTAAGATTTGCTGCCTTAAAGTTTTGTTTAGTGTTCCACATTATCATTTTATTTTGGTGTAAGATTGAATAACGATCTTTTTACATCAGATAATTATATTAATGACCAACACTTTCATGAAATCATCTACATAAACATCATGTTAGGTGGATAGACCAAAAGACAATAGAAACGATATACTTTTCTTCGAATGTTTTTCTTTTCCAATTCTCGATCAGTGTAAATCTTGAAACAACTTTATTGTTGTAAGCTGCATAAAAAGCAAGATGGTAAAGAAGATTTAATTCTACATTATCACTTTTATTTAATAAAAATATTTTTTAGCAACATTAAGTCTTCTTTACCGATGTACGTGAATGGATTTTGTACTACATGTTTCTATGTGAAAACTTGCTAGCCTATCGAAGTTGAAAACGCTTTCCGTTTCTGTAAATTTTTCCAAAAAAAAAAAGATAGATGTAATCACATTTATATGTTGCCTGTACTCTATCATTTAGCTGAAGAAAAGCTGCATGTAATATTCTTTTGGTCTTTGATTTGTCCTATACAAAAACTCATCAATACAATACATACACAAACACTATCGAATCGAAGTACTACAGCATGTACATCGTTTTAATAAATTCTAAATATTAAAAATTAAATAATTATATTTTATAATATATTATTATTTTATTGGTTTAGGCTTTTGCCTGGTTTAGTGACCTGTTAGTAGAACACGCTGAAATATTTTGGTCTCTTTTTGCCGTCGATATGGACAGAGTACTTGCTGAGCAGCCACCGGATACATGGGATTCGTTTCCTCTATTTCAAATTCTTAACGATTATTTAAGGACCGATGGTAAACTGAAATTATTAATTAATACCCGAGTAACGTATATAATTAAAACGAATTGCAGACAATCTGAAAAATGGTCGCTTTCACCAGCACCTGCGAGATACTTTTGCGCCATTGGTTGTACGTTACGTTGATCTCATGGAATCGTCAATTGCTCAATCGATTCATAAAGGTTTTGAAAAGGAACGATGGGAAATTAAAGGGTATCTTCCTTATAAAATTAATGGACACACTGCACTAACATACATGCACCCAGAAATCATACAACCCATTTCGATAATCATACAAAATAAACTACTTTTGCTCTAGCAATGGATGTGCTACTTCGGAAGATCTGTTCTGGAAGTTAGATGCGCTGCAATCGTTCATAAGAGACTTGCATTGGCCAGATGCCGAGTTCAGGCAGCATTTGGAGCAACGTTTGAAACTGATGGCATGTGATATGATTGAATCATGCATTCAAAGGACCGAAAATGCTTTCCAACAGTGGCTTAAGAAATCCGTAACTTTCATCTCAACCGATTACATTTTACCTTCCGAAATGTGCGCAATGGTAAACGTTATATTGGACGCTAAAAACCAGTCTTTTAAATTATGTGCTGTCGACGGAATTGATGTTGTAAGACGAGTTAAATAGTTAATCATCATAACATCAACGTTATTACGTTCTATTTCCAGCACCAGTACCATACAAAAATCGATGACCAAATTGATAAAACACTCGCGGCAATGACCCAAGGAATGATCGACAAATTAACATCCGTACTGGAAGCTACGTTGTCTAAATTGTCGAGATATGACGAAGGAAGCCTTATTGGTTCTATTCTCAGTTTTACGGTAGGTATTAGAGGTACTTTATGTTTGCGCCTTATTCGTAACAAACAATTTTTAGAATGTATCTGGAACTGGGCGTGATATGGGACAAGCATATGTAAATTTTATGCGTAACTGCATGGACCAAATTCGAGGAAAGATCACAGACGAATTGTGGATCTTGAATTTTTTCGAGCAATGGCACACTGCTCAGATCAATGTGCTTTGCAACTGGTTATCTGAACGACTGGACCATTCGTTACATCCGTACCAATGCACGTGCCTTGCAGTTATTGTGAAAGTCAGTTAACGCAACATAAAGTCCGTCCGGATTTATTCGATAACCGAGGCGATTTTGTTTTCAGAAAATTTACTCAGATTTCGAACTTCAGGGTGTCATGGAAGATAAGTTGAATTCGAAAGCCTATCAGACAATAGCCCAACGAATGGCTACTGAGGAAGCTGCCTATGCATTAACTTTAGGGCAGGCTGAAAGGTAAGAAATGTCAATGAATAATTAACATGTCGAAACAAAAGTAAACGTGCAAATATATAGGGACGCAGAAGGATTAGAAGACGACGATAGGACTAAAGCAAAGGCTAATATAATGGAAAGTTTGAGCGAGGATGGAAATTATGTATCAAACATAAGCAATATGGTAGCCGGAAGGGTTGGGAATATCTTTGGTAAAGGAATTGGAGGATTGAGCACCAAGTTTGGTGGAGGATCGGGAAGTTGGTTTTAAATGAAATCAGATTTAACAGCTACGATTGTAATTTAATTATACAGAAAAAAGATCGAATTGCTGTAAGAAGTTTGTGATTCTGTAGAACATTTTTATCTCTTCTATAGATCTTGTTGACAACTTAAAGAAGTTTATCCGCGGATAATATGATATATAAAATAAAACATTATAATTTATAAGCAATTCAACAGTAGAACTGAATAACTGACACATTTAATATACAATTGTTAATTTAATATAATATTAATTAATTAATTAGTAGGCATCACTATTGATTTGTAGATTGTATTTTTTATATTTTATATTCATTTTGATGGGCTAGAATAATTTTTGTTGCTCGCTATAAAAATTGTTACTCCGAACTCTTTGTAAAAAATTATTATTGATAAAAGAAAATTGTTGCTCTAACTTACTTTTTTACTTCGTTTCCCACCAACTATTCGTAGGTTTAATTATTATTTGCAAAAGCTATTAATTTATGACTAAATATTATCAAAATTAAAATTTAAAAAAAGTTATTATTTCGAGTTTGGTCAATAAACTTGTTACCTATTCTTATGTGGGAAATTAAAGTTTGTTAAATCGATGATTGTCGTTCCTTAGATACGTTAGAAGGATACGTAAAGTGTTTCGTGTGGGACCCTAAGTAAAAGGTATTTTCGCGAATTATGTATCACATGAGTTAAAAATCGAAAACATCGGTTGTGTGTAACACGAAACCGTATCTTTGTCTTCACGTTTATATATTTTCTTATGTATTTGAAGCATTACCGTTCGAGGGAAAGAACTTTCATTCGTGTTGTGAAATCGCACAGTACATTATTTACTAACACGACATTTACATATTTTATAGAATTTTTTTACAGATGTCTACATCAGTAAACAAACCCTCAGGACTACCCCACCGGAAAGGTGCGTGTTTGTTAAAGTCGGTTTCCGTTTTTCTTAATATCGCGAGAAACGCAAAGGCTAAAACCGTAACTAGTACAACGAGAGTGGCTCCTAAGAAACGGAAAATGGCTTCTAAGGAATTTAAATGTCCTTCTAAAGTTTTGGATATTGCTAAAAGAAGCTCAGCTTTTTCGCGGTGATTTTATTTATATTTTAAAGAAATACAAAGAATCCTACTCTCATCGTTTTTCAGATCTGAAACTGAGACACTTTATAAAATTTATAAACAATTAATTTCTGTGAATAGACCCGCTCAAATAGTAGATAGATCTCTAGGAAGTACAGCAAGTATAAACAAATTGTCCGTAAACGAGGTGATTTAATTATTATTTCTATATTTAATTAATTATTATGAATATTCTGATGTTATTAAGGGAATCGACAGGACTTTATTTCGGGAACTTCTCCATAACACGTTCGACTTAATTACAGAAGACACTTTAATGGATAGAATATTCTGTGTATGGGACAAAATGAATGTTGGATTACTGACTTTCGATGCATTTTTTAATGGTTTGGTTTTATTTTTGAAAGGAAGTGAAAATGAAAAAATCGAATTCTGTTTCGCTGTTTATGATTTAAATTCTGATGGTTATATCGTTAAAGACGAAATGTTTCAACTCCTAAAGTATGTCTATAAAACTATAAAAGATACAGATCTGTTGTATCTTAGTTTAGAAAACCATTCGATCTTTTAGAAACTGTCTAATAAAACATCCTCAGGATGAAGACCCTGATGAAGGAGTTAAGGACTTAGTAGAGCTGGTAATGAAAAAACTGGATAAGGATAAAGATGGCAAAGTTTCACTGGACGACTTTAAGGGTTCTGTAGTAGATGATACCCTTCTTTTACAAGCTTTCGGAAAGTGTCTACCCGATGATCGAGTTTGCAATACTTTTTTATTAACTATATAATTTTGAAAATACTACTTTATATTACTTACTATTAATGACTTTAAATAAACGGTTTAAAATTAATGTTTTGGACGAAAACTTTATTTTTAAAAATTAAAATAAAAAACTAAGGCAATCTGTTATACTAACATGCATGCATAATTGCAGTCGTTTTGAAAACTGTAAAGCAAAAAGCTTTAATAAATTGACAAAAGTTGTAGTAATTATTCTTTACAAATAGAAAGAAGTAACAAAAAAAAATTTTAATGAGTAATTTTATCAAACATTGATTATAATTTGACGCCAAATGTAACAGAGAAAATTTAAAACTAACCACGTTAATTCGTAACGGTTTTTAGTATTAATTTGAAAAATTAGACAGTTTAAATAGTGGTAACTAAGCTTTACAAATAGATCAACGTCAAAAGGATGATTTCGATTAAAAGTTTCATTAAAAATTGCAATTTTTAATAGAAATTTCCATTTATTTAAATTTGACGCCAATATAATATGACTAACAAAAGGCACCAACTTATAAACAGTGAAAATTGGTCAGTAAAAATCTAACCACGGCCGGGGTACGTAGCGGTTTTCGTCCTTCAATAATTCTGCTTATTATCGACATAATTTCGCCATAAACGGGTATTTTATTATTCAGAAAGTGGTGTTTTGTTTTTCTAAATTATCCGAGTGCATGAGGAGGTCCACGGAATCAGGCATGAAGACTATGTACACAGAGCAAAGGTATGCGTTGTTTCTGTTGTTTCTACGCAGACTATTTTTAAATGGTTAAATGTAGGCGTTTTAATGATTATTTTGTTAATATCAATTGTCGGTTGTATTAAACTGATATGATAAGGTGTACAGCAAAGTAGTACTTGAGGTTATAAAAGCACGTGGCGGGAAGAGCACACGTTTCTATAGTATTTTAGATACATCCTTGCGAGTATTTTTTAAGTTGGCCACACTGACTCTCTAGTAACAACCTCCTCGAGTTTGAAAGTCGTGCTCGTGTTTGCTTCATGTGTTGATATTTTCTCTTATTTCTTACAAATGTGTAAAATATGTGATTGCGAAGCAGACGTAGTGTGTAGTTTGTTTTTGTGGTTCTGCATTTTGATTGTACAGATCGAAATTGAGAATTCATCTTTTAAAAGGTAATATAAGTTACGCACAAGGTGTTTAGGTTATGTTGTGTAGCTCTTCAACATAAATATTTCTAATTGAATTAAAACATTAAAGCCGTACTGTTGGACTAATTCCTAACATAAGCTTTCGTTAGATTTTTGTTTTTTGTTACTGTTTGGTAATTTCAGAGCTATGTTTATACCATCATTTCGATATTATCCGTTTGTTTATTTAAATAGGTACATAATCTCATCTATGTTTTCCTTTTCTTTCATGTAAGGTCCCTATTACATTACGTGTTAGTTTTATTTATACATGCCAAAATATCATTTATTTATTAATGTTAAGAGATTAAATAAGCGAGAAATAACAAATTTTGTGTGTAGGGTGTTTAATAGAGGAACTCGGTAACTATAAGATACAAAACAATTAATTTTTCATCCTCGATCCTTCTCTTTTTTGAGACAAACTTATCGATGTTTTCGAATAATTGCTGTCGTCTATTGTTTTCGAGTTATAAACAAGGTTTAAGTTTTCGAAATATGCCCATATCTCGGTTGTCTGTTAAATAAGAAAAAAACGACCTTCACATTCTTCAGGTACAGTGGCGTAGAAAAAAAATTAAGAAAAGTACCTATGCACTTTCGAGTTATTGCATAAAGTTCTGTTTTTTAAATGGGGATCATAGGCTTTGCTTTAGTTAAAAAGACATTTTTTCCCTTTTCAAAAATATATAACACATGTGGGGATTCCTTTTGTTGTATAAAAGTAGAATAACAAAAACAGCTCAAATCAAAAGTACTTTTTTAACACGTCATATCTCTTATTCCTTTACCAAAACTTGTAATTTTGAAGATTGCGTTCTCCGTTACTTACAAAAAATAATCGAGAAGTTTAAAAGTAACGTTTGAATTTAATTTTTTTTTATAAAAATGGAAGACAATCTGCCGAATTATCATGCATTGTGGGGTGCATATACACAATTGTAAAGTAAAAGTTTGTTTATTCTACAATTTAATGGCATCAATTAGTACTTTTAACAACGTTCTTCATTAGATTAAAAATAGTTCAATATGCCATAAACACACACATAATTATAAAACTACTAGGTATTGTATTTTTCGGGAACAATATACTGCTTTTTTAACTTTTAAGCTGAATTTAATCGAATTCTGCGCCAATTGTAATACTGATTTCTCCCGGTAAAACTATTGTTTGATGATACCAACGGTTGGTATCTACAACAACTAATACAAAAAAATAATATAAATAGTGATGTAATTTTTTTAATACAACTTACTGATTTCCTTTGGTTGTAACGTTACTTCGATTTCTTTGCAAACAAAGAAGCATTCAGGGGGTGGGGCTAATTTCCACTTTTTTCGTCCTTTGAGTTGCACTTGCCAGGAAGGATAGTGAACGTTATCTATCTAAACGCAATAAATTATTTATATAGAATAATTCCTGACTTACACAAATTTAAAAATTAAAAAGTTTTAATCCTTTACGTTAGGTACTGCAAATTAGAAAATACGGTGGTTTCATACGTGCATTTGTGCTCCAAAACCAGGTCCACCCATAAAAATCCAACTAAGAACCATATTTTCTGAAGTTGGGGGCAAAAAGTAGGGTACATCATAATATTTGCTCAATTCTTTCGCGATCTCGTTATTACAATTACTCCATCCAATATACCAAGGTTTTGTCCCTGGTTCAAGTTTTGATCGATTCTCTTCCATAGTAAGTACTTCCTGTAGGGACTTGAATTCTGTCTTGTATGGGAAAAACTGACAATTAAATTGTTCCTCTAATGCACCTTCTGTTGTCAAAAAAAGATTTTTAAAAAAATCGAAAGAAAATACTTCAACAGCTTTCCACGTTTCAGCTGCATCTGTTACAATCACCGGTCTTTTTTTTGAATAATAAAATTCATTAAAGTACCAGGGGGAGATATTTTGTACTTTATCCACTTCAAATACATCAATACACATATCACAATCCACAGGTTCTCTGAATATTTTTGACGAAGTATCTTGAGGTATACAAACCAAACACTAAATTTCAAACAAAAAAAAAATATATTTATTGGATATAAAATTATAAAATCATATTTTCGAGTTTATTCGCTTTAATTTCTTGACAATTTTTTTTCAAAAGAGACTTACCCCATTTTTTAAATCGGAGTAATTTCCAATGAAATAAATAGCGAAAATAATGGAAGAAACAAATAACACTTTAAAATGCATTTTCTTTAATTCTTTGTTGGACAGTCGTATTCCTGACAATGAAACTGTTTCTTCTGTGAAAGCTTGTAGAATCCTTTTAAAGAAACTTCTTTGTTGGTTTCATGTGCTCGCTCTCTTTTGAAGGGAAATATTTTACTGAACCTTTATCACTTACTGAAAGGGCTCACTCGGAAGAGTTCGATGAAATAGAAGTAACCGCCATCTAATTTTCCACCACCTGAGCCTTAAACTACTATAAATTAAATTAAATCCTACTCCATATGCTTCCTCTTCAATTCAAGTTTACCCAAATGGTAAATCAAAAAAACATTTTAGATTACATCCCCAAAATAGATTTTGTCAAACGGAAGTTTCGTTATTTTTTTAAATTATTTTTGAATAATAATAAATTACATGTAATAAATAAATCGGACAAAAAAAAAAATAAAAGATATGGTTGCACTTTTTTGAGTTGTATATTTTAATACAGTTTTCTACAATACTTCAGGAGAAAAAAGTTATGTTATAGTTTTTAGTTGTATGTAAATATCGCGTTAAAGACAGGCAAATTGGCTTATCGTTAGATATACCCTATGTATGTTACACGTATTTTTCAAAATTAAAAATTCATAGGTACTGAGATTCTCTGCTGATACTATTAGTTATGATTATTTTAAAAAATGTGAATTATTCATTTAATAAAAATAGAACCTAACATGAAATTAGGTTTTTTGCATCAAATTTTTATAATGTAAATTGTTTTTCACATTTTTCAAATAACCAATAGAGATCAGCGTGTCCACAAGTTGTTTTACGTAGCATTAGGAATTTTAATTCACAAATATACGTATATACAGACCGGACCCAAAAATACGTGGCCAAAATGTAAGTTTAATAAAAAAATTCTCAAAGAACACCTATTGTCTATTTTCATATGAGATCGTCTGCAATAGCCAAATTTAATTTAATGTAACGGGTGTTTAAATAACTAAAAAAAAGAAGAAACAATCGAAAAAAGTTGTTTAAACTTACGCTTTGATCTAAATGAGTATATGCGTACTTTCTGAACCACTCTGTATATTAAAGAAATTCGGTGTTGTTTGTGCTTCTAAAATTTTATAAAATCAGTAGTGTTTTAAAACCTAATTTGAGAAATAACTCAACATTCCGAAATTATATAAAAAAAAATTACTGATGATTTTTTACAATTTATGGACACCTAATATATATAAGCGGAATAATTAAGGGATAATGTAAATAATAGCTCAACAACAAACAACTAATTTATTTGTTCTATCGGTATTATGTGTTTTTTTTTTTTGACATTATGATTGGCTAGTCTTTTAATGTCACGATATAAGAGAAAAAGCACTACAACAAAAAATAAATAAGTAGTAAGTAGTCGAACAGCACTTTTGTCAATAAATTTAATAGTCAAAGTTTTTTGGGTGAACATAACGCGTTCCCGTCTTGACACAAGGCCACTCACTCAATTAGTATTAAAACAGAACTAATAAATTAATATAGTAACCATGGTAATTGACACCCTAATTCATTTCACTAAAATTATCTCAAGTTCTTTGATCTTCGCGATATATTTTTCAATTCGGTATATTGCGCTTTTGTTGGAATACGTTTTCGCAGGAACAATTCTGCTGGAGAATGGCCGCTACTGCTAGAACCTCCAATTCTTCGTTTGTATATTGACAACCTAAACAAAACACACATTTTCAAAAAAAAAAAAAAAGAAACGGTAAGTGGAAGACCCTGATGTAAATATTATTCCTTTTGACTTTCTAATCCATACGAATATACAAGGATATATATTTTTTAAATATTAAACATCAAAAGGTGGTAAATATTTTATAGGGAACTTCCATTATGCTATTACATATCATATAGAATTAACTGTTAGTAACTTGAGGGACACCCTGTATATATTATCTATACAACAGGTTTTCTGATTGTTGTAGCAATTAAAAAACTAATTTTTATACTAAAAAATAAGCCCACTATTTCCGTTAGTTTAGCAATTTTGAAATTCTTTTACCATACACTGCCATATTTGCTTTTTTATTTTGAAGCAATAAACCAGTATTTGTGCAGCGATTTACACTCATTTACAGCTTAATAGCTGCATATTACAAATGCTAACAAACAATTTAAATTATCTTGGATTCATACTAAATCCATGCAAAGAAAAATGAGTTAAAAGTTTCTAAAATTTCTTTGAAACGCTTAAACAATTATTATATTAGATACAAGTTAATTACATAAATGTAACTTGGTGTTTATATGCAAAATAATTTACGGGGTGAGCCATTTTAATCATTGAGTATAACGTGCAAACAAAGGCCTGAAGCGAAAAAAAGGATTTCGAGAGGAACATCAAATGGAGACTTTGAAATTGACCTTGAGGTTACTTTTTAAGAATATTTCAAGGTCGAGTTAATTTTCCTAAACGAACTCAAAAAAATTTTAACTAGTTTTCGGTAAAAAGGTTCCTAGTGACTAACTAATTTTTATGTCAAGTAATTTTCAAAGTTGATTAAATATTGTCGTTTGACCAACAGCTTGAAAAATTTTAACCGCGAATAGGGTCATATGAATAACATGTGTAATTGATAACAATTAATGAAAATGAAATCATCAATGTCAACGTAATTCTGCAAATTAGGTACAACTGTAGCCAAGAGGCGAGATTGTCGGTGAAATATGAGTAACAATTTTTAAATGAAAATAAAAAGCAGTTTTTTCACAATGTGGCAAAATAAAATATATAATTTCGAGTACAAACTAATTAAGGCAATAATACGTAATGACCCCTAAAAATTTTTCAAGTTACCTTTCCAATTTAAAAATGAAGTAGGTACATAATAAACTTTACAACGCGATTATGAATGAATTTATTGTGAACCGAGTTTCTTGTCTAATGTACAATAAATAATCGCAATTTTTTTTCGGTACTGGTATGTATTATTAAAAATACCTTTTTATACGCTGTTATAAATCAGTTCTGTATTAGAAAGTCAGTAGGTAAGTATGTAAAATTACCATGAGCAAATAGGTTTAATAAACAAACAAAAACAGGACCTTAAAAAAAAATAACCGCATTTGTAGAAACGTTAATCATTGATGCGAAAAAAAAGATAAAGATACCTACGTGCGTGAAATTTTAGCTTTGATATGAGTCTTTTAATAATAAATAACAACGAAAAAGTTACGCAATGAAACTCTATACTTAAACCTGTTGTATAGTAAAATATAAGACGTACAGTAGTTCACAAAAGTATATGACCTAATACAAAAGTGGGCAATTTAATTTAATGAATTATTAATTTTTGAGAATTACTGTACCGTATACAATTTGTTTAATAATAATTGTGGCTGTTAACCTGTTAGTTTAGCGAGTGGCATTTGGCAACGGCGAAAAATCTTCTAAAACAGTTAATCTGCCCTTGACGGACTGTCTGGCTAAAATAATGTGTTGTAAAGACCTTCGAAAACGGAATATTAGAGGTGAGGTTACGTTGGACCGTTTATACATTTTTTTTTAATGAAATACGTAACAAATTAACGGCAAAATGCCTTTCCTATTGGTCGACCAGTTAATAGTAACTCCCACGAACCAACAGAAGTATATTTGTAACGTTAAAATCGCACGGTAAATCTAATTAGATCGAGTTTAATTTGATAATAGCTGCGTAGGTTTCCTAATTGTTCATTCGTTAAGACGCTACATATTAAATTCTTCGCAGTTTGTGAAGGTACAGTAAACGCAAAATCAAAATGGTACTGACGCGAGACCCTACTACTAACTACCCCTAACTATCAATGAATATGTACAGTGTGACCCAAAAAGAAACAAAACTTATTCCCTACTTTGATGTAAGATCTTTTGAGACAACAAAAGTTAATTTTCTGTACATTGCATTGAAGAATATTTCGTTTAAATGGCAACATTGTTATTGTCGTTTTTTCTATGAAACAAAATTCGTATTTTAACTAAACAAACCTCCGAAAATTAGATGATGTTTGCGAGTACTGTACAATAAATAGTACGTAAGTGCAAAGGTATGTGTATGATTTATATTTACTGCCATTCGCGCCAGTTCAACCATGAAGGGTTCGGAGCACGATTGTTATACGTCTATTGTGTTAGCCAAGGTCACAAGGTGGCTTTTTATTTAATATAACTTGGGTTGCTTAAAATGCATACACACTAATTATATCTATCATTACGTAATTGCGTCAATTATACATATCTGTACACATACAAGAATCAAGAATTTCAAAAAAAATTGTTACTATCCGTGTTCTAGTCAGTCAGGTCAAGTTGGCTGTTTGTAGCTCTCATTCTAGATGTACAGTCTGACATAAAAAATAAGTTATTACAGATACCACGTTTTTAAATAATTGTAATAATTTATTATTATGGTTTTTTTTTTAGTTTCCTGTTTTGAATCGGTAGGTACGATAATGTGAAAAGCGTCGCTGTAATTGGCGGTTGTAAACATTGACTAATTGCATGTAAATAAAATTGTCTTATAAATATAGTCGGGTTTTTATTGGACAGTGACATAAAAAAAATTATATCACGCATTTTTTTTTCCTTCATATTTTAAGTAAACATGACCATAATGTTGACCACATTACCTGCTGTATTCTAAAAATATGTCGTAATAAAATATTTAATTTTGTAGAAAGCATTGCTAATAATTAACGATTAAAAACTCCATAACAAATAAGTGTTTCGGCTATTTAAAACAATACAAGTTGAATGTCATCCAAACTTTCTACCCGTCATTAGAACGAGAGAAAGGTAACTTTTCACCTTCAGACATTTACCACGATTTGATACTAGATTGCAAATGTTAAACAATTATTAAACAACCACAATCATTGAAATTGAAAGTGGCGAAAACCGGAAATAATTAGGCAAAAATTATACACATACTTAAGTTTCAAAATTGAGACGATATTGTTGTAAGGGTATTTTTTTAAAGTAAAGTTACTTATTCATAATCGTTTTGTGTGTATTTGTAGATTTTTATTGTCCAGTACTGTACATCCATTTTTTACGAAACAGAACAAAAGATTGGTATTATTTTGCGGAAGTAGTTTGGTGGGTTTTTTGACGATTGTGAAAGCAGTAAGTCGATTTTTATTGCGGAGAAGCTATTACACATAAATATATTAGTGTGTATGAACTGAATTAATTGATCGGTTATAACGTAGCATAGCAAAAATCCCAGCCGTTGTAATGGAACGCATTGTAGTGTTACCATCGTGAGACAAGGCCTGCGCGCTGGTTACGTAACCACCTATGCTGTGCATTAGTCAACATATGATCTTAGTAGGCTCATACGCAGCATAGGTAGTTACGTCATCAGCGCGCAGGCCTTGTCTCACGATGGTAACGATTGTTACGTAATTTTTATACATTATAACCAATTTTTAATGTATGTATTTGTTTGAGGATTAGGATTCAGGATATTTTTATAAATTTTTTATTTTTTAATCTCAACGTACATTAATGACAACAAGGGTGTAAAATAAACGCATGCAATGTACTGTTCAGGTACTACTGTTTTTATTGCCACTAAATTTTGCCAGCAAAAGTGGCTTGAAGTTAAAAAATAATATTTCAATAAATTAAAAAAATATACTTAATAAAGCTCTATATTCAACAACATCTACTACGCACGCGCTGCGCACGTTTCCCTTCTACAGAGGAATGCATCAAACGCAACTCGCTATAGAGGATGTTCAAAATATTTAGAAATTCCAAACTTACGATATTATTAATCCTATTCGTATTATTTAATTCCTAAATCACTATTTTGCGTATGATTTTTCAATTTGTCACCCTGTATATCAAACAGACAGGTCTCTTTAATACTATATCGACAGTTAGTATTGAATAAAACCATACTTTTTAATCATTACTCTTAGTGGTTAGAAAAAAGAACCGTTTTAAAATTACGTATTCGTCTTTGGTATAATTTTTTTTTCACTTTGTATCGTTGCTATCATAGAAAAAAAAAATAGAAAAGTCCATGCAATGAAACAAATATTTTTTTAAAAGCATTATACCTACTCACTAAAAGAAAAACAAAAGCGTTAAATAAATTAAGTTTGATGCAACCTCATTGTTAGTCGGTACAAAAAATAACATATATTAAGAACTACAAAGTTAGTCGTTTAATAAGGAACTAAAATAATACTAAAGCGCCACGGTAACCGCCGTAATTAAACCGAGACAGGTCCGTACAACAAATTACTATTGCCGTTTTGCCACTCTTAACTAAATAAAAATAAGTAAAACAATAAATTGTATGTTAACACAGCTACTTTACAATTTTATTATCACACATTCGAGTCGTTTCTTACGACTTTAAAATAGTCAAACTAGACGTAGAGAAGCTGTTTCCTGAAACAAAAAAAAAATAGTCAATTCGTTCAATTTTTTTTTACTGCAAAAAATCAATAGCATACACAGTACAAATCCAAAACCGCTTAAAATACATACTATTTCAATTTAATTGGAACGAAGACCGCAGCCTCTAAAGTATAAAAACCACATGCAAATTGCAACCAATTTTCAAGTACGCAGGACAAAAATAACTGTAAGTAGTATTTAAAAAGTTTAAAAGCAATACATCGTTTTTGTAGTTGCGCGCGAATGTTGATCATGTGTTTTGAGAACTGCCAAAAAAAAAAAAAAACAATACAACAACACCTTTATTTTGTTTAAATAATTGCTTCACGACGATCAATTGGAACTAATTGCAAAAAAAAAAAACGGAACACGCGTGTCTGTTACAGCCAATTTACTGGATCAATGAAGTTGAAATTTTGAAAAAAAAAAGTAAATAAATAAAATGAAATATTCATCGTAACCCTTTTGACGCCAGTATTATTTTTTATGTGTTACTTCTGTTACCAAGTGCTTTTGCTTTTATTCCTTTACAAATATGTAGTACTGCGGTATTATACTGTAATCTCGCGTATTAGCTCGTTTTATTGTGCACATAAAATTTTTGTTATTAAGAAATACGAAAAGATAAACGACCAGGGAAACAAGTGGCAAAATAATGTGGTCCAAATATAGGCCAAGAAATATTATTAATATTCCATATTCGGTCCTGTGTGCATTTTAATAAATAATGCGCATTTGTTATAAAACTGTAAAAGTAGTGATTGTGGTAATAGCAGCAACTTTTTAGTAATGCAAAAAGTTAATAAATATTTACGAGAAATAACCTGTTCGTTCCCCTATAATTTATACCGAACTTGCATGTTTACTCGCTTGTTACAGAACAGTTTCTTCTTTTGAAAATGTCATTTTATCAAACACGCGTCTATTGTTTCGTTAATAGAATAAACGTCAATTAGAGCCTTATATTACTTCGACGACGACGTACATAGGTACTTATAGAATGTAGTTACGTAGTGTATGCCAGTTTTATACAGTACAGTGGTCGAAATTAACTTACCTCACCCAATATATCCTGCTGTTAATGAGACAATTAAAGCTAATAACGCGGTGGCCACTTGACCATAAGTGGAAGGTGCATTAACGGCAGAACTTTGAACGATCGCTTGAAATTCTTCTGGAGGAGCATCCTCTACTCTAAAAACATCGCCATACCTGTCCAGCAGGTCCATGATTACGCCATTAGACCATCCGAAACCAAACTGTACTTCGTACTCTCCACCACCTCCATGACCTCCTGACACCGTGGCGTCATACTAAAAGAAATCCGGAATGACATTTTGATTTGAAACAATCAATCAGTCCGTTTCCTTAAGTTACCTTTTCATACATGGTGGCTGTTTCATTAAACGCTTTGTAATTCGATCTTGTCCATTTTTCCGCAATTTCGAATGCGAGACGTTGTGCTGCTTCATCGCCCGTGCTATTTAATCCTACTATCATGATGTGTTGGAGGGGAGGCCACGCGTTCGGGAAATCCCACTGTTCACCAGTGTGCTCTTTTGTAGTTGGTATACCACCAGGGTACATCACGTTTACTGTTTGTAAATATTTTAATACTAGGCGAACTATTTTTTCTTTCTCTTCCTTTTTGTAACAGCCCGTCCATAAAGGGGATATGTTCGTTGGATAGAAATAGTCTCTTTTTATGGAATTTATAAGATCGTAGTCCAACCACGAGCCCACTTCTTCGTGCCAAAGCACCGCAGTTACAGCCTCTAACCATTCTTCGGCAATATAGGTGTAATTATTGGCCTTTTCCTTGTTACCCAAAACATCGTAGAATTCCGCTAATAACACTGCGTTCCAATATATCATTGCGTTCAAATCAACTGGGACGATAGATCTAGCGTTTAGATTTGTCAAATTTCCTGCGAATAAAAAATAGTGAACACCATCTAACAATAGACGGTTTTATTTATTTTTTTATTTTTTACCTTTGTTTGTTGCGTTTGTAATGAACCAGCGACTAGAAAAGTCCCAACCCGATTCAGCGCCAGCTTTCAATTCAGAATAATGAAATTCTTTCATTTCTTGGTCTTTAAAAATAGCGGCGCTGTCTATGTCTTCGGAATAGGATTCGGGCCGCGGGCCCTTTGAGAAGTCCCCGTACACAGCCAACGTATAATTTTTACCGTTGTGTAAAATCGTTTTTGTATGTTTGTTTAACCAATAGTCAAATTCTTTTTCCATTATATGAATATTGTCGGTAATAAATTTAACGTCGTTAGTATAATCGAAATAGAGTTTAATCATTGGGATCATCAACGGTGGCTGAGATCTTTCCAAGTAGTACACTCGTCCACCGTTCGGTATAAAACCGTACGTGTCTACGATGTACAAGAAATTCTCCAATTTTCCTTTTACTGTTTCGTACATTTCGGATAAAAGAAGTCCTTGCACTATCCAGTAGGAATCCCAGTAATAGAACTCCCTGAATCGTCCACCAGGCACGATTACAGGATGAGGAACCCAAATGATGCTGTACAAATCCGGATTATGTTTCACTTCGTCTTTCATCTTTCTTCCTAGTTCTTTCCAAATGGAGTTCAACGATGAACCCCATTCGCGTAATAGTGGATCTTGAATTTTATCTAAATATTTTGGGTATTCGACCCAATCGTTTGGTATCCAATCTTCGAATTCCTGACCTGCAGGTTCGAAGTTACGACTGAGAAATTGTTTAACGTCGTAATTTGTAGGGGTGTTGTTGTGCTGGTTCATAAACTGTTCGAATCTTTCTAAAGTTTCGTTAGCGGGACGTCTCAGTTTCATGTCGACGAACGTTTTCGAATCCTCGTATATTTTGGCCATTTGAATTGTATGAAGTAATGGCCCGTGGCAGTAAATAAGGCTGCAAAACATGAAATTATACTGTACAGTAAGTACCTACACTTCACGTCGTGAGTTTGTTTGTAATTGGAAAAAGACGGACGGTGCTGAGATAATAATTGTGTGCAATAAATAAAGGACACGATAAAGGAAAGAACAATTAATGTAACGGGCAAGGTTTTATCTATCAAGGATAACAAGGCCTACAAAAGAGATTGCAGCTAATATACATAAATATATGTACATAGACTTACCTGCTACAAGGAGGACGATTTTCGCTTAAACATAACGATGTGAAGGCTAGCAAAACATAACACAGTGGAAACAATTTCGATCCTAGAGCCATAACGTTTTGGTGAAACGAGCACATTATGTGTATACGTATTTTTAAAAAAAATTAACTATCTAAATATTACTAAATATCACAACAATATCGCACTGGGTTGTTTTCTATGTAATAAGTTTATTTACTGAGGCACTTAGGGATGAAAAATTCTTCTTTTATTATTTTTATTCTCTTCAGCCAGCGAAGATACGAACCGCTGTTAATACGGAGAGTATTCTCCACGATACTCCTGCGAAGGAAGATAAATAAAAAAAAATGCTGCAGGTGATCACAACCGCGAAAAAATCGATAAACTTTTCATTAGTCGGTAGATATACGCAACAATAACAACTGGCAAAAATGCAATTAACAAATTGTAGGTACGTGTTAAGTTACTACTTCCGATACCCAACAGAGTACCGCAGCATTTGATACGAAATCGTTTCTCGGTGCGTTAAATATGTTTGGTTATCACGCCGCAAAAACTTTTGCCGCGATGCTGCGTACTGTACTCCAAGCCGCAACTTCGAATAAACTAATTTATCGCTTAGTCAGGTGAAATAGCTACTTACGCAGCTGTGACGTAAAGTCGTGCCCCCAGATTCCATTGGTTGGCTCTGACACACCTTCGGAAGGGAATGACATTCAATGACTTTCGTGGAAGTCAAAATAAAGTAAGGCAACAGGGCAGCCAAGATGATATATTGATTGACGTCTGCAGACGTTTACTTATTATGAATCAAATAAACCAGTGCATAAGGTCGGTAGGTAAACAAAAATTTGATACGAACTTCTATTAGAAAATTATCTCACTCAATGTAGGTATCGAAAAATGACTCACGACTTTTTTGTTTTCGAGAGGTGAAGAACTTATGCAACGACTGTTCAATCAGATATATCTGTACATCGCCCGTCAGACGCAAAAACCGATAAAAAAAGTTGACGGAACAATATTTTCCCAAACATATCTTAATTACATCACCATAATTGACGTGTTAATGTAGAAATTCCTTCGTACAATTTCTAATTCTGGTAATTGCAATTATTGTAAAATATGAACCGGTCGTTATGAAGATGTTTTCCAACTCGTAAAAGGAAAGAACGCGATCTTTTGACGTAAAACCACGTCTTCTATTTGCAAAATTCTGCATTAGGGAAAAGCACCAATAATTTTTAATTGATTACTGTTTTCCTCATAATTCATCGTAGGTATTAGATCTTCCCTTATGGTCAGTATTAATAATAGTAATACATATAACATATTGCATAATGTAAACACAAAATATTAATAGCTGTATTCACACCTTATTTTCTACTAATGATAAAAGAACCACATTCTGATCACACAATCTTTATACCTAATTGCGTCAGACCATACTCGTATGCATGTTACAGAAAAGCTTAACCATATCAGTAAATATACCCATTTTTGGTAATTTTTAGACCATGAAAAAAAGCTTATTTTTTACTTATAAATTTTTACAGGGTGGTCCGATTTTGATAATATTTTTTTTTATTGCATAGGACATACCTACCAATGATTAGAAAATATGGGCCACTGATTGGTTTTTTTTTTAAATGATAGAAAAAACTTTTGTTTGTTAATTCCTACACAAATTTATATGTATAGAAATATACATACCCTAAACTAAATTTACTTTTTATGTAGGTAGACGGTTAAGGAATATACATATATCATGCATATATAAGATACCGTATTTTTTAACATTATTAAAATTAAACTATAAACAATAGCCAAACGTTATGATATTGTTTTTTTTTTATGACATTTTTTGGCACTCGTTTATATTGTTTTACTTTAATACAAAGAAAAGTAAAAACGTTTCATAAAACCATTTGTTGATTCAGTACCTTTATATAATTTAAATATATATATACAGGGTGTTCCACCTAAGACGCGATGGTCGATATATCGGAAACTACTACGATTTGAATTTTTTTTGGGCAGTAATTAAAATTATGCCATCTATATAGCACTTCCGGTTATACCGGAAGTTGAAGTTAACGTTGTTATATTAAATGGAATGGTATATTTTTTATGACGAATTCGCATTAAACACAAAATTTTATGGTGACTTTGTTAACCAATTTGTATCCTTACGATGAGCGGTTTCTATGATAATTGAACTTATAGAAAAAAATCACCACCGCAATCAAAACTATAAAAAATCATAACATCCACCAAATACGATCTAAAGTGTTGAATTTTTTACCCGTAATAGCTGAATCTTAAAGCTAACGCCCTGACAAAAGTGAACTCAAAAATGTATACAGGGCTTTTAGAAAAAAAATCTAAAGTTTAAAAACTCCAAACACGAATAACTTTGTTTTTTCAAATACCTAGCTCTTAGCATATTTTATTTTTTCATTCGATTCCTTTTTTTATCTTCTTTCGATCCATATGGATATTTTTTATTGTTTTATTTGAAACATTTTGAGTAATTTTGAATTTTTACTTAAAATAGCTAATTTTAATATTTTTTTCATAATATTTCGTTACAAAAATAACGAAAATGCAAACCTCAATTGATGCATACAGTTAAACACTTAGGTATTTTAGGTAAAAATTCAAAATTGCTAAAATTTTTTCAAATAAAGCAATAGGAAATATCCATATGGATCGAAAGAGGATAAAAGAAGGAATCGAATGAAAAAATAAAATATAGTAGGTGCCATTAGAAAAAACAGTTATTCGTGTTTGAAGTTTTTAACCTTTAAATTTTTTTCTGAACGCTCTGTATATATTTTTGAGTTCATTTTTATCAGGACGTTAGCTTTAAGATTCAGCTATTACGGGTAAAAAATTCAATACTTTAGATTGTATTTGGTGGATGTTATGATTTTTTATAGTTTGGGTTGCGGTGGTGATTTTTTTCTATAAGTTAAATTATCATAGAAACCGCTCATCGTAAGTATACAAATTGGTTAACAAAGTCACCTTAAAATTTGGTAATTAAAACGAATTCGTCATAAAAAATATACCATTCCATTTAATATAACAATGTTAACTTCAACTTCCGGTATTAACCGGAAGTGACATGTATTAGATGGCATAATTTTAATTAAGGAGAACATACCCAATAACGTAGCCGCTCAAATTTTCAAAATTCAAATTGTAGTAGTTTTCGATATACCGACCAACGCTTCTTAGGTGGGACACCCTGTATATTACAACACAATTTCCAATATTTGTTTCATTTGTTTTAGTTATTTACAATGGTTAATGGTCATTAAAAAAAAATAACTAAATTTAGAAGCGTGGTTTTAATGTATGTACAATAGGTACCTTCCATAAATACCAATTATCATCAGCACAAACAAAGACGTATTGGTGACAAAAAGTCATAAATTGATTAAGTAATTCAGGTGCATATTATGTCAGAGATTGTGGTAAAATATAAATTCTTATTTCAAATTATTGTATTTGTTACGAAACTAATTGATTTTAGCTACAAAAGCTGTTTCTCACATAATTTAAAAATTTCCTATTTCCAATTTATATTTTTTTTCTAAAATATTTATTTTAAAAATAAGTAATAAATCCATATTTTAATACTATCAGTACTTTAATCATCACACGCAAAATGACGTAAATGTTAACTTTTGATAAGATAAAGGTGCCTTCATGAAAATAATTTGCTATCAATTTTCATTGAAAATGCCAAGTCAGAGACACACCTCTCGTTTCCAGTCGTCACATATTTTAATCGTAACAACAAAACTTTAATTTACAATTATTAGAAATATGTATTTATGCATTGTAACATCCTTCAAAATGAATCTTTATAATCGACACATTATGAAATTTTGCACGTATTATTTGGCTTCATGATTTTGACATACAAGAAAAACAGTGTTGGAATTTTTATGGTTTCTTAATTATTATAATTAATTAATAGCAAAAGGTTAAAAATTTTACTTTAATTTGAAATCATACGCATTAAAATATATAGGTACTTATTGGTTTCTACTTTTCGTACAATTAAATTTTAAGTTGTGTTAAATAACATCTGAAAAAAATAAGCATAGCAATTTAGCAAGAATAGCATTTTTTGACTTTGCTTTAATTTCGGGGTTCAAATAAAATTTAAAAATGCACATAATAATTATATTACTTATACATTTTTTTCTTGGATGGCACCGGAGAGATATTTTTGAAAATTTTAGTATGGTGTGAACAGTCTCGATACAAATTTTTTTTAGTCTCAAAAAAGCCTCTCTTGAAAAATACTTTTTAAAGTAACACTTGTTTCTATGTATACACCTTTTTTTTTTATTATACATGTACTGTATAAACAGACATGTGCATTGTATTCCAAAGGTTAAAGAATCTTAGTTCATTTTAACTTTGAAAATTGAAGTTTTGCCAAACAGATGGTGGCTGCTTTTTACTAATTGTAAGCTTTTTCTGGCCGCTTACCAAAAAAAATTAGTCCTAATTGAACTCACATTTCTTTTTAAAGATAAAAAAATCTAAACAACTTTAAAGTGTGAAAGAAAACATCAAATCAGTAGGTACCTATATAAGTTAAAAATCTATTTGAGTTTTATTTTTTTAACTAATTCTTGCCTACAAGAAAAAGACCAAAACGTATAATGCGTGAAGTCAGGTATATAGGGAGGTATCCTTTCTAAATAGTAAACTGAACTCATCAGTCGTGTTGTTTAATAAATATTAATAAGAACATTCGATATCATAATTGTAATTAAGTGGAAATCTACTACTACAGAGATAACAACAACAAAGGGTTTTATTTTACTACAGTTTTAATAAATAGCGATAATATTTTCAAAAAATAAATAAATATTAAAAACTGTTACATAATGTAAAATATTATTTTTTTTTTTTACTGTCAGACAATTGATAATTATTTAAATAAAATTGTTAATAAAAGAAGTAATTAAACTGTCTGACCTGCTCTTTTTGCACTACCGATATTGTATTCACATTCACACACATTAACACTATGAGGCGACCCCTAAAAAAATTATAATTCGTTTAGGTACACAATTAAAATAGTTCATTAACATCTATGTGTACGGTATGTGATTTTTTCTAGGTATTTTATTTAAACATTACCTTAGCGTACGTGTTAAATTAAATTATAAATTTACCTAGACGTAAGTAATTTTCAAGGTTGTGACAGAAAAAATGTTTGTATTTTTTTCAAAAATATGCCATACTACTTTAACAAAATTTTCCATAGACCTTCTATAATATTAAACAGATCTTTTAAGGATGCAAAAATGCATTCAGATAATCTTAGACATATGACGGTATACATTGGACTGACGCGAAGGTATTTGACAAAGTGTTACAAAGAACATGAGCTTTAATGTACGTTAGTTAGCAGTCATGCATGCGTTTGTCAATTCTCACCTCATAGTTTCACAGGAAGTGTCACTAAATATGTTAAATCACAGCCAGAAGATTAAAAAAAACTTTTTCCAGTAAAACATTAACATTGTTCTGACACCACAAAAGACACAAACAGAAAGAAAACAAATAATACATTAGTCGGAAGCCAATTCATTCTTGGAACTTTTTGGCTTCACAAACTTCAATTATCTGTTTCTTATTATATGTTATCCCCGCCTCCCCCTCTATTAACCTTTGAACGGCTGCGCTAAATTGAATGATAAAAAAAAAAAGGTTCAGTTTTGATAGGTTCAAGCTTTAGCACACAAATAAAAATTTGGACAAAACGTTGATTATTCATGAGTCCCATTCGGTTTGTTCATGCTAACGGCGTCTAATTAACTAAAAAAAAAACCAATTTGTTACAGATAACATTTTGTACATATTTAAAAATGAATAAATATCTAATGTTAATGTCGTTTTTAAAGTAAAAAATGTGAAAATTTTGCATATTCAAACATAAAAACACATTAAAATGTATTTTTCTTATCTTTTGACAAAAGGATTTTTTTTAAAAACGTAAAAATTAATACAAATAGGGTGCTCCCATTCTAGAAAGTTCAGAGTGGTCAAAAGGTCAAAGACTTCAGGGTATCACTTAATGCATAAGTCAGGGAAATACTACTTTTCCAGTGATTGTGTGTTAAGAGGAAAATATTATGGTCTAGTCTAGGCCAGTGTTTTCCAGAAAGTGGTACAATGTCACGAAAATTATAAAAGGGATGGATGCATAAACTCCGAAAGTTTGGGAACCACTCATCCTGATATACCGCAATTAACTTTAAACATTTTAGAATTTTTAGTTACTCTTTTATTAATGTGACGGTGAAAATATGTCGTGCCAAAACTATATTTTTACGACACAAGTACATGATTTATTAATATTTTACATTTAAGTACAATATGTTATCTCTAACTTTTAAACATACTTAGTTAATATATTATGTCCGACATTGACTGTTATACATTTTATCGCAAATTTTATTATTTACTTTTAAACAAGTCAATGTTACTGACTGACAATATAGATACCTTTTTTTATAAAAAAGTAAAAACATATTTTAACCGTTGTGAATTCTGAATACCACAAAATTTTATTTCGGAAAAGTTATTTCAATATTATTTCTACTTATTTCAACTCTGCAAAAATTTTTCTTTACTCAACAAAATTGTTTTAAATATAGGTACCTACTTACACAAAGGTTCAATGTATTTTTATATGCAAACGTAAAAATTAATTTTTAATTAATGATTTACATAGGTGTATTATTATTAGGAGATTATAAACCAATTTTAAATTTATATAATTAGCTTTGGTATATTTTAGAAAACTCCACATATAGTCATTTTAAATAGAAAAAAGCGCGCATGAAGGTTATTGATAAAATTATAATTCAGCCAATGAAAATTGAAAATCAAATTGATAATTATTGTTTAAGGCCAATAAGAAATTAAAATGTTCGACAGACTATAATTTAATATATCGTAAAGTTTCTACGTTATGATTAGCAAATTATTAAAATGCAATTATTGTAGACAACTTGAAGGTTTTTTAATATAGGTACATAGTAGTAAGAAAAACATTTAGACGAACATCGCAACTAAGTATTTTAGAACATCGAGGTGTATTTTTAAATTCAAATGGCCATCGCAGTTAATAGTTTCATTAAATGTATTCAAAATTTATTTTTGGTTTTACTTACATGTAAAAAATTGCACAAGTTATTGTAACTAACAGAAAAGTGTTCCACTATTACTAAGGAAAATTATTATAGACATTCTGTATATAATAAATCATAATTTTCTTACGTTAGTTTGTAAATTGTAAATCAGCCTAAAAACAGCCAAGGTCATAAAAATTTAGCTAGATAATATCAAGATTTATAATTTCTTTAATCCACCGTGTTAAAATAATTAGTGTAATTTTATTTTTATCTAAGATTATCAGTTTTTTCGCAAGAAACTACATCCTATTTATTGTATATGATGCTTACACAATTCTATGTTTTTTTGGCTTACAAATTTTGGTATTTTTCTGCCATTTTTTTCATAAATATGTGTAAATAAATTTTTAATTTAATCTCTTTAATATCATGATTATTAAAAAATAAAATATTCTGCTTAATAACTGAACTAGTTAATTTTACTTTTTTTACAATTTTGGCTTTTCTAAAATCGATATTATTAAATCACCTTTTACAATTGTACTAAATATTTATTAAAACTAAATTTAAACACTGTACGAAACATTTTCTCATTGATTTTAATTTTTTCTTTTTTTCTCTATTGCAGATGTCGTCCAAATAGTGGTAAGTGATTTGCATGGTTTCCCAATAGGCGAGGTGGCAGGGTTAACAATTTGTTATTCTTTTACAAATTACAAAACCTTGGCACTTTGTCTATTCAATTTTTAGCAAGTATAGTACCAATTTTGGGGTATTTTTTGTGTAAACGGTAAGTAGCATTAAGGTATTTCTTTTATAATAATCAGCGTAGTTTGTAAGTAACTTTCAGGGGTTTTTCGTTCGTAAAATCGGGAGTGTTCGGGAGTGTCGTGAATATTTTTCTCGTCGCCGTTTCGTATCGTATTTGAGTGGTGCCCGAGAGTGTTCGGGAGTGCCGTAAGTTTTCGCGCGCCTTGTTTTCGTATTTGCGGCGTTCGGGATCGGGAATATTCGGGAGGGATCGCGATAATTTTTTTCTATTTCATTCGCCTCGTTTTATCGTACGTTTGGTACACCGATCGGGATTTCGGGAGTGTCGGGAGTTTTCGGGAGTGTCGTAAGTTGTCGCGCGCCGAGTAAGCGAAACGTGTGTAGGGTACGGTGTTCGCGCGGTCGGATTCGAAGGGGTGGGATCGCGATTTTTACTTTTCGGGCGTCGTTAGCGTTTTTTTCGGTTTCGGGCGCCAAGATCCTGGATTGTACCAACGGGGGACCCTGGATTGTACCAACGGGGGACCCTGGATTGTACCAACGAGGGACCCTGGATTGTACCAACGGGGGACCTTGGATTGTACCAATGAGGCCCTGGATTGTACCTGGATTCTGGATCATCTCGACGGACTTGGTACTGTTCAATGACAATGAAATGAGTCATTTAAAGGTAGTGCGCATGCTTTTTTACTTTTTTTTTGGTGGGGAGTGCTTGCTCCTCACCCTTCGTGGTACTATACTTGCTGAAAATTGGTTTTCTATTTTGTATTTTTGTTTGTGTATAATCGGCCGATACGGGGGTTTATTTGGGCCGTGGTCTACGGTGTGGGTTAGGGGGAGAAGTGTAGTGATTTCTGAGAAGAGGATCATCAACATTATGAAAAGAAACAGTGATTTCTTTTTCGATTGTTTCATGATGAGATTCCACAAGGTATGAAGAAATATGGAATTTTTTGGTGGTAACTGGAATTTGGTTCATTAATTTTAAGTATCAATTATGTTGTATTTAATGTTTTATTTTTCGTATCATTTCGGAATCGGGAGTGTGATGTGCAGTGAATGTGAATATGAAGAAAATAAACAATTGTACAGTATGTAGTATTAGTGCTAATTAAAATTTTCAATTATTGTTCTTTTGAATGATCTCCCTCTCTATCATTTTTTATCATTGTAGATCTTTTTTCTTCCATGGATTTCTTTGAAGTTGCCAGAAAGGATATAATTTCTTTTTCCAATGTTTTATGATGAGGTTCCCCAAGGAGTGAAGCAATGAGGTGAAGTATCAGTTATATTCTATTTAATGTTCTATTTTTGGATAATTTTTTTGTATCATTTCGGGATCGGGAGTGAAATGCAGTGAAAGTGAAATGCTTTATGAAAAAATGAAGAAGAATTACAGTATGTAGAAGTTATAGGTACTATTTAAAATTTTCCGTAATTGTTTTTGAATAAAATACCTATTAAACGTTTCGAGTTTTCTGTTATTGTAGGTCTTCTTTCCCATGAGGCATGCGATTTGATTCCCTAATAATAGAATGGAACATTCAGGAATTGCATGGAATCGCGATGAAAATATTGGTTTTTATAATGTCTATGGAATATTTTCAATTTATATTATCTGTCTATCAAATTCTTTATGGGTCATGATTCGCGACCCATTTTAATTACTTGAAAGGTAAATAAAATTTGCATCATTTATGCATGATTTGGTGATCACTGCTGATTATTTTCAAAAAAATTTTCCAATGTCAATTAATTTTCCTAAACAAATTAAAATTGAATTTCATTTTTTTATTGCACAGTTTTGCCATATCTTCAAAATTTTGTTGAGTGAATTTTTTTTTTCGAGCTTCGACTTTGACTAATTAAAACATATTACAAATATTCAAATTCTAGTTCAGTTAGGTTCAATATAAGAAAAAAATATTTTAAGGAAAATCTAGATTTTCTCTTAATTTTATACATAAAAAAAAATATATTTTTAACACACCCTGTAAATATTATTGCAACATAAAATATGGTAAATTGGTATCTTACATACGCGTGTACATCTACAAGATCGAAATTTATTAATACCTGTTATCTAACACACTGTAATTAGTTTTCTCATAACATTACTGACAAGTAGTATTTGCCAGGGTAATTTTTTACGAAAGCGAATACAATGGACCATTTGTTTTTTTACAAAAGGAATTTGATGGCATTATCCATTGCACGAAATAACAATCTACATTAATTAAGCTTTTATTATTTCCACATAGGTAATATATGCCTTCCAGAAGAATGTACTATCTTCAACTAAATCGATATAAGCACTTGTCAAGTTTAATCGTTAATGCGTGTTATATCTAATTCATCGTTATTTTTAATTAAAATGGTTACACAATATCATAAGAATAAATCAAAATTGATATTTTAAAACGTATAAACGATAATAAAATTCCAAACCTATTAGAAAAGATACAGGGTATTCCTTTAAAAGCAAGATATAAAAATTTAACTTTCAAATATAATTGGTTTTCTATTTAATCGAAACCCTGGACATAAAAATAATAAAATTCATCATTTCATGTTTCATAAGTTTTAGTTACCTATAATTTCTTAGTACATACAAAGGAATTTAAAAACTTACGTGAATAATACAAAACAGTTTTTCTCGAAATAACTTTTTTCACAACAGCACCAATTGATACACTATAAATGCATAACCGCACAAATAACGTTGAAGCTTTAAAAAGTGTGCAATAAACTCTACCCTGATTTGACATTACCAATTAAACTACTAAAACCGGATGATAGCAGTTACGATGTACAAAACAAAAGGGGTGCTATTTTTAGCGTTTACTTATGCCCATTTATTACCAATAAAATAATTGCATTTATAATTAAATAAAAACTACCCTCAGCAATTGCCTTCATTTGGATAAAGAACACATTCCTACATGTGTCATTTTTTTTTAATTTTTTAATTAAATAATTGGAACATGTACCCACTTTGGAAAAGTTATAAAAAAGTTAAATCATTGTGTCGTAAATTTTAGTCGAAATAACATACAACAAAATTGATTGTTGTTTATAAAATATGTCCAGAGTTTGCAACTATTTTCAGATAAATTTAAATATAAAATTTATAATCAAACTGCATGCTGTCTAATAGTGTCTAACACGTTTAAAAGTTAATGTTAATCTTTTTATGGTGCACAAAGGTATTAAATCCATAAATAGTAAAGTTTATTACTTCCTTTGCTATCTAAAAATATTTATTGACTCAGGACCATGCAACGAATTTTTAAAAACTTTATTATCAAACACCAAAATCTTCCAAAATTAGCATTAGTCTTCGGTATACATCGTAACTCATATTACGCGTGTATGCAATAAGGACGCAAATTAATTATAATCACTATGTACCCTACATTTTGTTAAAATTGAAAAAAAGAAAACTTTTACTTTCCAATGGCACGCGAAATTAAATAAATAATAAAGCACAGAGAAAAGAATAAAAATCTTTTATGTTTCTGCTATTTAGATAAATTATTTACAATTCAAGTTCTAAAACTATTATTTATTATAATCATGGTTTTGTTAAATTACAGCAACATTGTATTGGCAGTAAAATCGCGTATTCTACTAATGGGGTAATCAAGGTGTGAATACAGACAAAAAACGTAGTAAAAAGGGTAAATAACGTATTTGTTTATACCCAAACCACATAACATTGTTATGCACAAGTGATATAAAAAATCATAGTTAATCAACTGTTCCTTTAAACGATGTCATTGTGGTTGATTTAAGATATGTGGGAAAATTATCGTAAATAGTAACGATGTCATTTAATGACGTAAGATGACCGACAACTGGAGGTGTGTCTGAAACGACATGTCGTCGAAGAGACGTGACGACTATAACGTAATAAGTACCTGGTGCACGTTAAAATGATCACGTCACAGCTCGCACCTGTCTTATTGCATTAAACCAGCTTCGTCCAGTTTGAGCAATTCTTTCTTACTATGTACTTATTAAAATTTTCAATTTTTTTTAGGCCGATTATCATTATTGTTTGTTATAAAATATCATGACCTTTTGTTTTTTATCAAGCTAAGTATAATTGTTTGCTAATAAAAGTTGTAACAGGAAAATTTCTAGAATTTTAATAGGTACATAATTTATTTCATTTTCTTAATAAACAAAAAATACAGATACAAAACATTTTGTGACAAATATGCGTACGAAAATAGACGTAAGGTATTTTTAACTAGAATAAATAAAGTAATACGTAATTTAAATTAAATTGAAACGCTGTATTTTCCCGCTAAACAGGTAAACCAACTATTTTTTAGTTTTTTAATGATCGATAGCTTCATCGGTTTTTAAGCAAAAAATAAAATATTATACAATTAATTACCAGAGACACCTTTTCTTTCGAACAGCATCATTGTTGGAAGCTCCAGCCCGCTAATTGTCCTTTTATCGTAATCTAATTAAAAACCACATTATAATTTGACAGTGAATCAGCTGTCGCTGTCCCCCGATAGCCGCGGACGTGTGAGAACGGAAAATCACTAAATAAGTTCACATAAAAATTTTGCACTACACTACTAAATAAAACCGTAGTATCGTCAACTAATACTGAATTTGCATCAACAAAACGACTCCCCGTGTCTTAACTTGACCGATCAAAAACGTTTTGAGTAATTTAACCTCAAACGTCGTTCGTCACGTGTTGTACGTCCGTATGTGTTTGGCAACGTCAGTGGAAAGACGAACGGTCTTTAAAGCAAAGGATCAAAAATCGACATTCCTTTAGGTATATAAAACCGTACACTGATTTTGATTTGATTGTAAGAGACAATTTCACCACTCTTACTAGCTACAAGGTTATTTTTCGTGATTATTTCGTCATTAGTTTTGACAATAAGAAAGACTAGATCTTGCAATATCTCACAATATCATCACCTTGGCAAGTACAGTAACCTTTCACTTCTTTTTTTTTCAAAAAAAAAAACTGAATTTCAAGAATTCAAATGGGCACTAGACTTGCTCCTACGTACATACGTACATAGCGGTTCTATTTTAAAATGTAAGAGACTTTGGAAATACGCCAAAACTTTTAGATACACCTATCTTTGCTTAGCTTACATGAGATCAGAAGCGATTCAATTTTTTTTTTCTTATGATACTGTGTTGTCTGTAACAATTATGAACAAAAGTTACACAATGTTACCTGTGGGTAATAATTTACATTTTAAGAGGTGAAAGTTATTTTTTCGCATATTTTTTTAGTTGGTTGTTAAAAATATTTTAAAAAATTATTTATTAATTAATGTACAAGCAGACACTTCATTTCCTACTCGACCCTGGTACTTACCCTACTTCCCAAGTTTCAATTCCCCAATTTGAAATTTTTGATGTAAAAGAACAGACAGACACTTTTTATTGTCAAAGTATTTTTGTTATGGTCTCATAAGAACGTTATTTTTTTTAATTTTAAATCCACAAGTGTTAAAATAATAGTAATTTATTTTCTGGCATTATTAATTAACATTGGTGGTCTACATGCTTGATTTCAACTTTTTTTTCTTCTAATAAATGCGTCACGCTTTATGCGTATAATCAGGTACTTATTACATACACTGACCGAGACCTTCACACTAGAAATTAAAACACGAGTGACCCATTCATTATATTTTATTAATTCTTAGGTAGGCGTTAAACGGAATGGACGTTAGTTTTCACTATCAAAATTTTTATTAAATAACAACCTGTATGATGAATAAAAAATGAAATAAAACAGCATTTAAATTGGCCCACATTATAAAACTTAGTCAATCGCATTATGGGAGGGTTTGAATTTTTTTGCGTTCAGAAATAATTTATCAAAAAAATATGACTCACTTAATTAATATGTAGGAAGGCTTAATTTTTTTTTACGATTTTAGTAACATATGAGGCGTCTAGAAGACATGAGATACAAGTGTCCATTTTAAATTTGTAAGAAAATTAATGTTTGAAGCTTAAAATCTTTTGCAAATTGAGACATTTTAATGAACTTACAATTTGCATTCTGTGCTGAATTAAAATTCCTTTTTTCCTTGAATCTGCTTAATTTATTTGACTGAAAAAAAAAATAAAGAAGTTTCTTTTTCAACCAACTAGTTTAATGTAGAAAGTTGTTTAACAAGCATTTTTTTAACAATATATTGGAATGTGAACCAGTAATTTCAACAACAAAAAAAAAATAGAATAGATGGTGTTTTCATAGTTTCAAAATTTCTTGTACAGCTTTCACTATGTTTTTTGAAGAAATTCCATATTTGTCCAAAAGGACAGCTGTAGGTCCAGACCTGGGCACTTCAGTAACTGCCAATTTTTTCACAACGAAATCTCTCTCGTCAGCAACAGCAGAAAGAACGGCTTCTCCTAAACCACCTTCAGCATAATGATCTTCTACCGTTACAATTCTCCCTCCAACTTCCCTAGCATTTTTAATAATTCCCTCTTGATCTATAGGCTTGACTGTAAACGGATCGAAAACTCTTATGTTGATACCACTCTTTGCGAGTACATTAGCTGCTGTTAAAGCTTCCTGCAAGGTTACTCCAGCCCCAATAACCAATACTTTATCGTTATTACTCTTCTTCAGAACATATCCTTTACCAATCTACAAAAAACAATTAAAAATTATTCTGTACAAATTTCTAAACTATTTATTTTACCTCAAAAACGTGGTCGTTGGGATAGATAACATTAGTTGCATTACGGTTGGTTCTAATGAAGCAAATTCCTTTAGTATTGGCGGCAATTTCTACAGCTCTTTCGGTACCAACTGCATCAGATGGATAGAAAATGGTACTGCCAGGTACTGCTCTAAATAGAGCAAGATCTTCCAAACCCATCTGGCTTGGACCATCCTCCCCAATACTTATACCACAATGGGACCCCACAAAGTTGACGTTTGTTTGAGAAATAGCACCCATACGGATCTTGAAAAAGAAAACAGAAACTTGTCATAATTGAAACTCATTAATAAAAAAATATTAAAATTACTTGATCGAATGCTCTTGTATAGAAAGTAGCAAAAGTAGAAACAAATGCAACTGTACGATCCCTGCAAGCAGCTCCAATTGCAACTCCAACAAGATTTTGCTCAGCAATGAAACATTCGATAAATCTGTTTGGATCGACTTGCTTAATTTTTTCAGAAAATGTAGAGTTTTTCATGTCACCATCAAGAGCAATTACTCTCGAATTATTTTCAGCAATTTTTGCTATTGCTGTACCATAGGCTTGTCTTGTTGCAAGAGATTCGCCCAGTTTATAGTTAGGAGGTGAGGACAATTTGATGTTGGATATGTTCACTTGAGGGGCATCATCTTTTAGAGGCTTCTGAGGATGGACGGACAAAGGTCCCGCGTTCTTAATTAATGTTTTCAAGTGCTACAAAAATAATACACAATCAACTTCTGAAAATCAAAATGACATTTGTTCATCGTACATGAACAACTGCGTCAGCTTTGTCGCCAAGCGCTTTTCCGTGCCAGGCCTCTAAGTCTTCAATGTTGGGAAAATTTTTGCCTTTAAAAGTTTTAGCAACTAAGGCAGTAGGTTTATCTTTAGTTGTAGCAGCTACGTGGAAACCTTTGACAAGTTCTTCGATATTGTGTCCGTCAACGACAATAGCATTCCAACCGAAAGCTTCAAGACGCTTTTGGTAGATTTCCACATGGTGGCCCAAAAGAGCTGGTTCAGATTGACCTAAACGATTAACGTCGATAATAAGGCATAAATTGTCCAGTTTGTAATAACTCGCAAAATTTATTGCTTCCCATATTGAACCTTCTGCACTTTCACCGTCACCAATTAAACAATAAACCCTAAAAATATAATCAGAATTAATTTCTACAAGCTTTTTGAAGTAACCATTAATGAAAATTGGTAAAAATGTATAAATGAGCCGGTTATTTGTCTTAATAACTAGTCATTGGTTATAAATACTCAATTTTTTCGTTTGGATATTAACAATTATGGGAATATAAATGAATAAAAGAAAAGGAGACTCACCTCTAATTACCACAACACTAATTTACGAGCGGACACGTGTTTCGCCCACTTCATATGTGGGCATTATCAACGCGAGACTGTAAAATTAGTGTTGTGGTAATTAGGGGTGAGTCTCCTTTTCTTTTATTCATTTATATTATTTTACCACAGTCTCCTTTTTCTACTTGAATTATGGGAATATTATTTTATTCAAATTTATTTATTTTATTTTATTTTATCTTCAAAAATGTTAGTGTTTTACAACATTCTAAATTGATCTGGAATTTTTAGGAACGAAGGAGGATATTCGAAATGTTCGACAATGATCTATAATGTTTCTGAATTTTCGAAAATTTATATTCCAAATTTTTTGAGTATCATTCGGAAAATTTGATAATGATGTGGAATGTTATAGAATGATCTAAAATATTCAAACGTGTTGGAGAATGTTCAATAACATTCCAAAGTGATCTGAAAACTTTATGAACCATCTCGAATGTTCTACATTCATTTAGAATAATTTAAAATGTTCAAAAATTATCTGGAATGTTCCGGAATATTCAAAAGTGTTAGAAAGTGTTTTACAACATTCTAAATTTTCGGAACTATTCAAGAATGAACTAGAAGTGTTCAATAATGTTCTAGATTTTTCTAGAATGATTTAAGCTGTCCAAGAATGATTAATATATCCCAAAATGTTCTAGAATGTTCGACAATGATTTTGCATAATTTTAAATCCGGACTCTATTAATAAACGTGTGATCTATGTATTCATTCCTGCCCTCTATTGAATATAATAGAAGTTCTGTATGTACTTATACATATTTATATGATTCTACATGTTTATGTAGTTGGCGTTTTTGATGACGTGTGCATTTAAATTTTTACGTTAATTTATCACATAAATGAGTATTAAAAATCGGCGCATCTTATTGATAGGTTTTAATCGTTTCGATAAAAATTCATCATTTTTATCCACTCATATCGAGTATCTACTTACGTTAAACATTGCGAAATATAAAGGCAAAGTTCGATAAAAAAATACGCTAATGCTTTTCAAGTAGTTACCTATCTGAGGTAATAATTATTTAAACGTAAAACTTTTTCTTATTACGTAAAGTAAAATGATAAATTAACAATCGAAAAATAAATACAGATGTGTACCTACCTGTAGTTAGCTTTGTCATATCGTTTCCCTACAAACGCCATACCACTGGCGATTGATAAACCTTGACCTAAAGAACCCGTACCAACATCAATAAAATTGAGTCTCGGTGTAGGGTGACCTTCCAAATCGGAGTCGATTTTTCTCAAATTTTGAAGATCACTTATCGGGAAAAGACCTGCCTCGGCCCAAGCTGCGTACAATATCGGAGCAGCATGACCCTTTGAAAGTACAAATCTATCGCTTGATGGGTCTTTTGGTGCCGAAACTTTGTAACGCATCGTATTGAAAAATAAAACGGACATAATTTCTGCCATCGAAGAACATGATGTTGGGTGACTGAAAAAAAATATTTAAATATTTTATTTCGTACCAAAAAGTCAAATCAGTACGGTGGTAAAAAATTATATATACCTATATGACTAACCAAAACGTGACAAAGCAAGTTGCTAATTCGCGTAAATTTTCACATAATTTTTTGCGAAAATGTTAGGTATAAGTATTTTCTTGTTTCATGTTTCATAAAATAAAAAGTTTATTTCAGTAGGTACAGGCATTCTCAAGTGGAATTAAGTAATATGTAATTATATTAAAAAATACAGCCTGTCCCAAAAAAACAATCAGTGTGTAAGTTGACCAATTATAAGACTTCGTTTATTTGTAAGTTTTAAAACATACAGTTCAAGGCTGCGTTATGCACATGGTGTGATAACAAATCCAATACATTCACACTTACAGCTACTGTAGGTATCTAACTAAATACTCTTTATAAATAATTATTTTTTTCTAATGTTAATAATTTTTTCGGTGATTCATTAAAAACCATTAACAAAATAATTGCCTAGATTTTAATGAACATTCTTTTTGGCCTCCTTAAACGGGTATGTAAGTACGTTAACGCTTGAAAGCAATTTGTCCTTGAGTTATGCAAGTTTGTTTCTTTGGATCATTTAATTTCATGGTAGGTATTGTTTTTAAATAAGAAATTTCAAAAACTTTATCGAAATTAAAATGTTAAAAAAAAGTTATGATAATGTTGATCAAGGAAGAAATACCTACCTATCTAACTTTTTATGGCTGTAATAAAAATTTACATAATGTACAGTAGGCAACACAACACTTGCTACTTAAAAAAAAACTTTCCATTCTTACTAATTGGGTACATACAAAAATTACCAGCCATTAGTTTCAAAGTAACGTAGCATTGTGTGTTTTTCCCACAATAATATATTGACCTCATAAAAAATATTAAATATAAATGCCTATGCCTACACACAAAGTAAAGGAAATCGTTAAATAATTTTTATCTCGGTAGCTAGATAAATATTTTCGGTAAATACTTGACCCGTTTAGATTAAAAAAATATGTATTTCAATATTTTTAAAGAAAATTATTTGGGCTATTATTTAAAAAAAATGTATTAAAATAAAAAGTGTATTAAATATTATTTAATCATTTTGCACAACAGATAAGTATTGCAATTAAATTAATGGGTACGTTTCTTATCTAATTACTAACTGATAAATTTATGTTACTATAACAATTAGGTACCTACTTTTTAATAATAGAAATAAATGGTATGATAGTAGGTGTAACAATTTTATCTAACTGATATCAGCGTTATTATTGATAGCATATTCACTATTAAGTAATACAAAATACATAATTTAAAAAATTTCAGAATTGAGTGGTAAAATAATTACATACCCTGATTTCGATGCGTTTGTAGATTGAATACTGTAAATTCTTAATCTGTTAGCAATGTCTTGAAGAGTTTTAACATCAGGTTGACTTTGGCCTGGCATTTTTACTGTTAGTAAGGTACAAACTGTGTATGTTCTCTAACGAAATCTAAGCGAATAACTTGTTTGACATTGACGGATTAAAATGAAATACACTTCCGTGTCCTTTCAATGATGATATTTTGAAATAATTTTTATCAAATGTCGTCAGAGATAAACCACACGAAAACACGTGTTAAATGAAAATGTGTCTTCGGCTTTAAGTATTATGTACATAGAAAATGCCGGTTTATATCATGTCTTTTTTTTTAAATTACCACCTGCCCCCCCTCCCTCTTTCACATGCGCATTCGTTCCAATCATCTAAGCAGAACGCAAATTACATTTTATATAAGCGAATTGTCAAATTGTCATTACTTACCCTGATTTAGCTGCTTGTGTGGCTTTTATTGAATGGACTCTCAATCTATTTGCAATATCTTTCAATTCTTGAACTGATTTGACTTCTAGCTTGTGGTATTTCGACATTTCTAACAATTTCTCACGTTTTCGAATCGAAACAAAATTTTAATAACACCGGTTTGGAAGGCCGACTCCGATAAAGTAGATCAACAAGTGGTTTCTACTTAGCATCGAACCATTGCACTATCTTCACACGATGAACCAATGGCTTTTCTTACCTCTCCCGCTACTGTATTATTGGTAGTTTAAAATCACTTACGTAGAAGCGGAAATGGTAAAAACATTTTGAATTGTTACAATGCAAAAAGTTTTAATTTTCACAATTTCCGAAATATTGCGTCAAGAACTTTATTTTGATATTATAATTTTATGCCACAGATTTTATTAATTTATAAAAAAATTTAATCAGTGCTTGTAAAAAAATTAAAGCTGTCAAAGAATTCCCTCCATTTTTAACAATAAGAAAATAATTCCATACATTTCCTTTTCGTCATATAACCATAGACATAGAGAATGGAATTAGCATTCGTGTTGACCGAAGAGAGAAAACAAATGAATGTAGCTACCGTTTTTGCCTACCTTTTCAAAAGTTTTCAAAAAAAAAATATTCATTGACCGCAGGAGTTGCGTTTTTCTTTTCAGACTGTTTAACAATTTTGAGAAGCTATAATTTTGTTTTAATTCGCTAATGTCAAATTTTCACCAATCGTGAGACGGGCAACCCATTATACAGCGTGTAAGGTGTGTTGCCATGAGGTTTTATTTCCTGCTATATAACCCTTAATTTTTCGTAATTTTCTCGAACAATTAAAATTGTTATTGTTATTGACACGGAACATTACAATAAACAACTTTTCAAGTACCTGGATTTTGCTGTAAATTTTTATGAATAGCACTAAGATTTTGCAAATTATTTTCTCTTCGTTTTAAAAACGAATACCATGACGAATACCCCTACCACAGACTAAACAAAGAATTGATCAGAGAGTATCCACAACAAAATGCTTTATTTATTTTTGTTGAATGTAACTATTCCGCGGTTTTCGTTATTTTTTTTATTCGGTACATTATTTTAACTAGTTTTGCAAAAGCGGGCATTGTTAATTACCCGAATATTATTTCTTATTTTTTCTAAATACCTACCTAATGACCAAATTCGTAGAGATAATTTTAATTAAATTCGAATTATTTTGTCGATTGATTTTTTTTCACTAAATAAGCTAAGTAATCGATTTAGATCGCTGAAAATTACATATTGTTACTAATCGTACGATTGTTACATATGTCATTTTCGTTGTTACTTGTATAATTATTATTGTATATACACATATTAAATGGTATAAATGAGTTTTGTTTTATAATAGTGATGAGCGGACAAATCAGACTATTTTTAATAGATTAATATGGAATAACTGAACTATTTTAGTTTTCACTTTTATAAGTTGTTGTGAAAACGTTAAGTGTTTGGATATAGTTATGATCTATTTAATATAACCTCAATAAGTGGTCTTCGAAATAAAGTTTTGTGCAAGTGATTGTATGAAACTTTATGATTGTGTTGTGATAATTTTACTAAAAGGGCTTGAGATAGTCCTATAATAAAGTGGTTGTCATGAGTAATTTATTGTACATTACAGAAGATGAAGGAGATTATCCATTACTTACAGACAGTAGTACAGAAAGTTACACTGAAAGCCCACTTGCAGAAGAATCTGAAAATTCAGACACATTTGCCCCATCTCCCTGTCAATCAGAAGATTCCACAATTATGATTGATATTGGTAAGTAATTAACTTTTAGTTAGTTGTATACATATTTACATTAAATAAAAAAAGTTGGTTATGTTGTTATAGCTATATGGGGTTGAAATGTATCAACTTATTAATTTGCTGTTATTTCATTTTAGATTCCAATAAGTTTAATGATAACAATGAGGGTGGTCTTTTAAAAGTACTTTGTAATTCTTTAAATGGATTAAAATGCGAGTCAACAAACGATGCTACTGTTAAAACTATAGAAAATGTTGAGATTGAAAGACCTTCTTCATCAATACTTAGAAGAAGTTCTTCAGAAAACAAAGACTATCTAGAAAAATTGGAAAATCAGAAAAGCAGACAAGTTTCTTTTCCTGATGATGCTTCCGCATTGGCAATGTACAGGGAACCTGAATATTCCATGCCGTGGAAAATTAGTATGTTTATCTTGAAATGAAGTTTCTACAGGTGCATTAACTGGAACCCACTTTGAGGGTTGGGTCTGTATGATCTAAAACCAGAGTCTAAACCACTGTGGCTTTTTATTAAAAATTAATTTTTGATTAAAAAGAAAGGTTTTTAAATTCCATTCATGCAATAAGAAGCTTCGTTTCTCCGGCGTGTTCCAAAGACTCGAACGGCTCATTATTATTATTTTTGTATTTAAATAAGATTGTTCAATTATTGTATCTTTTGCAGCAAAACAATTATCTTCAAATGAAATTTTACAAGAATACAAGAATTCTTGTAAACAACATCGAGCAGTTGAAATAGATGCAATAAAGAAACAAATACATGTGGGTAGCACTAAGTTATGCATGTAATTATTTGTATTATATTTTTTGCTTCTTTGTAGGATATAAAGAATAATATGAATAGAACATCTATTTTGAATATTAGTGCTGTTCAAGTAACAACCGAAGTGTGTGAAACTTTAGAGGACATTTTCAAAATAGCAAATTTTCATTCAGTTCATATATCTGAATGTAAATTTACACAAGAAACAGTGCAAGAATTTCTAAACATGCTGGAATACTACGAACCAACAACTGAATTGGTCATTTCTGATAGTTTTAATGATTTAGAGGCTTGGAGAAAACTTTGTGATTATATTTCAAAAAGCAGTTATCTCCAATCGTTGATATTTAAAGACATAACAGTTAACGAACAATACATGCGCTTTTTCCTTGCCGCAGTAAATAGTAATAACAACATTACTTCCCTCACATTTGATAGTTGCAACTTAGATAAAACGCCTTCTTATTTAAGTATGTTTCAATTAACATTTAGTAATTGTACTAATGACAATAATTGCTTTTTACGTTACAGTTGAGAGTTTGATAAATAATACAAGTATTCATGAACTGTATTTACTACAAGTTGGACTTTACACAAAAGAAGCGGAATGTTTAGGAAGATATTTGTCAAATAACTTATTTCTTCAAGTTTTGGATTTAAGTAACAATTTTATGGGCGACAGAGGATTAGAAGTATTAGCTAACGGTCTTCACCAGCAGCAAACCAGTGTTATAGGTCTCTCCATACTTATCTTAGTTAATAATCAACTTACAGAAAAATGCGGTTTTACTATTAATTCTATTATAGTAAGTTTTCGTATGCTTTTTTTTTTTAATTTTAATTTATAAAACACTTCTGTTTATAGTCGTTCAGCAGTACGCTAAGAACATTAAATATAGGGTATAACAATTTAACTGATAAGGTAATACAGTGTATACAAGAAGGTCTTTCGAAAACAAGAACTCTTGAAGGCTTAGGATTACAAACAACCTTATTAACTTGCAGCGGAGCGTTTTTTTTAGCAGACGCTATAGAAAAAAATAAATCTTTAGAGGTAGGAATAAATTATTTTACAAATAGATAATTAAGTTAAGAAAACATTTCAGAAAATAAATTTAAAAGGAAATAAGGCTATTCAAACAAGTGGATTGGAAAAATTATGTAAGGCGCTTACAAATTCAAAAATAACAAAAGTGGAACTGGATGAACACAATAGGTCATGTAGTGTTAGTATTCTTGATTTTCTTTAGTATTTATTCCCTGAGCTACAATTTCTGTCGTAGGATCCGCAAGGTTATAACGAAATCGTTAAAAAAATAAGTGGTATATGTACAATAAACAAGTCACTTCAAGAACAAAAAGCGGACGAAGATGCTTCAACATTAACGTATTCTTGCCGAAAGATATCATTGAGTTGCGAACCCCGTTATACTTTACCTCCGTTTTATTGCGAGCCAAGCACTACAACCACAACAACAACAACGTCATCAAAGCATAGGTTTCATGTCTTAAAGGTTAGTGAAACCTGTTTAAATGGCCCCCCTAGTATGACTACTTCTCGATTTAGAGTCTTTACTGTTCCTACCCCACCTATAGACTTAAGTGAAACAAATGAAAATTAAATTCAGCAGCACACCTATTTTTTTAGAGGCTATATAACTATTTATAAGTATTTTTTTAAAGTAAACAGTCAAGTCGACAGTTAAGCATTTTGATTTTGATGTTGTTTATGAGAAACTAATTCTAAGAAACGATCTAAAACCTATTTTTAATGTGTCGAAGTATCGCATTATAGTTTTAATTCATAAAGAAAAGTTCAGTGAACGTTAAAGAATAATGAAATTAAAGATTCAAGGAACACAATAATTCCATTTTCATTTCGTAACGGTTTTTGAACTTCCGTCTTCCAAAGACAGGCAACGCACTATTTAACGTGTTATGTGTTGTTTATTAAACTATCTATTAAAGTAACTTTTGTTTCCTTTTTACATAAGTATATTTCTTTGATGTTTAACTGGTAGGTGTCGTTAGTTATTTCCTTAAAGATTATAAATGTTCGGTTTTCTTAGAACTGACAATTACGATTTTAATATTACATTTATCTATAAATGTCACTTTTTCTTATCTTTGAAGTGGTATTTCAACATGCCTCGAATTATTAATAATAATTCCAATTATTAAAAAATGAGTATCATTTAGTGTTTACTTACTGCCTGTTATCATTCCTCATATTTCAATCAAATATAAAAATGATCACACGCAGGTAAAAGGAAGTTAAAATGGTTATTATTGATCAATATAATGACCTACATTTCCTGTAAATATTTTTCTCAATAGTTCTTCTTAATAAATAGTTTATATAACCTCGATAATAAGTGTTTCATTAGAGATAAGCTAAAGAATCTATTTTCTTAACTTTAATATTTTTTTTTTTCAATTTTTTTTTACTTTAGGTATTGCTTCTTAATGTAAATACATACATGTATAACAAATTTTATATAACAGGACATTTTTGAATGTATTTAACAAACCTCAAGATCTTTTCATTTTTTGTACTAAAAATCTTTTTCATTACCGTAGGCACCACCTTTTTACTGTAAATACCACTTTAAGAAACATCTGTACATATAAACTGACTTTTTATCATATATTTTATAAATCTCTAAGTGTCAATGAAAAACGTATTATCCACTCTAAAATTACGTATCAGAAACAACTTAGTTCAGAGAAACGAAAACTTTCATAAAATTTTAATCATTTCTTATACCTTGCTGAAACCGTCCCAAATTTTTTTTTTTTTTTCAAGTACTTACATGTACTTTTGTTTTCATTTGAAGTTGCAGAAAGTCAAATCAAGATTTATTTATCGGTACTTAAACAACTTTAGTCGTTCATTTTGCTCATAATCCACAGCTCAGTTACATATTTTATTGCAAAATAGACCACTCATTTATCTGCCTCGATTAATAATACCATTTCCACTTTATTAAATTCGATCAGTCGCTACTTTACATTTTATTTGCGTCATTAAAAAGTCGACTATAGAAAACTGAAGTAGAAAGTTTTTCTCTTATCGTTACTTACATACAAATAAAAACAACTTGGCTGAGATCTGTATATAAATAGATGAGTAAAAAAAATAAGATTTTCCTGCAATAAATTTGATAATGTACAAATCTTACATACGTGAGATAATCAATCACCTAAGCGTGTAATCTCAAAATAATCTTAGTGAAAAATACCAATAAATATAAATGTTAATGACGCAGCATTCTAAGTCTATTAATTATCATCTCATTTATTTTAATACAGTACTAATTATTTTTCATGTTGAAATGTAAATTTCCACAATATTTGAGCTAAATGTTTTGTAAGAAAAGTTCTTTGAACTTGTTGAAAAACTAAGTATATATATTTTTATAATTGTTACATTATACTTGGGTATATAAATACAATTAGATTTTAAGACAAATTAAAGGTACAAATTTAGTACAGCTAGTGTATAATACATAAACACTTGTCTTTTTTCCGTTCCTCTTGTTTTTATTTGTAAACTCTATGCATTTTATTACTAGTTCAAAGTTTAAATATAATATATGTGATATATTGTATGTGATATATACAATATTCTTAAGAATATTTAAAATCAAAATTTTGATGGGTTTACTAACAAGTGATTTTTCAGTTAGTTCGTTAATTTTTAAAACAAACCCAAAGATGTGTGTGTTAGTTTTAATGAGAGTTTAATTTTGTTTTGTTTGTGAATAAAGTTAAATGATTTAAAATAAAGTTAACAAAAAAGAATTTTTTTTTTTTAATAATTTGCTTGTAAAGGATAGAACAGATTTTCTAAAAAACTTTATTTCCCAGTCAACCATATAACGTTACACATTAAGTAAAACCTAAAAAAATCATTTTTGTTCTAATAAATATATTCGTAATTATCAATTAATAAGTCATTACATACAATATAATAATTAATACCACAGTAATAGGACAATACTTTTATCGTAACAAATTTTTAAATTAATAAATGCCTTTCCTAAGTACACCTTTATTATGATTATACTTTCTAATAAGTGAAAGGGTTTTTTGAAAGTCACATTATAAAATTCCTTAGTACGGTTGTCTCGCCTCGTCCGAAGGTTATGAATTAAACTTTAACTACGTCTATCCCCCACCAAATGATATATATTAAAAATGTAACAAATTATATATTCTTAACAATATATTTAATGATAAATACTGAATAAGTAATAAATCACAGAAGCTATACTTTTAACGTTTCAAGCGGTTTAACTAGAATTCAATCAATATTTTTTATTGCTTATTTAAGGAAATATTGTTTTTAATTTTATTATTTAGTTATGAACAGCCATTAGTATATTCGCTGCAGTTGGCATGTTGTTCTGATGGATGTTTGAGTAAAATAGGTTCTTTGAATGTCTTGCCTTTTACCAAATACTCCAAATTTTCTCCATCATAAGAAACTAGAGGAGAAATTTCCACAACATTCCCTTCAACTTGACCTCCAGCATCCTCAATGAATTTTTTGTGCAAATTAAATAAAGACTGCCTAGCAGTTGAAGGGCACTCCCTGCCAATATCGTCGGAATTTTTAAGTGGACTAAACTCGGAATTTCTCGGGACTTCCCACGTGACAAAAAATTTACTGTATTCGAAAACGTCAAATATGAATTTTTCGATTTTGATTCCGTTGGGTGTACTCGGCTTCACAATTTCTCCCTGATCATTGACGTGAGTGATCTTCTTTTTTGCAACGTGTAGTTTCAAATTACTTTCGTGCTTTTCTCCGATCCTCCTCAAAAAACTGACTGTAAAGAAATGATTGCAGATATTACCGTCCTTAAAAATTAAATTTCCTTTGTCGTCTCGTAAATTCGCTGTTTTCTCAGTTATTTCACTGTATTCAACAACCTGTATTTTTCCATCCACCTTACATACAACCCCTACTGCTTCAGTGGGGGACTGTTTACTGACCGTTTTAGCTCCACAGTCTGCATTTTTGCTGACACAATATCCAATAAAAACGGGATCCGCGACTTTAACTAGAATATTGTCAACGCTGTAAACATGAATGTAGTCAATTCCGCGTTTTTCCATATCGCTTAGAACGCCTGATTGATAAAGAGCTTTGTACAATCCACCGTTACCATCAGGAGCAAGTGAGATACGACTTTTAGTTTCCAAAAGTATTTTGCCGTCCATATCGAAGCACGGCAATACTCCCTGCTCAAAGAACACCACGTCGTCTTCTTCTAATCCGAAGAATTTGTTGTCGTTTAAAAATTTTTCTGTAAACTCTCGGGAAGGGCCGTTCGTCATAATGTACCATGGAATTTTACAATTTTTCCCGTATCTGCTGCCTGCCATTTCTTGCAGCTTCAAAATGCGCTCCGCTTGAATTTGGCATAAAGTTTTTCCGGAAGGAAGTCCGACGTTGTACATCATCTTGGGGTAAGGTACTCCTAATCGAGTCCCTTGACCGCCTCCCAAAAGTAAAGCGCAAACACGACCTTCCGATATTTCTTTGAGACCAACGGTTCGGAATCGCTCCAACTGTTCGGGGGATGAGGTCATTCTGGATTCAAATTGCGATGAAGGGATAGGTTCCATTTTATCGTCTAATTTCTGTACCGTTTCTTGTAGAGATGATAAGGCACCTTTGAATAGTTTATTTATTTCTTCGATGTTCAAATTCCCCAGTTGGGAAAGAAGATTTTCTTTCTGATTATCGTCCAGCTCATCGTAAAATCTTAATAGATGAGATTGATCCGCTTTTTCTAAGCGACTTCTTAACTCTTGCACATTAGTCATTTTATTCACAAGTCTTTTCACCTTTCTTCTCTAAACTAATACCTTAACTAAACTGTATTCGTACTTTCGCGGCGAGTATGTGCATTTCAAGAATTCCGTTGTCCCCACCATAATTATTTTATTATAATAAATTCGAATAGTACTTTCCACTTTTGGTCCACGCTTCGTTCAAACTAAAGCGCCAAAAAGTTAATCGTAAGTTACTTTTGTCATCTCAAAAAAAAAATAATAATAATAACAGAAGTAGGTACCTCGTGGGCATTACGTTTGAAACTTCTGATTTATATCGAGCCTCTTCTTATTGCAGAAAATGTACCTGTACCTATTAAGAAACAATGAAAAGTATTAACATCTTATCTTTAATCATTGTGTAGCTTTGATAAGTCTTTATTTACATTTAATGATATTTGAATACTCGTAAATACAGTTAAATGCAATTGCCTTTGAAAGTTATTTTCTATGCACTTAACATTCTCAGGTCTGTTGGTTGTATGTGCATTGCACAATATTCCTGTTACTGACCTTTTAATTTTAACAACCTCGACTCTATAACACACATATACCTATAAAACCTGTTTCAACACCTCTTGCATTCCTTTTTACTTCTGTTTCTTTGAATATTTTAGAAAAATGTCTTAAAACTATGAATTTTGTAAAATAAAAGAACATATTGCCGATTACAGACGTTGCTATTGTACAGTACCGTTCAAAATAATTATTCATTCATAAGTTTTTAATTGGCTAGATTTCCCATTATTTGCATTATATTAATTTTAGTACCTAGTCGTTTAATTCAAGTTACCCATCTTCCATTTACTTAATATTTTAGTATGTTGAAGCACTAGCTTTTTCACCGTAACTCAATATATAAATTTCTTAAAAATTCAAGGTAACGAGCACGAGAAATAGGGGCGTTAGGTTTGAAAAGCACACAAAGTTTGAAATTTAGACAAGAAATTTATTTAATCTTATAAATAATTATCGATTTATAAGTCAAATATTTTTTATGAAATCAAATAAATTTTAATTTTGTGTGCTTTTCAAACCTACCCTAACCCAACCAAATCACTTCAGTTTTCGTGTTTGATACTCTAAATTCTCAAAAACTCCAAGTGTATATATAGAGTTACTGACTACTTTTTAAAGGAACTGGAAGGTGGGCTCCCGAAATTAGGAAATTACCATAATTTTGACCAAAATAATGTTAATAATATGATCACTTTTTGCGAGTTAAACTGTATCACGATGTTAAAATAATACCTAATGTATTTACTGAATAGACAACTAATTATAATACATGTGTATTAGGAAATTAATTATGCGTATTTGTAATTATAAGGTTATATGGGAATAACATTAAATTGAACGGTGTTATTACCTTTATAACTTTACTGTTGAATTTCGTTTTTTACTTTAGGTTACTACTTCCATCGCTTTTCGAACGTCAGTCACAGTTAAAATGCGAGAATTTTGAAGTCAATCACAAAAACGGAAGGAAAAACCGACATTTTTTGATGAACCCTTCTGAATTGAAAATCTAAAAATCAAATTATTGAATTACAACCATAGGTAGGTATTTATGTGACATCCTAGACAAATATTTTTATTATTATCACGTACCGTACGAATGTTTAACGCGACAGGTGCCTATTAATTTTCTGTAATTATTTGCAAGACACCTGTTGTCTTATTAAATAACGTGTAAAATGTTATCTTTAACTGCATAGTAAGACATATAATAGAAACGCTGTACTTGTGCTCATTGTAACACTTATAACCTCAATTTGTCTATTTTTTTTATTTTTTTCTCTTATTACTGTTATCATTTGTAAGATTATTTTTATTTTTCGTTTTTTTTTTAAACTCAAAACCAGGATTTTAATTAGTGTTTCACTTTCTACATACTTTTTATATTTTCATAAGTTTGTTGAACATTTTGCTCCGTACTCGTAAAAGAAAAAATTAGTTTCTGTTAATTGGCGACGCTAGCGTCGTAAAAGCGACGCCGACGAAACTACCACTGGTTGTTGGTTGTACAAAAATTTTGACAGATAACGTTCTATTGATTTTTCCGAAACGTCCATTGAACCAATGAGAGTGTCGAAATTATTTTTAAAGGGTGAGGTTTTAGAAGTACTTTTGTCGCCGAGTTAAAACAGTAGTGAGAATAATAAAAATTTGTGGTTACCGAAATTTTGGACGGCTAAAGTTATTATTATTAGATCAAATGCAGGTGGCAACGCTTTTCCGGGAGTCTACCAATCTTTTGGGAGCAACGATGGAAGCAGGAGGAAGTGGAGGGCCCGAATCCGTTGCTCCAAATCTCGGCCCTACCGCGATATGTTATGATTCGTTCAGTCATCCTGTCAATGTGTCCAATAAATATAGGATGTAAGTAAAAAGATATTTTCCGATTTAACGTGATTGTCTTTATGTTTGTCATTGTTTTCGTTTATTTGTTTTCCCCTGCATCGGATAACCTCACCCCTTAACGCAAACAAATTGGTGTTGCATGCAATAATATTTAGTGTTACAAACAGTTGTGTTGTGATTAGATAAATATTAGTATCGTTCGAAATATACGTACATATCGTCGGATAATTGTATTCTGACATTTCAAATTAAGTGGATGTTTATAGAAGCAATAATTTGTGTTTCAATTCCAAGACCCAACTTTTTTGCTTCTTTATGTTCGGAATTATTTTTATTCCTGTTGTTTGCAGGTAAAAGAAAACAGTAAGTTATGTAATTTCTCAATTTAACATTGTTTTATGTAATTTGTTTTTCTTTTCAGTAATATGAAACTAGAACCCCAAGATGATGGTTATGAAACAAGTGGTGATATGATACTATCAAACACTGCCCCATTAAACCACGAAGTGAAATGTGAGAAAACTGAAGATCCATATAGTTTCATAGACGATGATCCAATGCCAGGATTACCCGTTAATAATCAAGGGCCTCCTGTATGCATCAGTGGTGCTGCAAATGCTAGTCAGTTTATAATGGGCCCTAAAAAACGAGGCAGAAAAAAAAAGTTAAAAACAGAAGAGTAAGTACATCATCTATTTTATTTTGTTTTGTTGTGAGTTTAACACCACCTGTTTATGCCATTTCGTATTTTAAGAATAAACCCGACTTTATCAAATCCTGGACTGCCTAGACCAGTAAAAGAACGAAAAAAACATGATAGATTTAATGGAATGCCAGAAGAAGAAGTTTCTAAAAGAACGCTTCCTGATCACCTTGCGGCAAATTTAGACATTATAATTGTAAGTTTAAATGTTTTTCCCCTTCACTAAATGTTTAAATTTACCATATTGTATTCAACCTGTGTATAATATTTTTTTTAACATCTCTGTTTATTGTTTTCGCAAAAAAGTAGATAGATAGCACCGGTTAATTGAATTTTTTATTAGATTGGGATAAATCCAGGCCTGTTTGCGGCATATAAAGGACATCATTATGCAGGTCCAGGTAATCATTTCTGGAAATGTTTGTATTTATCTGGGTTGACTAAAGAACAAATGACGGCCGACGAAGATTATAAACTACTGCAGGTAGGAATTGGTTTTACAAATATGGTACAACGCCCGACAAAGGGCAGTGCAGATCTAACAAGGAAAGAAATAAAAGAAGGTAGTCAAATTCTGTTAGAAAAATTGAGAAAATTCAGGCCAAAGATTGCTGTCTTCAATGGAAAACTTATTTACGAAGTTTTTTCCGGAAAAAAAGACTTTCATTTTGGAAGACAGCCCGATTGCGTAGACGGGACGAATACGGTAAAAGCATAAAATTGTTTTAACTACGTTAATTTTAACTTAACGATCTGTATTTTTATAGTATATGTGGGTGATGCCTTCGTCGAGTGCAAGATGTGCACAGTTGCCAAGAGCAGCTGACAAAGTTCCCTTTTATGCCGCGTTGAAAAAATTTCGCGATTATTTAAACGGTTTAATAGGGACGATTGATGACTCGGAAATGGTTTTTACCGAGCCCCGTTTAAAAGCATGCTATGAACCAGAACCAAAACCGGATCCAGATATAACTGATATTAGTAATGCTGTGATTACAAAAGAGGACGGTACCATAGTTCCGTGTAAGAAGAAACGAGGTAGGCCAAAAAAAATTAAAGTAGAGGGTGAGGAGCCTCCAAAGACTTCGACACCAAGAAAACCACCGGCACAAACTAACTGTGATTTTCCTAAAAAGAAAAGAGGGCGACCTAAAAAAGTGAAAGCTGAAGATTTAAAAGATAATCTTCAGTCATCAAACATCGAGAATAACATGAAAAGTTTCGGTAATCCTAGCCCTATACAGTCTCCGAATGGTTATTATCATATGCCGCCCGATGTTAACCCTCCAAACAGCACAAATAGTTTATACGTTACTCCGAATTATAACCAGTCACCTCGATCAGCTCAATTCTCACAATCTCCAAGACCACCGTACAGTCAGTCACCACGGCCACCGTACAGTCAGTCTCCTAGACCACAATATAGTCAGTCTCCACGTCCACCCTACAGCCAGTCTCCCCGACCTCAATATAATCAATCGCCTCGACAATATAATCAATCTCCTCGTCCCCAATACAGCCAATCACCACGACCACACTCGCACTCGTTTACACATTCAGATCTTAGTTCTGAAATTAGTGCTGCTATAAGTTCGGAACCTTTAGGTTCACCGACATCTCCTAGTATAGGGCCTCCCGATTTCGAACCCCCATCTAATATGGCCGAAGAAGGTTTTGAAAGTCCGGCTTCTTCGCCTAGTGATCAGCCACCTCACTATCCTTATCAAACGTCGTACAATATGGATATGCCGTCAGAAAGTGCTTATCTTCCTCCAAGACACTCCCAGGATATTGCATCAAAAAGTCTGTCTGGATTGGAATCGTTGGTCGATCAAATTCCGAGTATAACTGAAGGAGAGGGGGACTACAGTAGCCCTGCATCTCCCTTCAGTTATGCTTCTCCTTCTAATTATCCTATTTATCCCACACCTACCTGGAGTAATCACTACGACTCCATGCCTCCTCTTTCGTATCCCCAAATCCCGTATGCACAGAGCTATGCTTCTGGACTACATGTACCTAGTCCTAATTATCCGTACTATGGTTATCCACAGCCTACGTCGACGCACCCGCCAGGTTATCCTCCGTACTTAGGCGGCTTCTGATTGGTTTCCGTCACAGTGTATTCATGTCGTGTACCTGTACCATATGTTGAGCTAATACCTAGCAAGTCTGTGCGTTTGAGTACAGTCAATCACTTGCATTTTGACAACAGAGACTTGCACAGGGTAAATGGTGATATTTTCTTGTCATAAGTATTTTCTCTAAACTTTGAATGTTAGATAGGCCAAGGGTATTGTGCATTATGTTACTCAGATCTCAGTGGAGCGTGTGTACAAACTCGGAGTGTGTGATCGTTGTTTTAGCTGTAGCCTATTTTGTTTTTGTTTAATAAATTTGTTATAGCTCTTCAAGTATTTTCTTAAACCCTATCACATATCAAGTTCAGGTTGAGGCAACCGTTTGTTTTGCTGGCTGTTTCCTTGAATTGAGTGATTTTGCTCATCACTTTTGGCTAGCAGAGTATTTTTGCAGCGATTCTGTTGAAAAATAAAAAACTATTTGTTACATGTGTTTTTATTGTTACTGCATTATGCTCTGCTAGCTTTCCTTCTAAATTATTCGAAAAAAAAAAAAAGATAAATGTTTACTATCTAAACTTCAATTTTTGTACTTTAAACAGTATTAATGTTTGATGGTAGTTAAATAAATATTGTTTTAGTTCTAACTTGTATATTATTTTACTATTTTTATTTAAAATATTATGTATAGATGTTCCAAAATGCTATTAATATAAACACACCTTAATTTTTCATTTTCCCTAATAATTCCACTCGCTTTTCTTGGTAACTTCATTAACTATGAATGAATGAATGACTAAAATGTTTTGATGTACACGGAGCTAATTATTTACACTTACAGAATATTTAAATTAACTCATTTTCATAATTTAGAAATCGTATCATTAATTAATTAGGTTAGACTTTTTTTTTCGTTTATAATTTGAATAACGTAAATAAGGAACAGAAAAACTACAAGTATTTTAAGTATTTCGCTATATTTTGACGATAAAATTTAAATAAATGTTGAAATATATGGGAATGACTTATTAACTATAACTGAATGCACATATGTTGAGCATTTTTATATACAATACTTACAGAAAGAAAACTCAACTCATAAATTTGCACTGGCTATTAAACGAAATTATCTTAAGATGTATCACCGTGGTATATAGGTAAATATTTTACAAGAAACTGGTCTTCACTGGGATTCAGTTTTCTGTTAAAGCTTGTATATTTAAAGTCTTACTGACTATATTTTAAAACTGGACAAGTAAAAGCTAACAAGTAATAGACTGTTTATAAATACCTTAAGAAAATTTAAAATATGCTAGAATATTTATGTTCCTTTACAATCCAGCTTTTATTTGTCCTATTTTATGATAAAAAATTGTAACTGCTTTAAGCTAAATTTGATAAATGTGAGGGTTACATTACTTTTTATTTGGAATAAATGTGCATTATCATCTTATTTAATGCAAATAAATGCATGCACATTTAAACCACTCTTGTAAAAGAAAAAAAAAAGGTATATCTTATTTATTAGAGGGATTAGGTTGAATATCCATGGTTTTACAAACCCATCCTGCTATATCCACATTCTCAGATTCAGCTCGTTTTATCCAAGGATGATCCTACAATACAAAAGGAGGTGTTTAGTTAATATTATTCAGTGATTGAAACTTAAATTTACCATAAGTGTTTTTAAATCGGCTCTTTCATCGGGATTCTTTTTCAAACATTGATCAACAAAGTCTTTAAATTCATCACTGAAGATCCCAGCCGGAAGTTTTGGCGGAGGTTCGTTAACTATATAATCTAAAAGTTCAAATATCGCCATTGGCCTTGGGCCATTAGATGAATTAGATGGGTCACTATCTTGATTAGGGCCAAATATATTCGCCAAAGTTTTAGCATCAGGAGGGGGTATAGGGTACATTCCTATTGCCATTTCTACTAATGAAAGACCTAGAGACCAAATATCACTCTGGACAGAATAATGTGTACCCTGGAGTCTTTCAGGCTGCAATTAATTAATGGTAGGATTATAATAAGTACAATTGGTGGTAGTGGTGGGAACACAATCTACTTACTGACATATAACTTCGTGTACCAACAAAAGAATTTGCCATAGAATCAATTAGTTGTCCAGAAACTCCAAAATCACATATTTTTATTTCTCCATTACTATTTACAAGGATGTTACTGGGTTTAACATCCCTGTGCATAATGGCATGCTTATCACGTAAATAGCTTAGTCCCTTCAAAACTGCTGATGTTATTTTACCAAGAATATTTTCTGGAATGCGCCCTGCTTTTTTTAAAATCAAATCCAATGATCCTGCATCCATATATTCCATACATATACTTATTTCACCGTCACTATAAAATGCTCCATAAAACCCAACAATATGAGCAAAATTGCATTCATGTAACACTTTCAGTTCTCTTATAATTTGCTTTTTAATAGCTGCCTTAACTTCTAAATGAATAAGTTTTCTGGCCATTATAAGTCTGCTAGACTTATGCCTTACCTAAACAAACAGAAAAGACGAAACACTACAATAAATACACATATTTTAGGCACAATTTACTTTCATCACTACTCCACCATTTCCTGAACCTAACTCTCCAAGTTTTTCGAAATCATCATCACTTAATTCACCCATTTGTTCCTTTTGACATAAGAATACTTCAATACGTTTTCTTTGGGTATCATCCATATCTAGTTCTTCTAGTCGAGCAGTTAGATTGTCTATACTAGATTTTCGAACTAAATTGTTCATACTAAAAAACACATGATGAGCAAAACGGTTTACAAACAGAAATAAAGTGGTCACTTTGCAGGTTCCTGAAATGGAGCTCCTGTTGGAGTTACTGTTGGTGTCTGGTCAATAGACCCAGGAGGGAGCTTTAAATTTAGTTTATTCTTCGACATTTTGTTTCCCTTTCACAGTTCTCGTGTGATATGATAAAAAATCTTCATCACGATATCATGATTTTCATATATTTAGGGCTTAGAACTACATTATAGGTTATATTCGGTGTCCATTCATTCACTACCTCGATAATCTTAACAAAGTATTTCGTATTTGAAGTAATTTACACAAAACATAAACTGCCAGGAAAAAATAATTAGAATTACAATTTCGTAAACATCGTTTTTCCAAAAAGAAAACGAGAAAAATTGGAAGAAGAAGTGGTGTTATACAGTGTTATATTTTGCACTACAATTCGTATCGGTAAATAAAATGCCATAGATAACAAAAAATATTCTACCATAGAATATTCGTATATTTTTAGTTATGTAGTATTAACTTTATTGTTATGTGTATATTAATATTCAGTTTTCTTTTAATGTAAAGTAAGAATTTAAAAGTTGTTCGCCTGGATTGAAATTGAACGTTATAGGGACATGTTCTTAAGTGGTAGTTCATATAACATAGGGAATTAAATTCACGTTTTCAAAGCGTAATATCCACATCTTTCGTCCATGTTACCGTTACCCCTTCAGAACTGCAAAAAAGTCAAAGATTGAGTGGATAGGTTTGGTTGTAAATACATATAACAATAACAAATTGCAAATCTTGTTAGTTTGCGCGCGCAATTATCGAAAGACCAATAGAAAACGTATATTTAATTGTGTGTTATGTGAACTACCATTTACAAACATTTGTAGGGTGAAAGAGAACTGCTGCAACCACTCACTCATGGTAGTTAAACTGGTTGTATAGTTGGAGCATAAAGAATGTTTTTTTAACGTAAAGATAACTAGCTCTCAAAGGTAATTTCTTACACGTTTTTGTTGCTGTAAGAGTATAATAATAACTTTCAATAATTAAACATATACTTTTATATATATATATATATATATATATATATTTATTTCGAGATATTAATTATTTAATTAATACGGTTTTGTTATATAAAAGCAAATTAAAAAACTAAGATTCACATATAAATATATACAACATTTTAATTTAATCACAGATCTGGTTTTGGTGCAATGGTAAGTGTAACAGATAAACCAGATTCTTTTATGAGTGTCACAATATCGCCATGACTTAGATTCATAATGTCTATATGATTAACTGCTACTATGTAATCCCCAACCCTAAGTTGTCCGCAACGTTCTGCTGGACTGTCCTCGATGAGACGACCTAAAATTAAATACAACATTACAAGTAATGTTATCGTTGAAAAAACTCTAACAAAAAACGAAGAGAATCTATTTAATTAACGAGCATGTGGCAATATATTTACCTATAGTAGATCCGATTTTGTTTACCGATGATATTATAACAAAACCAAATCCTTCATTTTCGTTTCTTGTTACCCTAACATCGTACGTGTTGGGTGGAATATTTGACACGGACGTGGAAGGGATCATAACTCCTGGTGAATAATCTTGAACGGGAAAATTCGGGATTACCGGTGGCGCACCATTAAACGATTGGTTTAAGCGCCTTCTTAATACTAAATGCACTTGCCCCCTTGCAGCTGCTGAATTCATAAGTTGTACAACGCAGCTATGAGACGCTTGCAACACTAAATAGCCGTCAACGCTTATTATTTCATCGCCTGTTTTTATGCGACCGTCTACATCTGCGGCACCTCCAGGCACAATATGTCCCACCGCAACCTATTAAATTAGACTATTATTTCAGTAATAATTAAATTTTTGTATAAAATTAAGATATACATACAAATAATATTTAAGTGTTGTGGACAAGCAAGAGCAAATCTTTAAAATAATCTAAAAAGACAGGTAAATTCTTTAAAATCTTTAAAACTCAAAACTTGCTTTATCTCTTAAAGAAATGCTCTTTACATTGCCTAGATATAAAAATTAACTAAAAGCTGTTACTAACATCTTGTCATTCTGGTAAAGGCATCAAACAAAACATGAACAACAAATGTTTGCAAATAACGAAATAAAAGAATAAAATTAATGTAGGTAACAAAAATTTGCATGCAACTTTTTAAACAAAAGACTTGCAAATAAGTCCAACATACCTTTTGTTTTTTTAATTTTTTAACAAATAGTTAAGTTCTTGCCATCACCAGATAACACGTTTCTAAACGTCTTCCTACAACATTTACTGCCTCCCAATATAAAGCAGATTGTGTTTCCACCCCAATTCGCGTCTTAAACGTACGTTACCTAGTTAAAGAAAATACGAATCGTCTCCCTACACATAATCAGAGATCAATAATAATATTTGATTATGTTTTATGATCTCTGATTACTGTTGTTAATCGATATTTACCGTTTCAATGTTTATAGTAAGTCAACAAACCTGTGATCGATCTTCTATCCCTCCGATTATTCTAAAGCCAAATCCGGTGTCGTGACGATTTAGTGTGACCGCAGTTTCGATGTATTCCGAATTATGTGGTAATACCCACCAATCTTGAGAGACACTCTTTTTTATACCATTGAAGTCATAGAGACTCCCATTTTCAACATTTTTGTAGTAATTATAGTTATCATAATAGTGACAGTCTTGAAATTTATTATAGTAAGGTGGCGCTTGATTAGGGAACTTTTCCGAACGTAGAAGTAGATCTTCGTCATCTACTTCTGTGTTATCTATAAGAGATAGTCGTAAACCTGTCGCCGAGTCTTGTTTGAAATTTTCATTGTGTAGGTCACGTTTCATAATTTCGTCAGTGCTACGGTCCAAGTCTTTGATAGGAGATTTAGTTTGATGACGGGTATCAATAAGCGGAGTTTTAGGTCTAGCAGGCAGAACTTCTCGAGTTTGTGTACAGTATATATCTGCCGTGGGAGTTTTGCTTCGGTCATTCTTTTCTTTTCCAATAACTCTACTATCATTTTTGCGAGGTTTACTACGAACGTTTGAATTTTTGTTACAGTAATTTCTTTGAACACATATGGTAGCTTCACTGTTATAAGGACAATTTTTCAGTACTTGTACAACCTTATCATGAGTCATATTTTGCAAATTAATATTATTAATTTCAAGAAGAATGTCGCCTTCTTGTAAATTTTTACATCTATGACGGTCTAAAATCTTCTTTACTCTTTGGCCACAAGCACTATCTGCAATGGTAAAACCAAATCCCAAGTTTCCTTTTACAATTTTTACTGTAACTTCCAATTTTCCTACGTTGAGTTTATTTATTTCTTTTAAAATGTTGTCTATGTCATGTACAGATTCTTGGTTACTATTTGTTTCACTTCTGTTATTGTCGTTCCTATCCAGAAAATTATATTTACTTTCTAAGTTACTCAGTTGTTTTTCCACCGAAACAACTTGAAGATTATCATCTACTGCTATTGTTGTAACAACTTCTGTGTTTGGATCGTTGGGGTCAAAAGGTAGTGGATAACCACGGCAAACTTCTAAAGAAACAGTTGAACCTACACTTATAGATTGAAATAGTCTAACAATTTGATTATGTGTGTATCCCAATACACAAATATCATTAACATAAACAATTACATCGCCCATTTCTAGTTTTCCATCCAACCAAGCTGGTCCTTTAGGTACAACAGATTTTATTTGTAAAAATTCATCAACTCCATCATCACCACCTATTATGGTAAAACCCAACCCTCTAGAAGACTTTACCAAAGACGTTGTAATACGTTGACCACACAGCTCAACAGGATCTTTAGTAAAAGGCAAACGACTTATAGATGACGTTGAAGCCTGAGCAGCTGCTCTTTTAGCTTGAATAACAGGGTTTTCATACTGTGTTCGTCTATTTACATGGTCTATGAAGTAAATACCATAATGAGGATCACTAATTTTTTCCCAACCATATGGCAATTCATCATCCATGCAATCTTCTAAGGATTTCTTTTGAAATTTTGAAAGTCTAGGATCTAACCAGTGAGACGTTCCTGTAGAGTGGCTGTGTAGGACATTTAACAAAACAATACGTAAACATTTCGTTTTTATAAACAACTGTTCAGTGCTGTACTCTTTAACCCCCCAATTTTTTTTAAATAATTCTCAATCTACAGTGATGTACCCTAACGTAACCCAGTCCCTCTCATTTTTAAATTATCTTTAAATTTTTAGTGAACTCAAATATTTTATATGTTTGAAAGGTTGTTTATAGTTAAAAATAGTTCATAAAAATAAACAATATTGCTTACTCTATAAAGTACACTTCCCCACTTTCTGTATATGCTTTTTCCCATTTTGGAGGCAGTGGACCCAGGTCGTTTGTTTCTTCTTCTGCTTGTCCATTAAAACGTTCTTTACCTTCTTCGCCAAAATTAGAATTAGTAGAAGAAACACTATCACCTTCCGTTTCTACTCTTAAAGGTTGTGACAAACTACTATTGTCACTCTTGTGACTCATTATAAATGTTCCTTAAATATAAATCCGTCTTCTTGTTTCATGATATCAAAAGAAAACTTCACAGATTTATTTCAAACTAATTCAATATTGTTACAATTGGGTAAAAAGTGCACCATGAACACATGAAAATAATCTTTTATTTTTTAACATTCTTCGACACCATCAAAAACACAAAACAGACATTTTCTTCTTTTTCTATGTTTTTCTATGTTCTTATTTCTGTCACTTTCTTGTGGTCTTTGCAAAATGTGCAATTTAGCCAACGAGCAAGACACCTTCCACAAAACAATATTATTGCTTTATTAAATATTTAATCTAAAATTTAACCAAATGGGATATCCATGAGTTACATCAGAATAATAATTTTATAATATAATTTGGTACTTACGTATTAACGCCACCGCGGCAAAAATTTAATGGTTAGCAAGTGCGGACAACCTAAACCTAAATTATTGATGAGTAAATATAAAATGTATGTTTACCAATAGAAGGGTTAGACCTCAAGGGTGAGGGATATGTAAATGTAAACACACCAACCCTCTACCCTAACCTATTGCAATACACATGGATGTACTACGACAGTTTTATTTTTTTGAAGTTTAAAACCAGTATGAAGATGTCTTAAAATACAAAAAACTGTCATATTACATCCGTGTGTATTGCAATAGGTTACGGTTCAGGATGGGTGAGTTTACATAAACAGAATGTATTCATTTTTGTACGTGAAATCCAATAAATATATCTTGAGGTCTAACCCTTCTATTGGTAAACATACATTTTATATTTACTCATCAATAATTTAGGTTTAGGTTGCTAACCATTAATTTTTTGCCGCGGTGGCGTTAATACATAAGTACCTATAATTTTCATATGTCTTTTATCTAATTTTGTTGTTAAATTAATATAATCAATATAAGCTAATATCGCCAATTACTAAAGATCTTTTTAGTTTATTGATGTTGACTGTTTGCCTGATAATGACCGGATAATTAAAGTGAGTTTTAATAATTATAATGTCTACCGCAGACTGCAGCTTGTAAAACATATTGAATGCAACCTTTACTCTGACATTATTGATGTATCTATGGTTATTTTTAAAATTCAGAAAAATCAGTTAAAAAGAGGTTAACTTCAAAATTTTTTATTTTTTACTTCGTATTTCAAATGTTATCATGTTTATCGTTTGATTGTGTTGTGTTGTTTAATACAAAGTATTAAAAATAATTTTGATGAATAGTTTTACTAAATATTTGATGCTTGAAACTGTTATGAGTTTAGGTGAGTCTTTATTTATGTATTTCAGAAAATTTAATGAATAAAAGAAACAATAATAAATATAAGGACGTAATATGTATTCCTTTGGAAAAGTACATTGAATTTTTCTAAGAGATTCTAAATTTCTTTCTAACTCTAAAATTTGCAGTTCCTGTTTCAAATTTATATGTATTAATTGACGAATTTTTTTCGTAGATTTTAATTCGAAAATTTTATAAATAATATAGGTTGTTAAAACGATAAAAAGCAATAAAATTCGTTATACTATAGATTATTCAAATGACAATTCTTATGAATTATGGCAGGTGCAATGTTTTTTTTTTATTTAGGAAACAAATTAATGTAAGAGTAGGTAGGTAGATACTTAATGTTGAATTAAGTTATATCATACAAACAGACTATAATTTACCTATTGATAAAATAATAAAACTAGTAACGCCAAAAACATCACAATAATTATCTAACTGAATAAAAGTTTTATTTTTATATTTTAAAAACTATTAAATTATTTTGAATTCTCGTACGTGACTGACAATTAGTCGTAACTTTAAATTAAATAGTTAAAGTTAAAATCGATAAAATTTCTTTAGCTGCTTTCTGTATAACTAACTACCTGTTTGTTACCGAAATTTAACTACTTTATCAAAAAAGTATTTATTTAATGTTTTCTTCAAAAATATTAGTAAAAAGACCTACTATTAGGTTTACAGCTGGCAGTAAATTCTTTAAATTTATTTTTGAGAACTACTTGCAGTTTCTGGTTTTTATCAAATTTATTGGTGAATTGTTAATTATTGAATCATCTTAAAAATTTTTAACAACTTATACGGAAACAATTTCATATTTAATTTTTTAAAGGGTAGAATTAATGTTACTTTCTGTAATTTAAACGTATGTTTCTATAATAGTGTCCACCCAATGGTAACCAATTTGTCATGGTTTGTCACCCCTCTTAAAAAACGATTCAATTTAAATTCTTTCCATCTCTCAAAGGGTTCTTATTTGACGTGTACATACGTATGTATGTAATAGTTCTTGACATTTGAATTTATCGCAATTAAAGATACAATAAAATTTAATTACAAAATCGTACAGTAATTAGTTATGCTATATCTGCATTTTTACTCTCTCTTTTTTACATTAAGGAGTTAGAAAACAATAAATTAAATTAGTACATTTGTTCTATTATATTGGTTTAATGCGAATAAAGCTAAGGTATACAAAGGTTGTAGTTAAAGTAATTCTACATTGTGTTATAGTAAGTAGTTTCTGTACAATTCGTGAATGCTTTATGTACCGTTGTAATTATTTTTTTTGCTTCTTTTTTGATACTTCGTTTGTTCAAAATTAGTAAAATAGTATTTAATTTTTTTGAGTACCTATATGAATATGGTTTTATATTTATTATTAATTACTGAGTTTTTGGACCTCATCTCCTCTAATGAAAAGGTTTGTGTCTAACAATAAGTGCCAGGAAAACTTAGAAATTGCCCAAGGGAGTTCTTAAAATGTAATGGTCTGTTTTTCTGTAAACAATCGTAATTATTTTTGGGTAACTGAAATTGCAATGAATGGATGGCTTTTCACTTAACAGGGCCGGTGCACTTACTGGACAATGGTCAGTTTGCATAACAAGCTCCTACCCCTCGTTTGTAACTCAAGACAAACAAAAATTTGCCTCGCATCTGGCTTCACTTTACGCATCGTAAATTTCAACTTTTACGTGAATATCACATAATTAGGCCAGTTTCAATTCTAACATTATATTTTTCTCAATTTGTATTCAAAGTTTATTGTAGTGTATTTAGACACCATTGGCACTCGATCTGTATCTGTGGAACATGCATTACTAGAGACAAAAAGAGTTCTATGAACATGGTTAATAAAGCATTAATAAAGTTAACATGGCATATTATTAAATCGTGTTTTATTGGTGTAATCCACCACATTTATGGCGACGAGGATAAACGAAAAGGTCCAAAAGTGTATTTATTAAGGGGAGCAATAATATTTTTGATGGTTTCCGTGTACTCAAATTTGCAAGCGTGAAAAATTTAAGGTTAAAAAAAAAAAAAAAAAAGACAACCATGCAACGAAATGAACAAGATGAAACCACAAGGGGTGGGAAATGAAGCAATGGGGACACAACAGTTAAATAATACTCTCTATATTACGTCTACGAATATTGGAAAAGTACCTGAGTACAACACTTTGGAGGATTTTGGTCTTTACTTGGAGAGGCTAGAACAGTACTTTATTGCAAATATAATCGATGAAGACCGTAAGGTGGCTGTCCTATTAACAGTGATAGGGTCGCAAACATACAAAGTGCTACGAGATCTTTGTGATCCGATTTTACCCAAAGATAAGTCATATAGTGATTTATGTACTTTATTGAAGAAGCAGTTTTCACCACAAATTTCAATATTCAGGAAACGAATAGAATTTTATGAAGCTAAGCAAAAAAGCACAGAAGCGATAAACGATTGGTATGCTAGGATGAAAAACCTGGCAGTGCATTGTGGTTTCGGCGGTCTATTGGAGGGAATTTTGAGAGACAAATTTGTGACAGGATTGAAGAAAGGAAAAATTCTTGATAGACTATGCGAAGAAGATGCAGCAAAGGACCTGCAAGAACTGGTGTTGTTGGCAGTCAGGAAGGAGGCCAGTCTTCAAGAACAGACAGAGGAGGTTCATAAAATCACATTTAAGAAGCCTTTTAAGAAGAAAGAAGAAATAAAGAAAAAGTTTGGAAAAGAAGAAGTCAGCGTCAGTGGAAACAAGGAAGAAGGATTAGGTATGAAAAAGTGTTTTGCCTGTGGTAAAACAAATCACAATTTTGGTCAATGTAGATATAGAACTTATAAGTGTAAAAATTGTCATAGAGTAGGGCATTTAGCTACTGTTTGTAGGTTTAAAGGGAATAACTATTTAGAAAGAGATAAAGAAAATGAGGTATCGCTATTTTCTCTTAATACTGATGGAAATGTAGATGCAATAGAAGTGGAAGTTTTATTAAATGGCATTAAGGTCAAAATGGAATTAGATACAGGTGCTGGAGTGTCAGTTATTTCAAGTGCTCTTTATAGAAAATTGTTTGCAAATATAAGATTAGAGACAACCAATGTTAAAGTAAGAACTTATAATGATCAGTTGTTAAGGCTACTTGGTATTTTAAATGTAGAGATGACATTAAGGGAAAAATCACACTTAGTAAAACTATTAGTGATAGAAGGTAATTGTGAAAAACCTTTACTTGGGAGAGACTTGATGAAGCTTTTTGAGATAGATTTTGTCGAATGTAGTATAAATAGAATGTTTATGGGAAAGGACAATAGTTTAAATGAAATGTTACAAGAATTTAGCGATGTGTTTGAAAATAAGTTGGGTAAATATGCTTATGAGAAAATCAATTTAAAATTAAAGGAAGATATTTCTGGTATTTTTAAAAAGCCTGCGCCTATTCCATATGCTTACAAAGAAAAAATTGAGAAAGAGTTAGAAAGGTTAGAAAAAAATGGGGTAGTGTCAAAAGTAGATAACAGTAAATGGGGAACACCCTTAGTACCAGTAATAAAAGCAGATGGATCAGTAAGATTATGTGCAAATTATAAATTGACTGTAAACAAATATTTGGATGATTGTAACCATCCATTACCCAGAGTTGAAGATTTATTTAATGCTTTACAAGGAGGTACTCATTTTTCGAAGTTAGATTTAACTTGTGCTTATAACCAATTAGAGTTGGGAGAAAATACTCGCGAAATTTTAGCTTGGAGTACGCATAAGGGTATTTTTAAAGTAAATCGTTTACCTTATGGTACAAAGCCAGCATGTCAAATTTTTCAAAATATTTTAGAAAAAATTCTGTTAGGGTGCAAAGGATGTATAAATTTTTTAGATGATATTTTAGTAACGGGTATAAACAAGCAAGAACATATTGAAAACTTAAGGGAAGTATTAAAAAGATTGAGAAAAGCAGGATTGAAATTAAACAGGAACAAATGTGAATTTTTTAAAGAAAATATTAAATATTTAGGTCACATAATAAGTGCACAAGGGTTAGAAAAAGATCCGAGTAAAATCAAAGCTATTTCAGAAATGAAAACGCCTGAAAATATAACAGAGTTACGTGCTTTTCTGGGGTCGATAAATTATTATGCTAAATTTATAAAAGATTTAAGTAAAGAGTTAAGTCCGCTTTATAATTTATTACAAAAAAATGTTAAATTCAAATGGAGTAAAGATTGTGAAAAAGCATTTATAAGGGTGAAAAAGGCGATAGTTTCAGATGTAGTGTTAATACATTTCAACCCAGATTTAAAAATTAAATTAGTATGTGATGCAAGTAAAAGAGGTTTAGGATCAGTTTTATTACATGTAATGGAAGATGGTAGTGAAAGACCGATAGGTTTTGCTAGTAGAATGCTATCGAAAGCAGAATTAAATTATTCAATGGTTCAAAAGGAGGCATTAGCGTTGTACTGGGGAGTAAAGAAATTTTCTCAATACCTACTGGGTTATAAATTCGAATTGGTGACTGATCATAAAAATTTGTTATCTTTATTTGGAGAAACCAAACCATTGCCTGAAATTGCAGCAGGTAGAATTCAGAGATGGGCGGTTTATTTATCAGAATTTAACTATAACTTGAGGTTTACAAAAAGTGAACTAAATGAAGCTGATGGGTTATCGAGATTACCAATTAAAGGGATAGAAGATTATGATGAGGTAGAATCTTTAAATTTTTTGAATGATATACCAGTAGATTATTATAAAGTTCGTATTGAAACAAGAAAGGATGAAATATTAAATAAAGTAAGGTATTATATAGAAAATGGTTGGCCTGAAAAAGTTAATTCGCAAGTAGAGTTAAAAGGTTACTATGTAAGACGAAATGAATTGTATGTACAGAATGAATTGATTATGTGGGGTTATAGAATTGTAATACCATATAAAATTCAAAAGAAATTACTAGAAGAATTACATTCAACACACATTGGTATTGTGAAAATGAAAGCTAGGGCTAGGAGCTATTTTTGGTGGCCAGGGATTGATAAAGCTATTGAAAGTTTCGGAAGAAATTGTGATATTTGTTTAAATTTTAGACCAGAACCAGAAAAATCAGTATTAAAATTATGGGAGGAATCTAAATTTTCGTTCGAAAGAATACATATAGACTTTTTAGGTCCACTTAAGAGTAAAATGTATTTGTTGATTACAGATTCATATAGTAAATGGCCAGAGGTTTATGAAATGAATAGTATAGACGTAAATAACACATTAGACAAATTACGTGATTGTTTTGCAAGGTTTGGTTTGCCTAGGGTAATAGTATCAGATAACTGTAAAACTTTTATGTCTGCAGAATTTAAAATTTTCTGTGAGAGAAATGGTATAATCCATAAGACGGGGCCACCATACCACCCACAAAGTAATGGGGCGGCAGAAAATTCAGTTAAGTCTTTTAAACAAGGATTATATAAATGCATTAAAGATAAAGAAAATTCAAAACTATCAATTTCATCATTAATTTCGAGGTATTTATTTACATTCAGGAATTCGGCTCATTGTGCAACTGAGGAAACGCCGGTTTATAGAATCTTTAACAGAGCAGTTAGAACAAATTTAGATTTATTACGAAGTCATAAAAATGAAAATTACAGAAAGAGTTTAGTTGAAAGTTATAAAGGAGGTAGGAATGTAATATTAAAAGAAAAAGATATAGTTTTTGCACGGGATTATAGAAATACAAACAAAAAAGGATGGCAAAAGGCTGTAGTAGAGGAAGTTTTGGGGGACAGGACTTATTTAGTAAGAGTTATAGGTGAAGATTTGATATGGAAAAGGCATATAGATCAACTAAATAAAAAGAATGAGGAGTTTGAGAGAGGTGACAATGAGGGTTTTGTACGTGAGACTAAAAAGGTGTCAGTAGAGTTGCAAATTGAAGATCCAAAAGATTGTCTTGGTAGATATGAACAGAACGAAGATGGTATAGAAAATAACGAAAGTAAAGAAACGTCAATGGAGCTAAGGGTAGATGATAAGTTAGCTAGAGATGTAAAAGAACAGGGAAAATTAGGAAAGGAAGCAACTGAAAGTGAAAATAAAACGGTTAATGGAAAGCCTAAACGTTTAAGGAAAAAACCTGTGAAATTTGATTTATAAAAATGTTTACTGAAAAGTTTATTGGTTTAGATTAAGATGTTCTACATAGCAGGAGGATATATGTAGTGTATTTAGACACCATTGGCACTCGATCTGTATCTGTGGAACATGCATTACTAGAGACAAAAAGAGTTCTATGAACATGGTTAATAAAGCATTAATAAAGTTAACATGGCATATTATTAAATCGTGTTTTATTGGTGTAATCCACCACATTTATGATTCCAAAACTACCTAACACGTTGTAACTTAATTTAATAGACGTGGCTTATGAAGAGAAGTTCTTTCCCTGAAACATCATAAATTTGCTATAATGTAGATTTACTGCTACTCACTCCCATTTTATTACCATCCCTAGCTAATTTTTCCTATAAATAAAATATTTATAAAAATAATTAAATTAAATTAAAAGCTAAACCCCAAATTATGAAAGTATGATAAAGATTAAACTTTTTTGTTTAAGATATTTTTTCATTTTATTATAACGCTTTATAAAATCGTTTAAAATAATCTTTTAATTTTATTCCACAATAATTATTGTTTTGCATTTTTAAATACATAATTAAATTTATTATTTTTTTTTGTAAGTTCTTTGTAAAATAAGATAGGCCTTTATGTGTGTGTATATTATGTACTCCCCAGAATATATAAGGACATAAGTATATATACATAGTACAAATCGTAGGGTGGTAGGGGTGAAAGCTTTATCTATCACTTGTGGCTGGACTCATGAGAGTCAAACTTCCCAGCAATTCCCACGTTCAAATACACCCTAACTGCTTGTATAATTATTACAAAACCCCTTACATCTGATATTTACTTTAACAGGTATTATTCAGTCACGTACTTAAATTACCTTTTATTTTATTACAAAAATATTTAATTGTTTTTTATTAATGTGTACGTAAAGTATATAAATAAATTTTGTTTATTGGAAAGTATAAATAAAGCGCAAATAAATGATCCTTTTTTGCGATATTTTCAGTGAAGTTTGAAACTTTACCCAGTAACTGTTTTTTTTTTCGTGCCAGTTATTTTAGAAATCGTAACAAAACTAATAAGCATTTACATATTTTAAAGGAAACTGGTTTTGCGAACAATTGGGGGTTGCAAAAAGCGAGTCCAGCTGTCCTTTGTATTTTAGTCTGAAATGAGTTCATTTTTAGAATGATTTTTAAACATGGATAATTTACATTTTGTGTATTTACGATCTCCTGTGATATACAGGGTGGCCCAAAAAGTACTCAATATAAGTACTCATTGCGACCAAATCGGAAGTTTAATTAAAAATTGTTTCAAACAAAACCTAGAGTAAAATAAAACGAAATTATTAATTTAGATCACAATTTATTATTTTTTGTTCCTAATATTAAAATGCGTACTTAGGTATTTATGAGATCATTTGAAGGCACACAGAAATTTCTTACAACTATAATCTAATAAATTAAATATGAAATACTCTTTTATTATAATAAACGTTAAGGTAAAATGACTACATACTTATTAAAGCAATTATTCACAATTTAAAAATTGTATATTTAGCTCTCAAAGGCTACAGTTTCAGATTTTTTTTAGAACTCTTAAAAACTAATTGGTCTCTATTTACAACAATTTCTTACTTGAAAGTAGTCCTTTGAAAGCTTGTGACTAGTTTTTGTATATATTTTTTTAAACGCTGTACTTAAACTACCATTAATTAAGAAACAGTTTACTAAAAGACTCTCAGTAGATATGACATCATTGAAATGCGCGCGCAACTACAGTCGGTAACGTAATGGTTTGCCGCGATAGTCTTGAGTTCGAATCGGATGCCGGGCTTTTCTTTTTTCTCTGTTTTTTTGCAAAAAAAAAAAACATGAGGTCATCTTAGGTTATTATTACTATCTGTCTATATCTAACCTAACGGCAATTTAAGGTCAGCGTTATTTCATTATTATCAATAAGCAACTTCCGCGCCCCATGGCCTGTAGGGTTTCATACCCTGGGTATTGGGATTACTTTGATTGTAATTTTGATGGTGACTCGTGGTAGGTGGTACTGCAAAGGAATTGGGAGGATATTGGTGCGGACTGTACGGTAGTGATGATGTGCTTGGAGTGGTTAAAGGGGTGAGGACAGCCGTTGAATGCGCTAATCTTGAAGGTGGTTCTAACACTGAAGGAACACTAGTTTGAGAACATGAAGTTGGTAACTCAAAATGAGATAATTCATGCATTGTTTGTGGATGGAGACTAGAAGTTGGTTGATGATGAGACGCGAGGTTACTCGGATTCGTAGCTGTGGCTGTAGGTGGTAATGGATTTAACGGAGGATATTGAGTAGTACCATATGTCCATGGAGAAGTAGCTGCTGCAGCGGCCTGTTTAGTAGCTAGCTCACGTTGCGCAGCACAACATTGAAGATGAGACGTTAATCTTAATCGAAGTGGATTTTGGACATCCAGCCCTTCTATCCTTTCAAGATACCTGATCACTTCTGCCACACACTCTCTGAAACCCATTCCGTGATAGTCCATGGCATATTTATGAGGATCATACGCCAGAGCATCTAAACCTAAAACAATTATTACTATTCCAAACATCTCTTTACTTAATAGAACAAGTATCAGTGATGATTTATGTTGGACCAAGCATTAGTATTTCCAACAATAATCCACAAACTTTTGAGAATCAATTAAATACCTTTAGCGTGCAACATTTTCAGATGATCCACGGTCATTTGTAGGATTTCCGCCTTTTCCAATTTGGCTGAACCTTGCTTCTCGAATGCACTAGGAACTAGTCGTTTTAATTCTGATAAGGATGTGTTTATTCTATCGCGACGTTTCTTTTCTATCACACCTCTTCGCTTTTTCCTTGATAGCATCTGACAACTATCGGCATCCGCTGGGGACGTGCATCTACAAAAATTCACGGACTTTAGATTTTGGATAAAAATTAAATTATGAAACTTGACCGCTTCAAAAAAAGTTTTAAAATTTTTTCCAAAACATAGTTTATCCAGAAAATAACTTACTGGTCTTTTGAGGAGCCTTCTGAAAATGCGTCACAGTCTTCACTTTCTGATAGAGGTCTCTTGGACGATCTGGTTGTGTTGGATGCCCATGAAGAAGGCGAAGGGTTGTTGGAAGGTGTTCCTGAGACAGGATAGCCCCAGTGAAGTGGTGCATTGTGAGACAGGGAATGGTCCATGAAGTCTTGAAGCACTGTCCACTAACACTTGCTAGACGTAAGATTACAGATATCGGAACTAGTCGCGTGTCAGACGTTTGTCGTAACGTGCTACCACCACGTGTGCGATGTTCTTGCGCGTGTGTTATTAACATTTGGTTTGTCTTGCCCTGTTGATTTGGCCGCCGTCGCGACGTCGTTCTAGCACGTTTTCACCCCACTCCCATCCCTACTCGACAAATAAGGGACGCACGTGCCTTCGTCCTATGCTCTGTGCTGCCACCCCGTCCTTTTCTCACTGATGATGGGACTTCACCCATCTCTTTTTAATACTTACCCAAACTTTTGTCGTCACTATTCGTCACCTGTAATTCCCTGTTTCCCACGCTTACTGAAACAATACGTAAAAAAAAAGCGAAGGTGAGAAAGTGTAATACCTTTATCAGTTTTGATAAAAATGTAAATATATAAGAACCCTTGCTTTTAGTTTCGTTTTTACCCTACCCGATGGTCAAACGGTTCTATTTATATTAACTTTGTTTAACAAGAATTCGTGTAAGCGATTAATTAGTAAATTATTTATGCAGGTAAATAAAAAGTTAATTTAAGGTGTAATTGTTTTTCCGTATTCAGTTTGTAAACTCGAAGCCATTCGGTCAACCCTAGTAGTAGTAGTAGGTAATAATTGTTGCCCGATAAGAATAGGGGGTTGATCGTGAGAACGTTCGTTCATATCTCGTCACACGTCGAGCATGATGCCGTGCCACAGGCCGTGCGATCAAATAAATCCATTGAGGAGGGATAACGCCGAGAACTCCCTCTAATCTAAATTTGTACAAAAAGTACAAATATTTTTTTTTTCGTAGAAAGCTTTTTGAAAATATTTCATATATACAATTCTTATCACTCTTATCTCTTATAATTGAAATAATTTTATAAAATTATTTAACAGCTGCATTTTTTGTACAAGCAAAAATAAAGTGGTTTTTGTCTTAAAAAAAAATTCGCACTATTTTAAAAATACACATGCAATTGTCACTTATAATACTCAAAATCAATAAAAAATAATACAGTAAAAATAGAAACAATAAAAAATAAAAAAGATAATTTTTATTGTTAGTAATTTTCAGATTTTGTCGTCTATTAAGACTTTGTAGTTTGTACACAACGTTTCGTGGTAATGCGTGGACGACATCTTCAAGAGAACTTCCTTGGAATATGTAGTTACTTATTGTGAAGTCTTCTGAAGATGTCATCTACGCGTGACGACAAAACGTTGTATACAAAAAGCCTTAATAGACGAAAACCAGAAGGCCTGAAAGCCACAAGTTATAAAAATAATCTATTTTATAATGTTTCTGTTTTTTTTTTTTTTTTTTTTTTAAATAGTGCGAATTATTAGTATGAAATTAAATAAGTTCGGCAATTTTCGTAGTGATTCGAGGCAAGTGATCAAGAAAATTCTGGCCACAATGTTAGGATGACTTTTAGTTATGTTATAAGTGGATGGTTTAAAATAAGTCACAGTACTAGAAAAACCTATTTTTATGACATATTCCCAACACGCACAAATACTACCGCTAGTCTAACATGTCCGGCGATGTACAAACACGAAAACGTAAAGAAAAAAAGAGAAAGAAAGGTAAGAGTGCACGTTAAACTATCGTTAATTCCTTAAATTTCCATAATTTTGAATTAAATACGCTGTGAACTTTATTCAGAATATTTCATTATCAGACGGGTGTATAAATAGAACAAGTTTATAATTAGAAAATTGTAGCATAGTTCCGATCGTACTGCATATAAAAAATATGTAATTAATAACAATCTTTTTACTTGCTGTCTGTTGCTTATAGATGAATCAAACGAAGAAAGTCAACATTTGCAAAAATTACCGACAAAAATACCATCGATACCTGCAGAAGTAGCGATAAATACAAATGTTCATAAGGATAGTGGTGGCGGTTTCTGCGCCAAAATAGTTTTTTTTATTCTTCTTGCAGCTTTAGCTGTTCTGATTGGTTTAATTATCACAGAACATAGAGGACTGACCGATGGTAGATATTATTTAATTACCTAGAATTTTTTTCTTATTTAAATTAATAATAAATAACTTTTTCAGTTGACAATGTTAAATCAGATTCAAAATTTTCGCGTATATTCGATAGTTGGATCGAAAAAAGTCCATCGAATGAACACGATGACGATTTAGAAGATAAATCTGAAGAACAATTGTATAGTCAAGAGGATAATGAAGTTTCCCAAGAAGATGCCGAAGACCAATTAGATAGTAACGAAGAAAATACTGAAGAAGACGAAAACACCGAAGAAGATGAAGATGAGGAAATAGATGAGAAAACAGACGAAGATGAAGAGGAAGAAATAGACGAAAAAACTGACGAAGATGAAGAAGAAGAACAAGAAGATGAGGATGATGAAGTGAAAGAAAGGACTGAAGAAAATGAAGAAGAAGAAGAAGAAGAAGAAAGCGAAGAAGATGAAAACGAAAAACTTATCGACGAAAACGAAGATAACAGTGATCAAGATGAGAAATACGAAAATATAAGTGATGAAGATAAGTCTAAGGAAAATGATGATGATGATGACGATGATGATAATGAAAAGGAAGAAGAAGAAGATGAAGGAAAAGAAGACGAAAAAGATGATGAAATTGTAAAAAGAGATACGGATGCTAAAGTAAGCTCAAGTGAAAAGCGAAAGAATAAGGAAGATTCCCTGGAGGAAGAAAACGAAGATACAGAAAACGTAAGCAATTATATGTCGTAGTTTTCTACCATTAAATCTCATTGAAAACGTATCACAAAAACAATAGTTATATCAGTTATAATGTAGTTGTTTTTTAATAAATTCTTTTTGAAAAAACGTTTATTTCAATCTTAGGTCAGTAAGGAAATAAACGGGGAAGATTCTGAATCGGCTCAAGCTGAGAAAAAGTCTTTTAAAGACATTATTAGCACTTTACCAGTAGGTACTACTTATGGTAAGTGTGTTTTGTTAATGTTTCCTATTGTAGAATTTTGTAAACGTCCTTGTGTGACCATGTACAATTAATTATGTTGTATTTCATTTTTTTTAATTTCACGATACAAGACAAAATACTTCACGACCACGAATGCAAAAACTAATAAGAAATGTTAAATATTTTTATAAATAAAAAATGTTAGATCGGGAAATGCATTTGGAATTTGTTTAATTCCGCTGTTTGTTGCAGTAATGATAAAATTTGGTGTTGGAGCGGGAATTGTGGTTGTTGCATATGTAGTCCTAGTAAAGAAGTGGAATAACGGTCGGTATTAAAATATACCTAAAGCATGCATTTTATTGTTTTATGCCATCACATTTTGTGGCTTCAAAGTCTATTTTATTTATTAGCAATTAACTCCTCTATGCATTTCCTGGTTATAGTCCGCTTTTGTGATAATTTATTAACACGCTATTTATAATTGATTTTTATTAAAAAAACTTTTAGCTAAAATTCTTATTTTAATTTAAAACTGTGCCTACACTTATTGCTAAAAAATTTTGGTGCTTAACAGAAAAGGAGGATGTGTTTGATGAAGAAGTACCCGTTGATAAAACTCAAATTAAAAATCGGCGAAATACAATAGTTTCACCCCCGAAATTGGAAGAGATAGAACCCGATATACAACCTGGGGAAGGTTAGTGTTGAAATAAAAATATGTATACATAAATAGATCAGTAATGGGTTTCTTCGATTGATTCAGAACGTGTCAGTGATGAAAATAAAACTGAATATGACGAAAACAGCGACTCTGAAGATTACAATAAACCAAATTCTGCTAAAAAGAAGTATCAAGAATTACAAACGACTTATTCTAAATCATTGGACGACGATTCAGGAGGTGCTAAAACTGGCAGACAAAAAACAAATTACGAAGATGAAGAAGAATGGGACGACGAAGAAGACGATGAAGAAGAAGAAGAAGATGACGAAGACGATGAGGATGGATATGACGTATATGACAACGACGACGATGATGAAGAATTACTCAAAAAACTTGAAGCTAAATACGGAAAGTTACATCACAAACAAAGCGATGAAGATTTGAATAAGGAAGAATCTGAAGAAGATGAAGATGATATAGATTATGAGGAAGACAGTGATGATTATGGAAACGACCCTGATGTTAAACCAGAAAAACGCCAATAGTTTTAATGTTTATGGGCATTCTGTTTTTTATTTATTTATTTATTTATTTCTCTTTCTAGTGATTCGCCTGACCAATACTTCTATAGTTTAAAAAGATAGGTCAAAAGTTTGGCCACCTCTGTACTATACTATAAAATTATTGTTAAATAAAATACCGGTGCTAATGTTGTTTGTTAAATTGTACATGACACACAAGATATAAATTAAGTTTTATTATTAATTATAGTTATTGTTCTAATAGTGTTGATAAGAAAATTATAACTTTAAAAAGTACTTATATGAATTGCAGTCTCTTTTTATTCTATCCTAACTCAGATAACGAATATCTAACACAAGAAGAGAAAACGCTTTCAAATGAAGAAAATGAAACTGGAAAAATAATAGATGAGGAACAAAAATTAGAGAACGGTAAAATCAAAAATGAAGTACCTGCACAAAAAGACTTGGATGAAGCCATTCATCATATAGAAGACGTAAGAAATTTCGCATTATTTTATTTCCATATAAATTTTACTTATTATTATATTTTTATTAGGGCCTTTAATAACTATCAAAACTATCCTTTAAAATGTTTTTAATTAGTTAAAAGGGAATGTTAATGAACTAATAGTTTAAGAGACAGTTTTTTTTATTTTTTACTAAAAAATATTTCATTTATTTTGCTTTTTGAGTGTGATTTATTTGTTTGTATTACTAACACGATAGGATCCGGCTTATGCGTTACATTTATTTACCAAAATCCTTGAGAAGAACCCATCCTCGCCTAAAGCTTTATATGGAAAAGCTCAAGCATTGAACAGTTTGGCTGCCAAGAAGAAAAGCAATACATTACTTGAAGAAGCTATTAATACGTACTTACTTGTTCTACAATCACAAGGAATTTCCAATGAAATGTACAAAGAAGTAGCGGAAAAATGCATAGATAGAATGAGATTTAGGGGTAAATTATTGTCAAATTAGTTATTTACATATGTATGCATAAATAGATTAATGTTACAGGATATTTTGGAAAAGCAGTTTCGGTTCACAAATCGTTAATTGATAAATTTCCTGATTCATTAGAATATAAATACCAATTAGTAATATCATACCTTACAATTAATAGGTAAAACTATCTTACGTTGTGTTCCGTTTTTTTTATTAATATAATAAATTGTTTATTTTACTTTACAGAATAAAAGAAGCTCGCCAGCTGCTTCAAAAAATATTAGCTGTATATCCTGACGACGGTTTTGCTTTGGTACATTACGGATTTATTTTAAAAACGGTAGATAACAACCTTAACAAATCTGTTGAGTATCTTAAGAAAGGGATTTCTACTAAAGCTGATGGTGTTATTGACGGAAGATTTTACTTTCATTTGGGAGATGCTCTAACTAAATTGGGAAGGATGAACGACGCTCTACAGGTTATTAAAACTAAAAACGATTTCAACAGACAATATTTAGATGTGCGTATCTTTTTTAGATTTACGTAGAAGGTGTAGACAATAAACTGTTCTTATCAAAATATCAGCGTTCCTTGTACAACGTCGATCGGTTAAAAGCCAAGCCGTTTTGGAATAAAAAAGAAACGCCGCATTTGGAATTCTTTAATATGTTGGAGAAAAATTGGCAGAATATTCGGGACGAAGGGCTGGCCCTACTTAACGATGCCGGATATTTTGAAGACGAATCAGAAAATTTACGGGACGTAGGCGATTGGAAGCAACTCGAATTGTTTGCAAGAGGCGTTAAAAAAAAGAAAAACTGTCAGAGTTGCCCTTTTACTTGTTCTATGATTGAAAGACTGCAAGATGCTCGATACTGTAGGAGAGGGCAGGTGAAGTTTAGTGTTATGCATCCAGGCACCCATGTTTGGCCCCATTGTGGGCCAACAAACTGCCGTTTAAGAGCACATTTAGGACTAAAAGTACCTAGTAACACGTTCATTCGCGTTTGTGATGAAATAAGGTATGTAATGAAATTATAAGTTTAAAGAAGAATTAAGACTGTAATCATAAGATTTATTTTCATTTTTGTAGCTGATATTATTTTAGGTCGTGGAAAGAGGGGGAAGTATTAATTTTTGACGATAGTTTTGAACATGAGGTGTGGCATAATGGCACCGAAGTTAGATTGGTTTTAATTATTGATATATGGCATCCAGAGCTTTCTGAACAAGAGAAACGTTCTTTACCTGCAATATGAGTTTTTGTATGTTAAATATTTATTACTTTTAGAAAATATATTTAACGAATTTTTTCCTGTTTCTTGTACAATCAGACGATATTTTAACGTCTAGCATAAACCCTATAAAACTTTAAAATAGTTTTTTGACCAAAATATTAATTTCTAGACTTCAGATTTATTTGTAGTCAGTAGCGGAGACTGTAATCTTTAAAATGTTATATCATTCTTTAATTTTAGTGTAATAGTAACGTAGAAATGATGTGCTTAAAGAAAATATCTTTTAGAATATTTGGGGATTATGATCATAATACACATAAAGGTTTTGCAAATTTACAGAATTTACCAAAATAATAACGTTATAGATAACACATAATAATTAGAAAACTAACAAGTCGTTTTATTTATCATAATTAAAAAACTTTATTAAAACTTTTGCTAAACGTTACAGAAATAATAGTAAAAATAAAAATAAAATACCATGATATACAGCGGAAGAATTTTATTGTTGAAGTTACTCGATTAGTAGATATTTATCTAATAAGTTACACTTCAGTGAATATTATTACTTCTTTTTTTTTTTTAAATTAAGCTACCAACATAAAAACAACAGAACGAATATAATAGGAACATTAAACAATAAACGCCTTAATTAGAAAAGTACGATTAATCTGTATTAAATACTAGCACGGGAAATCTCTACATTAATAAGTCTTGATAATAAATATCACATTTTAAAAGTTAATGCTTGTGGTAAATCATATAAAAGTGGAACATTATAAATTGTCAAGGTATTAATTTTGATTTTTACAGCAAGTTATTATGAAATAATTGTTTTTTGTTACTAAAAAAATAACTACATAGTCACTATTTAAAACTATATTTTTTGATTACTTATATAAAAATTCGTTCTTGAGGTAATGTAAATTTTAAGTACAGGTGGAGGAATGTTTGCACTTACAAATCCTGAATAATATTTTCTATTAATTTGCTTAAGAAATAAGCTTTGACTTGCTAAAGTTTCAATATAACTTGAGCTGTAAATACACAAAAAAAAATGATGCAACATTTGGCCAATATTGGATTTCATTCTTTCTTTTCCGTTAGTTGTACCGTAACTAATTCTTCCTCAACGAGCCACGTTTCTTTAAATGTTTCAAAGCACATTTAGCTGCAGTACATTTAGCAATGCGATAATTTCGACCGATTCCTTTAAAAACACCATTCCCAAACACTTCAACAGTTACACGTACTCTTCTTCCGTCTGCTAATTTCTCGGGTTTACTAAACTTGGCAGTTTCCGGTTCCAATTCGAGGAGTTCTCTTATAGGAGACTTAGGCACTTTGTCACTAAACCTCTCGATTTCGCTGCGCATCATGTTGTAATAAACATTCCAAACTGCGTCCAAAGACATGTCAGAATCCAAAAAAATTGCTCCTGCAACCGATTCGAAAACGTCACCAAGTGCTTTCGGAACTTCCACGTCTTCCACTTCTTCGCATTCATGCTCTGCAAGAAGATACAATTCTTCTACCAAAGCATGGCCACTTTCTTCTTGTATTCTTACGAATCTCTCGATTACTTCGTGTAAACCTGTTGATTTATTTAAATGTCAATAAAAATAATATTAATAATATAAAACTTACCTGGTGATAGGTGTCTAAAAAACCTGTGGAATCCGTGTCGAACTGCCAAAGAAGCAAATATCGTATTATTTACTAACGCAGATCTTAGATCGGTCAATGCGCCAGGAGAATGCATTCTGGAATCTTCGTAGAGGTGGCGAGTAATTAGATAATCTAACACAGCATCTCCCAAAAATTCGAGTCTTTGGTAGCAATCTGTTACTGTGTTAGGTGAGTAAGAAGCATGAGTCAAGGCTTGCAAGAGATAAGCGCGGTCTTTAAAATAATAGCCGATTTTATTCTCAAATTCTTCATAGCCGTCTAATAAATATTGCAATTCCTGAATAGGATTTTCTACGTTGTTAATTAAAGGAGAAGATGGTAACTGTAATTCGCCGTAGGATCCGTCTTTGTTTTGTGGAAGAACTCGAATACCTAACCATGCCATGAAAAGTAGGGCTCCTCTGGGACCACACTCTATCAGATAAGCGCCTATCAGTGCTTCGACGCAATCTGCTATACTTTTGTCCGGAATACTATGCTGAGTTACTAAATTGTATGGAATGATACATGGCAAATTTAATGCCTCGCCGTGTTCGCGCACCATTTGGCATATCTCATCTAAAGACATATCTCTAGTGGCTGCAACATCAGCAGGAGTCCAGTAATCAGCCGGTACCCTTGCGTCCATGAGAGCTTCTTCTAATTCCTTTGGTACATAATAACAAGGGGGAAGCCAGTTGTCATGTGGGTCAAACTTTGTTGCTATCATCGATTCCCCGAGTGCTTTCGACTTTCCTAATCGATATAAATTTAAATTGCTCACCTGTTTCGAACGCAAATGACTCAACTTTCCTTCGTGGACATTTTCGTATTTAGAATAAAGGTAATTAGTTATGGCGTATTTTAAAAACGAGTCGCCTATCGTTTCTAATCGTTCCAAATTAATGCCGTCATTCGCGTTCGACATTGTTAAGGCTTGAAGTAACACGCTCGGGCTCGGACCGGGATGTTCTTTCAGATCGGGTTGCTTATCAAAACTAAAATTTAATTCCGTACTAATATTGCACATTGCTTTTTTGCTATTATTATGACTAGAATTTGCGTTTATAACAAGCGATTTTTGGGACAGTTCAATACATTCAAAGTTAATTCCATTATCACAATGTGTATTAAGTATTTCATTTAATTTATTTGTGCTTTCGTAAGTTCCTTTACTATACTTTTCAGTTTTTGGCACTAGGACGTTACTTGACAAGATATATTTGGCGTTTTTTCGACAATTTTCGTAAAACTCTTGTTTTAATTCTTCCGAATATTCGTCAGTGTCATTGGGATCCCATGTATCGATTATAGCCAATGTTTGGGTATAGTTTTCGATTGCATTACCTTCATCTACTGCCTCTGCAGTATTATCACCCATAAATTCAATTTTAAGTCCTTCGTAGTCAGATTCTTCTTCTTCTATACTGTAAGATTCATCTGAATCAGAATAATCATATGGAGTGGCCAACCAACTTGTAGGAGATGCGTAACGAACGATACTATCGCTTGTATAAACGGACGAATCCGCCATGTCATTAGACCAGGTTCCGATTTCCATCCACTCTTTATCTTTATTTTCCGAATCTGATTCATCAACTTCTTCTTCCTCTTTATCGTCTTTTTTTACTAAGGATTGTTCATTCTCTTCTTGAAAATTGTCAGGTTTTTTTTCATCGACTGTAGAAACTTCAACCACTTCGATTTCTTTAACTTCTGCTGCACTTACATTGTCTTTTGCTGGTTCTATTCCTTTGGTTTTCTTCAAAACATCACTCAAGCTCCAACCAAAATTTAAAGAAGGCCATTTAAAATCTTTTGGGAGTTCAACTTTTCCTAATCCAAGTTCAATCGCCACAGTCCGTCTCACTTGGTCAGCCAAAAGGAGTGCGTTAATCCTATAGAGAATACAAGGAAGGCAAACTGCTTTCCTCCAAAGAGAGGCAGGAAATGGATGTATAGCACATAACTCAGGTACTAGAATCTGTTTTTGTTCCAAATTTTCTCGTTTTGCACGTTTTGTTTCTTCGCTACTTGTCGGCAGAGCGACACCCTTGCGGTTTACGTAACGCGGGGTTAAAAAATTAAGACGGGCTGATGTGTGATCAACATCTAATAAGTACTGCTCACTGTTTTGTATTTGTATTCCGTACTTTCGTAAGTAATATTCCTCAAATGTGGCATATTCAGAGCCCGGAAAACTCGATTTGGGATTGAGATTACAGCAAATTTCGGCAACGTAAAAGTACTGAGGCTGATCTTGATTACGGTACCACGGCATCACAACCGCATCTTTATAATTATTGGGATCGAATTTGTACTCTGTTCTTGTCGTTTCTGGTACAGTTTCTGGTAATATGTACCGATTTTCGTAAATTAGATTTAAAAAATCCCAGTCAACAACTGCACCACCGGTGGAAGCTAAAATTATAAAACATGTAGTTATATTATTGAATGATCTTAGAAATTTACTCACTGTCTCTTGTTGGTGCAATCAAAAACGAGCTTTCTGAAGCATCTGGATTAAATAGCATTAAGTACCTTTGTAATTTCAAAACGTTCGAGAATGTATAATTCAAAAATTCGCTTATTTTATGAATTTCATCTTCAGTCATTACTATATTTGAAGAGCATAACTTTAATTCTACACTAACTTCACCAGACCTTGTAAAAATTGGAAATGGACAAATCTAAAACACAATATTTTGCTACATAAGTAACTTGTGAATTTTAGATTTGCTTTTGAAAGTAACTTACAGTTGGAATTTCTTTTGAAGTTAAGATACCAAATCCTTGCGTAAAATTTTCGGGTGGGTAAATTTTCCTTCCTCGCGTATTTTGCTCTTCTGGTAAAGGACATGTTAATGTCATAACAATTTTATAAAGGAAAGTTGGTTGGCCAGGATTCGGTTTGCAGTGCATAAGAGATTGAGCGACTTTTTTGTAATAATACTGTCTGCGTTTCGTAGTTCCCGGTCGTGGTTCGATATTTTCCCTGTTGAGCTCTTCGTCTGCTTCCTCAAGAGCAAATTTATTCCAATCGTCTTCGCTCGTTCGAAAATTTTCTTTGCTTATAGGCTGGAGATAATCATCTAATTCGCCGAACTTATGAAGCATTTGACACGCAATAAACGCAACAGCTCTCCTAGAAAGGAGCCGGTTAGGCATTTGAGGTCCAGTTATCTTATTCTTTAATGGTGAGTTAATTGGTAGACGAAGGCAACATGAATACTGATGTTGCGTTTTAATTATCGACCATAATGGTGTTAAGCGTGTAAATGTGTCGCTAGGTAATTTTGCGCAATATCTATTTATAAGAGCAACTGCGTTTATTAGAGTTACTGAGGGAGCACCCGGTATATTAAGTGGTTGGTAGATTGGACCAGAAGCACAGTAGCAATCTGCTTCGATGCATTCCTGTTCATCAGGCTCTAAAACTTGACAACGTCTTAACAGGATGTTTTCAACTTCCTTATATTCTGACAAATGTTCGACAAATTTGTTTAATTCCGTTTCGTTAGATAACAATAAGTAGTACGCATCCGCAGCCCGAGCTCTCGCTTTTGTTTTAACATAACTATGGAATGAAAGTGGCAAATCAAAACAAATTACGAGATTACATTTGGGTAAATCACAGCCTTGTTCGAGCACAGAAGTAGCGATCATGATGTTACAGCTGTGCATCCTGAACTTTCTTAAAACTTCTTCCTGTCGTCGATGCTCTAATTCAGCTTCGCGGGGCTCTCTCAAAGGATCGGCTGTCTTTTCTGCAATGTATTGAGCCGACACCCACCACATTTCTTCATCATTTTGACTAACATTCTGAAAAGCATAATTAAAAATTAGTAACTGAATTTTCATAATGTTCTTGTACTAATTGTAAGTATATAACTTACATACAGCAGTGAATATAAAACCTTAGCGATAAAACGATCATGAACAAAAATAATAGCACATAAACTATCATCCTGTTGGACTCTTGTATAATTGCTACGCCGATAAACTCTATATGCTCTTCTATTTTTTGTTTGCATATTAAAGTTGTTTGGCATGCTACTTTTTTGGTTTATTGAAAGATTGTCACAATTTTCATTGTCTCCATTGACTTTTACAACGTTATCTTCAATGTTTGTATCGTCTTTTGTCGCAATTGCTTGTTCACAATTTGGCTTAAATTGTCTAATTATATCTAGTAAGTTAAGAACCTTTTTTGTTGAATAGCGTAGTATTTTTTCCATTTCTGTTAATTCTTGAAACTCAAAGTCACATATTGCTCGTATTCGTACCATAACAGTAGAGATCATGCAAAGTAAAATAAAATGACGCTCGTAAGGAACTTTTACTTTTAATTTTTCTATGTATGTAAGCAAACTTAGAGCTGCTTGATCTGCTGCCCAAGGACCAAGATCCTCTAATATATGTAGGAATATCTCTAAAATATTTAAAGGTTCTATTTTTGGATCAGGCAGCATTAATAGTTCTTCGAGGAATTCATCTGAATATATTTCACTTGGGTCAAAACGATGATCTATAAGAAATTCTTTAGTTTCTAGTATTTTTTCTCTTAATATCTTTTGAAGAGAAGAACATTTATCAACTTCACATTCTATTAAATTTTCCCTAGGTCTTGAGCATAATCTTAATAATGTAACTAATTCACTGGATGTATCTACAGAAGAACACAACAAATTTTCTAAACGTAGTAGCTCTGACTCTAAACAATCAGGTTTCAGTTCTGGTCCCAGAAGTCCAGCTGCTAAACCGATAATTCTTGTATTGCATGCTTTACTTAAATGATAATATTTCATTATGTGCTTTACTTGTATTTGCCTTTCTCCATATAAATAATCATCGACGACTAACAAATTTAATTTTTCGAATGTTAAGTAGTTGTCAGATAACAGTTTAGCACACACTTCTGCAGTCGTCACTATTACAGCAGCTTCACTATAATTCTTCCATTCTGCACAACTATTAATACATTCTGTGATACTAACCACTGTTAAATCTGTGAGTAGTTTGATGTGTGATTCTATAACAACAACATTTTGTATATCTAACACAAACACAGCATGCTTGCCCCTTTTGAATCGTATATCATAGGCTAATTCTTGAACAAGTTTGACTGCTATGAATGTCTTTGCAATACTATTACTGGAACAAATAATGATATTTTTATTTTTCGCCGAGTCCAGCAACTCCACTTGATATTCTCTAGGTGTAAAAATCTGTGTGGAAACATTTTCACTTAAGTGACATGCCATTTAAATTGATTTCTGACGATTTTAGAATTCCCTGAAAAAATGTTTCAGTGTCAAGCCATTTAATTTTCTATTAGTTGTAATATTATGCAAAGCTAATAATTTTTAGATAAAAAACGTCTTACCGAATATAAAATATAATACGAAAGGAATGCAAAAATTGCATTGTTACATTTAAATTTTTTTAGGTTATGATAGCATCATTTCTGTTATGTTACTTTTGCCTACGGTATATATGAACTATTTATTGAATTTTGTTGTAGGTCTAATCAACCAGAATCAGGTTACTTTTAAATAAACGCGGTAATTCGTTCAAATTTTTAAGATATTCATTAAAGGACTTAAGAAAAACCAACGCATCTCCATAAATATTTGTTTTGTTTATTAACGTAGTCTTTAAATAATCTCAGTCATTAATTTAAATTTATTAACCGAAATATGACGTGTTCAAAAAAGAACCTTATAAAAATAAAAATTTGTTTGTTAATTTTTATTAGACAATCTTAAAAGCTATAGTGATGATTTAGAAATATATACGTACATTGAAAACATAGTATTTGGTAAGTGTAATTCTGATGGAAGCCTTTAAATTTACCAAAAAATGTTAACACTAAAGTTACATCAAAAATAGGAAAATTAAAACTAATCAGTTTAAATTAGTTAAGTAGAAACACAGTCAAATCTCATATTTACAATTCATCTTTTTCATCTAAACTTATATCAGAGAGGTCAATATCTTCTTCTGTTGGTAAAACTCCATCCTTTCCATCCCATGGATGAACAGATTCTATGTCAGGAAGTTGTGCTCCTTTTAGCGGGGCAGTATTTCCCCTTCCATATGATAGGTCCCTAAAATATAAACATGGTTTTTATTTTAATAAATTATGTTTATATTAAATTTGTTCTTGTACTTGCCTCAAAAATTCACTAATACCCTCTGCTGAGAATGGCCCTCTTAGTATAGAATATTTTAACTTTTTGGCATTAACAACAGCCATTGCAGGATAACCAAAGCCTCCAATATCCAAAGCATCTTCTAAAGGACGTTGGGCCCCTGCTTCAGTCCAGAGCCATCTAAAACAGAGAAATACATAACAAAAAAAAACTTTTAAAAAGTCCTGGACACATACCCCCACATTTTCTTCTTAAATTTCTCTCCCATTTCTTGTAGAATTTTCAAATAATTATTTCTGCATTTTGACTGACAGTCCAAAATATGCGGCAGTACTGATATAACACACAAAGGTTTGTCACAGTTCTCTTTAAATACTGACTCGTTTGTAATCTGAACAATAAGAAATTAAATTTGATATTAATTATGTATATGCTACTTATGTACTCACTTCAATCAGTTCTGGTGCTGGAATATTTTCAGCTAATTTTTCTAAAGCCCAATTAGTGATGCTACTGCCAGTTCTTCCACCATCATAGTCTTGGGCAGAGGAACTGTCTTTTTTGCCAGCTGGAAAATACTTTATGGTTGGGTATCCTTTCACTCCATATTCAGCAGCTTTAGAAGTATGAACAGTTGCATCAAGAGCTCCCAGTTTTACCTTGCCTTTCAGCTCTGTGGCTGCTTCTGCCCAATGTGGAGCTAGATTTTTGCAGTGACCACACCACGGCGCAAAAAATTCTACTAACCACATGTCATCAGATTGCAACACCAATTTATCAAAATTACTGTCTGTTAATTCTATAACATCTTTATCACTCCCAGACTGAAAATAATAATATAATGTAATGATAAGCAATTAACTGCTACAATTTTTGACTTAAATAGGTACCTTTGAGCCGGATCCACCCTGTTTGATTCCCAGTTTGGCATTTATTTTATTTTTAATAGCTGACAGAGCAGCTTCTGATAGTGCTTGTGCGGTTCTTGCTCCATTGAAATCTTCTGGTTTTTTCTTGTTATTACCGAATATTTTTACTGTTGGAAAACCTTGAACTCCATAATTACTTCCTATAGAACCTTCCTCTTCAGCATTCACTGCTCCTACTTTTACAATACCCTGCACAACACTTTCATTAAGAACAATTTTGATAATATGAAAAATACTGAAAAAAAGTACCTTTAAAACTTTTGCGGCTTTTTGGAATTCTGGTGCAAATTGTTGGCAGTGTCCACACCATGGAGCATAAAACTCCACTATCCAAATATCATCACTATTTATAACTAACGAATCGAAATTTTTTGATGTTAACTGAATAACATCAGAATTAGAACTATATAAAGCGGAAGTTAAAGTTAGGACACCTAAAACTTTGATAAAGATCTTCTCAATTAAAACTTTCAGTTTTCAACATGTTAAATGTTGCTTACCAGAAAGAAAAGTCAACGCCATTTGATGAAACATCTTTTTGGTATGTAACTATATCGCTTTGTAAAGACTTTTTTAAGATTTCTAATTTATAGCATCTTATAACACCGAATAAACTTTAAGCTTGTTTGGTTAGGAATCGTGGAGTGATTTTATTGGAGAACGAACAATTTTAACAGCGACATCTGTTTTTTTCTGCGTTCGTTGAACTTTTTAGTTTTTAACAAAACAACTTTATAAATTATAAAAACGTATAAGCAGAATAAGCCACTTTGTAAGAACAATCTTATTAAAAGAGTAACTTCAAATTTTCTATTTTCGGAATACGTCTAATTCAGTAATTCGGTTCTATTCTACTCTTGATTTATTTAAAAAAAAATTGAAATTGAGGTAGTGTTGAGGTCGACGAAAGTGAATACATCAATACATCTATCTGTGAAGTTCGTATGGATTATTGGGCACATTCTTATTTGTGGGTACATCCCCAAACAATACAACAGTCTACGACGAATGTTCGTAAACAGTAGTTCACACAACATACGGAAATAAATACTTTGTTTTCTATTGGTCTTTCGATGTTTGTGCGCATAGCATGTAATAGCTAAAGTCGTAAAGTCCTCATTATATAGAAATTTTAATAATAGCCAGATACTAAAAGCGTTTCACCTAACTTACTGACAGTAGTCTACCTAACCTAACCATCTTACTCCCCTCAAAATAGAATTTGTTGCTATCTGCGCGCGCAAACATCGAAAAACCAATAGAATATTTCAAATTTAGTTCCCTATGTTATATGGACTATTATTACGAACATACGTTTAACGGCGATGAGGACGCCATCTATGGTTTTAAAAATATGCAACTTATTTCACTTTTTTTTTCAAATAATGATACATTTTTTCCACTTTATATTCATTTATTTTAATTTATCCAAATTAAAACATACATTAATCCGATAAAAGTTTTGAGTTGCTGAATTAAATCAAATTAATGTTTTTAAAACAAAAATGAGAAATAAATAAAACAATTTGTTATTTATAATGTTTATGATAGAGTAACACAAAAAAGTTATAAAGTTAATAAATTAATAAAACCTAAAAAACAATAGAACAAAAAATACAATTACAATAAGTTAATACTATAAATACGACCAACAAAAGATCCACAATGTGTTTCAGGACAAATGTCACTTATTTTTTTTTTTTTTAATATAATATAATCATAACTAAATCTTGTTAATGGAGTCGCAATGCTAAAGATATCTGCGTAGTTTTATTTATTACATTTTATAAAGATAACAAAATAGGAGACGTTATGTCATAATTATATACTGTTTAATAGTCATTCATAAAGTATAAACAATAAATACTTAACAAAAAAATGCAAAGTAGTAAATTAGCTATTAATATTTAAAATCCCCGCTCTCAGATAAATTTATCATTATCTGTTTAATAATTCTTCTTTTAAAAGAATGATACTTTTACGTATTAATTTTGTATGTTTAAAAAAATATTTATTATTTTATCGGAAGATAAGTAATTATTACATACATACTTATGTATTTTAATTTAAAACAACAAGAAGCAGCTTAATTTGACTAAACTGGAAATTTATTTTGTATGTGGTAGTATTACTTTATGTTCAACAAAGTAACGTATAGTTAATAAAAAGTGTTGTCTAATGAAGTAAACAAGTAAATATCACAGTGAAAGGGCAAAACGTAAAACAAAAATAGTAACAGTAGGAGTTAATAACAAAAAATACAGTAGTTTGAGAGATTATGATTTGTTTTTTCATTAACAATGTAATTGTTGAGAATACAACGTGCGGTGATGATAGTTTGCGAATACCAAACTATGCCCACAAATAGTGAAATTTTCAAAAACGTTGTAAGTGGCAAGAATTCAGGTAACTATTTGTTTACACTTTTGCGATCGTTTTTCATTAAAGTAGTTAATAATAAGGAAAAACATCTATATTGGCAAGAATGAGTACTCTAATAACGTATACTGAAAATAGAACATCACTAAATACATAAATTTATCATTGAGGTGATCTATAATTTTGTAGTTTGTCTTTGAATAAAATAAAATATGTAATTTTTAACAACATCTATCATACAGTCTCATCTAATCACATGTTTCTATTATTAATACATATTTTTTTAGAAAATACACTTATTATTTACTGAATAACCATCAGATACGCATTGTGTATCATATTATTTTTTTTATTAATTTGAATAACTGGAATGATCAAAATATTTAGAATAACAGTCTTCTGAAATTTGATAAAAATAATAAAATATGCAAGGAACAATTAAATGTTAATCTTACTTAATAGAAGGTTTAACATTTGCATGCTCCTTTCATTTATTATGAACTTTCACCAAATGAAAGCAGTTTTAATAAATTAAAAGAAATAAAGGCGAAAAAGGTAATTAACGAAAGATGTAGAAAAAGAAAGTTAAACGATTAAAACTCAATAGCTGTCGTACAAATTTTGAAACCTACTTATATACAAAATATGTAATTTTATTTGCTACATTAAACTAGCATCTATTTCGTTACTTCGTGAACGACTACCAAGGGGTAGTGTATTAGGTATATTACTAACACAATATAGATTGATAATTTAAAGGCCTCAAATATTCATATTTCTAGCTACATGTTTTCTACTTCACCTACTCTTTTTTTGTTGGTTTTATAATTTTTCAACTTTTACAAATATTACCGATAATCAAATAAGTTTAATACTTTTTATAACTGTTTATAATAGGCCTTTGAACTGTTTTAGTTCGGATGATGCACCTTTTTTCGAGGTATAAGCATAGACACTAAATTTTCCCTAGATTATTATAATTGATGGATTTAAAAGCAATTTTTTGTATTACAATGATTAATTAATATTTTATAGCTTTTAAAAAGCCTTGTACATTGAGGCGAATCCTTGTTACGGTTAACTAAAAAGTGAGCCCTTCATTTGCACCGTTGAATTGTTTTTAGATGGAATTGTAAGGATTTTCAGTCGTCATCACCGAACATTAAAGAATATTGGCAAGATTGGATATTAATTTTGTTTAACAACTTAACATGTTAGATGTTAAAATGTCTCGTCTATTCCTGACTTCACCTTCTATCTCCACTTAAGTCAATGCAAACTTATAAGGTGGCACTGTCCATTTATTTATACATTCGTCACGTTATTCAGTGGCGGCTCGTGACTAATCAATAGGGTGGTGCCAAAATTTTCTTAGGTATAAGACGCGTGAAATACAATTTAAGTAATACGTGTATGTAACTCACCTGTAATAGTCTTTAGCAGAATGTTGAAACGCGTTTTCACTATACATAAATGTCTGATAATAAACTAGCATTATGTCCTCTACCCGATAGTCACTTAAGTTATTAAAAGTCATTTAAATTGATCGATAAACAAAATCCATTCGGCGCTCTTTTTTACTTGCAAAAACATTGATCACCCGCTTATTAAAATTATCGATATTATCGACAGCAATTTTTGATGAGAAACATCATCATTTTATAATGTTCGAATATTATTTTTTTATGGTTCAGTTTTTTGAGTATAGGTACTAATTTATATTTAAAGAAAGTTGATACGCTATTTGTAACCCCCTTCCCCTAAGCAACTTCCTAATTCCCTAGAATTTGGGATATTTATTTAAATGTGGCAACAACGAGAATTACAATTCTCACTCCAACTATATACCTACAAGCGAACCATGAATCACAGCCGTGCCAGTGTAGTGTCTGGCACGGATCCCCGCTTAAATCGCGTACCTCTCGCATCCTCTCTCTCCCCGCAAAGCTCCACAAACTGCGACTGTTTCGTGCCAATTGAATTGTGGCCCAGACTGCTATTGATACACATACACACATAAATATTATTCTTTAAACGAATAGTTTTATACTGTTTGTTTCTGCTTACTGTAAATATTTACTGAATGTAAGTAGATAATGGATTGTTTCGGAAAATATAATCCAAGAAAAAGACAAAGAAGTATAGATATGTTATTATCTCAATTTTAAGCTTAAAAAAAATAATTTTTACATTTTGTATGGTAGTGCCATGGCACCTTGGCACTTATGGAGCAGCCGCCACTGACGTTATTTATAAACAATTTATAGTTGATGCATAATTTGGTACCTATTGTCATTTACTATCAGGAAAACCAGACCTTTAATCCGCCAAAAATAAAAAGAAACAATGTCGCTATTATTAATATTAGGACAGCCTCTTTGTGTATGTTAAAAGAGGGAAAGGATTTCTGAACAGGTCCATTGTTTTGCTGGAATGTCTTCGGAGATAAACTGGGATGTTGCTCTTGTATTTCTCCCGTGGATTGTACGTCATGTACTTTCATAATCGCTCCTCCCTTAATTAAATAGAATTCGTTTTTTCTTTCATCAAGTAAATTATTTATTTTTGCGATCACTTACTTTAAAATCCCCGGAGAACTCGGTATCCGCTTTAAAGGCTGCTCCAGTTGTAAATGGTTACCGTTGTCTGATTTGGTCATGATGTTTGTTTCCGATTTCAATCCGAAAAGAAGCTCTGAATGATCCGCTGTTCTCTTTCTGATTTTTGACTTACTTTCTGGAACAGCTAAACTGAAAATAAAAATTAAATGTTCTTGTTAACAAAAAAAATAGATTAGTGCATTTACTTACGGTATAGGCGATGTAGATCTACTGGTGTTGTTTGAGCTTGTTTCATTAGTATTACTTGAAGTACTAAGTGGAGCTATTTCTCTGTTGAATACTGGATACTCGGTGTGAAGAATATGATCTAAGAGTTGACCCTTAACAGCATTTTCTTGTTTAAGCTAATAAAAAAAAAATAAAGCCCAAATAATATTTTTGATTTATTTTTTTTAAATTTACCTCTTCTAGAGTGGCTTCATTTTCCTTCAGTTTAGCTTCTCTCTGGGCCACCAAGTGACTGTGGTTCAGAGTCATACCGTAAAGCTTCTGAATCAAATATTTAGCTTCGTTTACGTCTTGTAGAGACACAATAATTTTTTGAAGATTGCTCTCTTCGCTTTCGTCTTGTGTTTCTTCGATTTCCATTACGTTTTGTTGTGCTTCCGCTATAGTTTCCTGGACGTATTTTATGTTCTCTTCTACATCTTCTATCAGGCTTTCCAACTGTGTTGTGTCCTGGTTTTTACCAAGTGCTTGGTTTCTGCGTTGATGTAGAATCTCCAATTCACGACCTGAAAGTTAAATAGTTATGTATATGGGTTCCCCAGGTGAAGTGAAGTGACTTACCCAAGGCTTCCCGTTTTTCTAAGAAATGCTCCATTCTGACTTCTTGTTGGACTAAACCGCTTCTGTTCATGGCTATATTGTTTATTGCTTTTTCTATTTGCGACCATTTACGTTTTACGGCTTTTTCGGAAAATTCATATTTTATCCTACCAGCTGCCTTAGCACTCAAACCTCGCATTTGATTCTTTCTTAAGAGAGATACTTCCTCTTGCTTACGCTTCAAAACTTGTTCCTAATAAAAATATTAATAAATACAATGTAATAATAAGTACTTTGATGATCAATAGATACCTTTATTTTGCATTCTGCTTCCATGGCTTTAAGGAGACTGGCCTTTTTTCTAGAATCCTTTCTCAATTGAGCTATTTCTCTAATTTGGTTTCTTTCTGCTTCCTTATGTCTTTGAGATTCTTCTTTCATTTTATTAATAAGTTTTACTTTAGCCTTTTTCATGTCGGTGAGTTCGTTTTTTAACAGTTGAAGTTTATTTTTCTGTTCGTTTTGATTCCTCAGTAACCGAGCATGTTCTTTTTGTGCTGCTTGTAACTTTTTAAGTTCCTTTTGCATTTCTGATAATTTTCTGCTGTATTCCTCTTTCACTTTTTTGACATTATCATCGTTATCAGATTTTACTGAATACGACTGTAACATTTTGTCTCTTTCGTCTTGTGTACTTTTGATTCTGGACTGGAGTTGTAACAATTTCTCTTCGTAATGTTGTTTCATAGTTTGCATTCGACGTTGAGACAGTTCCAATTCCTCGATAAGTTTTTGTTTCATATCGATATCGGTTGTTATATTAAGTAATTCCTGTTTCAAATCGGCATCGATGTCTTTCGATTCGTTATCACTTTCGAAGTCTACATCGGTGCTACTGTCAGAATCCACTTCCGACATACTACGGCTTTTGCTTTTCACCAGACATTCTTTTTGGAGTTTGAGTTCTTTTTTCGCTTCTTCGAGTACTAAGGAGATGTCACCAAGTGACATGTCCATACTGAATTTGTTGTACATGCTTGCGGATTGGTATTTGGCAAGTTGTTTTCTTAACAATTCGCAAGTGCTGTTCGACTCCATGAGTTTTGCTTGAAGTTCTTCGATTTCTTTTAAGTACCCTTGAATCATGTCAGCTACTTGACTGTCAGTCCCTGTTCCTATCCAACTTTTGGCTGCCTTTTCGGTTAGTAAAGCTGCATTTCTCGCGGAGAGATTTTCTACAGTTTCTTGCATAGCTTTCACTCGAGTCCTTAAATTGTTTAACTCATTTTGTAACATATTATTTTCGTAGAACATGTCGTTAACCATTTCGTTCCCGTCTTGTCCAACAATGCGTTTGCCTTGCTTATATTCCATAAGTTCCGACTGAAGTTGGGCAATTTGTTGTCTAAGTTGGGCAATAGTTCTGGAGCTTTTGCTCTGATTAATTAATACTTTATTTTTTATATTTCTGGCCCTGTTGGCATACTTTAACGTGTTCAGTGTTTCCATGAAGTCCCTGTCGCTAGGACTGATGCAAGCAATCATTACAGTTTTACTGTTGCCTCCTAAACTATCCTGGAGTAACCGGGTTAGTTTTGAATCCCTGTAGGGTATGTGGAGGGCTTTCCTGCTTGGATCGCCCAAAGCAGATATGACATTTCCTAAAGCTAATAAGCCACAATTAATGGAAATACCTTCCTTTGCTCGGTTTCCTGTTGCTCCTGTTCTTTTTAATCGTTCCGAACCTGCTAAATCTACAAAATGGAATTTTGATGTCAACGTTTCGACTTCATTACTACCATCATCGGACGGCACTAAGCGTTGTTGTTTCACGTGGACTGTAAAAATTGCATGAGAACGACTAGAATGTGTGTTCATTTGGGTACTAGCTGTTGTTCGAGACAAGGCCCCCATACGGAGGCACTGTAACGTCTCTTCCGCAGACACTACGGTCTTTAACATTATCCCTTTTACTTGTATTCCCGTGAATGGATCTTCGTGAATTTTGTACAGCTTTTCCTACAATTGAAACAAAACACTCAGTACATAGTTTTAACGTCTTCTTCGATATGCTAAATGTTAAATATGTTACCTTATTAAATATAGGATTAAAAAGGTCGATGACTTCTTCATTATATAATTCCATGAACTGAACCATTATTTGAAATTCCGGCGCAACCAAGCCGTTTTCTCTGGCAGTTTTGATTTTCGAATCGATCCCATGAAAGAGATGTTCAACTGCTCTCGGGATAATTCCCACCTGACTGGCATTTAAGTCGATATCAAAACCTGTACCCATGGTATAAGTTTTACCTGACCCTGTTTGTCCATATGCTAATACTGTTGCATTATACCTAATTTAAAATCAAATAACACACATTGAGAATAAATTATTGAAAAGTTACATTAGAACCAGGGTATGCAAAAGAGGTTGGTAAATGCCCATGTGGGTGGAAGACAGAGGTTGCAGCAACTCTTTTTTAGAACTTGTAGATACTAATGGGACAAACAACAAATGTTTCTTATTTATGAATTTTTAATGATTCGCTGAAGTGACGCCTTTTACAGTTTTCATTCATCGTGTCGTTTCACATGAATTATTTTTCTGAAGAAAGAAAAAACGCTTTCGAAAGTTAATTCTACCTAACAGAATTTACATGGATCATTAACATACTTTTTAAATCAGTAACATAAAGTTTAACCAGTTATTTATTATTTCATACTTTTTTAAAAACTCTCACTGTTTTTTGGAAGTGCGTAAGATGATTTTTTTAAGAAGACATTTTTTATTAAAGGAAAATATAATCAACGATGTACTTATTATGTTTTATTCTTAATTCTATTTCTAATAATGAACGGAAAAGCTCGCGTCATAAATCATTTTGACTAACCCATGGTGGATCAGGAGGGATTTTAAGTTTGCTAGGACATATGTGTGTACAAATATATAAGTACATTAGTTCTTAAAAAAGAATTTCTCCCTTGTTAAAAGTAACAAAAGTTCGGCAGCTGCTTAATGCTATAGTAGATATTTTTACAGACGTGACAAAATTATTTGTATTTACAAAATGACGAATCTTTAAACGACGAATTCATTTGTTAAAGTATGATTATATAACATGTTTCAGATTTTTTTTACCAACCCCTTTTAAAAAGTTAACTTTTCAAAATTTTACCCCTCCAAAGCAGATTCCACTAGAGATGCAACACACGTGTTGTAAACCGTTTCTTGACAATCTTCCATGTCAAAAACATAATCGTATGTGAATGCTCTGTCGGACCCCAGAAATATTTGGGGTTCCCCAGGGGTAACATTGGTGCAAACATTGCACATTTCAATAATTTCCCTAGGTATCTGAGGCCTAATTCTGTAATAAAGGGAATTTTATTTAATTAAGGAGATATAGGTATCAGAAGACTATTTTATAGCTAAATTTAATATTTTATTCGGTACTTTTGTTTATATAAAATTACGGACCGATTTAATTTATCACCCTGTATGTCTATCTTATTTCTGTGAAGAGATAATAATAATGCCCTTATAAAAAGCAAACGACTATCTCTATAATATAAACAAAGAAATCTTAAACAGTTCGAGGCTGGCACAAAGGTTGTTCATTTCATCAGTTTTCATCACAATGCTGTAGCAAACGGAAGTAAAATTTACAACAGCAGGATTTTTGTAAGTGTTTCAAAAATTTTGTTTTAAATTCTTCTTATTTTTTTTTTATTGTTCTGCAATACATTGCCTATTTTTAGTATTTATGTTAAGCATGTTATATATAGGTAGGTACATGAAAAAAAAAAGAGCTGCAACGGTCATTAGTGCCTTTAGTGCTAATTTTGTCGTATATTATTATTAGATTCTGAAACTACAGCTAAATTAAGGACCAGGTTATAGCGGAAACAATTAGTTTCAAAGTTAGTCGACTTAAAAACAAAAGAAACCATTTACTCAAAATAACAGGGGTACCTACTTAATAGAAGTTTGTACTGCTTATTTTACAATTGTTTCATGATGGAGAAAGCAGACGACGTTAGTTAGGCAAACTGAAAGTCCAAAATTTTTTGAATAAATTATTATTAACACACTCAATATAATTGTGCTAAAAAAATTTCCTTTTACTGCAGTCACTTTACATTTTCAGCAGTGATGTAATACATAGATAGATATTTATGCTATTTGTAAGTCTCAAATTAATTCAAAAATTATTATTGGATTTACAGAATAAATTTTAAGTTCTACAAAAAAGTATAGATTTATGATAATCAAGGATATATGTATATTGATGCTTTTTTTGGGCTTTATTATTTATAGAATTATTCTTGATAATATACAAAGAAAGATGATTTTACTGGATAATTTATATAATTAATCTAAAATGAAATATCTTAAACAAAATGATAACATAGTTGTTTTCATTGGTAACCCCAATATTCATGTTGTAGAAAATCATCTCACTAAATATAACTCGGTCATAAAGATTCAAAAACCAAAAAGACGAACGAAACTTGCTTCAAATATTCGCTCTGCAGATGGTCCCAAAAGTATGATAAATAAGCAGTAACTGTAACGTTCCTATTATAATTAAATTGTTTTACTAGGTTATTAATGAAAGTTAAAAATTACCACTTCAACAAGTAGTTAATAAATATGAAACTAAGGGTGCTAAATTTGTATTCTAAAAAATGAAAAGATAATTAAAAATTTTTTTAAGAGTAAAAGTTAACAACACAGGTGTAGGTATATTCATTCGGCTGCTCATCCTATTAGTTTGCTTGTTATTTTTGACTTAATCAAAAAGTGCAGTTTATTTTCTTTACAAACAAGATTTGTTGACTCTTTCCACCGATAAATATGTGTAAAACACCATGTCTTTATTGCATTAGACTGTTTTATAGCTTTAAACACTAAACAAATGTGTTTAGTGATAGTTTAATCGGTAAAAAAAATAAACAAATTAAAGTAGAGGAAATTAACATCTATGTACTATTATATTATTATATCGGTTATGATCTGAGTGAATCAAATTAATACGTATTATTTTTAGAATTTGTACCGAATATATGTATTTTGCTCTTGTTCCAAAGTACTCAAGAAGAGTATAAGATTTTTTTATTTGTTCGTGAAACCCACAACCAACGTTTCGCCCTATTATGGAGGCTTCTTCACGGTTAAAGTCCAAGCTTAATTAAACATCATAACAATGAGTTGCTGAGCCACATTACTTGTGTTTTACTTTTGACTCCTCTATTATGTTTAATCCTGAAGAAGCCTTCTATAATAGAGTGAAACGTTGGTTGTTTGACAAACAAATTAAAATCCTTACATCCTTCTTAATAGCTGGTTATTATGGTTATACCTCATTAAATTTTACTACAGTTACTATTTCGGTTTTTTGGGTATTAACAATAAGCCTAATTAAATTCGTATTATTTCTTGTTTGATATTGTTTTATTCGAGGGATCGGGCAAAATAGTTGATTATTTTCAATTAAAGAGACCGTGCAATTCACGTTCTATTTATTTCCTAGAATAAAGTAATCGTGAGAACCTGGTGGGCGATTTCTTTTCTCCAAGAACTTTTACTTTAGTAAATTATTGTAACTGTATCCGCAGATTTTAGAGAGTTAAATTTTAGAAAAATTATTTAAAATGTGAGTTTTTATACTTTAAAGAAGTATTACCTAATCTTTTTATATTCTTAATAACTATTTAATGTCAGTAATTAACTTTTTTAATTCACTTACACGCAGAACGATTTTTTTAACATACCTAAGTAAATAAAAAAAAATCTTTGATTGTGTTGTTAAATTACAAAACATTTACTTATATATTTGCCCTTTATAACAATTGAAGTTTGGTGCGTTTTCGAATGTATGTATGTATAAAGTGGTAGATATTTTTTTTAATTGAATACAAATTGATACAAACGTCGAAGTATGTATAAAGTAGCTTTTGCTTTATGTAACCATTTATGTCTGCCATTCATTGGCAAGTCAAGGTGCTAATTTTCTTCGTTATATTTGGTACGTTCGTATATGTTGCCCAAGTAAGGAATACAAAAAGTTTAATAATATGTATATAATGTTAAAGCAAAATACTCGATTTTATTAAAAGGCATAACGAGACAAAATGCTTCTCGTTAAATGTTTACATATCTATACATACATATTTATGAACATAATTTCAAAACTGGTTTCTTTAAATAAGATAGATTTTTCATTCATTTCCTAAAACGACCACTGCTGCAGGCGGTATGACATAGACAAATTAAATACACATCAACTTCTAAAAGTATAATTTTTTTTCCCTCGTTGTCATTTAATAAATAAGTTACAAAAATTATTACATAGTTGATGAAGTAGCGTTAGGTAATAAAATCAAAAATAATGTTTGATTTCGCAATATTTGTTTATTTAAGATAATTCGAAATTTTAAAAAATTATAAAGAACAAATTAATTTAATTAAGTGATTATGAGTTGACCTAGTTCGATGTAAGGGTGATAGATAATTTATTTATATTATCTTTCTTTGCGTTGTGCTTAATGGTGATGAAATGTAAATATTACAAAATATTTTCCTTACCTTACAGCCACCCTCACCGATATATTGTCTTCCGGCTCCATCTCGACTATTTTAATATAAATCACAGTTACCGAGACACAAATCACATTAATTAATATATAACTCAGTCGTTACTTTATTCATTGTTTATTTTTATTTATTAAATAACTTGAATAACAAAAAAATTGCGTTGGCATTTTTTTCGTAGCTTAATAAATATCCCGATCGGTACGTTGCTTTTTATCTTATCGTTTGTACGGTATCAGCGTTCTATTTTGTTATCTGCATTAGAAGACTGCATAATGACGTACCCGAGTGAAAGTGTCCAAAAGGGTATTATTATATATACCTATATTATAACTGCTTGAACCTAAAACACATCCCACGAATTTAAGACAAAAAGAACACGGGGAACCGAGACCGAGCGTGCAGCAACGACCATCTGCATTTCGCTTCTTCCGAACACCAACTGTCGATTGTTTTTCAGTAACTAGGCGCAAGCGTTGATGGAGTAAAATTTTTCTCCTCTTAAAATTACCATTGTTTGCACTACTACTAGCTATTCTATTGTTACCTGAACTCATGTCAGGTTTCAATGTTATCACTATCAGCGACTTACCTATACGACTGTGAGTATGCCACCAGGTATACTGCAATCATCAACGACTTAACTAAACTTCCAAATTATTCACTTGTAATACTTAATACAAAGTTATTGTTTGTAACAAAGTTGATTGTTGAAGGTGAAATTTTGCTTTAACTAAATGCTTAGTGCACAAACTTATTAAGTACCTAACCATGGGCTTAGCCAATAGGACTCAGGTGAAACGCTTGGTTACTATCACATTTTGTTTATAAATTCTAACCAACCTAACCTAACCTAACTAATCCAATGTAGCGCCATCTGTTGTTCGGAGGCGCAAATTATTGCAAATTTAAATCTATATAGTATTTTTTATTTTCAGGATGATAACGATACCTGCATATTGACAGTTAGGTATCTTTATTATCTTAAGTAGGCTATAAAAAATATGAGATTCAATTATAATATCCTGAAAATCAAAGGAATTTTGCAATGTTTAAAGCCCCCACCCAACAGATGGCGTCGCAAAAACAAGGTTTATTTGCAAACAAATTTACATTATTTAACCTGAAGTTTTAAAAAAAAATGACAGGGATTGACTACTTATATCTTTTTTATTGAATATTGTTATCATTTTGTAAATTTTTACATTATTCTATTCGAATATTAGATCGACGTTATTGTACTCTAGTCGCCAATTATCGTTTAGTCTGGCCTACGTAGAAGTTTTTAATTTTAGTTGATGCAGTTAATTTAGTATATTTATTTAATTTTTTTATTTGTATTATTTAATTTAATGTGGATAGAAATAATTAACTACTAACATTAAAATTTATTTTAACTTTTATTCCATGTCTGCTACGCCCATGCTTGTGGATGTTTCTGATACTCGTTAATATTTTTGTTGTTTAATTATCTTGTATAATTGGTCACAATAATAGATAGATTAATTGAGTAGGTTCAGGTTTTTATTATAAATTAAAAATTGAATTCACGTAACGTTGATTATTTTATTATTTTTTAATTATTTAAACAAAACGGAAGACTGGCAAACTTTTTCGATTTACCTATTCAGTTTATTTGATTTACAGAAAGAGAATTTTATTTGCACAGAAATAACGTAATATTTGTACGCAAAACACCTTAAATGTTCCTCACGTTTTGTTTGACTTTTTGGGTGTTCCTTTCTATCTTTGATTTTTTTATTTGTGTTCTACAAACACATCATTTGAATCTGGGATTTTATTTTGGAAAGGGGGGAGTTTACAAAAAAAATACGTGCGCTAAGAATGTCGAATTGTAGCTATTCTAATCCTCCTGGATCCGCCACTGACAAATTAGTATTTAGTCCTACACTCCTTAATGAAATGCTGCCCCCTAACCCACCTGTTCATACGTATAATATGTATGTATGTATGTACTTTTCATAATTTTCCTTCAGGGGACCCTACCTTTATATTGTACATTATACGAATGTGTCAAAAAAGGCCTAAAGCAAAAGGTATCTATCTATAGGTAACACTAATCTAACTAACTAACCATGTTTTTATTTTCTATTTTTGTCCTTGTTTCCTACGTACAGGTGCGCTGGTGCGCGCGCACTACCGACAATTTTTAATTTAGCGTTAATAATTTTCTTTGTTAAATAATCGAAGAATTCTTTAATAAATATAGCATTACGAGTACGCTAGCCGCTAGATATTCGATGAACGCGCTTCCGTGCACCTCGGAAGAGCGAACGCGTATTGTTTCTGCTTACCTCTCCAAAATTAGGAAAAGTAGTGGGCGAATCATATACATATGATGTGCGCATTTTAAGAACGCACGAAAATGTTCAGTATTTTTATTTATTTGCCCTTAATGTGATTAATAATATGATAAATAGGTATTACTGGGAAGTTCTTTAACCTTTAACGAGATAATACGAGACATGTGCGTTTATCTAATGGTGTGGATACATACAAAATAAATTTAATTTGCATACCTACACGCAGAATAGTATCGAAGAATATTACCTTGACTATAAAATAGGTCCAAGGTTCGCAAACACATGTACAAGTTAACTTACGTAATAAATGTATTTACTACTAGTTAATTTTCGCCACATGCTTGATAAATTTACAAAAAAAAATAGGTGAAAATTTAATATTTGATTTAGCATTTTAATAATTGCAACCAATACGTTTGATACGTTCTATTGAGTCGTAATATTAAAAGTAGAATTTATAACGTATACAATTTAAGTGTCACTTTCGTATTTAAATTATCTTCCTACAAACATATTTTTAGTATGTGTATATAAGTACATAAATATATTGAAAATTCGCATAGAATTTTTACTTAGCTATGTGTTAATAAACATGAAACATTCTAGATTATATAAATAACAAGTATTCCATATTCATGCAAATTCGAATGCTTTGTCACCCCTCTAAACCATCAAAATTAATTTTTGTCCTAATCTATTAATCTATTTTATAACCAAAAGCACTCGGTGACGATTAAATTTTATCTTTTTAAGGGCTTTCTGGGTTTTATCGGTTTTGGCATCGTCGAAGTTCTAACGTCTTACCACCGGTTGTACAAGACATCTTCAGGTGTTTTACATATTCCCTTAAACTCCAGAAATCTGCACTGCGTAGCTAATTATGGCATGGAACAAACGCTTCTGATTTTTTAATCAAAATTCAGGTATCTCTAGCACATTTTCTTTTTTAATATGTTACCATTTTTTATATGAATTTTTATTTTTATTTTCCAGCCTTTGTATTTATTTAATAGAATTAATATACATATATATTTTTTTTTAGAAATTCTACAATATCTAAGAACTGTTTAATATCACACAGCACAATTTTATTTTTAATTATTAAAATTCCTATGTTCTGCTGCTTTATGTATTTATTGAAATTAATTTTGTTCTTTTTTTTAGAATGCGCATCATCTAAGAACTTTTTCATTTAGTCTTCTCTAGCACATTTTCTTTTTTAATGTGTTACAATTTATTAAATAAATTTTAAATTCTATGCTTTGACCTTTTTATTTATTTAGTTAAATTAATATACTTTTTTACAGCATCCAAGGTTTTTGAATTTTATTTTGCACAATTACATTTTTAATAAATTACTTTTCTTTAATTAAATACAAATTTACATGTTCTGCGGTTTTAAAATTAATTGTGGTTCTTTTACAATTCTGCAGCATCCAAGGACTTAATTTAATTTTCTCTAGTACCTTTCTTTTTTAATATTTCTTTATTTTGTAGAATTTATTCAAGGACTTTGTGTTCTAGTTTTCTCTCGCACAATTTATTTTTTTAGTATTCGTAATATCTGGCTTAATTGGCGTTTAATAATTAAAAAATTATATTACTTTGAGGTATTTTGCTAGCGCATCCACCGAATTTTACTTAACTTTATCATGCAGTTTAATTTTATTTTTTGCAAATGTTTCACCAAAATTAATAATAGAAATAATATTATTTTAAGAAATGAAATGCTTCAAAATCAGTTTGATAAAAACTTAGTCTAAATTTTTTTGAATATCAACAGGCAATCATTCAAAAAATTACCTATAGGCAATCTGTTTAATTTACGTGCATGAGTGGTTGCAGTGGTTTATTTTAAACTCAACTTATCAGAAAAAATTTTTTACAAAATGGGCTGAATAAATGTTAAGCATAAAATAAAACAAAAAATGTTTAATTGTTTAAAAATATCTTAATTTATTTTGTGTTAATATATGTATGTATATTGAAAGTTAACTGAACAACCAATTCAAATCCAAATTCGCGCCATTTTAGTCGAAACGAAAATATTGTTTGAACGTTGTACAGTAAAATGTTTCAAGAGATTTTTAAAAAATAAGGCCTATTTTTTAAAATATTGTATTTCTGTTGTTAAGCATTTTAAAAAATATTAAGTATGATGATTGACTTTGGAGGTGGGGATTTTGTAAATGACAGCCAGCCATATTTACATCAATTCTTTTTTGGTTAAGCAGTAAGTGTGGGGTGATTGCTGTTAAAAAAAATTAGCAAAAATGAGGTAAATTTAATGATTTGTGACTGTTACCATTATAAACCGCACGTTTCTATTCAAATTTAAAATATTTATTGTATACTATTTTGTATCTTTTCTATAATTTACTCACAATCGTTATTGTGAAACCACATGGTTGTGATACAAATAATTTTTTCTATAATGGTAACCGTGTACTATTTTCGTTTATTTCAAAAGAATGTGGTTTCTTAATTTAAAATAACAAAAGCAAAGTGTAGTGTGGAGCCTTAATAATTTCCAAATATTGTGAAAATGTTATAGGTTAAGTATGTTTAATGTGCAATGAATTTTCCAGTTCGCTGAAACTCCAAAAGAGGCTTGCAGCCTCTGTAATGCGATGTGGCAAGAAAAAAGTTTGGTTGGATCCAAATGAAATCAACGAAATTGCAAACACGAACTCCCGTAAGTTACTACAAAAAGGAATATTACTAGGTCTTTAACAAATAAAACTTTATTGTAGGCCAAAATATCCGTAAATTAATTAAGGATGGGTTAATCATCAAGAAGCCTGTAGCTGTACATTCAAGAGCTAGAGTTCGTAAGAACACAGAAGCTAGGCGTAAAGGGAGACATTGTGGCTTTGGTAAAAGGAAGGGTACAGCAAATGCTAGAATGCCTCAGAAGGAATTGTGGATACAGCGTATGCGTGTACTTAGGCGTTTGCTAAAGAAGTATAGGCAAGCAAAGAAGATAGATAGGCATCTCTATCATTCGCTGTACATGAAAGCCAAAGGTAATGTTTTTAAGAACAAAAGAGTTTTGATGGAGTATATCCATAAAAAGAAAGCTGAAAAAGCACGTAGCAAGATGTTGAAAGATCAAGCAGAAGCCAGGAGAAATAAAGTAAGAGAAGCTAAAAAACGGCGTCTAGAACGTATTGCTACAAAGAAACAAGAAATCATACAATCTTATCAAAAAGAGGATGAAGCACTAGCTCAGGCTAAAAAATAAATGATTATAAAATAGTTGAGTTTCTTTTGATAAGAAATAAAATTAAATATATTAAATTTGGTCTTATTAAAATCCCATGAAACATCCTCTATAAAAATTTAGTTATCATGCAAAATTATTTTTTAAGATAAAGCACTATTACGGCATAATTGTTTATTTAAACATATTTATATATTATATTCATGTACAATAAAAAAATATATGGTATAATATTCAGTTAGATCTTGAAAAAAATCTTGGCACTATTAAAATTAAAATACAGCAGCTGAAATTCCTACAAATCAAAAGTTTTAATCAATTAGCAAAGTCGATATTTAATAATTACCTTATCAAAAGTATCCAGCCGTTTCTCTGTTAAGGACAGCGTTTGCTGGAGTTTTTCATCTTCCTTGTGTGCCTTACATTTTTGTTTTTCTAATGATTTACGTTCTTCTGCAATTTTTGTATTTATTGAGTGGAACCAGTGAAGTGAATTTAAATTTTTGGTTTGATCCAGCAACTCGATTATATAAGCCAAACCCATTGCAAAACCGTCATCGGTAAATGCTGCGCCCGTTTTATTTTTTTTGCTGAGCCTTTCTTTACACGCGATTATATGTTGAATAAAGTTTATTGTTAAGGGGGGAATTATAACATAAAAATTTTTTAAATGCATATTTCGAGATTCTCTGAATACAGGCGCAAACACGTTAAGCAACAGCTAAAATCAAATTGATTAATTTTCATATGACTTAATTCTTATTCAATAGGGAACCTGAAAGTATTCTGTTGCTTCTTCAAAGTTTTCCACAAGGTTTTTTAAATCTCTTTGGAAACCAAGTGAAGCAGCCTTAGTGTCCTCTGGTAAACTTTCATTTAACATTTCTGGTATTGTTTCAGCTTCTTTTAAATTCGGTATGAAACACGTAGCGTCCGCGAGACATCTCCTGCCTCCCGACCGTATCATTCGGACATAGCCCATCGCATTTCCTAAAACAAAAACCATTAGGTTCAAATTCGTTTGATCTATTATAACTATTACCTATTTGGGTAATTAATTTTCTAAATAAGTCCAAATAACTTTGTCCTTCTTCATTAACACCTAATTTTCGTATTCCAGTATTAAATTTTTCTGCTCTTTCATGGGGATACATTTGACGAAGTTCTTCTTTGTGATCAGTAAAATATTTAATATCTTTTAATAGCCTGGATTTAATTTGTTCGTCGAACATAAACTGCGAAAATATATAAAACTTTTTTTGAAGGAACTGGTAGATAAAGTTCACCTAAAAATAATTTAGTTAATAATAAGCTAATGTTTTGCGTGTGATTATTAATTAACAGTGGTATTCATAATTCCTATTCCATGGCTTCGAATTGAATTAGCAACATGTGAAATTCCTATCGTATTTAAATATTTGTTGTTGCTCCATTCTTCTATAAAAACTTGGTTGTTCAAGTTGTACATGTATTTGCTGACAAAAACGTCGATATTTCTCATTATTTCTAATACGTCTAGACCCTGTTCTAGAGTTTGCATAGGAAGACCATCTTCGACAGTCTCCAACGAATATTGTAGTTGCGCTAGTCTGAATTATACCAAGATTAATATAAATAAGTATGCAATATGTATGAGATAAACAAACACCTTCTCATCTCCCCATACGTCCTCCAGTCATGCAAAACCACCGTTGTTAAATTGTAAAACGTTGTGCTAAGATAATGCTCTATATCTTGCTTGATGTTTAAAAATTCATCAAAAAACTTAGTGGGAATGAAATTTTTCAAACTTGTTGGCGGAATATTTTCAAATGGACTTGCAGACGTAGGATTAAGATGCATATGCGTTTGTATTCGTAAATTTGTTTCTATTAATTGATTGAGTGGTTCAACCAAATACCTCTGAATTAAATTATTTACGGCTCTGCAGTCTTTGTCTTTAACCAAAGTCCTATGGTCTTCAAAAGCATCTAAAAGTAACTTTGCAAGAAAAAATAAATTGCACGTAAAAATCAAGTAAAATACACATACATAAATTCTAGATACATCTGTCTTTGTGGAGATAACTTTTGATAAAAAAACTGGTACTAAAGTGCTATGCCAGTGCATGAACGATCCATCAAAAGAACTTTCTAATAAATCGTTTATAGTAGATATTACTTCAATACAATTAATAATTGATCGCAATTCTGATAACATTCCTGATGGAACCCCACTGGCCGATAATGCCAGTTTAGTTACTAAAATTCGTTGGTACGTATTTGGCCCTTAAGAAAGAATGAAAGTATTTTGCATGATCCTTTTGTGCTTAATGCGTACTATTACCTTTCAATGCATTTTCGGCCACATTAAGAGATGATATTATATCAAGTTGTTGTTCTTTATACGACTTTTCTCTGATAAAACTTTTCTAAAAACAATTTTATTTAAACCAAATAAAATGGAAATAAAAATTATATACCTTGATGGTAATTAATTTTGATCTTGCCATGTGAGTAAGGTGTTGGGCAACAAGGGATGTAGTGTAAGCCAAAGGGAGGCAATTCTTTTGAAATGTAAACTGCATAGCTTTCATAACTTCCATGAGTTTGAATAGAGAAGAAAGCGTTGATTTTGTTATTGGTTTCCCTTCTTCTTCATGCAAATTTAAAATCCATTTAGAGAGCTTGCTGTTTTTTACAATTAGTTTCAACCCTGCAATAATTAATGAACAAATCTCTTGAAGATCTTTTTCTTTAAAGGAATGCATATCTTTCTTTAACACCTCCCTTATATCAATGATCCATAAACATGACTAAAAATAAAATTTGTGAGTGAAATATTATTAATTTATTACTTATTTATACCTCTACAAATAGATTATATGCGTCTTTATAAAAATTTTGATCAATCAGTGTTATTTTGTTCCCTCTGTTATTTGTAAGAATTTTCACATCAGTACTCCTTCCTAAATTAGGGATCTGTTCCATCAAAAATTGATCGGGATATATCATCACAGTACCATATAGAGTGCAGGCAACATTCTAAAAAATTAATTTAATGCGACTTGTACTTTTTATTCCATAAAAATATATTACCTTTCTGTTTACTTCTGCAAGTCTTTTATAAAACTTCTTGTCTAATGTACCAAACAATTTGTAATGGAAAACGAACATAATATTTAATTTGAGCCAATTTGGAATGTAAAATATGCTTGTATCGTCTTTTTCTAATTCTAATAATAACTGATTAATATACAAAAAAAGTTCATTGGAAATACTGCTGCTTTTAAGAGATATAAGCAGATCTTCTTCTAAACATTTTTCAATTGCGTACTGAAAAATACAGTTATCGGTTTAAGCTACATTTTTAATTCGTTATTAATTACATTAACAACTGTTCCTCTTAACAACTTCATTTCTATCCTGCCAAGACTTTCATCCAAGTCTCGAAGATTATCTAAACTGACATCAAACTTCTTTGGGTTGTGCAGTCCCGACTTAACAATTTTACAATAAAACAGCCATCCATTTTTAATATTAGAATTATTTAGCATATTATCAAGTGTGACTAAACATACCAGTAAATCTCCTAAACTACTTAGTGGCTCCTACCAGAAAAATTAATGTATCTTATAAAATAATGGCATTAAATAAAGATAGGGAGAACACTTACAAAAAAACAAGTAGATGAAGCCCCATTATATAAATTCTTTCCTAGTAAAGCACATAATTGACGTAAAATTAGCCCAATAACATTGTTACAGCGTAAAACAAAAAAATAAAGATTTTGTAAAACTTCTATTAAATTGTTGGCTGTGTCTATAGTTTCTATATGTTTTACATTATCTGAAATAATACACAATCTATTTAATGGACTGACAGTGAATAAAACAAACTTACCATCACGGTAGTAAGTAAGCGTAACATAAAATTGAGTTTCAGCCTGTTTTGCAAGGAATGAAGCCTCTTGGCAAAGAGATCCTAGACTAGCTAATATTCTACTCAGCAGTTTATTATCTGAATGAACTATATTTATAATATCCAAGTCTTCAAAGGGCTTGGTCTTAAAAATTACAATGAGTAAATGTTCAATTATTCAAAATTAAATATAAAACTTACGAACCTCTACATACGCAATAGGCTTGCTTAAAAGATTATTACGGGGTATATTTTGTATAAAAATATTTAAACGTGATTGATAGTTGTTTAAAAAGATACCATAATTATGTAGTTGTTCTTTTGCTGCCCTTTCTAAAATTTGGAATTATTTTTACATGTATATAACTTTCAATAGTTTTACCTTCAGCCTCTTTATTTATTTTGCGTTCTATCAATTCTCTAGGTTCTAACATTCTTAATTATATGTATAAAAAATAAAATAAAATAATTAGTAGGGTTTTGATAACAATAAAAAAAAGTAAGGTTAGCTCACCTTTTGACGTTTCAATAGTATTTGTGAAATCCTTGGTATTAGGTATGCAACCCATTAGATATCGCAGTTTTTTTGAAAGTAGAACTTCATAAAATTTAATCTAAGACTTACTAAAATTACATAATAATGAAAAACGCTATCATAAGATGTAAATTCTCTTTTATAGTTGTATAAATTAAATCTTGGAAAAAATTACTACGTGTTTCAATTAGAAAGAAAGAACAATTATTAAAAATCATTGAGATTCTTTATTAGAACATCCTTCCTACAATAAATTACATTTATATGAAAAAAAACTAAAGTGGACGGACTCTCTGAGATTCATAAAATTATTACTTAAAAAGTTACAAAAAAAAATATTACAAAAGTATATGTATAAGAATATAAAAATTATTTCTGATCTATTGTACTTACAGGTACAAGTGTTAAAAAGTACTTATACATTCAATGATTCAATAATGAACACCTACAACGCGGTTTGTGTTAACAGTAATACTATGAAATCCGATTTATTTTAACATTAACGGAAAATAGCGTAACTTGTTAAATTAGTGTTCTGCATTTTATGAAATAGAAATGTGCAAAAGACTAAAAGTCCATCAACAAATTCTATACAAAAAGATACTTATTAATATCATGGATGAAGACATATAAAATATTTAAGGCAACAAGTGAAAAACATGTTAAATCACAACTAGACATAATTCCTCCATTTTTATAATATGACGGATCCCCTACAAAAAAATCAATTTGATGCCTTTATAACGTCATTTAAAAGATAGATATGTAATTAACTTACCCATTTGGAAAGTGAGAGCTGGTGAACTCATTCTACCATCTCCTCCATTTGAATAAGCCAGAACACGCATTCTGTACGTTTTTCCTGGCGATAGATTCGAAATGTATGCTTCTAATTTTCCTCCCACAGGAATAATAGTATCGTTGGCTTTTGATATATCCTGGTCGACTTCCCAAACACGTATCTAAAAAAATTATTAAAATTAGATTTTCAACAAACAATGCTCAAGTATAGTTGAAATAAACCTTATATCCCTGTAGAGGTTCTTCTTCTAACGACGGCTGTACGTAACGCCAAACCACATGAACTGTAGATGGGTTGACACCATAAACGTGAACGGACGAAGGCGGTTTTTGAGGAGCTTTCCTAAACGTTCGTTCTACAAAAATAAATCGAAATTAAGCAATATTTTCTTCATACACATTCTGTTTTTATTTACCAATATAACGTTCACTTTCTGGACCTTCTCCTGCTGAATTATATGCCATAACTTTAACAAAATAATACGTATCTGGTTGCAAACCCACGATGAGTGCCCAGGGTCTCGTTGTACGAGATAAGTAGTAGACACTATCTTCTTCTTTAAAGCCTTTCTTCCAATATTTAATCTGTAAAAAAAAGGACATTACAAAAATGTTCTGTAAGTAACGAATAACGATTGCATACTCTGTGTCCGATAAGTTTTCCTCGAACTTTTTCTCTTGTTTGTTCAATAGGTTGCCAAGAAACATTGAGAGCTGTAGAATTGTATGACAGTGCAACTGCAAGTTGGGGAGCCACTTGTGGCATATCTTCAGCAGAATAAATAACGGCCTCATTACTTTCAGGACCTGCACCTTTTTCATTAAACGCCTGAAAAGTAAAGGCAACCGATTCATTTATTTAACAATTATCGGCTTATTTGTTTAGTGTTACCTGCACTTTAACTACATATTGTGTGTAATAATAGTTTGAATCAATATTAACAACTGCTCTGCCAACGTTTCCCAATTCAGTTAATAACAATGTTTGAAATTCGACTTCATCGTCTTTCCTTTTCCAAAATATTTTATAGTGAATACCAGGACCGTTTTGTTCATCTTGACTAAGAGGTGTCCATGTAATCGTTAAGTCGCCAATTTTTCCTCCGCCACCTCCAACATTTTTTGGAGCAATATACGGTTTATCTGGAGGAGTGGAATGTCTCGGACTTGGAGCTGAAGGTGGTCCCATTCCTAACTGGTTCCAAGCGTTTACCCTGAACTCATAAACCGACCAAGGAGTAAGAACGTTTTCAATTACCGCTTCCTTTCTTCCTGTATACCGATCTATTTTCTTAGCGTACACTCCATGGGTTAAATTAACCCACGTCGAATTCCAGTTAGTTCTTCCACTAACTGTGTAACTTAAAATGGGTCGTCCATGTGAAGCGCTATCGGTCCACCGAAGAATAACTGAAGTCTTCTTTATTTCGACCACTTCTAAACCTCCTATAAAGAACAAATTATAGTTATGCTATTTATATTCATTTTTGTTTACCAACCTGGGGGACCTGGGGGGCCTTCGATAACAATATAGGACTTCGACGATATTTTGCCGACAGCTGATTTTACCAAACATTCATATTCGCCGGCATCCGAAAATGTAGTGTTTATTATGTGTAGATTCCCTCCATCCATGTACTTCAAAAATTAATTAAAGTAAAATAATTTTTACAAAAAATAAACCTTACCAAGTGCCCATTTGAACTTAAAACGTCTACGTCACGAATTCGCATGCCATTATGTTTCCATATGTAGGCCACATCTAACATTTCCTCGGTTTCAGCATAACAAGAGAGAAAGATGAGGTTGTTAACTGAAGTAACGATCCTTGGTCGTAACGGTTCGAGTAATCTAGGAGGATCTGAAAAAAATAATCAGTATAAACACTTTATTTTAAAAAAAAAAGCTTTAACTCACGAAGTACTATTAGTCGACCTCTTGACTCGTCCATGCCAAGTTCATTACTTGCTGTACAGGTGTAAACACCTTCGTCATCTCTAGAGACGGGGCTAATTACTAAATTACCAGTTTCGTAAATACGACGATGACCTCCCGCGCCTGCAATAAATAAAAATTCGTATAAATTGAACCAACAACAGAAAACGTTGCTAAACAAACCAATAACATTGCCATCTTTCTTCCAAACGAATTTAGGTCTAGGAGCTGCTTCTGGACTACACTTTATAGTAACATTTCCCTGTTCAGCAGCGTAAATTTCTGATTCTAGAGGATGTTTTTTGAAGGATGGCTTAAAAGCTAAAAGAAACCGGTAAAGAAAAAACAATTTACAATAGAAAAAATTGAAATTACCAAGCACTCGTAGTTGTGCTGAAGAATACCTAGCTTTTAGAGTATTTGCAGCTCTACACTGATACATTCCTGGATCTCTTTCATCGTTAACGTCAAGTATTGTCAGCACATTGTCCTGGATTTTTATTCTTCCTGTGTCTTCCGGATCCATATAACCCATCACTGAAAATAAAACATTAGAATTCACAGGCTCATAAATATTTTGAAGTATTATTCTTTACCCAACTGGCGTCCGTTTTTCCACCACGTATAGTTCACGTCAGGAATACCGAAAGCTTCACAAGTCCATACAAGTTCACCTCTACTATCAACATGTTTGTCAGTAAGTGGAATTGTAAAATTTGGCTCAGCTACAAAAAAAATACACAAAAACCAGATGATAATAATAACAAATGAAGACTTACAAATAAGTCAAACAAACCTTGTATGCTAAGCATGATGCTATTTTCCAATGAAGATCTATCATTAGTTGCTCTACAAACATATTCTCCTTGATCTTCCACCTGTACATTTGGTATAACTAAAACTCTGTTAAAACTAGTTAAATATGAATTTCTGGGCAAATTTCCTCCTTTGCGTGTCCAGTTGTAGCTTGGAATGGGACTAAAAATAGTAGATATTAATATAAACCATTCCAAAAAACATCTAAGAGACATACTATCCAAAAGCAATACATTCCATACGAACGTCTTTCCCAGCTATTGGAGCTTCTGGAAAAGCCTTAGGGAAATTATTTGGAAACTTCAACTGTTGGTAATTTGCTACAATAACATACCTAATTGTAAACTGAGATTTCAATTAAGTTTAATTGCAACTTACAATGAGGATTAACTCTTAGTGGAAAGAAAGGCCCATTCTTTCCAGTGTCAGATACCTGAGATTGTACACTGCAACTGTAGTTGCCTCTATCAATAGTTTCTAAAGCTGAAAAATAAAGAGCACCATCGTATGACACAAACACTCGTTTGTCTTCTTCAACAAAATTTGGGAAATAATCGCGTGACCAGTAATATCTTACTGAAGGGAAATGGTTTGGAGGGTCACAATACACAGCTTTCCCCCAGTTTTGGTCACCTGATTCCGGCGACCGTTTTAACACAAACTCCAAAATAAAACCGAAATTTAACTGTGCACTCTCTGATATTATTGTACCAAATCTGTTTGTTGCCTTGCAATGATATGTAGCACGATCAATTTTCTATAAAAAAATTAATAATGATAATTATTGAATTAATAATTTCATATTGTTACATTTTACCTGTTCAGGACTATGAATAATAAGAGTGCCTCCACTAATAGTGTATCTATTACTAGTATCTGAAAGGGGATCAATTTTTTGGGCTATAAGCCTATCATTCTCATAACTTTCCCTGAACCATTCATATGTAGGAGTTGGATATCCTCCAACTAAACAACTGTAGGAAAATATAAACAGTATTACATACAAATAATCTAGAAGGTGTTTCAACTTGCCTTAATGAAATATCGTTAAAAATTCTTCTTTTGGATAAATCAAAAGTCACATCCTCTGGTTGTTTTATAAAATAAGGTCCTCGAGGAATGTATTCTGGATTGTCTATGTCAACTCCATAAGTATAAGTTCTGTCATCAGTAACCAGTCTTTGCAACAACTGAATATTGCCTTCACAAATAAATAACAAGCGTTCATCTCCCCTGATTGGATGAAAACCCCATTTCATTAGGCTTTTGGAGAAATTATAAGCCAAATAATCTTTTCCATATGAATCAATATTTCCATAGGGGTCAACATCATTTAGAAAAGCATTTTCCATGTTTGATAACTGAGTACCATCCGGATTTTGCCAATAATTAGGAGATTGTTGATGGGCACCTGTGTACCACTGGCGGTGCTGTGGGTCTTGCCAGTTTAATTGATGTATAATAAACCCATGCTCATCTAATGTATTTATTGATAACAAATCTACACCTCCTTGTTGTTCAGGTACGTATGACTTAAAAAAGAATTATTACATTGTGTACAGGTACACTGCAGTATAAATAAATTTCATACCTGGCAAATTTGCCTAGCTTCGTTATATGGGCGCAAAGGAGATTTAATAAACCTATAGCACGATTGCTGAAACTGTATCCAGTACTGAGGACATTTCAGCTGCTCATAAAAATCGCTATTTACACTGTTAATACTGTAGACATTATTTTGTGCACTTATAATAAAACTACCACAAAATTGGTAAATGAAAAATATAAATGGCCACATTTCCTAAAAAACAAAACAGTTTAATTTAAAACATCTATTCTTAATTAGAAGTCTTGTATATGGGACACACTTTGTTTATGTTCTTGTGGGAGTGGTCCTCTTTTCTCTATTTATATTGTCGCATTTAGAAGATATAACTAATTAATAATTATTTGAATTACTTACCGAGTTACATTATCTCATTTACAATAAAAAAAAAAAAAATTATTTCACACGAAACACACCTTCTTCTGATTCACGCAATTAAAAAAAACCACAAATAACACTAACAACAAACACACAAATGACATTCCGGACCATAGACACATTAATTTACTTATCGAACTACAGAGCTGCGAAAAATAAGGATTAGATATATTCAACAGAAATAAAAGAGATCTGAGCTGTCAACGTTGTGTCAGTTGCATAGCGTTGATCTAATAGAGATCTGCAGGGAAATCATAACCTATGTTTTAAATTATATTATTAAAAATTGTCTATATCTGTTAATAACAATCCTTTATTATTAATTTGAATAAATCATTTGTTTAGCAAAAAATTCATACGTTTGAAAGGATCTCAATTTTAAGTAATTAACTGGGGTTAGGTTAGGGTCACTTTTGGGAGACTAGTCCAGTCTCTATGTCTATAAGTAAATACCCCGACGACAGAGATCCTGTCGGTTCGTTAGCTGTCTCTTTTCAAGTTGTATCTTTTTTTTTATAATTCAATGTTTATGTTAAATCTGCAGAACTAAAACTTTAATTTGAAAACATATAAACATTTCTAAAAATTATTTTATACATTAATTCATATCAATGTTATTCAATTTTAAAAAATATTATACCTCAGACGTTGGTCTGTTTGTAATTGATTTTTTTGAGCATATTCTAACTATACTAGTTAGAAAAACAAGTTATAAATATTATTACAAATTTATTACAAAGCAACAATTTCACTGAAATTTAATACAAACGAAAATGATAAACAATAATGTTCGTGAATACATTTCAGTATGTTGAACGATAAACAAATTTAATTTATCGTCTTTTATTCTTTTTCTTTTGGTGCGTCTTTCGCAAATTAGGTCGTGCAGCTGGGGATGGCTCTACACTAGAAACAGGGCTCTCTTGGGAACCGGCCTCTGTCTTAGAAAAGTCACTACAAAATAAAGATTTCATTAATAAGCAGTATCAACGATGTTTTAGAACATTTTACTATTGATCTGATTGTCCTGATGCAGTTCCTTGTGATCCTTTGATTACTTCTTTTACTCTTCTGTCCCTCTTCTTCCGGTAACCAGATCTTTCGTATTTTGGCAACCACCGTTCTGGGTCAGGTGAAATATTCGGGTCGTAATACTTCGGAAGTTTACCTTTACGTTTTTTAGTCCTTTTCTTTCTCTGTGCTGTATCGCCTTTAGGTGTACTGTAAAAATAATTGTAAAATTAAACTCAAACAATAATATTTTGGAAAAAAAATACCTTGGGGACGTCTCAATTTTTGTAGAAACTTTCTTTATTGTAAGCCAGCTAGAACTTTCTAACGACTCCAAATCAATATTCTTCGCAAATACGCCAACAGAAGGCAATTTTTCGCTTAGCGACTTCGCTTTATTTTTATCAAACTACAAAAAACTCGGTGTAGTGCTTATTAAATAAACAATTTTTTAATTTTTTTTACCAAGGAATAAACGAGTACCAATTGTGCTATTGTCTTCTTATCCTGAGGATTAAACTTTAGTAACTCCTCTAAACTGCTTGCAGCTACTTGTGGATGACCGTTTTGAATATGAAATTCAGCAGCCTGTCTCCACATGCTGCTAAGATCACCTTCTACCTAAAAACCGAATTAGTACAGTAAAAAATTACTTGAATATTTGATCTTAAAAAAATTACTTTATTTTTCTTATACCAATCGACGGTCTTTTCAAAAAATTTTGAAGCTGTTTCTTCATTTCCCATACCTAAATGCAGAGTAATTAAGGCACCTACAATACCCGGTCTGTAAGTATTGTCGCCCAAACTTTCTAAAATTTTGCAGGCTTCTTGCTTTTCTCCCTATACAAAAAAAAAAAACAGAATACAGAAAACAGAAAAATTATTTTTATAAGTGCTTAAGCACTTACTTGAGTTAGTAATAGCTGAGTACAAGTCAACTTAATAAGAAGATCGTCACTGGTGTTATTAGTCTTTACATTTTTAAGAATATTAACTGCATTGAAAACATTCTCCTTTTTGCCAGTGCAAAGTGCATTAATGATGTGTGCCTGGCAACCCAGTTCAGGCCAATTTTGTTCTACTAATTTGCAAGCTTTTGAACATTGTTCAAACTGATTTGTATAGTATAAGAAAATGGCATTATTCAGTGCAATGTATTTTCTTTGCCTTGAAGGTAATTTATGAATCAACGAATCGCTTGTGGCACTTTTAATTTTCTTTTTTGAGTCGAAAATATTCTGGTCCTTGTTGATAACAACCGAATTATTTCCAGCCACTGCAATCAGTGCAGAATCGTCCAACTTCAATTTCAAACATGACATATAAATTTGCTGGGCTTCCTTAACACGTCCAAGCTTTTGGTACACATAAGCCAGTTGAATCCTATGAAAATAAATGTAGTTTTTAGTATTTTTATTGTAGAAAATCAAGATTAAAAATACCTTATCAATGAAAGTTCAACATTAATTTCTTCTTCTGAACAGCCCTCTTCTTCTAAAGAATCACGGCATAATTTTTCACACTGTTTTAGCTTTTTTTCGGCCTCAGTAAATTGTTCTAGAGTAATTAGAAGACAACTTTTGTTGTAACATTGTTCATATGTATCTTCTGCAATATTTTGCAATTCGTCTACCTTTAATAGCGTTGTAATAAATAACAGAATTGTTTAAACAAAGTAAATACTTACAATTGGCTCTTTATTTTCTAAAAATGAAAGAGTAGCAGTTAAATTGGTTTTACGTTCATCTTTATATGCATCATCCACTGTGTTAAGTAATTTTTTATATAAATTAAAGGCATCTTGATATTTTTCTAACCTGTAAAGCACTTGGGCCCTCAACTCTTCAGTTTTGTTATCTTTTTCATCATTTCCTAAAGTGTTAAGGGCTTGTTCTGTTTGGTTTAATCGATATTGACAATATCCTTTTTCAAATGTAAGTTCACTTAAATAAAACATTTGTTAGAGATGCTTCGTAATTAAAGGTACTTGTACTTACCCTAAACTGCTCTGATTTTTATTGATGACACTAAGAGCTTCATCAAATTTAGATTGTTGTATTAAACAGACAACTTTACAGTGTAATGCTTTATAATCCGAAGGTGCCATGTGAACAACTACAAGAGTAATTAAGACAATTCATAATTATTAAGTCAGACATATGCTACTCAACACCTAGAACTTACTCCTATTTGAAGCCTTAAATGCACGGTCCCATTCACCATCCTGACTATATCGAAATATATCGTAATAAGTAGACGATAATAATTTTTCCCTGGCAGCTTTATCGGCCATTTCTTTTTCAAAATACACGAAATAAATTTAAAGTGAAAACCTACACAATCAACTTATAACCTCTTTCTAGTTTTCATTTAAATAACATTAATAATTTTGACACATTCAGGTATGACATATCACGTGGATGTCGTGGACAGTCGTGGATGACATTTATGCACATTTATGTAATTAATTTTATTATCTATGTTTAAGTGATCCAAACGATCTAAAATACTCTAGAATATTTGCTGTTTTTGAATGTATCTTAATATATCTATTATTAGTAGATTTTTTTGTTTTTGGTTATTATTTATCTATGATCTGTGAAAATAACCTAGGAATTTCCTAATAAATCGATTAACGTCAATTCACAAAAATTTGAAGGTACTTGCCATGAAGGAAAATGTTCCGGGATTATTGATTAGTAAATCAATATCAGTTAAAAAAAACGACAGCTAGTGCGCGCAGGCATATCCAGAAGTTCGATAACTAAATATTGCAATTGGGTGTGATTGGGTGCAACAGTTTGTTGTGTCTCCTTGTGAATTTAATTGAATAGTGAATGTACTGTTTTCAGTGAAATATTATGATGAATTTAAATTCTCCAAAGTAAGTTAACTGTATTTTTTATGTAGTAAAAGAAACATGTTTAATTTATTCCACAGGTTGTCTGTAGAATATTTAAATTCTGTATTAGAAGAAGAAGATAATTTTTACGGTTTAGGAGTTTTAGCAAAATTGAAAGGTTTTATAAAAAAATATAGTAGGAATTATGAGAAAGCATTACTGTTTATATTGACGGAAGATAGGCAAAGATTTAAAAACAGTAAAGATATTGACATTAAAGATCTATTTGGAAGCTGCCCATTTCAAGAACTGCAACAGTTGGTTAAGGTAATAAAAAAAAGAAACTTTAGGCTATCTGCAGATTATTAAAAAAAATGGAAGTAGTTTTTCTAATTAAAAAATTAATTTTGGTAGTATGCCATGTTAAAAAAAATTTTTGATTATTAAAATAAAACCATGAGAATATAGTTCTAATATGTTTATTAAGCATGTTCCTGTAATTTTGTAATGTAAAAATATTTATAAAGACACAACTCTATAATATAATTACTCTTGGGACGTTTTTAAAATTACATCCATTTTTAGTGGGCTGAAAAACTTAAAGATGTAATACCAGCACATTATTTTGATAAAATATCCAATCATACAGGAATAGATCAGACAAAATTAAAAAAAGAAATAGGAACATTGGTTCAATTTACTGAGCCTAAGGTGGACAAGTTCTTTCTTGATAAAGTTTCTAATAAGCATGATACCAGTCAAAAATCGAAATTTCTTGAAGGTTTTAGTATGCGTTTTGAACCTGATAATCAAAAACCTTCATGTTCCTCAGCAGGAGTAACAGCAGCGCCAGTAGCTAAAACTTCTAAAACCACATCAAATAATTCTGATTGGCTAAAGTCTCAATATAATGCGTATAAAGGCTCTATAGCTCATTTGAGTTGGGAAGATTTTTATGATTATATTATAATGACGTTATCAACTAAAACTAGTCAGGAGGATTTACAAAATGAACTGTTTGAAATGTTGGGATTCGAATGTTTTGATTTGATTCAAAGTATAATACAAAAGAGAGATTTTATTCTGAACAGTATGTTAGCTGTGCAGACATCGTCTGAAAACAGTAATTCTGAAACTAGAAAGACATCTGCAGAATTATTGAGCAAAACTGGAGGTAAAATTAAAACATATCTACATTAGTCAGTAGCACATTAAATGTTAAAAATTCTAGTGGTCAAGAGACCAGTTCCAGCATTAAGTAGTCAAGTTATAGTTTATTCAAAAGAAGAAAAACAACTTGAAAAGAAAAAACGCAAGTTAACAAAGAAGATGAAAAAAAATGGGATTAGTGAGAAGTTTGCTGACACAATTGATCAAGTGTAAGTGCATTTATATTTTAAATATTTTATTATGTACCCAATAAAAATCGTAGTGAAAAAAATCTTGATGTGGCAAAACATGAACCTTTATTCAAACCAGTTGCAAATCTCAATTTACCGCAGTTTGAGCATGTCCACGATGAACAAAAAGAAATTCGTCAAAAAGGTGAACATAGGAAATTCCCAACATACATAAAAATTTAAATTTTATGAACATTTCAGCTGTAATATGCGGCAAACCTATTACTATACCATTTAATGCAAAGCGCACTAGCAACAAAAAATATGAAGAGGTCACGATACCCGCAAAAGAAATAGCAAAACCGTCTGGAAAAATTGTATGTGTTAAAAACTTGGATGTTGTTGGAAAAATGATTTTTCGTGGCGTAGAAAACTTCAACCAAATCCAGTCGGAAGTATTTCCTGTTGCTTATTGTAGTAATGAAAATATGTTAGTTTCAGCACCAACTGGGGCTGGTAAAACTAATATTGCGCTTATGACCATTGTTCATCAGATTAAAAATTGTATTGAAAACAATGTTGTTCAACTCCAAAAATTTAAGGCAAGTCCAATAATAGGCCCTTTATCTACAGATAAAAAAATTGTAACCTTTTAGATAGTTTATGTATGTCCAATGAAAGCTTTAGCAGCTGAAATGGCTTATAACTTTAGTAAGAAACTGAGTTGCATGGGTGTAGTCGTTCGAGAACTAACAGGTGATATGCAGTTAACTAAACACGAAATTATGAGTACTCAAATGTTGGTAGTTACACCTGAAAAGTGGGACATAATAACTCGTAAAGGAACCGGTGTGTTTTTTTATTTATCAAATGAACTCTATCAACTGTTTAAATTTATTTATAGCTGATGTAGAACTCACAAGTCTATTAAAACTTCTGATAATTGACGAAATTCATTTACTGAATACAGACAGAGGTCCCGTTATTGAAGCATTAGTAGCTAGGACTTTGAGACAAGTACTTTCTTCCCAAAATATGATCAGAATAGTAGGATTGTCGGCTACTCTCCCAAATTATTATGACGTAGCGCAATTTTTAAGAGTTGATCCTGCCCGAGGGTTGTTTTATTTTGACAGTAGATACAGATCTGTACCTTTAGAACAGACTTTTATTGGTATTAAGTCTAGCAAATCAGACGTTCTAACTAAAGACATGAACGAAGTTTGCTTTAATAAAGTATTAGATTTGTTAAAAAAAGGACATCAGGTAATAATTTTCATAAAAATTTATTGAATATTTTAATAATTACGTCCGTTATAACAGGTAATGGTTTTTGTTAATGCCAGAAATGAAACAGTTAGAACAGCAAATTATTTTAAAGAAACGGCATCTCAGATGAAATTACTCAAATATTTTCAACCAGAAGTTTCGATTAAAGCGAAAAAAGTGGCATGGAAAACCAACAATAACTTGAATAGAACTATCGAAGATTTGATACAGTATGGGCTCGGGGTTCACCACGCTGGTATCCTTAAAATTTAACTCGTTTGTGTATTTTTTTTCTACATTTGCTTTTTTAAGGCATGTTACGAGCACATCGTAATACAATTGAAAAATGTTTTCTGGAAGGTACTATAAAATGTTTAGTTTGCACTGCTACCCTTGCGTGGGGTGTTAATCTTCCTGCACATGCTGTAATCATTAAGGTTCGCACAAAACAATAATTAATATTAATTTTGGCGAAGAAATAATGATATTTGTTATAGGGTACATCGATTTATGATTCAAAAAGGTCATCATATGTGGATATGGATATACTAGACGTTCTTCAAATTTTTGGGAGAGCTGGAAGGCCGCAGTACGACTCTTCAGGTGAAGCATTTATAATAACATCAGAAGAAAAACTTCACCATTATCTTCAAGCTTTAACCAATCAATTACCAATTGAAAGTAAACTACTAGAAGCGTTACCTGATCATTTAAACGCAGAGGTGTTGTTATTTTGTTTTTTTGTAATTATTTTGGGTTTTTTTTTCGGACATTGTTTATAGGTAGTGCTCGGTACCGTAGCAAACGTTCAAGAGGCTGTTGAGTGGTTGACTTATACGTATTTTTACAGAAGAGTTAGATCCAATCCGCTTGTGTATGGTCTTACTTATAAAGAGTTACACGTACGTGACGATACGATTTTACATTTAAATTTTAGACGTATAATTTTTAGGATGATCCAAATTTGCGAGAACATTTATTGATAAGGGCTAACAATGCCGCTGTTCAGTTAGATAAAGCCCATATGGTGAGATACTCTGCCAAAAGTGGCGAGTTAGCAGCCACTAACTTCGGTAGAACCGCCAGTCATTATTATATTAATTACGACACAATGGTTACATTTAACGAGAAGATAGTATCGTTCATGCAAGAGTCTGATATAATAAACATGATGTGCTTCTCTGGCGAATTCAAGCAAATTCAGGTATTTTATTCTCTTGGTATTTTCTTTCTTTTCGTTGCAATATTATTTATATTTAATAAAGGTTAGACCTGAAGAATTAGATGAATTAGATATTTTGAAAACGAGATACTGTGAATATTCGACTCCTCCTGTTGAAGAGCCTACCGGTAAAATTTCTGTTCTAATGCAAACGTATCTATCTCAAGGTGTCATTAAAACCTCATCACTGGGCTCTGATATGATGTACATATCACAGGTAAAAGATAAGATTTTCATTTAATTACTCAAGTCAACTTTTTATTTATTTATTTTTTAAGAATGTTGTGAGAATATCTCGCGCTCTTTTTGACATCGCTCTTAATTTGAATCAAGCAGTTTTGGTTGCTAAATGCCTAACAGTTGCTCAAATGTTTGAAAGGCAATGTTGGGTAACTCGTACGCCTTTAAGGCAATTTCCCAGTATTCCAAATTATGTTGTAGAAGAAATTGAAAGAAAAAAGTTCGATTTCATGGAGTTCAGAGACCAACATGCCAGGCAAATTCAGGTTGTAATCAACAGTTTTAAAACAGCTGAACAGGTTAAGCAATGTGCAGAAGCGTTTCCGACACTTGACGTGGAATCTGGACTTTTCCCCATCACTCGTGGCGTGATAAGAATTAAGTTAAAGCTAACACCTAACTTTCGGTGGTTTGATAAATATCACGGAAAAGCATGCGAAGTTTTCTGGATTTGGGTAGAAAACCCTGATAACAGCGAGATTTATCACTGGGAATCATTTGTAATTACCAAAAAGGCTTGTATGAACAAAGAACCTTTAGAATTATTACTCACTGTTCAGTTAGCTGAACCCCGACCATCGCAGTATTTAATTCAAGTTTGGAGTGACAGGTGGCTAAGTAAGATTTTCCTCAACAAACGTAATACAGTTTTTTTATGTAAAAAAATATTCTTTGTAGATGCTCGCACTACTCATTCTGTATCCTTTAGGAACTTGCATGTTCCAGAAGGTTACACGCCCCATACTGACCTATTAGAACTTACTCCGTTAAGTGTGAAAGCACTTAATAATAATCGGTACGAGCGCATGTACAAATTTAGTCATTTCAATCCCGTTCAAACTCAAATGTTTCATTGTTTGTATCACACTGACAATAATATTCTGTTGGGTGCACCTACCGGCTCCGGAAAAACTATTGCAGCTGAAATTTGTATATTTAGACTTTTTAATAAGAATCCACAACTCAAGGTGGTGTACGTGGCACCTCTTAAGGCTCTAGTTAGAGAACGTGTAGACGACTGGAAGGGTCGGTTCGGTAAAATATTAAACAAAAAGGTTGTGGAATTAACAGGTGACGTGAATCCTAGTGTTGATGTAACCAGTGGAGCAGATATTATCATAACAACTCCCGAGAAATGGGACGGTATTACTCGAGGGTGGTTAAACAGGTCGTACATACGTAAAGTGGGACTTATGATAATCGATGAAATTCATTTACTTGGAGAAGATCGCGGTCCTATATTAGAAGTTTTAGTTTCAAGAACGAACTTTATTTCTAACAAAACTGGACGAAAGTTAAGGATCGTTGGCTTATCTACAGCTATGGCCAATGCCGGAGATTTAGCTTCGTGGTTACAAATTAAAAAGGTTTATATAGTTAATTTTGTGGGGGGAAAAGTAAGGAAATACTTGTTGATTTTTTTTTCAGATGGGATTGTACAACTTTAGACCATCGGTACGTCCCGTACCGTTAGATGTTCATATTTCTGGATTTCCAGGAAAGAATTACTGTCCAAGAATGATATCAATGAACCGCCCCACATATCAAGCAATACGTCAACATGCTCCAGATAGTCCAACCTTAGTTTTTTGTTCCTCAAGGAAACAAACTCGTCTGACAGCTAGCGATCTTATTAATTATTTAGCAATAGACGCCGATCCTAGACAATGGCTGAAGTGTTCCGAAGAAAATATTAATATGGTAGTTTCTACCGTGGCTGATCCGGATTTGAAGCACTTTTTACCTTTTGGAATAGGGATTCATCACGCAGGTTTACAAGAGCGCGACCGAAAAACTGTAGAGGAACTCTTTGTTAATCACAAGATTCAAGTTCTCATCGCTACGGCGACTTTAGCATGGGGTGTCAACTTCCCCGCCCATCTCGTCGTTATAAAAGGTAACTCTAACTAAAGATTAAAATCATTTCTGACGATAGATTAAAATATTTTAGGAACAGAGTATTATGATGGTAAAACCAAACGTTATGCAGACATGCCAATTACAGATGTCCTGCAGATGATGGGCCGAGCAGGTCGACCGCAGTTCGACACAAGTGGGGTAGCATGCGTTTTTGTTCAAGATCTAAAGAAAACGTTTTATAAAAAGTTCCTTTATGAACCTTTCCCTATCGAGTCGAATCTACTGGACGTCCTTCCGGACCACATTAACGCTGAGATAGCTGCTCAAACAGTTGGGAATAGACAGAGTCTGATAGAATATATTAAATGGACTTTCTTTTACAGACGACTTATGCAAAATCCTACTTATTATAACCTGGATGATGTTGAAGATGAAACCGTACTAACCTACTTGGGCGAATTGATCGATAGCGTGATAGCTGAATTGATTAAAAGCAATTGCGTTGCAGTTGCAGTACTTGTGAGTATATTAATTGGCATTGACGTATTAGTGGGCTATACAATAATTTTATTATTAGAAAAATATGTGCGTCTTTGAGTCAACATTCTTTGGTCACATAGCTTCGTTTTATTATCTATCTCATAAAACTGTAGCACACTTCCAGAAGAATTTAAAATCCACCAGTAGTATTGATAATTTAATACAAATCGTGTGTCAGTCTCAAGAATATGCACTTTTTCCAGTAAGACATAACGAGGATAATATTAACGAGTATGAAATAACTTTTTATTAACGAAGATGCAGATTAACTTTTTCTTTTTAATAGGACGTTAATTGAAGATCTTGGAGTGGCAACGAATAAAAAGGATCAAACTGACTCTCCGTATGTTAAAGTATATTTATTAATTCAAGCGTATTTGTTAAAATACAAACTTCCAAATCAAGAATATAATGTGGATTTGAAAAGTGTAATGGATCAAATTTTACGACTTTTACAGGTAGTTATACAGAATTTATTGAATTAATTATTTGTTGTTATATTTTCAAATTTAAGGCAATGCTCGACATAATAGCAGGCTACGGTTGGTTAGGCACTACCTTAAGAATAATTCATATAATGCAAATGGTGATCCAAGGACAAATGCTTGATGAGCCACCTGTATGTACTCTGCCCCACGTTTCAGAAGCCGTTAAAGATCGATTGAAGAAGGAATTGTTTCCCATGCGCGTTTCGTTACGTCTCCCTTGTCTAAGACTTGCCTTTTTTAAAAAGAAAAGAGAAATTGAAAGGGCTTTCATTAATGTTTTTGGAAAGCAACACGCACGCGAAATTGTCGAAAAGATCGAATCTTTACCTTTGATTAGTGTGCGCATATCTTTAAATAAAGTAATTGAGAATGACGAAAAGAAAAACGAGTTACATCCCCCGTATCAATTATCTCTTGGAGGAGAATACGAATTTAACATAACGTTAACTAGAAGAACTCCAGTTATTCCATGTGTCAAACTAACTCGGTTTCCCAAGACAAAAGATGAAAGTTGGATTGTCTGTGTTGGAATTCCTGAACTGGACGAAGTTCTGTGTACCAAAAGGATTACTATTAAAAAGTATAGCAATGTGATTTTAAAATTTCCAGCACTGGCACAAAAAGGTATTCAAATACAAATACTTGATTTCTTCTATGCCCTTGAATATATTAATTTTTAGGGAATTATTCGATTTCTGTGTACTTAATGTCAGATTCGTATTTGGGATTTGATCAGCAGTTTTCATTTCCTATGAAAATCGTTTCGAATGAAGGTAACTAACAATAAGACTGATTATGAGGTAGAACCTTTCTTCCAAATTAATTTTTTTTTTGTTATTGTGCTCTAAGTTTAATAAATGTTTTTTGTTAACTTCCATTTTTTCTCCTAACAAACGGGCATGAATTTGCATTAAAAAACTGATAATTGTTAACTGTTTTTAAATGTTACTATGATGGAAAATCGCTGTTACTTTAAATGTGTATTATCAATAAATAATGTACAAAACCAACTAAAAGGGCTTACAATAACAACCTTCTTTTCATAACATGGAATGCAAATAATAAATACGTACATATTTATAATCACATTACTAATAATATTGCATTTTAATATTTACAAAGCATATAATGATTTGATAAGTAAATTATTACACCAGAAATCCAAAACGATGAACACTAATAAAATTTTAATTGCGGTCCAAAGGTTAACAACAATAGTATAGACTTTTTATAATTTAAAACAAATAGCTACGGAAATTGCACACCTATTAACTTTTATAATAAATTAATAACATGCTTCTAATCTAAATAAACCACCAAAATATTACATCTATCTACAATTACCATATAAAAATATTTAATACACAGTAAAATCGAAAAATTAACCAAAAACAAAATCATTTACAAAGCATTATCTGAGTTATAAATATTTCCGAAATTCAATGCCATTACAAAAAGGTCATTAATTGAGTAAAAATTATTTAGATATAAACGAGTTATAATCCTTTTGAAAAATCATTCGCACCAGTGCTATACAAAAAATAAATACAACACAATTTAACGAATTTTTAAATATAAAAAGAAACTGTTTAAAAATTAATTCAACATTCTAATTATAGCTTTTCTGAATCAATAAACAACACGACCACGAATAGTATTTTAGTACTGAATATTTTTAAAGCTTCTGCAAACAGATATTTTTTTAATTTAAATTTTTTTTTAATAATCGTTCAACCACATTGGCAGTGAAATGGTTTTACTGTACTAAACTAATCTGGATTTTACAAAAATATATCTTTTATTTACCACAATTTAGACAATGCAACTTTTTTTTGGCTTTTGCAAGTGATTATTACATTAAAATGAACAGCATTTTTGTTTGATTAGATTGTATAAAAAAAGTTTTGAAATACATATACGTGTTTAGAAACCTAATTTTAAATAGCGTAAAATTTAATATTTAACACCCTGAATAAATAGAAATTTATGAATTCTCTGTAACTTAGGAATAAATGCCTTTCTGAAGAGTAGATCACATAATGATTTGAGCCTCAGGAACAGAAGCTGCTATATTTTTATGCGGCAAGACCTGTCCTCCATTTATATAGACCTCATCTTTAACTATTACGTCCTCACCTAGTACAGTGGTTCCTTCCATCCTTACCCATCTACCTACCATACACTTCCAACCAATTATACAGTTCTCCAACCAAGAATGTGATTTTACAACTGCATTTCGTAGGATAGTACATCTCTTCACGCAAACACCTGCAATAAATAATTACAATTTTTCATTTGAATTCATTCATTAATAGACTAATGAATTAAGTCAGCCACTTCAACTTGAATTGATTAAAAAATGAGGTCATTGCGCTGGAAATACGTACGTAAATAAAAAAAACTTTAAAAGTAGGTCTAGTGTTGTGATTTCTAATCAGTTTTCGGTTTAATATTAAAGTAAACACTTAACATCTATCAAGTATTTAGTAATTAATTACCGTCTTCGATTATTACTCCTGGTCCAATGGTTACATTTGGTCCTATTTGACAATCAGATCCTATTTTCGCTGTAGGGTCAACAAGAACATTTCCTACAGCTCCTGGACCATTGTACAGTTTCTCTGGAGATTTTTGCCTTAAGGATTTCAGATAAAGACACATTCCTAGAGTGATAGGACTCTTAAATTGTTTATTAAAATTCACAAAATTAATTATTTTACCTGTTAGAAAATCTTTAGGTTGTCCCACGTCCATCCAAAAGCCTTGTAGTTCAAATGCGAAAAGTTCACCGTCGTCTGCCATGTAAGGAAACACTTCTTTTTCAATAGAAGTTGGTTTTAAAGGGATTCTTTTTAGAACAGTAGGATTGAGAATGTAGAGCCCAGCATTAATTTTATTAGAAATGAATTCTTGTGGTTTTTCAACAAAGCTTTGAATACAACCGTTATCTTTGTATACAACCACACCATATTTAGAAGGTTCTTCAACTTTGGTAACGACAATTGTACCTTCTTTTCCATGAGCACGATGAAAGTTTGCAAGTTGTTTGAATGGAAAATCACAAATAATGTCAGAGTTAAGCACAAAGAATGGTTCAGAACTCTTCAGTAGATGTTCTCTAGCTAATGCTATAGGTCCTGCAGTTCCCAAAGGTTCGGTTTCGTGAGAAAATAGTAGTTTGACACCTAATTTTTCCGCTTCAGCTCTAAGCTCCTCTTCCATCTGTTCAGCACGATAAGATACAGCTAAAATCACTTCTGTAACGCCAGCATCAACAAGAGCTTCAATTTGATGTATTAAAATAGGTTTATTTGCAAATTCCACCAAAGGTTTTGGTCTGCTTAATGTTAGGGGCCTCAATCTTGTGCCATAACCACCAACCAAAATAAGAGCTCTCATTCCTGGGTTTTTCATAATGTTCATTACACACTTAACACACTTTGTTTTGATTTTACACTTCCACTGTTGAAAAAACTTTAAAGAAAAACTTTATACAACTTTGTACTGTTGGCACATACACGTCATATTTTATATGTACTTGATATTCATTTTTGAAAGATAACATTGATGTTTACATGTATTCAAACAAGAAATACCGAAGTGGCTACACTTGAGTTTACGATATTGTAATGGTTGCGGCACCCTCAAAGTAATTCAGAGTTGTACATATTTTACACAACATTTTATGAAGTAATTGTGCTACACTTAAATTTTTGTCCTCGTAATTTAACTTTATTGTTTAATATTACTCAGAATGATATGCTATATGTATCATTTATTTACAGTATGTGACATTAAAAAAAAATAAATTTTAGTTAAGTATAAAATAATTGAGAAAATTAAAGTTCTAATTAGTTGCTAAACTATGTGAGAAATAGATAAGATTTAATTAGATAGTAAATCATTCTTTTTAAGGGATTGCCTCGGGACAGTTCAAGGTTATGTTTACATTTTTAACTCAAATGTCAAGAACAGCTGATTCATACATTTGTTAAAAATAACCAAACAAATTTTGTTCCTTACGTTTATTAGTATTTATTTTTTATTTTTGTGAATATTACAAGTGGAAGTGCAGTATATATTTATAATTTGTGAGCCATGAGTTTATTTATAAATCGCATTAAAAAGGAAGCAAAAGTGAAAGAGAAATTAGTAAAAGGTGCTATCACAACCCAACTTTCGGAAATCGTAAAAGAAATTCAGTTAGGGAATACTGGAGGTGATATATCGGGAGACTCCTTTGATGTTAATAATCCTGTGTTGTGCAATGTTATTGAGTCGTTATTTTTGCATGGTTTAAAAAATTCTCTTATAAGTCAAGCAAGGAGGGTTTTTGCTGATGTAGATCAACGACCAGCGCCGAGTTTTTGGGCATTACTTTTGCTTATTTCGCATAAACAAATTATAAATCAGGTAGTAACAATTTTTACTTTTATTATTGTTATGTTTACTAAATGGAGTTTACAGATTGGAAAGTTATCTCAAATAACTACAGAAACAGGTCAATGTAGAGCATGGATACGTATAGCTTTAAATGACTCCTTGTTGTCGTCATATTTTTTTGCTATACAGCAAAACATATCAGCCATGAAAATGTATTATAGTCCCTATGCCTATGTAAGAGATTCAGAACTTTTAGATGTAGCTCAAAAACTTATTGAAGGTTTAGAAAGTTCTGTAGAGTTTAATTTTCCGACAAATTCTAGCCTCCTAAACACCTGGCCGCCTGAAAGTTTAATTCTAGCAGGAATTTGGAGTCCAACATTGAGAACTTGCCCAGTAAATATTAATATATTAAATAGGATGTGTTAGTTGCAGAACTTTTGATTTTTAGGTTGCATCTGGAGTAGATATTGCACAATCAATGTCAGCTACAAGATCAATAAACTCAGAAACAAGTTCCATTGATTCTTTGGTATCATCAGTGAGTTCTGGTTTTGGATGTATGCTTAATGAAGATGAGGCCCTGAAAATAATTTTAAGCAAACATACTTCAAAAGCAAAGGCCGAAACCAAAAAAGTTGTTGAAGACCAAAACTCAGAGCCTATACCCCTCAAAAATGATCCAACAACTGAAGTTAAATCTCCAGATGACGTTAATTCAGATTTAAATCCCAGTTTAGGCAATTCATTAAACAAAAGACTAGGATGGTCATTCAGTAAAGAAGATGAAGAGCAAGATAAAGAACAAATTCAATCACCAGACGTAATAAATCGGCCCAAGTCAATGGAGAATAGTTACAATGCCTTGATACAGAGCTACAACACATCAAGTGGTGCTAATGGAAAAATTCCTAATCTTTGTGATGTAATTTTAGACAATGGATCACTTAATGACAAAGTAACTTATTCTGCTTTTTTAATTCTGTCTGTGTACTTATATATTTACTTTTCAGTCTCTAGAGTCAGTTAAAGATGTCCCTTCGGAAAAGCAATCTCCTGTGGACGACTTTAAGTCGTTCATTTTAAAGATAGGAACTATAGCAAAAGAAACCGGCTTGGATAATCAAAATTTTGAATGCAAATATTGTAAACAGTATCTTGGAATGACCCAAAAATGGAAGTACGTTCACGTAGTTGTGTGACTAAAAGCAAAATAGATGTTTATTGTATCATAATTTCAGAGTTTGTGGATTTTCCGGTTACTATTACTGTGAAAATTGTATGAGTGAAGCAGGGGAAATGGTGATACCAGCAAGAATTGTACATAACTGGGACTTCAAAAAATATTCTGTTTCAAAACAAGCAGAAGAGTATGTAAATGAGATCAAAGAAATCCCTACAATAAATATGAAGGTTTAAACTTCTAACAATATGAAAAATATTAAATAAAATGATTAACTGTATTTTAGACCTTAAATCCTTCTATTTATTCTGCAGTAAGTGATATGGCAAAGCTTCAGAAGCTTAGAGTACAACTTAACTATTTAAGGGATTATCTGTTCACATGTCATGAACCAATTATAGAAGAATTAAAGAGTAAAATTGGCTCTAGAGAATATATGTATGAGCATATTCATCAATATTCAATTTCAGTGAGTATGACCATAATCAATGTGCGAAAAGGGGTCTTGTCCTGCCAAAAATTGCCATTTTTATTTTGAAAATAGATTAAAAGATAATTTTAGTATTTCTGCTTTGTTTTTAGGATTTGTTGGAGATTACTAATGGAGCTTTAGCTCAGCGTATGCTAGATGTCGTTGATTTTGGGAAAAATCATGTATTTTCATGTTGGTTGTGTAGCCAAAAAGGCTTTATATGTGAAGTTTGTCATGATTCCAAAGTATTGTATCCGTTCAACATCGAAAGTGTATATAGAGTATGTATAAAAGCTATTAATTACGGTGGTTTATGAGGAATTAAATTAATTTTTTCTTTAAGTGTTCTGTATGTAATTCCATATTCCATAAGAATTGCTTAAACAAAACTACACCTTGTCCAAAATGCGCGAGGCGAAGGAAAAGGACAGACTTGAGTCTATCAGGTGCTGAAATCGACTAACATTGTATTGTTATATTTTTTTTTGTATTATTGTATACAGTTACTTAATTTTTCTCAAGATTATTTTAACATTTGTTAATAAAATAGTTTAAAATCTATCATTTATTTGGTTAATTTTGATATTAAATATTTAATTGTTTTATTTAAGGTTTCTCAGGAAGAATTTTACAAAGAAAAAGGATCCATCCAACCTGTATTACGTGATGTTTAGAAACCAAAATTATACCATTTGAGTCAGTACGAAATTTCAAGGTACATTTTAATACACTGCAAATTTTTTTTTTAACTCGGCATACATCTGTTAATACTTCATCAAAATTAATAATAATAACGAAAAGTAAAAAAAAGTTATTGTCTAGGTTGAAAAACTTCATTTGAAGTATTTCTAATAAAAACTAAAGGCTCCAAAAGTGTACGCGATTATAATCTACTATCAGAGAAACAGAACAAAAATTAGGTTCATGTTCAAAAAGTTTATTTAATTTACTTTTACATACTAGCATTTTCACTTCTAATTAATTTATACCTAGAGCAAATAAATAGAAAATAAATACGAAAACCCTTAAATATTAAAGCCAAGTATAGAACCCAAGTAGCCACGTTTGAAATGGATTAAAGTTGCCTGTTACATGTACTCTGTGCATGTAATAGGCGTTACGTTTATTTCAAAAATGGCTTGCAATAAAAAAAAAAATAAACGTAATGCCCTACTCTATAGAGCAAATTAATATACTGCAGGTAGCTTCATTTATACATAAATTGTTTTTACCAATTGCACTCTTCTAGCTTCTTTTTTCTTTAATATATACATTGAATATTAATTTTCAATTAATATTCTTACAATTCAGCGTCTAAATTAGCAAGTTCGGCTCATATAGTAAACATGTCGAGTAAATAAAAAATTAAATTATTTATTCCCATTGTATTGTTTTAGCAAAATCTTTAGCTTTTTGCCATGGAAATTTGGGATCTTGAATGTTGAAAACTTTAGCTGTCCTATCTCGTCTCGCAGTTTGCTGCACGCACATCATACCATAAACTCTTATACCCGGTACACTGGCATAAGTTGGCTGATTATGAGACATAGGGCCGTCTGAAACAAAAGTAATCTTAGAAATCAATTAATCATTTTTAAATTTAATGAAATTACCAAGAAAGCTCGTCTCAGGACAACGACATATTACCAGATAATGAGATTTACCAGTGCGAATGTTTTGTAAAGCCAGTAAAGACCAGTCTCTTGGCAATCGACATATTCTCATTTCGGTCGTTGGCTCACATGTTTTTACCAAAGTTAATGCCTTCTGAAAACAATTGACAATCAGTTAAAAAACATACACGTGTATTTAAAAAAAATTACCCTTTGATTTTGATTAGTTAAAAGTTCTGTTGTATGCTGGTCATCAGAATTCAAACTTGCAGAACACGGATCTCTATATCTCGAAGGACATGCACATAAGGGCTGCGTCCAATTAAGTCGTACATATACGGCATTACAAACCTGAAAATTAGTTAATAAAATATATAAATAAATAACTCATTTATTTATGCTGCAGTCGGGTAAAAAATTATAAACTAAACAACTTAAATACTAGTTATATGTATTAAATTAAATATAATGTATTTTATTATATAACAAAAACAAAATAACTTACAATCTAGTGAAAAAAAAATTAATTATTTTAGTTATAATTTACTTTAGTTTATTCGGTATTATAAAAATTCAAAAACATTTAATGTATGCAATTCTACGTATTTTGCCGTATATGTAGTTGCCTATGCATATAGTAGATTCTTTGCGTATTTTTATTAATGGCTAAATGAAATTAGGGAGATCAGAGGTCTTGTTTAATTTTAGCCATCTAGTAGTACGTGAATGATTTAGTGTAGTGTCAGTTTAAAATCGTTCGTAATGTAGCTTTTTGGAGTGCAAATTTCAAACATTAAATTTGATTTTTTACACGTACCAATAAGTCCCTGATGCTCATTTGTATAACGGAATTCAGTAGGTAATCCGCAATTTAGCGATGTTTATTATATAACAGAATAAAAGTAAAAATTTACGCGTGACAGGGACCAAAATGGCGTCTAAGTAAAGAAGTGGCACCACTTCGACTTTATTCGTGTATATATCATAAATATGTGAAAATATAAGTCGTATTAATATTTTTCTTTTTTGTTGTTTATCAAGGCAGTATTTTAAAAAAAAAAATTTTTTTCATTGCGGCTATAGTTGTTAATATGGGTAAACCAGACTTTAGGGGTGTAGGTCACGAAAGGGCACTTGCGCGAGTTACTACCGTAAAAAAAAGTTATAAAGTTGGGTTAGGATTACTTTGAAATTAGTTGAAATGTGTTTTAGTAGGTGTATATCAAATTTTAAACATTTTCAGTTCTGAGGACAATATTTTTTCAGTGCAAAAGGAGCAATGAAGTACAGAAGACTATAATTGTGTACATTATATCGTGTGATAACCGTAAAAATAATATCGAACTTTAAATCGTGACGCGTTAAAGTGTTTGTGTTTGCTGTAGGTGCGAAGTATAACTTTCATGTGTGATAATGGACAAATGGCCGATTGCAGTCAAGGATCGTATGAATAAGAAACAACATGTTTTATATAGGTAAGAATATTTATTATGGAAGGTTTTTTTTTTCGAAATATAGGGTGTTTTTTATATCGAGTCTATGTAGCTGCATATTTATAATACCAACTAGCGTTATAAAAAGTAAGTTGCACATGTTAAAGTCAAAGTTGTGAACTTATATTTTGATGACGAGGTAAAGAAATTTGTGAAAAAACTTATTGTACCTATACCTAATTTATGAAGTTCAAATTAAAACGATGATTCTTATTATGGGAAAATTGCAAAAAAAATTTATTTGATTGTCTTTTACAATTAAATTAAAATGAGTTTTACCTGTTGTATGGCACATTCCGGAAGTAGGTAAATGTGTTGATTGTGGGGGTAATAGTGGTATTTCGTCGGTTTTACTAGAGCAGCACTTGCGTCAGCAGGTAAAGGCAAGAGATTCTGAAATAAATAAAAAAAAATTAAAATATAAATGGAGCGTTGTTTGTAAAACTACATTTTACAATGATAAAGAACTAAAAACTGTATTCTAGAACTTTAAATTTGCTTCGACTCTTCCTTCAGTATAAAAAAGTCAATAATTATAGATGTTTAACTAAAGATATTATTCTTAAATTAAAAAACGTGGGACCCATCAGTCCAGAATTTTTTAGTTTTGTCTTTTACGTAGGTAACTAACGGGGCTTTATAAACATTTATCTTTATAAAATGAGTAAGGGAAGGAACTGGATGATCGACTGATCATAATATAACTAGTATGTACAGTTTCAACGGCATTTAACATTTCTAATGGCAGTTAAGCAGAACATCAGAAAAATCACAGACGATGTGAGTGGTTTCTTTGAGCATTATAAAGTATTATATTTATGGTTGGATGATCCTACAGCAAATGAGAGCCGGCAAGGCTTAAAAACGAATTCTGAGCACTTGTCTTAAATAAAAAAAAAAATAGTGGGCAGCATTATAGCAATACTAATTGGTAACTGGTGATAAAATTATAACAACTACTCAGCCGAGTGCTTCTATTTTCACAATAGATTACAAGTAATAAATCACGATAGCGAATCAAACGAAAATGAAGCTATTATTTTTTTTTTAACTCTTGAAAGTTATATATACGAAAGTAGTTCAATCTTAAATGTAGTTAGGTAAAGAATTAGAATGAGGAAACATTTAAAATTTAGTATTAGATAATTTCTATAACTGAGAAATATGATTTATTTATTATTTTATTCGCTTAAAATCATTTTTAAGAGAATTAAACTTTTATAACGTCATTTTAAAAAATAAAATTCGCCACATATTTATAATCCAAAATTTAATGCAGCCAAGTACACCCTTCAATGCATCGCGGGTGACTAACTTGGAGTAACTTCGTGTAGCTTCTTATAACGGTTCCCCGCATCTGATTGGTTGTTGCGTCAACAGCTACTTTGATAATCGATAAAAAAGTAGATCAAATTGCACCTGTGACACTCGGGAATTTCCCTAAGGAATAGGAATGTCACCAAACTTACTTAGGCGCCACTAAAGCGAAAATTTTAAAAAAGGGGTAATTCAGTTATTTCTTAACCGATTTAGATGCGGTTTTTACTAAAATCTAGGTAATTTAACACTGCTTTAAAAAACTGACGATTTTTTTTAAAAGTGGCGTTTAATGTACCTACGTTTAAAACATTTTGAGAACAGGATGTTTTATGCGTTTTAGTAGTTTAGTTTACACCAGTTTTCACGGAATAAATATACATACCGGTATATCATATAAGTATATGGACATATATAGTGATTTCCTTGTATAAGCAGAAATATTTGACCGCTACAAGTTAGAAAATGTAGACCTCAAGTTCAAAAATAAATATGCGTGGACGCGATGGAAAAAGGACTACTACGAGACAATGCAAATATGTAATATGCAAATTAGGCTTAAATATGGAAGTGTAATATACAAACACCCATATAAATATAAGGAAAATGGGACAACCTGTACATGTTGTCCAAAACATGTACTGACTATGTCGTTGTCCAAAAATACTCACAAAAAAATTAGGATCATCTTACGTTATAATTAGAAAACGTGAACAACATTTGCAAATTAATTTTAGCTTTTGCAAAAATAATTAAAGAAAATTGATTTAATGAAAATAATAGCCGAACTGTGCCAGAAAAAAAGAAATTAATGGTAGTTATCTTCGGTAAGTGTGGGTATTGTTTCTAACAAAACAATGCATTATTTAGTTAGTTGTCTAGAAGCGTTTATTCTGACCTAGTTAACTAAAACTATAAATGGTACAAGAATTACTTTCTGTACAAAAGTGTGATCTTTTCACTTGTATTTTTAGTGAATTATTACAATTATTATTATATAACGTGAGAATAAAATTATAAATTCTTCATTTAGGTAACTTACAATTAAATAGAAATTGAAATTGATAAGATAAAGTAGTGTAAAAGTCAGGTACCTAATCCAGTGGTTTTTAAGAAACTATATTGCAATTGTATTGTATTGTTTATATATAAATAAATGGTTTTTATCATAAAATTAACCAGACGAAGAAGAAATTAAAATGGTACCAGCTTCAAGGATTTTAAAAAGGATGAATGGAATCCTTACCGTTTAGTACTTATAAGGGTTCCATTTTTTCATTTTATAAACAAGTTCCCTTTCACTCAGGACAATTTTTTTTCCACATAAAATAGATAAAAAATAATTATAAAATTTTATGATAATGGCTGGTTATGTTATTTAAAAGCTATAACGGTGTTTTGTATTCATATATCAAGGGATTATGTCGTCATGAGTTCTGACACACCCTGTGTATGATAAAGATTTTTTGCTATTTTATGTATTCTCACTTAAGGATAAATGAGACTTAAGTTTAACATTTAGAGGCACACTTAGTACTTATAAAGATAGTTTAAATTCGAAAAATATTAAAATCGTGAACTAAATGCGTGTTATATTTGCATAATGAAATGTAAAACATAATAACTTTTCGTCACCGTTAGTTGTTAGACGTACGTAGTGGATAATGTATTCGTTAGACAGACAAACATGTGCAACTTGCATACTGCGATGAAACACGAATAGAACGTACATACAATAAGCTAGTATAGGTTTACAAAACCAAAAAAGTTTTCAGAGCTGTCAAGTGACGGAGACGTTTTAACAGATGTCATCGTTAACTTGGACATAATAGGAAATAAAACAAGTTAATTTGATCCAATGTTTGGTAACCGATTCAGATTCTGGTCGATACCAAATATGTTAACATCCCATTGTTAGTTATCGTTGGTATTTCTCAAGATTAGAATAATATAATGGACCAACGATTTACAATTATGGTATTCCTTGACTTTATGCTTTGTCAGTAAGGCCAAAGGCGCCCTCAAGAAAATTAAGGTGGTCGCTTTGAGACATTTGCAGGGTGGGGGCGCACATACTGTTAGTTACGCCACTGGATTTTAGAGTTGGTTACTTGTATTTATGAAGATAATGTTGCTTGTTTAGTGCGTTTATGATAAATTGCTAGCTGAAGTTGTTAAGGTACCTATTTACTGAGATTTAATAAAATGGGTCTGTTCTGCATTACTTGCAACGTTTGTTTGCAGTACCCACTTTAAAAACGGGTTTGCTGCAATAATTGAGGAATAGCTTCAAGGCTAACAAGGATAACTTCCTTCGGCATTTTCTATGCTGTTGAAATAATAAATGCATCTTAAAATTGTTAGGTAAAGTTTATCAGGAAGCTACCATAAGTATTATTTGTTTGGTAAAATGAGTATTAACCGTTATTTCTGCAATTCTCTGATTAACTGTCGTTGAATACACCGGTAAAATGAAAATTAGAAGTGGTCGTGTACTAAAGCCGGATTTTTACCGAGAATATAGATACCTTTACTATCTTCACTAATTTGCGTAATTGTTATGAGCTCTTGAGGTCTTTAGGAACTATTCAACTCTAATGCAATTAAGAACTTACGGAGGATATAAAATGCTGCAACTGTTCTTCAACAGGAATGATTATTTTTTTAAAAAAGAAAGTCCTGTATTAAAAATATAAAAAATATCCGCATTTAATCATCGACTGAAGGTCTCTCAAGTTTAAAGCGCGAAATTATTGCATAAGATAAAAGTTCATTAAACGAAAATAAAGGTTAAGTGCGAGTTGGCGCTGATCGCTAATTATCTTCAGGATAATTAGGTTAATTTGTTCTGACACGCATAGTTTCTTTATTACATAGTTGCCAGCTTGATTTTCCCATGGGTCAGAGAAGAGCTTGCCAACGACATCTTGGCTTCCTCTGCTCCTTCTTGTACCTTTTCTATGTCATCTGTCACATATAAAATTATTTATGATGTGCTAAAAGTGTTGTAATTAAGAATTAAGTAAAACGTGTAATTGAAACATGAAACAATCATACTAAGTACTCTTCTGGTAATTATTTATTTGTGGAAAAGTAAACACTTTCAAATATCTTCTTTTAAGTACTTACTTTTTAGAACGCTAGCTACACCTAAAACTTATCACTGTGGACACGTGTTTCGCACACTTCTAATTTGAATATTATCATTTTGATAATGCCCGCTTCTAATGTAGGTATTATTAAGCCAAAACTGGTAAATGATAATGTGAACATTAGAAGTGGGCGAAACACGTGTTCACAGTGATACTTTTTTTAATGGTAACTTGACGAGTCTTTATGTTTTGCTTTCTTCTAATGTGAACATTAACGTGAGATTGATAAGTGATTGTCCTAGATTAGAAGTGGGCGAAACACGTGTTCACAGTAATATTTTTTTTAATGGTAACTAGACGAGTCTTCGCGTTTTGTTTTTTTTTTCTAATGTGAACATCAACGTGACATTAATGAGTGGGCGAAACAAATACGTGTCTACAGTGATATGTGTTACTAGTAACTGAATGAGTCATTCTGTTTCGCCCACATCTAATGTGAATATTATATACGTGAGATTGAATAATGATAATTGTACATTAGAAGTGGGCGAAACACGTGCCCACAGTGATTTATTTTAATGGTAACTAGGGTAGGTTTTTGTTTTCCTCACTTCTAATATAAACATTATCAACGTGAGATTAATAAGTGATAGTTATACATTATAAGTGGGCGAAACACGTGTTCACAGTGATATATTTTTAATAATAGCTAGACGAGTCTTTATATGTTTCTTTCTTCTAATGTGAACATTAACACGAGATTGATAAGTGATAGTTGTACATTATAATTGGGCGAAACACGTGTCCACAGTGATTTGTTTTACTAGTAACACGATGAGTCATTGTTTCGCCCATTTCTTATGTGAATATTATATACGTGAGATTGATTAGTGATAGTTCTACACTAGAAGTGGGCGAAACACGTGTCCGCAGTGATTCGTTTTAATGGCAACCAGGGTAGCTGATAAAATCGCAACTAAATGTTGTTATTAGTTAGGAATTATCATTACTTAGTTGAATTGTTGTAAAAGAAGGTGGTTTAATTGACTCCTACTCCATAAATAGAAGCTTGTTATGGTTATCCTGGATCCCATCGATCTAGGTCATAGTTAACTGTTTATGACATTAAACTTTGTAGTTGTAAAAATTGAAATTGTTCGCAATATGTTACCGATAGGGCAATAGAAATCTTGGATAGGTATCTATGGATGCATGTTTACTTATCTTCTTCTTGATTGTTATAACAAAACAGTTAACACTTATGTAAATAATAACAAGTAAATTGGCAAATAATAACAGATGCTCTGTATGGTGATGGCAGCTGTCAATTTATGACGAAGGTATTGTACATAAATGTACCATATGTTTCAGAAATTACATGCTGAAGTGAATGGTCTTATTTATAATTTGTTGTTGGTATGATTAACTGCTTAGGCCTTTTTTATTATTGTTAACGTTACGACTATAGCAAAAGTAGGTAACGAACTTGTACTTTCACCTCTTTTTTTTATTCTTAACCCTATTCTTAACAATTAAATCAATTATTAGGTACTATAGTAGGAGCTCACGTATTTTATTGTCTGGACGCGGACACAACATGTTTTTGTTAAAAGTTTTTTTTATTAGATATATCCTATTACTATTTAAATTAGCGTTACAAAATGAGTCTACATGCTCTTGAAGCCAGAATATAAATTTTTTATAATGCATTAATTTTTGAGTCTGTATTTTCGTAGAGGTCGACGAAGAGAGCAATAATTATTGCTATAAAAAAAAAAGAGTGACGATCGCCCAATTTTTAAAATGAGTAATCTAATAATGTAAGTTCATAAGGGTAATAAATTTTCCAAAAGACCGCGGTTTTGCTATAAACGAGGATGGATAATTAAAATTAAGAGTCGTGATTATGGTTGTAGGCACCTCATAAATTATACTTTAATCAAGATGTGGCACCACTCTCAGCCTTATAAGATCCTTCATTGTTTTTTTTTTTCGGTACATAGTTGTATGGCAAGTTTTAATTACTGAAACGATTATTTGCCGTTAGCAATATTTATTGGCTTTCTTTCACAGTCGGTATATCTATGATAGGTACCTATTCAATTTTATCGTTCGACATTATAAATGAACATAAACGGAGCTAAAATCTTAACGCCTTCCTGAACTACGTAATCAACCTACATTTAACTTTTTTTTTTTTTAATTTTTTACACAGCAACCTAAATGTATTATCAAAATTTAACTTACTAAAAAATTATAAGGGAACATATTAGTTAAATTTTGACTTTGGAAAATAAATTTGTATAAATTGTTGTCCTGCTATATTTTATAATAAGTCCATTTTGTCTCGACTTATAGTTAGTCATTTCATAATCTATCGGAATTAATTCATACTATTCTAAATGTAATAAGTTTTAACAAGGATATATTAACATATTCATGTATGCAATAAGGAAGTGCAAGAGCACTCCTATTACTGACGGATACGGCTTTAAAAATTGGATTTAAAAGTAGCTGTTTACACGTTATGTATCCATTCGAGCGAAAATGCTGTAACTACACGGAATTTATTTCTCTTGCAGTCTAACGAAAATTTACTGTATTCAAATAACAAAAGGATAGGCATGCAAATTGTTTTTGCTATAACTAATGGTCATTTTCTGAACAAAACCCGGAGTTAGTAAAATATTCACATATGTATAGGTAGGTATTTAATTTATAGGAAGTATTCACATGGTTCGAAAGATGATAAAAAAAGGAATTGAATAAAAAAATAAACAATGGTAGAGGTACCATTTGAAAAACTAAAGTTATTCGTGTTTGAAATTTTTAAATTTATTTTTGAACGCCCTGTTTAAATTATTAAGTTCAGTTTTAAAAATAAATAAAAATTTCAACACTGTAAGTCCTATTTGGTGGAAGTTATGATTTTTTTAAAACTAGATATACAAATTGGTGTACAAATTCATCCCTAATTTTCAACGAATGGGTTACGTAAAGAATGTCTTGCCAAAAGACAAAATTTTAAAAATCGAGACAACTGAAAGGGCAAAGTAGTGCTCTAAACGATATTGGACATATATTAAGGAATATATCAAATTATTTTCTCTCTCAGCTTCATCAATTTTTAACGTACATACAATATAAAAATTGCTGGGAAATACAAATTTTGAGAGACGTCCAAATTTTTAAAACTGAATTAAAAACAAAAACAATTTTTAATTTGGTGAAACTTTTTTGAAGTTATGGTGAAGTTTTTTGGAGATATTTTAGTTAGTTTATTCACTGTTACTTTATTTTATAAAAAGTACAATTACCCCATAAAAATATAAAATTTCAGTAATTATCTGCTTGAAAACCCAATAAAAATTTAATTTCAAAAAAACGAAACTTTTAGACTGTATTTGTTGAAGATTCTTATATTATGGTCCATTAGGTTTTTCGTGAAAGAAGTACCACGTTAAGATTTTACCGTTACCTACTAGTCTGGTAAATCTAACACATTCTTAGGGAGATGACTTTGCTTTTTGTATACGAAATTATCTTTTTTTGGACTTAGATATACGTCTACGATGTGCCTGTATGAGTGTTTGTATAACACGCTCCTTGTTCGGGTACATACTATACGTACCTATACAATATGGTAAAAAGCTTTATTAAATTTCATCCTGGCGTTAACATAAATTCCATACTACTGTGATCGGCAGACCAACAAAAAAATTAAATGACGTTTCTTTACAAAATATTAAAGTTAGATAGTTATTTTATTGGTAAATACGTTAGATATGGGCCTCAGCTATATTATTATTTTTTTTATTATTAAATTAGTACTGAAAAAAATATATAAGTAATAGGATGCATATTGGACAAACAAGCAGATATATTAATCGTGATATTCGTGAACACAAAAGATGTTTAAATAAGAAAAAAACAGGTCTGTTTGTGTTTTTTATGTCTAGTTATATATATATATATATACAGGGTGTTAGGTCTATAAGTACAAAAAAAAGAATCATGGATTCCTTGCACAATAAATAAAAGTCTAAAAGCATTTTTCAATCGAGTGACAATTAAGTACGCAATTCGTGTTCGAAAATTTGACCCTGAAATTCGGTTTAATACGGGCCTGGCGAAATACGAATTCTCGTAGCTGATAGTTTGCAACGAGCAGCGCCACTTACGAAACAGCGTTATCTATCACCGGCGACTATTCTCTAGGGAATAAGCGCGCTAAACCAGGGCCGGCCTCAGAAATCAAAATAATTTTTTTTTTTATTTCAAAAGTCAAAAAGTGTATAAATTCATGTTTGAAATGCAACAGGGAACATGTGGTTCTTTTTTTTGTACTTATAGACCAAACACCCTGTATATATATATGTAAATGTATCGCATTTAATTAAAAAAAGAACAAAAAAAAAATCATAATTCGTTGGAGTATTTGAATGTGTTACGTACCTATACTAATGGAAGACGTGAAATTGTGAAATTTTAATAAGTGTTTAAGGAGGATGTGGAAAAGCGATGGGCGAGACATGCCACATGCTAAACGTGTCAGGTTCTTGAAGTGTAACTGTAAAGACGAAGGTGCATGTCATCAGATCAATCTGAATGTTCGCACTGATATACCTAACGCTGTCAGATCTGTATATGTACCTACAGTGAGTGGCAAAAGCGAACCTAATCAGTGTCGCAAACTACAAATGTACCGCATTTGTGGTGTGGTTGTTTGTAACAAGACGAAAACAAAAGAAAAGCCTCTTTATAAATAAAGGAAAATGTGAAGGTACGTTACAGGGTGATCCATTCATTATTTATCCTAAATAGAAATCCTATAGGATCATAATGAACCATGATTGCTAATAAGATTGTAAAAAAAGTAGATAAGCAAAAAGACGTGTGCTATTTTCTTGCAGCATAGCGTTTTTAACGATCAATTCAATCACGTACTAACTCGGAATCGATATAGATCAACGTTTTTCTGAAATTGTATAGGTACTCATGATTAGGATAGACTAGAATGTACCACCTACTGGGTTCGGCAAAAGTTTCAGAATCACAAAACTGAAATGCAGTAGTGTAGGTACATAGGTATATAAATTTGTTTTTATTACGTTTTATTTACATTGCAATACAAAATTTAAAAATAGGTGTAAAACAATGAGTAATTAATTTTGTATTGTAAAAATATAATGTGCCCTATTGTGCGAAGATAGTGGTTGATAATTATAGTTTTGCTGAATATTCGTAAGACATAAATCCGTGTATTGTATGTAAGTTGTCTTGAGCACTAACCATTAATTTTCAATATGTTTTTTTCTGAGATCAGAAGATATTTAGTTACATCGTAGCTGTAGAAAACAATAATGATGTTGGATCAAGGTACGAATTATGTCCGCATGATGCTAGGATATGAGCTATTATCCGATAGGTACATCTCTTCGGCCTGTGTATGTATTAGAAAACCGCCGATTTCACTGTTATTTCTTACTTCTATTTTTAATCAAACTTTCAAAGAATAGATGCTTACTATTGTAAATTTTTGTATGCAGAAATTCTTAAATATCGGCTGATTTGTATATATACAGGGCGTCTCATAGAATTTCAAAGCCCTCTTACTATTTGAGATATAGTTACGAGTTAAATATACAGGGTGAGCCATGCTAGAAGTAGGTACATATATGGAAAACTGATTTTAAAATACAGGTAAAAAATTAGGAATATTAGTCATTAGGAATAGGATACGAAAATCATAGCCAGGGGGTAAAATGTCCCGTATTCTACTGAAACAAATAGGATTTATCTGGATTATTGGAACTCTGTTAGCTGTCAATTATTTATAACCCAGATACTATCGGAGTCGTCCCTTCGAACAGAAAATGAAAATTAATTCTAGTTCAAATTCTTGTGGTTTGATTTGTGTTTCCTCGGGTTATTTGTATTACATGGAGAAAGGAGAAAAGACAAAGTATAATCAGTGTAACCGAGGAAGTATTGTGACCCTAATGTGACCAGGATGCAATATTCTTTTGTATAGTAGGTACATACTTGGATTTTATATACGTATGAAGTGTGGTAAACTATCTTGACACAAATTAATTAAATGAAGAACTAAATTCCTCGAAATCTACTTAATGCAAATAGATGTGGCGTGCTGTAATGTGATTTTATAGCGAAGACTTATTTGCAGTATTTTATGAATATAAAACATGATTCTCCATGAACTGTTCTAATTGCAATCCTGTGAAAATTGCAGATCCCCCAAGCGGTGTTTTTGTTGCACTTCCTTAATAATTACTTGCTACGTTGTATGTCGTCGAACTCGCGAACGTATTCAGATCCACTCGCCTCTTATCCACTACATTCTAAGTACGAGAAACCGCCAATAAAACAAATACATCGAACTACATATAATACTCCTCATACGAATATTTACTACTTGCTACTTTTTTCTTTACTAATAGTAAACGTTATCGTTACTTTTTGATCCAGTTATTATTTTCAACAATATGGATTCATTAAAATTTTGTTTCAGTTGTTTCAAAGTAAGGAATGGTCAATTTTCATCTATTTTCTTAAATAACTTTAAAACTATTTATTCTAAAATTATAAAAAAAAATTATTTGGAACCCTTACAATAAGACCTTTCATTTGATATGTCACACTGTATTTTTTTAAATTTTTAATTTTGAAAATGGGGGTTACTTTTGGGGGGCAAATGAGAAAACACAAAATACCGTGTGACGTATCAAATGAAAGGACCTGATGCAAGGGTCTCAAATACATATTTTTTGTAACTGTAGATTAAATAGTTTTAAAGTTATTTAAGAATATAAATGAAAATATTAAATATCAAAACTTGAGTCGAATCGTCGAGTAGTCGCTTAGACGTTAAGGTTTTTCTCAAATTGACCCAATTTGTTTATTTCAAACCAATCTTCCTGTATATTGAAAATGTTGCATAGAAAGAACATCTTGTATGTGACATTTGGAAAACTGTATCAGGTTTTGTATAGTTCAAATTACATAGTTCGCTAATGAGAACATCTGATACAGACCATTTATGGTATACAACCTCCTGTATCTAACGGTATGACATGCATCTTTTGCATTTTAAGCGCGCCATATGACCCTGCTTCACTGACTCTTAAACTATCGAACCAAGAAGATTAAACTTTTATCTGGTAATGCCTTCATAAAAGAAAAAAAAATGCGTTCGATTCATGCACCGAAACATTAGCGGATTTTTTTTGATATTAATCCTACAATTATAAAAAAAAACATATTTGAGACCCACACAACAAGACCTTTCATTTGATATGTCACACTGTATTTTTTTAAATTTTTAATTTGCCCCCCAAAAAATGCGTCATATTTAAAATTCATTTCGTGTTTGGGTCATAGAAATTCATATCGAATCGATAAATAATTTTCTTAGTTGCCAAATAATGAATTTTGAAAATGGGGGTTACTTTTGGGGGGCAAATGAGAAAATTGAAAAAATATCGTGTCACATATCAAATGAAAGGGCTTGTTGTGGAGGTCTCAAATATATACTTTTTATAACTGTAAAATAAACATTTTTAGAGTTAATTAAGAATATAAATGAAAATGACTGTTTGAAACAACAAAAATTGAGTCGAATCGTCGAGTAGTCGCTTGGCGTATACGTTAGCGTTACGGTCTTCTCAATCTGACCCAAGTTTGTTTGTATATTGAAAATGTTGTATAGAAAATTTCTTTTTGACGGGGAAAACAAGTTTTCCTTTGAACCATCCCTGTGCATGTAAATTAATTCGTACAATATTGAAAATGAATCGTAGGTAATAACACTAGGAAAGGCAGTCGTTACCTCATAATAACTCATTGTAGAACATTGAACAATTACCGTCATGACCATATGTTTGGCTGAAGCTGACACAGAAATCGACATTTTGATTTCATGCCTTAATAACCTCATTGCTCGCCAACTATAAGTTTATGCCGTTACAAAACTGTATTATTAATTTAAAAGCCAATATTTAATGTTCAACAACAGGAAAGCCCCAATAGTGAAAAAAAGTGTCTTATGTCTGATTAAAATTTGGATTCACTTCTGATCGTTTTTTTATTCGCAACACTTCAGGATTGGCTTACTAAAAAAGACCTACCCTGAGGAAGACTTATAACAAATGTGAAACGTCTCTGTTGGGTTCTCACAATAAAAAAACTTTAATTATGTATTTCAAATAATATATTTTAAAAATTGTATATGGGGATGATTAAATGTCCTGTTTGAATTAAATGGTCATTATCATGATAAACGAGAGAGAATAAGCTACGTGAAGAGAAATCTTATTAATAATCGTTCTCGACACGAAACGGGGTTTTCTCAAGCACTCTTGTTTTCTTTATGGAATGAATTATACTTATATATTTTATATACGTTTCAACGCGTTCACCGCAACTATAATAGAAGTACTAACATTATTTGTACGCTATGCTATGGCAAAACATGGAAAATGGTATAACAAATGCGCCAGGATATAAAAACATAGTAGGTATGGTAAATGGCAATAGGTACTTAAAAACATAGTGCCTATTTCACACATTAATAATATACCTCTTAAAATTTATTAACTTCTCTACAAAACGTTCATACAGAAGATGCAGGTGAACGCAACGAAATATCGTCAGAACATAACTTTCAACTTTTGCAAAAGTATGGAAAAACAGCGTGATATCTTTCACAAAACATTTTAAATTTTAAGTACAAGAAATGTTTTTTTTATTGTCAAAATATCAACCCTATTTTTTTTTAAAAAGTTGACCTCATGATCTGAAGGAACTTCACGAACAATTATTTGTAAAAGCAAATGCCACAACCCACGAGTGCTTAGCTTTAAGACCAGCTCCGACAAACAAGAACAAAAACTGTTAAGTTGTTGTAGGCTTTAAACGTCAGTCAGTACGAAACAATAAAATTTTATCGTGCCAAGTTAATTTTATTACGATGGAATTTTATTTCGTTTGCTCAGTCAATTAGTTTTTTATAGAAATCGCTCTTCGTGGTGAAGTAATTAGGGAAACTAGTTCACCGCCCAATAAATCAATCAATTAGGTCATTAGTTTACATCTACGCAAAACCTTACAATACAACGCACAAGTTCGTATTCAATTGCCAGCTTAAAAGCAACCGCTTCATTAGTTTCTCTTGAGAAATGATACCACTGGTAGTCTCCATCTAAACAACCATCATGATGAAAGCTTAAAAGCTTCCTTTGTTATTAAATCGTATTTCAAAAAAATTGATAAAATTAAGCTTGGAATAATTAATTCAAAAATTCTTTTCATAGGTAACTTTTTACTGGTTTCCAATCTTTTTTAATTATGTATTAGGGGTGCATTTCTTTTATTTAAATAATAATTATGTTTCCCCAGCACCTTCGGAGCTTTCTTATTTTACATCTACATAAATATTTTTTTAGTACAATTTTATTTCCATATAAAAAACATTTTATTCTACTAATATAAGGTAATGTTCAGCTATTAGAGCAGGTCACTCGATTTTGTCCACGAAGAGCAACACGTAATGGCTTTTAAGAGTTCATTCATAGCACACTCAGGTATTTCCACGAATGCCTTTGTAGCATGTAAAAGAGGCAACGTAATTTAACTATGAACGCATTTTAGCCTCGCGAGAGACAACATTCGCAACAATTATTGAGGAATTAAATGGTGAATGCAAGAGTACAATTACGAATTTTTAAAAAATTTTAGAGCCATTTAATGTTACACTATTGCAAAGCTTTTATTTTTCTCTAAAATCTAAACAGTCGACAACGTGACAATATGGCGGACGTTGGCCGCCATTAAATTTCCGCTCTCATTTTAAATTATGTAAGGTTAGATGTATTATAGTCAACATAAGTTTGCTAGGTACGTTAATGACATTTTGACTTCACAATACTGTCAGCGCTATCGCTGCAAGTCTGATTACATGTTTCTGCAGGAGTTCTGTTATATTAATTGCAGCAGTCGCAGTAGCCATAAATCGAAAAGCAAGTCATTATTTGTTTAATGATCGGAAACTGTCAGTACTGCGTGTATGATATTTTTTATTTCGGATGAGATGTGTAATTGAAAATCGCCTTCTTTAAATCAAATCACATAGACTACGACTTATAGCCTTTTATAATACTTAATAAGCAATAACTATTTGCTATAAATTTTCTGGACAAATTGAAAAAATATAATTAAAAGAACATTGTAATTATAATTAACTTACAGATATGTAACTGCATATATCGATTACTTTATGTATGTCAACGACTAGTGGTAGCCACAAGTCAAGACTTTTCATTCATTTTACATAATTTTAACGTAAACAGAGGGTTCAAGTGGCCGTGGGAGCGGCAGACACAACGAACCCCAGTCGATATGACTTGCGGCCACGACTAAGCACTTGCAACTGTCACTGGTGGCTGCGACCGGCGACAGCCACAAGTCAAGACTTTTCGTGCATTTCATACGGTTTCAACGCAAACTGAGAGTTCGAGTGGCCGTGCTCGAGCCACAAACTGTGGGAGTGGCTACTTGTGGCGACGTAAAGACCACAGTTAGTAGTCGAACACGACGTACCTCAATCTAAACAAACTTGTGGCTACGTTCAGACACTTATGACTCTGACTGGTGGCTGCGTTTAGCAATGTGTGGCTGCGACTAGTGGCTACGTCTAGATACTTGTGGCAGATTTAGTCATATTTAGTAAATATTAATAATTAGTTTAAGTGCTTAGTATGGTTATTAAGACCAATAAAAGTTTATTTTATGTTTCACTTTGTAGTTTTCTATTATACAATTAATACTGAATTAAATGTTTTGTTTTCAAAAGTAATTCTTGTACGACTTATTTGTGACTAGTTATTGATGGAGGAATAGTGTCCTACTTCCAATTTAGGAGAGGCCTTTTATCGTTCAAACTTTTATAAGATTCAACTCTTGTTTCACGTCCAAACAAAGCATTCGTCATGACAAGAAACGTGACAGTATGGAATACCTTTGTTCTCTCTGCATGTTGCCCTGTATTTAAAATTTTCTGCACTGAATGCGAATTGGAACCTAATGACCGCCAGTTTTCTTCTCGTATTCTTTTAATTTAGTTTTATTAACTGAAAGAATATTTTGAAAGCCGGTAAACTTTTATGATATTTAAACTAAAATATATATATATATATAAGGATTTGTTATTAAAAAAATATTCCATCTATAAAACACGCTTTCAATATATATATATAGATTGTATACAATACTAGACATGTATAACCATACATAACTTCTTCGGGGTAGTTTCGTTGGTTAGTAAGTACAAACCTAGCAATTAATTAAAAAATTAATTTACCCCTAAGTGTAGCAAAATAGAAGATGATGATGTTCTGCATCACTCTCATTTTAATGTTAACTTCAACGTCACTTTGATGTTTCTAATGAAAATAAATATTTAGTCTAGGTAATTAAATAAAATTTATTAAAGCGGTTAAAATGTAATTTTACTTATTTAGTGAGTCGTGAACTGGTAAAAGTGTAATTTTAAATTGACCATAGTATTTCTTTAAACGGCTTGATGTAGTAAACGGGGTTATGACTGTGCTGACATTATTCACAATGAATCGAGAGGTAAAGTAACTGCACAACACATCTTTAAAATCTTTTTAAGGAAATTCATGTTGAATTGCTGCTACAGTCTGAAAATGGTCGGAATAAATTATGTAACTGTAAAATAAGGATACTTATTAGCCTTTGAGAATACAACAAAAAGATGCAATCGTATGCTTCAACTCAATTGCGGATTTACGAATTGAGGATAAGATTTGTTGATAAGGGATTCTCCTAACGAGTATAAAGAAAATATGGAAATTCACATTTTTATGCCTGTAACTCCCTTCAAAACTTTAGGCTCATTTTTAATCTATTTTCTTGAATAACTTTAAAACAATTTATTTTACAATTATAAAAAATATATATTTGAGACCCTTACAACACGCCCTTTCATTTGATATGTGACATGGTATTTTGTAAATTTTCTAATTTTCCCTTCAAAAGTGACCTCCATATGTAAATTTATTTACGTATGTTAAAAATAAATGCCCTATCCATCCGGACATTGTTGAAATTTTTTTAACGTTATTAAGTTATTGTAAAATAAGGATGAGTACTTTTTTTTTCTCATCTTACATCATCACCTTAGAAGAACTGTTAGAAATTAAAAGTACAAATCACGAAGTCAATTAAAGTCCGCTAGATTCGAGTGTGGTATCAGTAAAGTTCTTTTAATGTTCAGCAATCGAATTTCAACCCACCATTGTTAAATTATAAAACCGTAAGGATTTTACCGCTATTTTACTATTATACTTGGTTACCACTTTGTTTATGACTTTAAGAATTAAATACTTATATTATTTAGCATTATGATATGGACATTACAATGATAAGCAAAATATTCTCGCTTTTTTTTATTTTTTTATAAAATACTTATAGGTATAGTAATACTTTGATCGAGTACATTCAACCTTTATTAAACCAGAAAGTGTTTAAAATTATTTCAAAGCAGCGATATTATGGAACACACTATTAACGGTATCCGGATATTGGAATTGCTAATTAGAGCAACTAAAGGCAACTTTAATACGATCTTAAGTGCAGATATTTCAAACATTGAATGACTAACACGACTTCTGCAGAGTGCATACCTGTGCTAAATGATATACGCAAATAAAACAATAATTGCAGCGATTATAATACCGGATCGTCATAAATAATAAATGGCCTTTAACGATAAAGGCTCCTAAATAAAAATGAGTAAGAATTAATCTTCAGTAATTATAAAAAAAATGTGTATTTGAGACCTTCACAAGAAGCCCTTTCATTTGATATGTCACATGATATTTTATGAAATTTCTAATTTGCCCCCCAAAAGTGACCACAGTATCAAAAAATTATTTATTATGTATTTAGGTCACAGCTATTCATATGTGTACCAAAATGGATTAAATATGAATAAGTATATCTTAAAAATCAGGAATAAAATCTACAATCTGCTGTACCCAATTTCCAATAACGTTTGAGTAACCTAACGGAAATTTTGATGTTTATATTAATGATGAGTATAGAGTTGTAGTATATTTGTGCACATATTAAAATATTAATTATTTTCCGATATGAATCTTTGAAAACGACGAGTTTTTCCGTAAATGAAGAGGCAGATGAACGAACTAGGAAGCTAAGCGTTTTAAAAATCAGATAAAGCAACTCTTCGAGCCTTCCATTCGGCTTCGACAAGATCATTTTTGCGCCTGAGTAGGCACAAACTGATCAAGATACACGAATCATTAGTTGTGTATGGGTAGCTAGTTTCAGAACTAATAGGAGGCTTATAAGATCTGACGTGAACCTGCTTGTCTTTTATTATTCCTTTCAAGCTCCTTAAAAAAAATTAGAAAGTTAACAAAAACCACTACCCAATGCCAATTCTATTTATTTGAATAATTATATATATGTTTAAAGTTTTGTGTAGATATGCAGATCGAATCTTTCTGACAGAATTTGTTTTTTTTTTTTATCCAAAACAAGAATTACAACAAACAATCGAATGTAAGAAAGATCATAAAATTACTCTTCTAATTCTATTACTATTCAAACTAATTATAAATTATAATGTGTTTTATATTGGTATTACCATCCAGATTATGTTGATTATTATTATAATTTTAAATTTATAGTTGTTTAAACAATTACATGGACAGTTAGATGTGTTAACGTATGAATTAATTAAAGTGTTATGATCACGGGTGAGAAAATGGACTGCTTGGAATAAAAAAAGAAAAGGACAATAAGGAATTCTTTCAATTATATATTATGCATTTAAACTATTAAACTAAACGTAATGACTAGTACAACTATTTCCAATTAGGACTTACGACAAGATTTACATGCTAATTTGAAAAAAGTAATTACTACCACTTCACGTTTGTGTTGTTTTCTGTGAGAAACGAAAACGTAATTGTTTCTTGGATTTAATGCTCCACATCTTCTCTTTAATTATGTATATCTGTTTTATTTGTTAAACTACGTTAATTTCGTCTAAAATGGCGTCGTTATATAAACCTAAAGGTGATTTTCTCGAAACTACTGCGCCCTTATTACCCTAAAAGTATACTAATTACCAGTACGATAGACTTTTAAGGGCGCCTTTCGAGCGTTGCACTTTTCTTACCTCCTTTCCATTTGCACAAATGCACCTCTAATTGACCTCTACGAAAATTAGCAATCATTTTTTTTTTCAGAATTTTTAAATTAATAAATGATAAAAAGCCAAAGTGGTTTAGGTTTTACTTAACTTCAAAATCTTGTATGTATACAGGGTTTTTCACGTAACTCATTCGTTAATAAACTTGATGAGACCGATAAAACTTTGAAATGATTAACCATAAAATTTTGTGGTGACTTTGTTGACCATTTTGTATAACTACAAATTATAAAAAAATCATCACTTCCGCAAAATATGACTTAGAGTGTTGAAATTTTTACTAGTAATAGCTAAATCTCAGAGCTAATGCCGTAATAAAATTGAACTTAATAATTTATACCTACAGGGCGTCCAGAAAAAATTCTAAAGTTTAAAAATTTCAAACACTAATAACTTTGGTTTGTCAAATGGCACCTTTTATCCTCTTACGATCCATATGGATATTTTTGAGAAATTTTGAATTATTTACATGAAATAGCTAATTTTAATATTTTTCCTATAAAAAAAGTTTGGATTGGAGGCAAATTTTTCAAATAAAACAATAGGCAGTGACCATATAGATCGAAAGATAATAAAAAAGGGAATCAAAGGAAAAAATGAAAAACGGTAGCTTCCATTTTTGATTGAAGATTTTAAACTTTAGAATTTTTTTCTGAACGCCCTGTATACATTATTAATTTCAATTTTATCAAGACGTTAGCTTTGAGGTTCATCTGTACCTGATATACAAAGAATGTTGTATACAAAGTGTGTGGTGTAATGTACATATTTCTTCTTGTTTTGCTTTAAAAAGGTCTGGGAACGGATAAAATGATAATTATAGTGAACCGAGGAAAGTCAATCAGTCACACATGTAATGCATAGCTAGTTAGTTTTAAGAAAGAAATATTAGCCAATGCTCTTGATTATTATTCACCTACATATCCATTAAAGAATCAATGGCGGTATGGTGATATCTATTAACTGAGGAAACGTAATATATGAGGTAATCTTACGTAAATTTACATGTAATTTCCGTTTGTTAAGGCAAAAAACTTTTTAATTCAATAAATTAATAACCTACTCGGCTCGCACTCACTGTTCGAAAGAAAATAACTGATATGAAGACAGCGGCAGAGTTAAGTTGCACGGTCGCATCCTGCGTTTACTGTGTACCAAGGAAGGAAATTACCTTCTATCCAATGACAGCTCGCAACAAAAAGAACCTTTGTGTTAAGAATTATACGTAACAGAACCGATTTGTTACCACAGAGTTATTGCAGAAGTTCTTCAACTGGAAACTGTATGTTTTAATCAAGATTTCTAAGCAGATATGGTATAAAGATACCTCACTATTATGAGGAAGAAGATTAGACAAAGGAGAATGCCCAAGATCACGTACAATGCAATTTCTAACTCTTGAATAACCAAATGCTTTTTTATTTTTTAAAAAGGTTTATTTTCACTTATTTTCTTACATAACATTAAAACGATTTATTTTAGAAATATAAAAAATGCACATTTGAGACCGTCACAACGAGATCTTTCATTTGATATGCCACACGGTATTTTTAAAATTTTCAAATTTGCCCCTTAAAAGTAACCCCCACATACCAATTCATATATTTACGCTGCACTTTCGTATGAGAGACGGACGGAAAGACAGATATATCTCAATTCGTTTAAAAACGACAATTTACAATTCTAAACGCATATTTCCCTTAATTACCGCCGCGGTAATTACCAATTTTTTTCGGTTGTGGGAGTTGAGACCAAAGACGTAAAGTATAATTGAATGTGCAACAGGATTTTTTTTTCTTCGTGCCCATATTATTGAGCATGGTAACAACATCCTGTAGGCCAGTCGTAATCGATGTACTTGAAAAACCTAAACTGTTGGACCACGGCAGTGCAGTGGTTAGACACGTTTATGTAAATAACTTTTGCATCCAATTCGAAACTTCTTCACGCTCTTGAATTTTCAAAAACGAAAAAGAAACATTTATTGCAACCTCGGTCACGAGTTTCTATGCCAAGGGGGACTCGTATATTTAACATAAAGGTTTACTTACTCCTTCAACCACACAGGATTTTATATAAAATACATAGCAGCTTCTAAATAATAATGGTTGCAGAATATATCACACGAGAAACCTATTTAATCTATCTTAGACTTGTGCAGATATCGGTCTCGATCGTTCTAAATCATCGTGGAATGTTGTAGAACGTTCTCTAACCTTTTGGAACATTTTTGATCATTCTCGAACATTTCAAACTAATCTTAAAAATCTAGAATGTTCTCGATTATTTATTTGAGATCACTCTCGAAAAATCTAGAATATTCAGGGACGTCCTTGATTGTTCTCGAACATTCCAAAACTCTCTCGAAAAGTCTAGAACGTTCTAAATCTTTATGAAACATTTTAGAATAATCTAAATCTTCTTCGAACATTCTAAACTACTCTTAAAAATTTTAAGTTAAAATAAAACCACTCTCTTCAAAACGGAAACGTTCTAGATTATTTGGGAACATTACAAACCAATCTCGAAGAATCTAGAACATTCTCTTGAAAATTTTAGAACATTCTATGTAATTTATAAAAAGTTTGGAATGTCCTGGAACTTTCTAGACCTTTTTCGAAAATTCAAAATTTTAATTTAAGTAAAAGGATTGTCTATTATAAATCGTTTAAAAAAATATTGTTTAAATGAAATAAAATCAACAAATTTTGAAGCTTGATTGGATTTTTTTGTTTATATCTATAAATTCTTATTTTCTCTTTTTAAATGGTGCGATAGTAAGAAAACAGCTATTTTTTATACGTAACAAATTAATTCAAGTAGGATGCGCGTGCCGTTTGTCATCGAGGAGTTTCCATGGCGATTAGAGAGAAAAAAAGTCCCAACTCGACAATTGTGATTATTATAAAATTAAGGTGGTAAACATGCTAGGTACTATTATATTTCAGAATAAAAATACCATGAAAAGCATCCGACAACTACCAATTAAAAAAAATATATCTATAAATATTTTTTCCTATAAAAATTTTTATAAAGACGTGTTAATTTTTGTTTGTAGACGTTAAACTAAATTTTTGATAAATATTTATAAATCTTACCTGGCTTATATTCGAGACGATTTTAACTTGGGGCTTCTCATGTTTGCTCATGTAGAAATGATGCACTCGATGGTTGTCTCTAGACTCAATTGTGGTAGCTTGACCATCGGGGGTGGTCGATTCGGCGATTAGCGTGGAAAAATCGGTGCTGCTTGTAGGGACGGTTTGCGTTAAATTTTTAACTTGCGTCGCCGAAACCGTCGTCCACGTAGGAGACGATTTCCTGAAGCTCGTGGTCGAATTCGAATTCATTGTAGAGCCCTTGGTGTTTTTCACAGTCGTTGATGTAGTCGAAATTTTCGTCGAGGGTTGCGCGGTACTCAGAATTTTCTGCGTAGTAACCGGCACATGGGGACCACCGAATGGGGGTGATTTACTCGATGGGGTGTTACGTTTCGTTGTATTCGTGCGTGTAGTCGTTGTCTTTTGTGCGACGATCTTTTTGGTTGCTGTCGCGCTCGTACCCGTCGTTGGTTTTTTCGTCGTGGATGTCGTTTCCGAAATAGTTGTAATACGTGACGACGACTGCGGGGTCGAAACGCTGGTCGTTGGGGTGGTTTTGACGCCGCCCTCGCCAGCTTTTGCCTGCCGGAACCACGGGAAACTGCTCAGCAGTTCTTCCGATAATTTCCAAAGTTGGCAATCGGCGGTGGTCCAAAGGACGAAAATCACAACGACAAAAGCTACGCGCATCTTTGCGATTCTTCAAGTTACAATCGACCGGCCGAAGAGAAGGACAGTGTTAAGTTAGTACGCGTCCTTGAAGCAGGTGAACCGGCGAAGGCCCAAGACGGTCTGAACAACGTTGGAGGTGTTTCGCTCTATCTAGAAGCCGCTAGTTGTAGTTGCAAGCTAACCAAGCACCTATAACCCACTTCTTAACCAATGGAGCCCTCTTATTCTTAGATGTGCCCAATAGCAACATCTAACGCTTTATCAAACTCAATTAATAACACTTTAAATATCTATTTAATACTATATTATTGTCCTTATCCACAGTAGTGCAAATTTACACTCGTTCCAAATATGTTCCTCTACTTACAATTCACTTAATTTAATTGAACCGTTTTCCATCTGCCTTCACTTTAAATAAAGAGAAAAAAGGAAAGTTTACGTCTCTTTTGGGAATTTTTGAAATATTTTTAAGTATGTACCGCAAATTTTTTAAATCAATCTTACTCGAAATGTATTTTGTTCAAATAATAAAACTCAAAATTTTTAATTTAGGGCCATTATTGCTTCATCATTTGGGATTAATTTTATTCAGGTATATCTTTTGTGTCTTGGGTAGGGGTCCCTAAAATGGCTGGACTGCGGGGGTGTATTTTACGCCACTCAAATTTGGATCATTGTATAAAATTATAGGAATTTATCATATGGATACAAAAAGGATAAAAAAGGAATCCAATAAAGAAAAAAATTGAAAAAAACAGTGATCCTTGTTTTTAAACTTTAAATTTTTTTCTGAACGCCCTGTATAAGTTATTAAGTTCAATTTTATCAAGGCGTTTCCTTTGATACTCAGCTATTACTAGTAAAGGATTATATTTTGTGTGTTATGATTTTTTATAATTTGGATTACGGAAACTCTTTTTTTTTTTTATATAAATTAAATTATCTCAGAAACCGTTCGTCGTAGGTATATACAAATTGGTTAGGTTACATATAAAACATTATATTAAATTTACATCGTTGTTATTAGACAATAAATTGTGTAGAAGATAAAACTGTGTATAAATAATAACAAGAGGGTCAAGTATGTAACACTTTTCACGCATATAAAAAAAATAGTCCATGACAGGAAATATAATTTATTCGGTCAAGTTAAAAATTTCTCATTTCGATCGTGGTTAGTTACAAGACAAAAGACCACGAAATGGTTCACGACTGAAGACGTACAGAATATTTTGGCGATGATAATTCACATCACACGTCTACTTAAAATTTATTGTGCTACACAAGAAGTAACATAAGGTCGTGGCTTAACATTTGCGAAACGTGAGCTTTCTTCTTGTGATAACTAAACCAATACATGATTTTCCAATTAATAAACAAAAGTCTCCCATCTCTGTACCGTAACCGTCAACACAATTGTTTTTCATCTCATCATACTAACAAAAAATACAATAACGAATATACAGGGTGATTAAAAAATCATTAATTATTACGTGCCCTTGTAAGTAGACAACATATATGTATGATTACTGCTAACCCCTCCAAAATTAAGAAAGATAGTGGGCGTATTGAATACATATGATGTGCGCAGTTTAAGAACGCACGAGATAGTGGGAGATATTTATCTCATATTAAGGATATTTTTATTATTCTTATGATTATTACCCTCAAATGTTAAGATTATATCTTGTAGGTGGTGGCAGACAAATGATTAAAAAATATTTAATAATAAACGTACTTTCTTAATTTGAATTACATTTGCACAGGAAATAATAATGAATAGGACTACCAAATGTTATTTACGCTTTAGAAAGCTTTGATGTGGACGACTAGGTTTGTTGGTGGCGTTTACTGCTCATAACCTTTGAACCAATGGTCTAAAACGGGAGAGTTGTAAAATAGTACGCCTCCTAAACTGCCACTTTGACCTTTTGCCGTTTCTTGATGTGCGCGGCTGTTTTTCTGTGTACGTTACTGTCATTAGGTACTACACACATACAGTTTTGTTAAAAACTATAATATTTATGTACATTATCGAATCATTCAAATGCACATTCAAAAAAAGTAAACGTTAAAAAATCATCCACCCTATTCTCCAGATGTAACACCTACCGATTTATTTTTATATAATTGCGCACGTATAAAAAAAAAGATATTGCTATTTATGTAATTTGTTAATTCTTTATTTTTTTATTTTAAAGGTTTCGACTATTGTTACTTTCTTCACTTTGGATGAACAGGACAACTTATATGTAAGTTTTTTTTAATTTTATTTTGAGTTTTAAATTTTTTCAAATAATTTGTGCCAAATTAGTGCTTTTTTAAAAAAACTCCCCCTAAAAAATTTATTTGATAATACAAATGGATGTGGACATGTCAAAATTGCATTGTAATATTAGTAATTTATATTATATATACAGAATGTCACCAAAGAATAAAAATTTGGTGAAACTGTCGCGTCTAATAATTTTTTTTTTCTAAAGGTTTTGGTTACTGTGATAACCGAACATTGTATTGTAATCGTTCTGGCGTTCTTTAGCATTAAAAAAAAAAAATGTTTAAAAATTAATTTTTTTTTTTTATTTTCCTAAAAACGGATTTTTAATTTCTTTTTTTTTTTGAGGCTCAACAAGTTTTTTTTTTAATATTAAATAACGCCAAAATTGTGTGATCCAGTGACCAAATTGATCTTATTTTCAACGAAGAATTATTTATAAAAGGCAATAATACACAGGGTGTCCCACTTGAAACTTTAGCGATGCTTAAAATTAATTATACATAACCGTTTATTCAAATATTTTTTTTGACGTTGTATGTCATGGTTTCGTGACCTTTGTTAGATGCTTCAATTTAAATCTACGGGAAAGTGTATCTGTGTAGCATAAACCGTTTGTTCTCCAACGATCCAAAACTGCCAATAGCAGTTTGCATTGAAGCGCCTTTTTTTTCTCAACTTGTCCAAGTTTCTCTGGCTCATTTAGTTTGTACATTACATAGGTGTTCATTATATACAAAATGAAGTGCGGTTAATATTGTAGATATGTATAACTGTTCAGTCCTTACGAAGTGTCGATCAAGTGTTGTCATTACAATTAATTGAACAAGAGACAAGACACATGGTTGTTGGGAATTTTTTTATATTATTTGTTTAATAAGAACTAATGAGATTTTCGTTCGCTTTTTGAAAGTAATAAAGCCCTCGAAATGACAATAAAATCATCCAATTAATCAAACGCAATGTGTGTTAGTTGTACAAACTCAAATACATATGTATGTGTGACATCTTTAAATCAAAACTTGTACAAAAAAAATTAATGAGGTTGTAAAAGCAAATTAGAGGCATAATAAAAAAAATATAATAGAGAATAGAAATAATATTTTTCAAATTTATATAACATCCAACAGTTGTCATGCATGTTAGTTAAACATATTGTCGATAGATGGCGCCCTCACTTTAGGGTTGGTTAGGTTAGGTTAACTCAGCTAATAATTTTTAAAGAGCTTGTAACTTGCAAACTACTGAACAGAAAATTGTCACTAAAAGTAATTGAAGTATGAATTCCTTACTACTGTTCACCTGTGAACTGTATCTAATTATTATGTAAATTTATTTTCTTTGTTAGTTGATTCAAATAACAGTAGATGTAGATTAACGACTGGATGAATCGTATTTGTGTAATTCTCACGGTTTACAAGTAGTTTAAGATGTTAAGTAGGTCTATAACAAATTAGCTAAGGCGTAAAGTCATTCCGATGCCGCATTTTTAATAATTCAAACGAATTATCTGCATATACATTTTTTTTAATAAGTTATGAACACATACTGGTTCAATTCTCGAGACATCCTTTTACCTTTTTCGGCTAATGGGGGATACTATTACGTACCACATGCAAATTTACCTCACATACCTTTAGTAGAAGAGACAACCACAAGAAATTTTCAAAATTTAACTAATTTCATTCTCATATTAATATTTTCTCGAGGGTGTTTTGGGTCAGGTTAGATTAACCAAGAAAAAAGTTTCCCATGATTTTTAATTTTTTTTCTCAAACAGATGGAAAAATTAATTGTAATTGATAATTTTCAAATTACCGTGTAAATGGTGAATATTTTATTATTTAATCGAAAAATCAGCATTTCTATCCAAAAAATGAGTCTAAACGAATTTTTCTTAAAAAATTATTTTTATAATATGTAGTTAAAATTAACAACCCTTTTTTATTTTCTACTAGAACTTTTATTCGAATATGATCATTAAAAAATTCACCGGTAATTTTTTGGTTACTTTTTCTAATTAATGTTTGGAATCTAGATGAATGAAAAAAAGCTCCAGGGAAATTTTACGCGTTGATGGTACATTGAAATATATAATTTGTTTTTAAAAATTCGAAGTTTATACGCAGCAGGTTCCACTGAAGTGGCTGTTACTGTTTTATTGTGGCGCGAACTATTTACCATCAACTCAATTGACGATAATTATAAGATGTTTTGATCAAACGGTTGTGATGAACAGTAAAGATTAACAGTAGATTACTGTTATATCGTGTGCAAAAACAAAAGGTAATTGTCACGGACTAATGAATCTATTTTAAAACGAACGTGGACGATGATTGGAATTTTTTTTTCATAACTGCTTGTCAAATAGTAAGTATTTTACGCATTCTCCCTACAAAGCTTGAGGCATGCAAGTGTATCAGCTCATGTTTTTTTTTTTTTTTGATTAATAACAATGGTTCAACGGTTTTTGGACCTCACCTAAGATTATAATGTAAATACGAACGACAAAAAACATAATTAATTCCATAGTTTTAATTAGCTTCATGTGGAATGTTACGATTAACATTACATTAGACATTAATTTTTGCTTTTTTAAATTCTAGTATTAAACTTCGTAAGTCAGAATTTTACAGTACTTAAGTAAGTACACTTAAGCTTCTGAAAGATGTGGTAAAAATTTTTTAAAACTAAACTAAACTTAATTAAAAACATTAAAAACCCAAAACTAAATAAAAAAACAACCAAAAAGACAACGCCACTTGCGTAAATTAGCTACCAAGAGGTGGCGCTCGACTCACTGTTTAAAGTATTAAGGTGATCTTTTTTATCTAAGGGACGACTTTGCATAAGCTAAGAACTCGAACCTAACCCAACCTATCTTGCTACGTAATTTATACTTTTTTTTTATGTAAAAAGTTTTTGAATTTTTTTTTTTATTAATTTCAAATTGTTTGGTATAATTCATAAACAGAAATAAAATCTCTTGCATGGAAGAGTTTTTCAAAAACTATATTCTCCTAATGCTTTATTACAATTGGATAATGACTGCAAATTATACGAACTAATGATTTCGTTTGAAACGTAATGAACTCATTGGGCTTTACAGTTATACCCACTGATTTCAGTTTTTATTGTTTCTGACTTATTATTCTAACTGTTACAAAAATAGAACACTGTTCGTTCAGATGTTTGATTAATGTCGACAGAATATTTTGTGGGTTAATTAGCTTTTAATTATAAGTAAAAGCTCTCCAAATAATATGGAACGTATTTGCTGAAAATTTTGTTAGGAAATTACCTTCTATTTTACTTGTTAATAATTATAATAATTTAGTTTAAAGTTAATAACATCAAAATTTATCCTATTAAAAGAAAATTTCTAAAATTCAATTACAAAAAAGAAATTAAAATAGACAAAAATGTATTAAAGAAAAAACTTATTACAATAATTCTAGTAAAACGAAAAAATGGCAGTGTAAAACATAAAATATATTTTTTATAAAGTAAACATGTTACAAATGAGATCAGACAAAATTCAAAAATTTGTAAAAATAATTAATTATTAAATTGTAGCGCTCTTATTTAGGTAACCACTTGCCCAAGGGCTATCTGTTGGTTGCATTTCCTAATAATTATAATGTAATACAATATAAATTAAGATCAAAATTATCCTCATTAAAAAAAACCTCTAAAATTAATTAAAAAAATTAAAATAAAATACATGAAAATAACTTAGTAAACAAAAAGTACTTAATATAACTCTAGTAAAAGAAATCGTGATCTATAACTAAAGGAAAAACACATTTTATAAATTATATTCATTTTACAAACAAGTTTAATTTAAATCCAAAAATTTGTAAAAATAATGAATTAATCTTGTTCCTACATATGCAACCGTGTGCGCAGTCGGTATCTATTGATTGCATATACTCAAGTGAAATGGAGTATAATTTACTTAATATCGTTTTTATTTACTCTTTAATCCCTAGAACGGTACATAAATAATAAAATTTTCATTTAACCACTCGTAAAATAATTTTTATTCAAATAAAAGAAAATTTGAATCAAAGACTATTTATTTGACAACGTTGTAAATTGTTTGACAACTGCTTGTATGGAAGATTTGACGTGGCAAGCAGTTGTTACGTTGTCATAACCAACAACTAACTATCAATATCGGCGATTGTTACTTGTCAGATGTTGACCGTTATTTTCGTTTGGTAGCTTATGTTCACGTGTATCCTCGCGTATTAAATTAATATATTTACTACTGGTGTGTACGACTAGTTTTTTGTGTTACATTTCAATTCATCAACTTAATATCAAAATGAAACAAATCCTGTTTATATTGTGTTCTGTACTCGTTATATTTGTCCGGTGTGATTCTGAAGAAGAAACTCGAGCTAGATTACTAGTTTCTAAGCATATTCTCAATACATATTTAGTGGAAAACATGGACATTGTTGTAAAATATTCTATATTCAATATTGGAAATTCAGCTGCCGTTGATGTTACTCTAAACGATCGTAGTTTTGGTTCGGAAGCATTTGCTGTAATGGGTGGCCAACTTAAAGCCCATATTGACCGAATACAGCCGCAGTTTAATTATACTCATGTTGTTGTTGTAAGACCTATTAAATTTGGATATTTTAACTTCACTTCTGCTGAAGTTACTTATAAATCTGATATTGAAGATGCTGATGTGAGTTCATAATAATAACTAAAAACGTAATGGTACAGTTAATCTTATAATGAAATTACAGTTCCAGGTATCATGGAGTAGTGAGCCAGGTGAAGGAGGCATTATTGCCTTTAGAGATTATAATAAAAGATTCTCTTCTCATGCATTTGATTGGGCTGCTTTTGCTATTATGTCTTTACCATCATTGGCAATCCCTGTATCTTTATGGTACAGCAGCAAAAGTAAATACGAGAAATTAGTTAAATCATCAAAGAGAATTCATTAAATTATTTTTAAGGCAATGCAATTTTTGTATCATGTCCAAATCCTGTCATTTCTTGTTACTACTTACGTAATAAACTTTTTTTATATAGTATGAATTTTAAACGTCTTACCTTGGCCTGTAAAATTACAGTACAAATTTAATAAAACACAAAAAATCGTGTATTGCCTTCAGTTTTTATTACAAACTTCAAATATCTAAATGTTTGCTCTTGTTTATAAAAAAAATACATTTAAGATTCTTTTACAAGATTAAAACAAGATAATAAAAAGATGATATTTATTATTGACTTTGTTTCAACCACATATAGAATAAATAAACAATATGAAAAATATTTTTTCATTAAAATCACAACCCAAAAACAGTTCCATTAACAAAATATACATATATTTATTATGCTAAACGTTTAAATTCAGTGTAGTCGATAAGTCCGTCGTTATTTTTGTCTACTTCAGAAAGTAGAGGATCTACAGTTGCACTCAGGTCTTCATCTGTGTAAATTTGAACTTCTTGCTCAGCATTACCTAAAATCATTTATTAAATTCAAAATTTTACGCTTTCTTTAAAAGGCATGGTAACATAATTTTGAAGGTATATTAGTTTAAACCACAATTATTTTACTTGAACTTAAAAACAAGAAAAAGATGAATAAGACATCGCAAAAACACAATGACAAATAAGCAAACCTACATACAATGGACAGTCACATTAGGGCTTTTGAGCAGTGGCAGCTGCTTTCTGTTGTGCTCTTATAAATTCAGGATAATCAATGTAACCATCACGATTTGTGTCATCAGTGTTCAAAATTGGATCAATTAGGGTAACCAATTCTTCATCCTTGAATATTTTCTCTTCCACTTGGTTAGGACCTGACTTTCCACCTTGCTCTATTGAATTATTAACAATAAAACAAACAACAACAAAACAAAAACACAAAGCCCAATTAAAAGCTCTCATAAATGTTAATTATTTAAAGTGTTACTATTATATGTGAAAACATGCCGTAATAAACAATAAAAAACGCTAAAGATTTCATACCATGCCAGTGGATCAGCGACTTAATCAGTTCACATCCATCTAGTTTATTATTGTTATCAGCATCGTGCATTTTGAAGTAATGAAACTGTAATTCTTGTTCTGTCATTTTGCTTGTATCAATTGGAACATCTAAGTGTTCAGCAATATGCCTAACAAAATAAATTAAATTTTACTTAGTTATCGAATAGAAAAAGCACTCTAAATGACTATTCATATCTGTAACTATAAAACTTTTTTTGTAAATAAACATACTGTTTTTCATGTTCCATATTGGCAGCATTAAGAACTTTCTGAGGTGCTCCATGTGCATGGTGCTGTTGCTGTTGTGACTGAACAGGGGGCTGGTGTTGAACAGGAACTTGCTGTTGAACAGGAACTTGCTGTTGAACTGGAACCTGCTGTTGTTGAACCGGAACCTGCTGCTGCTGTTGGATAGGAACCTGCTGTTGTTGAACAGGAATATGCTGCTGTTGCACAGGTGGTGGCTGATGAACAGGAGGTTGCTATACAAATACAATAAGAATTTCATCTGATAACGCAGTGAGTCAAAATAATTTATACATATTTTAAAAAATATAATTTACCTGATATTGTTGGTAATTATACTGTGGATCTTGATACTGCTAAAATTAACAACAGTACTTTAAAAAACTTTTGAAAGTAAAAATTGAATAGTTTTTAATCACCTGATACTGTTGTGGATTAACTCCAGGGGCCACTTTTTGTGAATACGATAAGTAAACAAGTTGCATGGTGAAAAGAACTATTTTAAAGTTAAATAAAGTCCACATGTTGCACTACGTATAAAGTAACCAAAGACAAAACGTTGAAAAATCACAAACTGTTTGGATCATAAGATTCTGAAAACATCAATTTTTATAGTTACTAACCTAAAAAAATTGTTTAATTTCAAGAAAATTGTACGTACACCATACAATTATTAACTCTGATTTAAACACATTTTACAAACATACGTTTTCAAATAATTTAAAACTAAAAACACAAACCACCACGTCAGAAGGACAACCTTGACACGTACAATGTGCCAACTTGAAGAATTAGCATTCATTTCGGGTCACAATGTCGCCAACGTAATTATGTATTGCTTTGCGGCATTCACTAACACACGACTCGTAGAAGGGACATTTATTATTTTCTTCTGTGCTAGTACCGATCCGCAGTTAATTAGGGAAATTAACTGCGGATTGGTACTAGCAAATAAGAAAATAATAAATGTCCCTTTTACGCGTTCGTATTAACATAATGCTTTTCCAAAATTAATAATGTATTTATTTTCATTTTATTGTTGAGTTAATCTATTAGAAAATAACTTGGAGGCTGTTAGTTCAGTCCTTTTTTCTCTTACTAAGATGATTATTTATATTGCATTTTAAGTTTTATACCGAGTTCCAATTTACAAATCATGTCCGATAAAGTGAACGCATCTCTTACATTTTGGTATATCTATGAAGTTGGTTTCAAATTCTATGAATCACAAAAATATTATTTTCCATTCTATGATTTTGTTGTTAAAGAAGTGTCGATGATGTTTGTAAACATTTTTTTTTAAATTTTTATCACAATTTGGAAATGTCATGACAGAAGACTTTGTAAAGTATTACAAGAAAACCCAAACTACTTAAACGTTAAAATGTAGAGCTTGCTTAATGTATAATTAGGAAGGTTTATCTGATCTAAGTAGTCCACGACCACTAACAATTAACAATTTGCGTACCTCATTTGTTTAACAATGTCTGTGTGCGATGAAATTTTAGAATCACGTAGTGCGTTGAAGACCAGGAAAGTGAATGTGATACATCGTACGACTAGTGAAACAATTAGGTTGGGAGATCCTGATTTGTTTATTAACAATTCAATAACAAAACCGTGTAGCATACTCCCGTCAAGAAAAAAGCCGGTAAGTTCGTTTCAAGTAACCGGCATTAGTGTTACTCAACGCCAAGAATTTGGAGACGATTCTGCAGACGATTTAGATGAATCTCATACCGATGATATTTCTCGAATTACAGACAACGAAACGCCTAGCTTTTCTGAAGAATCTTTTTCTCGAGATATAGAAGAAGTACCAATCATATCTCCAGTGACTACAAATATTCTGCCTATAGGCCCATGTTATGAATTAGCAATAGTAGCAGCTGAAAAATTTGAAATAACAACAGTTGAAGTTGATGATCAAGAGCTCTCTGTTTTATGCTCAGATATTACAGATAATTCTTCTGAGTTTGATTTAGCTTCAGTATTATCAAAAATGACCACGACAACAACTTATGCAGGACAGTGTGTTCGAATTGTTGGAGGAAGATTTAAAGTTGTAAAAATTGAAACAGCAGAACCATTTAGAAGAGGTAGATGGAGTTGCTTGGACTACTTAGATCAGTCAATTGCAATTAACCCTCACATTATTAAAACTCAACACATGAATCTGATTATCACAGATCCAATTGCTTATTATTCAAATGCTAATAATAATAGCGCAACTGTTACTACTGGTAAACATTCTACTGAAGCAAAGTTTAATTCTAATTTAAAAACTGATCAAAACAATACTTATTGTTCTTCCGCAATTGCTACAACTATATCTTCAGTACCAACAAATATTTTGACTGAAACTCAACAGAACAGAACTCATGGATATATTGAAGGCCAATTACCAGTTCAGGGCCAAACTCTTCCTGCTATTTTTTACTGCAATACATCTGGACACAATACAATACAACCTCATATTATTACCACTGCTTCAATATTAGTTTCTACCCCACAAAGTTACAGAGTTGCCACCAAAGTTGCTGAAAGCCGAATTACATATTGTACTCAGCACAAGGAACAAACAGGATTTAATCAGAGTCATGGAGAATTGCTCCAAGACTCTACTAACTTTAGTCATCAAGCAAAAGGGGAGCAAAAGGACATATTTGAAAGTCCTCCAGTTACATTATCAAATTATAATTTATTTAACGTCCCTACTTCATACATTACTTCAGCACATCAGGGGCAAACATATAAAGAACAAAGTGTAGGAAAAGGCGAAGCAGAAAGCATTTCTTTTGGCATACCACCAGATCAAGATGTAGGAAACTCGATGTTTTCTAGACCACAGCAGCATCTTCGCAGTGCCTATTCTTTACCAACAGGTATACCACCTGCTGCTTATACACACGATCCCGGAGTTGGCTTTTTTGCACTAGTTTCACCCAACACAAATATGATAGGACAACCAAACGTTGCTGCTGACAGTTCATCTTCTTTTACATTTCAAAATTCTGGCACACATGCTGCCTTTACGTTTGCTAATGATGCCCTTAACTCTACTCAAGCTACTTCTCAACCATATATCCTTCAAACATCCATACATAGTTCGCCCACTCTTCCCTGCATTCATCAATTTTATCAGATACAAGATCCTAATCTACCACAACAATCTTCCCAAGTTTATTCCCAATCAGTACCTCCAACAAATATGCCTTTTACGTCATTAACTGATTTTCAAAAAGGTTATCAGTATCAGTCAACAGCGCAAAATACATTAACTCAAATAAACAACCCCAATGTCTATATGGTTTCTTCTGTGCCTGTTTCACAGAACATTCCTACACACCAAAGATACCACATCTCATCGGTGCAAAATCAAATATATGCTGCTCAAAATTACACTGCCAAAAGCGAACACCACTTAAGTAACGATCAAAATCAGTTTAGCCGTAATTATGAAACTCCATCCTGTTCACTGTCAGATACTTGTCAACCATATACGGAAACCAAAGGGCTTTATGAAAAGACAATATTAACCGAGCAAGCTGAAGTTGTATACCAATGTCGTCCACGTGAGCTAAGTCTTCAGGGTAATTTTCAAATTCCAGCTACACAAAATGAATCGCCTATTCATTCCCTACCTCAAGAGTACCCGACAAATATTTATGCACCTTCATTTCAAGAATTCAGAAATATTTTTCATAATTCGCCCACCTACGGCCCAACAGATGTGTTGGGGGGTTCTCCAATTCAAAGTCCAATGGCTCCAACTAATCATGTAAAGGAAGAACACGTTTCTGTAGAAATAGTTAGGGATGATTCTCAACAAGGAGATCCAGTTACTTTTCGTAATGAACCTACGTTACCTAATCAATCATCCCAAATATCGGGAGGCATATCTTTATTAGGTGTTATTGATGAAGAGGATATGTCATTAAAAGATAAAGCTAGTCTACGTGAGACACATCTTCAAAGCATTTCTGTCTCAGAAGAACATTTCAAGACACTTAAATCTGAAGGTTCTCAAACGTCTGATCAATTGGGAGAAACTAGATCGGCAGCTACATCGACTCCTGATGACGATTTTTCAAGAATAAGTCGCATTTCTTCAGGGAATGGATTAAGGTAGGAATTTTTTACATTATTGAAAATTTTTATTTGATCTACGTGATGCAAATACAATTCAGTACTCAAATTATCCTATTGACTTAATTCATCTTTAAATAAAGCGAATTAAATCATAAAAGATGTTGGTTGGTTGGAAACTAAATTGATTCAAGGACTTGCACCTTAACGGACAAATCTTGAATTGAAAAGAATTCTAATGCGTGAGTAAAAATTAATTTAATCGAAATGTTTACGTTATATTATTTTTAAATTTATATTGAGCAGTTTTCCCAAAATAGCGGGAAAGTTGTTTGGCTATGTTTTACACATATACGTATAGATGGCAGAACAGTGTTTAACAGCTCAAAATCGTTTTTATAAACAGTCTATTGATGGCGCCACCGTTGCGATTTTGTATTTTTAAATCGGTCTACTCTTTCGAGTTTTTGGTTGATTTTTACGGTTTTATAAGGAGTTTCCAAAAAGCATAAACGAAATTTTTTTATGTATTTTAGTTTTTTTTTATTATTAGTTTCTAAACCTGACCGGGTACGTTTATCTTGCTTTTCTCTCTTGTAAAATCTTGTTTTTAATTTATGGAATGATTATTTTTAAAAGTCCATTGCTGTAAAAAGATTTTGTTTTTACTATCAAAACAGAATGAATCGCTTTAAAAAAATGCTGTAATTTTCAAGTTCATCAACGTGCACGTTATATTTATAGGTACACACACTTGTGTCGTGGATACTAAAAATCCTTTAAACAGTTTAAAAATAATTTTATTAATGTATGTACACCCGCGGTGCTGTGTCCAAACAAAATATATAAGGACACTGCTCTTATATAAATTCGAAGACATTTGACATTTTAACTTGCCTGTGCCAAGAAAATTGTATCCTGATATTAATTTAGTGTAATTGTACGTGTTATTTGTACATGTTAAAAAATTGAATTAGGAAACTAGGGAAAGGCCAGAACTTCAAAACAAACTTTATGTTTTCCAGATTTTGTTAAATCCTTGCAGTTTTTCAATGCACAAACGAATTGGTATATATCACAAATAGAACAAATTATTCGTTGTTTACCAAAAGTTAATTGAAATCTAATATGTATTTCCTTAATAAAATTGACAGAGAATCGAATTTTGCGTCTGGCTATTTAAAAACAAAAAATTAAGCCTAATCCGGATCTTCCTATCGTGTTTCGTTTTGGAGATATAATTTTTTTCCGAGACATTACAAACAATTTTTTTTATTTTTTAAAAATGCTAATTATCAGATTATCACCGAATTGGTGCGACTTTCGGCCCAATATTTGTTATCAAGGTGACCTTTATTTTCAACTACAAATTCAGAAATGCGGTAATATACAGGGTGTTACATTTGAAAAAAATTGTCTTATATTTAGCGGTGTTGATGATGGCGGTTTATTTAAGAAATCCGTAACGACCAAAAACGTGAATACAAACATCTTTTCCATTATCTTTATATTTGTAAAATCGATATCGTAGGATGTTGCGTGTGTGTACATGTAATACATGTATAACGTATGTGTGTATTGTGTACATATGTGCTGAATTAAAAGGATTTTGACTCGTCCTTCGATGAAATATTGATATTGTATAAGAAACCAAAGTTTAAAAGTAATCTAGGCATTTTTATTTTTATTTTTTGGCTATTGTCTTTTTTATTCAAGGAAAATTTAGCGTGCTTAATCACTATGATAAAAACAATGGTGAAAATTCATTAACTATTCACGTGATATTTCAACTTCTTTACGATTTTGTAGTTGAATGATCTTAATCCTTATTTACTGTAGTATGTGTACTTCAGTTAGATTAGTTGAACAATTTCATTTTTAATTAAATTGTTTTTTAATGAGGTAATTATATCAAATTGCTCATGGAAAAAAACCTCTATTCTGACAAAAACCAGCAGCCACCATTTCATTTTTACTTTTTTATTAATATGTAATGGTTGTTTTTTTAAAATATTGTTGGTTTTCATTTTTTGTTTTCTATTAAATTTAAATACTGTTAAAAAAATAAAATTTTTTGAAACCACAAAAAGTTTCATATTATGGATATGGATAATCATTTGAAAACTAATATAGAAAATCGCCTATTTTCCAAAAATTAAATTAACAGTGGCGGATCGGAGAGTGAGTTGGAAGGGGGTCGGTCAGACACCCCAATGGGTCTAATTTGTGTTCGAGTGTGAATAAAAATACAAAAACAAAGAAAAACGCTTTATTTTTAATGAAAAGAAAATAACCTCACATTCTATATTTTACACAACCTAACCTAACCTAACCACGCATTATTTTCTACTAATAATAAGTAGGGTTATATTAGTGTAGTGGGTGGGGTGGTGGAGTTGGAGGAAATGATATAACTTACTCTTAATGTTTACTCCACCACAAGGCGAAAAACTAAGTGAAGGGGTGTGAAAATACATGAATTAAATGGTTATCTAATTATTTCTAGTCTGTGTGGTGTAGGTACTGTTTTGTATAAAACAAAATTTTATCTAGTTGCCATGTGCTTAATAAATGTAGGGTTAATAGTCGTTTTATTTTCGGAATAACCTTGAACTGACAAATGCACAATGTCCTTCATCTATTAAGTATGTAGTGCATTAGTGCATAAATAAATTGTACGTATTTATGCAGTTGACAACAGAGCGATAACTTGCAATAACTATCATTAACAGTTTACGTGCCTGCTCAAATAAAAAAATAAATTGCGGGAGATGATACTGACGGATTTTTCTGTGACTAGTAAAGAACAGTTTATTTTTCTGCACACTCGTTTGTATATTGCAATTGCAAAAATGTGTTTATCATTATTATGTTTTTAATCCGGGTTATCTGTTACATATGTATTACATGTAATGGTACCTACATGTAAGGTGTTTTGATAAAAGCGATAAATGGTATCTGTTATATTATAATTATAAATAAACTACCCGATCGAGATAAGAGATTTGACTTTTTAATTAGTTTTTCTCAGAACATAATATTGACACGAACGAGGCACTTCCTGTCAGTTATTAAAATAACACCTCTATTGTTTGGCTTAGAAAGGGACCATCGATCGGTGGGGAGTGGAGGGGGTAGGGGAAAGTCTAAGGACTTCATCCTCAGTGATAAAAAGTAGGGATCGAAAAGTAGCGGTTTCGAGGGTGGAGCAAAGTAGATTTATTTGATAATATAAATGGGCCTATGTATGTAAAGTAAATATCCATTGTTGAGTGTCAGATAAGTTACTTAATAGGTAAATAGAATGAGATGGGTAGGTGGGGGTGGGGTGGGAGTGGGTGCTGAAAACGCGTCAGATTGTGAATCGCGCCATTTAATTTTTTAACCATTTAACGCACTTTAGCACCCCCCCCCCACCTATCCATCTCATCCGGTTTAACTATTCACTTACATACAAATTTATAAGCCCATTTATGTTGCCAAATATATTAATTTTTACCACTTTTACCCCCACTTTTTATCACTAGGAATGAAGTCCTTGGACTTCCCCTACCTTCCACCACCCCTCCATCATGTCAAAATTTAAATTAAATAATTCTCTACAGATTTAATTTTTATATTTAACAGTTTTTTTGTTTATTTGTGAAGTGGTATAATTTTTTGTATGAACGTCTGGTTTAAATTAATTAATTCGCTACCAATTTCGTTTTGTCTCGGTATTGTTTTTTTATGATTATTTAGAAAAATTTAAAGTATAAACAAATGTAGAGGCTTGAAGGACACGATTTGAAACGGTTCTTTTTTGGAAGGTTGCTAGCCTTTTTTGCAGTCTATAACAAAACATTGCGCAAGTGTTAAGCTAAAATCATGTAGATTATTGCTTTTAAAAAACAATTATCTTATTTTTCTGTTTCATATCGGTCGCTATTTTATCTGTTTATATTTTAGCGTTTCCATTATCTCTAGTCGAGTTGACATCATTGCTATATTTAGTTGTGATCGTATGATTTACACTGTTTGCCATCGGAGTTAGTTTTTTGCATTTTCTTTTCCAACACTTATTTTTTTATTAATACAGCTCTCTTACTTATCAATTAAAAATAATGAAAGCAACGAAGGACGGTGGTTTTAAGCTTTTAAGTGTAAATTTTTAAATAACGATAAAACAAAAATATTTTTAATCGATCATTTTTTCAAGTTCGGAGCAGATGTAAAAATATTTTTTTTATTTGTACGTTCTTACTCAATTGCTTATTTTTTTCTCTATATTTTTTTAAGACATTTGAAATTCTAATTTTTATTATTTAATTAGGTAACCTGTAATTGTAAATCTTCTGCGTATGGCAGGTAATTCCTAATTTGATACATAATAATAAAAATTAGCAATAGTGTTAACGATTGACCTTTTTGCACTTGTAATAATAGGAGAGGTAGGTTTTATATTAACATAAGTATAAATAAATTAATGTTTATATTTTCAAAGTCAATGATTACGTCAGCCTATTAAATCGTCCAATTACAGCGTACAGTTTAATTGGCATGTAAAATGTCGATGTTTAATAAAGGTCCGTAACTCGCTTCTTTGATGTAAAAGTTGCCTCATCCTTCTTTTTATAACCGGGATAGATAGACGTTACGCAAAAATTCTTGTTAAAAATTTTCTGCCCTAAAATAATTATTTCCTGAAATATAAATTGTCAAATACATAATAATTAATAAATAACACGAACGGTTTTAATTACCTAATTAAAAAATATTCTGTCAATAAATACAAAAACATTTTTTTAATTATATCTTTGATAACTGTATAAGATCTGAAATATAATTAATCGTTAAAAACCCTTATTCACATGTGGATATTTTTCTAACAGAAGCATTCAAAATATTTTTTTTATCCAAGACCTTAGGTATTGTTTATATACTTATTAAATATTTAATTAAGGAATTTTCTCAATACAAAGATAGCGTAGGTAACTAATAGGTACATATTTTTAATAAATTCTTCTTTCCACATCTTATACCTGTTATCTATGACATTATTAACAACACATATAACTCAAATATTTACTCGTATGAACACAATGCATGAACCAGAGGAAGTGGCATCTGAATGTTTGCTGTTAATGTTGACCTAATTCCTATTTTTTGGGCAGTGAGTTCTTTGTAAAAGGAAGTTTCAAGTAAACAATAGTTAAAAATACAGCATAGGTGCAACATTGCAAGCCTTCGAAAAAAAAAAATTAAATTCTAAAACTGGGAGGGAAAAACGAATGGTCAATTTTTTTAAATAACTTTAAAGCTACTTTGTTTTAATATTTAATAAAATATACAGGGTTCAAGTTATCTTTGTTATTTTAAATGGAATAGTATATTTTTTACGACGAATTCGCATTAAACACAAATTTTTAATTTGACCTAATAGTCACTACTGACTGCAACCCAAAGTATAAAAATTCATAACTTCCACAAAATACAACGTAGAGAGTGTTGAAATTTTTACCAGTAATAGCTGAATCTCAGAGCTAACGCTCTGACAAAAGTGAACTCAAAAATGCATACAGGGCGTTCAAAAAAAATTCTTAAGTATAAAAAATTCAAACCTGAATAACTTTGTTTTTTCAAATTACCATATTTTATTTTTTTAATCGATTCTTTTTTTTATTCTCTTTAATATGAGTGAGTGATTCCATAGGGGTTAAATTTTTCCATTCAGACGAACGGAGCCCTGAAAATCGGTCGGTATATTTCAATAATTATTGTTTATATTTAATCTTTTTATTTAACTCAATTTACCTGACATTATCAGAGTTGAAGTACAGTACACTTGACTTAAACTGTAGATAAATAATGATCAATTATTTATTGTACAATCGAATAATATTTTTCTAAATTTTCCACATTTTAAACAGCACTTGACGTTATTATGTACAATGGAAAACTACTTTAACATCTTTTTTAATCATAATTTGCGATAGGTAATAAATTATTAAAAATATTTAAGTTTTGTATACCTGATCAAAATATTACTTTAATTAAAAATATTGCTGTTGGTTGGGTTACCTTGTGGTGCATGTGATATTTAAATGGGTTGTATTAAGGTTGTTGCTATAAATTGTACAGAAAAACATTGAATATGTGTGATGTTTAGAGCCTTCCTCATTGCAAACAACATTATCGAAGTTCTCATTTTTCTTATCCAAATATTATTTACTGCCACTTAAAAGAGATGTTTTGATGTGACATACAAATAAACGGGTAAACTCTCCTATCACACATGGCTTCTGTCATTTATCTTTTAAATTGTTTACAATTCGCTCCACATTTTGAACACATCCTTGAGGACCGTATATTTGTTTACGATTTGCGTTCTACAATTTAAAGATTTTTTCTCAGCGCGAAGATAAAATTATCGCCTGGCATAAATAGGATCAAAGCGAAGGATTTTACTGCTTCGAATACGAATAAAAAATACCACCCAAGGTCCATATCACACAAATTACATTTAGCACTAAAATATTTATTTTTTTTTCATTGGTTTAATTTTTTGTTACAAGTAGACTTTTTTATTAATTTAAAGATATTTTGATAAGTTAATAAATAAGTAAAAATTAAGTGGAAGAACAATCACCCCCTATTTGTTATGTTTAAAAAAAGTCCTATACGGGCAATTGTCAAATTTCTAAACAGAAATAATATTTAACGAGAATCACACTTTCGGCAATTTTCCAAAAATATTATCCATTACAGCTTAGTTTGCCAAAACAAAACACATCTTTCAATGCCCGCTGTTTGGATCATAACACGCTGACAGCACGAAAAATACAAATCTGTCTTATTTTTTTTTTTTTTAAACTAAACTAAACATCTTCGTTTTTTCCAAACAAACATTTGCCATCAATTTTTGAATTTTTACTCCACAGTAATTATTTTCATTCACTGAGAAACCTACCCTGAGGAAGCCATACACCAAGGGTGAAACGTCAGTTGTCAGTTTTTCTTACAAAAACTCTTTCACCCTTTTTTTGGCTTGAAATTGCTTTATGTATTTAAAAAACCAAATTATAATATTTTAACTAATCTTAAAGCTTTGCTTTTGTTATTATCCCTATCAAAGGGGCTAATGAGAATTTAATTTAAGTTGGAATTTTAATGTGTCATAATTTGTAATTTATTTTGGATTTTTTGTTCTAAATATATAGGTATAACCAGGACATTGCTCTGAGCATGAAAAACTGAAGTTAAATATTGTCATTGAGAATCTAAAATAGCAGAATTAAATTTTAAAATGTTTACACACAACAAGCCGTGTTTGACTTGTTAGTAATTTTACAAACACGTGTTTTCACATCTTCCAGTAGGTGTTAAGTGGTTTTATTTAAAGTAGCTTTGTTTGTGTGTAAAATTTAAAATTAAATAATTCGGTAGTCTTAATAAGAATTTAGCGGTTTTCCTGAATAATTTTTTTAATAACTTTTTTTACAAGCGTAAAAAAATAATAGCATACATGTATATAATTTTATAGAGTATTAGATACTAGTTATAACTTTTGTTTTTTTATGGCCATGTAATGAAGTGCTTTGTTTCCCACTTCCCACTCTAATAAAAAAGTTGTAAAAAGGGGAAAAAAACAAGAACTTTTCTGGATAATTATTTAGAGATAACTTTGCGTGATACGTTGCTATAACGTCGCGAGTAAATTGAACAAATGGCACAAGTTTAACATTTGAACTTGAACTCCGCTTGCTTTTTTTTTTTCTCTATCCTCGGTGATTATTATTATTACTACTACAGTCAACGGCGAATGTACATGCATACAGATACACACACATATGTACGTAGATAGACGATTTGCGGCGACGTGCGGTCTAGCAATCTGTCAGATTTATTTTTATAAAATTCTTGGTATGAACGATTTCATGACATGCTTGCTTGTCCGCTTTGGCACTGACCAAATAGTTTAAAACAACAACACCGCCCTTTCTGTTTTTTTACTTTAAGTAAAGTCAAAACGTGTAGTCGTGACTAACAAAATGTAAACTTTGCAAATATCTAGATGGCTATACTTAGCTAGAACAAATTTTTTTATAGAAACTGTACGTCACATGTACAGGGTGGGCCAATTTCGATTGCTGGCGTTTTCTGTTCTTTTTTTTTTAACTATTTTCGAATTATCCTTAAATTCTCAAATTATATATTTTCTGATGTTAATCCCTTATGTATCTCTATCTACACTATAACTTTATGCCTTTTTGTAGCCGGACTAAGGGTTAAAAAAAGTAAAAATAATTATGTCGTATTTCTTATAATTATTTTTTATGTCCACTTATCGAAGTAAACGACCCTGTGATCGTTTTATTTTTTAATCTGTTAACGTTATCCGAAAACGAAAATGGCAGAAATATTGCCTATTTATTTCTAATAATTAGTATTAATTAAATATTTTTATCGCCTAGACCAAAATTTAATTAGTAAAATTATGCTAACGATTTTTTTTAAACAAATAAATAATCCAAACAGATGTCAGTACATTATACAATTTTAACTGCAAACTCACCTTCAAATTGGTTAGATTCAAATTAATGTCCATAAATTATAAATCAAATATTCGTAACTCAATGTTACCTATTTAGGCGCATACCTTTTTAGGTTGTTTACTTGTTATAAATACATAATTCTGTCTTAAATAGCTACGTAGTCTAAGACCATTCTGATATTTCAGTGATTTTTATACTTTTTCCTTCAATACATAAATAGAGAACTATTTCCTATATTTTTTCAGTTTTAAGTTTGGTAGGTACTTTGGAAGATATGGGGGGAAACAACTTTTTTCATCTATTTTCTTAAATAGTATTCATTTTAAAATTATATAAAAATTATATTTGAGACCCTTACAAAAAGACCTTTCATTTGATATGTCACATGATATTTTTCAAATTTTTAACTTGCCCCCCGAAAATGACCCCTATATTCAAAATTCTGTATTTATGCCATACGTCCGTTTTTGGGTTATAAGTACGCGTCAACTTGAGAGCGCCCTCCGTTTTCCATCGGTTAATAAATTGACAGTAAAAATAAAATAAAATTTATTGCAAAAATGTACAACTGATAGAATTTGACCTTCCATGATATGCAAGGGAATTTAAAAGGCAATCACATTAGCCGATTTTTTTGTCAAAAAGATTGATTTGATTACACATCGTTTTGTTGGTTGTGTTGATAGCAAAACGGTTAATTAAAAGGGGGCACGGCCCAGCTGTGTCACGTTAAAATGAGTTATTATCTTAGCGACGAAATCAGCTTTTGACTTCACGTCCGTTTTTAAATTATTCGTAATATGCTGATGCGATTAACAGTGCGAAATCGATGTGGTATCCACCCCACCCCCCCCTTTATTTTTAGTGCTGACATAACGCCTTTAATAGGCCTCCAATATCACGAAATGTTTTAGTGTATAACACTGTTACTTGGCACGTTGCCATCTAATGTTATCTACTATCTTTTATTACCTTTCCTAGAATTCCAGTCGCACATCGCAATTTCCATTTTATTCGAAATTTTGCTTTTATAATAATACAGACAATTAGAAAAAATAATTAAACCCCTGTGTAATAGATCTCAATTAATAAGTACGTTATTATGAACCGTCGATAATTAATTAGACATACAATAGAATTAACAGGGGTAGATTTTCTTTTCAAATTTAAATGCATGTCCTATACATGCAATAAAAAACAATATCCAAAGTTGAACTATTTAATACATACTTAATTCAGTGTTTAATTAATGAGCAAATAAAGCTCTGCATTGATTCTTTTTGTTAGCACCGTGAATCATGATTTAATTGACATTTTCATTACCATAATTCATGTGCATATATAAGCAAAACGGCCGTTTTGTATTACCGACTGCATACAAAAATAACCTTCAATTGATCGGGGGGAAAAAATATGTGGTCATTGAAAAAGTGGCAATCTCGAAATCTATTAATGTATGCGGAAGCATATTTTAATTTAATTTAAAAAAATTTGATGTCTCGTCAATGTTCATGATAAAAAGGTCAAGTTAACATATTGTAACCAACACATTAAAATTAACATACCACCTACCACAATTTTGAATTAGTTTTAAAATAACTTTTAAGGTTCATAATTTATTCATTCATTAAAAAAAAAAAAAACATTTAAATTAATTTTTCTATTACATACTTATTTACAAAAATTAACTACTTTTTTGCATTTATAATTTTTGAAATAAATTAAGTATATAATAACCATTTCATCCAAAGATTGTTTGTTTTCAAAACCAAGAGAGATTAAACATATCTTTCTCAACAAGTTGGTTAATTAGTAATTACTTTTTGAATGTTTTGTATAATACTTACTTTATTTATTTATTTAATGATATATACATAATTATGTCATCTTCAAACTTATTAACTAAAAAACAATGTAATTTAGGTGATTATATTTCATTCGTTACCTATTTTATATTCATTATCTAAGAATAATTTTTCATTTGCTTTTGCTTATTTACTACAGCGTAATTATATCACGATATTATTTATATCGTGACGTCAATATCACTACACATTTAATTATATGAAAAATATGTCACACATATTTTTGTCCCATTTTTTAATCGACAAAAAAAAAGAAAATTGTTCTTAATTTGACACATACATTAATTGAAATTTGATTTAGTATGAAAAAATCAGGAAATTATTGCAAAAATAATCATAAGAATACCTCTAATATGAGATACATATTTATTTTCCATCTCGTGCGTTCTTAATATACGCACCTGATATGTATACGATTCGCCCACCACCTTGTCCAATTTTGGAAGGGGTTAGCAGTAATAATACGCGTTCGCTCTTTTGCATTGCACGTAATTGGCGTATCGCCTAGCGGACTCATAACGCTGCGGTCGAATAAAAATTTAGATGGTATTTAAAGCTAGGGATACGGAAGCAGTATTACCACTGATGGTAGTCGTTTAATTTTTGAAATTGTTTGATGTTAATTTTTTTTGACATTATTACATTAAAAAACACATTATAGATAATGAAATGTATTCACAAACAGAACTTGTTATTAAAATCAATGTGTTGTTTGCAAAGTAGGCGATATAGATAATTTGAAGAGAACTGGTTTACGGCCGTTCGAAAACAAAAACAATGGGATGATGTCATTTTTAAAAGCAGGTAAAAAAATATCTGGAACTCAAATGTTCGGTTCAAGGATGACGTTATAAACACCACCATCGAATTATATTTATTATCTTTACGTTTTTGTGGGTAATATACTAAAATATGATAGTGTTGTTATTAAATTATTAAGTACTTATTATACTACAACATAATAATCAGTTTACAACACCGGTGACATTAAGTCTACTTGTTTTGTTTAAATAAGTACATACATTTATTACTTAATTATTTTTTATACATTACACATTTCGTCTGTCCTGTTATCGGTACGTATGCACAATAAAAATGTGTGTTCACTATCAAAATAACAAATATGACTATGTTTAATCAGACAGATTTAATTCGCTTATTGTTAAGTAAATGTTTTTAATATTATGTAAGTAAATATAAAGTGGAATATTTTTGCCATTTCAGTGCAAACCGCATGATGTAAAACGATTAAGAAATAGTTAAGTTACCCCTTTTTAAAGCTTTCATACGTTATGTTTACTTCCGCATTTCTTAAGTAGCGCAGGTGCAAAATTTGACCTAGTTTTTAAGTGCAACAATATGGCCGCCGGCTCAGCATCCAATCAGATGCATCGCGTCAGTTTATAACAGCAAGACCTGCATTCCGTAGTTAGTCACCAGCGTTGCTTCGCAGGGTGCACTTCGTTGCATCAAATTTTAGATTATTATCACGTAAAAATGAATAGCAATTATTATCATTTTCTTAATAAACATTCAAAAACAAGTAAATTCAATACAAAATATAAATTTTGAGTTTATTTATTAGTTTGTAATTTGTACTTTTTTACTAATACATAATTTTTTATTTTTATCTGACACACCATAAATCTGAACCATTTTGTGTTAATGCTTATTATTGTTATTAATATTCGCTTTGGGATAGATATAATAGTACGTGCCTACATTAGTGGAGATATAGAAATTGTAGCATAATAATTTGTTGTACCAAAGCTCATTCAGTTGATTGGTTAACTACTTCGGAACACGCTAGTGTATCATTTCGGTAATTGTTCTTTTTGCAATTTACTAACAAGTACAACTCGAAAACTAAAAAGAAGCATGCTATTCCACCGTCATTTCTTAGAACGAATTTGCTACATTATGGCGTCAGCAAATTTCTTTTGTCGTGCAATTAATTAATTGATAGGTATTGCAATTCTCAATCGTCGTGTCACTTTGATATACAGGGTGTGAAAAATTTCAGTTATAAATATCATTTATTCTTGGTTTCAAAATTTTTTTGTAAAATGGAAATTTGACTGCGCATGTGAGAAAAGGAAACGGACGTTTTGTTTTTGTATAAAAGAACGGTTGTGTGTATACGGAAAAGTTGTTTGCTTTATCTCAAATTCGGTCAATTTGTTTACTATACTGCCGATCGCGCACTCCACTTTGTGGGTGACTACGTCAAAGGACGCGTAGTGAGTGGATCGATATTATCCTTCGGGTGTAATCCAACACGTAGATGTTTGCATACATATACTACATGGATCTGTAAACAGTTCATCGCTGTTCTCGACAAAATTTCGAAGTTCATTATGTAATTTCTTAATTTATTTTCGTACGTGTACGGTTAAAAACAATATTAACAAATATGTGCTACTGGTAGTTTAAATGAAGAGCTAAAAGCTATGGTTGTTTAAAAAGAATGGATTCTAAAGAAAATCGCAACTGGGGCTCATTTCCGTTACCGTGTCTCAAATCTAACTTGGATCTTAGTGATACCTCTCTTTTCGCTTGCTACTGTTTTATAAGAAACTTCGTGGGGTAAGTGACGTAATTATGACGTAAACAGGTACATTTCTGATACATCCTAGCCAAATTCAAGAAAGCTCATCATAATTTATTATCAACACAAATGTTGATAGAAAATTATTTTCTTGAATTTTTTTAAGCAACTAAGTAGTTTTATTTTTTCTTAAAAACTAAAAACTACTCTTACATGTGTAGATAATACACACAAATCTAAAAATATATTTTAACCATAAGAAAATTAGTAAATAGAGCGTGACCTATTTACCTACTGTTTTGGCCAGCTCCGCCAAAACAATACCTAAATCCGGATTTTTTGTTTAAAATCTTCAAGAATTTAACCACCAAACCCCGTCTAAAAATAAAAACAAATTTAAATCTTTACGTTATAATTGGCGCGTTAGCTCTACCGAACTTGACCCAATTAGGAAGTTTCGTCGACAAAATCTGGAAGTTATTATCTACACCTTTCTGACATCTATCGTGCTTTAATTTTTGAATAGAAAAAAATATTTTCACACTTGCAAATAATTATTATTCATTTGATGTTAAAATTTTGCAAAGTGCGTTTTTTGATGTTTCGATGCTTACGTAGTAAAATATATCGCAAATATATTGCAAAAATAAACGCGGAAATTAATTAAAACAAATTAAATATTTGCAATTAAACTTGAATTAAAATACAATATTATAATCAGAAAATTGCTCTCTAATTGATCTATCTAAACCAAGTATTACATATACGATTTATTTATTAATTATAACAAAAAATAATTAATAGGCCAGTAACGTATTTTGCGTTTATATTTAAGGTCTGTATAGGACGCTAGGAATTAGATCGAAAATTCATTGAATTTGTAAAATTATTTCCTTTAATCCTTGGGTAAAGTGAATTATTTGGAATTGTACTTTCAAGTTGAGTAGGTTATCCAAAGAACTTAACCTCAACCAATAACTCAACTTAACTTAAAATTTCAAACAACCAATTAAATTCGACAATTCTTGAAAATTTAATTGATTTGCTGTCGTTAATAGGATTTTCAGCGACCTCTATAACTTGTAGATATAATTATCGCCCACCATCTCGTACGTTCTTCAACTGCGCACATCTCACAAGTAAGGTAAAAGTTAAAATGTCGTTTCGACGAAAGAAGACGTAAACTTTTAGCTTTATAAAAAAAAAATCTGTTCGGATTTTTAGTTTATTTTAAAGAGCAGAGTGAATCATACATATAATCAGTATAAGAACCTGGTCCACAGGATATTTATTGATCGTGGATTTCCGATAAGCGAAATTTATTAATCCGCTGATATTGATCAGGTGACAGTTCTTGAAGTTTCTAGAATGTACAGTATATCCAACATAACATGTATACGATTCGCCCATTAAATAATCCGCGTTCGCTCTTTCGCATTGCACGGAAGCACGTAAATTGACGAAAACGTAGCGCCTAGCGGACTCGTAACGCTGTGACCGAATAATATTTTGTTTGTAATTAACGCTAGGGATGCGTAAATAAGGCGATAAATGAAAAATGCATCGATAATTAACAAAAGAAAATTATTAACGATAAATTAAAAAATTATCAGTAGCTTTTTACCAACCGCCACTGGCTGGCTAACTTATGTATTAAAAAAAAAATCAGTTGAAAAAGTGAGATTATATTATCGTATTGCGGAAAATAATGTATGCTTATATTATTCCACAAGACCGGGCAGGTTCAACTAAGCCATTATTTTTAATGAGTATCATTCCAACTTATTTCCGTCCGGTATATTATACTGTAATTATTCCTATGTAAGGCAATAATCATGAAGTTTGTGATGCAATGCAACTCGGACGTTAATATCGGACGGCATTGTTTTCTAAGAATTCGCATGCCTTCAGGCCCACAAATAATATTAACTATACAGTTCACTTCAATTCGTGCCCATTACTATCATCAACATCACATTTTAAGGAAGGAAGACTTTTACTTAGCAAATAAAAACGTCTTTGATAGGCTTCCTCAAAGGATTACGTTTGTCCTTAAGAGTTTGTAATGATTCGGGATAAACATTGCAGTTACGCTATATATAGGTACTTATTAATACCTACCTATCGTTCTGCAAAATGAATAAATTAAGTAGGCATGTACGTAACTAATTTTGAATAAGCGTCAAACATTTATTGAGTTAGTTGTTAATTAACTTTTTTTATTTTTTTTTTTTATTCACGAACCGCCACTGGACGTTCATAATTTTTATATATTTCGCATAACCGCAAAGAGAAAATTGAATAGGATTCTCAAGTAATTTATTCACGGCCAGTATTTTGAAACTTCTTTTATGTAAACTAAATTAAAATAAAGGTGACCTCCAGTAAGGTCGCGTGCTACCAGCACGTGATTTTTATTTATAACGTAAAATATAACGACACATATTTAATTTCTAATATAAAACGTTTTAGTTAATTCAGTACCTAATTGGTTATAGGTATCTCACCTAATATTGTTATCTAACAGTGTTTTGTGCTAAAATCGAGAAAGTCTTTCACTTATCTACTAATTTTATATTTACACCTACAATGAGTGAGAGTAGAAAATCTCTTTTTATAATTAAGTAATTTTTCGTCACATTTCCTGGCGAATTTATATATTTATTTATTCAATAGATATTTTTTTAACTGATTTGATTGGTAATTTTAATCTTCATACAAATTGAGACGCTTACTACGTAGGTGCTTCTATTAATTTAAATTGGTTTGGTAGCAAATAGCAATGAGAACAAGTAATAGATTTTATTGTTTAGCTAAAAGCATTGCATGTTTTTTTCACTAATAAATTGCTGTATAATTATCACATTACACTTTTTTTTTCCATCTGAAGGTATTAATAAAAACACATTGACGTAAATAGTTAATTACTTTGCTAATTTTATTACCTTTGCAAATAAAAAAAAAAATTTATGCAGTGTAAATTCTTTTACATATCATATTTGCTGCAAACCACAAAAATAATATCTAATTGTGTCACCCCTAAATATCACAACGAATTTTACGTCATATTTTTCAAATGTATAATAAGTAGTCGTACAATTTGTCTTTCATCTACTTTAAATTTTTAAACTTTTTTAGTTTGTTACTTATACTATTTTCGTCTAAGATTTGGTAGGCGTGTTAAAAATTGAACTTGTTGTTTTTGTGACTATTTCTATTCGTATTTGGAACGACGACAAGAAGTATCAACAGGAAAAGTTTTTTGACCATTTAATTTCTCGGTTTATTAAAGGAAAACACCGGGAAATATTTCGACATCGAACAACTGCGTACGTCATTGAGTCAACTTTTTGACTAACAATAATAACTTATTCAGTCAGTGAGTGGTGTTGCCACATTTTAAATACCAACCTATGTAATTTTAGTAGTCCTTACGCAAGTTCAGGTATAGTCTTATTGTAACCTTGGCAGCAAAAGGTGAATGAAGTTACAAAGTTATTTATTTAGTTTGAGCTGCGGGTACATTTAATTTTTTTTACAATAATTAGTCTTCTTGTCACTTATTCAAATCATTTATTATTTGCTTTACCAGAAGAGCAAACAAATTGGGATTAAAGTATTATAGATATGATAAGGACTCAACTATAATAACCTACAGCTAACCTCGTGTTTCTTTTTTTTTTAAATTCAAAGTTGTTTGTTATAATTAAAGTAACTTAGTACTTTGTGCAATATTGGGATATTTACGTTATTTAAAAACTACAGACTTCTTACAGGGTCCTAAAGAATTATTTTCTGTATTTTTTCAAAATTTTAAGTTCAGTAGTTTCGGAGGAAAGTTCAATTTGTATCTATTTTTTTAAATAATTTTATAACTACGTATTTTAAAATTATAAAAAATATATATGTAAGACCCTTACAACAAGCCCTTTCATTTGATATGTCACACGATATTTTTTTAAATTTTCTAATTTGCCCCCCAAAAGTGACCGCCATATTCAAAATTCTTTATATGCGCTTGGGTCACAGAAATTCAAATATTTGGTACCTATTTAAAACCTTAAAGTGGACTTTTTGACTATTGATGTGCGCATTTTAAGAACGCACGAGATGGTGGGGGATATTGCAGCGATCAAGGAATTTAGTCGAGCCGTAAATATTTATCTTATATTAGGGACATTCTTATTTTCTCATGATTAATATTTTTGTGCTGTTGTGACTTTCTCAACAATAATTATTTGTTAGTGTTAAGAAGTAATTTTTTTTGGGAGGTTGAGATGATTCACCCTGTATGTAAACTTATCAACGACATAAGAAAAAGCGATAAACAGCAACAAATATAAAAAGATAGATATCAGTAAAAATGTGGATTATTGAGAAAGGTATAAAAATTAATAATAAAGCTGTTGAAGCTGTTATAAATGATCGATTGCGCATGAGTTGTACACTTATCTCGCGGTCCCGCAGTCTAGCGTTGCTCAGGGGTAGACACGAGCCTTTCAGCTCGCCAGAATTTCGGCTTAACATCAGTTCAATTCTGAGAGTTGTGTTGTGTAGACCGCTTGGTGCTCATTACAGCACTATTAATTCCTGACACAAAACTAGCTACTCATTGTCTTCATTAATTAATTCAAGTAAAATATGAAAGCCGATTGCATCGACGCTACTCGGTGGAATTTTAATAGCGTTTTCAGCATGAAAACTGAAAACGTTTTAAAAGATATTGTTATTCAATACCTCGATTACTTCTACCCCAAGTAAGTTTTATCAAACATTTTTTTTTTGCATTTTAATTACCGGCAATTCGGCGTCTTTTTTTTGTTAAGTTTGAAATTTTTAGTGATTCTAATTTGCAATGCAGTATTTTGTTAAGCTAGTGCTGCAATAGTACAAGTTGCATTTAGCTTAATATTATTTTTTAATATAAATATTCAAAATTTAGTTGTTTTTTAAAGGTCGTTGAGTTTATTGTTTTTCGTTTTCCTGTAGGTAACTTTTTTTTTAAAGTAAAAGTACTTACTTTCCCTGAGTTATAATTCTCAAATACTTTTTCTTAAATGCGCAGTAGTAGAATGCTGATATTTTTCTTTTTTTTTGTGTGTCACTTTGGCTCAAGTGTCACGATTTCCGACAGAATTTGAATATCGAAATAATTTGTTTTTTTTTGCGTCATAAAAAACTGATGACTAGTTTTTGCCGGTTATTTTCTAAAATAAAACTGTGATTCAGTCCACCTTCCTGCTAATCCACTGCCAAAACGACGTTGTTTTGCACGAGAGCCAGGTGCCATTACGTAAACACTCGTTAAAATCTTTGGTGGCTGTTAAACCCGCTGTAATTATTTGCTAGCAAAGTCAAGTTTAAGAATTTACGAGCCAATTTTTTGTTTTCAGCGTTCTCTACTGTTCATTTGCTAATTCATCAATTTAAACTAAATTCTTACTATACAAATTGTCTTGTGTACATACAAATAAATTTGGAATACGTATGTAAAAAAAATTTTTAATTTTCAATTTCCAATTTTAATGTCATCTGATTTTTCTATTATTTTTTTTAACGTCTATAAAAATATCCGTTCACTATAATAAAACTTCATTTTTTTTATTAAAAATTTCTGTTTTATGCTCATAAACGAATAAAAATTATGACTGCGTATAAAACTAGTTTTTAAAAATATGTACCTATTTTAAAATTTAGTCTCTCAAGTCGTCGCCTCTATATTTTTTATTTTAATGATACTTTTTTATTACCTAGAGAATACCTCGAAAATCTACTCCTAATAAAAAAAATAGGGGTAGATCAATCGTTAATTAGTCATTGATCGTTAGTAAAATTTTATTTCGTGTTATAATTTTTTTAATGATTACGTATTAGTTTGTAATATGAAACATTGGTACAAAATGATACTTATATTTATTAAAAAAAAAAAAACAATACTCTGTACATACATCCTGCATTTTAATTAATAATTTTTAATATATGTTAATTTGCTGTCCTTGAAGTCAATAATTCGAAAGTAATTATAAAAAAGAAATTTATTGTCAAAAAGAAGTTTTAAAGTTAACTCGTTTTCTGCCTATTTTAAATTAATGTACAATTTTAATTCATGTAAACAAACAAACAACTAGGTATATATATGTACATATATTTTATACTTTTATAAATATAAATGTACTTAGTACTACCTACCTAGTTTCCGCCACGTTTTGCCGTTTTGTAGGCCACTGAATTGAATTTGCATAAGACGACCATGAATTACAATAGCAAATTATATTTATCGAATAAGTGTTTCACAAACTGCGATGTTTTCGCACAAAAACGAGGGTGCATTAATCGTACCTAAGTAATCTTTTTTCGCTTTTTTTTTCAGCTGTGCTAATAATGCCAATGCCGCCATTGACAATAAGATCGAAAAGGCAATGGTAAGTTTTATTTTATTTTTTTCTTGCGTCTGTGATTTTTTTGGTACTGAAAATACTATTTCTTCACAGAGCTTTTATAATAAATTACGTCATACGTGGAAGTTAAATAAGTTAAATATTTTAAGAGTTGATAGTTAGAAATTATGCTCTCACTCATACTTATGTACAAATAAAATTAGCGTCATAGACTACTCATTCGAAAAATTTAAAAAATTACTTTGTACAAAATATTATCAGTGAAATGTAAAATATCAACACTTCTATATTTAGGACGACTAATTTTCTATTTCTTTTTTTTTTTAAATTTTCTTTAATGACTAAAACCATCTACTTTGAAATTATGAATAAAAAAAAGTACCTAGCTATTTTTGACGTTCACATTAAGCCGTTTTATTTGATATGTCACACGATATATTTTGGCCCCCAAAAACAGACGTACAGACAGACACACATGTTAGTAATTCTGCAAGGGTTTCGTTTTTCCATTCAAAGATATTCTTGAAATAAATGGAAATCTAATTTTTTTTACGGATTCTTCGAAGTGCTAAATGAATAATTAGCAACGTATAAATGCAGTTTTTTTTTAAAGATACAGTTCTGACCTGAATTTGTAACTTGTCCGGCAGAAATGTGACAAAACGGCCTTCAATAACTGGAGCAAACGTGATCTTTTAATACGTTTGGATCTCAGTTATAAATATCAAAGATAACAAACTAGTGTGCAGGTACATAAGTGTATATGAAAAACGCATGCTGCAGGGCTTATTGCAATGTATAGAAACATTTGCGCTCGTAATTATTACTTATGGGCCTGCAATTTAATCTAGAAACAGTTATGTAACCTTCTATTACAACGCCTTTTCAAATATGTGACTACAGTTAATTTTTAAGGCTGCTTAAGTATTTTCATTACACTTACAATTTAGTCGTAAACAAATGGTTTTAACAAAGGATTGAAACATTATTTTTTTTCTATTAAAAGTTTTTAATTTTTTTTTTATATTTCATTTTTTAATTTTATGTTTTAAAAACATTTTTTAAATGCCAAAAAATACCGTAAAATGCAAATTACTTTATGCATAAATATTATGTAACGTTGCTATTTGCATTTGTGTTGTTGTCAAATGAGAAATTCAATTTATTTATGCCAATCACAAAAGGTGATCCCAATAATTCATTCTGCCAAAATTAGGCCTTCAGGAACCCGGTTGTCCAATATTTTTATTCTTGCTTATAACATGTCGGGACATCTAAATTTAATTCTCAATCACGTTCTGATACGTATGTGTGTTGTAAGACTATTAACAACTGTCCATGATCCGAATATGATGCAGTATACAGGGTGTGTGCAGAATACAATACATGAGATTGTTTTATTATTTTTTTTTTTTTTCAAAAATTCTTGGACTCGTTATTTATGATCAAATTTATTTTACTTTAATTACCAGTACGTCACGAATAAGATAAGAATCGTACAATAAAATTTATAAATACGTATTAAATTTTTTGGCTCAAATTATTTTTTTTTTGAAAAGTTAAAAGTCATTTAAAATTTAAAGGGAAATATTTATATACATAAGTACATAAGTATCCTTGCACTTGCTTCGTGTGTCTGGAAATGGTTTTGTTGGCGCATGAATCAATACAATGAGTCTTTTGACCTAACCCGCAGTCTCTTAATTTTATTATGTCGTGATAAGTAGTGGATTAAAGGTAACTGTTCATCATTCTAATTATCAATTCTGTTCAACTTTTTTTTTTACACAATATGCCTAACTCCAAACTGAGGACATACACAAACATTTTTTCAGCTGAAGAACAAATGCTACGTTATGAAACACTTTTATTTTTTAATAGGCGATAAACTCATTTTAATTTAAATATAGAGTTGCAAGATAACATTTTCTTTTAAAGTACCAATTACTGTTAAAAAAACATGATAGGTACCTCAAACAATTATTAGTTTATTATCGCAGTTATTTTCACATAAACTAGTAATGTAGCTTTTCGCCAATTATGTCCCACTTTTGGCGCCCGCACCACCCAGTAACTTTTAAAAACTTTTCTTCCACAAATGTATTATAAAAGCTCTTTTTCCTAAGGCGATAGCATTCCTTTTTATAAAAAATATAAAGAAGTTTTTTGGCACATTTACAAAATTGCAATGTCACTTTTTTTTTGCATTAAAAGCAATTGATATTATATTATGTATTTATTTAGTGCTACAGTTGGTGTACGTATAAACAATTTTATTTCGTGTTTAATTATCTACATTTAGCCAAAGAAAAATTGTGTTTGCAAATTTCACATATTAATTAAATAAAAAAAAATAATTAGATTATTATTCTCAAACGTAGAATTTTTTGAGGAGAGCAAGGCTTAGCTTAGGAAAACTTTTGGAGATCCAATCAATTTTTGGACTGATTATGAATCAAAAAAAAAACGTTTCGGCCTTCATTCAATTTCGGTCATCGTCAGGTATAAGGTTTTACCTTTTCTTGAGTGCGTTTTTCTTTTGTTGCAGGATTTAGTAAAGAGTCACCTGATGTATACTGTACGGGAAGAAGTGGATGTTCTTAAAGAGAAAATAGTAGAACTGATGGATCGCATTAACCAATTAGAAATAGAAAATAATTATCTGAAGGCTAATGTATCTCCTGAAGTGTTAACGGCCCTGAACAATGGCGCTGCACAAGCCATGGCCGAGAAAGAAGCAGACAAATCGACGGAAGAGGAAAATGATGAGCAGAAACGTGAACAGTAAATTGGAATAGTATAAAAGGTTAACAAAACAAAGTATTGGTTATTGTTTTGTTTATTTAAAGGGGTTTATTATTTCGTTAAAGTTTCCTTGTAACAGGGACTATCTAATGTCATCATCAACTTGTCTTAAAATGAACATGACAGATCTTAATAATTTTGAAACCTGTTTCAAATAAATGTGAATTCAAAAGGTTTAATGGAAACATAACGATGCATTTGTCAATAAAAAAAAATACGTATTTAATTGATACAATTAACATTCTTGGCGGTTTCCATTAATCTTAAAACAGTATGAATAATTACTATTCGTATTTAGTTGTCGCGATTCGATTAATCAATGGCCGTTCATGCATATATACGTTACCAAGTTATAATTTTTCATAATTACTGAAAAGAGTGTGTGTCTCTTATTCTTATCTTGTAACCACTGCTGACCATATCAAAGCATAGGAAGTAAGACTAAAACTAGAAAGTTATGACTGTAAGGTGCTACCAAATGTGATGATGTAAACGTTTAGAGTAAAATTTAGGTTAGTGTTTGACTTCCTGGACTGCTCTGGTATGGTATTTAATTAATTAAACTTCTGCTGGTAAAAGAATACCATATTACACTTATCTTTTTCGTTATTAGATCTTAAAGACTGTAGGTTGATACAAACGATCGGCGTTACTCCTCCGGGAAGAGCTTTTTTGACTTTTTCATTATCTTTTCCAAATTATATTGGTTTTCAACATTCCTGAAGTAGAGAACTAGAAAGGTCAAAAATTCTTTATCTGTCTTATTCTTTTTTTTTTTTTTGAAACGCGTGTAATGCCCATCGTTTAAACAACATATTTTTCCAATTAACGGGGACAGTCCTATTTTATTTACTTTAGTATAGAACTAACCCACAAGGCTGTGCTAAATACTTTAGTAGCAACAAAATAATGGTATGAATAAATTTCGTACGGTTGTTTTGATTAAAACATATTTATGCAGTTTTGACAAACAATCGGTTCGCTGTTTTAATTTCAACTTCAAATTTTTCGGCTGTTGTTAACGCTTCTGTAGTCTTTTAACTCTCAATTACACCATTAAAGGGCTGCATCGAATCCTATTCATTCATTAATTGATAAAAACATTTTTTCTTTTTAATTTATTCACAAAGTAAAAATTTAAGTTGCTATAAAACATCGTAACAAAAACTGCATACATTTGTATTTGTGATCTAGAGAAGCAACTATTTTATGAAAGTATTAAAGGATAATATATCCTTTTCCTTTTTTTTTTGTTTTCATTTAAAAAGCATAATGTGATTTGTTCATTAGTCGTTTAGTTTATCATATTTGCGTACATTCCACATCGTTCAGTTCTTTTTACTTTCCAAAATTTCTACCGCCGTATTACGACTTGGAATTGTGTAGAAAGATAAAAAGGGTGATACAACTGTCGAAATAATTTCTGATGTTTAATAAATATTGGAAATAACAGTAAGGTAGTGGTTTCACTCCAAAATAATCACTGCTAATCTAATATGAGCTTCATTATCATTATTTTAAGCTAAGACTTATCATCAAATTAATTAGAGTTAATATATAACCTTCTCTTAGATTAGTACTCATTTGTTTTTTTTTTTTGTATTATAGTTTTAGAGTTTATAATTGTTACTGTGTTTCGTGCCATACTCCGTATGGTTTACAAGTTTTTTCGCTTGTAATCAGTTGTTCTTTGTTCAGAGTTTCTAATAAAATATAAAATGCAATAATTAAATATTAAACTATTTCTAGAGTGGTTTTGAGGGAAAACACGTGTCAAAATCAAAGTTTATTTTAACAAAATAACATTATAAAAAAATTATAATGGACAGTCATGTTCCACACAATCAATCAACAAATAAAACGTGTCAAAAGAGCTGCTTCATTTGACAAAATTATATAGCCACACAACGCATACGACAATTCATTACAAAAGAAAATCTTAAGTACGATGTATTTTGCGAATAAAATGTCTTTAAAAAAAACCCTTCGAAAATTAGTAAGTAGAAACAGTACGGAATACTAAATAACAATATAAAAATGTTTCCTGTTCTACCTGTAGTAAAAAACTGGAATTATAAGATATGTGTTGACGATTATTATTTTTTGGCATGTATGATGAATGAAGATTCACAGTACAGATATTACAACTTAAAATTCTCCACTAAATGTTATATATACGCGACATTTCGACTGCAAATGTACATGGACAACTAACTTATACAGTGGTCAACTTTAACTGTTGTAATTTCGATTTTACTTCTTTGAATGTAGGACGATTGTCAGGATTCAAATCCCAAGCCTAAAACAAATACACAAATAAGTGTTTCTTCTCCTTTAATACTTCCTAAAACTTACGATATCGTTTAAAAGATTAAATTTTGTTTAAAAACTTCTTAATTTAACTTATATAATTTTTTTGCAGTAGTTTTGTAATTAATGTAAGGATTTGTTTTACCTGCCGCATAATTTCATACACTTCAGGGGGACAACCTTCTGGGGCTTCCATTTTATAACCTTTTTCAACGTGTTTCACGACGTCTACAAGCGGCTGTAAAAAAAGTAGTTACACTTTTATTTATTTTACGATGTTTACATTAAAAAAAAAATATTGCAGATACAAGAGTAAATATTAACTGAACTTACTATTCGAGGATACGGGACCCTCCCAAATGAGTATATTTCCCAAAGAAGAATTCCAAAGCTCCACATATCACTCTTGTTCGAAAATTTCTGCCAAAGAGAAAAAAAGTTAAGAACGAATATTAATTTTTACGAAATAATAACGTACATTTTGCTTTAGTGCTTCTGGTGCAGTCCATTTGATTGGAAGTTTTGCTGATTCTAAGCAAGTGTTTTTTTCCGTTCTTGCCAATCCGAAATCTGAGACTTTAGCTACACCATTTTCAGCGATAAGGACGTTTCTAGCTGCCAAATCCCTGTGAACCACGTGCATCCTTTCCAAATACTCCATTCCTGCGCTTGTATCGAAGGCGAAATAAATCTGATCCCTCTTAGTGACATGCTGACGACCTCTTGACCTAAGGTAATCCACTAAGCTACCCTTACTCATATACTCCGTCACCAATAAAACTTGATCCACTCTCCTAACTACACCCAGTAAATTAACCAAATTTTCGTGATGTAGCGACCTATAAAATTCTTTATTAGAATCGGAATTGTTGACGCTAAATGATAACAAATAATTCAAGAAACTTCCTCACTTCATTAATATTGCCTCAGCCTCGCTAGAATCTTTCAGGACCTTTACAGCGACTTTTTGCTTTTTCCATTTTCCAAGCATTACTTCGCCAAATTCCCCTTTACCAATAGGTTCACAGATCTAAAAACAAAATCGTTTATTATTATCAAACATCTATCAATTGATAAACAAGTTTTTACCTCAAGTTCATTCTCTTGTATAACAAAAAGATCATTATCATGAGAATTTTGGACGGCTTCTTTCGATAGAAGTTTACTTCCGGTTTCTTTAGGTAAACATTTAACTAACTTTGTACATAAACCATCTGCATCCAATTGGTAATGTTCGATTAACTTTTCCAAGTTTTCAAAAAACTCTTCATCATCAATTGTCAAGTTTCTGTCATGGTACTTTATCCTATAATGTTCAACTTTGCTCTGGTAACAAACACATAGAGTATAATCACCAGGGAAATTGGTTGATTCACGAACAAGGAATAAACCATCAATTCTTGGTTGTAAGAGCTGTTCAGCTTGTTCCCTCGATATTTTCCCATGAAACCAACTACAAAAGAAAAACATTCAGACAACGGACAAAAGCTAAAGTTGTATCAATATTTACGGCATTGAATTCCACTTGATTTCCAACCTGGAGGTCGGGCTGTGAACTCTGTTAATGTTCACATCGTGAGTGTTATTTCCCATATTATTTTTAATACTACAATCGGTGTTTAAATTCATTATATTCTGCGATTTCATAACTAAATTGCATTCGTTCATAAGAAGGTTGTCCTGAGGTGATACAGTTTTCTGTGTAGGATTTGCCTGCAAAAATACAAATAAATTAAACGTTCACTTGTTATAATAATACCTTAACTACCCAATAGTCTGGAAGAATGCGAGTACTTGATTCATTTGTTCCGATAGAATCGCTAGGATTATTTCTTTTGATTCCTCTAGCAGGAACAGTTGGTGGAATTCCTGTCAGCGAGGTAGCTCCTGACCATTGATTAGGAGGCTCCTGAAAAGGACCCACAACTGCTACAGGCTGATAACGCTGCAAATGTGACACTTATACTTATATAAACCTAGTATCACATATTTGCAATATAATTATCATTTTAAACCACTAACAATAGAATACTTTTATAAATATGTCTATCATAGCAATGATAAAAATCGTGACAAATATAATTACACATAGGAAACAATAGCCTTATGTTACTTTTTTTTATAACCACTAAAGCTGCGATTCACTATTTATCTACTACTATATTTTTATTATCAGCAAATACCTACCGAATCAAAAAGTTTAGTCAAAACATGCGCAAATTCAAAACAATTTTTTGGAGTTACAACCCAAATTTTTCATCTAAACCCCAACCATACCTAACCTAAACAAATCGCATTCTTATTCTACTTATTAACAATTAATTTTCTTGTAGATGACAAACATTTTGTATAATTATAATCATAAAATCGATATTAATTACCAGAACAGATGAAGTTTGGTTAGGTTAGGGTAGGTGAGGTTAGACCAAAAATTATAGTTTATTTATGAAAAATCACAATGTTGTTTATAAACATATAGTGGTTATCTTGAGCATTTCGGGAAAGTAAACCAATTGTAAAACATACCTGAGAAAGAGACGGATTATGGAGATTCTGACTTGTCATACTGTTAAACTATTTCTTCTCAGGTATTTCCGATAATGCCATGTTCAACCTGAAATTTATTAATGTTGATATCACTAGGAATAAATACACTTCTGCACTGAACAATTCAAAATTCAAATGTTGAAAACAACACATCAACATACTGCATACCATTAAAAAAGCACCAACTTAGAATTTGCATTAAATGTAAGCGATAAAGCATAAATTATACACGACACATCCACTGCCATCCAGAAAATTATAAACATAAACTGAATAATCGGAGGAATTACACTCAAAACACAATTTAGTATAATCATGTAATTCGAGTTAAATGACCCATAAATATTTTCTCAAAACGCACAACGATGCGAAACCGATAACTTTATATTATACCTTTAGCATGCGTGCACTAAAATACAAAATTTAAAAATATTTACATTAAACAGAATAAAACTTATGTATATTTTAACAACTTTTTAAACGTCAGTCATACTCTGTCCACCATTTTCTGATTTTACGCAGTGGATAATGAAGTTTTCTGTTTTTGTGTTTAACTTATGTTTTTATTTGAATTTTTTTATTTTTTATGAAATTCGTCGTTTTCATTAACTTATAATTAATAACACACTTTCGAAATTAACTCTTTAATTAAAAAAAGTAGTTAATTATTTTTTTCTTTTTTTTATCTGGGCGATAGTGTATACAATAACAGTTTAAAAATTAATGTGTGAAATATTATTTTGCAAGCTACAGGCAAAAAATAAACAAAAAGTTAAAAACAACGTATTTGTTGACTTATTTTAATTAATCATAATGAAAAAGTTTAGGCAATCTATTTAAGTACCTGCATGTTTGGTTGCAGTAAATTGCATCTTTAATTAGATATAGTGTGGCTAAATGAAATATTTCTTTCGAGGGTAGAGTATTTGTTTCATTTGTTTTAAATCTTAGATTTGAACCAATTTCAGCGCGGGAATTTGTTTGTGGTCGACACTGTGTTTAGATTTAGTACTTATTAAATAGATAATGTCGAAACGAAATAGCATCGGTAGTCAGCGTAATACACTTCTGAATTACTTTCAGTCGCCTAAAAACAGTTCCCAACGGAAAGAAGAAAGTCCAAAACCGATCGTATCAACTTCTAACCTCAAAAAGGAAGAAACAGAAAATAATGGTAAGTCTAACGAAATTGGACAATATTTTTATTTATATAATTCTACTATTTTCGAAGATTCACCTGATGACAGTCCACTAAATGTTAAAAAAAAGAGGAATCGTATTTTCAACGACTCAGATGATGAAGTTGATTACTCTCCAAAACGTAACTCAGCTAAACCAGTAAAGAAACTTAAACTTGATCTAAGCGAGGATGAAGGCGAAGGTAGCAGTGTTAATAACGAAGATGATGGTACAAAGAGACTTAAGAAGTTTAAGTTTCAAAAGTCTGAAGATAATATAACAAATGGTAATGCTTCTTCTACCTCATTACATAAATCAAGCAAAGTATCAACATCAGTTGATGTTGAAAAAAGCTCTGAAAAGGATGGAAGTTGGCTACATAATCGTCTGGAATTTTTGAAACCAGAAAAAATTCGTGATGCTAAAAAACGTCGACCAGATCATCCTGATTATGATCCTAAGACATTGCATGTACCTGAAGACTATCTTAACTCTCAAACACCAGCTCATCGTCAGTGGTGGGTTATGAAAAGTGCACATTTTGATTGTGTCCTTTTCTTTAAAGTTGGTAAATTTTATGAGCTGTATCACATGGATGCAGTAGTTGGTGTCAATTATTTAGGATTTTCTTACATGAAGGTAAAATATAAATATTTTGAGATGCAAGAATGTCCTTAAATGCATAATAACTTGTTTTAGAATGAATTTGCACATTCTGGCTTTCCTGAAAGTGCATATGGAAGAATGGCAAGCACATTGATGGAGAATGGATTTAAAGTTGCAAGAATTGAACAAACAGAAACACCTGAAATGATGGCTCAGCGGTGTAAAAATATAAGACCTACTAAATTTGATAAAGTTGTTTGCCGGGAAATTTGTCAAATATCTACTAAAGGTTCATGTGTTTATGGTCCACAGAATACTGATGCCAGGCAAGCTATGCCTTGTTATATGATTGCAATTGCTAAAAAAGTAAGAATTATAAAATGTTTTATCTTTTTACTTTACAAAAGGAATATGTACAGTTTCCAATAATTTATAAGGTTTTTATTTGCTAGTTCAAACTTAGCAAATTAGTTTTAAAATAAAATAGGACTACATTCCTTTTTGCACATTTCTTAATTGCAGGATTTGCCAAATTGCCAGAAACGTTTTGGAGTTAGTTTTGTTGATACATCAATAGGAGTTTTTCATTTTGGTGAATTTAATGATGATAAACATTGCTCAAGATTCTTGGCATTGCTTGCACAACATCCTCCTGGTTTAGTAAGTTAATTTTTTGAATATGTAATTCAATACAAAACTATCTTCTCTTTTCTCCAGGTTTTGACTGAACGTGGAAATCTGAATTCAAAAGATTTGGAGTTACTCAAACGGACAGTCGGAAATGTACGGCACGATATTCTCGCTCCAGAATCCCAGTTTTATAGTGCCCAGACCACTATAAAAAACCTCTCTTGTGGTCCATACTTTTTAGACAATTCTGGTGAACTGAAATGGCCCTCAGTTTTTAATGAACTTATAGAAGACGGTAATCAAATTATTATTACTATTACATAAAATTTAGTTTTATTTTATTTACGTTTACATTTAGGAATAGTGAAATCAGAATATGAATTAGCTATGAAAGCCCTAGGAGCATGTATGTGGTATTTAAAGGATTCTCAACTTGACATACAAGTGTTATCCCTTAAGAAGTTCCAAATTTACAGGCCAGTCGATTTAAACAATGAGAAAACCCTACAACGTGACTTCATGGTTATTGATGCTGTTACCATTGAAAATCTAAAACTCCTTGGGGGTCAATCCTCATTACAGAAAGTCGTAGACCATTGTGAAACGGCTTTTGGAAAGAGGTAACCGAAATTGTCAGTTTAGGTCGTTTTACGTTCTCCATTAACAATTTAATCAACAGATTGCTGCAGCAGTGGATCTGTCGACCCCTTTGTAACGTGGAGAATATAATTGAACGCCAGAATGCAGTCAATGAATTGTTGAATAACGGAGAAATGCTTCAAAGTGCGAGAGCCATTTTGAAAAGCCTACCTGACTTAGAAAGACAGCTTGCAAAGTGAGTATTTAATTAATATAGCGTAATTGTTTATATAGCAATAAAATTATTTAAAGAATTCACACGTTTGGAAATAAATATTATGCTGAAAACCACCCTGACAGTAGGGCTATTTTTTATGAACTGCAGACTTATACAAAACGTCGAATCACTGATCTCGTCGATACAATAAATGGCTTTGATAAAGCGCGAGCTATTCCAGAAATATTTAAGGGTTTGTATATATAGATAATTTTTTGTTTCCTATTTTCTTTTTAATTAATATAACTTTAGGTTGCGAGTCTAGATTATTGAGCAAACTTACTCAACATCCTTCAAAAGGAATGTTTGTAGACTTATCAGAAGCGATTCAGTTTTTTGTAGTAAGTAAAATAGATATTACATTTATTTGATAACTTGTATAATCTAAATTTTATATAATTTCTTATTTCTAGAACGCAATAGATCTGGAAGAAGCAAAAAAGGAAGGTAAAATAATTCCACAAAGTGGCGTAGACAAGGATTTTGACAATGTTAATGAAGAAATAGCAGATCTGAATAAACAACTGAAAAAATATCTGAAGAAACAGGAGGATTTTTTTGGCTGTTCTGTAAGTCAACCATGAACTTTAGAGTTGTGTTTGAAACATAGTTTTCAGGTTCATTATTTTGGAACTGATAAAAAGCGTTTTCAACTGGAAATTCCTGAAAGTCGAAGTCATAAAGTCACATCAGAGTATATGTTAGAAGGAGCAAGAAAAGGGAAAAATGCTGTTAAGCGCTATTCTACTCCCGTTACAAAAGTAATTTATATTTCTTATGAATAATTTTATTTTTCTTTAATGATGAATTTATGTTGTAGAAATTTTTAGCAGACATGCTAAAATTAGAATCGGAGAGATCTAAGATTATACAGGATTTAAATCGACGTATTTTCGAAAAGTTCAGTAGCAGGTACACTATAAAAACGAATTTAGTTAATTAAATAATTTAAATTAATCGTTTAATATTAAAGACAGGAGTCATGGGAACAGGTTATTCACTGCCTAACAACTTTAGACGGAGTTTGTTCATTAGCAGAGTTTGCAAGAGTTTATTCAGAAGACATTTGTATGCCTAATATACTTCCAATTTCAGATAAGGTATTAAATTAGAAAAAAAATATATAATTATTTTTAATGCATAATTTCGTTATGTTGTCTACAGCCTTACATAAAAATTAAAAAGGGACGCCACCCCTGTATTAACAATGTTGAAAACTTTGTTCCCAATGATATCGAATTGGGTACAGAAGATCATCAATGCGTTTTACTTCTGACGGGCCCAAACATGGGGGGAAAGTCTACTTTAATGAGGCAGACAGCTGTTATAATGGTCTTGGCACAAATGGTATTATGTGTTTTAATTAAAGTTAATTCATAATAAATTGAATTTTTATGGTAGGGAAGTTTTGTTCCGGCTTCATCTTGTGAGATGTCAGTTGTGGATAGAATATTCACACGTTTAGGGGCTCAAGATAACATTTTGCAAGGCCAGTCTACATTTTTCGTTGAATTATCCGAAGCTTCAGCTATTCTGCAACATGCGACTTCAAATTCATTTGCTCTTATTGATGAATTGGGGCGCGGAACTTCTACCCACGACGGTGCAGCTGTAGCGACGGCGTATGTACGCAAATTAGTTGATATAAATTGTCGTACTGTTTTCTCCACTCATTACCATACCTTGGTGGATCATTACAGTGCGAGATCTGACGTACAGTTAGGACATATGGTAAAATTTTTACTCTTATTAGCTTTATATTTTTTTAAATATGACATTGAGACATTATTTTAAAAATTACGTTCCTTGCTAATGATAAATAATAAAAGAAACTGTAGAAGTAGTGTTTTAATTGAAAAAATGTAATAAAAAGATGTATTTTATTTTAGGCTTGTATAGTTGAAAATGAAGGAGATGTTGCTGAAGAGACAGTCACTTTTTTGTACAAAATGATAAAAGGGAAGTGTCCAAAATCTTATGGTTTTAACGTGGCAAAGTTAGCAGGTTTGCCTCAAAGTATTTTAGTAAGGGCTCATGCTGTGGCTATCGACTTTGAAAACACAACCAAACATCGGTTGTTGTTCTCAAAAATTGCGGCGTCTAATGCCGATTCCTTAAGGTCAGTATTACTAAAATTACATTAAATTACCATGTTTTTTTACGAATCTCATGATTTTTTTTTAATACTGTTCGTTACTATATTTTTGTAAGTGCGTTGTTTAAACACTGTCACTTTTTGTTTAAAAATACAATTTTATTCGATATTTTTTTTTTTGTATTTTTTTCCTACATAAAAACCTTTTCCTTATTTGAAAAAAATTACTTTAATTCTGATTAAAATTTAAATCGTTTAACAAGTGCAAAGTTATTTATTCTATCTGAAAGTTAATAATAAATAAATGTATTATTAATAATAAACGGAACACTATAGTTGTATTTAATAATGATATTTATTTTACTTTAAAGCGTATCTAATTTTTATTTTGTTACAAATGTAGTTTGAATTTGAATAGTTTCGCGCGTATTTCTATTTAGGAATATTTGTGTCTATAGTAATTTGTACTTTTAGGGTATTTTAGTATTCAGTTTTCCAACTTGTCAGTTATCTGTCTTCTGTCAAATGATGTCCGTCTCTTTCCGATAGTCGGGTTAGGAAAAGCGGCGTGTTGAAATTTTAATGCAGTAGTTAATCATGAAGGTTAGTGTTAATTTTTAATAGTTTTTGTATTAATCACTTCAAACTGAAATTATAAATGTGTTAATTGAAGCCTTTTGTTCAACGTAACTAAATAATTTCGGTATTTAATGTTGTGATTGTTGTGATCGCGGAAGATAAAAATTTGACATTTGGTTTATGTTGTTCAACAAGATGTAGAAAGTAGTTATTAAATTCACAAATATTTGTGTGAAGATTCCTTTGTGTTGAATTATCTTTTGTAACAATTAGTTTTTATAAGCGTTTGTATAATTGAAACATTTTTTCTTTTTAGCTAAACGTGTCTTTTCCTGCCACAGGATGCCAGAAACTATTCGAGGTAGTGGACGAACATAAACTTCGTATCTTTTATGAGAAGCGTATGGGCGCAGAAATAGACGCTGATGCTCTAGGAGATGAATGGAAAGGCTATGTATTGCGTATCACAGGTGGTAATGACAAACAAGGTTTTCCCATGAAACAGGGTGTTTTAACAAACGGTATCCATTTGTTGTTAACTGAGTTTTGCAATTATGATTAACAGCTGTTGTATTTAAGGCCGTGTTCGTCTGCTGTTATCCAAAGGACACTCATGTTACAGACCAAGGCGTGATGGTGAAAGAAAACGTAAATCAGTACGTGGTTGCATAGTAGATGCTAATTTGAGTGTTATTTCTTTGGTTATTGTGCGAAAAGGAGAACAAGTTAGTTTATTTTATTTATTTTTGTGTGGACATTTGAAGGAATTATTTGGTTGTAGGAAATCCCTGGTCTAACTGACACAACTGTTCCAAGGAGATTGGGACCCAAGAGAGCTTCTAAAATCAGGAAATTATTCAATCTAAGTAAACAAGATGATGTACGTCAGTTTGTTGTGAAAAGACCGCTTCCTCAAAAAGAAGGCAAGAAACAAAGATTTAAGGCTCCAAAAATACAGCGACTAATTACTCCAGTAGTACTACAAGTAAGTTGATTAAAATCACTTCCTGCATGCACATATGTTTGATGTAAAGAAACTAAGCAAATTTAAGTTTTGAAAGCATTGTGACTGAAATCTATTTTTGACTAATTATTAATGATAAGTATGAAAGAGGAATATTTAACTATGAAATAAAAATACTTTAGCATTTATTGAACCAGAAATTTATTCAGACTTAATTTATAAGGCTATCTTTAGTCTTATTTAACATATTTTGGAAGACTATCTCGAGTAATATTTGAAGAGACTTTTTAATACCATTCCAATCTATTTTTATGAAAATAATTTTTGACTTTGTGCTTCAGTAAAAGATTCAGTGCTTTTATTGTGTAGTCTAAATATTCTTTTTTATACTCATTGTCAGTAGCTTATAAATTACTGTTTTTTTTTTAATGAGTTAGGATCTTTTCGAGTGCATAAATTTTATGAATTCAGTACATTCATTTTTTTTCTTTTATATTATCCATGACTAGGCAGTTTCAAAATGTTTTATTTTTGAAATGTTCATTAGCATGGTAAAAAATTAGTGCAACTTGGGTATGACAATTCCAATTGATATTGTTTACTTGGTTATTGTTTCTATGTTGTACATACATATCACACTCAAGCAATATAAGCATTAGGATGATTCATTTTTTCTTCTCCTTTTATGATGTACCCGCAAAAGTTAAACCTGCTAGAAAAACGATTTTTTTTAAAATTATTTCTGAAAAATACTTTCACGATTCTCTATTTTTTTAAAGCGCAAACGTCATCGTTTGGCTCTGAAAAAGAAACGATGCTTGAGGCGCAAAGAACAGCAGGACAACTATGCTAAATTGTTGGCCCAGAGAAAGAAGGAATCAAAAGCAAGAAGACAAGAAGAATTGAAAAGACGCCGTTCTGCTAGTTTAAGGGACAGCAAGTCGAGTTCACAGAGTGCTCCTTAAAAAATATGTCCTGTATCATACATCAGATGCAAAAACATTTTGATTATGTCTATTAACTTAAATAAATAATCGAAAGATATTATTGTTTAATTTAAAATACTGATAGTACTAGAAAGGTGTTGGAAGTATAAAGTATCAAGTACTTGCAAAGTTTATGATAGAATTTTAATTAATGTTAGGTAATATTTTAATTTGATGATATACCGACAGATGGCGCTACCACGGCATTTTGAAGAGGTTATTAAAACTAGAATAATAGGACTCCAAGTTAAGACTCTATAGGGTAGGAGGTCGGGGATGGTGGTGGCCCTCTGCTAGATTATTACAGTTAATAGCACATCAAGAAAGTACAGACATATTAATACAGTATATAAAGCCTAATGGTTTTGTAGACATGGATTGGTAATATAATAAACAATTCTAAAAGTTTATCACAACAAATTTATTTTATTTCTACAAATATTTTGCAAAACAATTACAAAAGTAGTTACAAACACAATTGATTTATACTATACATTACTTCATTACACCCAGTAAGATGTACCTGAAACATAAAAATAAAAAAATGGCAATTACAAATTTAAATAACGTTAAAAAATAGAGGGTAGAATCAATCCCCTTTGAAAATATGTTACCCTACAGATTTTCTTCTTTTTACTATTTGTTTGAAAAGTGAGTTCCATCAAATAATATAAATTGAAAAATCCCAACTCTAAACTATGGGTAACCAACCCTTGTGGAGAAACAAGTTACCAGATTTTGTTCCTGCTATCCAAAGACAGAAATATTAAATTCTGGTTAAATAATTTTGAAAACTATAAAAGCTACAGCAGATACAACTTTGACTAAAATAAATGCAAAATTTACAAGCCTAAAATAGGGGTAATTAACCCTCGTGGAGAAACAGGACTTGAATGACTTTGTTCCTATTAACTATAGATAAAAGTACTAAATTTGGTTAAATAATTTTGAAAACTATAAAAGCTACAGCAGCTGCACCATTGACTAATATAAATTCAAAATTTCCATGTCAAAATAGGGGTTACCAACCCTTGTGGAGAAACAAGAGTTACCAAATTTTGTTCCTGCTGTCCAAAGACAAAAATATTAAATTCTGGTTAAATAATTTTGAAAACTTTAAAAGCTACAGCAGATTCAACTTTGACTAATATAAATTCAAAATTTCCATGTCAAAATAGGGGTTACCAACCCTTGAGGAGAAACAAGAGTTACCAGATTTTGTTCTTGCTGTCCAAAGACAAAAATATTAAATTCTGGTTAAATAATTTTGAAAACTATAAAAGCTACAGCAGATACAACTTTGACTAAAATAAATGCAAAATTTACAAGCCTAAAATAGAGGTAATTAACCCTCCTGGAGAAACAAGAGTTATTAGATTTTGTTATTGCTATCCAAAGACAGAAATATTAAATTCTGGTTAAATAATTTTGTAAACTATAAAAGCTACAGCAGATACAACTTTGACTAAAATAAATGCAAAATTTACAAGCCTAAAATAGGGGTAATTAACCCTCGTGGAGAAACAGGACTTGAATGACTTTGTTCCTATTAACTATAGATAAAAGTACTAAATTTTGGTTAAATAATTTTGAAAACTATAAAAGCTATAGCAGATACAACTTTGACTAAAATAAATGTAAAATTTACAAGCCTAAAATAGAGGTAATTAACCCTCGTGGAGAAACAAGAGTTACTAGATTTTGTTATTGCTATCCAAAGACAGAAATATTAAATTCTGGTTAAATAATTTTGTAAACTATAAAAGTTACAGCAGATTCAACTTTGACTAATATAAATTCAAAATTTCCATGTCAAAATAGGGGTTACCAACCCTTGAGGAGAAACAAGAGTTACCAGATTTTGTTCTTGCTGTCCAAAGACAAAAATATTAAATTCTGGTTAAATAATTTTGAAAACTATAAAAGCTACAGCAGATACAACATTGACTAAAATAAATGCAAAATTTACAAGCCTAAAATAGGGGTAATTAACCCTCGTGGAGAAACAGGACTTGAATGACTTTGTTCCTATTAACTATAGATAAAAGTACTAAATTTTGGTTAAATAATTTTGAAAACTATAAAAGCTATAGCAGATACAACTTTGACTAAAATAAATGCAAAATTTACAAGCCTAAAATAGAGGTAATTAACCCTCGTGGAGAAACAAGAGTTACTAGATTTTGTTATTGCTATCCAAAGACAGAAATATTAAATTCTGGTTAAATAATTTTGTAAACTATAAAAGCTACAGCAGATACAACTTTGACTAATATAAATTCAAAATTTCCATGTCAAAATAGGGGTTACCAACCCTTGAGGAGAAACAAGAGTTACCAGATTTTGTTCTTGCTGTCCAAAGACAAAAATATTAAATTCTGGTTAAATAATTTTGAAAACTATAAAAGCTACAGCAGATACAACTTTGACTAAAATAAATGCAAAATTTATAAGCCTAAAATAGGGGTAATTAACCCTCGTGGAGAAACAGGACTTGAATGACTTTGTTCCTATTAACTATAGATAAAAGTACTAAATTTTGGTTAAATAATTTTGAAAACTATAAAAGCTATAGCTGATACAATTGACTAACATAAATTTAAAATTCCTATGTACAGACAAGGAGACCCCTTAAAAAATGTGACAAACCTATTAACATATCTTCACTAACTTTTGAAGATCGTCTTATAAAATAAACTGCAAACATAACAATGTAGACTCACTTGTATACAAATGGAGGAGTTCTTATTCTCGTTTCTTCAAAAAGTGGTTGATATCTATGTATAAGACATAGCAGGCAATGATTCTGGTTTTCTAAAAACAAAGAGTACACACATTTACAATTAGTAAACGTTCAAGTAATTCTGATAAAATAAATGAATAGTCAACCACAAAAGTATGTACCATGTCTACCTAGATCACTTAAACAAAGTGTATTGAATAAAAGAGATAGTTTTTCCTTTGAAATGGAAATTACGACTGATTTGCACACTGCACAAAAGTGTTAGAAAAAAGCGCTTATTAATTTAATAATTCAATATGGAAGAACACGTTGAAAAAAAATTGAAGATTTACGACGTAACAGTAAATGTTCAACTGCAGTACTTAAATGTAATTTTAAATATAATAATAAATAATGATTTTATTGCTATGATTGCATTGTGAAATATATTTACTTACATGAATAAATAATTATACTAAAATTAAGAAAACACTAATTATAGCATGACAAATGGCAGCTACAAGTAGACAACACTAACGCCATCGTTGAAGTAACGGTAATAGCTAGAACGAAAATTTTTGTAGAGGCGGTTATGCAACCTCATCAACGTACCTGTTATACGTAATACATACATAAGCAAAGTTTTAAGAAAAATGCGAAAAGTTTTTATAACAAAGAGGTGGGATTTTCAAATTATTGTTGGAAGAATTTTTTTAAACGAACTCATTATAAAAAATTACGTAAATATTTAATTAATTTACGGTTTCAAAAAATCAAATTAAAGCTATACATTCGATTCACAAGTTCTTTTTTAAATCACACTTTCCCACTTTTTGTTCGCAATAAATCGAAATTAAATTTTACGAATCCAAAAGCAAAAATTTTTGTATTATAAAAAAGTTTATCTGACTTAGTACATGAACAAACTAAATAAAAAAATAAATTTATCTTTAATGAGAGTCGACTCACCATCTTACTGTGAGTCATCATCATTAGCGTCTTTTTGAAATAGGGGAATTCAAATGCAATTACTTCCGTTTCCTGATATAAACCATAGTGGACAAGAAGTTCGTCTAACTTTTAATATTTGTTGTAATGAACAACTGAATTTTTTTTTGATAATGAGATTGTATTATAAATTGTAATAATAAGATAATTAAAAGATGAAAAACAAAAATTGAGATCAAAACTCACCACATACAAATTTCAAGTTCAAAATTGCCTGCACCATTTCCTTTACCATTTTCTTTTCAGCGTATAATCCTGTCGCTTGATCTTGATTAGGCAATTAATAATCTAAATCAATTTTACATTTTTATAAATTATTTGTCTAATTTTATAAAAGGCCATGATTGGATAAGATGGCCATATCATTTTTTAATGGTTTTTTTATTAGTTGAAACTTACAGAAATTTTAATTGACATTAATTAAAATTGAACTAACATTCACCTGTGGGCAAAATGTGCCTATCTTATCCGACTACAGCCCTTGATGTTTTTTGTAAATAGTAAATAAATATATAGGCGCCCAATAAGTAAACTAATTATGGAATAAATTTGTGGGGTATTTTACAATTTAAAATTAATACGGTAGGTATTTTTTTAAACCAAAATCGACAGTGATGTTAAATTTAATTAAAAGATAAATAAATAAAAAACCAAAGACGAGGATGTCAATTTAATTTTTATGTTTTACGTAATATAAATTAGCAAGTGTTAGATAATTACCAAACTCCGAGAATGTAATATTTTTACAGGGCTATGAAAATTTATCCTGTATAATAAATAAAAGCTGGTATAATATGGAAATAATAAGTCATTTTAAAAGTTGCGAAAATATTTTGATTTATTTATAATGCACAAACGAGGTGGTGATATGGATAAAGGATTTTTATAATGACGAGGAATAATTTTTAATAGTTCTTTATTTTTTTATGACTATTATTAATACATTATTATTTGCCACTTAACGGTACGCTTAGCAATAATACATCTTTTTATATTCATGTTTGCCTTTATACGAAAATGTAAAAAGTACTGAATTTAGGAATGTTTAAAAATCTTTCACAGTAACTTTGGTGTATCACTAGTTGACGTAGAAAAATAAGGACTAGAATTAAAGGACTAAACAATCAACCAATCAATCAATAAGTTAATTGGAAACTTCAATATTTTCGTATATGTACATTTTTAAAATAACACTTGACATTTATTTCGAACTAAACCTGAACGAGATTCTTAACGTAATTTTTGAAAATTTTATTAACTGTGAAGGGTTAACTGAAAATTTTAAATAAGGTAATGTAAGTTGTTATTGTAGCATAAATATTATTTGGAAGTTGTTGTATAATGACATTGGCAGTTAAATGGAATGTATAGGTAATAATTTACATGATGAAAATACGCTGGATAACTAACAAATGTACTGAAAAAGAAGCTGAACACGTACACAATTTGTAATTTTTTTTACATTCCTCTAACGCAGAATTAAAAATATGAAAATAGTTTATACATTCATATATTTTGTATAATTTGAGTCTCCAATGTAAATATAGATATAATCTCGTGAAGAAATCTACAAAAACCATTCTATAACTTAAGGTGTGACAACCTAAGCATTCTTAAATCTAATTTTGATTTTGTGCCTCCGATTTTTTTATAATACATACTAATAGACGCGATTCATGTTTACAAATGCGTTTACTTTATTTAACATTATCTACTAAACGCAGTTGAAAACAAACATTAAATACACCTAAGAAGTATAATTACCGATCTTTTCGGCATTGTACCATTTATAGATTTGTTGTAAATCCCATAGTTTTTTTTTTTTATATAAATATGTATAAATACGGAGGTAGATTTTGGAAACATTAACTATCTTTTAAAAAATTCTTAAAAATCCACAGGAAAATTACCGTGCCTTTTCAATTTTATTAGTATAAGTCAGATATTAAGTTTTTCTATTTTTTACTAATTGACCCGCAAATTTGTTTGTGAACACTTTTTGAAATGTGTAAAGTAAAAATGAGAAACAAAAAATTATATTTCTTATTGACTATGGCCATGGGTATTAAATTGTAAATTAATTGACTATTTTTTTTATGCCAGCCGGTATTTTTTTATAGCATTAAAAATGTCATCTTCTATTTCTAAGATTGGCGAAAAAAAAAAAAATAAAATAAGGGGTTCTCATTATTATTTTTTGTTAAATTGTTTCTTTTGTGTTTGGGCTCGTGTTCGGCACGCGTTTTCAAAATGAAAGGGGTTGGCGGTAAAGCGCTTAAAATTTGCAAATGTCTCCCTTTTAGAACCGAATTTTGGGGTGACGTGCTAGGATTTACACAAAATGGGAAAACGTCGGCGCACACTTTGAATGGATGTTTGCCATCACGGCACCTTTTGTGTAAAATTTCCCCTTTTAGGTAAAATACTAACCCCTTACTTACTTTACAATAATTCAATGCACTTTCAAACGTTACGCAACAGCTGCAAGAATAATACTTTGTATGACGATTGTTGCTTTCGCTAAACAAGATTAAATTTATTTACCAAAGTTACCAATCGCTCATCTAGAAAATGAATTTAGTCCCGACTAACAGCTGTGGACACTTTTTTTTTTTAAAGACATGTGACTACAAATACTTAGAACGACAGTGGGGTGTAAGGTCAATAAATGCCATGGCCATTTCAAATTTGCAACTATCAAGACACCAAAAACGATTTAGTGACCTAAAACACGTTTCGACTCCTAAGTTGTCATCCACACAAAGTTCTACAAAACGATTTAGAAAGTTAAAAAGTATTTCGATGTCCACGTAGTCGATAACTAATTTTATTTATGTAGAATATATCGATAACAATAATAACATCTGATAACTATCGATTTTTTGTTTGGATTGATAACTAAAATCAGTTATTGTCGAGGTTGTATTTTAAAGCACGTTTTAGGTCTCTAAAATTTTTTTGTTTATATTATGGCCAAATAATTGATAAAATTTTGTGGTACGGTAATCTGACTGTTATCATATTAAATAAAAACGCCCTAATTACGATTAAATACCGTCAAAAAAATATGTAAAATCGTACTTATGTGGCGTTTTAATTAACAAGACATTATACTGACACTGAAACTTACTACAATATTGATTTTAATAGTAAATTGTAATGGGAATATGTAGTATAATAGTTATTGTAGAACCGTATTAAAACCATTCGTTTTTCTCCTGAATAAAAATGTTAACATTAAGCTAGTTAGTTGTTAGTTAGTATTAAAAAGAAAAAAAAAAAAAAATAGTAAGAAAAAGAAGCGCATCAAAAACAATGTTTCTTAAACTATGTAAGATTGCCGCTCCTAGAACATTATTTATGTAGATATAAAGTCGATTTTATATGAATGGATTTAGGTTACGGTATGTATTTTAATACTGAATATACCTAGTACAAAAATATTGTATCAACCATTAACGTAGAATATAATACGTTCCACGAGTGGGAAAAACTGAGAAAATTATAACTTCAGTTATAAGCAACATATATAGTCTAAGTAAACATAATGTGAAACCCGTATTAACACTTATACTAGATAGGGGGTGCAATTTGTACCCTATGAATCTGTGAACATTATTCTACCAACAATTTATAATTAACAGATAGATATCACTGGGTACAGATTGCACTATTTTTGATTTTATGCTCATTTTCACAAAAATTAAACACAACTGGGATTGTGTTTTTGTTTAAGTATATAAATATTTATATCAACTGCCAATTTTATTTTCCATCTCCATTCACACGATAATAAATAAATTAAATACTATTTTTTTTTCTACTTACTTCAACTAAAAAATTCAAATCTCTTTATTTGAAGAAACAAAAGTCCAGCTTTTCGTTTTATTACTTCATTAAAAATTATTGTTGACTAGAATGCATGACTAGAATAAAAAGATAAAAAATATTTGAAGATGTAACATAAAAGAGGCAGTATTTTCGAAGCTTCCTCTCAAGTTTTTTTCGTGCATTTCATTGTTCACTATTGTTACAAATATTGTACCCACTGTAAGTTATATTCAAATTTGACTATTTCTACTAGTAGTAGTAGTACATAAAATGGCTTTGAACGAGTGGGGTATTTTTAGCCCTTATTGTATTTTTCGATGTGGGGAGAATATCTGCATAAAGTAATTTAATATTATGTTCCACGCACTGTTATGCCTATTCACACAAAAGTAGATGCTTATTCACAGAATTGCATTTTCTCTAACTTACACCCCTCGATTTTTATAGAAATCCCTAAAATGCGCGCAATTCTGCATTCTACACTTCATTTAAGTTACAACCAAATCAGAAATTACGAATTAACATAAAAGTCATTTAAATAATAAATAAATAAATTAAATAAATACCAAAATCAGATACGTTTTATAAATTAACAAAAAAAAAAAGAATCCCCTCATTCTGTATCGATTTTTATTGAAAACAAATTAGAAAAAAACATATTTTCTTATTAACACGAACTTAAATAAAAACAAAATTTTGGTTTACTATTACTTTTAGTGATGATGATGAAATGCTTTTAAGTTGTAAAATTGCAAAAGATACGAATTGTTACGCAAAAATCACTAACAGATGCATATATTTAGAAAAAAGTGGACATAGGGGTGTTTTGGCCATTATAAAACTTTAGGGTAAGTTGACAAGGGAGAGGGGGATAAAGCGGCACGTGTAAAAGCAGCTGTTTACAGAATTTAGGAAAGAGGACCAAAAAGTACAATAGCGTAAAAATATGTTAAAATGAACGCGATTTGCATATGATATAATTTTTCCCTCGAGCCATTATTTTCACTACATTTACACAAATCAAACTCTGAATCACTGAATATCAGTTTTATCTTTTTGTTACATAAAATTAATGGCGATTATTCGGAACGCAAAAATAATAAAAAATTATTAGGGTTCCGTATGTTCGAAAGAAAAAACGGAACCTTTGTCTATCTGTCCGTCTGTCCTTCACAGCCAATTTGCTCCGAATTAATTTGCTAGGTATGTACTTATATACGTGACCCAAACGTAAATGAATGAATTTTTAATACGGGATGCACTTTTGGGGAATAAATTAGGAAATAAAAAAAAGTTTTGTAAAATATACAATGTGACACATTAAACGAAAGGGCTTTTTGCAGGGGTTTAAAATATATATTTTTTATAATTTTAATATAAAATAGGTTAAAAATTTACCATTCTCAATCCGTTGAAATTTAAAAAAAAAGAACAAATACCGAAAATAGTTTTTGTTTTCGAAATAGTCAATTTGAATATAAACAAACAGGCGATGTTTGGGAACACATCATCCGAAGTTGTATTTTGTACACATTATTACAAGTGTCAAATAAAGATATACTATTTTATAGCACCCAAACTGTTGCAAGTAGCAGATCATTTGCAATTACTGAAGGCACACAGCTTAGTATATTATAACTAGTAATTAGCAAAGGTAGTTGGTTTGTACTATGCATGTAAAGTAAGTAAAAATATGTTTTGTAGTTTATTTCGTTTCATTTTTCCATTTCTGTTCTTTCAGTTTCAGCGAACGACCGATCCGAATAAACATTTTTCTTTTAGCACTTCCGAACCAGTTTTCTTGTAATCGTGGATGACAGTTGATTTTTGTATTTTTGTATTTTTTTTTTTGGTTCTATAAGTAAGTCCCTGATGACAATGGTAAATACACAGCGACGACCATGACGACGAAATAAATGGCCTCGTAACTACGGCCGCCAAAATAATTTCTTAACGTCCCTCGTACAGTAAGTTACATAAAAGGAGGTACAAACGGTAGATGGTCCCAGTCGCCGTTATCTTCGTCTTAACCATGAGGTATGCGTGTTATACAATATAGATAAGTATGTAGGTTTGTTTGTTTTTTTTTTTTTATGAGAAGAAGAAAAATACCACCGTTAGCGGCAGGAACTGCAATAATATTGTGGAGGAGGCGGATATAGTAGTAAATAAAGAGAATTTACTACTAGAATACGATAAACCACCCCCAAAGTGATTGTACTTTTTTTTGTATTGGCTAACCCTGAGTTGCATGGACTGGGCAAGCAAATGCACATTACTTGAGCAAGCTAAACATTACATAAAATGCAAACAAGTATATTAATGATAAAATAGGAACTTCTCGAACATCACCTATAATGCCTTTTTCACCGATTCAAGTTTAGTTTTTTCTTCTGGATATTCAGGCGAAAATCAACAGACTATATATAAAAATTTTACTCAGTCTTTCCAGTTTTTGCACAAAAATATGTTTCCCCACTCCTCGTAATATACGAGAAGCCAGTTAATTTGGGAATTTGTCTTATATAAATATATGTACCTATATTATATCCATTTACGATTATGCAAACTAAATTAAAATAAAATCACAGGTGTTGCTACGCCATCTCTTTTTTTTTTTTTGTTTGTTTGTTTGTTTCATTTTAAAAAATTCTACGACGCTACGTCCGTGGATGAAAAGAAATATTTATTTTATATTCAAGCTGGGCTCAAGTTGAAGGTGACATTTAAGGGGTTGGAAAATTTCTGAAGCACCGGAAGGAACACCACGGACGGTACAAAACTTCTTTCCGAGGCCAACTCGTTCAGGGTGAATGCTTGCATGATGTAACCTGGAAAGACCGCATCGTCGTCATCAGACGACGTCAGGGGTAAAGCGTACGTCGCTGGAAGTTGAAATTTCTTCACAACTTCCTTTAGCGTTTGAGTCGTTTCGAACGATACTTCCGAATTGATCAGTTTACGTTTCAATCGATTCTTACTTTTATCATCTTTATTGTTGGCCATTGCGTTAAAAGAATCATCAATTTTCCATTCTTCCTGAAAATTATCACAGCCATCCTTCGGCACTCCGTTTTGATGGTTTTGATTCTCCTCCTGAGGTGATAAATGAAAGAAAGGATGCTCGCTGACGATATGGTGCTGTAGAGTTCCTGTCTGTGGAAACGATTTGGCACAAACGGGACATTTTACCACATTAGCAGTTTCATTTTCCGACGATGACGTATTATGCATATCGTGGGAACGTTCATGTACGAGTAACAAAGGGAGAACCGGCGTTGAGAAAGGACAATAAGAGCAATCGTACGTTTTTATGGAATTCTCGTCGGCACCAAAAATGCTAGAAAATACGTTTTGAGTTTTTATTTTCGAGTTGTTGGTCTCTTGATTTCCGTTTGGTATTTTTATTAACGGGCTTGTCCTTTCTACCTGTGGAGCGTTCGGTAACGGTACGGCGGCTTTATTGTTAAAATTAAGATTCGACGGCGTGATGTTCTGCTCCAATTCTACCCATTTCTCGGCACCGGCTTGACCGTGGTCGCTCAAAAGGTGAGCCTTCAGCCACTTGGTGCTCCTGAATCTCCTGCTGCAAATCGAACAGACTTCTGTAAAGTGCGAAAAATATCTGTGACTCAAATCGGCCAAATCAATCGGTTTCAAAGCGGGATCGCTTTCTGTAGGAAGCATTGGAATCGACTCGGTGTCGCCCTTACGGCTCTGAAGAAATCCCGAATTATATTCGGCAATCCCGTGCGTGTTGTGTTTATGAACTCGTAAAAAATATTTACTGCACAACTCCTTGTTGCAGATGTCACACACAACACCGCCAATTTGTGCGCCGTTCTCTATCTCTATCCCATGCATTCTTTGCATGTGCGTTTTCATGAAATACTTGTTGCAAAGTTCTTTGTTACATATTTCACAGTAACTGCTGCTAGGCGTGAGCACCGGTGCCGAACGTCTTTCCGATGACGTTGGAGTACCAGCTACCATGGTCTTGGTTGTTCCTTTGTCGGCATTTACGTAACTGCCTTCTTTCGATTCTTTGAAATTGATCGGATGACATTCGAGTGCATGTTTTTTAACTCCTTCCGCGTCGAAAAAATCTTTTCCGCACAAATCACAAACCGTACTGTTGCTCGTGCCGCTCGTTCCTGGACCTAGACCACTACCAGATTTATCCCCTGACGTAACATCTTCGAGTAGAAGCCCATGAGTCGACATCATATGAGCTTGCAGCGTGTATTTGCTGTCGTATTCTTTACTGCAAATATTGCACAATAAATTTGTCTTGCCCACATCCAGTTCGTTAAGCTGAAGGATCATTGTTTGTAATTTTTGAAGATCTTCGTTGATGGGTTCTGCACTGCATGACCCGCGCCGTTCCGCGGACGTTGCCTGAATGTCTAAACTTTTTCGCGGTTCTCTATTGATATCGCTCGTTGACGCCTCTTTATCCGACGAATGAACGCTAACGTTGTGTAAATGTGATAAGGAACTGTTTTGAAAATTAATTCCGCAAATGTCACATCTGTAATCCTGAGGGGTTAAATTTTTTCGTTCTCGTTCGGATGCAGAATTGGAATTGCTTTGCTGCTCGTTCATTATGAGGTTGAGAGGGCTCGTTTGGATGTTCTGGTTCCACTGGAACGGTTCCGATTTGTTATCCTTACTGTCGCGTCCTTCGTCAGGTACATATATCCCATGTCGCTTCATTTTGTGCGTTCGCAGGAAGTACTTGTTGCAGTATTCTTTGCAGCAAATCTCACAGAAAGCTTTAGGATTCATTATGCCAGCTTTTCTGTATTTCATTGAGGCGTCCATGTCTTTGGACGACGGAGCAGGTGACGATTTATTGGAAGTCGAATAATTTAGTCCGTCCTGGTCTAAGTTTGAGTCACTTTTGTACTGGAACATGCTGGCTGTAATTACCCCTGGGCTGCAGCTGCCCTCGTTATCGTCCGAATTTTTTATCGTTGCAGTAAATTGTTCGGTCTCGGAAGTGCTTTGCTCAGGATGATCTATCACCTCTTTGTTTTCGGTTTCGGTAAAGTTTGTGACGGTTTGTTTTGAGATTTTCGGAAATGCTTTGTTTGTGTGAATTGACGAAAGCAAATCACAAAATGGAGCTTTTTGAGGTTGGTGTTGTTGTTGTTGTTGTTTTATATCTGTCTTTAATGAGGGTATATCACAATTAAAACTCGTAGTGGGTATTTTCATCATACTCGAAATGAATGGAGAAATTGCAAGGGCTTCAGAAGACGGCGGATCCGCATAGATGCCATGTTTGTTGGCTTTATGCGTTTTTAAGAAGTATTTGTTGCAAAATTCTTTGTTGCAAAGGTCGCAAAAAGCGTCCGGGTTAAATATTCTGACCGATTGCCTCGACGAGGTGCTATCAGTTTGGGGAAAAGACGGTAACGACATAAATAAAGAACTTGCCGGAGAAAAAACTAATCCATGAAAATTTAAATTGAGAAAGTCTTTACTTTGAATATCACCAATCCACGAAATATCATTTCTTGTTGACGATATGTCGAAGGCGTTTTGAGGTTGCGGTTCATAATTCAAATTTTCCTCGGGTTCTCTTTTGCAATGGAAATTCGGATGTTCGTTGGCAATGTGACTGTGCAGTTGATCAGATGAATCGAATAGGAAGTGACATTCTGAGCATTTAATTTCGGGTTCTGGCACTGGTGAATCCAAAGGCTTACCTTCCGGTGAGTGTACAACATCCTGAGGTTCTGTCGCGGAAATTCTTACGGGCGTAGCTTGTTTCCGGCGTTTTTTGTAGGAGTCTAGGGGTGCTGCGAGGCAACGTTTAACAGGCTTTGGGGTTTCAAAGGCCGGTTTACTTGTAACACTTTCGTCTAATGATGTTGAGAAACTTCCATTCATTGGTTCTGATGTCGTGGTCAGAGTAACGGAAGTCATCGTCTTCTTTTTGAGGCGACATGCAAGTTATTCAAAGGTCTCTGGAAAAACACCTTCGTAAGGACACCTACAGGTAGGTCTCTCTCTTTCTCTCTCTCTCTCTCTCTCTCTTTCTCTAATTTCATGCAAAACAAACACTATTTACTTACTGCACCCACTGATTTTTATAATCACTACGAAACGTTTACAGACACAGAAAAATATATATACACACATAATGCGCAAAAGAAAAAAAAAACGCACTTCTAAAAGCTAAACTACAAAAAAAAGATTATGTACCTAATTTAAATTAATAAGACAATTTCCACAATTAAAGAAAAGTATCTAAAACTATGCACTAAAAAGGTACCTATATTTGATATACTTAGTTTAAATGATTAGGTAACTGTTTACTTATTAAAAAATATTGTTAATTAAAAATATTTAAATTCCTATTAATTGCTTTCGTTGTCGAATAAACATAAGATGAATAAAAACATGTACCTTTGTTAATCTGAGAGAATCACGCACAAAAGAAAAATTTCACGCACAAACTTTTAACTGTTCAACAGCCCACGGACATTCCGGGTGTAATAACGAAGAAAGGTAAATAGGTTCACTGATATTCGTCCCCCTCTCTTACAACCAACTAACCCTAATATAAATTTTGCGTTTCCCTCAGTTCAAAAAAAAAAATTGCACACTGTGCACGATCGAAATGTGAAACTTAAATACAAATGTAGAAAAATTATACTTATTAGTTGCCTGTTCTGTTTTAACCTAAATCAAAATAAAAAATTTATTTTTTATTAATATAAACCGTACTAAATGGACAGAATTTTGTCTAGAGTGTAAACATATACCTTATCGATAAAATAAATATAGCACACGTATTATGTACCTACATGTAAAAGCAGATGCAGTATGAGTCTTCTATTTTACAATTTTTTTATTATAATTAATACATAGATATATTTTACATTTACTACTGCCAAATTTTTAATTAGACACCTAAAAACTGAATAATTTGTGTTAGATGTAATTGAAATATTTGTGCGTTGCAATTTGTAAATTAATTATTAAGCTTAAAAAGTTTTAAAATCGTCCCTTCGTGGTAAATTTAACTAAAAAAAGCATTCAGAATTCTACTGAACTCCGGCTATCTATATTTTATTGATAAGATACACAATCTATTAATAAAATAACTACTTCATCACCATATGCTAAATCGAACCAAAACAAAAATTATAGATACTTTTCAATTTTAACGCGACACTTGAAGAAAACAAACTCGATAAACTAAAATTTCATTAAATGTTATTAAATAAAGGTAACTTATAAACAATTTGCAATGTCATAAAAGTTACTCATTTTGGAACTTGATGTAATAATTTAGAGTAAGTACTCATAAATTGTAATTTTCATCGAATAAAAATGTTTAATTAAAGACTTAGGAATGAATCACCGATATCATTTGATACACTTTAATGTAATGAAAACATCGATTTTGTTTTCAAACATCATTTTACGTCTCTTCACTTTACATTGTCAACTTATGTACTTTGTATGACGCGAGTCTTCAAATATTAAGAAAATACCTACTAAGGATTTCCTTGAAAATGAAAACTCAAAGATTTAAGACGCACAGGAAAATTTTGAAACTATAACAAGGACACATCTGGAAATTTTACATTTATTGTTCGATTTCATAACTTTTATCGTTTTCAAAAGAACGATAATTGTAAAAATAATATAAAAAAAAGATCTGATAAATGATCTTTAACTATAAAATAATTCTTCATTTATTTTATTTTTAAGTGAATGACCTTTGTGTGTCGTTAGTTTTCATTTCGAATGAAAATGGAAGGAGTAAAAAAATGCCTTTTAGATGTGAGTAGGTACGTGTGTGCAGAAGGAAATTTAAGTTTTCATTCGTTGAGAAATTATTGATCATCAACTAAAAGTCTGTGGCTATAAGAAAAATATAATAAAGAATGAAACATAACATTCCTTCTATATATAAAATGTATGGAAGTGTGTAAAAGGGAGAAGGGTATATGTTATATGCGTGTGCGTGTATCAACGATCAATAATTCCTCCTACGCTTCTAGACCACTGGTCAAAGCGTCCGTGTAGTTGCGCACCCTAAATTTTAAGAAATATTGTGACACGCCTAAGACCAATACAAATTTCTCGAATTCACCCTCATCCATATAAATTAAACTAATACAACGTTGTTCTAAGTTCAATTACCCACATTAAATTTTTCATAAATTTTTGAAAAATATTTTTTAAAAAGACCATCACACGTCTAAGAACAAACAACGAAAATTACTAATGAATTTTTAATGGCACCTCGATTTTTGGTAGAGAATTAATATGAAACATCTACTTTTAAAATTACATCCTACTTTTAACTTTAGAACCTGCGAAACGTATGTCATTATTGTAGTCAAACGAAACTGATGTTCGAGCACAAAAGTTATTAAAATTTAAAAAAAAAATCATAACTCATTGTAGCTAGTTGTAACTAACAAACTTTATAAAAAGAGCAATCACTAGGAATACTAAAAACGAAAAGTAATGAAAAGTAAAACCAAAGAATTAAATTTAGAGCAAATTAACAAAAATTACAAACAAAAGAAAAAATTAAATATTCCTTAGGCTGTTTCTAAATAATAAGTACAAGTTAAAATCACAATCATTTAAAAACCAACTAAGTTTACACAATTAGAAACTTGCGTTTATTTTGATTTAGATTGTAAATAAGTATGCTGACTTTGATTATGTGCTGAATTTTATGACGAGCAAATGGCTAAATTTCAATTTTAAGCGTAACATGTAAAAAGCAACAGAAAAAATAAAACAGCAAAAACTGTAAATACTAAAAATTAATCACTTACATAGACCTTTGCCCGGCATTAGAAAAATTTCAAAGCGAGCACCTTGCAACAGCGCGGCTTAGCTACTAATAATTTAGGGGTAGCTTCAAATATGGAAGATCAGTGGTGCGCAACTCCGTATAATTTATATGTAGTCGCCATTTGAAAGCCTTGTACAATAAGTTTAGAAAATAATGAAAAAATTTTTTTACACAAAAGACCACGTTCAACTGTTTATCATCAACCTACGCGGAGATTACATTATATAGCCGAATTCGTTTAATTCCAGACTATGGAATTTTATAAAGTATTAATTTCACATACTTTAAATTAAAAATTGCAGGAATATAGTTATATATATACAAATTCTGTTTAATTAGAAATTGCGTTCGTAACAAGAAGACTCAACGTGATTCGTTATTTTTTTCATCGACTGTACATACAACCAACAATTATTTTTTTAAAAATCTAGTGCGCTATGCTTCGTCACATTTCTGTTATTATTCGCAATTTGTATTTTCATGTTTAATTTTGAAAGTAGAATAATCTTAATTTGAAATACATATATAAAAATAGAATAACAAAATAAAAAACATTATAGCAACGTGAATACAATATAGAAAAAACTTACCAAAAAACTTTAAGTTGTCATTACCAGTATAAAACTATATGTCCTTACCTTATAAATTGTAATTAAAGAACTAACCGACTTTTTTCTGAAGAAGCTCTTTTGTACCGTTCTTCAGTTTTTTCACTTATTTTTGTTTACATTTTGAAAGTTAAACGTTTAAAACACGAACCTCAAATTATTTTAATTACAAAAGGAACGATTGTAGCGCCAATTATTATAAACTAAATCTAGGTCGGTAAGATAGTATTCCTTCAGTACACCAAAACATAACCTAACATAACATAACCTCTTAATAATGTTCATAATTTTCTTCAATTTTTGAGTGTTTTTTTGAAATAAAAGTGTAAATAAGGAGTTTTCTGTGTATTCCTAACATGATTATCATTAGTTTATGTTTTTATTAGTAATAATTGTAATAATAAAGTTATGTCTACAAATAAGACAGACGAATATTGGAATAGAAGTTTAAGTACTGGATTTAGTTTTGATGATGAAGATGTATGAGTTTTATAGTTTTTGTGTGTGAAATGAATACTTAGAATGTGAAATTGCAGGATACTTCTAAGGGTTTATTTACCAACACTACTCTTACTTTTGAGGCAAACTCAATAGAGTCGGCTTTCTCATCATCCCCTTCAGATATCGATTTGTATGTTTTACCAATTCAAACAGTTATATCAAAAAAGAACTTAGATGCTGGTAAATATTTATTGCTTTAATTTTAAAACGTTAGTAATTATGTTTAGTTTTGGATGATGTCTTACAAAGTAAGCCTGCATATAGAGAAGTAAAAGATACTGTCCGAAGAATGGTACTAAGGCAATCATATGACTTGATATGCTATCATTCATTATCAGAAAAGGAAGAATTACTTGACGAAGCTATCATCACTATGGATGGTGATGTTATATTAAGTGTACATCTAATTTGTTTATGTTCTTCCGTATTTATTTCTAATGGTATTTGTAGGTTGTCTTATTTTTATTGAAAACATTAAATTTGTCCATTTTTCATCGCACAATCAGTAAACGGAAACAAGCATGGCACCAGTACTTATCATACTTAGGGGGAAGATTACAGACAGAACAGTTATCAAATGCATTACTGTCAGTCGGATCTAGTCCTGATATTGTACGTTTTAAATGCAATAATTTAGTTGATTATTCTAATTGTATTTTCAGATAGAGATATTTTATATGTCAGCGGTTGATATTCCTAGTGTTGAAGGGCTGTTATCAAAATTGGGGCATTTTATTCTGGAACATTTTGGGGAAATCGTTTCTGAGAAAGAAAAATCTGTTTTGCTGGATTATCAAAATTTTTTAAGTAAGACCGAGATTATTTTTATTTCATTAAGTTTAAAAGCATTTTCGAAAACTGTTTCATAAATACCAATTTTCAATGTTTTGGATAGAGTGGCAGAAAACTGAAAATAGTAAAAGTCAATCTGTAACAGAAGAATTGACAAATTTATGCAACAGCATCTGGAAAAATAAAAATGCTAACGAAAGTAAAATAACTGAATTTAAAAAACTGATGAAAATTAGCGATCTGCAGTACGAATGGGTCCTCTTAAATACTTTGGCTGCTGCAGAGCAGTGGGACAAAATATTGTCAACGTTTATTAAATCTGTACGTAATCACTAAAATAATATCTCAATCAAAATATCATTTACTTTTTTTAGAATTGGTTGACTAAGAAGAACGTAATAAAATCTGTAATCGATATACAAATCCTTCTGTTGGGTTTGTTTAGGCACAATCCGCCGAAAAATGTGATAACTGACTTATTGCATTGCATACCCGATAATGATATAAGTTTTCACCTTGCAAAACAAATGAAATGCTACAGATTTGCTGTGGATTCATACATTAATCAAAGGGACAGATTGGGATTAATTCTATACAAAAACCAGTTACCTGCTCAATCCGAAGAATTTTTTTATGCTGAAAGTGCCCTACATTCTTCAGTATGTTTGCTACAATTTGTTTTGTTTTTTAATAGACTTATTCTATTTTTTTTAGAACGTTAAATGGAAGAATTAGATCGTAATTTTTAAATAGATGTATGTACCTGGCGTAACTATTCAAATTAATTTTTTAATTTATATAAATATATAATAATCATTAATAAATATGCAAAGTTTAGTTTTTATAGCAGTTTTATTACTTTTTCCTTAATTATAAAGTAATACTGATACATTTTACGTTTTGCCCGATCCTACTCCAGACAAAATTAAGTTAATTTTTATAATAAAATTTCAAATGTATGTGATAAAGCTGGAGGTACAAAATAAAATAATGCCACTAACGTTTTGGCAAATGCTAAATAATACATATAATAAGTGGACGCAAATATGTGACGAGTTTCTGTGAAACATTTGTCGCATACTTTTTTCCACGTTTGCACTACTGTCATTAGTAGTTCGTAATTAATAAGTCCACTAATTTTAGTTAGTAAATTCCAGGAACTTTTGTTTTCAAATGAAACTAGATCACATTTTATTTAAAGTATAAGTAATCTAAGTATTTTACACCTGTACATTACATTTTAATTTTAAACTTACTTATAACGTATAACTTTTAATAATTTTTTCGAGTGTAAGGGCCTTCTTTAGTCAAAAAAACATTTCTAGCAATTATTTGTATGATTCTGAGGAAGAAGAATATAAAGATTCGTTAACAAAAAGTACGGTTGGTGCGGTATTTGAATAATAAATTACTATAAACTCTTGTTTTTCGAATTTGGTGAAATAAGTTAGGCAGCCCATTCGCTGGTTAAACAGTAATGTTTAATAAGTTGCCTAACTTTTAATAAATAATGGGGAAAGAAAATAAATAGCAATTAAACTAAAATATTAATATCATAGATAGATAGATGCCATCTAATTAGAAGGCATCTTTTATAACGCAAAATATCGAGAAATAGTTGAAACATCTTCGCACTTTTTCGAATTAGGTGCGGTATTTCAACAGTAAATCACTCTGAAGCTAGGCAACCCATTTGCAGTGGTGCTTACTAGGTTGCCTTGTTTTAATTTAATTATTTGTAAACGCATGCGTAGACAATTTTCGACTTTGCGCAGTTGAAAATCGACTTTACACATGCACTTAGAACTGATGAAGGAAAAGGCCAGCGAATAAGCCCATTAATTACAAATGAATATTCTTTTGAATACCAAAAAATTAGAAATTATTATTTCTAGTATAAATTTTTAGAAATACTCAAAAATTTATCTAAATTACGATTTTATGTACGTTCTTATTCGTAAGAAAAATGCGTGCCATTTGTGGCTGCATCTCGTTTAATGACAGTCGAATAGGGCCATAAGTTACATAAATTTCCTATTAACCGTCCAGTGCAATTTGTACTACAAAAACATAAAAAGAAAATAATAAATAAGGAAGCACGATATTGCACTTGATCTAGGCTAGAATGTTGTCACATCGTCAAGGAGACACTCGATCGGCAGACTCCGAGGAGTGGTTCCTTTTAGGGGGTGGCTGAAGAGGAAAGAGACGATGTTCACTATGCCAGCATTGCTGGTGTTCCGGCTCATCTCCTGCCGTCGACACTATTGTCAAGCTTGGCACAGATTGTTCAGGCATCCAGTCAAAAGAGAAAGCATTTTCAGAATGAGTCCTAGGTGTAGCAGTAGGGGTTGGGGGTGTACTACCTATGTAAGGACTAAGTTCTTGATGACACAAGTCAGGGACTTTTTGCAGCGTATCTGACCAAGGTGGACTTGGGTTCCATTGTTCCATAAGTTCACTAGGATCAACTTTGAGTAGAGTCCTCTGTCGTTCCGAGAAATGTCCTACGACCAGTAAGCCAGCACTTTCCCCGGACGTCTCGGTTTCCATATTCGTTACTTCTAGCTCAAGGGCATTAAGTTCTTTGGGTTTCCTTTTGCTGTATGAATAATCTACAGGTTCGCAGTCTGGTCGATGTCGATGGTGATGATGGTGGTGGTGGTGGTGGTGGTGTTGACTATGATGGGAATGGGTTGCTACAGCGTGATGAGTTATGTGCGGTTGTAAGGTGACCGGCATGGTTGCCAAGTGGGTGTAATCACTAGGTTCATGAGCTGGAGGGAAGTCAGGAACGGGATGATGCTCTGGGTAGTATAATAGTCGTGTCGATGGGCCCATGTCGTACGACAGTCCGTACTGGAGTTTGTTTTGTACCGAATAATAGTGATATAGCCAACTATTGTTTCTCATTACTTCTGCCTCAGCCTCGCTGAGAACTTGATTTGTACACACTATCACTGGCTGTTGGTTGCTCTCTGAACTTTCCTTTACCTGAAGGACGCAGTGCATCCAAATCCATTCTCCTGATCTTCTTTGAAAACGCGCTAATAATATACAAGAACGTTCCTGTTCAGATTGGGTTACTAGAAGACAATCAATGAAATCTTCGTCAGTCAACATAAATTCACTACTCTCTAATACTCTCTACCCATAACCACCGCTACGATTCAGCAGATCTTTCAACGTGAAATGAAAAAGCATCAGAATTTGTCGAGAAGAGAAAATGGAAGCAAATGGTAAAACGAGAAAATCATGCGATGTACATTAATTACAATGGAAGAAGAGAAAGCTACACCAAACCAGGCTAAATGTTGCACTGCAGCGGGAAATGTTTCGTTAGTAGGTACCTACATATATAGTGTAGATGTTAAGTACTTCTTAGTTTTTATGTGTGGATTACAAAAAAATTATATGTATATATGTAATTTCGAATAATAATAATAATAATTAAATTTGATTAAAAGAAATTATTTATATTTTCCAAGTTATTAAGCGTTTAATTAGTTACTAAATTTAATGTGGAATGTAATGAGTGCGGGTGTAGTGAGGTGGAACTTACTGAGCCTGTGTTTGGTTTGCGCTTCTCGTGTACTTTCCCAGTGCAGCAGCCGATACCAGGACACCCCCTGCAGTTCGCTGCGCGGAAATCCGAGGTAGAACTCTCCACTGCAAATATAAACGAATACAAGCGTGATTTACGAACATGGATGTCACCGGCATATCCTTCGACCCGGTGACCTGTTCGGGCTACGCTCACGAACAGCCCTTGATTTATTGGCCATTCGAACAAAGCGTTACCATTATACACTGCTGATATTGCTCCTACTATCATACAATATATGTGTACATAACATATTAAGCAAAAATAGTAGCAAGCCTACTTCGGATGTTAAACATACACGGTGGCCCGAAACGTTCCCTTATCTTGACGTTTCGCAAAAGAAATTTTACACAGCATTTTTCGACCTCTAAAAAATTTTACTAAATAGGTACCGCTTTCAATCTTCTGCAGCTGATTTCTCAAATTTTTACTTCTGTCCTTCACTAGGTTCACTTTACACAAAAAATAATAATAATAACTGAACACTACACCATATTTCGAAAAAAAAAAAAAAATACGCCTTCGGTTACGTTTCTGGTTTGTCGAAATTTGTAAAAAAAATTATGTCAGTAAGGACGAACAAAAGGCACCAATTTTTGGGGAACTTAAAATAAATTTCCTTGGGTGCCCATGTCTTTATGTTTAGGGTACAAATATTTTGATTAGGGCGATAATAATTGGCGTTCTGTGTAATTTTTGTACCCAGTTTTCTGTGAAGGTTATAAGTGTTGGGACGTTGTTACATGATGATTTAGATGAGGGTGGATTGCAAAGGTGACTTACTTGTTATCGGTGTGTATGAATCTCATGTCCATGGAATGTATGGTGGTGAAAACGTTGGTGGCTCCTTGGACGACACATTCCCGGGTCTCAGGCATAGCAACGGGTGTGCAGGTGGCCAAGAAAACGGGCTCATTGCGGCTACAGAGAGGCAGGAAGGACAAGTAGCGGCCCTGCACCAGAACCACCTGCACGCGATAAGAAAACAGTGGCGCTTTGGTATTCCAATGAGGGAATTTCCATAGACCGCGCTTTACAGTGGGCGTCATAACATACGGCAGTAGTACCTTGCTCTGCAACTACTTTACATATTACCTATATAATGTGTTATGTAGCACCGCGTAAACCTTCCAACAACCACGAGGTGGTCCTATAACTGCGGGGTGGCTAATTTACAACTACCCAATTAATCCGACACGTAACTGATTTTGTTAAAGAACCGTCCTTTAATTTCAAAACAACCTTAATTAAACTTCTCATAAAATACTTACTAGGTACCTATTACATACATTGAAAAAAATCTGTGTCGCCAAAATCTTGAGGCGGTGGAGTCAAGACTCACGATCTTATCGTGCATAAATTTTAGATTACAAATAAAAACTTTTGGGCAAATTTTTAATGTTGGCAAATAATTGTTATTATTATTATGCTCCAAACGCACCCTTAAAAGGCAATCGTACTGATGATTGGGATAAGCTTGCGCCTCACGTATGTTTTAATAAACAAACGCTGAAATTACGATTGCTTTTTAAGGGCGCGTTTGGAGCGCTGCACTTTATCAAATGTGTCATCTAGACTTTATTTTTTTTTTTTTGAAAATTCGATTCTCTACAAAAAAAGTCGGTGTCCTATAATAGGTAGGTATGCCCTTTATTTTTTTTTTAGCTAAACCCCAATAAGTACCATTACCGGATTTATGGGAACATATTTCGAACATGTACAGCTAAAACCATGAATTTTTTGAGGTCGAAAGCTTGGATCGAATGCCCTTTTTTTTCCATTTTTAATATATATTATCCGATTTTGCAAATTGGAATAAATGTTTTTGAATCTAGGTACCTACCAACTTTTTATGAAAGTTCAAAAAATATTTGTATCTATTTACCATTTTTCCGAATAACTATCAAAAGTCACAACGTTGAGATCCTGTAGCTCACTGAATTTACTACTAAAAAAATCAAAATCCCTTGAGTTTTAGAAAAATCTGTTTGTTTTTGTGCACGATTTGGTAGAAAATCACCCCATATATTGGTACCTATTATGTGCATTGTTCTGCGAGAGGAATTGAACTTTTCGATCGGAGAGTAAATCCTAAAGACGACCCTGCACTTTGAATTTTTTTTACAGAATCCGCGCGAATGCCTTGTGTGCTGGAACATACCAATGCCGGATCTGCCTTTCACTGTGAAATAACTTGCCGAGTTGTACCCCTCCTTGCTCCTTACGGCAGCGATGATCCCACCCACACCTAACATAGTTACCGCGCATATAGCGAAATCTAAATACAACTAGTACATTTGCAATGTTACGTGTTTTACTGTTTATTATTGCTAAGAGCTGCTGCTGCGGTAGTTTATATTACTTCGCAAATATCAGGCCATACGAACGCTGCCGTACCGTAACACACATCCACACACCAACCAACCTTCGGTAATTACTGAAAAATTTTAATTGCCACCATAAACGATAAATCGGCAATCGACTTTGAGAGATACATGTTATATCAATGATGTATATAGCGACAAACCCAACATTTTTACACAATTACTTTACCAGCAAAATCACTGAACAATCATAAACATTTAATCATACCTACCAGTCATTAAAACGTATCTATTAAAAAAAAATGTGGTAGGTAATTGTATAGTTTAGTGCCGGGAAATCGATTTTCTTAAAAATACTCAAGAGCCGTTGAATGAAATTATTTCTGTATTAGGTTACGGTAGCGGTTGTGTGTGTGTAAATGTACAGAAACAAACCTTCAACAGTAACCTAGTACGTTAGTAAACATATATGTAAACACATCGTCGTCAAATGTTCTTTATCTAACACACAAAACAAACATTACATGGTCAGTAACAGTATAACTACTAACGCTGTCATTATCACGTTCGTACACACACACATCAAAACAGTTACATTATGTATCTCCAAGAAAAACAATTTCCCGGCACTTTACTAAACAATTATCATATGATTTTGTAATATAAAATGGCGTGAGTTAGAGTTACGTATGCATATTAAAGGCAGAAACAGGAGTAAAGAGGGGCAGAGTGAGACCAGTTTTCTAACAGTGATATGCAAAATATTGAAAAAAATGAGACGTATTAAGTACATATGTGTCTTTTATCAAACAAAAGCTTAAGTTACTTGTACGGTCCACTTTTAAGACACTTTCTCTCCTCTATATTTTTTTGTAGAGAATACGTTTTTCTGCAGAAAAGTGATATCTGTGATATTTTACAGCATTAAAAAAAAAAAAATAGACCAACAATTATTTGCCACTGTTAAAAATTTGCAATTAAGATTTCGCAACCAATATTAATTTATTTTTCATTCTGAAATTGATACACAATAGAAAAGTCAAAGCTGCTTAAATTTTGATTTTCACGACACAACTTCTAAAAAACTTTATGAGACAAATATTACTTATCTGAAGCCCCAAAAATATAAATTTATCATTGACGATCTTTTAAGATTAAAAAATCATTGTTATGGCCTTAAAAAGATTTTTTTTTCTAACAAAAGTTGTTAATTTTAATAATTCCAAACACACGGTGTCAGCGAAAAAAAATTAAGAAATTGTTTCACTTAGGTACCTACATAAATGGAAGTTTTAACAGAAAAAATTTCCCAAAATTCAAATCCATACCAATATTATAAATAGGAAAGAAACGGCAATAAAATTTGGTACAGAGCTAATAGTTGGATGCAAGAGGACGGACTTGGGCTACTTTTTTTTTTTCGAAAATCTATCCCTGAAATAGGGGACAAAACTTTTTATGGGAAAAGCTCGAGCCAATTTTAAAAATCAAAAATTTCAAAATTCAAAAATATTTGATTCAGTTTCGGGTCCCTACTGCCGTAATTATGATTTTTACTGTAGTCACAAAAACTAAAAGTTTTTACCTTCTGATCACCGAATCGCATTTGTCTTCGTGCATTTCTTGAAACGTTCATTCTACACAAAAACACTCTAATTTCTTCACTAGAATTTCCATTACCGGACGAATTAACCGGCCTACCGAGTTCGCATTGAATAGCTTGATGATCCTGTTTATCAATTATATCATACACACTGTCTCCGTGAATCAGAAGGTCCTCCTATAGATAAAATTAACAAACAAAACTTCTATAGAACAATATGCATTTATATACGTATGTATGTAGAAATTAATTTTACTAACAAATGTCCATCGGGGATTCCCATGCCAGTGCCAAAAAAAATGTATACTGGCGTAGAGAAATATTAATATTAATATTTTTGTATGTTTAAAATACCATAAACACGGTATCATATAACTATGGCATTTGACGATTTCTGGTAAATATTTTCGAAAATGAATTTCTAATAACACTAAGGAATCTAAACTTTAATAGATAAAATAAAATATTGTAAAAAAAAAAATGAGAAAGCTCACTCTAAAGCTCTAAAGCTAAAGGGTTAGCTCACCTTTAAAACACTCACCATCGAATGACCCAGATATTCCGCAGCATTGTCGGAAATATAAAGAAGTTTCCCATTTTGGGTCATCATCATTAGAAATCCGCTAAGTGCCTGAAACAAACGATAAATACAAATTCTGAAATTTTTTTAAAAAAAAAGTACCTATACATTTTCAAATCACTGTGTATATGAATATATGCGTGTCTAAGTTTTTTGATAAACAATGTACAATCCAATTTAATTCGAATAAAGGTTTCCAAGAGCCGGCACATTTATCGGAATATCTTTCAACGAGCCATGTTTTTAGTTGGAATTATCGAACACATCAAAAGTCGAAGCGATCGAGTGTTTTAAGTGTAGAGGACCTTGTTTCAAAAGACACTGAAGGTAACAGAACAGAGAATTGAAAAAAGTTACACAACAAACTTCAGATTTTATCGAATTATATTGCAATAGACAACTGCGGACTCGAAGAATAAAATGTAGAACGAATTCAAAAAACGCCCACGCTCTTAATCGATGATTTCAAGGAAGTCGAATGCTACATCGATTATTAATCTATTTCTATACATTTAAAAAGCATAAGCTACACAAACGTAATTAATACACATTTTGTTGTTAACATATTTTCGAATCAAACAAAGAACAGTGGCGCCTTGTCAGCATTGACACACAACAAACGTTCTCAAACTAAAAGGGTAAATTAGGATTACAAACTTAGAGATTTCGTTAGCACATTTAGGGACAAAACATTGTTTTCGAATTTTTTCAAAAAGTTACCAATAAAATTCATGAACTGCGAACGTCAAATTTCCTTAGACTTCCCCCTTCTCCCCATCTGAACGACTCCTTAAATAAGTATATAATAATTTATAATTTTCTTTTTAAAAAATTATTTTCGTTGGAGTCGAAGAAGTGAGATTTTTATTTTACATATTATTTTGGTGTTGGTGGTTAGATGGCAGGATGGAAAAAATATAATGAAAAATGTCCGGTACAGGATAAATTCCGGGAAATAGGATGGCCGGTTGTTGCTGTGTTCCGCGTAAATTAAAAGCAGTAAATGCAGACCTGATTACATATCTTAATTTTCTCCATAAGTTTCCCATACGTGGCAATGAACAAGAAAGCAGCCTGCGTAGTACCTACCAAAGGAGTAGTTTGCTGCAAAGCTTCGCTAAATAATGTGACCAGCGTGTAATATATCCTTTAATGATGCTCTATCGGAACCAGCAATCTCAAAACTAAGGCGCTGTGTTAATCTTTTTTTTTTTGTTTTTCGACATAAATAAATTAAAAACCTAGCTCACTTTAAAAATGTCTCGCTGCGTTCGAAACAAGGGGAGTCTCTCAGGGATCTCCCCCATATTAACTTAAGTTTCGACAATTTCTCATTGAATTAGACGTAGCTCCAATGACCATTTATTTATTCTTTGTAATTATTTTAATTCGTCAACAGCAAAAATTGTTCTTGACTATTTTAGAGAATAGTTCGATTTTTACTGATTGTTTCTAAGGTTTCGTACGTCCGAATGGAAAAATGTATATTTTTAATAATTTTAAAGTACGTAGTATTAGAGTTATTTAAGAAAGCAGGTGATAATTGTCCATTCCGAAACTACTGAGCTTAAAATTTTCCTAGTAGAAATTAAAATAAATAAGCAAAATAAGTCGAAAAAGACAAATGGTCATTCCGTTATTTTTACTTTATCGCTTAAGCAATACACAATAATGGTCTATTGGGTTATACAGAATTTTATTTATATTTTTTAAGTGCGGAAAAAGCTTTTACTTTACGATAACGATGATAATAATGTCATGAGGTGATAAACTAGATTCGAAATTGTCTACCTAAGCTTTAACAATTTTCGAAAATTTAGTTATACATGACATAGTTTTTCGTGTCGGTCAATAAAATTAGTTTTATTGTAATTTTATCTTTATAGCACTTAATGTGCGTGATTGTAAAATACGACATAGATAACAAAAACATTGTGAAAACTGTTTATGTGAAAACAATATCCTGTAGGTATTTTCTTTCAATTATATTAAATATACAGAGTGAGCCATGGTGGATGGCCTATTAGAAGTAGATATGAAAAACTAAGGCTAGGAAATTACAAAAAAAATCACGTAATAGTTATGTTATTACCAAAAACGAAAATTTCAATTGGAGCATTCGTTATAAGTATTGTTTTCGAATGTGTTCATAATATAAATTAATCGAAAGAACGGTTTTTGGTTTGATTTTGCTTTGATTATTGCTATTTGTCAGTTATTCGTAGCACATTTTTATTATATCTACCAAAAGTAAAGTTACCTAGCTATTTTTATAAAAACCCAAAATTTTCGAATAAAACAATAGGAAGTATCCATATGGATCGAAAGAGGATAAAAAGGAGTCTAATGGAAAAAAAATTTAGTACCTAGGTGCTATTTGAAAAAACGAAGTTATTCGTGTTTAAAGTTTTTGAATTTTGGATATTTTTTTCTGAACGCTCTGTATACATTATGAAGCTTAAATTTGGTAGGAAATTATGCTTAAGACTCGACTATAACTGGTAAAAATTTCAACACCCTAAGTCATTTTTGGTGAAAATTATGATTTTTTATAATTCATGTAGCGATTGAGAATTTTGTTCTGTAAATTAAATTATCTCAGAAACTGTTCATTCTAAGTATACAAGTGGTTTATCAAACTTACCTTATAATTACACGTGTTATCTAAATTCGTGGAAAAAATATACCATTCTATTTAAAATAACAAAGTTAGCATCAATTTCCGGTATAATCGGAAGTGGTACAAAATTGAAAATATTTTATAAATGTGAATCATATTTCATACTTGATACGTGATTTTTTTCAAAATTTTCCTAGCCTTAGTTTTACAATTCTAAGAGGTCAGCCACCGCGGCTCACCCTGTATATGTAGGTGAATATTTTTATTAATCTGTAACGGTGTAAACGTTACGGAAATGAGAGGAAGATTTTAATGGTTACACATAGCGAATTACTACCGATTGTGACGCTGAATTCTTCAACTTATAATAGGTACCTTAAAGAACACGAAACATGTTTATCACTGACAACGAAAACCACTACAAGTTGATAATCCGCTTTTATTCGACTGATATCAAACACATTACTTTTAAAACTATGCCTTTGACGAAGAATGCATTGTTTATCCATTATAATCTAGATATTTTAATGTACCAGGCAATGAAAATGGACCATATAAGTACCTAATGTCCTACCAACTGGACACGAGTTTAAAAAATTTATTTTAGCGAACATGGTTAAAAAACTTGTTAATGTTTTAATGTTAGTAGTTTCAAGAATAACTTTAAATCTATTTATTTGGAAATTATAAAAAAATGCATATTCAAGACCCTCTCAGTAAGACCTTTCATTTGATATGTCACACGATATTATTTTAATTTTTTAATTTGCCCCAAAAAACCACCAAAATTCGTTTATTTACGTTGCACGTCCGTGTTTGGGTCACAGACCTCCACAACTGTACCAAATTTCAACTTAATCGGCCCAGTAGATTAAGAGCAAACTAAGGGACAGACACTCGAGAAAGTTTTCAACTGTAAACGGATTCTATTGAAAAATCAGTAATAAAAAAATAAACAAAAAAATAGACCAAAGAAATTGAAAACGCAAAAAATCAAATTGAACTTTTTCGCCACAGGAAGGATAAAAAATAAATTATTTATAAGGAAGCTATTTCGGTAATAATTTTCCCACATTACTGGAAGAATCGCTTATTAATATCGAAAACAAAAACTAGCCGTGGTCGTTTTTTTTTTTCGAGGTAAGTTAGGTGTCGAAAACAAATTTTTAAATTGACCGTAAACATTTTTATTCTGTTTAGTGACCCATTCGGTCGTGATGATGAACTTAGACCCTAACGAATTAGTGGCATAAGTAAGCAACCTTTGCTTCAGCGTTTAGCCCCCCAGCGACAGCTTTATAGCTAATAGATTACAATGGTGTCACGCACTCTTTACAGAAAATATTTAGTAACACCTCAAACGATAGTTATTAGGTAGCTATAAATAGTGTAACATTTTTCGTGAATGAAATTGACTCCACTTTTTGGTCATTTCTTTCGCTGCTACTGTTTTTCTTAAAAATTAATATAGACGAAACTGGAAAATATAAAATTTCTCGCTTGTATGTAATTAAAATAATTAAATTAAAAAAAAAAAAACAGACCATAACAGTTAAGTGTAAATAGAACTTCCTCTGCCTCTTTTTAGTACTGTTGCTGCCTCTAATATGTCCCTAACTAACCCTCTATCGTTTTTCTCACCTACTGACATATTTATATAGATCCTATCATAATGTGAAATAGTATGACCAAATCAGGAACTTTGACCTTAATACTACGATATTTTTAAAAGTAAATCGAACTACAATGGCAATACATAGTTAAAAAAATATATAGAAGTGCTGCTGCTATGTTTGATGAGATCAAGGACCGTATACGTTTTTTTTTAAATATGTTTAAATAACTATTTTTGCAATGGAAATACATAAATCTTGCAAAAAAAACGACGAAATTATGTACGATCGTTATTAAGTATTTCGTTTTTACATTAAAGTCGTTTAAAAAGAAAAAAGAGAATAACAATAAATCATAATTACTAAAGGATATGTCACTGATACTCATGTACGGAATTCCGCAGTGATATATATTAACCAGTTCGGTAAGGAACTCATTTATATAAAACTTTATCATGTCTGTCTTTTTTCAATTGCAGCTACGTTTAAAACATTGTTTTTTAAAATACTACGATAAATATATAGACATAAATTATTTATTAATGTGACTTCCGGTATAAATTATTTTAAACTGGAGGTCCTCAAATCGGCGTATATATATATATATATATATTTTTTTAGGCTTCTATTATTTTTTTTGTGTAACCACGATCATTACTAAAAAAAAATACTAGAAGCCGAGAAATAAAAAAATTTTAATTTCAAAATGTAATCTCCTAAACTGACATACATAAGTAACTAATTTTGAGTAAAACGAATTTTCTGTTTGTGCTGACGAAAAATTAGTTATTTCTGTAAGTTTATGTGGGGCACAGAGATTAAGATTAAAAAGGTTTATTATAATACCACAGACGGCACACGAACGCCACCTGCGGGGATTAATTACAATTCAAATTCAGTCCATCATAAAAACACTTAGGTCTTATAATTGGGGCTTTTTAGTTTCTTTTATTGTACCTACCAGGTATAATTTTTTGTTCAAATCCATTAGTACCTACATAACTAATATTCTGCTGTTTTACATAAAACCGTGACTCCTTTCTAATATGTATGTAGTAATTCAAAAAAGGATTTCTGTAAGTACTGTATGCAATTTTATTAAGTGTTGCAAAATACATGACAAACTAGTTGAGCTAGTCCATATTGGGTAGCATAAATAACGTCTTACAGAAATGATGAGATCAAAAACATATAACCAAAATTACAACTGGTATTTTTTTTTTTTTGAACTATCATAATATAGAATTAATTATAGACCACCCACCCACCCCTATTATTCGTTGCGATACATACATTATACATATTATAATGAAGTTGAAATTTGGTGCACATATATGAAGTTATATATCCCAACAACGGACGTGTATGAATTTTGAATATGGGGGTAACTTTTGCGGGGGCAAATTAGAAAATTAAAAAAAATATCGTGTGACATATCAAACTAAAGGGCGTACTGTAAGAGACCCAAATATATATTTTTTATAATTTTAAGGTAAACAGTCTAAGAGTTATTGATGAATTAATTAACTTGATATTTACTTTTTTGTTCCAAATATATATAGTACAATTTTAGGACAGATATTATGTCATATTCTCTGAACTACGAATATGCGAAAGCAATTAACATGTGTATAAATAAGTAATAACAATTAAAAGATTTAAAAATAGTTTCCTTGACTAGGTGCGGTTATTTTGTAGTTAGGGTGTGGTATATGTAATATGAATATTCCCACGGTCTGTACACTGTTGCTTTCTTACCGCGTTACATTTAAGATGTCACAAACAAATTAATAAGTAATCAATTAAACCTTCAAGTTTCATAGTTCTGCTACATGCGTCATGGACACTCTACTGTTAAATCATCGTGTCTTTTTTTATCATTGAACAAATTTCCTACAAAAAAAAATTCACAGTTCACTTATCTAATAAATTTATATTTGCATGTATGATCTGTTTCAATTACTTTCTAACGTCACATTTTGATTTATTGATGATGAAACGGAATCAGAAACGTTACGTTTATAATCTGGGCAAATTATGCAATTAAATAAACAATATGAGTTAAGCGAACAACCTCAACACAATTTATTTTTTTCTTTAATACATATAAGGCACCGATGACGGTGGCAGGTGTAGGTAAATGTTTTCGTTACGGTTCTGAGTGCCAAAATACAATTCTTTCTGCGATACTTTTTGTTAGTGGTCGTCTTGTGTCAAAGTTGGTGCTTTATTCGTTGTAGAGTGTTCTTCGATACCAAATGTTATCAACGACGATCTTCTTTGCTGAGAGTAAATCGTAGCACGAGCCGTCCAATGCCTTACTTCAGACGTCGATGATGGCAGCGTTGATTAACCGATAGGTTCTTTTCCAGAGCCGGCTTTGGCTTTTACATTCCGAGTATAAAAAAAAATAACGTCGTACAAAATGCAATTTCTTTCGAGTTTGTTCAAAATTAAAATTGCGATTGTTTTAGATGCTTAATATTAAGTTATTTAGGCCTCGGGGCAGAAGAACGACCGTAACGTGGATAAAAGATTTTGGCTCTTCCGGATGTTTGGCAAGGTCCATGATGTTTGGTTTCGTTTAGAGAACAGTACCTAAATGGAACGTGGTTCGTCAGTATGGTCTCGATGAAACTCGAAACAGCAGGGCCGCTCCACTCTGACGAAGAGTACCTCGGATGGATCTGTATCGCGGAGGTGGTAGTCCAGGAGGGGAAAGAGGCACGTAAGCGGGACTGGGGTCAGCGCGTGACCTCGCGCCTAGGGGTACACGGCTACTTTCCCACGGACCCGCCCGCGATATCTGCCGCTCTTCATCTGAGTGCTCTAGTCTGTCATTAAATATGGCAATATATGTAAGCCTGGCCAGCCCAGATTCTACATGCACAACTGTGTCGATTAACTAGGATTCAGCAATATGGTCACAACCACCACTGACAACCTGGACGTATTCTGTGGATTTCATCCACCGTATATACTGGGTGACGCAAATACTTTATATAACTTAGTTACAAAGTATTTTCTGTTTTATTTTTCTTTATTTTTTTTTATTGTTTAGGCCCACAGGCAATTTAACCTGTGAAGCATTATCTGCAACTATTTTGCTCTTTTTGCCGCAATGAGGTCAACAGGTCTTTAACAACGAAATTACTCCTCATCTTCGAGTCATTTGATCACAGTGTTCTCTTTGTTACAACGAAATATATTTCAACGTCGTTACGGTAACCTCCGGGGTATCTTTCGTTTTTTTTTTTTTTTTCTTTTCGTGTTATTAATACATCCTCCAACACCGTTAGAAAGTATGCATCTACTCCTATTAAATTTGGCCCGTTTTTGATTTCAAAGTTCAAAGGACTCAAAGAAACTGATTCATTAAATAAACTTGGATGGACATAAATCCTTCTCGTACGACTCATAAAGGTAATTGTAAAATAATTGTTGTAGTTTTTTTTGTAATGCAGACGTCCATGACATTCACAATTCCGGTGCATTTTTAAACGAGTAGTTTCACGAAGATTAGATGTCCAGATAGAGATTCTAGATAAGGTTTATTAGTGGATGTGACATAAATACATATTCTTAGTTGCTGTTGTTTTTTTTTTTTTTGTGCTCTACTGTTTCTACTTACTCTGCAGAATCTTTTTGTTAACATTATTATAACTTTATAATAACTTTATTCAATTAACGAGGCGTATAATGGATTTATTTACCCTTAAGCAAAACTCTTATTACTAATGAAGATAATCGTCCCATCAACGCTAAATATTTAAACGTTTTTAAACACTACTCTTCCACTCGGTTTGCAACATGATTAATGAACCAGAATATTAATTAACACAGACATTTCTAATTCATGGTAAATCTACAGTTTTCATTCATCCATAAAGTACCTATGACATGTTTCCAGTAGCTAAAAATTACTCAGACTGTAATTTCATCCAACAAAGAATAATTTCTTTAAAATAATTATAAATTATTTTTTTCTAAGCTTAAAATCTTCTTTCTTATTGTCGAGACCACTCTTCAACGTGATTAATGAACCAGAATCTTAATTAAAACAAACAATCCTAATTCAATGTAAATCTACAGTAAATAAAATAATTTCATCCCAATCGACATTTTTAAACAAAGATTAATTACTTTACAAAAATTATAAGTGGTCTTAAGATCCTCCTCCTTATGCTAGAATAATTGTCTTTTCAAGAATGTTTCACCATCAGCAATTTTGGCATGTTTCCTCAGGGATGTTTTGCTAGGTTTATTCCCAGAGGGAGCACAACCCCTCGTGTTTAACCTGACGACATCTTCAAGTATTGTTTTTGTATGTATGTAATATAAACCTATCTTTAAGGGTATAATTTTAAAAACCCTGTAAGTGCGCCTAATCGTTAACCTAATTTTGAAAATATTTCTCAAGGTATTTTTTTAAATTAATTTTTATTGTACCTAATTAAAAATGTAGGAATGGTGTATGTAAAAACAGTTTATTTGTGTAAGGATGAGGTGTGAAAATGTGTGTATTATGATGCATATGTACGAGCTTAAACCCAGACATGAATAAGCACAATAATTTTATTAAAGGTCTAAACAAAAGTAACAATTAAATCTGAAAATTATGAATGCGTGGGTTAGACAACTAAACAAAATGTTAACAGTTTGAGAAAGTGGGTGGGTGTGTGTGTCAAGGTCATCGACAGATTTTAAGCCTCGCCGTGAAGTCATTAGTTCTCAAAGAACTGATCTGCACTGACGCTGTTTAACATTTAAGAGTATTTATTTCATGTTACGACCATTGTTTTTTGCTAATCGTTATTACTTAAGTACAATTAAACTAACAATGGTGAAGGTAAAAAAAAAAATGTTTCACAATCCAACAACTCACCTACCAACCAATGTACTTCGAGGGTTAGGTACCTACTTGAGAAAAATACACGAAATTTGAATTTCATAAATTCTTTTGGCCTCGTCTAAAATATAATGTAGGTACCTACTGGTTTAAAGAATTACATTTTTTTTTTTTCGTAGAAAAAAATGGGTCTTTAATGTCAGAAAAGCGCTGGTGGGGTCGGGGCGGTAGGGGGATGAAGTGGAGGCATGCACTTCGAAATTATCCGCGTAGCATAATCACATATGGTACGCACGTAGACACGAATGTGTGTACAACGACCGCCACCGTGTGAATCTGTTAAGAAGATGCGGATCATCTAAAATATGGATTATGAGGAGTATAGAAAAATAAAGCAAACACCTTGAGAGATGTTTCAATAATGCGATGTAAACACGCAAGTGGGTAATTGTTTCATTTAAGAAGTTAACCCGGTTTTATTCCCACGATGGACTGCCATACCAATTACTCTAATCACTGAATACATAATTCCAACAGATCGGGAAAATGCTACTCTTCGGGTTATCTCAACTACAACTAACCCATCGCAACAATCACGAATCGAAAAAAATTACCAACAACAAAAAAAGATCAAAGAATCTACAAAAGGATTCAGTAACATTTTTGGTAAACCCCCCAAATGAAGAGAAGTATTAGCGATAGATAATTTTATAACAGAGTCCTGGCTCCTTTTTAAAGGAATTTCTGTTCAAATTTTAAAATTTATAGTCCCAGGGGTAGTCTTGGGAGATAACAAAAGAAAAATAGATATGTCGGTAGGTAATTATCGATACTTTTCTCCAGGTTAAGACTTACTTAACTAAAATCGGTTATCACTCATGACTAACTACAACTGATCATGAGTTTGAACCTTAACTAGAACTGGACAACAATTTCGATAGTTATCCCTAGTTATTAGTTGCTGTTATGTTATCGATATATCGATAATCATCAATATTTTGCTTCAGGATTAGTTAAGGTTCAGACTTCAAATCAGCTCTAGTTAGTCCTGGGCGATAACTAATTTCAGTTATCGATTATCGATAAAACAAGTATGTGTCTGTAATTATCGAATATTTTTGGTAATAAGTTATTTATTGATAACAATAACAGCAACTGATAATTACGATATATGTATCAATATACATAAATCAATAGTTTCTGTTATCGATAACGAATAACTAAACTCGGTTATCGCTTATGACTATCGATAGTAGTTATCCATAGTTTCTTATTATTTGTATTTTTGTTATCGATAATTATTTTAATATTTTGTTCCAGGATTAGTTAAGGTTCAGACTTATGATCGAATTATCTATAACTATCGATATTTTGGGTCATGCATTCATACAAAAAGATAAAACTAATAATCGCTTTAAATTTTGAAATATTTTAAAGAAGGAAAAAAATCGAAGCTAACAAAAATTACTTTGATTAAGTATTAGATATTCCTAATACATAAATTAAAAATCCTTCACTGTCACTTTCGATTTCCCAATGTTTTAATCTCACATTCTAGGCAGGTACATACATCATCATACTAATTCGTCTAATAATAATAACTCAAAAACAAGATTGCATTTGATTGTGAATTTATCTAAACAAAAATGAGTAGGTAAGCAAGGATCATCCTTGAGAGTCAAGGTTACGAATTTTTTGCTGCGTTATCTTCGTTAGTCCTAGGAAACTTATTGGAAGATGCAATAATTTAACTTTCAGTTCTCATTAGCATATAGTTGTCTTAGACATTCGATAAGTTTGTGGAGTTATTTTCGATGAATCGATAAACTGCAGCCTTAGAAATGCTGTTGTATTCATTGTCTTTTTTTTTTTATTGCAACTTTAACGGGATAAATTACTTAGTAATCATATACATTATTCTCGAAGTTAATTAATAACGACTTTACTGAAAATTATTGGTAGGAGTATTCTTTTATAAACACCGAGGTAAGCAACTTATTATTTTTCTTTATAATTACATACACCATATGCAAATTTTAAAATTTATAATAATAAAAAAAAGCAAAGGGAAAATCACTTTGAATAAATTACCAACAAATCCTAGTTTCTACTAATACATGCAATTTTCTTATTTCAGATAATAGCATTTAAAAACTATAAATAATTAATAATAGTGTCACATTCTAAGCTGCGAAAGGGGATGTGACTATTAAAACATTAAAAGTATTTTTTTATGGAGTCCAATTTTGATTATTTCTTTTTTTTATTGTGGGGTTAACCGATTCTGCCACGTATAATTATCTACTGAGTTATTCGATTACAAAGATTTTCTTTTTATTGAATAGATGACAATTTGAAAAAGAACTCCATCAGTAATGATAAAAAAATAGGATATGATTTTTCACCCTCACAATTTTTTCCTAATTAATCGATTCCACCACGCATAACTGTCTACTGAGTTACCCGATTACGAAGATTCTCTTTTTATTAAGTAGACAAAACTTCGAAGTTGGTCTCATTCAAATTTGAAAAACGAATTGTACCCCTAAGGGCACTAAAATAGAGAATCATTATACACGCAATGAATTTTTATCTGTTAACCGATTCCACCCTGCATAACTATCTGCTGGGTTAACAGATTTCTACGATTATTTTTTTATAGGATGAACAATAAAAGTATAGTATCGTGTATGTTGTATAAGAAAATTATACACAAAACAATGTTTTCTTTCAAAAAAAAATACAGACGCTGGTACATGCCTCTGTACCCCCTATTGGCAGCCGTCGCAGGCAATAATGTAGATAGAAAATAAATGAGAAAAACTCACCTTTGAAAAGCCAATATTGGGTGTCGGTACTTGCAAACTAGAGTCGTGGCATTTAAAAGCTGTAACAAAACAGAATTGATTGTATAACTGACGCGGCAGGAGGTGCAAGAGGAATAAATTAGGCCTTAAAAACTACGCCTTAAAAGAAACATCAGGAAAAAAAAAAAAAAAACAATGAGTGCCCTTTCCTTTTCATAAGACGTACACTACATAATCTTTATTAGACGCAAACTATTTGTATATATAATTGTAACAATAAAAAACACTGTTCACAAGTTCTGAAAAGAATTTTGTAAAGAGGAATTAAAACAGCTACGTATATGCAACCACCACCAGTCAGTTAAACTGGTTGTCTATAAGTTAGGAGCGTTCAGCTGTCATTAAAAATGTTTATAGTAGATTTTTTTAACCGAAAGTTGATTTTAAACTTTTTGTGAATTTTTCATGAATAGCAAGGAACATGGTTTTTAAAATCGTATCTAAATAATTTATTTTGGTGAAGTATCAACGAATATATGGTGTATGAAAGAAAAATACTTGTATATTATTCACAAAATATTAAACATTTATTAAAAATCCTTTCACTCAAGGAAATGCCTTTGTACTGATGAAAGGAATTTTCATCACTGTCAATAAAATAAGGTTAGTGATACCAAGCTCAATGTATTCTCACTTATTGTAAAAATACCTTCTAAGTTCTTGCATAACAGTCGATTACAACTATACTGCATTCAGTAGGTGCGGTCCTTAAGATGTGGCAACAAGAAACGATTACTAAGAAAAGGAGATGTCAAAAGGATTATTGTACATTTGTTTGAATGCTTTTATTGGTTTTCCTGTGCAAATTTACTTGCAATTAATTACCAAGATGATACTGAGAAAAAATATGTTTTTCATGTATTTAAAGCTTTTTCTTTGCATAATGCATTGACGGTGTTTATCTAGTATATATTATACAGGGTGTTACTAAATGTGTGTCTGTTTGTCTACTGGATTGATACACACATGAACTTCTGTAGAAGTCAATTGCCAATTTTTGGGGGCTAAAATAAAGAAATTAAAAAATATCGTGTGACATATCAAATGAAAGGGTTTATTGTGAGGGTGTCAAATGTATTTTTTTTTATAGATAATTTTAAAATAAAAATTTTGAAAAAAGATGAATGCAAGTATGACCTGAATACCTTTTGTATAAACTGCAGATTTCTTTTCGAGAGTGTAAAATCGATTACGTATAGATAATGATTTGCAATGTATCTAAGTTAAGTTTTTTTTTTGGCTAACGCATGATGCGAGACATTTAAAGAGACAGAAGTTCTAGAGACAGTGAATAAGCTGCGACATTAAATCAGGGCTTTTCGGTAAGAAAAAAGTTGCAGGAGTGAAATTACCCATTGTTTATCGAAATTGAATGGTAGAATATTAAGTCAATCAATGTCGATTTGAACGAGAGTGACAAAATCCCCCATTGATTGGCCTGTCAATTAACTCTTCGTGGGACATGTATACGTGCGTGGAAACGCGTCTTATCAGATTCTCCCGTCACTGTTAACTCCCGTGAAATGTTTATGGAATAGACGGTTGACTCTGTGTCCAACTACCGTCATCGTCTTTTAATTATTCTACAACTAACTGTCCTGCTGTACCTTGTCCTTTCTTTTTCCGTTTCTTTCTGAATAATACTTACTCCTTGCCTCATCTATTAGGTACCTACCTACTCTTTCTTCCATCTAATTGTACCAATATCGTTATACCTACACCCCAACTCAGAAACATTTTACAATATACTCTAATCTTCAACAAAATAATGATCATTCTCAAATCTGGAAGATCTTACAACATTTTTCAACATTGTAAAACATTCCAGAAGATACTAAAACAATGTCGAACAATTTAAACAATTCTTAAATAATCTACAGCATTCTTCAATATTCAGGAATGGTTAGAACATTCTCGAATCTTTAAAAATAGTACATAATATTCAAAAACATGTTTACATACTCTAGAAACTTTTCGAAGATTGTCAAACATTCTGGAGTATTTGACAACATATTGAAACATTCTTCAGATTTTGTAATCATTCTAGAACATTCTCGAATGTTCTACGAAATTCCTAGAAGATTCTGCAACTAGTTAGAAACTTTTCGATCCTTTTTAGAGGACTAAAACCTTTTCGAAACTCTTTTTTGGATTTGTTTGTAACATTTTTAAACTTTGTGGAAGATTTTAGAAGGTGCTGAAACATCTAGAATATTTATCAATATCCAGGAACGTTTGAGAACATTCTCCAATCTTTAGAATCATTCTGTGACATTCTAGAATATATTTGAACATTATCGAAACATATTGATGATTCTATAACTTCCTGAAACACTGGAACATTCTTGAAAGTTCTGGAAGATTCTAAGACACTATGAAACTTTTTAAAATGTACCATAATTTCACACGTTTTCAAATAGAATTCCTTTAGAATACGTTTTTCGGATCATCGTGTACAATAAGGTTTTTTCTTGGTTTTGATTTGAAAATTACTATTCTATTAGCGCTCAATCGGTAATGATATCATCAAATGAGTTTAATTAGGTTTTGTGGTTGTATAATAATTAACGTATTTCCTGTTAATAAACAACAACCAACAACTCATTCAAAAATCCTGTTAAAACCTAAACAATATAATCCTAGATGTTGTAGAATGTTCCTGAAGTTTTGAAAATGTTCAAATACGTTCAAAGTTCGAGAATATTTATTTTTTAATTCTAAATAACGTAACAAATGTATTTATTCTAAGTACTTTGTTTCAACAGAAGATTGTTCTTCGGGAGGTTTTTTAAGGGTGCACCGTTCGCCTATAGAATAGGTTTCGCTACATTGGAAAGTGTTAAATGTTAATCTTTAGTGATGTTAAAATTTTTCCGCGTGCTAGTACCTTAGGTATACATAAACCAGCTACATTCACTTAATTTCAACAAGGTTAAGTGTGGGAACACATTCTCTATCGCAGACGCTTGCAAACCCAATACCATAAGTTGCTTTGAAATAAATGGAAAATTGCGAAAGATCTTATTTAATGAGATGCAGCATTTAATTTAATTTCAAACAGTACTAACATCTAACAATCAATGATACAGATTCACTTGTTCCCTTTATTTTATTTAATCATAAAATTGGCAAATGCAAACGGAACTACTTTAAATCAACGTTAATAACTTTAAAATCATAAAAAATATATAAGTATTTGGGAACACCACAATAAACCCTTTCATTTGATATGTCACATGATATTTTTTAAATTTTCAAAGTTTCCCCACAAAAGTCACCCCTATACTCAAAATTCTTTATTGACGTTACACGTCCGTGTTTGGGTAACAAACCTACATGCGTGTACCAAATTTCAACTTAATCGGACCTTTACGGGTTCCCTTTTTCCATTTTTAAACAATGGCCAAAAGATAATTAAAATTACAATCTGATTTTTAGAATTGTTTCTGTTAAAATTTTTCATTTGTACTTCAAAAGTTTTCCATAAAGTGTTGTACCTAATTTAAAGTTGCATCTTTAATTAGTGGAAAATCAATAACAATAACATCCTCTTATTGCGAATGAATCAGCCAATTAACAGGACGTACGTTAATTACAATACAACCACAAATCCTAATTAAATTCATTTGATGATATCATTACCGATTGAGCGCTAATAGAATAGTAATTTTCAAATCAAAATCAAGAAAAAAAAAACTTATTGTACACGACGATCCGAAAAACCTATTCTAAAAGAATTCTATTTGAAAACATGTGAAATTATGGTACATTTTAAAAAGTTTCACAGTGTTTTAGAATCTTTCAAGAATGTTCCAGTGTTTCAGGAAGTTATAGAATCATCAATAAGTTTCGATAATGTTCAAATATATTCCAGAATGTCACAGAATGATTCTAAAGATTGGAGAATGTTCTCAAACGTTCCTGGATATTGATAAATATTCTAGATGTTTCAGCACCTTCTAAAATCTTCCACAAAGTTTAAAAATGTTACAAACAAATCCAAAAGAGAGTTTCGAAAAGGTTTTAGTCCTCCAAAAAGGATCGAAAAGTTTCTAAGTAGTTGCAGAATGTTCTAGGAATTTCGTAGAACATTCGAGAATGTTCTAGAATTATTACAAAATCTGAAGAATGTTTCAATATGTTGTCAAATACTCCAGAATGTTTGAGAATCTTCGAAAAGTTTCTAGAGTATGTAAACATGTTTTAGAATATTATGTACTATTTTTAAAGATTCGAGAATGTTCTAACCATTCCTGAATATTGAAGAATGCTGTAGATTATTTAAGAATTGTTTAAATTGTTCGACATTGTTTTAGTATCTTCTGGAATGTTTTACAATGTTGAGAAGTGTTGTCAAATCTTCCAGATATCAGAAATTTCGTGAATGTTGAAGTATGTTTTGAGCATACTCTAAAATGTTTCTGGATATTAAAGAATTTTGTAGAATGTTCTAGAATCATTTAGAATGCTCGATAATGGTTCATCTTCTAGAAAAATGTTCCATAATGTTCATGAATGTGATAGAATCTTCCAAAAGTTTCGTGAATGTTACAGTATAAGATTCAAAAGTGTTTTAGTGTTCATGAATGTTGTAAAATGATGTAGAAGTTTCTCTAAAGTAGGTCTTTTAGCTAACATTCGATTGAATCATTTTTAAAATTGCTTTGTTCAAAAAATTCTTCTAAACATCGTAAAAAAAATAACTAATTAAGTTTTATTTGATTTATTATAAAGGAAATTGTTTCAAAAAGATTACCTCTTATCTATCTTTGAAATTTGTAGACCGAAAAATTTAAAATATTTCACTGAAATAGAGAATTTGCTGGTGTAAAAATTTAAAAAAAAAACGAAGGATGAGATAGATGCAAAATAAAAGTACCAACTAATTATTTCGTACGACCATTAAATAGCCTACGTACGAAAAATATGAAGAAATATATACCAGTATTTATACCATCGACATGGGTTAATAATTGCTTTGAAGAAGTAAAAGAAAGATGGACAGTTAGTTGGATGAGGTTGTTGAAGTCGTTAAGTAACTGATTCTTTCAGTGATTCATTATGTTGTGATCGAAAACAAATTGTTCTTGTAGATCATACATGTCATAAATTTATTAATTGATAATTATCGCTATGGGATCTTTCAGAAGGGGTCAGATTATATTAATTTTCTCTTAACCCAGCCGCTGTTGGGTGGCTAATTATAGAAAACAATACCCCCTAATTATTGTACGTATTTAGGCATCTATACCATACGCCACACAATACTACCTGAACTAATCGTAAGAACTCTTGAATTTTTACACACGCTACCAATTCTTTTAATTGCCATCAACATTTTATGCAAAACAAAACACTAATTGCATAGTTAACCAAATGACTAAATTATTTTTAAAATCTGGAACACGAGTTGTTTGTGGCAAATATAATATAAACAAAACAGTAACGTATTCCCATCAATAGGAAAATAGGGGATGATGATAAATAAACGATTTTTGAATACGGAAGTACCACTTTTGGGAACAAGTTAGAAAATTTAAAAAAATACGGTGTGACGTATCAAATAAAAGAGCTCGATGTGAGGGCCTCAAATATATTTTTTTTATAATTTTGAAGTAAATAGTATTATAGATATTTAAGAAAACAAAATTTAGAATAAAGCATTGTTTGTTAGTTTTCTACAAGAACTTTGCGACAAATTTTGTGGCTCAACACATATTTGGATTTTTATTTCCTGTTGGAAAATATTTTTCTTAAAGTGTAGATATAAAGGCTCAAGTTAATATCAATTTATTTTCCAATGTTTAAGTACATACCTTGTTGAAAATAATTGGCTTTCCTTACGTAAACACAAACTAGAGCCATTAGTTGAAGTTGTGATAACCTTTGGCGTGTTGAGGGAGGCAAAGGAAGCAATTCTCGTAAATTCGCTATTTCTGCGTTGATTAAATCTCTTCGTAATTTACTTGCACCTTTCGTTGATTTATTGGCATCAAACCTGAAAAAAATAACGAGAATTCGTTTTACCTTTGCTTTCGTAAATGCAAATCAACCTAATCATAACTGCTACCTTCTACTTAATTAAGTGCAGATATTCGCAAAAAAATTATAAATTTCGTTATGGTAAACGTTTATTATAAATTAAAATTGCTCAATAGGAAAATCTAATCAAAAAATTTTAACTTTGACTTAATTTTTTTTAGGCCATCCATCGTGGCTAATCCTGTACCTACTTATAAATAATCTGTGCAAGTTTACGTTTTGGCTAAAAGTTCCCCCAAACACTGAATAAATTTTCCTTAATTCAAATGGGGTAAGTTCAATTTCTTGGGGGATTATTTATATGTAGCAGATTAATTCGTGACTTAGAAAGCCCGTTAGTGGTTAGGTGTTAGTAACTATAACGGCAGAGTGTGTTATATATAGTATGTAGCCAATCTGAACGAGGCTCTAATAAATTTAGTTGTTAATTACTAGTACCGTAGATCGTATGTTTACATGTAGTCCCTATCATGACAGTGTTTACTTTCAGCGTTTTAGTTTCGCTGCTCGCAGAAATTCTTAAGCCGTATCTTTTTGTAATACATATTTTCTTGGCTGGTACAAAGTAATGAGTTAATTTATGTACTTTATTAACCGAAAACAACTTCACTCGCATTTTTTTCTTTTGTTAACTCCACACCATGCGAAATCTTGTTGCAATTCTAGTCATATTGGTACTATTATTCCACCCATAATAATTAATTGTAGAAGGACCTCTTATGTAAAACCCTTAAAAAGATTAGATGTTCTTTCTAATAGAGGTCACCTTGTTGTTTTGATGGGACATGAAAATCCTCTAAAGAAATTTTTGACGGTGATATTTAGTTTTTAATTAAATATTTTGAAAAGTAATTAAAGATAGCATTAGGTAGAAGTTTCAGTTCAGAGAAGAAACAGAGTTTCATCAGTGGGTAGTTATGGATATAAAATTCCGAACTTGAAACAAACGAACAACATTTATCATCTCTTGGGGATTGTAGGTACCTACATAGGTACAGTTCATTACAAGAGAAAGTATAACAAATTTATAACACAGCGTACATCATTAATAACGCCGCTAATGAAAGAAAATAGCTGTAAATAGCTTTGATTGTTTTTTTAAACGTCATTTTATCCCATCCATTAATATAACATGTGAGATGTTAAAGAACTTTCGGCTCCTTGTCAAACTACACGATTGAAAGATGTCTAAAAAGGCTCCTTCTAAGAGCACTCTTCCTTATGTATAATTAGTTACCGGAGAGTGTAGGTAGATATTTCAATACTTAATTGTAAGCCACCACTTTATCGCCATTTATTTCTATTAGGTAAGTGTTTTAATTCAATATGCACAATATATACCAAAACCACAAACATTATTTTCTGAGGTTTATTAATTTTATTGCAGGCGACTTAAATCTCTGACAAAAATTAGTGGACTAAAGTCATTTCTAAGGTTTTTTTAAATAAATTGGAATGTGTAAAATTTTATGAGTAGATAATTCGGAAAGGATTTCGTGAAATTGGTTGCTTTCTTTAAATATTGTAGACATTTTAGTTTTTGTAGACACCCTGTGTATGTCGCATAGATAATTTAGTTATCCTAAAACAATTTTTTAGTGTTATTCAATGTCGAAAACTTTCAAAGGATAAACAAAAACGGTCGGCGGAATGGTTGAGGTCTTTCACTTTTCTAAACATTTTTCAAAGCATCGAATGTTACTGAATTGATGTATACAATAGATTGGTAATCTATTCAACTAAAGCCTGAGTTCGGTTAAGTGTGTTCTCCTTAGCTAATATTTAAAATTTTTACGCACGAATGCTTCTCGGAAACCCTGTTTGTATTTGTTAAGCCGTTAATTTATCCATTACCTATCGTGTACAAAAACTAAGGTTCCAATCTAAACTGCTCCAAATCGGTTTTTACATGAAACTATGTAACAATTCTGAAGACGATTTTAAAAATACCACCACGTTGGTTGTTGTATTGTTTTTGAGAATTCATTGTTTTCCTATATATGTATACACATAAAAAATACTGTTTGAATTAACCAATGCAGTCATCGTACTCTCCACTGGCATTTGGTGCAAGTATTCAATTGTTTTTGCTCAACAGAACTGCCATTCTTCCCTTACATACTAATATCTTTGTCACAAAGGACTCAAATAACGGCGCTGGCTTGTAAAAAAAATATTACGTACTCCAGGACAACGTTCTACAAAGAACAAAGACACTACCACCCCAACATTGTTGTTATTCTATCCATATACCAGCTCAACCTTTCTAAGTACCTAATCAATACATTTACATAGTAAATTTACTTTCTCAACTTCAGGAGGTTCATTATAAACAAATTGCTAACGATTAGCAATTAAATTGGCAAAGGACAAAAAAATTTAAAACAACTGAAAAATTGCAAAATAGAATAAACTTATTAATTTAAGAGCTAAAAACGTTTTTTTATTTTGACTTTGTCTACTTTTCTTTCAATTTTTGGAATAGTTCATCGTTCAACTTCGAAATATTCCCTATCCAATAAAAAAAGAATCATCGGAATCGGATAACTCAGTAGAAAGTTATGCGTGGCGGAATCGGTTAATCGAGGTGGAATACTTTGTCCAAGTTGAATGAGGACCTATTTTGAAGCATTCTCTATCCAAAAAAAAAAATAAACATGGAAATCTGATAATCCTATAGAAAGTTATGCGTTTGAGAAGAACTTCATGGGTAAAAATTCAGTGGGCGAATATTTAACCCCTATTTTCTTACCCTTAGGAGTGGAATTTCTTTTTCAAATTTAACTGAGACCTACCTTGAGATATTATCTATCCGATAAAGAAAGAATAATCAAAATAGGATGATCCAGTAGAACGTTATATGCGGTGGAATAGGTTAGTAGGTAAAAATAGAGTGGGTAAAAATCATCCATTATTCTCGCACACGGAAGGGTAGAATATAGAATTCCTTTTTTCAATTTCAATGAGTTCGACTCCGAGGCATTCTCTATCTAGTAAAAAATGAATTATGCATTATCCAGTAGATAATTATGCATGATAGATTTGATTAATAGCTAAAAATTCAGGATCCAACAATCATCTCTCGGTTTCTTACCCTAAATGGTGGATTTTACTTTTCAAATTTACACGGGGTATACTTCAAAGTATTCTCTATCAAATAAAAAAGGAATCATGGATATCGAAAAATCCTATAAGAAGTTATGTATGGGGGAATCGGTTAATGGGTAAAAATTCAGTTAGAGAACAACAATCAACCCCTATTTTTTTCGTTTTCAACTTTAATAGGAAAAAAATCATTGAGTGAACAATCATCCCTTATTCTTAAATAATTTGCAGGTCGTTATATTATGATAGATTTAAAGTACAGAGGAATTTAAGACTGAATCATTACAAAATCATATTGTCTCTAGCCAATTTTTTCTTAAAAAAAATTTTAGTGAGACGACGGACAAAGTAGATACCTATGTATTTAAAAAGACAGTTAAAATTCTCCAACACTTTTCATTCATCTAAGTTTCTTAAAACCTGGCCTGCGTGCTAGATGTTCTATGAACCCTGAAAATGAGACTAATTTGTTTTTAATTAATCTCTGAACATTTCTTGTCTTCGAGCTAAAGAATTCTACAAGAACCAAATAAAATTTTAAAGCAATTATGTAAGTAATTTAATCTTAAAAAAACCGGCAAAGAAGCGGCACAACTTTGGCAACTACAGCATGAAATTCTATAATAACTTAAAATAAGAGAACTTTAGCTATTTAAAAACTGAATGATACAAATACAAAATCTGGAGAGTTGCTAATCGAATTAGGCGAGAACGCTATTTATTATAAAAATAAAATTCCTTATACACAGGGCGTTTTTTTTTTACTCAAACAATGGAAAATTTCCTTTGGAAGTGCTCCTATTAGTAGAATATGTCTATTAAAATTAAAAATATTTAAAAAAAAATTAAAAACCAAATTTTGGTACTATTTTTAAAAAAGCGTTTTCGGAGATTTTTCTGGTTTTGGAGTTTAGAATTTAGAATATAAGTTTAATCAAATAAATCAGAAACACCCTGTATATGAAGTAATATAATAGAAAGAATACAAAAAGCCGAATTGAGTCTAATTCGTTAGGTAATAAAAAATAAAAAATAAAAATAAGTAGGTAAATAACTAAACCGCAACGTACGTCCCCATATACCTCCAAAAACCAAAATATTATTTAAATTAATCATTGTCAAATAAGTTTAATGTAATTTTAAAATCTTTTTTTTAAACCAACGTCAACTTGATGACTTTCATAAGAAATCGTTTCCCAGTTAGTATAGTAATTTAACGCAGTTAAGCGAAACGAGTAATCAGTGATCGCAAGCCTTTCGGCTTTACCGCTTAACACGTACAACCGACAACATCGAAAATTCAACACTTCAAACAGTAATTCATTAGTTACAAAAAACAATTAAACCAATTTAAAATAAAAAACATAAAATTCAAAAAGTATTTATAATATTTTTTTGCAAATACATACTTCATAATTAATAAAAAAAAATATTTTGCCAAAATTCAAATCTAATGTCTAATTAATAGAAAAAATACGTCACAAGTCTTTCGAGGACTTAGTCAACAAAAAATACCAATGTTCATACTTCCATGTCAAATTGTTCCTATTTGATAAAATGTATGAAACAACATGAAGTAGAAGATGTAATGGGATTTTGTTAGGTTGACCTCAAGTTGCCGCTTACTAATAAATCTTGCTGCTACATAATTGATCACTAAAACCGCAAAATACAAATGAGATTCATAGCAGACAAGATGAAATGCAATCGACACAGAAAGAAAAAGAAGTTTACCCAACAACATACACTTATGGAACAAAATTACACTGATTCACATTGATTCGACCCGGCTCACATTAATTCAATTCGGCTCACAATAATTTGGCTCGGCTCACTATAATTCGGCTCAGTTCACAATAATTCGGCTCAGATTACATTAATTCGGCTCGGTTCATAATAATTCGGCTCGGCTCACATTAATTCGGCTCGGTTCACAATAATTCGGCTCGGCTCACATTAATTCGGCTCGGTTCACAATAATTCGCCTCGGCTCACTATGATTCGGCTCGGTTCACAATAATTCGGCTCGGCTCACATTAATTCGGCTCGGTTCACAATAATTCGGCTCGGCTCACTATGATTCGGCTCGGTTCACAATAATCCGGCTCGGCTCATATTAATTCGGCTCGGTTCACAATAATTCGGCTCGGCTCACATTAATTCGGCTCGGTTCACAATAATTCGGGTCAGCTTACATTAATTCGGCTCGGCTCACATTAATTCGGCCCTATTGACTCGACGCTCTGTCAGATTTGCCGGACCACGCGCCGCGCCGAGGGAGTTAATTTTTACTATTTTAAAACGTCTATTTGAATACACTTCACCCTGTATATACTAACAATCGATATCTACCTAATATATTATTCAAGGACAATGGATGAAACGAAGTAGAAAAAGTGCGATTATAAATACGTAGATAACAGGTAATATCTATTCAATATTTAATTCACATTTCATCTGCAGAAGACAGCATAGCGTAGTAACAGACAGCTGTATAATCAGTGATTGTTTTTACGCCTGTAATTACTACATGCTTAATTGTAACATAAACTCAATTACCACCTAGTTTAATCAAGATAATAACTTTTATTGTCCTGCACGATTAACGCCAAGGTCGTCATCAAGTAAAACAACAAAAGTCCTTTTAATTTTGCTCATCTCAAAAGTCCTTATTTTTGATTACATTTTACAATCCTAGTTTGCTTTCGGAAATAAATGTTTTACCTTTATCTCTTTACGCTAATCGTAAGTTATATTAGCGAAATACCAAAGAGAGCGAAAGATCAGGGCTTGTTGAAGGTATAGTACCACGGTTCACGGTACCTACCCGGAGTCCTCCCCCACAACTTCATGGCCGCAGTACATAGCGCACACGGCGCATACTAGGTCACACATTAAAACTACGAGAATCGGACAAGCGTTCATTCCACCACAAACTCGCCAATTAAAATTGAAAAACACAAACTCTCTTAGTGCAATCACATACTCCCCTCAAAGTAACAATAACTTTTTCAAAAGGAAAAAAAAAAAAGAAATTCTCAAGTTGACGCATAGGTACCTTTTTTGATATTAATCCGCTGAATAATTACATATTAATCGATTCCACCAAGGATAACTTTCTACTGAGTTATCCGATTTCGATGAACCTTTTTTTATCGGATGGAGAATACCTCGAAGTTGATCTCACATAAATTGAAAAACAGGATTCCGCCGATAAGTGTAAGAAAATTGGGGTTGGTAGTTTGTACACTGAATTTTTAACTATTAGAGGATTCCACCACACATAACATTCTATTGGGTAATCCTATTTTGATTATTCTCTTTTTAATGGATAGAAAATACCTCGAAGTTGCTTCCATTTAAATTTGAATAAATAGTCGCCCCCTAATAGTACTTTTAGTATTTTTTTCGTTTTAGAACTTATCCTATTGGAACAAAAATTTAAAAAAAGTCCATAATTGTGATAATTTGAGTTTTAACCTTAATAACTTCTTTTACTTAAATTAATAAAATGTATTATGAAAAAGGAAATGGAAAATTAATAGATAATAATTTTGTAATGAGTAAGAAAATTATAAAATTGTTTTTCTACTATTTTACGATTTATATTAAACGACTAAAGATCATTTCCTGTCAGTAGATGTTTTATTGTGTATTAACTGTGATAAAATTCAGCAAAATGTTTAATAACTGAAAGACCGCTTTTTCAATGTACATTATTGGTGGTTATTAAGTTTAGTATAGAGCGACAAAGCAAAAAGATGCAATAATTTCGAAAGAAAGATAACGAGAGGGGCTTAACTAACCCACGTCGTAAACTGTACAGATTATGAGATCAAAATTATAGGCTTTACGGTTTCTCACAGGTGTATTTTTTGATCACAGACCTGATATTTTTAATTGTATTGTTCTTCTTAATGAACAGATATAGTTCTACAAAATCGGGAACATAAAAAATTAACCAATCCAAGTGTGAACTTTCTACCCTACAACATTCTTTTTGTCGTTTATCGCAGTCGTAAATACAAGAAAATTTAATTTCTATATCTGCACATACATATATCTATTAGTTATAACAACAAATAACCCGAAAAATCTTATATTTACAAAAAAGATTTTCGGACATGGCAACACTGCACCATAATACGTGGTTTAGTAGATATCAAACACTATCGCGTATAAATTTTAATATTAAGTTGTTGCGGATTTTTGATTTTTATATCTGATAAATACATAAATACATTGTTTTCTTTTACAATCTAAGGATTTTGTAACATACTCAAAAAAATCCTCAAACCGGCTGCATTTGACATGTAACATAACCTAACCTAAACTTTTACTTTCTAACCAACTGTCAAGAAAAAAAATACCCCAGGCGACGTTGTCAAGTTTACAACTCTCTTTTAATATGACTTTTTTTAGTTTAATTTTTATTTTTTTGATAGAAGAAAAATTATTATTCTTATTTATAATTATTGCAGGGTGTTTCATAAAGAATGGGAAATCTCTAAACTGGCGATACGAGACACCCCAAAATATTATGATAGAGCTCAAAATATGCTTTATACAAATGTCTCTGGTTTCGGAGATACAGGGCGTTCAAAGTTTTCTGAAAGTCCTCATTAATTGACGAAGTTTTCGTAGCATAAATGTAAAAATTGGTAGTTTTAGGTTTTTTGATATGAAAGTTACGAATTTGAAACTTATTTTGAAGTTGCACTTAGAGGATGCTAGTTTCACCGTAATATCTTGGTAAATCAAAGCATATTTTTTTATTTGTCTAGTTATTGTTAAAACATGTTGAGAGTCTGAAATAACGTTCAATTTTACATAGAAAAGATGCTTTTATTTAGGTCGTCTAAGTCTATTAGTTTTTGAGTAATTTCCATTTGAAAGGTTTAAGGTAGTTTGTACCTAAGTTAATAATTATTTTATTTAATATTTAACAATAACAGTTATTGATAATAGTATCTAATAATAACAAACTTCAAATCAAATGTTGCAAATGTCCACCATATACCTACTTTAATTTTCAAATTATACTACGAAAACTTTGTCAATTAATGAGAAATTTCAGAAAACTTTAAATGTCCTACATCTCCGAAACTAGAGACATTTATATATAGCATGTTGGGGTCAATCGTAATATTCTGGGGTCTAGTTGCTTCAGTTAAGAGATTGCCCATTCTTTATAAATCACTCTGTATATATTTGAACATTTATTTAACATAAAAAAAGTTTTTTGATTTGTTATAGCTATAATACGTATAATACATTATAAATAAAATGATACGGAGTTAATTTGTGTTATGTTGTATACACATAAAGAAGCATGAGCATAATAAAAAAAAAAATGACTGGACTTCGCGCGTTCTTCTATTAACACTTTAAAATAATTATCACAATTTAGTTCCAGACTGTTACTTGCTAACAACACACATGCGGCCAGGTATAAAGGCAGCGAATGATTACATAACCATATCAGTCACTCTCTTCAGATGTCAACAAAAAAACAATAGCCAAGACCCCACGTCCATATTTCGTTAAATATTTGAACTTAACCAAATTAGGAAAACCGTGATAAAAAAAATGTTAAACGGAACACAATAAAACGAAATAAAGAGGCAATTTTAACCAGATGTGCCGAAATTAACACTTTCGTTCCCAAATATGTACCTAAATGTAGATAAACTGGCAGATAAAAAATTACACGAATCGCAAAAAAAAATTAATTAGTAAATAAAAATTATTTGATATTTTTAACTGCTAAAATCTAACTACTGATTCAAAAACATTCAATGTTATTAGATACAGAAACAGGAGGCATTAGAAGCTGTGAGAGACTAAGTAGTAATTATATAGGTACAGAGTGAACCAATACGTAGTACGCGCCTTTATTATTGGCTTATTACTTTATTATTCAAATGAAACACCCTGTATACTAAGCTTTGCATTTTTTTAAAAAATTTCTAAAAGAAAATCATTTCAAAATGATTTTTAATTTTTAGTCATTAAAAAATCAATAACATAATTTTAAGGGTTCCATAGGTACGTCCGAATGAAAAAACGAAACCCTTACAGAAGCACTCGTATGTCTGTCTATCCGTCTGTCACAGGTAATTTGCTTCGTTCGATTCTACCTCGGATCGAATTTAGTATCCATATGAATTTCTGTGACCCAAACATGGATATTTAATGTAAATAAATGAATTTTGAATATTGAGCAATTTTTGGGGGGCAAATTAGAAAATTTTAAAAATATCGTGTTACGTATCAAATGAAAGGGTTTGTTCTGAGGATTTTAAATATATTTTTTTTATAATTTTAAAATACGTAGTTTTAAAGTTATTTATAAAAATATATAAAATATGGCGATTTCCTCTCTTATCTCTGAAACAGCAGAGATTAAAATTTTGAAAAAAATACAGAATGTACCTATTAGTTGTTTAATTGTAGACTATAGGAAAGCCTATATACAAGTAGATTTCTGAATATAGAAAATTAATATTATTTTCATATGTTTGTAAGTTATGTAAATTGTTGGTGTAACGTTACCTAAGTATAAAAAAGCTATATCTATGGAGTGTTGCAAGAAATGTAAAATTTTGGGCGGCAAAATCTGTAAACAGTTCTACCGCGAATGATTTCGATGCCGGGTTAAGAGACAATCCCACTCGCGTGTTCTTCATTCTAGCGTAAAGGCTGTGGTTTTTCTGGTATTAATTCAATTTTGTGGTAAAAATATTTGTTTTCTACTTCTGCTGGCCAAATCTAATTTGATTTAAATACAAATTTGTGCGCCACAAAAAGCAAAGCGCCCAACTGGAAAGAATGCCGGTGTGACATTTTCGGCATCTTTGAAAACATTTTCTTATTATAGATACCTACCTATAACAACTTATAATCCTTTAATATTTTATCACTATTCAAGAACATCTATTTTTAATATCTATTTAATAATAATTGGATAATAAAAAAATTATTAAACCCGTAATTTATTTTATTTACCTAATTACTTATTGCTAATTAGGTACCCAATAATTTTTTATTATCAAATTTATCAAACATTTTTACTTCAACAGTTGAAGAATAAAAATTATCCATTACTTATCTAGGTACTTATTTTGTTATACCGAAATTTATTTTTTCGAAAATATTGATAACACATAATGTAAATGTATTTTTCGTTTTTAAACACTTTTAATGTAAAACTTTTACTACTTTATCATCATTTCTCTACCGTCGGATAACCAATCATATTTTATTGGTTCGAAACTGAATTTCCAACAATTTTATTTAATTAAATCTAAACAATTTTTACGTAGGTCATATCTAGATTATTATTAATTATCTATTATCTAAATACCAAAAAACTTTAAGAAAAAATTTTTTTCATCTACCTATAGGTATTTTAAAGACGATTGATTATTCGTCAGATATAAATAAGAAAAGGAAGTTTTTATAAACTTTTACTTGTACTTGTACGACCTATCATGTAAAGGACATTTAATATAGATACTTAATAAAAACAGTTAAGCAGATAATATAATTGTGCTTTAAATGGATATAAATTGAAATATGGGGAAGTACGTACCTTGCGAGATAGGTACCAACCTATTAAGCACCTAATACCAACCCTTTGCGTTTAAAATAAATGAAACTTTTGGGAACTAACTATTGTTAAAGTTGAGTAGCTATAGGTATAATATCTAAAGAAAAAAAAAGTAAGTACTTAGATAATATGATGCATCAATGTTTGTAAACAACAAAATTTTCCGTGTAGAAGTGCCTGTTTGCTTTAAACATTATCAAATTAGTATCAGCACTAAACGGATGCAAACTGAAAATAAATAATAAAAAAAAAAAAGTGATGAGAGAAGCGCGAAAAGAGAAAGATAAAGAAAGAAAAACAAATCGGTTGGTAAGTAAGTAAGTAGTATAAAAGTTCAAAAAAATGATTTACCGTGTGAACATGTTGATTTGTGAAGGCACAAACGGTGAAACTGTCGTAAAAAAAGAAAAACTATTACGCGGTACACATATCGGGGCGCGATCTTCGTAGTTGCACGTGAATTTAACAACACTGCATTCAAGTCGGTTCTTTAGAAGCACGAGTAAGTACTGCCTGGTAGACGAAGTACCCAGTGTGGTTTAGAAGGCGGACTAAAGTTCCCTTCTCCGAGACTCTTCTAACCAATTGGGCAGAAATGGTTAGTCTTACTACTACAATCTGATGATGCAGTTCTATGATAATCCAACATTAAAAAAATTACGCTCTTTCTTCCAGGCAGTACTTACTAGAAATCCATGAAATTACGGCGGAAGAAAAGCGCCACAATACTCAACGCCCACATCACACAAAAAAAAAACTATTAGGTACCTACACTTCCACAAATTTATTCATCAATCGAAGTCATCAATTGTGCTAAAGACAATCGTAACACAACCAAAATCTGTTTACGTTAGAGATGGGGTCACAAGAACTGTTAATGTTCATCCTCTAAATTCTTCAAATGTTAATAAGGAGTTTCGAGCAGCGATTTTCCTCCTGGGGTTGCAACCTCTCAGGGATTGCAATTTATTGACCATTAATACACAAAATATTCTTTATTAATATATGACGATTTTAATGATGAGGGTTAGGTTGAGGAACGATGAAGCTAATATTGCCAATAACCAACGAATGTTAATGAATAATTAAGCGACGTTTCGACCGTCCATTTCGGTCATCGTCAGGCTAACATTTAATAGTAGGTACAGGAAATAACTCAAATTAAAGCTATTACAAATAAAAAAACTTTTTATGTTAAATAAATATTCAAATATATCTATACAGAGTGTTTTATAAACAACGGGAAATCTCTCAACTGGAGGTAATAGTCACCAATATATTACGATTGACCTCAACATGCTATATATGTACAAATGTCTCTAGTTTCGAAGATGCAGGACATTTAAAGTTTTCTGAAATTTCTCATTAATTGACAAAGTTTTCGTAGTATAATGTGAAAATTAAAGTAGGTACCTAAGTATATGGTGGACATTTGCAACATTTGATTTGAAGTTTGTTATTATTAGATACTATTATCAATAACTGTTATTGTTAAATATTAAATAAAATAATTATTAACTTAGGTACAAACTACCTTAAACCTTTCAAATGGAAATTACTCAAAAACTAATAGACTTAGACGACCTAAATAAAAGCATCTATTCTATGTAAAATTGAACGTTATTTCAGACTCTCAACATGTTTTAACAATAACTAGACAAATAAAAAAATATGCTTTGATTTACCAAGATATTACGGTGAAACTAGCATCCTCTAAGTGCAACTTCAAAATAAGTTTCAAATTCGCAACTTTCATATCAAAAAACCTAAAACTACCAATTTTTACATTTATGCTACGAAAACTTCGTCAATTAATGAGGACTTTCAGAAAACTTTGAACGCCCTGTATCTCCGAAACCAGAGACATTTGTATAAACCATATTGAGCTCTATCATAATATTTTGGGGTGTCTCGTATCGCCAGTTTAGAGATTTCCCATTCTTTATGAAACACCCTGCAATAATTATAAATAAGAATAATAATTTTTCTTCTATTAAAAAACTAAAAATTAAACTAAAAAAAAGTCATATTAAAAGAGAGTTGTAAACTTGACAACGTCGCCTGGGGTATTTTTTTTCTTGACAGTTGGTTAGAAAGTAAAAGTTTAGGTTAGGTTATGTTACATGTCAAATGCAGCCGGTTTGAGGATTTTTTTGAGTATGTTACAAAATCCTTAGATTTTAAAAGAAAACAATGTATTTATGTATTTATCAGATATAAAAATCAAAAATACGCAACAACTTAATATTAAAATTTATACGCGAAAGTGTTTGATATCCACTAAACCACGTATTACCTATGGTGCAGTGTTGCCATGTCTGAAGATCCTTTTTGTAAATTTAAGATTTTTCGGGTTATTTGTTGTTATAACTAATAAATCAAATAGAAGAGTGTTTAAATATTATTTAATACTAAAAGTGTCTACTGTATAAGTTTATTACCTAATCATCATAATTTGTGTACTTAGATATGCATGTGTGGATTTTTTTGCGGAAAATTCGATTCGGTACAAAAATAAATAAAATTTCTTCTGCTTCAACAAAAATTATGATTTGTTTCCTTAATTATTCAAAAGGTTAATTCATGTATGTCGATATAAAATTTGAATTATTTACATTATTCTATTCTTTTTTTTTTATTCTTCCATATATATGCGCGAAAAAAAAATTGAGAGGGAATTGAGAAATCAAAAACTAAGATAACTAAAATTATTATCGTTAGATGTTAAATGTTAAAGGGGCAATCGAAGTACCTATAAGACATACTTAGTACAATTATTTTGCATTTTAACTTAACAATAATAAAATGGCAATTCTTAAATGGGTAAGCTCATTTGCTTAAAATAGAGCCGCCTCTTCGTCTGAGGACATATTTGCCACCATTCAAGTGTTTACAGAAGTCATAATACAATATCATAACATACACAAATAATAGTACCTACCTATATTTTAAAAGGAGTGTATCATTATAATGATAAAAACTCTCACTCTGCAACAGCTCTTATGAAACAGAAAAAAATTACCACGTTTATTGTTCACTAAAAGCTGAATCATCTTAAACATAATAGATACGATGGAGGTGCTATATAAAATAAAAAATAAATCGTCAACTACTTATTTAACATTATAAAAAATACATATTTAAGACCCTGACAAAAACCCTCTTATTTGATATGTCACACGACATTTTCTTAATTTTCTAATTTACCCCTAAAAGCGACCCCTTGTACAAAATTTACGTTACACGTTCATACTTGTGCCCCCAGAACTTTGTTGCGATTTTTTTTTTAATTTTCTAATTTACTTATCTCCCAAAAAGTATTTTCTACCAAATTATATGTGACAAACGGACAGACAGACAGATCGTAAGAATTCCATTTTTTTTGTATCTAAAAGTGTTTGACATATGACTTCTTTTGTAGAAGAAATAAAACAAATCCACGAACATTAATTATGAAATAATAATTAACGAGGAACTTTTGCAACTGTTTTCGCGTCGTAAAATTAATTAAAAGTACAAATTTCGTTGTTGCGCATGAAACATATTTAATATTTTTGAAGATGGTCCTCCCGAGTTGGAAGAATAACGTATTGGCAACTATTTGGCATAGATTAATGTGTGAAAAAGTCGACTTGGTCGTAAACTAAAACGGTTTTCAAACCCGATCCTAATGTACTATAAAAAAACAAAGTCAAAACGATTGCCTTCCTATAAGAACGTATCTAAGGAAATCGTAAAGCTGAACGCAAGTCGGGAGAAAGATATAAAATATTTTGATGTTTCTTTTAACTGCTGACGAAAACTTAATACAGAGTACGAGGTATTAAAAACCGAACGCGACCATTATCATTTTCACATATATAACGATACAGAAATGCCATGTTTTAATATACATGTGTTGTATTTTCTATAGATGCATTAACACATACGTACAGGGTTGGGCAAAAATTATCGGAACACCTGACAAATTTTATTGTAGACGTCTTCATCTATTCACTAACGTATGCGAGTGGCAATAAATAACGTTTCTCGAGATATGACGTCATTGGTGTTTTTTTTTTTTAATGTAACACCCTATACACTTCATTGTTTATGACTTATCTATATTGCCTATTTGTCTAGGATGGGCAATGAGTTTCATAGGGTGGACATTGCCCATCCCTTCCCCTTAACCTAACTACGCTCATGATCGTAATGGAAGTCTATTACGACATTAAAAAAAACAATAATTAATGAAAGACAGGAGAAGGAGGAGGGAAATGAGAAGTGGAAGGGAGAAGAAGAAAAGGGGGATGAGGAGAAGTCCTTGGAAAAATAGACTTGTAATAAAGTATGTCAAGGGTGGGAGGGGTGTGTACTTGAAGAAAGCAGTGATTTAGTGATCATATATATGTACGTCTGTCTGTCATTTAGACCTGAAATGTAATGCGCATGCTCGAGATTGGAGCAAGCTCACAAGCACATTATTGTTAAAGCATCAGTTTTCTCCCACTACAATCCCGACGCTTGCGCACAACGATTGGTATGAATAAATGAGATAGAAAAATGCATTTGCTGTCTCTCTTAGTGGGCAACATTTCCACTTACGGGCACTAGCAATATAGGAGTATATATGGTATAGATGTCAATGGTTCAGTCATTAATAACAAAAAATGGTGAAGGTGTTGGGCATTTTGTGTTTCCAATATTGTTTCTTTGTCAAACACAATTATGAATTTATTTATTAAATTATTTTAAAAAACAAACATTCAAATTAAAAAAAAATTCGTGAAATTAATTCAATATGATTTTTGGATTGTTCATAAATAATTAACAGATACGTAATTTTTTTGTTATCAATTAATTAAATTAGTGATTAAATATGCAAAGAAGAGGAAAGTATGTATTCTGTTGGTGGAATCGTCGGAAGATGCAAAGAGACCCAGCAACAGCATTCGTGGTCAAAAGTTTAGAAATGCTCCATTTAGGTCATAGTGAACAAGTAAAGTACCCGGACAATGACCAAGCGCTGTAATAACAGGTTTCGCCTAGTGCGGGTGGATGCCGGACTGGACCATGTTGAAATGCGGTCACCGCGCGTCCAAGACATTACATTACGCGCTCATCCCTCCGCCCACGCCTCACCACACCGCAAACCCGAGACTGGCTGACACGAAGACACGCCACCATTCCACCCAAATCGCCACACACGTTATACGTTCATCATGTCTATCGCAAAAACTTTTCTTTCCTACTTAATTATACACCTTATCAGAATTAAAAGTAAACGCAACAAATCAGAATAATAACACCATATAGACGAACCAATAAGTAGACTGTAATCTCTACATAGCACAGACAGGAAGAAGCTTCGAAACAAGAGTTAAAGAACACACGAGAAGTTACAAATTAAAAAGGAAACATAGAATTGTACACCTAAATCGTCCTTAAACAATTTGGCAAATTTCGAATAGTGAAATATAAAATTCCACCAAGAAAAAACTTAATCTGTCCGATATTCAAAATTCTAATCTTTTTGCAAATACCCTTTTAAGAAATATTATTTACTGATTGAAAGATTATAGCAAAACATAATATTTTCAAGAAAAATATATCATAGATTCCGCACTTTACTAAGAAAACAATTTCGAACATTTACTAATGACAACTAGCCACAGACATCCTTTTTACCAAAATTATTGACTAACACATTGTTTTCAAAATTACGTTCTACGCTAATACTGGAAAGAAAACCGAGTGCGCCATCTATTGGCGACTTGTTTAATTCACATGCATGACAGATGTTAGTTTAAATAGTTTACATAACGTACGTACCGGTGCATTACTATTACATAATTTAATTTTATTTATTTTTCTCATAATTTTATTTTTGGTAGTTTCAGATAAAGAAAAGAGATAATTTTAGTGTAAATTTTTGGTAATATCTCTAAACGTAGGCAATCTAAAATTTTGAAAACAATATTTTTGAGTTTGTATTTATTAGACCTTTTAAACAACACCCCACATGATATGCCAAAAAAACTTTTTTAGGGATCCCTATTAATCACCCTTTAAAATTTTTAGATAAATATTAAAAAACTAAATCTTCTAGTGTAACAATTCGAAAAGTAAGACGAAAGAATAATAAATTTTCGTGAAATAATTGCGTTTTTGCGGGCCACTTTTATGAAGAAGTTTTCTAAGAAACAAAAGGGTTTCAAATTTTTTGAAATTCCTTTCTGAAACCATTGAAATTTTAGCACTTAAGCATATGCAAAATTATGCATAACGTATGTGGAACAAATTTTACGCTACGTAAAAATCTGCACGTTAATTTTTTTTTTTTAATTATTATTATAATTACTCGACTTATATCTTCAGGAAAAAGATCCTTATATGACTAGAAAAATACATCTAGAAATTAAAAAAAAAATTGGCATCTCACTTTTAATGACCTCAACAAAAAATTTTAAATGCAAAACCATGCGCAACGTATAGGCAACACATATCACACCACGTAACAAGTATGTATTGATATCCACGCTAATTTTTATTTTGAAGAAAAAAGTCCTTACATGACTACAAAAAATATTAAACCTTGAAATTGAAAAAGATGTGTTTTGAGATCAATCTGTAATTAGACAGAAACAAAATTAATTTTTTAATTCAACGGCATTCAATTCGCCAAAGTATATGCAACGTGTATCACACAACGTAAAGAATATTAACCTATACGTTAAATATTATATCAAGCTTTTTTACCTTAATACTGGACAGCAAGGATTTATGGAAAACTCAATCCAAAACGAAGCAGGATCATATATTAAGATCTCTAATAATTTTCACAAAAATAGAGTCAAATGTTCAAACACAATCGCGACGCGTTCACATAACATCTTTCATCAAGATCCGTTGCCCGTCACTACTAAAATGGCCGACGAAAGCATGTCAACGCCGAACATAGAATTTCAAAGCCTTCTTTACCAAACTATTGCCGTTTTATTTAAATAATTTGGCGGTAATATTTAACAAACTGTCCAAGTTCTTTTTACGCGAAAACAGTATATGTTCAGCTATATAACTTTTTTCCTTCGGTTACAAGAACATTTATTGGCACGTCCGTGTAAAAACGCGATATTCACAATTGTTACAACGTATAAAAATTAAAAAAAAACTAATAAATATTAATCCAGAGGTATAACAACAGATAACTGTAATAAAATAGCGTTTTTATTACTTAATTAGGGAAATTTTTAATGTTCCACCCAATTTCAAAAGAAAAATACACTTTCGCCAAGACCGTCGTACTAAAATGGCCGACGATAACCAATCAAAGCTAACCACAAAATTTTAAAACCCTCTTTACCAAACTGATACTATTTTACTTAAATAGAGAGAACTGTTTCTCAGATATAATTTCTTCATAAAACTCATTATTTCACGCTACAATTAAACATACGATATGTGGAATACTACTCTTGATAAAAAAAAAATTTTTTGTATAAAAAGTTGTTTTATCGACGTAAGGGGCATATCAACGTGTTCAAGTATTGCCTGTCTTCCGCCTAACCAATTTTTAATTAATTCATTTTACAAAATAGCGTCAAATGTGATGTAATATGACGTCAGATATTGGAAAAACTAATGAACTCAAACGAAATGTAGATGGATGTCTTATTGCACGATATTGTAAAGTTAATAATAACTTAGGTGGGGCAGTGAAGATGATCGCCTCCCTGGCCCTGAGGCTTATCCTTAAAAAAATATTGATCTCTTCGTTTGAAAACCAACATCCGCCAATACATTCGTTGGTGATTTCTCAAAAAAACATTTTAATATATAAATAAATATTATTTTTGAAACGTATTTTATATAGGTAGCTAAATATGAATATTAATCTGTATCAAAAAATATGATCTACATTTCAATTTCACTAGTAAAATAAGTGAATTGATCTATGTTTTATTTGAATTCATTGATGTGCTGTTACGTTATATAACTATAAAAAATCAATTTTGATTAATTTACACTCAAGAAATGAAAACATATTTGTTTCAGTAAACATCTTTAATTACTAGATCTAGCAATTTGAGGTGTATATCAAAACTGGAAATAGGTTCAATGCGATTTTGTTTTCCCTCCTAATTTTAAATGAAACAGCTGAAACGCAGCTGGTTGCGCGTCATCATTTCTTAATTTAACCAATCAGAAGCTACGTTTACCATCTTCTCTCTTCTGTTCAGTTATCATCACTACGTCGACAAGTAAGGCGCCAGAACTACCAATACTGAATGTCATTAATGTGTTTTTAATTATTTAAATGTACATTTAAAGTGAATATTTTTCTTTATAAAACCGTAAAATCAGTGGAAGCCATGTTAAACGAATGATATATGTGTTAGAGAAAACAAAAACACCAAAGACATGTTGTAAGTACTATTCTTTTGTTTCTCTCAAAAAAAAAACTTTAGTGCAGTTGTTTTGAAAAAAATAATTGAGTTTTAATAAATTCGATGTATTTTGATAATAACGTTTCTATTAAATACCTGAAAGTGCATCTAAAGTAGCTTTAAATATACTAGATAAGGGTGGGCATGGCCTCTAAGTTTTGGTAAATTTCTTTATTATTCTGACTAAAACTTGTTTCAATTTTACGTTAATATGGTTGATTGAAGTTTTTTTTATACTATTTTTAAGTTTTTTTAAAGAAAAACTAATAAAAACACGTACGGTGTCCCATTTACCGCTCATAACCTAACTTCAGTAAACCAAATGTGGAGACCACTTTAAATAATAAAATTCAAAGTATTCTATAAAAGCAATTGTTTTGATACAGCAAGTAGACATTCGTGGATTATATTTCGTTTCTAAAATGGTAAAAAAGTTGCGAATTACCGTCCAATCCGTAATTTTTTAGTATCTATTTGGCGCCTTTTGTGTTTTCCGCGCCTTTCCATTTTACACGTAAAATTCTAATCTTCTTAAAAAAAATACAACCTCCAAAGCCCTAACATTAATTCATTAATAAATAAGATAAATATTTCATTGATTTGTACCTATCAAAAACTTCTTTTAAATTATACATAAAATTATTTTTATGTAGAGGTTATTTTCGTTCACCCACTTGAACCACATTGAAATAAGTTTACTTAATTATTTAATTTGTTATTTTTTATGCTATTTATTTGTATTTTTTCCCTTATTCGATCGCAATTGGTAACTAAATTTCTCTATTTTAAATAAAGTACTTGTTGATCGTTATTTGTTTTTTTACGTCATCCTAATAGATCGTTATCCATAATTTAAAATTAGTTAGATAATTAAGGGATAAATTAATTGCACTTTTGTATATTGCACCAATTTGCCAGTTTAATGTGAAAATTATTCTTAGAAGTATCGCCCAAAGATGGAAGGAGAGTTAGATGTTGACACAGAATCAAGGTAAGGAACTTAATGTTCAATTACTTATTTAAAAGTAATTAGATAAGGTAATTGTATTGTAATTAGTTATACTTAATATTGAACAGAGAATGGAAAGATATCTTAACAGAGAGGGGTACTGTTCCTTCTAATGAAACTACTGTTCTACATTATGAAACTGATCATTTTGATGATAAACGCTCTTTTAGTGAAGAGCTCAGGGAACACAAGAACAAAGTTATTTGGGCTTTCAATTATGGTGAGGAGGTAACAAAAAAAACTTTGGAAAACATACAAGCATATAAACAAAAAACGATGGAAAGCTATTCGCTTTCATATGTAAGTCCAAGTGACGTAAAATATGGAATAACAAGCGGCAATACAGATGAGCCATCCTCATCATCTGGTACCTATTCAAATCACAAGACACCCCATTCACATCAGAAACAAAGCTGTCATAGAAAAAGCAAGAGACGTGAGATAACCGACGAATTCAGCACTCCGCAAAAAACACGAGAAACCCCGTTACCTTTGCTACCCTGGGCTGATAGTAAAGAAGTCTGGCAAAATATGGTTTACAAAGAAGAGGCCACTTCGCAAACGAGAAACTCCAGACTGTTTGAAGACAGGACCAGTTTCTTGCCCAGAATGCGTGCAATCTTATTAGACTGGATCATGGAAGTCTGCGAAGTTTATCGTTTGAAAAGAGTAACTTATTATTTAGCAGTAGATTATATAGATCGATATTTGACTATTAAACTCAATATTCCGAAAACTCAGTTGCAACTAATCGGCGTATCCTGTCTTTTCATTGCTGCAAAGTTAGAAGAAATTTATCCTCCAAAATTAAGCGAATTTTCTTACGTATGCGATGGAGCTTGTACTAATGCTGAAATTTTAGCTTGTGAAGTTCTTTTATTAAATGTAAGTACAAATATAAAATCAAATTACAACTTTGACAACTGCTAAATTCACTAGAGCTTCATACTGTCCGGCAAAATCAAATCTATTTCAAAAGTTTTTTGATATATTGACGTTTTTTTTAGACATTAGGTTGGGATGTGAATCCAATGACACCCAGTGGATGGTTGAATTTGTATATGCAAATTCATTACGATGCTGCAAGTGTACGAAAACAAAAGCTTCGCGAAGGTTTAAACAGAGATTTTGTGTTCCCTCAATATTCAGCGTACCAATTTGTGAGGGCATCGCATTTAATGGATCTATTTTCATTAGATCCGGGCTATCTTCGATTCAGTTATAGCGTAATTGCTGCTGCCGCTATGTACTTCATTTTCGGAAAACGTGTAGCATTGACTGTGTCAGGTAATAATAATAATTGTACGCGGTTTTGTTTTGAATGTATCGGAACATATTTTTTTTCAGGTTTGGCCTGGGACCAACTGAAACACTGCGTCGAATATATGGCTGTGTTTTATAAAGTGATTCGAGATACTCCTGACCCTAAACTTCACAGTATTCCTACACACGAAATAGATCAGAGACAATTGGCTTGTTATCGATACATTCGAACTAAAGTCCCGGACTTGGTACCTGACGAAAATCATTCTTTGCAAACCCATAGTGTTGATCTCGACTATTTTGTAAGCTTAAGAACTATAGGATTTGTTACAGTTATTGTATTTTACGATTTGTTTAGGAAAAGGCAACCCTAATGAGACTGGAGCAAATGGGTCTTCGAGTGGAAAAAACCTATATAAAGAAAAAAAAAGACAAACCAAAAGTTGACACTCCGGAAAAAAAAGAGGACGATAGCGAAGATAAAAAGAGCCAACAAGAGGAAGAAGAGGAAGAGATGACGCTTGTCGTTTTCGACATAGAAAAAGTCCTTGACGATGCCGTTAGTGCCTTAGATAAAAAGAAGACTGACGAAACTGAAACTACTAATAGCAGTCCAGACAGTGTTACAAACAGTACAAGATCAGCAGATACATTAACATGTTTTAGCCCCATTTCGACGTCATGTGAAGCCGATATTTTTATAAAAGACCCAAAAACGAAGTTAACGTTTGATGAAATATTAGCAAGGCTACATGACTGTGCAAACCAATTGTACCCAGAAACTGCTACACCTAAGAGTACAGATTCCTGTAATGAAGACTGAATTTAATCATATCTTCATTTTTTTGCATGTATTTTTAACCATTTTTTTACGTTATTTTATCTCGATTTTTTTCCTGTGATAGTCATCTACAAAAAAGGGTTTAAGTGCTCCTCAAACTGGTAATTGGTCAAATGAGAGTAGTACCTGACTAGAACTGTTGAGAATAATAAAGTTCCTCTACTAATCGAGGTGATGGTCTTCAAGTTTTGACGCTTCCCAAAAAAATTTTTAATCGTAAATTATATTTCTGTAAATCGTGCTTTAATGAGTTTTTTTTACAATTTGCACAATTGTTTTTTCTCGTTTAATTAATTCTATCATTACTTCTTAATCTTTCGTCTAGTTTGAAATTAGGCTCGTCTGAAAACAGTATATTTTATAATAAGTTTGTTTTTTAAACGTCTAAACACAATGGTTTGATTTCTATTTAGTTTTAATCAAAAACGCCTGTGTAAAAATTACGATGTAGCAATCAAAAAGTGGGCACACTAATAAAGAAATTCTATTATTTAAATTGCTTTTTATTTATTATTGATAATAAGAAAATTTTGAATTCAGTATCTGATACTTTTATAGTTTGATAACTAGAAGACCGGAATCCTGTTTTAAGGTTTCTAATTAAATTAATTTTAAGGTGTACATCGTTACTGCGAACTTTATTTATTTTTTTTGTTATTTACATTAGTCTGTCGACAAAGCTGTCTGATAAAAATGTCAAAACATATGTATTTTACAAAAAAATACAGCAAAATTTTATAATTCTTGTCTAAATTGAAGGTTGTTTACATGCTTCTGAATGATGTAGTGTTCTTAAATTACTTTGATAATATAGTAAACGGGGCAAAAATAAAATTTCGTAATTAATATTCTATTGTAAACTTATTGTATTAAAGAAAAATCGTCTTTACACCATTTTAAAAATAAATGTAAACATTATATCGTTAAAAAATGTAAAATATTTCATTAATTCTATCCTGTTGATTAACGAGTAAATTATTTGTTGTAGGCTTTACAAAATAAGCTATAGACAGCTGACAAAAAATAAATAGAAACTAAAATAAAATTCTTTTGTACTTTAAGTCCGTCTCGTCAAAATTTATGGGTTTCTTGAGGCAAAAAGAGTAATACAGTGCAGGAAGAACTATCAAACTACCATTCCCACATAAAAGAAAGAAATAAAAGTGATTAACATTTGCTACAAGAAAGAAGGAGAAAGTTTACAGTATACTGACACAAAAACAACCTAGAATAGTGCATTAATAAACATAAAAACATATAAAAAGTCGAACATTGCTAAAACATTAAATCTAATCTGTATCACAAATCAAAAATATAAACTACTAAAATACTTCCGAGTGGAGCCCAAACACAAATATCTCTGACATTTACACTTTACAATTTATTAACGTTTAGTTTTTAGTTGTTTACAGATAACAAATAATGTATTGTAAAAAGTTTATAAAACAATCGGTAATTATGTACAATAGCTTACCCTCTTCCGATTTTCTTAAAAAAAAGTATGTCGTAGAGTTCGTCATACTGATCAAGAATATATATACGTATGTTTTGGGCGCGGAAACCATCCCTTCATGGTATTTTTGAGCTTCTTCATTTCGTGTATTTGTCTTCCATTTCTATTGTAAAACGCGATTAGTAGTAGTGGTTTGTTGATTTATTGGAATGTTCAGATCATGTTCTGTTTGCTTATTTTGTAGATTAGATACGGAATTATTTATAATCTTTATCTATAGGTGATACATGATACTGCTTATTTGTATTAACTCTGAAGAGTTATTCTTAGTCTTTTACGAACGCAAATGTTGGGAAAGGGTGAGGAATATGTACATGTAAAGACACCCATCCTGAACCGTAACCTATTGCAATACACACGGAAGTATTACGACAGTTTTTTTGTATCTTTTGAAACTCAAAACCAGTATGAAGTCATAAAATACAAAAAAAACTGTCGTAGCACTTCCGTGTGTATTGCAATAGGTTACGGTTCAGGATGGGTGTCTTTACATGTACATATTCCTCACCCTTTCCCAACATTTGCGTTCGTAAAAGACTAAGAATAACTCTTCAGAGTTAATACAAATAAGCAGTATCATGTATCACCTATAGATAAAGATTATAAATAATTCCGTATCTAATCTACAAAATAAGCAAACAGAACATGATCTGAACATTCCAATAAATCAACAAACCACTACTACTAATCGCGTTTTACAATAGAAATGGAAGACAAATACACGGAATGAAGAAGCTGAAAAATACCATGAGGGGATGGTTTCCGCGCCCAACATATATGTATATATATATATATTCTTGATCAGTAAGACGAACTCTACGACATACCTTTTTTTCAATAAAATCGGAAGAGGGTAAGCTACTGTACATAATTATAATTATCAAATATTCTATAACACAGTTAGTGTTAGTTTTTGTTGTTTGTTTAGCAACTAATTACAATACATATGTGTATAGAAATGTACATAAATAGGCAATTTTGATTCTCTAACATCAGAAAAAACTGACAATTTGTAGGTACTATAATTTTACATTAATTAAAAAGACACATGATTGTATAAAAGTAACAAAACATCTCTAAAGAGAAAATAGCATGCAAAATAAACCGTCTTAATTATTGTACATAGAGTAGAAGAAAAAATAATAATAAACCGATCATATTTCGAGATACAGAAAAAATCAAATCAAAACAACATAATAATATAATACTGCAATGTGTATGACTTTCTTTTAAAAACAACTGATAATATCGATAAAAATAAAAACGTGATGATGAAATCACAAATAAGTAAAAATAAAAGAATTTTATGAGAACAACTATTACCAAAAACGGTAATAAAAATAATAATATTTATTCGTAGTAATAAACAAAGTAAATAAAATACAGCTGAAAATTCTCTTTTGTTCTCAATTTTCCTTTGAATGATCGAAAACCACTTTTGATGATGGAATGTTACCCACAAACAATTTAAGTGTTCTTGCACAAAAAACCAACACGCACAAGAAGTGTTGTAAAATGCAAATACACGAACTTTACTGTATTTGGGCTCATATACAAACTCCTTAACGGTGTAACTGGGACTTCCTACAACTCAACCTGTAACTATACGGTTTCATTAGACGTAGAAACGTTTTCGCAGGATAGTGTTGTTTCAGGTGAACCAGGTTCTTCCAACGGTTGGCTTTCAGGAGATTGTTGTAAACTGCCAAATGCGCTACTGTTTTTTGAACAACTCATACATATATAATCTTCGTCTTCGTTAATTTCTTGCGCTGAAAGACCAACACAAGCCATGTGAAACCATTGTTCACAACCTCCGTCACACTGAACCCAATCCACTTCTTGTCCGGTTGGTAAAAGACAACTGGTAGCTGCACATTTCTCTTCCTCGTCATCAGACTCTTCTTCTGAATTTTTGTTACCACTTTTACGTCCAGTAACCCTTTTACGTGAACCTTGCTCTTTACCCTTCAATTTCTTACTCAAATTCGCTTTTAGTTGTTTCAACTTCTTCATTTCTGTTTCATCCGAACGTCGCTTTCTTCCACGTCTTGAAGGAACCTTCAGTGGAACCTAATATCAGATTAATAGCATAACATCAAAAAAATAAAAATAATAAATAAGAAATTAAAAATAAACACAATAAATTAATTCATGAACGAAATAAATAAAATGCTGATAAATAATAGAAAAGCGGACTTACATCGAGGTCTACAAGTATGGGTTCTTTATCGAGGTCTCTGGAAACTTGAAGGATCTTCCAAAGGTGAAAAGTTTCGTCAAGCGAGACTTCTAAGAGATCTCCTTCGAGCAGAAGTTCTTCAATTTGCTGCTTTTTCTCTGGATTTATAAAAACCAACGAATCAGCGTCGTCCTTAGATAAATGTAGAGAGTACGCATGGTCGTCCATGCAATCGTCGTTAGCCGACGAGCTGGTACTGGAAATTTCATCCCCCGTACCATACCCGCCATCCAACGGACTTCTATTGACTTTTGTCATCGTGTTACTACCACCAGATGTGCTCGTCGTCCTAGCGTCGCCTTCTTCACGATTATTATTTACACCACCCCAGCTAGCAGACACTTCGTGAACTCTCTGGTTAATATCCGAATTAGTAGCGGCTTTTCTTAATTCACTGCTAATAATTTTATCAGTCTTTTCCTTGGCCAAAGCTTCGGTATATTTTTGAGAGAGTAGCGACATTTTTGCTACGACAGACTCTAACTCGTCGGAATGCAGTATTTGTCGGGCGCGATCCTGCCAACCCATAGCCCTTTCCGTGAGGCATTGTAAAGCCTCTCCTTCCGGTACACGAACGTATAATTTCTGTAATGAAACCAATAAACTTAATATGGTTTCGAGTCGCGGTCTTCTTGTACGATAGCAATTCGGACATAAAAACTTGCAGTCTTTAAATCCCATTTGCAACGCGGTACTTGTGAAATTAGTCCTAGTCTTCATGTGTGCTATTTTCGGCAGTTGGACACAGTCACTATGAAACCAGTCCTTGCAAAGTTCGCATTGCATCATTACACCGAAAGCCGGCTTCTGACATACACAGAATGAATTGTTTGCAGTCTGTTCTAAACTTTTTGAAACATTGATAGATCTCTGTTCTTTGATGGTTTCCATTTCGCGTTCTTCGCTTTCTTTGAAAAACGCTACAACAGCAACCGGATCCAAGTTGCACATTTTAAGGTAGTAAGGCTCATCTTCGACCGATTTTTTTCGCAATTTTGTCACGTTGGCACTAACGCGAGGAGACAACGCTTCCATTAAAGTAAAACAAGAATTTTTTCTAAGAAATATGCGGCTCGTTTTCTCTTTCCAGACCCGGGCTGCCGAAATGTACGTTTCTAGCTTCCCGACTTCTTCAAGGCAAATCGGTATTGCACGACCCTTTTTAATAAGATCCTCCATGGTGTCGAAGTAAGGGTAAAATTCGGCAGAATTTATCTCTTCTAAAGTTTTCAACCAATCCTTTGCTCGACTTAAGGCATCCGCAAGTATCTCTTCCGTTGGAAGGAAAACTTCCATGTCTTCTGCTTCTTGTAACAGATTTTCCACTTCTGGAATTATGTTTGTCGAATTAGATTTAAGTAGCTGTTGAGCCTTTTTCTCCCAATCTTCAGCATCACTTAATGATGTTCTCAGAATTTGTAACTCCCTTTCGATAAATATATCTGGTGGTAACTGTAATCCGGATTTTATCAAATTCCACAAAGTATCCATTTGTACGATTTCTGATTTTCGCCTAAAGGCGGTAATATCTCGCAACCATAACACCTGGCGAAGACGTTGCGCTACAAACTTTAGAGAGGGGAGTTCTATACAGAGCCCGTTTCCGTGATCAAGGCACTTTTCTAAATCAGAAGCGTTACATTCACCGAGATCCATTTGGAGCAATCTTGTGCTCTCTGCTTCGAAATCTTTGGTCTGTTTCAACAAATCAATGACACTTCTGCCCTCCTCCAAGTTGCAGGCCAAACTGTTAATCTCTTCAACAAATAAAGTCAGTTCTTCTATAGTCAGTTTGTATTTGTTATCAGAAGAATTGCGAGTTCTAGTTCTCATCTTGTTCAAGTCAAGTTGACGGATTACGCTAGCGCACTTTTCTGCATCATCCACGGCGTTTTTAAGAGTATCTAGAAGTTCAGATTTAGGAAATTTCTTTCCGGTTGCTTCGCTCAATAACGCTTTCAACTCTGAGAGATCCATACTCTTTGGAATATTGGGATCGAGAGCATCTTTGACCTTATTGACCCAATTGTCGAACGATTCCGCTTTCAATTTGAGCTTCTGTAACATTAGTGGGAGCTCATCTAAGGTATAACGGTAACGCAAAGTATGTTTGTCAGGTGAACATTTACACAAACTAGAATAATGTCTCAAACATACGAGGGTATCTGCAGAACAATTACATGTAACTGCAGACAGAAAACACGTTGTTTTACACACTTCACATTGCCTTTCGTCATCAGGCAATAACTCAAACGCTTCTCTTTCTGCATTTGTGACTCCCTGTGAATTAAAAAGTGGTCAATACATAAGAATTAAACTTAAATGTAGATACTCGTACCCATTCTAAGAGCGCTTTCCGTAACTTTTTCTCTGTATCAACCATGTGGAGCATGTCTTGATATGTCGCCGCTGCTATGGTCAGATCCAGTTTGTCGGGATCCAGTGCCATTTTGCAAACCAATTCGTCGTGAGAAAAGACACAGAAGCGTCGTAAGTGTGAGTAATGTAGTATACATTCACGACCCATTTTAAGCCAATCTGCTGGTGCAAAATTAACTGCTTCTGCAAAATTATACCTGTAAAAATCATAATTTATGTTCAAACGTGACCCATGTCGGAAATAAAAATATATATTAAATTAATGACGAACCCTTGGTTAAATCCTGCATGATAGGCTCTCGGAAAGGTAACCACAAATTCCCCGGCATGCTGATCCGTTCTGTAAACTGGAACTCCAGCGGCCATTAAAATATTCGGATTCATTATCGTAACAAGCTGATGTAGCAAATCAGGCTGGGAATGAAACAATTCAGGTGCAGCGGATTTCATGGTCTCTTCGAAAAATTCCGCTTTACTTCCAGGAACGCCATACCTATCCATATACAAATAAACTTTACTAGTACTCAATAAAAAATAAAATTAAGAATATTACCAAGTTTTCGGTTCTCCCCAATGGAGGTAGTTAATGGAGTAACTCCAATGGTCTTCGTTGTGCCAACAGAATGTAGCAAAGCACATCCCAACGTACATCCACGGAACCTGTGCAATGGATTACATAAAGATTAATATTCCCTTACAAAGCATGATTAATAATTATAATGTAGTACAAACATTACGACAAACATTTATCTTTTATAACTATACTTACCTTCATTCCTGAGATGTCAGCATTGATGTAACCTAAAACCGAACCTTCCAAAACTGGCAAATTATTTAAATTCCAACTAGAATCGGCATACTCCTGGTCCCCTGGGAAAAGATTAAGTGACGTCTTGGTTGGGAAACCAGATCCGTGATCCATAGTATGCAAATCAGCCCCGTATTCAACTGTGACATCTTCGTCGATTGAAGATACTATTCGCCAAAATTCCTTCTCCACAATAGATGGAGAGACCATCTGCAAATTAAAATAATTAATAGAAGATAATACAAATATCACCGTCGTTATTACATGTACAGGCATATTAAAGTATTCAGATTTAAATTGGTCTGCCATCTCTCCAAATTGTTGTAAGGTATATTCTCTCTGTGCTTGTTCAAAACCAAACGCTTCCGTGGGCTTCGATACTTCTTCGGCGACGCATTTTGGACAACGCCAGTCACCTTTCGGGATTTCGGCTAACGGGGGCATCAAACAGAATGTGTGATAACTATCGTCACAACCGTCACACAGAAGCATTGACTCTTCTACGTCTCCTCTACCACAATTGTGACACACGTATTTGGCTAACTAAAAATATATTATTAGTAATTAAAAATGTAGAAATAAACTTGTTACACTCACAGGATCGAGTTCGCAAGTGGAATTTTTATCTCTCATCTTCTCTTCCTTTTTCTCTTTGTTGATATATCCTGCCATTTTAGGTCCAGCTCCGTAAAACTGCAAACGTTTCAATTCTTTACTACGATCAGCATCAGCAAAACATTCATCTCTCATCTTAGCCTACGATCATTCAAATTCTAATTAAAAACAAAAAATGAATTTTTAATTAACTACCTCAAGTTTTTCGTCATTTTCGAATCGTTTGGATCGCCTTGCGTGTTTTTCAACGGGAGGTTTCACAGCCATTCTACCGACAATACCGTGAGGTTTGTAATCTTTATCCGTTTTAACATCGCCAGTTTCATTAGAATCTGGGTCCATTTTCTGCAAGTAATAATCAAGACGGTAATAACGAATTGAGTGATAACAAATATAAGCCGGGCTCTTACGATATTCTTAAGTGACTTTCCTTCTTTAAATACGTCAAAAGGATAAAGAAGTCTTTCATAATGACTTTTAAGTATCGTCCCTACTCCTTTGCCTTGTGGATAGCCCATCCGAACTGCAATCCTAGACCATTTCCTATCTTTTGTTACAGTCTCAGAACCACCTTGTAAATTATAATTGTTATAAAAAAAAACATATTTTACTGGAATAAAAAAGTACCTTCTGACTGTACTAAACTGTGAAGAGTGTACAAGTCCAAAGCTCTCTTTTCTACCATTGGTATTTTGAGTGAAGAGCCTTGTAGCTCCCAAAATTTAGCTATCTGATCGAGAAAATTTAATTTAACTCTAGTTTTTGCTTCTAACTCATTAAGTCTCTGGATTCTTGGAGTAAATCGCAATTTGTCGACATCAACAGCAAAAGGAGGTTGCCAATTCTAGAATAACATGACCATTTTTATTAAGAAAATGTCCCATTACATGTTATTTATTATTAGGACGTTGTGTTTGATGTAATATTTTAAATAATTACAACTATTAAAGGATACATGTTGAAAAATTCTATGAGGATTATCAAAATACTTACTTTAACCAAATAAAAATTTTATATAAGGGTATAACTAAATAAGAATATCAAATCTGCTCTTGCGGGGTTTCTATTGCCACTTAAGGGATCATTTTTGTATCAAATAAATTTACCCCAAATTGTAATTCTTAAGAAGTGAAAGACAAAAAAATTGTGTTAGTTATTAATGAGGATAGTGCGGAAGATTAATTTTATTTTATTTCCTTTAAAAGTTTCCAAATATTGTTAGTACCTGTGTATTTTATTGCAATATTCATTTTCTGTTGTTTGAATTATGTAGATTTTTTTATCATTTTAAAATATCAAGTTACAAAAAGAATGTTTTTAATTTTTTTCTAATGTTCCACCAAATTGAAGAAAAACCTGACAATAAAGAAAGTGAATGTTTGTGGTTACAGGAAGTGCTGAAGTTTGGAGGGATTTACTTTTTTTTAAATACAAAATGATCCTCAAAGTGTGGACAGAAAACATTGAGTCGATATAATAAATTAAAATATTTAATCAGTCAATAAACACGTACATAATTAACAAGAACATATAAAAATAATAAACAGGAACTTACTGGTGGAGGTCTTATTTTGCATATTCCTGTATTTTCAGCTACTGCTCTAATTTTAGCAATATATGCAAGTGGGTCTTTAAATTCTTCTTCATTAGGATAAAATACAGGAGCTTCTGGAGGAACTTCAAACTCAAACGTTTCATCTTTTGAATCACTAGTGTATCCGTTCCCCATATTGCTTTTTAAACTAGTACCATAGTCTTTTTTTATAATATTCGGATTTTTTGAAATATCGCCCGTGTTTCCTAATTTTTCCAGTTTGGAAGTCATTTTGACATTTTGTCACATAATGAGCAAAACAGAAAGTTTTCTAAAAATTTCATCCTTTTTGTATTTTATGCATATCCTGATCTGTTTAAATATTAATCTAACACTCAAAATCTAACTCTACTACTTTTAACGTTAAAACAACCAACAAAGCCCCTTGAATTATACAATATGTGTAATTAAAAAAAAGAACAAATTAAGAATTCCATAATAGGCCTACCTTACTTAGAGCAATCAAATCAACTCCTGTACTAGAAAAACAAAATGGACATTTTCGACGGACTGATCACTTTGCACTTGATATTTCGTAACACATAATCCATTTAGAATCAATTTACACAACAAAACTTGAAAAGGAAAACAGGAAAGTTATTTTTTTCTTTTATCTGCACCATCAATGTAATGAAGCAAATCCCCTCTTTCACACTTATCGTCAACGGAATCAATTTATAGTAGAGTTAAACAAACCCGATCACTCATTTACTAAACTTTACACTTACACGATTTATAGATTTTCAAGACTATTTTAATACAATGTTAGATCAACTAGAAAACTTAATAATTGTCTTAATCTTTAAACACAATACGTAAAGTGCTCGTAATTCACATCCGCAGGAAAATGTTTAGGTTAGGATTGCTCAAGTGTAGCAACATCTACGTGATGTACAGCAACTGAGTTCAATTTTGAGGGGCTCATCTGACATAGAATCGTTTACTACATAACTGGTCTACAAACAATATGGCGTTTATGTTAGCTGGGAAAGCCATGTACTACTTTTCGTGTTATTTACGATAATATTACAATTTTTATTACATTTAATACCTTTTTGAAATCTATTTTAGTATTTTTCCCCTTAAAATATTTTAAAATAACGTCTTACTTTTGCTTTTTTTAAAATTGTATTTTTTTGATTTTTGAATTCATTTTACTATATATTTTTAATTAGCTACCTACTTCGAAGACAGCCAGCCACACCATGCACCCATGCACTTTAAGCAATTTCAAAAATACAGTATGTCCCAAATTTTAATCTAATACTTACATATACAGATATAAAAAGTTTTAGTAAATTTTGTTTATTAATTTGCTAAGTAAAAGAAACAAAATTTGTACTTTATATCATTATTTATTGCATAAAGGAAGTATACAACTTATTACTTTAGTTTAATGAAGTAGACTTAATTGAAATACCTATTAAAAGTTAGTACAAAAAGAAAAAATGTCTTCATCAATATTGGAAGATGCCCACAGGTTTTCACCTATGTCGATACGTTTGAAGATTGTCATCATTGCAGTAGGTAAGTGTGTTTGTTTTATTTTTGCTTATGACTACTTTTCTTGTAAGAAAATCTACAATTCTAAAGCGTTAAAATGGATACTTTTTTGTATAGGTTTTATTGTTTATATTAAAAGTTTAACGTACTTCGATTCATGTACTTGTACTCTCTAAAAGTGAGCATAATGAGTACTTCCTACTACATTTGCTACATACATAGTTCTTAATAATATTTAGAAGCGCATTCTAGAATTGTAATTTAATTTTAAAATATATACAGGGTGGTTCGCCATTCGATTTTATAGAAAGAACATCAAAAGTTGCGAAATCATAAAGATTATTTAATTGAATATCGTATAATTTATTAAGGAATAATATTAACTACATATTAATATACATGGTGTCTTACGGTGAAAGTCCATTAGAGTATTTCCGAAAATAATTTGATTTAAGTATTAAAATTTTGGCATTCAGGCTTTTCGGTGGTGCCCTCTTTAAATAAAATAGTAAAATTCTTAAAGCACTTCCGTTATAACCGACAAATTTGTTATTTTAATGGGATAGTATACTTTTTACGACAAATTCGTATGAAACAAAATTTTAAAATGACTTTTATAACTAACTTGTATGCTTATGAAGAATAGTTTCTGAGAAAATTAAATTTATAGAAAAAATCCCCACCGCAATCCTGTTTCGGTAAGACACCCTGTATATGATATTACCGTATACATTTAATTAGCATAAATATATTTGCTTGGAAGTTCAATGGTGTATAGACAGACTATAGAGTATTTTATTGGAAACTGCGATATTTAATCTACCGATCTAATCACCCTGTATATTTAAGGGTAATTTCTAATATGTACCAGTTTGTAGGATTACGAAGTTAAACAGTCGACTCTAAAGAAAGTTAACATTTTTGTCAACATGCGCGTGTTTTACTAATTGTAAAATTAATTAATTATTTTATGCTAATAGGAATAATATAATTAATTATTTACATTCTTAAACCTATTTAATCACAGTTTTAACCCGTTTCTATGATTTAAACACTCAACATGTATTTATTGTATAATTAATTTCCGGATTTCCATACAAAGTTTAAAAAAAATCTCCTGAAATGCTCCTTCAGAATAAACAATTACTCCAGCAGAAAATGAATATAATAGAAAATAATTAATTTGATTGACACATTAATTGATTAATTTTCTAAAAATTGGGAGATTTGAGCAGGAGATAGAGGGTGGAGATTGTGTTGGAAGTGGGGGTGGTGCAGTAGATAGTGGTGATAGAGGTGGGGGTGGAGTAAACGTTAAGAATTAGAATAACATTTATTTCACCCCACCCTCAACCACCACCCTACTTCCTACACCACCTCAAACGTTAGGAATCGTGTAAAAGTTTGCGATGACTTCGAGGAGGTGGATATATTGTTGAGCGAAGGGGCGATATGGGGGTTGGGTGGTGGTGGGAATTGGGGGTGGGGTAGATGTTAGGGATGACAGTTATTCTTTATTCTCTATTGGGATTGGGTAAACGTTAAGAACCCACCACCACCACCCCACCCTCTACGCCACCCCCACTCCCAAAAGGTTTTTTTAATTTTTTTTCATAACTTGATAATTTAATTAGTTCTTAAATGAAAAATAAAATATTAGACTCGAAAAGAACTGAAAAAAAAATTGAAGTAAACGTAAAGTACCTAATTGAAGTAAAACCCCTTATAGATTCTTATAAACAGTTAGCAGACCACTGAAAACGATAATAAATAAATGTGAAAGATTTTGATTTGACCAGTAGATTGATAAAGACGAATCAGTGGCATTGCAACATTGTGTTGCAACCTCGACAACTTTTGGATAATAATTATTCCAAAATTCGAATGCCTTATAATTGAGTTTGTTTTGGTCACTCATGTTAAAAATGCGATCTATAATCAGTATGCCAGGGTTATCAGGGGTGAAAACATCCCAACGAATACCGTGTGTATTGCTCTCAGTAGGATTGGAATATTTAGCGAAATTCGTCCACAAAGACATGATAGTGATCGACGTCCTTTTGTCCCTGCCATCCCACTCTTGATCTTTTAAAGGTACCCAAAATGGGATTCCCCAAATGTAAATTAAATCAAAAAGATGCGGCGCCGATACCCATTCGGGAAAATCAGTTATGACAGCGGAAGTGCTTGGCTTCATGTCAAATCGATAGACGTAAGTTTTCTGCAATTTGCTCACATATTCTGCGTTTAGAAATGTGGACGCGCCAAAATTTTTTTCTGTAATGTAATCGATTATGACTTTTCTTGTTTTATTCGGATCTTTGCTTGCTTCTTTTGATCCATAAAAAAATAGGACGGAATCTGAAACATGATCATAGTTGTATACACAACTATCGTTTTCATTAAGTGGTGGAAGATCTTTCTGAGCAAGCTGCTCTAGTGTCTCTTGTAAAAAATCATCAGTTATTTGTTTGTCTTGAATAACATCCGGATCCAGTACATCAGTACTTAGGGCGTTTTCCATGTTTGTGTAACCAGTTAAAAAAGGAACTTGAGCAAAGTCGCCTTCTTCAAAAAAGGCTTTCGGGGGTCTAGGAAGGAATGGGGGAGTGGTATTACTTAAGCCAATATCGATTAAAGGTCGCCAATTCACACTAGAAGTGAATGCGACCAAATTTTGAGCTGCTGCTCGCCTCAAACAATTTATAAGGTCAGACGTTGGAGTTCTATAACATGCAAAATATTCGGCGATTTCGTCCAATATTTTCTTATCTTCATTCGGATACTTGACAGCAGTCGGATTCAAGAAGTTTCCACTCATTGCAATTGCTTTATTGAATAATTCACGTGATTGTGCGTTGACCATGTGGATGCCCACACTCAACGCCCCAGTGCCGTAACCCATTATGCAAATATTATTTTGGTTTCCCCCGAAAATGTTTATATTATTTTTTACCCACATCATTGCCGCTTGTTGGTCCATCAGACCGTAATTTCCTGGGGCTTCTCCGTCCATCGTCGTAAAAAATCCTAAGATATTCAACCGAAATGCAACAGTCACCACTATCACTTGATGACGAAACACCAATTCGTATGGATTCCACATGGCTGGATTTCCAGTGGTAAAATTTCCTGGATGAAACCATACTATTGTTGCAAATTTTTCTGCAGGGGGTTTTCCTAAAATAAGAAGTTACTTGTTATTTTTTTGTCCAAATTCCATGTAGTATATACGTTTTTTGTAAAAGGGGCTAAATATGTAGCAAAAACATTTTTTTGAACTTTATCTACGTATAAAGTGCAAAACTTTGTTAAGGGTCTTAAGAACATAAATTAAGGCTAAAAAGTATTTAGTTGTGTTTTAAATGTTAGTGTATGTTGCGTGTTATATGCATATTGTGGTTTATGTTTCACCACGAACACACAAAAATTATGCAGTGTTATCGACTGTTATAAAGAAAACTAGAGAAAATAATTTTCACGCGATAAAACTTAAGTTTCAAGAAAATGACTCCTACAATTTTTTTTTTTCTAGCCATGCGTTTACAATAATAAGGCCGAGGCACGCTATTGACCATTTTTAACGTAATTTTTAGTTACTTTGTGTGTATTTACGCATAAATTATTGTGATATATGGGTCATATTTTATCAACAATTCAATCAAAATAATATTAAAAATTTAGTCCACTTTCATGCAAATTATTATTAGTATAATTAAGTTATACTGCATTACTTTTGCGCAACACTGTACAGAGTGGACGTTAATAAATTAACTATCCATATCTCCACTTATTTAGTGGCAATATATAAGGTCAGGTTAGGTTAGGTTAAGGTCAAGCCAATAAAGATTGAATATTCTTCTAGAACTTAAGCCCTAAAGAACGCTTTCGTTTAAGGCGAAACGTCGTTTGTTGGTTTTATGGAATAAAAGAACTACTCTTTACTATCTTTATCTTATTAATTGTTAATAAATTAATAAGTTTTTTTTTAAAAGCAATGTTTTAAAACAAAAGTCTTACAAAAAAGGAAAAGATAATTGTACACTTTAACCCCCCCCCCCTCATCTCTCCCATTATCTTCAAATTTGACTATTCGTTACATCGTTACTTTAAGCGGAAAACAAAAAATTAGGTTAGGATAAGTCGGTAAAGCAGGTTGGGTTCGATTAAGTCATATTAGTTTTTACATTTTCCAGCTTTTAACTTTTCCAGCATTTACTGTAAAGTGAGTGTATTTTGAATCTTGGGCTATTTCAGGTTATGTAACCTAACCTAAGTTTTTTTAAAATTGAGAATTTTGAGCTAGAAAACTAAGGAGGGGAGAGGTTAGGTTGGGGTAATTTAAATATTTTTTAAAAATTAGCTTGGTTATACCATTTTAGGTGATATTATGTAGCCTAACCTAACCAAATCTTTCAAAAACTCTTCACTACATAGTAACCTAGCCTAACCCCTTGCTCCCTTTTCCTCTCTCAATTTTCACAAAATTTGAGTGGGCATCTATTGGAGTTAGCGACTGAGCTTTCAAATTCAAATTGAAAAAACCATGCTAAGGGATGTTTCTGAAATTCCCGTAATGTACTTTATTATACGACACCCTGTATAATATTTTATTACCACGTAATAACACATTGCGTGTTATACTCCACTAAGAAAATTCGTGCACAATTAAAGTTTGTTATATAGAATAAATGACATTGATTTTCAAAATAACATCCTGACGTGAATTTCGTTCATAGGGTCAGAAAGACAACCAAAAGTTTCCAAAAATTTTAACGCGTTTTATAGTACCTATCGAAACGTAAGTATTTAGGTACATTTTGTACGTTCAGTAAAGTATTACATTCGAAATGATTGATGGTACGTTTCCTGAACATATAAAATTGAGTATTTCTACCCCATATGCACAAGTGTAATATAAATGTAAATTACCAATAATAATCAACGGCGTTACAACGGCCATCGTTGTAAATTCAAATTGTTTCAAATATGCCACATTGATCTACACACGCCATTATTTTGCAATTCTAAATTTTGTACGCGAATATACGAGGTGTGTTCTAATAAAAATTCTACATACTGCCGTTACTACGATATTTATTACACAATCGGAAATAAAAAAACAATTTGTAAATAATCTGTACATGTATGCATAAATTCGTTTTCATTTCCTTTGAATAATAACTGAGTTCCTTTAGTCCCTTTATAAAAAAATTTTTTAGACAGTGAGTATGAATAATAATTAACTCTTGCATAAATAATTAATGAAGTAGCGTATCGGTTATTGGTCGTAAAAAAATACAATTATGTACTAATATTTCTGTTTCATAAAAATAATATAGTTGTGGATTAAATAATTTCAAAAATTTATGTTATCACTTACCAAAAGGTACAAAAACATTGAGATACAGACAATCTTCGCTGGTTTCGAACGTTTGATTAGAGATTATTTTCAAAAAGGGTAAATCTTGTTTATTAATATCTTTTTCGGTTTGTAAACAAGCTGGGGCAAATTGAGTGGCATTTCTGACATCGTCCCATGAAGGTAAATCACTCGTTACAGGTGGAGCAAATCGTAAATTTTCAATGGGTGGTTGAGCGTAGGGAATACCCAAAAATGCCAAAATCGTCTTGGTCCTTATCATTGATATTTCTTTTCCCATAATGGTTCCTTGATTTGGTATATCGACAGTCGGTGGATCGCGGCCAAAGCATGGGCAAAAAATGAACAAATGTACGATTATTAACCGACACATAATGTAAGCCGAAGAGCAGAAATCTGAAGACTAAATTCACATTCAGTCAGTGCACGGAATTCAGAAATGTTGCGTGATTATTTCACTCCAAGCACTCATGCAACCCCAGGCCATAAACTTCGATCAATTTCGGAACAGTGCTTATGCAAAAAAATATATGGTTTGCTTAAATGTAGTAAGCTATTCACATCTTTAAGGGGCGACGTCTCGTTAGGGTGACCTAACAAGTGTAAATGTAATCGACAGCGACCTACTTTTTTTATTCAGTATTTAATTAATTATTTTTTGCCAAGGGTTCAAACGAGATTGCTTTGACTTTTCTTACACTCCCACTTTTGTTCGCTTTTTACGATTAAAAAGTACAAAAGAACTTTTAGCGCCCCTATAAGGACGAAAAAGTGGATGGTAATTGTATTAGTAGATTGTCCCAGTTTAACAAAATCAACATTTCGAGGAAATTACTTCCAGAAAAAAAAAATTGAAACCTCAACCCAAAAAAAAAAGAAAAAAATATATAGGTACGTAGGTGATTTTATATAAAATTTCTCCGAAACTCAAGGGATATGTTCCAAACTTCCAAATAATGCAGTGCTTTTCATTTTTTTCAGATTTTTGGGAGTCAATTTAGTTGTGATTTTTGTTATTTTTCGCGATTTAATTAGAGTATTTCAGCTTTATTTTATTTCTAAAAGATCAAGTTATTTGTAAAAATGGTAAATACATAAAAAATCGAAAATTTTCTGAATTTTCAGAAAAAGTTGGTCCCAAGATTCAAAAACATTACCTCAATATGCATCGCTCAGTAGGTAAAAAACCGATTTTTATCTTTTCCATCTAATGCAATGGCTCGAAAAATCTAAAAAAATTCAAGATTATAGAAAATAATAAATTACATAACATTTTCTTTTTGGAACTGTACTCGCAAAAATAATTTGTATACAATGTTTTGAAGTTTTCGAACGCGTTCCAAAATTTGAACTTGAAAAAAAATGAAGTTAGTTTTAATTATTTTTTATCTTTTATTTACAAAACCAAGATTTACCATTTAGGGCCTATAGCGACCTCATACGTGGATTGGGGTCTGGAAAATTTTTCAAAATTTTTTATTTCCACTATACCAAATTCTCAAAATTGTAGAAACAGCTTCAAAATATGTATTTCATAATTAAATTACATAATTTATTTTAATATTATAAATGTCTTTTTATTTTAATCACCCTGTACATTAAATTTTAAAAATTGGCCATCTCGTGATATATTGCTGAACTTTATTATGATGCAAGTTATGCTGCGCCAGCTACTAGAGAGTAGTCAAACTAACTGCAGATAGTAAATAAACAAATACAATGTCATGAACTTATGGTCATGACCTTTCTATGTTTATGACCCTGCTGAGAAATCGCTGAGAATGTTTACTTTACTTACATGCGCGTACACAAGTTTGCATATCAATAAAAAGTTGCTAAGAACTATGATGAGTTAATCTGCTTGGTATTAAAGGTAATCTTTTTTATTTTATTATTTCTTATCGAATTACATTTGACCTTTAAATACATATCAGAAATTATTTTGTCCTTTTGTCCCAGAAATGTTACTTGGTACCGCTTAAATAAGTAGTTTAATTATTTAGCTACAACATAACAGTGCGGTTTATCGTTCGATTTAAATAGACGTGATTTGTGTTTTTATTTGCCAAATAGAATGGGGGGTAAATATTCGTCAATGGACCCGATGGAAGTTGAAGTTCCTGAAATCGAGACTCTTCTTCAGAGGGATGGATATTTAAAACTATACGAAAGAGAAATACGACGCCGGTAAATAATTTTCAAATTTTCAAATTTGAAGATGACATTGTGAAGGTTAGGTATATATGTGTGTTAACTATAAATATGTACCTACTACTTCCATGTGTTGTCAAACGTACTTGATAACTTTAGTTACAACACCTGAATTTTTTATTTATTACCGTTTTTTGTCCCTAGATATGCCTGTTTTAAGGATACAGTGGAGAAAATAGAAGAGATAGATGGAGGTCTGGATAATTTTTCAAGGAGTTATGAAAGATTTGGAATAAACGTGCAGCCTGACAATTCAGTTATTTGTAGAGAATGGGCCCCTTCTGCTCAACAGTTATTTTTAACTGGAGAATTCAGTAAGTTAAAAAATAGAAAAAGTAATTGTTTACTTTTTATTTTAATTATTAGAAACATTCATCCATGAATACACGTAATTTGGTGTTACATTATATGTTTTAGAAAAAATTAAGCGCGTTAGAAATTCAAAAATTTAGCAACAAGGGTTATGAAGGTTAATCTTTCTAACGAAAATACTTTCAACTGTCCACCACTTCTGGCTATACCGAAAGTAGATGTCAACTTTATTATTTTAAACGGAGTGGTATATTTTTTACGACGAATTCGCATTAAACACAAAATTTTAAGGTGACTTTGTTAACCAATTTGTATACCTACGACGAGCGGTTTCAGAGATAATTTAATTTATAGAAAAAAAAATCGCTATTGCAGCCCAAAGTATAAAAAATCATAACTTCCACAAAATATGACTTGGGAGTGTTGAAATTTTTACCAGTAATAGCTAAATCTCAAAGCTAACACCTTGAGAAAATTGAACTTAATAATTTATACAGGGCGTTCAGAAAATAATTCTAAAGTTTAAAACTTTTAAACCTGAATAACTGTTTTCTCAAATGGCACCTATCATATTTTATTTTTTCATTCGATTCCTTTTTTTATCCTCTTTAGATCCATATGGATATTACCTATAGTTTTATTTAAAAAAAATTGAGTAATTTTGAATTTTATCTCGTAATCTTGAACAATTGTCAAGTTACTTAAAAAACTTTTTTTATTGTCTTTCTGTAGTAAAAATGGTAATTAATAAATCGTGACTTTTTCTTAAATACTTAACTAGTAAAATATATGAAAAACATTTTTATTACAAAAAACTAAAACGTCATTTTTTAAGTGCTTTACATGTATACTTTTTAAAAATTACTACTAATTTAAATATATCACAAATGGTATTATTTGAAAATAAATAAATACATTAATTATTACTATTAGATGGCTGGAATAGGGAAAGCTTACCATTCAAAAAATTAGAATATGGAAAATGGGAACTTGTTTTATCCCCTAATGCAGACGGTTCTTGCCCAATACCGCACAATTCCGAAGTTAAAGTAAGAATCTACATCACTCGTGCTATTACGTTCTAATTTATATATCATTTTCAAAGATAGTTGTGCAAACAAATTCAGGAAGCAGAGAAGACCGTTTGTCACCATGGGCAACATACGTTGTAGAACCACCAAAAGTAGAGGGTACAATTTACAGACATAAATTATGGCACCCACCTAAACACGAGGTACTTTCAATCGTTACTTACAATTAGAAATGTCTTTTCCTAATTACTACTTTTTCTTGATTATATTACAGAAATATGAATTTAAACATCCCAGGCCGCAAAGGCCAAAGAGTCTTCGAATTTACGAATGTCATGTTGGCATAGCCACTTCTGAACATAAAGTGGGATCGTATGATAACTTCACCGACAACGTTTTGCCACGTATAGTTAAGCAAGGGTACAACACAATTCAGTTGATGGCTATAATGGAGCATGCATATTATGCTTGTTTCGGTTACCAAGTGACCAGCTTTTTTGCTGCATCTAGTCGTTTTGGTACACCAGAACAGCTCAAGCGGTTGATAGATAGAGCTCATGAATTAGGATTGTACGTTTTACTCGACGTTGTCCATTCCCATGCCTGCAAAAATGTCCTTGACGGTCTCAATATGTTTGATGGCACTGATGCTTGCTTCTTTCACACTGGAGCAAGGGGAAATCACCCACTGTGGGACAGTCGTTTGTTTAACTATTCAGAAATCGAGGTGCAAAGATTTTTACTATCAAACTTGAGATGGTGGCTAGAAGAATATCGTTTCGATGGATTTCGATTTGATGGTGTCACTTCGATGCTTTACCATTCGAGAGGTGCCGGACAGGGATTTAGTGGACATTACGATGAGTATTTTGGACTGAATGTTGACACAGAAGCTGTGGTTTATTTGATGGTAGCTAATTACATGGTTCACAAATTTAACCCTCAGGCAATAACAATAGCCGAAGATGTTTCTGGAATGCCAGGAACTTGTAGACCTGTCACCGAAGGTAATTTTTGCAATTAATATTAAACAATACTGTTAGCGATATCGTTTATTTATCCACCAGGTTGTCTTGGGTTTGATTATCGTCTAGCAATGGCGATTCCTGATAAATGGATCGAATTACTCAAAGATACCAAAGATGACGATTGGAATATGGGAAATCTCGTTCATACACTCACGAATCGACGGTGGATGGAAGGGAACATCGGTTACGCCGAGTCCCATGATCAGGCACTTGTCGGAGATAAAACAATTGCTTTTTGGCTGATGGACAAAGAGATGTACACACATATGAGTATCACGTCACCTTCAGGCATAATTGATCGAGGATTAGCACTCCACAAAATAATAAGACTCATCACTCATGCCTTGGGAGGCGAGGGTTATTTAAATTTTATGGGAAACGAATTTGGTCATCCTGAATGGTTGGATTTCCCTAGACAAGGAAACAACAATTCTTATCATTATGCTAGGAGACAGTGGAATTTAGTAGATGATGAACTGTTAAGATATAAGTATCTAAATGCTTGGGACGCTGCAATGAACCATTTAGAGGAAAAATACGGTTGGCTGCATAAAGATCCCGCATATGTTAGTTGGAAACATGAGGACGATAAAGTAATCGCATTTGAAAGAGCCGGTCTTGTATTTGTTTTTAATTTTCATCCAACGAAAAGTTTTACCGATTATCGTGTTGGTGTAAACTATGGTGGTGCTTTGAAAATTGTTCTTTCCTCAGATGACCCTCAGTATGGAGGCCATGGACGGGTAGATACCTCTATGTCGTACTTTATACAAAACGAAGGCTTTGCTGGCCGTTCGCATTCATTTCAGGTATATGAATTATTAAAACACTTTCTATTAAAGTTTTTGTAAACGTGCATTTTTTGTAGATGTACATACCTTCCAGAGTTGCCTTAGTATTTGCCTCCAACCAATAAGAAGAAATGTATAGGAAATTTGGAATATATTTTCGAAATTCAAATTGATATATTTTTGTTGTAATTTGCTTTTAAAGTCAGTTGTATGAATAATTATGTAATTTTATAAATAAATATGTCAATTATGAACTGTATTATTATTAACGAGATACATATTATTGAAGAATGAGAATTACTCTTTAACAAAGTGATAATAAAACGCAATAAAAAAATGCAATATTAAAATAATAAGACTACAACGAATCGTGCCATTGAAGAAATAATAACTTTAATAAAATATTTTGTTACCTAAATGTAATTAAACATTTAATATTATTGAATACAATTTAATATATAAACTTCACAATAAAGTTGGTTGCATATACAGGCCTTATGCTTGTAAATTAATTTACAACTACATTGAAAATTAAACATTAAAGTAATGTTGGTTGCCTATATTGAATATTTATTTGTAAATTGATTTATACATAGTTGCATATATTTTTGTAAGTTACTATTTATTGATCCTTTAAATTTAAAAATACGTTTCAACCAATTTTGAAAAAGTATCTAATTAATAATAAACCGGGTAGCACCTGTATATGTTTTCGGGTAGGTCAATTTAAAATTTCAATTTTTCATTGTTGGTATTACTGCTGATTTCTAGTTACTAGCCAATTATTCTTTAGATGTAGTTTCGTTTAAAAGTAGTAAACATCATGCAATGAGAAATAGTTTGATAGGCAATTTAGGACTGATTTGAATAAATTAATGAAAAAGGTAAAATTAATGTATTTATTTTAAGTTTCCGGTTAAATTGCGGAAACATCCGAACAACGTTGTATCGGGCTCCATTTCGTATGATCGTTCATCTCATGCTGTGGGAGTGAGTTACGTGCGGAATAACTGTGAATTCTGAATTGTGTAGTGTTGGTACTTTGGTGTGCCAAAATGGCAGAAAGTGCAGAGAATAGCTGCGATCAGTTAAAACACACAGGTAATTAAACAGTGATATTAAAGTTCTTGTCCTTCGTCTCTAATATGTAGCTTGTTCTGTGGAATTAACCATCAAGGTTTTTATGTTCTGCAATATTACATAACACGAAGAGTCTAACCATCTGTAGTTCATGTTCTTATTTTATTGCAAACACACAAAAAAATCAGCTTTTAATCAAACGATAATTGGGTAGTGTTAAAATAATTAAACTAGTGCTATTGTTGTCGTTCGCATAACGACAAAAGTGTGACTTCGTTTGCCTGGAAGGATTATTGATATTATTCGCCTCAGCAATTTCTAGACGACTCTTGTTCAATCTTTAAAATATGACGGTATTGTATTTTGAATATTTTCGTTTCTAAAAATGCCCCCCGGGCAATGTAGAAAGAGTTCAGTAATCGTAAGGAATGCATGCGTTTACCGGTGTATGTAGTTAAATTTGAAAAATACGTAAAAACTATTTTCGTCGATGTTTTATACTTTTCATTGTCATGTATGCAGTACTTACGTTATCAGCAAAGCATAAACAGATAGTCACCCTGTTTAGCATAAATACTGTTTTATCAGTAAATGTCATTTAAAATTTCCAATGATTTTACCTAATTTATATTAGCATAACTACTAAAACAACTTGGCTAACAACAACTTCTCCATCTTAACCAAACCTCACTCCTCTTTTTATTTTTCATCTTATTTGTATTATTCTTTTAAATAATATTTATAAAATATAAATAAACGTAAATATAAATTTAAACACAGTACGAGATATTAAGAGATGTTACATAAACCTGATAATTTTTTTATAATTTTTTGTAATAATATATGTATAATAATGATTTATATACCTGTACGTGGATACACCCTTTTATGATTGAAGTATTTTTATATAAAGGTGTTGTACCTACATAAAATATCTAAATTCACTTTCATTGACATTAATAAAGTTTTGTGCATATTTTAGAAACTAAGAGGCAACATTAAATCATAAACATGTGCCTGTATGAGAATGTGTAAATTAGATTAGTACCTAAGTAATAGTGGCACAATTTCTTACTAAAACTGTAGGAGTAAATTACATAGCAGCAGCTAGAAGTTATTATGCAATATAAAAAACACTATTTGCTTTTAAACTAATATAACTTGTAATTCAAGTTTACTTTTGTAAAGGAGGTAGTCAATTAATTTTTAAAATGCAAAATACAATGCTAACTTTTACTAGTTTATATGCAATTTAATTTCACTGATTAACTGTAAAAAAAACCATACCTCACATTTTAAAAAGGAAGGTTTCTGCATAGTTATTGAAGCACAAAAGAAAATCAGTAGTATGTTAAATATTTGCTGCAATTAGCTTTCTTATTTCTAAAGACCTTGTTACTGATAACTGCAAACGATTTGCAATATTGTTCTTACAGGTATGTTCAATTATTTACGGTTTTCACCAAGAACAACATTTATTTTTTATGGCTGTTAGTTCACAGGTATTCATTCTGTTAATTCTCCAATGTAATCGTTGAAGAGCAAACTTTATATACAGATTAGATGATGAGCAAATTAATGAACTATTTCATAATACGTAAATAATTTCTAATGACTTGTTATTATTGTTTTGATAGGTAATTAAAGATTTTAAATATTGTGTTCATGTGTAACATATTCAAGCTTGTATTGACATGTACATTTTTCGTACAGCATTTTAAAGCAGTTGGTTCAACCTGCATGTCACGGTTTTTAAAATGTCTATTTTAAGAAACAAATAGAGCAAAAGTTAGGAATTTAGTGCATCTGTGTTCAGCATAGTTTGTCCCTTAGATTTATTTAAATGGCCGAGGTGAAAACGACGAATTACACATACAGTAAACCAAAGTTTACTGTTTTGTACATATTTCTACCCTGTGAATTTCGCGAATCGATTTTTATTATGTAAATTGACAACAAAACTTAGTTAACACTGTCAATACATGTGAACTTAAAAATAATTAATTATGGGCGGATTTTCTAATAAAAAATGTTTGTTTGCCTGGTCTTATCACAAACTAATTTTCGCTGCAATAAGTAGACTAGGTACTTTGAAAATTACAAGTATACGTAAACATAATAATATAGGTATAAAGGTCGTTTATCAAAAGTACTTTTCATATCATGGTCATAATAATTTTATACAGTAAAAATTAATAATAGCACTGTTATTAAGTTGAGAAAAACGCTAATGCTATTTAGCGAAGGAGGGTGTTTGTGCAAAATATATACAGGGTCTTACATTCTTATTCGTTACATGATAATGTACAGGGAGGGAAGGTTAAAATAAATTAACGTCATAGAAAAAGCAGCAACTCTAAAAAACACCTTTCAACTCCAATCAACTTTGAAGGGTGGAACAAGTACTTTTTTCAACAATTTTTTAAAAAATTTAGGATCGGTAGTATATACCAAAGATAACTGAGGGACGTTTATTTTATAATTATACACGAAATATATTTGATATACTCAAAACGAGCCCTTTCATTTGATATGTCACATGGTATAGTTTACAAAACTTTTTTTTTGTTAATTTTCTAATTTGCCTCCCAAAAGTGGCCCTCACATTCAAAATTCTTTATTTACGTCAAACGTCCGTGTTTGGGTATCTAACAGAACTGTAATATTTTCAGCCAACAAATTGATTGTGACAGACGGACAGACAAACACATGAGTGATCTAATAAGGGTTTAATTTTTCTGTTTGGACGTACGGAATCCAAAAAATTAAAGTAAGTGTGACTGACAATTAATTCCAACGTTGAATTGTTCCAATTGCTGTCTTTTTCAGTGTTCCAAACCCCAACCCAATCGGTGGTAGGGTGTTTTTTAGAGAATGACTAAATTTTGTTTTAACTTAAGTATTTGGTTATTGGAATTGATTTATGTAATTTGAACGAATTAAAAGCAGATAACAAATATCGGAGTTGTCATCTTTTCAGATAAAAAATTATGACGGGATTGTGATTACAAAACCCAATTATTCCCTTTGAATGCAACATTCCGCGATACATGTAGGCGTTACCGTGAAGTTGAAAATTTTCTATAATCGTTTGTGTATAAAAATTGGAAAGTAAAGTGACCCTACAAGATGCGCCCACGTACCTAGATACACAGGCTTCACACGTATCTGGTGTAGTCTGTCTACGTTATACAATGTAGGCAGACACTCAGGTAAATAAAATAGTGGACATCATCTTCGCAGGGTCCGCGCAACAACGATTAGCAGCCAGTTAACGTCAATACATTAGGTATTTATTTGCTTCGAATATATTTTAATAAGTTTGTGCGCAAGACTACTTCGTCATATTCTTTAAACAAGTTTGTTAAAAGTGTTTCAATGAAACCGCGGTAGTGCACGAGGTGTTGTTTGAGTCACGAAGACGTCGCGCGTGCAGTGATAAAATGATTTATTAGATCGCACCAGCTCGAAGTGCAGAGTGTAAATAAATATGCGTCATGGGACCTGACGTAGAATTAAATTTGAAGGGCACGGACCTGAGCGGTACCCTTGAACACTTGCGGAATATTTTGGTCAATTCGCTGCCTAGGGAGAACGTCGGGCAACGGGATAGGGATAGGCTTAGGAGACAAGCACGATTGGCCCGATCGTCTTCCAATGTCGTAGGTAGGACCATTTGAGACGATATCTATATTTCACTGTTTATTTTTGAAAATTATAAAATATATACCATAAACAATGATCATGGTGGTATCGGTTGTTTATTATGATAAAGTAGGTCACCTATGTATATGGGTCAAGCAATTCCTGAAAAAGCGAAGGCCATTAGTTGCCTAATCAGTTTTCAATAGTTCCCTAAAATTAGATTCATTAACAAACCTTTTAAACAGCCTAATTAATAGGATTTCTATCATACATTATAATGGTCAATTTAAAAGTTAATTGGTTGCATTTTCTCCTTGTTTTACCAAGAATTTGGTACACAAACACAATCAAAAACTTTCGTGGCAGTATTTAAAATTATACTCAATTAAAAAAAAGTTTTATGTGTGTAATTAGAAAGTACGACGCGATTTTCTACTGTTGGAAAGAAACATTAAAAATTAATCCAAAAAGTTCTGTTGCTCATGTTCGTGTTCTACTTAATTTTTATAATACTAATTTTTGTTTTTCAATGAAAGTTACTTTTAATATTTTACACCATCATCACAATAATTAAGTGTTGTTTTGTCTGTTGGAGAAAACTTCGGCACTATTTTTGATGGTACATGATTTAAATTTAAGTAGGATTAATATTTTTCACATGTAATTTAATTAGAAATGGTTACACTGTTAAAAAAAAATAACTAATACCATTCGAGTTACGGATTCATTTACGATAGATGAATTTAATTACTTTTACTTTCAACCGTGGTGAAATGGATTTTATGTAGTACTTAAATAAAAATACAAAAAAATAGGGTAGTACTTTTCGTTTCTCACATACAGAACGGTTCATTAATTCAGGGGTGCGTCCAGAAGTTTTCTTTAGGAGGGGGGGGGCGGTGGTAAAATAAAAAATACATACTAATAATAAAAAAATTGGTCAGGGCTCATCTACAACATTGAAGTGCATTTTTATGCAGACATTATTTGCTAATAAAAAAAAGTTAATTTTGTTCCTGGGACCCCGGATCCGCCCCTGCATTAATTTGCATTTTTTTTATTTTATTCGAAAAAACGCATGTGTCATTAAATAAGTAATAATTAATTTTCCAATAAAATATTTCTTCTTTTTGATAGGTATATGCAATAATCTATTAGTATCGCTTCAACCAACAGATTTTTTTAAGTAATTTATCTATCGTTTTTGTTTGCACTTGCGACGTGAATTAATGGTTTGTAAGGTACCTTTTGGGACGTACTGTATATTCAAGCACATCGAAATTACTGTACAGGGCGACACACTATGTAATATTTACTAGATTACTTATCGAAAAAAATTTGGTATTGTTTCTTGTCTTGGTTGTAGCACTTTCGTTTTATTGCAGTCAGTTTTATTTTAAATAGGAGTCATTGTAAGTTAGTTGAAAAAATAATTTTTTCTCTTTAAAATTTGTTTTTATAGTCGACGATTTTTTACAGTCTTTCTTGAAAAATTCGTCACCTATTGGAGACAAATACGGCGGCACTTGTAAATGATTGTTTTCTTAACTTGGATTGGGTTAAGAACAATTACACAGTTTGCATAAATATTCGTGTAATGTAGACAGTCTGCAAGGAATATAGCAACTTTAAATTAGCGCATTGCTTAGAATTATAATGTTATTATTTTTGCCCCCTCTGCCCCCTTCTCACTCTATGAATAATATTAAATTGACGCACACCAATGAAATGTATGAGGTAACTATGTAGCACCTTATCGTATAGTGTTATTAAGGTGATGTTTTAGGCGGTACAAGGACGCTAATGGAATGTCAGGTTTCTTTGTAGGGAAAGGAAAATATATTATTATTTACTTTCTTGTATAGATAGATGACTGTGTTGTCTTGTCCACGCTGTTAGCAATTTTGATTATAAACTAAATACACTTCGTCCCAAATTCGCAAAAAAAAACACTTGTTAATAAAAGAGAATTAATTAATAAAAACATTATCTACAATGCCAACTTGTAATGAGCAAACCGGATCTGGATTGATGATGAATATTTAATAAATCAATGGCCATGACAAGATACTGATAAATAATTATCTACTGTATAAAAACAATTTGCCTTTTTTTAATAGGTACTTTAAAATAAATGGTTAAACTTGAACAATTTTAACACGATCAGGTTCCGAAAGCATTTATCCCCTTTTCTTCCAATTAACACAATTAATCTGCTTTAATTAAATTAATCGATTTGTCATTAAGAACAAAAAAAAAACAAATAGTTAGTTTTTTGTAGTTTTAACTTAAGAATGAAGGCTATGACTAATACGTGGATATTATTTTGCATTAAGTTATGGGCTGGTTTAAGTATTTGTTTTTAATTCGGCCATTTACTATCAATTACTATAAACATTTGCGACAATTATGAATTTATTTCAATCCCATTTAAAATTTGACATGGAAAATTTTAAAATAAATCTGACGAGAGTACATTTAATACATACAAATACTTTTTTACTTAATTAGAATAGATAACTAATTCAATTTAGCCTTAGGAAATCAAATTTTATTTTAGTATCTCAGCAATAAAAAGTTAGGTACAGTCTAAAAATTTTTAGAGATAACTTATCTAATCTTCTGCAAATATTGTATGAGACGTACCGTGAAGTTTACCTCCTCTGCATTTAATTATGTACTTAATTACAATAACAAAAATATTGTGTATGTATGATTAGATTAAGTAATGGTCCTTATTAATTTTGAAAAAAGTCTACCCCTAAATAGTAAAAAAATAATATTAAACAAATACTTTTTAACAAAAAATAAAATTGAAATAACATTTATCAGTAAAGTAATCCCTGGTAATTTGTCAGTTAGTATAATCAGATTAACCAAAAAAGAAACAACGATAACAGTTTTGTTGAAGTACTACCTAAATTTATAATATTGTTTATTTCTCATTAACTTATTAACTAATGTTACACCTTATAAAAAAATTGTTTTATTCGAGAAAGATAAATTTTATACTCTAATACTTATTTTAAATATTTTTTTTGTCACTATTAAATTGCATTGTTAACTTTATTTTTTATATAAAACTTATAAGATGAAGAGAAATAAATGATGATCAATTCAAAGGTTCGCATTTGTGATGAACTCATATCCTTGCGAAGATATCCGTTTGTTAAGATAATTATTTTAAAAATAGCAAATTTATCATTCAACATTATACCATCATCAATTAAATATAAATATTGTATTTAACCAATACCTGCTAGTCCGTGTTTTAACGCATTAAATAAAAAAAACTCCTAGGTGGTAATTTAAACTTTTTACGAATGTTTTTGAGAAATCCGTAATTTAAAGTGAATTTTTGCTCTTAAAAATATATCAATTATATTATCATTCGTAATGTTTGTTTACGATACGTAATTAGAAAGGAAAACGGTTAAATAACTGATTTACTACTCAATTTTCATTATGTAATAACTAATAATTTGTTAAGCACACAAGTTTTCTAGATCAGCAATTTTAAAGTATGTATTATGTTGTGATGTGTTTTCTTTTCAACATTGTGTGGCCAGAGAACAGGGTGTGGATTTGTCATTAGAAATTGTCCAAATCGATATTATACGCTAATTAGTGATAATCCCATAATTTGTTACATTACGTCTAATTAAATTTCAAACTGACAAGATACACGCGAGTTTTAGTCTGTGCATTACATTAATTTTAGAACTACAGGGTGTTTCAGGTTTAACCGGTCAAACTTGAAGTTAAAAATCAATACCAAATTTGGATCTTTATTTTTTCAGGAACATAATTGGGTATTTAACGAAGTATTTCCAGACAGACCTTAATGGAAAACTTCTTTTTTATATTTTGAGGTCTTAAATTTAGTTGAGCGTGAAATATCCCGTATTTTTGAACGGTAGAAAATGTGTACATATTTCAAAAAAAGAACGTCAAATTGACATTTTAATTTTAAAAAAGTCCACGTACTAAACACGTAATTATAATATGTGGCTTATGTACGTAAGTGTTTTTCAAGCGTGCAGAATTTAGCTGAAGAAGTGGGAAAATTGCTCAATTTACGTTACTTACTGAAACCCTAGAACAACGTGCACAAATCTAATGTTGAAAGGCTTACATAAAAATTAATATGAACAGGACAGGACCTTCTCATTCAAAAGCTAAAGTAAAACGAAAATATCGATTTCATTTTCATTTAAAAACGTTTTCTCTTAAATCTAACACATAATCAGAATTCAGTGAAATTAATTTTTCCTTTTCCTTTTTAAGGGTCCAGACCACCATCAGCACTTGCGAAGGGTGAGTCCAGTCAAAAACGTTTTCTCTTTTAAATAAAATATCGTTCCAAATTATTTGTATTGAGCAATTTAGTAAAATATTTATTAAAGATAAAATATTAAATACATAGTTTCGTGGCGGGAAATTTGGGACACCCTTTAAAAAGTTTGACAATAATTTGTTCTTTTGCTTACATTTTATCTTTTTGTTTGCGTGTATCTGTCGCTTCAGGTTTCCTTTAGTTATGGTGTATGTCATTATTATTAGTTAAATGTTCATAAGCATTTGTTGTAGAAGTACAATTTTTACAGACGTTGTTCTTGATGTTACTATTAGATACTATTTTTAATGTGACAGAATATTTTTTTAAATTTAAAACACTACTACTACACTTTTTTAATCAAACGCAAAACATTTTTAACCGATTTTATCAAAACTGATTGAGAGATAAATTTATATTTCACATGGGCATATACGTCAGTGTTTAAAATAAAATTTCTTATCGCTTCAAAGATATTAAAAGTTTTAGTATGTTTCACGTTTTAATTATAATTAATAAATTATTCTTTATAAAAAAATGTCAGACCAAATAAGACATAAAGTAACTTTTTCAGATTTTTATTAATTATTAACCGTGCTTGATTGACATAGTAAATAAACTAAAAGATAGGTAATAAAAATTAAAACAAAATAATATTTTAGGTGCTACAATGCACTGGTTTGCATATCTGGGGCCAGATCCCCCTGAATACGAAGGTAACATGTTGTTTGAGCAATATTTCTTTTTTTTTTACATTAAAGCAGCTACATGAGTTTGATGCTAAAATTAACTCGTTAGAAATGCATTTGAAAGTTATTGTTAAAAATGTCTGGTTTGTGTATTTTTTTATTGAATTGAAGCTTGTAATGCATGTTTATTAGGTAATAGAAAATTTCCATAGTTTTATTGAAGTAAACATTACAAACTACTTATTGTCCCATTAGATAGGGTGGCTCATTTTAAATGAACACTTGAATATCCCTAGACGAAGGTGCATAAAACGAAAAATGTGTAAAAAAAAGATGCGAAATAATTGTGACCTTAAATGCGGCCTTGAAGTCTAATTTTAAAGTTATCTCACGGTCAAGTCAATTTTTTCAAATATTTTTTATTTATTGTTTTCAATATTTAATAATAGGGATCGAAGGTCTTGAGGTGATAAAGCCAAAAACAAAATGAAAGTATTTAATAAAAAAATATTGACGTTTAATGGCACGGTATCTGACATATTGACCTTGAATTGTATCTTATGGTCGAAGATCAAGGTCACTTTTTAGTATCATCACATTTAATGACCTTTAGTTGACTTTTAATCCTTATATGATATGGTCAAATGTAAAATTTTACGTGCTTTTAGAATACGGATGAAAAAAAAAAGTTTTGCCATAACAAAATATTTATTTCTATACCTTTTTCGATTATTTAAGTGGTTCGTATAAAATGGATCACCTGTGTATCCTATCCCCCTTTTGCACTTTATTTTTATCAAAAGTAAATAATACAATAAAACGAAAATATTTTAATTTTATATTGCAAACAAACTCGCATATTTTAAACTATTTTTTTTTGTTTTTAAAATAAATCAAATAACGCCTGTGGGTCAACAAACTTTTTTATATGTAGTTTTTCTGATGATATTATTTGGACTACTTGACTTAATTGCTTTCTAATTTCAATAGTTGTTAATTTTTGCATATTGAAATCATAAAACAAGAGAAATTAGTTTTTAAAATGATTAACGAAATCTCAATTCAGTTCTACATCTATTTATTTCTATGATTTTTTTTTACAAACGGTCCACTTGCTTTTGTAAAACTGACAAAGAATCGCTATTAAATGGAAAATCGAAAACTAGGTTACTCTTTTATGACTGAAAAATATTCCTGTAAAGGGCCAAGTATAAGTATCCTTGAAAGGATTGGTGGCCCTTTTAGATATTGAACTTTTTTTAACACAATGCAACCTGGTTGCCTCACAAATTTCAAATTTTTATAAATATTAATTTGTAATTGAAACAAAAAAAAAATTTTCATGGATGAAAATTATCCAGACATTCTTAACATCGTAATAAAAAAATTGTGGTTGTAACTTTAAATTTTTAATTGATAAATCAATTTTTCTTATATAAAATTTTATCACCTCGAAATTTTCTCGTCTAATTCAATTTACAATTAGTTGTATTTTAATTCTGTAGAATCACCTAGTTTTTTTCTCATATTTTTGTAGAATTGTCGGTGGTGTATTAGATTTCCTTAATCTCTTACTAATATCATTAACATGTTGCTGAAATGTTTTCTTGTTTTTCTTTTTTTATATACCATGTAACATTTCTAATATCTGTTGCTTATATGCCGATGAACTGAAGGTTTTATAATGAGATTTTAACTATGTACTTCAACTTATCTTTCAAGGCAACATATAAATAATTTATTTAACCCTTTTCTCATTCGTCAAAGTTCATTTTGTTCTGTATAGTATGTTGTCTTGATTATCATTATTTTTTTTAATTTAATAAATACTCGTACAGGTATGGGTGTACTTAAAAAAATTTTAAAATTAGCAAATTGCCATATAACAGGAAAAACTATTATATGTGTGCATTTGTATTGTTTTTTTATAATTGTATGTAATTTTCGGATCCGGATGTATCATTGACAAAAAGGAAACAAACATTCAGTAATTAATTTTGTTACCTACGATCGTATATTACAAAAATAGCGAGTTGAACTTTGGTGATAAGATTATTTTAGGCTCACAATCTGTAGTTTCTGAAATGAGGAGAGAATGGTCATTTTTCATCTATTTTCTGAAATAACTGGAACCATTTATTTTATAGTTTAAAAAAAGAAATGTATTTGAGTTCTTCATATTTGATATCTGGCGGTTAGTCAAACACACGACTGATTCTATATGAATTTTGTTTTTCCATTCGTAGCTTTTTGAATTTTTTTTTACATATAACTACTTACCAGAAAGTAGTACATATTTAGTTATAGAAAAATAATTTTTTAATTTTAGTATTAGTATTTTACAAAACGACTAATTTATATGTATATTTTTATTTAGAAGAGCGGGAAAGTAGGTTAAAGTCATTCAAAGAAAGGCAAAATGAAGAGAGATACAAGAAATTGGAAGAAATTAAGGCGCACGCAATGGCAGCGCAGCGATTTAAAGAACAAAAAGAACAAGAAAGAAGAAAACGTATGGAAGATCTTAGAATGAGAGAGGAGTCACACAGACAACAAGTAGAAGAACGGAAAAAAATGATCGAGGAAGCTGAGAGGGAAAGACTGGAGTCTATTCTTAGGAGAAATCAAGAGAGGGAAGCTAGGATAGAAGCAAAAAAGAAGAACGAAAGGAGTTCCATGGTTTTTGCTTTCGGCTCTTCCACTCCGCGTATGTTAGAACCTTTAGATAATGCTTCCTCATTTTGGGGCCATCGGAGGGCTACATCAACACATAATATCACCTACAATGCAGCCCCTCTTACAAGACGACAGTCAGAAAGAGAATTAGATGGGGGAAGTAAAAAGAGAGCCACTTCAGCTGGAGGTTTAGAAAGGTCAGAAGGTATGTGACTTATGGTTAGACTGCCACGTATGTTGGTTGTAGTTTATATTTTGCAACAGGGAAAATGCAATAATTATTGTTTAGTTACTGTGTTATCAGTTCCATTTAGTTTGTAGCTTTGTTTCTATTTATTTTTGCGATAGTGACTAAAATTATTTTTATTTTTGAGGATTTGAATTAATCAGGAATATCTGTATGTGTACATATCTTGCCAAACAACAAATATTTGACCTTATACATTTCCTGGCTCTCGCAGGGTGTCCCAAAGTATTTAAATTTGGTTGCAGAGAAAAATTAAAGCAACTAAAAACTGACATGGAAGAACAAGAATTTGTAAAAGAACAAAATAATTCACCAGTAAAAACTTATTTCAAAATGCATTTTCTCTATTGTATTTATTTTCGGTAAAGATAGAAAAACGGATTTTTTGGTTTCCTTATACAGTCTGTAAAGTCCTCGACCTGGCGAAGATATATTATTTTTTCAGATATGAGAATGTCTACGTCTATGTATGAGGTTTTCCATTGGGAAGCCACGTCTGACTCTAGTATCTCCCACATTCCTCCTGCACACCCAAACATGTTCAACACGTCATCTCTTGGTACTACAGTATATTCACTGATTGCAAATTGCCAATTTTCATGCACTTTTTTATTCCTTTGTTTGTTTGCTTCGTTTCTTCTTTTATGTACTTATTCGTCTTTTATTTGTGGCCCCATTTTTCCTCTCAGAACTGTATTTAGTTGTATGTTTGTTCGAACCCCTTTTGCATTCCTCATTTCTGAAACCTTTTAGTCATTCCAAGCGTTTTAAACTACGTACAAAGATCATGCTCTTTTTGAGTGTACAAGTGCATAAAATAAAAAATTTTAAATTATTTTTTGTATTGAAATTTTACTAGAAATTAGTGCCAATTTTGGTGCTTGACGTTACTTGTTTTTGTAATGCATATTTATGTTTAAAAAAAAATAGTTTCTTTATGGGTATACTTTCTACGGTATTAATGCAATAATTTGCGTTTTTCTTTGACTGTTTTTAAAAAATGGAACTTAATAACGTTAATAAAAAATATAAACAGATCAAGATGAAGAAATAAGGGCATTTAGTTTTTCGTAAATAACTCCAAAACTATAAATGATATCGCAAATTGGAAAAAACGTCCTTAAAGAAGAGGAAATGCCTTTTTTTTTCTCATCTTAATTTCTTTATAACTTTTGTAATTTTTTACATGCTAATATAATATTTTAAGGCGTTATTTCGACTCCAGTGACTCTATTTTTTAATGTTTTGGCGTTTTCTAATTTTAAATATTTCTGTAATTTTATGCACTTCTAGCTATTACTTCTTGGGGTGACTACAATAAATGTTTTGTTTTTTTGGCTTACAATTAGTAAATGTAGCTTCTAGGTAGCTACTCCTGTACCAGAAGTTTCGATTAATAATTATTTTTTTTATAGTACATAAATATAAAATAAGCAATAAAAACCGTATTATTTTATAGCGACAACACCTCAGTACCCTGCAGGATGCGTAAGCGGGTACGTAGGGCGTCGTCGAACTGATCTGATGCCTACAATACCTTCGAAAGATTCGCCGACAACTCCGCCCCGCAAACCGTTCGCACGTTCACCAGGTAGGGCTTATTCCATGTCCCGTTTAGACCAACTGGCTAAGCCTCGAAAGAGAACAGTTGAATTGCCCACTCTTTCGGAAATAGCACCTCCTCCTCCTCCTCCAAAGCCCTTGTCCCGTCCTAATCATTCTAGTGTGAGTCGTAGTATGAGCCACCTTGCCGTTGGCAAGGCTGGGGCGCCTCATAATGCGCCCCAACGTCCGATGCGCAGGTCCGATAGTCGCAGTATGCATCAACTTAGCGCTGCACCATTGCCCCCACCACGCACCACTCGGAGAACCGAGCTTCGGCAGAAAAAGCTCGTAAACAACGTGATCCCTTCTCAGGTCGAAGGTAATTTTAAAAAAAATATACACACCACCATCTGACACCCTTCATTTTAACAATTATTATTGTACTATACATTTATCGGCCTGGTTGTTGGTATGGTCGGATAATGGCGGGCAATGGGGAAAAAAATATGTACTGCTGTATACACTAAAGCTTTCGTTTCTGTTACTAAGTTTTTTCTTCTAATTTACATGTATTTGTATCAGTTATTTGTTTGTTGTCGATACTAAATATCAAGTACTTTTCATACTCAAGCACAACTACTACAGTTGAATAGTAGCAAAATGTAGCAACCAACGTAACTCACTTCAAGTCCGTGGTGCGATACAAGGAAAACAGTTGTAAGTTAATGTACAAACGCATTTTCATATACCTGCTCTGCATATGAGAGATTTACATTTTTTACCCATTGATACTAGCACCCCCTATCTTCCCAAAATCAGACATTTGAATCCGTCAGAAATTCTTCTAGATCTTTTTGAGAAGGTGAAAAATATTTCCGAAAGAATTCATTGAAATATTCTTAAAGAGGTCTAATAAATTCCTTGATGGACGCATGAACGTCTACTAAAGAATTTTTTTGAAACAGGTCTAAGTACCAAAATACACCAAATATGTATAATTTTGGCCTTTTTTTAGATATGTAGATGTAAAACCAGATCGGTATATAAATGTTCTTTTCTCTATGCAGTTTTCAGCTTTTTCTCTTCTCTTTGATATATCTATTAAAAGAAAAAATACCTTAGTTTTAGTTTTACAATCTTTCATTGGTGGTGGCTCAGAATATGCCTTACCTTCCTAAAATTCCTCTTTGCGCATCTATACCTTATTAACTAACAATAACAACAATTATTTAATAATGAAATACAACTGAAAGTAAGCTTGTCCATGTTATAATATTATGTTCTACTGAATACGTGACGTTTTATAAATGAGATTACAACGGTTTATTTTTAATCTATAATATTACAGTCGATTAAGGTGAAAACATAGATTTGTGTGTCAGGGCCTTCAAGACCGGGTAGTTCGTTAAGTCAGCAGAGTGCGAGCAGCGTGGCAAGCTCCTCTGTCAGCGTCCGTCATCGCACATCGGTCACACCGAAACGGCAACGTCCAGTGAGCATTGCAGTCACCGGGATAACAAGCGATCTAATCAAAAATGGTCCCGTGGATATGAAAAAAGAAAGCAAACCACCGATTCCAAAAGCGCGCAAGTCGAGCTTGCAGAAGTCCCAGGAAAAAATTATTCGAAAAAAGACAGCCGAAGCCTCTCCCAAGTCTGTACTCTCCCCGGCTTCCACACCTAAAGTCCTTCAAAGTCCAGTGGATAACAAGAGCATAGTTAAGGAAAGTGATAACAATGAAAACGAAACAAAAGACAAAATCAACGGTATTCAACAACCCCAACCCCAACCACCACCGTACGTTTCTAGTTTTTAATCAACAAGATATATGTTTGTAAAAACATTTTCCTATACATTTCAGAGTAGAAAATCAAAATGAACCTGTTCCTGTCCAAGTGAAACAACAACAACCACCAGCAGCAGCTGCTATCATGCTAGATGACAAAGAAGCTAAAAAAACGTCTCAGGAGTTCATAATAATTGAGAAAACATCTGCAGAACCACAAGAACAAATAAAAATAGAAGAACAAGTTCCTCATATTCAAGATCAAACACTTGAGAGTGTACAACAGGAGCAACAACTATCTGTGTCTTCTTCAGAACTACTTGATTGTAGTGATATGAATGCATCTTTTAGCTCTAAGCGACTTATAACAACTGAAGAAGAGGCAAAGGCAGCTTTAGCAGAAAGAAGAAGACTTGCAAGAGAAGAAGCCGAACGACAAGCCGAAATGGAAAGGAAGCGATTGGAGGAGGAGGCGCGACTTGAATTAGAGAAACAGCATAAAGAAGAAGAACAACAAAGACTGCTTATCGAACAACAGCGAGCAGCAGAGGAGGCACGTTTGAAAGAGGTAAAAACAATTAATCCTTTTGACGTATATTGTTAACATTCAAATGTTTAAATTTAGGCCATTAGAGAAGCACAGAAACGTGAAGAAGAAGAAAGACAAAGGAAGGAGGAAGAACAGAGACTGAGAGTATTAAAGGAAGAAGCAGAAAGGAAAGCGAGAGAAGAAGCGGAACGGCAGAAAGCAGAGCTCCAAGAGAAACTTAAAAACGAAGAGAAAGAAAGAGAAGCTAGGCGAAAGAGGGTTGAAGCCATCATGTTAAGAACTAGAGGGAAAACTAACTCTGGTGCAGCTCCTCAGGTACTTTTTTAATATTCCAATATGTTCTTTTTTATTAAACCAATTTTTAGTCTGAAGAAAAGAATGAAGAAAATAAGTCTGAGAAAATGAATGGGTCCAAAATCGAATCGTATGAAAATAAAACGATCGACGAGAATATTAAGAGCAACGTAGAAACTAATAAATTGGAAGAAAGTAAGATAATTTTGACAGAGAATAAAATTCCTGTTACTGAAAATGGCCATAAAAATGAGAAAGATGTAGAAACTGTTAATAATCTGTAAGTGATAGATTTTTATAAACGAAACATATTTAACTGATTATAATTCTTTGTTACAGAATTCAATTGGATTCTCTTAAAAATGCAAATACAGTAATAGCTAACACGATTAATACAGACGATTCAATTAATTCGAACGATGGTTGGCAGGAAAATAACACAAAAGCTGGTAACTAATTAATTAACAGGAAATAAAATAATTCTTATAATTTTCTTTGTTTCAGACTTATTGATGTGAGTCTTCAGAAGGTAATTGTACTTTAGGTGCTTAATAAAATATGTTAACCGTTAATAATTTTCATATGTTCAACAGTGTGAGTCAATATTTATTGCAACTTTGTAATTGTAATTTTTATTTCGAACAAAGTTAAATAGTGGAAAGGTGCAATAATTCCAACAGTGTTGACATTTAATACATAATGATGTAATGTAATATCTTACGGACTGAAAATTATTGCGATTATAAAATCCTGATCAAATAACTTATTTTCTACTGTTCATGCTCGCCGCACTTCATATTCACTTAACTGATATTGCAAGTGCCTTTACTTCATTCATTTAAATTTGTTTACAACAGTATTATTTTGCCCATATATATGTGTATATTACATTATCAAATATTAGAAATTTATGCTGGTGGATAAAAATGTGCTTTAATATTATACTTGCTTACTTAGTGTATAGTGGTTGACAAAATAGTTTTTACGTATTTATTTATACATATACGTTTTGTAAATTATTCTGATTAAGTTTTAAAATCTTTGTTAGCTGCTGGTAATTTGGTAAAAAATATTGACATTTATGTGGATTGTTATTTATATATATATATATATACATATTTTAAATAATTTGACCTTTTGTATCACTGAACCGCCGCTCAAATTGCAGTAGCTAATACGGTTTTTTTTTTTTCCTTTCAATTTAGGAAAGTCTGTCAAAGAGCTAAGAATAAGCACTTCGTCAAGGTTTCACACTCGTGTTGTAAGCGTGCACTGAAAGAATGTATATTTGATCAGGATTTTAATTATGTACTATTCTTCCAGTAATAGGACTTTGACTTGACTAGTCATGTTGTATGTAAAATTCTTTTTGTAAATGCAAGTATTCAATTTTGAGGCTCTTATAAAAGCCTCACGATGATAGTGTGTCTTAATGTACGGTACTATTGGCATTCGTTCGATAATTTTCGAAACATCAAATAATGCACGTACTACATACTTGGAAGTAAAGGAAAAGGCAGTGATGTGCTGTGTAGATACATATTTATATAGATAACATTTATATATATAAATAAATATATATAAATGCACTGTTCACAACTAATGAAAATCGTAGGAGCGTCGACTTTTTCGCCAAATAGAAATTAATTGTCCCACTGAAATATAATTCAAATTGCAGATTGTAAATTAATGTTTTGTTATTCAGTTGCTTGTTCAAACAGTGCTTACTAAAATTAACGAATTTATTTATCAACTATTTTCATTTAATACATAAATGTTATGTTATTAATTGTTTTTGTTTTGTTATCCTAAGGCATTTCGTTTATTTCTGATATTTAAAATCCCATATTTCCCTTTGACCATAAATTATTACTAAAAGTTATTTTCCTAAATGGCAAAAATAATTATATTTTGTCATTTTAAAAACTTTTCTTAAAAGTCGTAGGCAATTGCTTAATTGGTAGCATTATTATAATTTCTATCAAAGAGACCTCCAGGACGCTAGCACCCCATCCAACGAATTTCGAAAAAAAAATGTGTGGATCTAATAGGTCACTAATTGGTCAGTATTGGTCAGGTGGTCCCGTTAATTGGTCAGCGATAGGAAAATAGTAAAAACAACTCGATTTTTTTGTATGAATATTCGATACTGCTGGCACCTCATCTAAAGTAAAATTAAAAAAAATCGATAGCAATCGATTTAGTTTTAGATGCTTTTAGTTGGTCAGTTATAATTATTATTTGGTCAGGCCTAGATAATTAGAAAAAAACAAGAAAATATATCTGTTTCTACAATACGCATGCGCAAACATTCTATGTTGCTTCTATGATCTATCAGCTGAAAGGATGGTCGATAAAAATTAAATTTTTGATTTTCGTAAAACAAATATGTGAATCTAAAAGCTCAGTAATAGACAAAGAATATGTAATAGACCACAATTAATCAGGTTATCGGTAAGCTCTTCCCATTAGATAGGCGACCTTGATTTTTAGTGAGATGAACTAAAGAATTACGACGCCGAAAGAGGCGCTAGCAGCGGAACGGCAATTTCTGATTGGCTTAGGACAATTTCAAATTGCTGAAATCAGCTGTTGTAGTAAACAACGGAAAACCACAAAACGAAGTTGTGCTAAAGTTGGTACTGATTGTAAGAAAAACGGTAAGTTAAAGTGAATTGTTACATACGTATATTATTAAGAAATTAAGAAGAAAGTAGCTGTGAACAGCGCATATGCCAGTATAAGCTGGAGTTGTAGATTTGTGTTAAGAAAAAGCAAGTTTTGTGAAATAGGTGTAAGAAACTTCAAAATAGTCTCCAACTGAGGATGACACCTTGGGTGTCGAAACGCGTTTTAGGTCTCTAAATGTTGTGTGGAATTTAGGGCTTCTTAGTTTTATTTTCTTCAAAATAATGATTGAATTCTCTTCATAGTGCCACTTTATGTAAAACTAATGTTTGTGTTTACAATAACAGCAGCAGAAGTGCAAATAAAACAATATAAAGTTGCAAAAAAGCGATATATTAAAAAAATTTTAAATTAGCAGTCAAATCATACAATCTTAATTAAGTCAAAACTGAATAATAAGATAGTGTTCCTTTAAGTACTATTAATTACGAAATCTTAATAGTAGTAAAAGACAGGTCAAAATATACGTAACACAATTAACAGAAGAGACAAGCATAATAAGTACTTTGAAGATGATTTTTGTTTAATTTTAACCACTCATTAACTAGCTTTTTCTTCCATGCTTTAGGTTAGCTATGTTGTCTTACATATTACTTCTTCAAAGATTAATTTACCTTATTAGTAACCACTCAATAATTTGTTTCTTCTCCTGTGCCATGTAGTAAGTTCTGTTATATGATGTTATATAATGTTCAATTATATGGACTACGGAGGATTATTCATAACTGATCCTAACCTGCTCGTAACTCAACCGCATGGCACCTGTCCATTTTGCAAAGCATTTATGAAATTTTTATACAAGCTGATTTTAGTTTAATTATGACCCTTCAATCGTTTGCTTTTACTTCTGAAATTCTTACATCAAAAGCGGAGTAAATACCACAACACTACTGTGAAGGCAAACAACCATAACACATATCTACAACTCCAGCTTATACTGGCATATGCGCTGTTCACAGCTACTTTCTTCTTAATTTCTTAATAATATACGTATGTAACAATTCACTTTAACTTACCGTTTTTCTTACAATCAGTACCAACTTTAGCACAACTTCGTTTTGTGGTTTTCCGTTGTTTACTACAACAGCTGATTTCAGCAATTTGAAATTGTCCTAAGCCAATCAGAAATTGCCGTTCCGCTGCTAGCGCCTCTTTCGGCGTCGTAATTCTTTAGTTCATCTCACTAAAAATCAAGGTCGCCTATCTAATGGGAAGAGCTTACCGATAACCTGATTAATTGTGGTCTATTACATATTCTTTGTCTATTACTGAGCTTTTAGATTCACATATTTGTTTTACGAAAATCAAAAATTTAATTTTTATCGACTATTCTATCAGCTGATAGATCATAGAAGCAACATAGAATGTTTGCGCATGCGTATTGTAGAAACAGATATATTTTCTTGTTTTTTTTCTAATTATCTAGGCCTGACCAAATAATAATTATAACTGACCAATTAAAAGCATCTAAAACTAAATCGATTGCTATCGAAATTTTTTAAGTTTACTTTAGATGAGGTGCCAGCGGTATCGAATATTCATACAAAAAAATCGAGTTGTTTTTACTATTTTCCTATCGCTGACCAATTAACGGGACCACCTGACCAATACTGACCAATTAGTGACCTATTAGATCCACACATTTTTTTTTCGAAATTCGTTGGATGGGGTGCTAGCGTCCTGGAGGTATCAAAGAGAGTCCATATGCAGTTTTATGTGCCACTAGAGCAACTGTTTAAATTGAAAATATGATGAAAACTACAGCTAGCTACATTTAATAATTTAAGTAATTAGAGAAAATCATGCTTCAGATGAAATATTTTATAATAAATTATGTATTACATTTTAAATAATTACAAATTAAATTATAATCTCCCGCTAAGCGTTTATAGCACCACCATATTGTTACAGTTCTGACACAAAAATCATAGAGAATTTACGAACCCTCAGTAGTAAAAAAGTGCTTTCTTGTTTTTTAGTACTCAAATTCTGATAGCAAGATTTATTTTGTTTTTCTTTTTAATTAGAACAAACTAAATAAGCATAACTGATATTTAATAATTTTTCAATTTGCCCTGTTTAGCGGTTATGGAGCCACTATCTAATAGAAATTATTTACGGCAAGTAAATGTCATTAATGTCACTCTTGCTTGTCGTTTCCATGTATGGCTTGTATGTTTGCTTTTTTACTTTGTGTATGGGTACGTATTTAGTTTTATATCTTGTTTATGTAATATTATCCCCTTAATTTTCTATAGATTAATCGATGGTTGAAAGCAGATTAATGTTTCTTTTTCTACATATAAATTAAAGAACACCCGCTAGTACTATTGTTGATGGTGCTCCCCTTTTTTGCTAACTTCTGAAGTCAATTAAGGTGAAAATTAATCATGAGTGAATTATAATTATTTCATTTTATCATTATTTTCTACATGTTTTTTTATTTCATATTTTACGTCTTGCTTATTTTATATTGCAGATTGCAGTATAGATTAATCCAAGGAAGAAAGCTTATTAAAGTTTTTTTCGTACTAAAAAATTCAGGAACATTCGCTAATGGTTTGCAGTTATACTATTCTCGGTGGTGCTCTCCTTTTCGTGTTCCGTTGACTTCTTAAGTTAATTAAGGTGAGAAAACATTATACAATTAATAGACTTAGTTTAAATAAAAATTAATCTTAAGTCAATAACAATTATTCTATTTTCTTGTTATTTTCTACATGTTAGCCCAATGATGAGCGCTCATTGAAGTTCATATCAGCCCTACTGGAACAATCAATTCAAGAGGAACAACTCATACAGTTCTTCCTACACTTTGTTTGCCGTTGAGTTCTGTACATTGAAGCACTGCATTAAGTGAGCGTATCTATTGTTAATGTACCTGTTTCAGATCTATGTTGAAGAAGACAAAGACCATTCCATAGTCAGAATATTTATTTTTTAAGTTACTTTGAAATTTCTATGTCATGTAAAGTGTTTGAAGAAATTAATAACAAATAAGACAAACACAAACTTTCACTTAAAATTTATTGTATTCTTGACAAATTCGTTTCAACCCACAGGGTCATCTTCAGAAGAAGAATTATCAATTATAAGATGACCCTGTGGGTTGAAGCGAATTTGTCATAATACAATAAATTTTAAGTGAAAGTATGTGTTTTATTTGTTATTAATTTCTTCAACATGTTGATCAACTTTCACATAGTAGAGGCCAACCCAATCAATTTTTTTTTATGTAACGTGTTATATTTTCAAAGACTAATTTCCTTTATAAAATGTTACACTAATAGGAATGTAAACTCTCCAAAATTGTTATAAATTCAATTTTTTGTGACTACTAACAGCTATTAATTTGGTTGGTTACGGCGGCTGTAAGGGGAGATGTGGGGCCACAGGTTTAGGTGTTTAGTTTCCGTTTTTTCTGTTTAACGAAACAATCAAATTTTAGTTTGGATCTATTAAACTAAATGTACAGTTGTGGCTTCTTTGCTCTGTCCATTTCTTTACTTAAATGAAAAAAGCCTGTCCCCGCAACTACCCTCTACCCTTGGAATTCTTGGAACGCTCTTAGTAGCTAAAGACCTGCACATATGTAAAAACTTTTAGCCTTAGATTAAACGATTTCTCAATTGTATGAAAAAATGATGTAAATATTCACCCCGTTTATTGTAATAAAGTATTATGTTAAGTGAAAAATAGTGTATGTGTTATTTTCCTTTGTAATATTCTATTATTTTGAAGGCTTTGTAGTTTATTCTGTAATTTTTTAAAATAGTTTTTAATAAATACGTAAAGATCAAAAGCTGCTTCAATTTCCTACAACAAATTATTTTATTTCGATACTACTACCGCCATCTAATGAGTAGAAGCTTTAATGTATTATAAATCAAATCCAAGTGCGCGCTAAAAATTTTATACCTCCTGATACTTATGTTCTCCTGGTACAAAATCGGAAATTTCGAACATTTTAAAGAACTTCGATATACAGGGGTCAATCAGGAAATAATTGGAAATTCGGAGAATTTAAATATTTCAATATTTTGTACCAGGAGAGCATAAGTAGTATAAGGTATATACGAAGGTTAATCAGGAAATAATTGGAAAATCGATTAATTTGAATTGAACCAACTTTTGTGGTAGTATTGAATGATTGAAATGAAAAACATAAATTAAGATTCAACATGTTTTTGTAAATAAAACACCGCATATAATAATAATATATTTATTTGTCATATATTAGATAACATGCTGCAATTTATAGAAAACGTTGTTTAATAACAGTTCATTCGGAAAATATCTAAGTTACACCGGAAATAAATAATAATTTGGTGACAAAAAAATTTATGGCCCTTCGAATAACCTGAACAAGCAAACGGTATCTATAATTGTACTATGAGATACAACAATATTTTTTTCAATTCAGTTACATAACCTTCCTAATTATATTAATACAAAAGCTGATACATTAATATGAATATAAACATAACGCCTAAACCTATGGCCCCCACGTCTATCCTATTGAATTTATAACTGGAAAGTTTGCATTCCTATTAATGTAACATTTTATAAAGGATTTTAGTTTTTGAAAGTTTAGCCACACTTCTTGGGATAGAAATGGCAGAATAACTTTAAAAAAATCTGACTATGGAATGGTCTTTTTCTTCTTCAACATAGATCTGAAACAGGTACGCTGATAATAGATGAGTTAACTAACTGGAGAATGCTTCAAAGTACAGAAGTCACAACAAAGTGTAGGAAAGACTGTATGCGTTGTTTCAAACTATTCTTTGCAGCCTTGAATCGATTGTTCCAGTAGGGCTGATATGAACTTCAATGAGCGCTCATCATTGGGCTAACATGTAGAAAATAACAAGAAAATAGAATAATTGTTATTGACTTAAGATTAATTTTTATTTAAACTAAGTCTATTAATTGTATAATGTTTTCTCACCTTAATTAACTTAAGAAGTCAACGGAACACGAAAAGGGGAGCACCTCCGAGAATAGTATAACTGCAAACCATTAGCGAATGTTCCTGAATTTTTTAATACGAAAAAAACTTTAATAAGCTTTCTTCCTTGGATTAATCTATACTGCAATCTGCAATATAAAATAAGCAAGACGTAAAATATGAAATAAAAACGTATTGAAGCTGAATTAAATTATGCAGCGAGGTTACACTGTCATTCTGCTATTCAAAAGTGGGGTGAGGGGGATGAGCATCAGATGGTAAATAGGTACATAACCTAACATATGTTGTAGGTTATATTGTAGCCGTTAAAAATAGTTGTTAAATTTTTTTTATTAAAAGAAATGTTTTTCGTGTTTGAAGTGCGGCAGATATATACATTTTAAATGGAGATTAGGCCGTAAGTGATGTAATTATTGTTCATATCGTTATATAATTTTTTTCGCTTCAGACACTGGAAAAAGATTTGGCTCTCTTTAAAGGGAGAGAGCCCCTATATAAAATCCGAAGATGTGAAAAATATTTTAGATATAACAGGAGAATATTTGTTAGATGGTATAACATTTTATAAAAGTCATTCACCTCAACTGTATATGAAATGGAAGTCTTTAACTGTAAAGGAAGCTAACAATGTGGTTGAGGCTTTTATAAAAAGTATTTCGTTAAATTTTGTAAGTAATTTATTTGTATGATTTGTGAGGATACTTGTTCTTATAAATTAATGTTACTATGTCAGTTTATTAATGTTTTTACAGAACATAAATGCAGATGCTGCATGGACTGTGTTTTGTAACTATTTAATGTATGAATATTATGGAAAATTTGAAGATATTGATGATAACTTTAGATCAGAAATGTTTCGACAAGGCTTACTTACTTCTGTTTGGAAATTTTATAATTCTGAACGAATGTTCCTTATTAAGATTATGCGCTACATTATAGAAAAAAGTAAAACAGATGATGTTTTCAAAAATGAATTTACAAATTTTATAAATGAAAAAACCACAATCGTAATACGTAGTTGTCTTTTAAAACAACTGAGTTTCTTAATTCAAGAAAGAACTGAATGCAACACAGGGAAATACTTGTTTTACGATGAATGGTTGCAAAGAAATTATAGAGAACAGCTTGAAATTATGGTCACTATATTGACAACAAGTTGTTGTGAAAAATTCAGCGATAATGATTTAAAAAGTTTATTTAATTTGTTTCAAAAACAGAATATTGGGGATACTAATTTAAAAGAAAAAAGAGATTCTGAAAATTTTAGTCTTTTGAGAAGTATAAAATGTGTACAAAATGCAATTATACTTGTAGCAGTTCAGGAGTGGTGGTATGTTTTCTTTTTTATAGAACATCGCCAAGATTTCTTAATTATTTTTTTCCATCAGGGGCGACGAGAAATTATGGTTACATTTGGAAGATTACTTAAAAGAAATGATTTCTTATGTTTACCAGGATACAGACTATGTAAATTTGAATTTAGTTTATTCTGTGCTGCTTGTAATTCTACAAAGTTCTACAAGCAGCCATGGATGGAAAATGGAAGAATATCAAAAATACTTGGAATTTGCAATCGAAAATAAAGTTTTTAGAGTTCTGTATTACGTCTTGTCTAATCCTGTTCTTCAGGTTTAACTCTATTTACTTACATATGTTAAAAAAATTAATTTATTTTAATTTTAGTGCCCCCTGGTTTTGCGAGAGTTGCGTAAAGCTTGCTGTTGTTACATGGAAGTAGTTTGTTTCTATTTTAACACAGATGATCTAATATACAAAGAAGATGCTTCTGTCCTAGTTCTTTGCGAGTTGTTGAAAGAACGTTATATCGTAGACGCGGTAATTGGGGAAACATTACCTGCCTTAAAAATTTTATATAAATGTGCTGTGAGAATGTTTCCTTTCGAGTTCGAGCCTTTAACGCACATTTCGAAAGCTATAGCAACGCATCCGGATTGCATTAAAAAAGTATATAAATGTTGAACTATTTAATTTTCGCTTCAAGATATTTTAAATTCCGTAATATTTGTAGGTAATGCAAGATTTAGAAAATTTAGGGGGTTTCACAGAAATATATTCCACAACAAAAAGCGAAGAAGAAATGCATGTTCTATCAAACGTATATCGACCATTTGATAATGACACTTTAGTAATTGATAGTGGAACTCCTGTTACCATCTGGAAGAGTCTACAAGGAAGTTATGTCACTTTCAAAGTCAAATACAGTTATTTTGTTATTCTTCAAAGATATTTGGAACTATTTGTAAGGAATCTAGAGCAACAAAGCTCCGTCAATCCGCAGCTTTTAGATAAAATAGTTTTGGGGTTTGAACTTTTTATAGATTTAGCAAACTATGATTTGAAGTGTACAGTTGAAAATTTCAACATTGGAGGTTGTCTTACGTACATTAATCAGATAGTAATTAACAGTTGGAAACATGCCTATGACGACCCACTTGTCGTTAAGCTTTGTTTTAAGCTCTGTCTAGTTCTTACGAAATACAAAAGTAAAGAGACAATTGAATTTTTAATCGAACGTAATTACTTGCCAAAACCTGCTTTTAAAAGTAACACTCTAATTGAATTATTAACCAGTAATTTATATCAACAAGCAAAAGTGACAAAAGCTATTTTTAAAGGAAATTTCGCTTTGGATGTTATTGAGATGGTGGAACTGTATGTAGATTTTGTACAACTTATTGTTAATGTAAGAGGATAAGAATAGTTGAATTTAAAATCGTTTTGAATATCACGTTCTTTTTTTTGTTAGACGAAATATTCAGAAGGAATGGAAGCAACTGGTTTAGTTTTTGTACTTATTCACATTTATCCTAAGTTGACGGCTACAAACTTCGAGGGAAATTGGAAATTTTTGCAAGTTATCAACAAATGTTTGAAATTACTTATATTTATTTTAGAAGAAAATTTAAGACCCCAAAAAGAAAGAAATTCTTTTTATGATAATCTCGTTCAAGTTATGATGGAGTCGGATACGATGTTAAAATCGATTGTGCGTATTTATGCAGTCGGTAATACTGTTGTACAAGAAGAAATGGAAAAGGAAACTAACTGGGAGGATGGCCAAAGTGTCATCTATCTCGCATGCATTAAAAATTCTTTAATTGCAACGAAGCTTCTCCTTACATCGTTAAACACAAACTATGACGAAGATCGGCAAAGAGCAATAACGCGGAAAATGTGTCAAATTCAATACCAGAAAAATAATATTGTGAAAATTCTATCTACATTCCTGAACTATTCGTTCGATATAACCATTCCAAAAATTGTTTGCAGGATTATTCACTGTCTTACTCAGGTGTATACTTATAAATTTAGTTATTATTTAAAACTAACAAACATGCTTTTAGAATCGAAAGTTACTTGTCTACGCAATGTTCGAAGCAGATCATCATCAAGTAAACGCAATGTTTCTGGATAGATTAAGAGATCCGTTGTACGACGAAGATACCAAAGTTGCAATCGTTGAGCTTGTCGCAACTTGTGTGGAAACGCAATTTGGGATGACTGCAGCTTTTTTTAACATATTCGATGTCCAAAGACAAAATAAAACTAAAGACAAATCACATCCTCAAGAGTATGGAGAGCACATAGCTAACTTTATGATAGAGTATCTCAATAACATTAAAAATGTAGGTTTACGTCTCGACATTGCAGTTAGTATGCTTAATAACATATTTTTGTTGCAGTCCTTCATATATTTAAATAACCCTTTACAAAGCGCGATATTACACCTGTTTTACAAATTGTGGGTTAATAAAAAATCGTATTTGATATCGTCTATAACTCAGAAAGAGGAATTTTGGTCTTTACTGATAGATCCTTTGTTTCACGATTTCAAATTTAACGCGGAGACTTACATGATAATATTCGCGATAATAACAGTAGAATTGTATACCTGGAGGACTACTACTGAAAACAATATAGAAGCGAAAGAGACTGCAAACGACATGAGCATTTCTACCGTGTGTTCCGACGAATTTCGAAAATTTGAAGAGGATGACGCATTAAAATTAAAAGCAAGAGAGAACCTAAAAAAGGAAATAACAAAGTTGCTCACCTACAAGAATAGTTACGTTGAGAAGTGGATAATATTCATGCAATCAACAATTGAAAGTAAAACAAAACTTGGCGACGATGTTGACATATTGTCTTTGCTCAGGGTATGGAAAAATTTTCTGATTATGACCAAAAAGATTATTCCTGATGTATTAAATCAGCAACCTAAAACAATTGAATTAATCAAAACGGATTGTTTAAATGGATTGCTACATTATCTTACTAATAATCCTGGAGACTCAAGGATTTTAAACGACTATACGGAGCTTTTATTACTTATGGTTTCACATCACTCATTTAGTAGTGAATCTAACATACATGACGACTTTGAAAAAATGATTAAAATACTTGGCTGTTTTGCCAATTACTACGCAGATATAAAAAAATCGGTGAAAGAATCGATATTAACTATTCTATGCCACGTAATAGAACAGAATTCGTTGTTTCTTGCGACGAATCCTACAAATACTGCAAAATTATTGAATATATTTTGTAGGCTATTTAATTTTGAATATGAAAATTTAATGATTGACTTAACAACATCTAAACCAGATAAAGAAATAAAACAAGTCGAAGTTGGTCAGGAGAAACATGTCGCTTGGAACTTGCTTATTTCTATTATAAACAAGTTTTTAAATCTTGAAAATATTGATGAGCATTTGTATTACTTTAAAAATTTTCAAATTTTGCCATGTCTTCTTAATTCAATAAAATACTTTATAAACGATTGCGATCTGCTAAAACTTGCTAAAGTCACCGTAAAGTGCTTGGTCAATTACGCGCAGTCTCCAGTGGCTGAACATTTTCTAATATTAGATTTAAATAACTTTTACGAGTCAGTTCGGCCTCCCAAACAATATATAAATATTGCCATCAAACCTTCGGTAAGTATTAAATATTAGTGATACACAAATAAACGAATCGAAATTATTTTCTAGACAGACGACGTTCCATGGTATTTAAAGGAATTTTGGATCATTTATGCATTTCTTCTGAATTTATTTCACATTTTACAAGTCAAATTTGGTTTCTTAATGTTAGAATACAGTTTATCTTTCACGCACTTGTATGACGACATACTCAAGTATTTGGCAGGTTTAGTAAAATTAACGACTGATACTACAGCACTACAATTAACATGTTCGTCTCTCAAATTCTTTGAGGCAATATTCCAATTTAAAGGGAAATGGTGGGCTGAAAATGAGCAGTCTTTTAACTCTATACTTGTAAGACGTATAACTACTTTCGTACAAGATTTTTTATTGTTAATGTACTAAATTTATAGAATTCAATCAAGGAAACGCTTAATATAAGCGTTGGCGTCATTTTAAGGCCAAATATTCTAGTTTTCAAGGCAGAAGGGAACCAGTATCTTAAATTTAATAAAATAGAAACCGTTCCTGAGGACGAACTTATCAAACTGGTCGATATGTAATATTTTTTATACAGTATAATATATAAACTAATAACTCATAACTTATAGGCATATTCAAATAATTTCTTGGTGTCTGCGGTGTCTTTTAAAGTGTAGTCCTGATTTGTTCGACATTTTACATCCTATTAAAACTCGTAGCATATTTTTTGATTTGGTGGAACATGACTACAGAGTTCCAAAATTAATTCTTGAGAATCCTCAAAGTCTAAACTATGGAACTCTTTTTTGTACCATGCACTTCTTGTGCAAAACTTTAACACAGGTAACGTTAATTTGCCTTATCATTTGTCTGTCCACACTCATTTTTTAATTTTAGATAGCACAGCACAGCAATAATTTCATAATACTTCGCAAAAAAAGAGTTGCAAGGTTTAAAGGATTTGATATCTTTGGAAGCGACAACGAAACGTCTTTAGCAGATTTCAGGAGGGATGATAAGGACAATAATTTAGAATCAAGAGATGCATATTTTGGGAGAGATGCAGGTGAACTTTTCCTGTCACCTGAAGCTCTTCAGGCCACACAAAGATTTGCAACATCTGGAGTTTGTGGCATGTCTGTTCCCTGGTTGGTCTCTCTAGATTCCAAACTGGTCGCTCACACATTAGAACTGTTAACTACTTTTTTGGCTCAGCAGATATTCATTTCGTTGCAAAATCCTATTGAATTAGATCGCCAGCAGTTACAATTTATTAAAAGGGAACTTTGTTCAGAACTACAGTTTTTCCACGACTTTATAAGAAAACGCGTTACTTTTTTGTATGATTATACTATACAGGGCAGTCATGTATTTAGGTCGTTTGCCGGAAAATCTTGGAACGAAATTGAAAAAATCATGCCACACTTGTACGCTCCACACTCAAGATACTGGGGTGTTCGGAAAATGGAACGCGGGAATATTGTAAGTGTTTATTCAAAATTAATGACCGAAGATACGCAGAATAAAAATGATGACGTCGTTCCCTTTCTTGTCGAAGAAGACTATTTATTGTTTACTTCTCATTGGTTTATAAACATGTGCTCGCTAACTCACTGAACGTATATTGTGCCGATAATAAACTGTTTTGTAACATTTAAAATTAAATAAATACATAAATTTAATTAATATATTTTTTTCTATTCTTTCACAAATTTGGGTACCCTTTCCATATTAATAACCAACTAGAAAACAATTTCTTTATTGGAATGTTAGCAAAAATATTATTAAATAATAAAAGTATAGTCTGTTTAGGAAGCACATTTAAAATTACCTGGGTACACAGATAACATTTATCTTTATAATAAATAATAATTAAAAGAACTGATAATTATGACCGTTAAATAAAAAGAAATGATGTTTAATAAATAGTTTAGCTGGCTATAGTTGCTTAAATATGTCCACATATATTCTACATATAGTACATGTATGTACGTTCATTATTTATTAGATAAAGACGTAATAATAATTTATAAGTATGACTAGGAAGAGATACGTAATGATAAGTACGAAAAAGTAAATAAGGCACTACACATCATTTAAATTAAAACAAAATCAACAAATTCTTTTCAAAAAAGCACGCCCAACTAGAAACTGATATTTTTGTCATTTAGCACATTTTAATTTTCTTTTGTTCCGTTTTGTCTTTTATTTTCTTACATAAATATATATAACTACGAACACGCATGACTGTTCAAATTTATTTTAATTTTTTTTTTATAAATATATAAAGTATTTAGCAGTCTCTACGTGTCACGATTTTTCAATTTTCAGTAATCTCACAATCAATTACACTATCCAACTTTTAATATACTACAAATTAAAATTTAGAAACTCAACCTTCCTCTAGTTTTTTTTTGCATATTTTAGCCTCGTTTAATTTAACAATTCCCATAATCAATTTTAGTTGTTTAAATGTAATCAAGTTTAAAATGATAACGATAGAATGAATATAGAAAAAATATTACTATTATCTATATAAAATCGTTTTTTTTATGGTGCTGATTATATTTTTTGTGCTTCAACAAAATTTAAAATTATTCAATTAAAACCGATATTTTGAACTGAATCAGAACCAAGGATGGAATGTTACAATTAGAGAGAAAAAAGAGAATACTGTTTCGTTTTTCATGATTAAAAAAACAAAAATTTTGATTGATCCTTACTCAGGAAGCCTAATTAATCCCTACATTCATATATTTTTTAGATTTTTTGTGTTCTTAACTTACATAGTGATTAAAGAAAAAAATATCATCTTAATATACGTTAATTTTTATGTTGATTGACTGCAACATTTTCCAAATATGGGTTATCTGATCATGTGCCGGAATTCATCCAGCTCATAAATACTAGTGGATAACCTTTCAAATGAAATTAAAAAAAAGATGACTACAGCAAAAAAAGAAAAAATAAAATGATTTGTTCTTTACCTTCCAAGTGCGTTGACAAGAGAAACAATTTCTATTCTCTTCAGTTGAAACTGGTTTTCACTAGTTTCTGTTTTGTAGTCAAATTGTCCAGAAAAAAGGATTTTTAAGGCTGTTCCAAGACCTTGTGTCTAAAAAAATAAACAATTTAAAACTAAATAAAACAAACGAAGAAATGCGTATTTATGTACCTGTAATTTGCCCCAAAGTTTACATTTATCACATCCTACACAGTCCATAATTTTTGTGATGTTTCTAAAATGCTGCTTAAATTCGTACTTGAGTTTGTCAGCTTCCCTGCCACCATTGAACATTATACTTTCATTGAAGTGGTGAGGAAATTGCCCGACTACATTTAACAGGTCTTTAACAGCTAGCTGAGTGTCCCAATCTTGTGTTTCATTGCCTAAAAATCCATGTCATTGTTTCCATCCTAAAATGTAACCTCTTTCAAGAGGAAGGACGTAAGGACGTCAAGGAAGGGCTCATGGAGACAGGTATGAAAAATTTTCTTACCTGTATAGTACTCTTCTCTCTCCAAGTATGAAGATGCCTTAGCTAAAGCTCTCAATTCTAATAGGTATACAAAATATAAATTTCGTAGCCAGTAAGGTCCTTCACCATCGGTGTTTTCAGGATCAAACCGGCGTATAAATTCTTTTATATTTGGACCCCATTCTCCTTCAGGATTTGTTAAACCTAAAAAAAATAATTATTAACATTACTTTTTACGATGTGTTTGTAAATATAGTGCATACTTATTCCACGTTGGTCAGAAAGGAGATATTTTGCACACAAATGGATATTAATACTAGTATGAAGACCAGAAATTGCCCTATAAAAAGCCCTTTGTTCTAAACACATGCCGTTTAGCATATGACTTGTTATGTAAGGTATTAAAGTTTTTGCAGGTCTAAAAATAAATTTTTAGTAAACATGTATTGGAAAGCATTCTATTACATTTAACCTGAAGCAGTTTTCCAAGTATATGCTGTTCCATATCCTATGAGCTGATCTCCCTTTATAACCCGTGAACCTTTCAGGATTTAACAATAAATCTACATATTCAGCATCATTATCGCTTTCATTTATATCACAAAAATTATCCTGAGCCTCATCATAAGCCTTCCATAAGGCAAACTCTTCATGGGCTTTTGCACTTAATGTCTTATTTAGAAAGCCCAGTTCACTGTTATGGTCACATTCTGCTACTTCTTTATACTGAAAACAAATTATTTGTATTTAACAAATACAAATTTTTGACTTGCTTTCCGCATTTAAAATGATTATTAATTAGATATTACTTATCAACTTCTTATCCATGACAGAAAAGTATTTGTAAAGGTGCAAAAAGAGATAAGCTAATAATGAAGCAAAACAGATACAGTCAATAATAACTGTTACTAAAGCATATTAAAAAACATACAGTTACTCAAAAAACAATTCCAATTTTTATATATTAAATGTTTTTACAATTCTATTTATCAACGCGAATTAAAAAAAATAATAATTTTCTTTTTGCATGATTTAATATGATAGACCCAAATTCTAATACTTTTAATTTTTTAATGTCTTTTTTCCAAAAATGCAATATTTTTTGTACATGAATTATCCAAAAAATGTACTTATTATGTATGTTATAAAATTACCTTATCAGCAGGTAACTCTTGACTTAAAGGAGTGACTACTGGATTTCCTTTGAGTCCTGCCGGTATTTTATTGTCATCGCATGCTTCCACATGGCAATACTTCATAGCACACTGACTGTCATCTGCCCAAAAGGGGCATGGTTGCTTTAAATTGACTTTATAAAATCTAAAGTAATCTTTTGTTAACAAGCTTCTCAATCTAGGATATACTTTTACATTGTTAAAATGATCTACTGTATCAACATTGCACGAACAATCATCTATTCGGCCTTTCAACTGAAAATACAATAATTAATTGAAAAAAAATGTCGCGTGAACTTAATGTGACGTTTAAAATACCTGACAAAAGCAATGATCATCTTCAGTTGGTCCAAAGTAAGCAAGCGTACTGCTTATCCCAAACAAAAGATAAAATAACTGTGATATCTTCTTAGAGTGCAGCATTCCTTATATTATAATTTGTAGTGTTACATACTCTTAATAATCGATTTCTGTCATAAAAATTTCAAAACCCATATCCTTATATAAAAAACATACGTGATAACCATCACATGCGAGTATTTCGGAAATTACAAATGCAAAGTACACGTATCGGACGTTGATTGCTCTTCCACAACTTAATAAATATTATTTTTTCTCATCCTTCTGTCAATTCATGTCATTGTTGTACAATAACAGCGATCATAGATAAGGTAATAGACACTCATAGATAAAATAAATAACTGATCTAGATTCCTCAAAAATACTTTTTATACAGAAAAACTAACTAATTCGTGCTCCTATAAATATACATTATTTATATAAATAACAAATGTTTTATTCTTTATTTCAGTTGGATGAACTATAATAGTAGTAACAACGTTTTAGGTATTTGTATGAGGAGTAACTTAATGATTGCTACCTACACGATTACCATAGATTTATAAAACAATAAATGAAAAGATCATTGAACAATTTAGGCGCAATTTTCAAACAAAATAAAAAAAAATAGAACTCAAAGAATTGGTTAAAAAAAGATGTATTATTTTATTAAAACGTTTTTTTTCTTCGTTTTACACGTCAAACGTAAGATGTTCCTTAATTCTAATTCGTCATTATTTCCTAATTTTGAAATCACTAAAAATCGAAGTAGATAAGGAAACACATCGTAAATAAAAAAATTATAATAAAAACCAAATAACGATCTTTACAGCGATACTTAAAAATAAAATTAAGAACGTTATTTTTATTATCAATTGTACTAAAGGAAAAGTACTCAAAAACTGTGAAGCAACAAAAAGAGAAAACATATAAGTAAAATTAATTATGTAAAATAAGCGTATTCTTTATTATTGTAATATTATTTAAATTAATAGAACGAACTTAAGGAGTATGTACTTATGTACTACATATTAGTTGACTCCTAAATGTTCTTTGTAACATCAATCAATAAATTGAAATAAATGAGTATAAAATAAATATGGGAATAGACTTTCACAATTTTTATGGGATAAAATAGCAGCATCTCACATTACACAATTTCTAATGTCATGTATAAATCGCACGGCCGTCATATAAGAAAAATCATTAAAATTACATTACAAAAAAGTAATAATAATTCATAAAACGTATACGATCATACACGTGGACGATAATTGAAAGGAATAATTTCCGTAACGTCCCCTACGGTATAAATTATTTAAATATACTTAAAAAACAGTCTAATGAGATTGATTAATCAATCACAAATTACATAATTATTAATAATGGCTTATAAACATAGATTAAAAAAGAAAATGTTGTCGTCACGTTCATGATAGATAGCTAATCAAGTACGTTTCCTTTTTTATAATTTTTTTAAATGCTGCCATCACGCATCTAAATTAATTATGTACAAAAAATATGGGAAATGAAAATAAATACCTATTACTAAAATTTGATCGTTCGTCAATAAAAAATTGCCATACAATTACAACAAACGAACAGCAAATTAATCATTCCAGTGCTATTTACAACGAAGTTGAAATATAAATTAAGTTCGCTTACAAATATTATTATCTATCAATAAATCACCAGTAACACGTAAGTGCTAATAAGTATTAAGTCGGTCGCTTATTTTTTTTATGTTAAACCTGACGGTGTCTTAAAACAATTGTTGGCATTTCGGATATTGCTACATTATTACCGGGAGTCATATAATCTCCAATCATTAGATTCGGACTTACCGGATAATTTGTCATTACTATCGGCTGCTAAAATATTAATTATGATTAGTTCATAAATTTTTATACATTCAATTTTGTTTTCGCAGAAGTCAAGGAAGAAATTTAATATTTTTTGTACTATAATTTCAAAATTACAATGTCAGGAATTCCCCAAAAACACGTACATATACACAAATGCTTTTGTTTAAAATTAAATTTCTGTTCAGGCATTACATATGAAGTTTAAAAAATTGCACTTGAAATGCTCCATCAGAATTAACAAAAAAATAAGACTTAATTAAATATTTCTAATTGAAGAAAAGCAAATTTTAAATAATGATATCATTATAAATCATACATTTTGTTTATATAGCAGAGAATGACATTATTTAAATACGTAATTAATTAATTTTGATGAAGTATTAAAACAGGTCAGATATTTGTTTTATTATTCGGGACCAATGTACCATTTCAAAAAGGGAAAATGTATCGTTTTCTGCGAATTCGTATAAATTGAATATATTATTATTACCTGAGGAGCATTTGATGTGGAGAATAAAGAGGGTGAAATAGCTCCACCAATAAGTTGAGCAGTATGTGTAGATGTTGGACTTGCGGCTACTCGTCCTCTTCCTGTGCTTGAAATGCAACCTGGATGAATATTCGGTTGTTCTCCCTCTAAAGAAAAAAAAAGCAGAAACCATTAAAGTTAGCAAACAATTTTTATTTATACAAATACATACCCAATGCCATCAAGTTGTTATTTAAAGTTGTACTAATAGCAGTCTGTGTAGTATCCATTGAAACTTCTCCCAACCCATTTACTTGCATTCCATTCACCATATTAACAGCTAAAAATAAAAAACTGTACGTAATAATAATTTAAATTATACTAATTGTAACTGTTTTTGATTTTGAAGGATTATTGTTAGCTAGCATCTACATAATTATCAATAATCCTTCAAGACAAGAGTCTATACAATGAAGTTCACCATTTCTAGCACACTGAGCATCAAGCTGATTCCAATAATTTTCACTAGGGGATATACTCGACACTCCAGGAGGTGGCTGTACAGGGGCTCCAGTATAGCGAAAATACGGATTCTTAAGATCCAACGTGTTGGTTGAACATTGTGTGGTGCCCTCTAAATTAAGTTCAATAGTCACATCGTAGCTTTGCCTGAAAAAATATTATATGACGTAAATCATAAATGCTGCAGTTTTTTATGATGCCCCCAACCTTTTGTTGGCTACCAGAAGGACTCTTCCTGTCATTAGCTGTCCTTGCTTGACCAAAAGAGGTTGCTCCAGCAAACACCGTACCTGATACCAATGAGTCAATGGTTCTGTTGGACCAGTACTCAACCACAAAGTTTGTTGGGAACCCATAAAGGCTACATCAAACCAAAATGCTAGTCCATGGCAAGATCCTGATTCTAATAAGTGAAATTCTAGTGGAATATCTGAAAATAATTGATTGTTGTATTGAAAATATTGTCAATAAATCAATATTTTGCTCAAATTTACCTATAGTATGTAAGTCTGTTTCCTCTGCCTCTAAGAAATCTACCGTGTGTCGCACCGATTTACTCATACATATGCGAATATCAAAAGTATCTACTATAGGTTGCCTAAAATATTCTTTCACAGCACAACTCTGTATTGCTGACAAATTAACGCCATGGAAGCACGTTTGAAACCTGAAAAAGGACAATAATTATCTGTGTCTTTAATATTGGCTTTCAACTAACCAAAAATTGGCTTTACTAAACTGCTCCATAAACAAAGCGTCATCTGTAAATGGGGCAACATGTAAATCGCCGCGAGTTGGGTACATTTTACCCATAGGATTGAGCCATTTTTTTGCATGCAGATAGGTCTCCAACATTCTTTCATTGTACAGCATGTAACCCATGGGTTCAGAAATAATTACATCTACTTTTTCAGGAAGATCCACTTCCTCAATTTTACCCGGTATTACTTTTATGACATCCTCCAAATTATTAGCAGATACTAATTTCTATAAAAAAACAACCAATAAAAAGCAAATTGCGGTAACAATGTCATTTTACTTGTGCAAAATGGGCCATTGTGGATGCTTCAACAGCATAGATTCTTTTGGCTCCTGCTTGAGCAGCAAAAAAGGATAAGATACCAGAACCAGCGCCAACATCCAAGACTACCTTGTCCTAAAACAAAGACTATATATAAGACTTGAAGATGTACCAAACAACAAAACAGATTTACCTTGAAATCATTCAAATTACTTAATATAGCCCTCTGATATGTGTATGTCCGCACGAAATCTTGCAACATATTCTGTTGTTGGGATAGGTAGCCATAAAACTGGAAATATTGAGTAGCTGAAGTATCTTCGGTTCTGACTGAGAAGACAGAAGCCCCTTTTCCATTTCGCACTTTAGTTACAGATATCATAAAATTTCTAAAATCTAATTTAGAACATAGTAAAAACAACAAAATATTTTATGTAAAATAGAGTACCATTCTCATTTTCAAATCTAATGTATATAGATTCTCCATCAATTGTAAAAACGTAAGCCTTTTTCCCAATTCGACAACACTCTGTACTTGAAGTAACCAAAAACTCATTAAGCACCGCATTTGTTTCTGAAACAAAATCCGCAACTTCAAACAGCACGCACTTGTAAGTTCAAAGAAGCGAAAAAATAATTTTTCTTTTGTTTTAACAACTGCTAAATTTCATTTTTCAAGAAATTAAAAAATTGAAATGTGAAATTATTCACATAACCATTACCATCTTACATTGCAAACAACAAAGATTTAACAAAAAAAAAACGGGGGAAATGAAAAGAACGGCATCTTTCTATAACGTACCGTCAAATATAATTATATTTAGCCCTTGAGGATCATATTCAACTTTTAATTGAACGGGTTTATTAAATTTAGAAGTTAAATCGTTTCCCTGAGTAAAATTAAAAACCTCCACAAACCAACTCTCAACCGCCATTTTTAACAACTGGATCATAGATCTAAACATCTGAAAATTATAGGGAAGGGGTTTCCACAGAATAATAATAAACTTAACCATATTAAAATTAGATGCTTTCATTGTATATAAGATATAAGCAAATTCTATTCATTCACCTTTAAGTTAAAAATTTTCATTTTCAGATACGAAAAATATTTTTTAAATAAGATTCGTGTGCATCGACGACTAAAAAAAGAAAACAAAAACAGTACCAAACAATCCGACAGTTCATCACTGAAGTTAGCAACAGTACATTACATTGAACTCAATTATAATATAGAAAAAGTGAGTAGGTAACTATAGAATTCGAAAAGTAAATGAAATTGTAAAGGAATCAAATTACATTAAATTTATGATTGAACAAAGTAAAAATATGAACAAAAAAAAGAAACAATAATTCGTATCGTTAAAATTTAATGATTTGTAAACCGTGTATATAACATAACAAATAGTTAAAGTTAATTTAAGGTAAAAAGTAAGATGGTACTTATATATAATATAATCTTTCTTAATATATCTATAAAAAAATATCACGTTTAGCTCGTGGAGAAATGATATTTGGTTGATATTGGGTACTACTCCTTTGCAATTCTTTTCTTACATTCCTCTAAGTACATATAAAAGAATCGTTATAAGACAAAAAAATTAAAAAAAAGAAGAAAAATACCTTTCCATAGTCCTTTTTGTCTTTTCGGTTTTGAACCCTTTTCTGTGCTTCCCTGGCCTGGTTAACGAGATCTATTGGTACTGTCCAAAGACTGTCCCCATACTTCAATAACATTTCCATTATGCAACAACATACTGCTGCATCGTTTATATGTTTTTCAATATCCTCTTTAAGGACATTTTTGATCTGAATTTTACTCTCTTTTGGTAGTAACAACTTTGGCGGGAAAAATGAGGGGGCTGCTACCATAGCAACGTTATGTAAGCTCATATGATTCTCCTTTTCGTGTTTAATAACGTTAATCAAGAAATTTAATAATAAACGAAATGTATTTCGATGTTCAACTGGCAAAAGGAGGATTAATATGTTCAGGGCTTTAAATTGAGCATGCTTCGGTAATACTGCTGAAAAAAAGAACGTTAGGCAATTGTTCAGTTAATAATAAAAATAAAGACAATTACAATTGCACTTGTAAAACATATCGAAAAGTTCCATTGTAAAAATTGGATCTGGTAGATCTCTAAGTAACTTTTTTAGAACACCAACTATTTCGTGAGAGGTAGCTTGTTGAAGTAAGTTTTCTATATACTGTTTATTTTCGTAAAATTTTGATTCTATTTCAGCACACAATTTTTCCAATTTTTGTTTTTGTCCACCTATTCGTAAAATTCCGTCTTCTTTTAAACTTCTAGTTAATAGGTGATTTATTATAATCTTAAATATTTCTGGCACCATTGAAATATCTGTAGTCCTTGGCATGTCCCTCATAATTAACGTCGATAAATTAACTCCGAAGACATTTCCTCCTATAATTATTTTTTTTTAAGTTTTAATAATAAAGAAATAAATTTATACTGACGCTTATTTTTTATGTTAGCTTTTCTTTTAATTATAGTAGTATTGCATTGGTCAAATAAGGCAGTAACTTCTACCCAAAGGAATGGTCTCAAATATTGATATTCACTTTCAGAAATGTCGTCTATACTGAGATTTTCTATGTGAACATCGTCCTGGCTTCTCCAAGCCTAAAATATACTTGTAGTATGTATTTGTACTTTAAATTCCTAATCAAGTACCTTTAAACCGTTAGAGTTTTCACCACTTTTTTGAATAAAACTTTCAAAACTTAATATTTTGTCACTTATCTTAACTATATTACTATTACTGGTATTATCAGAAATGCTTTTACTGTAATTTGAATTAGTGGAATTGTTTCTATAAAAGAAAAATATTTAAACTATTGACAGATTTCATAATTTCGTAATAGCGAACGTTTTAGAATTATCGCTTTTTAACATCTCATTTTCTTGACTTGTACTACCCCTTTCTTTATGAACATTTGATACAAAACTAGACTCCTGAATTGGATGGTATCCTTTTAATACTACGGTATCAGATAACAATCGAGCAATGTCTCCCTTATCATATTTAGCATTCGTTGTAAATCCTTTACTTTGGAGTTGATCATCTGCAGACCATTTTGATTTATTTCTTAATGGAAAGTTGCTAGAATCGTGGGAACTATATGTGAAACAAAAATCATTAAATTTAATTTTTTTGCTTTGAAAATTTGGATTAACAATTATGAGAAATTAAATTTACAACTCACATGTATGGTAAAGAACTAGACTGCTGTTCATTAAGATTTATATCACCTGTGTCATTAGAGGAATCTAAAAAGTGAATTCCTTCATCATTAGTTTTTGCATCTGTGCCAGAAGTCTACAAAAATGGAATTGGAATATGTTTCAATTGTTTTTAAACTTGTTTTACCTCAACATTCCACGTTACATCTCTAACATCTTGCCTTTGTTTTTGTCTTGGTTGATGACTCCTCAAAGTCTTATTTAATGTTTGGACCCGTGATTTTATAGTTTGTACTTGTTTCAGAGTCAAATTTCTTTGACTTACAGTGGCATTTACAACACTTTCACTTATTTCACAACCTTGTTGATATATCTCCGATAAATTCGATAATCCTACCTTCTGGAGGAAATCAGCAGCTTGTTCGATTTCTAAGAGAACACAGATTACATAACAACTTTATTTGTTAATGACTTTTATTGTTGCTTGAAGGTTGTTTTGTTTAATTTTGTATAATGCTTACCATCCAAAACAACTTGTTCTTCTTCAAAATACTCCACATCTTGCTGAATATCTTTAACTTCATTAAGAAATAAATTTATGGCTTCTGAATCGATTTTTTTGGAATATTCCATTATAAAACAATGAAATTGTTAAAATACGTTTCAGATTAAACCATCTGCACTAAAAGAAATGTTAAGAGTTATACTTGCATAAAAAGTTATTTGAAAAGAGCACACGCACTAAATAAAAAAGGGCGAATAATTAATTAATATTGCCACATAATATCGTTCACCTGTTTAAAACGAATACAAAAATTGAAACCTGTTCAATAATCAAATTACACAATAAAAATGCCTATTAATTTATTATTTTATTAATCAATGATAATATTCTTGTTTTCTTTATCCGACATCTGATAAACTTAACTATTTAGGCATGCTCTTAGTATAAAATCTACTGACATCAATAAAAAGGTAGAATGCTTACACATTAATTTACGGCTGACATATAAGAAAAAGTAGAAAATACAGTCGGACTTCATTGAAAATGCAACAAAATTAAAATATGACACTAATTTAACAAGATATACATTTAATCACTTTAAAAAGAAATGGAAATATTTAAATAAATTTCATGTACACAAAATGATGTTATTAAAATATAAATTAAATTCGTTATTAAGGTTTAGGTATATAAGAAAATAAAATAAAAGATATATTTTATTGGTATAATATGCATGTGTTTCGCGTTAAAAAGAAATAGAAAAACTTTAAATTTCTCATTATTGAATTAAATTGTTTGAATTATAGTGAAGTAATAAATAAACAGGATGTAAATTTTTAATAAACTTTTATATAAGTGTCGTATATTTATATGCATTGCATTATTTAGGTAGTTATGTGGTTATCGTATCAGGGATGATATTATCAAAATATAAATATTTTCTGAAATAAACAACGTAATTTCTCTATATTAACAAATATTTGTCAATTATATGAATAAATTTGTTTATTTTCAAAGGATTTGTCTTTATATAGTACTTCAAGTAACATTACAGCAACAGATGTTATTATTGTTTATGTACTTAGTTATTTAATTTAAATATTAGAAAGTAGTGTATATTTGTAATTTTATTTACTTATCATTATTAATTCATTTTTTATTTTACCTATACAGATGTATTATTTAGGCTATTTGGTTATAAATTGAATCCGTTTCTTTTATTTTTACTGAAATAAATATATTTTTTTTAATCTTATCTATGTATATTTTCTTTTTATTATATTTGAACGATTTTGAAGGTTCCTTACAGACGAATGAAATGAAATTTGGTGCACATACATAGTTCTGTAACAGAAATACTGATGTGGGTCATTTTTGAGGGGCAAATTAAAAAAATATCGTGTAACATATCAAATGAAAATGCTAGTTGTAAGGATCTCAAATATATATTTTTCATAATTTTAAAATAAATACTTTTAATGTATTTTAAAAAAAATAATTAAACCCGACCATTCTCCCTACTCATCTCCGAATCTATCGAACTTAACACTGAAAAATTACAATAAATATAGTTTTTTGTTTATATATTACAGGAAAAGAGTACAAGAAGTCTATGGTCTTAAAATAACATGGTAAATCTTTCAATATTGTAAAAATTACCAATATGACATATTTAAGTAGTCACAAACAAATTTGGATCAGAATAAAAATAAAAAAATGGCAGCCTTTATGAGTGGTTATTTTTTGAATTGTTTAAAGGGTTTTCTGGCCTGTTGATACTAAACAAATGGATATTAGTCGTCATTTCTATTATTTAATTTAGGGTTGGTTAAGTGAAGAATAGAATCTTCTGCGTTTACTAAAACGATTCTAAGAAACTAACGCAGTTGCATAATAAATAGATTGATAATATAATTAGTTTGTTGGACATATATGTATATAAAGCTTAGATTTGCTCTTTGTACCGGTTATCACTGTTGTCGCCTGGGGTCAAAATAATCATCTAGTTTGGACCACACTTTCAAAAGAGGTACATCCAAATGTTTCAAAACGTTGTGCAGTGAAATGTGAAGCTCAAGTTTTTCATTTTGAAACTTTATAAAATTTCAATATGAAATACACTCACATTTTGTCTTTATTCCTTTTATTAGGAATTGTTTCTTCGCAGTACAGTAAGTTCTATTTTTTTATTTTTTATTTCATGCATTCATATACAACTTTTTGTTTCATTTAATAAAAGGACATATTTAACTTCGTTAACGGATGAAGTAACAGGGAAATAATTTCCTTATTAAAATCTTATTATCATCTGCTGAGATCTAGTTCATTTTAACTTTCTTATTTTACAGTTTCAAAGATTCCTGAAGTTCAAATTAATAATGACTAAATTAATTTTTGTGTTTTATTTGATATGATAATCTGTTGAAAAACAGAATTAAATATTGTTTCCAATTTGTTTTTTAATGAAATTATAAAAGATGCAATATTTAACTTTTATTGTCAATAGTTTTAGATTTTTTCTTCCCAGTAATTTATTGTTAGACATTTTGTTCCTTTCTATATTAAGAATCATAAAAAAATTGAAGAGAAACTTTGTTTTTTGTTAAATGCAAAATTCCACAAAAAAACGTTTAGAAATCTAAAACGTTTCGATTCCTCACAGACTCAGTTTTGATGGATTATATCTAATTTGATGCTCCAAATAGTTCTATTTATTATTATATCATAATTAATATCAATTATCTTTAAAAAATTTAATAGTTATAATTTGAGCTGCAAATTGAAAAAATCCATTATTTTTAATGTGGATAAGGATGACGTTAAAAAAAAGAAAAATGTTAGAACCTATAGATGGCGTTAAATTTACTGTTCAAAAATAAAATGAGCGGGAAAATGGACAAGATAGTACAATAACAACCAGATTTCCTTAATCAAATTTTATTGCCCTTAATAGCAGTCTTTTAACACCTCAATTAAGACCAAATTATTAAATAATTTCTATCTTAATTCTAATCTCATTTAATATAATAGCCTATTTTGAAAATGTTTACAGACAGAATAATAAAGAACACAATTTATTTTCCCCTCCATGAATTGCTCCCAGTTTAAAATTTATAAGGATTAATATTAAAGCAAAATAAGGACGCGCTTATTACGCGTAAATAAATATAATATAAGAAAATTCCGCTAATAAAATTTTATTGTCCTTAATATACATATGTAGATGAGGTGCCTATTTATTCCCCTTGCTTTGATTCCAAACCCCTTTAAGTATCAAATTAAAATGTCCATCATAATTATGTACAAAATCATGTTTAACATAATGGAATGTTCTTCAATTTGTACCGCAGATAAGATTATAAAAGAACGCAATTTATTAATATTTTTTGGAGAATCGTTCGCGATTTAAAATTTATCTGGATTTTCATTGGTGTTAATTGAGTTGTTCATTTTCTTTTTTATTGGAAAGGAGGAATTCGTTTATTATTTCACAATTTTGTATGCGCAATAAAAATTATTATTATCTATAATGATACGAACATATTTTACAGTAATAGCAAAAATATTAACTTTAGAATACTTTTTAGATCCTATGAAAGATCGAAAGATTTGTGGGCGTCCAACATGTAAAGGTACAAATTATTTAGAATCGAAAAAAAAAAAATTATAGCTTTTAATTAATTTTAGGTCAAAGAAAATTTAAATATTTATCAGGAAATAGATACAACTACGAATATTCAACAGATACGAAAACATTTTCGGATGATAGCGTTAATACGAACAAATCAATCATTTCTGCAAAAGGGGATGTTAGTATCGTTTTCATCACCGAGTGCGATGCTTTATTGGAGTTATCGAATTTTAAATTCAGCGATAAACGCTTGCCAAAAGATTTAGAAACCGAAGATGATAATGCCAGTACCGAATTATTTTCGGAAGCGGTTTCTAAAAACTCCTTAAGATTTTCATTTAACGACGGTGTTATATCCGAGGTGTGTCCAAATGAAAACGAGGAAAGCTGGGTTTTAAATTTTAAAAAGGGAATTTTGACCATGATTTACAACGACATGCGTAGATTTGATTTAGATTACACTGGATTCGAAGAGGATATTCATGGAAAATGTCAGGCATCCTACAAATTACAAAAAGCTCGTGATTCCGTTTTGGTTGTCGAGAAAAGCAGAGATTTTTCGACCTGCTCAAAACGATCTAAACTCCATTCCAGTTTACAATCCACCCCTTACCAATACAAAACAGTAAGGAAAATAATTATACCTACGGCCAAAAAAAAAAGCAATTCTCTAAAAAAATTATTTATAAATTTATTCCTATTTAGGTCTCATATTATTTATTTATTTTTAGAAACATCGTTCTGCAAATTTATTAAAATCATCCAGCACCTGTGAGCTGGCTATAGATAATCGAATTTATGATAGCATTAAATGTAAAGAAGTTCACATTTTCCAACCGTTTTCAAGTAAAACTGCGGATGCTACAACGGTCGTTGAACAGAATTTGAATTTTGTATCAGAATCAAAAGAGGAAATTGCAGTGGACGACCTAAGTTTGATAACTAGAAGACACACTTTGCTATTCGATCACAAAATTACTTCTCGCTTATCTCTAGATGATTTGATAACAGTCAGAAATTTAGTAAAGACACTCTGTCAATTGAACAACAAAGACGTGCAAACCGAATATGCCGAAACTTTTTCGACTTTGATCCGCCAAAGCAGAACTCTAAATTATGGAGCACTACCAGCTCTAATAAGGCATGCAAATGTTATATGTCATAATGGAAAGTAAGTAATTAATACAATTGAGTGTATGTATGATGTGTAGGTAATTAAAATGTTTTTTTTTTAGGAAATTTATCCTTGACGCCCTCCCATATTTAGGAAGCGACGCTGCCGTGGAAGTCATGAAAGATATGGCACTGAAAAACGAAGTTCCCGAAGACACTCTAAGATCATGGATTACAACCACAAGCTTTTTGCCCAATCCTTCTACAACGATGCTTCGGGCAATGCACGAGATACTGGGGGCGAAAATCGACGATTCGATTATTGTCTTGGGTATCTCGTCCCTCGTTCATACCTACTGTCTGCAAAACCCGAACTGTTTGCTGAAAGAAACCCCCAATGGCATCGTTAATTTATTAGAAGACCGCCTCATGGAGAAAATCGAAAAGAAAAAGAAACTGCGAGAACACGTACCAGAAGAAGTTGAACACCAGGTACATATTGGAATGTACCTAGACCAAATCTAAAATTCTGAATCCTTTTTTTTTTTTAGATTTTTATAGCTTTGAAAGCTCTCGGCAATATTGGGATAGTTTCCAAACAATTTCGCCTTTTCCTTGACGATTTGGTCGAGGATTCGACTTTAGAAAGCGGCATTCGAGTTGCAGCAATCGAAACTTATCGTCGTCTTCCATGCGATCAAGCCAGAAGATTCTTTGAAAAAATTTTTGAAAACGAAGACGAAGACAGCGAAGTTCGCATAGCTTCTTATCTTCAAGTTATGAGATGTCCCGATTACAAGACTATCCAGAACATTTATAATACTTTACAAAAAGAACAAGTCAATCAAGGTTAATATTTGTACCATTTTATAGACTCTGATCAAAAAAAAAATTAATAAATTATGGGTCATTTCAGTGGGATCATTTGTGTGGAGCCATTTGAATAACCTACTCAAATCTTCGATACTCAATCGAATTGAAATACAGGGGTTGTTGTCCGACAAGGAACTCAAAAGGAAGTTTAGTTCAGACGTAAGGAAATTCTCTAGGAACTTTGAAGGAGCGCTTTTCTTTGAAGAATTTGATTTTGGTAATTTTTTTAAATCTACATCAAAATAATAGATACCATTGCAACGAATAATTTTTAGGTGGAAATTATGAGGGAAACATAATATTTTCTCCCTCTTCATACATTCCTAGATCCGTTATGTTGAACATGACTGTTGACTTATTTGGGGAATCCATCAATTTGTTTGAGGTTTATCTATTTATATTTTTGTGTTACTGTCGTATAAATTTGATGCATTGACATTCAGGTTTATGGAAGGATCGAAGGTTTCGAGCGATATTTGGAAAATCTGTTTGGAAACAAGGGACCTCTGAGTTACGAAAAGGCGAAAGAAAAAATACCAAAAATAAGATGGCCTAGAGCTACATCTGACTCTAATGAGCTCACCAATGAAATTAACGATTTCGATTATAAATTAAAAAATAACTTTAACAATCCCAAGGTAAACACCACTATTCTGTTTCACAAATTGATGTCTCAGGGCTTTTTGGTCGTCGTTGTGAAGACCTTTTGTACACAAATGACAGACAGCTTGAGGAGAATTTTCTTGAAAGTCTTCCAAATTCTAAAACGTCTTTGGAATATGCCTGTGGAAGACTTCCAAGGAAATTGTCTTGAACTAATATAAATATCAATATATGAATATGGACTATAGTTGACTTCCATATTGTAAGAAAGTTCTCCTGAAGATATCATCCATGGATAACGATGAAACGTTGCGTAGAAAAAAAATCTTAATATACGGTGACCAAAGAGCCCAAAAATTACCAATTATGCCGTAATTACGATGGCTGCGAAAGCTTGAATCAATTTGTAACAAAAATTAATTTCTGATTAAAGCTATCGACTGGATTTAAAATATTTGGAAATGACATGAGATTTGAGACTTTCAATGGAGAAGAAGAAATCAATGCATCACTCAAAAAATTCAATATTTTGAACTATTTGAAGCAAATACTTTCAGGAAAGGTAAGTCAAAGTTTTTCTTTTGAATTCGGTGTTTTTTTATGAGCAGGAGAAATTAAATTATACTTTTTGACAACATAACACCATTTGTTTGAAACTTTTTTGATCAACTGATGACTTACAACGTTTTCAGGAAATAAACATTAGCAAATCGGCTTTATTCATGGACACGAGTTATGTGGTGCCTACAGGATCAGGATTCCCACTCTCCCTGAATATCCTGGGCACCGCGTCGTTTAATTTAAAAATGTTTGGTTCCTTAAAATTTTCAAATCACGCAGACGGCAAAGAATTCGACTTGTTCGGCAGTATAAAGCCAAATATGGCAGTTAACATAATTGGTACAATGTCTGTGGATGGAATTTATGGTTCATCAGGGATAAAACTTAAAACTAACGTCTATTCTTCAAGTTCTGCTGAAGGATCAATTAAAGTCAAAGGGAACCGTCTCGTCAGCATTAAAATCAGTCTTCCTCAGCAAACTAACGAAATCTTTGGAGCCGAGTATGTTCCACTTTTTTTGCATAGGTACAATTAATAAAAAATAAATTTAAATATTCAGGTCTCAACTATTTATAATAAAAGAGGGTCGAGATGTAAGCGTCAACACCGACGAGAAGAATATGGTAACGAAAACCACATGTTCTTGGCCCACGTTAGACAAAATAATCGGATTGAAGCTTTGTGCCCACGTTCATTTCGCAAACGATACAAAGAATAAATCGAATTCCTATTTTTGGCTAGCAGGACCCGCTGGAGTTCGCATATCTCTCCATAAGAGCGACACGTCCATTAAAACGTACTCTTTAGAGTATTCTTGGAAAGACTTCGATGACAAAAGGGAAATTTCAATCGTTTTTGATACACCTGGTTCCACAGTGGAACGAGTGATAAGTGCACATTTTATATCAGATCCGCAAACGTTCAATGCGAGCATACAAATAAAATCGCCGTCTGGACAAGTGTATGCTCAAGGGAACTTTAGAAATTCGAAAAAGTTCAAATATTTTCAGGCGTCCTTAGACATCGACAACCAAAAACACTTCCTAGCTTCTCTATCCTTGGAACAACAGGACAGCGCTCATGGATTCATATTTCTGCCGAAATTTTATTTGGAAGTTAACACCGAAAGAGTTGCCGAATTATTTGGTAAGTGCACAGAATCTTTAACGCGAAGAAAGATTTTCTACGGTCCCTCTTTACTCCTCTCTCTGCTTCTAACTAGAAGGTGTCCTACCATTTTAATCTCCCCAAAAACACCATTATCTCTTATTAATTTGTAGACCAAAAGATCTAAAATAATTAATGAATGGAATATGAAATGGCATAATGATGTCTGTAAAGTTTAATTAATTTATATTTTTCTAAGTCATCTTTCGTTTGCTTCAGGAACGTTTAAATGGATTAGAAAGAATGGTGTTTTACAATGCGATGTGGACTTAAAATTTCAAACAAAACGACTTACTTCGAAACTTTTTGGATATATCACACAAATGGAACATTCTATTGGAACAAATCTGAAACTTGATTATAAATTTGCTCAAACACAAGAGCAAAGAGTAAGGCTTGAGAGTTTGTTGGAAAATCGTTCGACTCACGTTATACACGCTTACACGGGAAATTTACAGTTCGAAACAACTGCCTATCCACAATTTAACATGGATATTGACCTAAAAGTTCAGGTGGGTAACTGTTGACAACTTTCATACATAATTACGATCCAAAAACATCTACATATATAACAATAGGGCCTACAGAACCTCAAACAATTTTCATAAAATATTAATAGTAAAAACGATAAACTTCATACAAAGTCATAAAATTGTTTTAAATATATTCGCAACGGCTTGAACAAATTTTTATATATTTTTCTTCTGAGACTACATAATCTATACCAAAATCTGGTAAATGTAGACACGACGTGACCATTGGTCGAAGAAGGGTGGTGAGGGGGGGGGGTGTAGGGTACTGTCCAAGAGCTCCATACCTAGTGATAAACAGTGGGGGTCGAAAAGCAATCACTCCACCCCACCCCATCATCTGACATTCAACAATGATATCAAATATAGGTATCAATTATTACCTCCCCACTCCACTATTTATCACTAGTCCTTGGACGTTCCCCGATCAAGCTCCACCCCCACCAACCCACTCCGACCAACAGTCCCATTTATAGCTTATTAAATATATCAACTATCTACGCTATCATTTTTCGACTCCAACTTTTTATCACTGGGGATAAAGTCCTTGGACCGTCCCCTACTATCCCTTCCACCCTTCACGCCCTGATTAGCTAAAAGAGTTCGAATTTGTTTGTATTATTTTAGAAAGTAGCTAGTCGAATGGAAGGTAAAATAGAATTGAAAACAAATCCACCCCCTGAAGAAGGAAAAGATGCGGATTTTAACAGGTTATCGATACTGGCCATGATCGTCCAAAAGACGCCCAAAGATAGAACGAAATTTACTACGATTTTTTCAATAAAAAAACCCGCGAGCGATTTGAATCTTCGTTTTGATTTTTCGTACGAATCAAAGGGTCCACACGTGGACGTCTTTTCGCTCATACAGTACGCAGATGATAAGCAAGTGACTGTGTCAGTATTTTGGTCTCGTCCTCGAGGAACTTTCGAACATATGGAAGGAAGGATTAATGTGACAATACCCTCTTTTGAACCGATGCTCCTGGAAGGAAAACTAAACGAAAAATTACCATTGGATTATGATGTACGACAAAAAAATTACCTACGTACCTAACGATAAATTAATGGGAATACTTATGTTACAGGTTGAATTAAGAGGAACCTGGTTCAGCGGTCATAATTTTTCGTCTATTGGAGTCTATCAGGATAAAAGTTCTTCGAGAACCTCCAATCATCGATTGAAATTCCTCGTTAAATCTAAGAGTTTCCAGGATATTCACGCCGATTTTCACTTATATAGAGACAACACTCAAATTGAAGTCAACCTTCAGGTACGTCGAATAATTAAAACATTCTGTATCATAGATTTGATATACTCTAAAGTAGGAGACGAAAAACGCAGAAAAAAGGGGGAAATCCCTGCACTATTATAGGTACATGCTTTGAAATTTTTGTAGGCTGATCAAAATCTTCAAGAATACGTTATATTCTTCAAAAACTCTGTCACTTCTAACTCTGTCATTTTAACCCAAGCAAAACTAAGATATCAAAATCGAATATACAGCATATCGAGTACGCTAAATATGAAAGACCAAAAGCAACTGATGGTGGAATTACATTTAGATGAGTAAGCAAAAAAAAAATTCTTAAGTACTTATTAATTAACTAAGTAACAATTTATTTCTCTTAGATACAGAGATATACATTTCTCAGTTTGGGGTAAGAATCAGGACACTTTTAAATCTGTCGGAACAGAAATAAAATGGGACGCGAATCGGGATCCAAATCAAAAACTTTCGTTCCTATTCGACTTTTCCAATCCACAAATGTACGACTATTCTGGGAATTTAATATTGTCTTATCCCGGACGATCCTTTAACGGAGTATTTCACTTCTTCCTGCAGGGTAATTATTTATTACCAATATACATAGATAGTTTGAAGTTAGAAATGTTTATTAATTTTAGAGGCTAAATTTTCCGTTCTTGCTCGCCTGACATGGGGCACGAACAGTGCCATTGGTGTCAGTCTCAGCACATTTTATAAAAGTAGCAACAAACAATTATTGGCTCAAATAAGTTCCGAATTAATTACACCCTTTGACGATTGGAAAAGGACATCTTTCGATTTGGGGTGATTTAAATTTTTTTTTGTTAATAAAAAATTAAAATTCACCAAATTTTTTTATTAAATTTATTTGTTTATAAATCAGATTTAATCATGGAGGTAATAGTACGAGACTTAATGGGAGTGTTCACTGGCAATCGGCTCACTATGTATCGATCGATTTGTTGAGTGATTATCTAATAATCGATGCTACATCTTTGGAGTTGAAATTTGTTGGATCACTTAGCAGTACCATCAAAGATATTGAATCAATTATTGCAAAGTTAGATCACAAACATAACAAAACTAAAGTTGACACCCTTATTTATATAATGGTGCGTATTTCACAATTCGTTACTTTTCCTAATCACAGTTTCTGCCATGGTCACTATTTGCAAGAGATTCTCTGACGAAGCTACACAACTTCATCAGAGAATTTCCTGAAGATTGTAAACTGAACACGTCAACTGAACGTCGAGGAACAACAACTTTTCACGTTAAACATTTTTTAGTACGAGCCAGAGAAAATAATAGACGTAATTAGCAATTGGCAAGTTGTTGAGACTTCGAATATGACCAATTTAACTGGGTCTGTTTCCCTATCGACCCCATTTTATGGATACAGAAAAGGGATACTTATCAGCAAATTACACATGACGAATGATAGAAATATCAGGGGGGTTGCTGATTTGAATTTAGACCACAAAAAATTTACAGCCAGCATGAAGGGTAAATCAGTTACGTGAAAGAAGAAACGTTTCAGATAGTGAACATTTAAATTTTTAAGGGCATTTGCAAAAACTGACAAACAGTATGATCAATTTTAATATTTCGACCCCTAACGAAAAGTACAAGGAACTAAAAGGACAATTAGGGTTTTCGGAAGAAGAAAAATATTTGGTCGCACTCGTTCAATATCCAGCAGGAAGTGTCGGGATCGAAGTTCGGTTATCGTTAATATCGATAACAACTTTTGATGTCAAATTCTACGTGGCAACACCAATAGATTTCTTGCTAGAAGTATTACTGGTGGCAAAATTGAAACCAGAGATAGTAGGTCCTTTCGTTTATATTCAAAATGTGTTTCTCTCAAATTCTTGGTTTATTTTTTCAGGCTGATTTTAGAGCAGGATGGAATCATATGTTGGCAGGTTTTACGGGAAAATGGCACTATCAGAATCTGACCGATTTTGACCACTCTTACAAACTGTTTACTCCAATTCAAGATTACGAATCGAACGGGGTTGTGGCCAAAATGATGCTAAAAGAAGGGCTGGATACTGAGTTTTCTATTAAGATGGCCCAGTATCGACTGGGTGTGAAAATTGTAGGACAACAGAAACCAAAATTATTCAAAGAAATGGATATTAAATTGGAAGAAGTTTACAATTTAAGAAAGTATTACCAACTTTCGGACAGTTTAGAAGAGTACGATGAAAACGGATATCCACGTTTCGAAAATGAAATAGAAACGATGAACTGGGGTGGTTTATTAGAAATAGACGCTCTTGTTTATCCGACCATGAGAGGAACACTCGACATCGATCAACTTGGTAACGTTTATGCCTTTGCAGGGACTCTCAAACTGCCCGAAGGACAAGCAATATTGGAGGACTTATTCAGTTTCAAAGTAAACTGTTGTCGTGTTTCATTTTTCGTTGCATTTCTGATTTTTGTATTCAATTTTAGCACTTGCTCAATATGGAAAACCAACTGCACATCGTAACTCCATTCCACTCATTCAAAGATATGAATTTCGATTTTAAAATATGCGTAAAACCCAACAAGAAATATTTGGCTTCTTTTGATTTCCGATATCAAAATCGAACAGAATGGACAAAGGTAAAAAAAAATTATTATTCCTTTTTATCTTGCTTTATTTCCGAATTACTAATAAATTTCCAAACTTCTGTGACTGAAGAGAACTCCTAAATGATTTCAAAAAAGGTGGTCAACTGGAAATTCGAAAACCCAAAAATTAAATTATCTTTTTTGGTTTGTTATTATTTAGGCTGGAGCACTGGCAAGGTACACGTTGGAATATCACGACGCTAACGAACTAACCCACAAATTAACGGGTCATATCCACACACCCCTTCAAAGATTTCCATCCCTTGACCTCGTTGGAGTTTTGGAAGTCGAAGAAAACGTTTACAGAATTAACGTTAGCGCTGCCACGAACACGAGTGTCATTGTGGGCAAAATTAGCACAGAAGTAAATTATTAATAACATAAACTTGTTAATAAAATGAAACTCAACTCAAAATATTTCAGTTCTACGAAAGTTTATTAGAATTGGAGGGAGGAATGAGTGTTAGATCACCCGTTATAAACATACCCCCTGTGCATTTCTTTTTCAAAAAGGAAGCCACATTATTTGACAACAGATTGGACTTTTTGTTCAACACTTCCCTCAATGAAACCCATAAGGTACGTACGTACGTACTGGAAATGTAATTCAGGTTATTAAATTAAAAGTATCGTTTACAGTTCGTTATAGAAGCTTTGTTACGTTATCAAAGTTTAATAAACTTCAAAACAAATCTCAAGTTACAAATGCCGTTTCAAAGTATGGATAAATCGGAAATTGGGGCGTACGTCTTCATTACGAGCACCAATACTGAAGGAGAGTTTATTTTAGAGTTATCTCCAATTTATCTCCTAACAAACGTTTCACTCAGAGACTCGATCCTTCGCAGTCACGTACTCTTAAATTTTCACAGGGACAAGTAAGCTAGCTACAGAAGAACCAAATAGAATGCTGTTAGACGTAAATATTTTTTTAGACACAATGCAGTTTTGCTGTGCTTACTGAGGAAAACTTCATCTTCAACCAAAGACGCTAAAGGACATTTAACATTGGATGGCAGGATTTATACTGTGAACGGTTTGGTGAAATTGTTAGAAAACGGCGTTCCTGTCAAAATTGAGATTCAAATCGAGCCTAAGACTATGGGAAATCCTTACCTTATCGAATATTCACATAATCCGAAGATCCAAGAGCATAAGTTTTCTGTAAAACGCCATGAAAACGACATCGTCACTCTACGATCTTTGATAGTAGATAAAAATCAGTTTGAGAAAACGATATTCGTACAGATCGATACAATCCATAAAAAATACAAAACATTCAAAATTGAAGCCACAACAGTTCAAAATGCGGCCAACAGCATGCTGGAGGTAAAAGCGGAGACGCCGTTTCCACAAATTGAACGGCCTGCGTTTGGTGTATCATATTCGTAAGTTTGGATTTTTGAATTTTGCTGTGACTGAAGTCCTTTCTAAACGACTTAAAAATAAAGAAATCCTACATACAGGTATACAAATGCAATTTTAGGAATGACGTACTCGGTTATCGACACGTCAGTGCACATTTCGAACTTAAGGAATCCAAAGGGAATGTAGATTGCAGTTGGATATGGGTTGTCATGGAAAATATGCGAGTGAAACTGGTTGGAAATATGGAGAAGGGCAATACGAGTAACGATGCATTTTTGGAAGCGTTTTACGTGAATCCTGATAAAAGTGGATCCGTACAAATTGGAGCTTCAGCTGACATCAATAACGTATGGCAGTAAGTGGTTTCTTCTTTTTTTATCCAACAAAAAACATACATACGTACACATCTATCATATGCATATGTATATATAAATATTTTCTCAATTATTCCACGTACAGGACATTGACAAATTTAACGTTGCGCGCCCCATCAAAGAAGAAATTGGATTTTTCGGCTTATTTAAAGCTGCCACCCCCGCAAATTGATACGCATACCTTGATTGGCGGTTACGAGGGTGCATTAGACTCCGGAAATTTTGAATACCACGGAAATTATAAGACCACCAACACAAATAAAAATTACGGAAGCGCGGGAACGGTAAACTGACTTACGTACTTAATTTAAAAGAATGACCAAACGAAAATACTTCCAGATTTCGTATGGAGATAAAAGCAAGATCAACGGAATATTGGATGTGGAATGGGGTAAGAAACATGTCAAAAATATTGTCAACATGATCCTTAAAACTGACGCAACGGATTTTCAATACAAACTCTTCAGCCCTTATTATGATAACGAAGAAACGGTTGTTACAGACATGACTTACAGAGGGGGTTCCAATAATTATCATAATGTCTCGTATGTAATCAAATAATACTTAAATGTTTCCTTCTTCAACTTTCTTTGATTTCTTTTTAGATTTTACGCGTTCTATCCAGCAAGTCGGCAAGTGGGTAAAGCTTTAGTTGATTTCCAAAGCTTAAAAAACATGAATGGTACTCTAAATGTAACATCACCATTCAAAGGATTCAATTACACTGGCGGTAGTTTCATCTTTGAATCTTCCAGGTAAGTAAAAAGTTACAAAACTTTTTATTGATATAAATCGTAAATCCACAATCATTTTCTCGCTACACTGCAACCTCTTCAGGTGGAAGAAATTCAAAATTTCTTTGGCTTCTTCAGGCGAATGAAAATCAGAATTTCTTCTAACTGAAGAAAATCAAAGAAATCCATAACAATTACTTCTTCAGGGGAAGGAATTCTTGTTTTCTTCCACCCGAAGAAGCTCAAACAATTCTGATTTTTTTCCACATGAAAAAGCCAAGGTAATTCAGAATTTCTCCCACCTGACGAAAATCAAAGAAAGTCATAATAATTATTTATTCAGGGGAAAAAATTGTAGATTTCGTCCACCTGAACAAGATGAACGACAGGTGGAAGAAATTCTGATTTTCTTCTAACTGAAAAAGCCAAGGTAATTCAGGATTTTCTTCAACCTGAAGAAGCCAAAGAAATGTCTCTGATCTTCTTTAGAAGAAAGAAGAAAATTAACAATTTCTTTAGCTTCTTCCATCTGAAGAAAATTAAAGAAATCCACAATAATTATTTTACCACACATTGACTTCTCCAAGTAGATGAAATTCAAGTGGAAGAAAATCAGAATTTCTTCCACCTGAAGAAGATCAAATACATCCACGAAAATTATTTCGCCGCACTGTGGCTTCTTCTGGTGGAAGATATTCCGACTTTCTTCCACTCGAAAAAGTCAAGATAATTCAGAAAAGTATTTCGCAACATGGGGGTTTCATTCTCGTTGAAGAAATTCTGGCTATCTTCCACCTAAAGAAGCCATGAAGAAGCTAAAGAAATGCACTTGGTGAAAGAAATTCTATAAATTTCTTTGGCTTCTTTAGGTGGTATAAGATCAGAATTTCTTCCTCTTGAAAACATAATTATTTCGCCACACATTTTATACTATAATCCCATTTCTCCCAAATTTCGAATAAAAGTATTTTTTGCATTTACATTGTTTATTACCAGCAAAGTTTACAACCGATACCTGGAGGTATTTTGGCCCAAAAACAAAGCCTTCATAGAGTCAAAATGCAACACCGAAAGAAGCGTTTCTCCGTCTGCGAATCACACAAACGGTGTAATTTTAGTGGAGGTGCCTCTATCCAGAAAGCACGTTGCAAGGGTGGATTATTCATACAAAGTAACATTTTGCGATTAACTTTTTATATTTATGTACCTATTTTTATTAATAAAACGTTTTTTGCTTTATCAGGAACAAGCACGAATTAGTACCGGAATGGCTACTGTCATTTACAATAAAACTAAAGTTATCGATGGCAAGTACAATTGTGTTTCTGAGTCAAAAAATGGCTTAAATAAAGACAGGGTGAACATCGAACTAAAGAACAAGTGGTTACCCCTAGGCCTTATATTCGTACGAGGTTATCAGACTTTTAATGATAAACACAACAAAATCGATAAGGTACGTACCACGTAGTTGAAAGACACGACAAGTTCCGTTACAAAATATTTTCAGAATTCCAAACGCATCGAAATTTATCATCTTTATAATAAAACGGGGTTCAATGTAACAGGAGATTTGGTCGTTCTCAATACCGAGACTGGCCAAAACATATCCATAATGGCCATAAATTTAAATCGAACTGTAAAGTTTTGGACCGACTACGACATAAGGGATCAAAAATTTAAACAACACTCCAAACTAGAACTGGAACCAACCGTCTGGATCGGATACGATTTGCTTGTCGAAAACAAAACAAGAGATGAAACCGAAGAAGCCAAAAAAATCGAAGTGAATCTTTCGTACCCTCTGAGAAATTTTACTGCTTTTCTCGAGTACAGTCTCACAAACAACAACTTTATTTCTGAAACGTCTTTACGATGGGAAAACAAAACCAGAAACCTTGAAGCAGCCGTTAAGTGGGAAAAGAACAGGAACGGCCATCCGAAACGTCACACTTTCGAACTGGAATTTCGGCATCCATCTTTGGAAAAGGTTCGAAGTAAAATATTTGTTAATTATTAAAAACAATTAACATCAAATATTATTTTCAGAACGTCTCTATAGTTGGAGATTTTCGTTCGTCAACAAACAGACTCGTCGAAATGGACATATCGGCGACGTATTCCCGAGACGAAGATCACGATCTAAAATTTGGTAATTTTCTGGAACACAATGTGGACCCGCGTATGATGAATTACACATATAAAATTTGGAGTAGCCATCCCGCTACCAATTTACACTTAAATGCGAAAGGAGATTTGCTTTGGAAGCCGCGGTGGTATCACACATCGCACTTTGCTACATACGAGAGAACATATTTACCTCTTCAAACTGCCGAAACTTTCGGAACATTAGACTGGGATGGAAAGGAAATCGAATTAAAGGTATGTAACATACAGGGTGCTCCTATTTAGATCAATTCTGACAATGATGTTAACTTTTAGAGAAAGACACTTAGGGAATTCCTCTACTTCTGGGGAAAATATGAAGGAGGATTTCCGGTTTACATGGCAAATCTAACAGCTTTACACGGTGAAGATGTCAATTCTAATGGTACTTTCTATCTCAACTTAAAGGAGAAATTAATAGAAGTTGTTTTAAACTTAACGGAAGGTGAGCACTTACCTACTACATACATAATATGATTATTAAAAAACAATTTATTTATGTGTAATAAATAAGACGGAAGCCAGTGTCTGAGGGCATACGGATACATACCGGATGCAAGAACTGCACTCTTTGATATTTGGCGAGAATATGAAGACATTTCTGTTTCTGACGTGGCATACTACCTAAGACTGAACCATTCTCGACTAGTAGTTTCCAGCTTAGAGTGGAGACCCGAATTGAAACAAGACCTTAAGGTAAAAACAAATAAATTACTTTTTGACGAATGGATGAATTTTGGATCATAAATAAATATTTTGTGACCATGGATTTTCGTAGAGGTCTTTTAATTTATTTAGTTATTAATTAATATTAAGACGAACAATAAAAATGATTGCTTTTTGTTTCTCTAAGGATTTTTTTTCGTTTCGTATTTACAGAATTTAATCAAAGCTGCCGCATTGGCCTCTTATATGGAGACAATCGAATCGATTGATTATTGGAGACATTTCATACGTGCAGAAGTGGCCGATGCAATATCAGATATATGTGAAAATGGCAAACCATTTGTCGAAGGATTTCTAGAAGACCTGAGGTAAACAGTTTGGATTTAATTTTTGAAAATCGACGACGGATTTTTTTTTTTTTTTGGAAACTTATTACGTTCCTTATGTAGTAGTTAACGAATTTGCTTGTTGTTGTTTCATAGGGAACTAAAAGTAATCGAGGACGATTTTAAAAAGCTGCAAGCCTACTTGAACAAATCCTATTATGCCAATGAATTTTACATACGAGACGCCGTAGGATTTGCTGGTTATGCCGTGGATGAATTATCCATCAGATCCCATTTGGAATCGCTACCAGCTTTCGTCAGTGAAATGTGGGAAATTATGGGAGAGTCGGGGAAAAAGATACAAAAAGGATTACAATGGGTCATCGAAAGAGTAAATTTTCTAAATATTTTATTTTTCCCTATTACTATAGCGCTTCTTATTCTAGGTAAAATACTATTACAGAAGTACAGCCGATTTTTTTAATGGATTACTTCAAGGAGACTCTGCTCAACATTTATCGGACGCGTTAAAGAAATTTATCGAAAAATACGACAACTTCATAAAAGAAATGCACGTCACGTTCATCAAGTACATGGAAAACCTGTGGGATAAAACCTACACCATCCTCCTTGACAATTGGCACAAAACGTTGGCTGCCATCGAACCAACGTTTATACAAATCGTTCATTATCTCGAAACGATGCTGTGGAGTGCTAGCAAAGAATTTTTAGGTACGTAAACACAGCAATAACACGGACTCGACGTCAAAAGTGGAATTTACAATGCAAATAGGTGTTTTCATTCAAAAAATCAACCTTGAAATTTGACGTTAAAGGTCACATTCAAGGTCATCATTTAATTTTCTTCTAAAGTTATTGGAGTGGCTTTAAATTAACCTTTGATACCTATCATAAGTGGTGTGGACTTGACATTAAGGTCATATTGAATTCTATTTTTCCCTAAAAATCATGCAACTTTAATTTCTTATTTGAGTTCGCCCTGTATATTAATTTTATCTTTTACAGATTTTCTTTACTTGAGAAAAAATGAACTGATAGAGTCGCCGTACTTTTCGAAATTTACCCATTTCACGCAAGATCTGGATAAATTTTACAGAGACATGACGGGAAACGAAACCATATGGAAGATAATAGAATATTCAAAAGTGGGTTATTATTTCTTAAGAGAGAAATACTTTGAATTGGTCCCGTTTAGCAAAGAACTGCAAAATGTTACAAGAGAAATAGTCGACGAAGTGAAAGAACTGAGCAAATTGCCGTCCATTAGGATGCTTTTGACAAAAGTGAACGATTTATCGAATCAAATAAAATGGTTCTGGGATTACTTTGACGTGGACAACAAAATTCGTGCATTTGTCACCCAAGTTCATATTAAGTTAACTGATATAACACAAACTGCTTTACAAGCAGAAAGCAAGTGAGTACCATAATAACACCTACAGACGTTTCGTAATTTTATTCTTCGTCATTCTTTTTTTTTTTTTTCAGATACAGAGAAGCGAAGACCTTATTCGTTTTCGAACCCAAGGACGGAGTTATGTATTACGAGCAAAAACTTCCAATTTCCTGGCATGCTTTCAACGAAGCTCCGAAATTCCAAGTAAGTACAAAGTAAAATAATTAAGTTACTCGAAACTAAACTAATGACGAAAATGACATTACGCATTCTCTCCTAACAGGAAATTCCAGAGTACAAAACGCTGTACGAAATACGACAGTATTTCATGGCATCGAGAATAACATTTTGGAGCTTTTATTACAACGTCCAACAGTATACAGATCCATCAAATTGGCTACCACCTTTCAAAGGTAAGTTAATTACACAATACGTTTTAGAAGTTTAATTATATTTGCCAAAATAGAACCGCACAAGTTCGAAATGCTCGATATTTTTGGGTAAAATTAATTAACATAAAACGTAAACTTTTACGGAATAAAAAAAATAAAAGAAATGCATTATTTTTAAAATCGTTTGGAAACACAATTAGGGGTTAAAAATAAAAGATCTGAAATATTTTTCTGGCACTGAATCAAAATATTTACTTAAATTCAAACGTTTAATTTCCAAAATTAGTTGATATTTAATGGTTCCTTTTGTCATTATCAAAATCTTCAATCCAAAAACTAGCTGAACACACACCTCCATTTCCTACTATTTTCAGTTAATATTTACATTCCCTAAAACTATTTGGGCACATTCATCAACTCCAAGTCTTCCTCTGGCATTTTTTACTACTGTTTCTGCCTCTAATATGTTTCTAACTTTCCCTTCAAGTCCCAGAAGGTGTCCTGCGTCTCTTTTTCCTTATCGAATTTGCTCTCCTACTTTCTTCCTCCGTTGCGCCCATGATCCACGTCTACAGGTTTTAAACAAAGATTTCTTTTCCAGTTTGCTTTGGTCTTTTAATGGTGCTAATGATCCTTTTTAGCTCAAGCAATATTAGCCGGAAGAAGTCCCTTCTTTATCACGTTCGACAGAGTATTTTATGGTTACAGCAACTCATGCAACCACCTTTTGGCTTCGGACTTTTTAGATCGAAACATCTCTTTGGTTATTTCCTATAACGACGACGTTCACGTTACAGATCCTTATGAATTAATTATAGTACTGAATAAATCGGTATTGCATATCAATATATTTAATAAGGTAAGTAATATACCGATTAAAAAAAAATATTTTTTTTAATAAATTTTAAAAAACCTATTGCACAGATTGTTCGTTTCGAAAATGGTAGTTCATCGCTGGCAGCAGTACGTTTGCCGTTCCAAGTAGAAAATACCATCGCTTATTACGAATCTGATATAATAATAGTCGAAAGGACTTCTGATTTTTCTTTGCGGTGTAACACGAAATTTTTCACGTGTACATTCGAAATGTCAGGTAAATTTTCCTTAAAGTGTATATTAATCAAGTGTCTCCGAACTAAATATTTATTGTTTATAGGGTGGTATTTCGGAAGAACCGCTGGTCTTTTGGGCACTATCAATAACGAGCCATCGGACGATTTAGTTTCGTCACATGGTGAAATTATGAAGCTGATTAACGCCAGCCAAGCAGCACAAAGTTGGTCGTTAAATAAAAAATGTCGTTCGAGTAAAAAAGAAGTAAAAATAAATTCCGCCGTGACCGTGCTACCGCCATCCGAAGAAATAAAGAGCTTCTGTGAAGTCCTATTCACTAGTAAAGTGTCACCCTTTTCTCCATGTTTTTCAAGAGTTTCCATTGAACCGTTTTGGAACATATGCTTGAAGAGCGAAACTGAACAAGACGCATGTACAGTCGCTATTGCATACATGAACCTCTGTGCCATTGAAAATACACCGCTGAGAGAACCCGAGATCTGTGTTAAGTAAGGACATAAACACAGGAACAATTATGTATATTATTAACGAAATTTTTCATTTCAAGGTGCCAACTCCAGAACGGAACTGTCTTGAGCGAAGGAGAATTTATCACCTTCGATCAAAAATCTGCCCCCATGTCTGTTGATTTGGTCTTCATCGTCGAAGTTAAAGAATGCAATAAAGACATTAGAAACAACAAAAATGTCGACGTACTCGTCGAACTGATCGACAAAGAATTAAAGGACAATAATATTACGAATAACAGGTTAAACCGAAATATTAATACTCAAGAAAATAAAAAAATAACAATTAAATTTCAGATACGCCCTTGTTTTGTACGGTGGAGATAAAATTTACGAGAAACCCCGCGCCGTCCTCTTAAATGGCAACGTCTTCACCAATGCCCAAACGATACTGAACCATTTTAACGAAATTCCTCAAGGTACCTACACACAAATTGTCTTGTAAATTATTTTTTTATTTATTTTTTTTTTTCAGAAAAAGGATTCACAGACACGTTTGAGGCTTTAGCATTTGCTACGAAACTACTTTTCAGACCAGGTGTATCCAAGACGTTCATCTTAATTCCTTGTTCTGATTGCTTAGATTACAGCCTAAAGGTATGCATTTTCAAGGTCGCAATATGTCTACATTCAAGGCCGCGACTCTGAATCTCAACTAAAATTTCAAGGCTGCGTAACATGCGGAGAGTTAGTTACATGAGTTAGAAAAATGTAATAAAGAAGGAGAGAAAGAGAGAGAGATTGAGAGTTGCAAGTCACGTGTGCTTTGTTCGGGAAGGGGAATGAATGGTTTTGTGCAAGGAGCGCATTTCACTGGCAATCATTACCGAGCAGTTTGATGTAAAGGTCACATCGAAGTACAACGGACGCTCGATGACGAAAACATTGCCCTAACGTAAACACCAAATTCATATAATATCAAATGGACCTCTCGATAACGTAAATTATATAAATTTGGCTACGTGATCGTCGAAAAGTCAAACAACATGTTCTGCAAAACTTAACGTTAAATAAAAAATAGTAACAATTATTTGCCAATACTAAAAATTTCTGAACTTCCTCTATAATAATCCGCCATCAAAAAAAAATTTGCACTATAAATACCTCGGTTATAAGATTAATACAGTTCCCTCTACAAGGACCACCTTATATGACGTTGTGCGTCAGCCGCCTGGCCTTCAATAACGATGTTAACGGTTATAGGCCTTCAGTCGTTATACAGGGTGTCTCACTTAAGACGCGGTAGTCGATATATCGGAAACTAGTCCGATTTGAATTTTGAAAATTTGGGTGGTAACGTTATTGGGTATGCTCTGTTCAATTAAAACAACGCCATCTATGTAGCACTTCCGGTTATACCGGAAGTTGAAGTCAACTTTGTTATTTTAAATGGAATCGTATATTTTTTACGACGAATTCGAAATACAATAATAAAATAATGTGAACGTGCTTAGTTTCAATTAAACATATTTCGGAAAAAAAAAATTTTGAAAAAACGTCTTTGACCTGCCTCTCTCTTTCTAACTATCACCAAGAGAATTTCACAACTTTTATGCATGTGGAACAATTTTTAAAAAAGTTTTGTGAGATTTCAATAGATTTAACTTTGCATTTAAATTAAAAAAAAAATGAAAATTACTTTAATTTCAGTTCGATTACGGACTGATGAACCAAGTTCTGCTTGAAAATAATATTTCTTTGCATATATTAATGGACGATGAATTCCAGTTGCAAAAATCCCGGTACAGCAAATCAATTTTCGGTAAGAATTTTCTTACCAATTTTCTAGTTTTAATTTTCAATGTAATATTCATGGTAGTATGAATTAAACATTATTTCCTAGGTATCGATCGTTCTTTATCTTATACAAGAAAAGACGTCAAGGACCTTCGCGGAGATGCCAATTTAAGGAAGCAAATTAAAACGCCGAAGGCTACGCTGGGACTCTGTATGCCATTAGCTTTAGAGACTGATGGTAAAACGAAATGAAATTAATGCATTGCTTTTATCTTTTCTCTTTTATTTGAAAAATTTCTCCGATAGGTTCGGTATTTAGCGCGAAAAAAATGGAAGGGGATAAAAAGCAAGCGTCCAAAAGGTTCGCCACCGTTTTTGCTAAAAGGGTAGCACAAAGTAGTCGTCTAGCCAAGTGTCAAATTTGCGAATGCACAGCTACCAACACGGGCGTTTCTTATATGGAATGCTTTCCCTGCGACATCCCCTCTAGTCCAACAGTAAATGATTACGTAAGATTTAATTTATTCCCATTTTTTTGGTAATAAATTATTTCTTATTTTCAGGGTATTAACGAAGAAAAAATGTTCTCTCTAATACCGACACTCAGCGATGGGATTTACAGCTCAGAAGAAAGAAAATAAAAACAGTATAATTATTTATATCTAATCAACTTGTTAATTATAAAATGTTGTTATATAATAAACAACAAACATTGTCTCTATTTATATATCTAGGTAAATCAATAATCAATAAATATTATAAAAAGAAAAGCGCTTTTCTGTCTGTCCTCATTATTCTCCATAACCACCTATCTACACCTAATTAGATACATCTATGTCCAATATAACATATTTCCCCTATAAATCGAATGGAAAATGTTTCGAGAGACATTTGGAAGCTTTAGAATTTTTAAAAAAGTTTCACAGAACAATCTAGAATGTTGACAAGGACATAAAATAATTTAAAATGTTCTAGATTTTCCTAAAATGACTTCAAATATCAGAGAATAGTCTGTAATGTTGAAAACTTTTTCCAGAGTTTTTTATAAAGTTTGAAAATAATATTTGGAATGTTCGAGAACGATACAAAATGTTCCAAACTTTTCAAAAATGGTCCAAAACGTTGCAAACTTTTTAAAAATGATTTCGAATATTTCACGTTTTCGAAAATTATCCAAAATGCTTCACAAAATGTTTTAGACTTTTCGAAAGTGATATAGTATGTTTCAGAGTTTTTAAAAACGATATCGAATATTTTAAAATTACCAAAAACGATCCAAAACGTTATTTTCTTTTTTGAATATTATTCAGAATATTCCAATTTTTTCTAAAATGAACTAGAATGTTTCAGATTTTTCGAAAATAATCCTGATAGTTCAATACTTTTCGAAAATAATTTAAATTGATCGATAATGATATTCTGTGTAGGCAGGAATTTTATTACTGGCGAATGGTGAGTATAAAATTAGATTTCAGCCGCCGTGATCAAAACAGGGGTGCAATTAATTATTTTACTTTTTCTCCCTAACCGCACGTCCCACAAAAATATTGCATACACCTTTTTTGTAGCCAATTACATAATATCGAATTTTTTTAACAACTTTTCTACGTAAAATTAATTAAAAAAAGTTGTAAAAAATAGTCGTCAAAACACGTTTTTCGTACAAAAATACAACATCCCTGTGAACATTTTTTTGATTTAACAAAAAAAAAATGTTACTTAATAAAAGTTGTAGATTATTTAATTGGCCGCCAAAATAAGACCAGCATAAAATACACATTAATAAAGAAAAGAAATATTGCTTACCCAGGCGGTGGGAGTCAAAACTCCTACGCTTTCTTCTTGTATAAACCCTCTATTTTTTATTGTCGATTAACGTCTGCTTAATTAATGTTGAGGAGGGTGGTTTTTCCTTTTAAAAAAATTTATTTTGTCTGTTTTATTACTATACAGTTTTGACCTTTTTATTATTTTTATTGTGTTATCATTAATCAATTATGTAATAAACCTCTTTATTTTGTATCAAACTACGTTGTCTACGCAAGATTTATCTTGTAATTCTGATAAGGGTCCACAAATCAACCAGATGTAATTAAAATAAGTCAGCAAAATAAAAACGGTCGAAAAACAACCCCTTCTAATTTTTTTCTTTATTTTTCGTATTAAAAATCCATAAAGGTTTTATGTAGTTATTTATTAACCAGTTTGCGTGGATTTTTTATTAAACGAAAAATAAAATAAATATTTATTAAGAGACAAGACGCGCCGTACGTAAAATATTAAATAAAGCTTTTAATAATTAATTCTGGTTTAGTGAATTGCAAAGTCGCGTCCTAATCTAACTGTTAAAAGAAAATATTAAAGAACAAAAAGAAAATAGAGCAAGTTGGTGGATGCGCGGGGCAAATTTCATTGAAGCGCAAGCTTAAACGATCACAAGAAGGCCATACGATCAGGGGTAGAAAGTACCTCAGGCTATGCAATTTACTATCTTTTGTGAAATCGGTAGGCCTGTTTGGTAGAGGGATCGAACTATATAACTTGTTAAAGTGAATTGTTAGCGAGCGAGAGCTTTATTTTCTTAGTGAAATGTGCAATTGTTACAAATATTTATAAAGTGCTAGATTTTATTCACTCACTGTTAGGTTATAATGTGGTGGTGCTTGGATATGGTTGTAGCTTCAGTAATATTTTCGACATCTTCAGCAGACCTTTTCCTCTCCAACGTTGGTAAGAACTTTTACTTACAATTAAATAAATTATATTAACTACCTACTTCACTTACCACTATAATCCACTAGACTGAAACAAAAAAAATATATATTTCAGAAAAACAAAAAAAAAAGAACTTGCTATAAAAACAAATTTGAAAAACATTTTTACCAACTATAATAAAAATAATATTTAAATTGTTATAATGTTAAGCAGCTTCAAAAAATTAAAAAAAAAAACAACCCCTTGTTATTTCACAAAACTTTTATTTTTCTCAGCATTTACTTAGTCGAATTCACACTTTTAGTGAAATTGAATTAGTCTGCTCCTTCTTGATTAAAATTCCTTTCTATTCAATTCAAAAAAACTTCTACAGTTCCATTGAAAAGAATTCTCACTCTTAATTTACAAACTTTTTCATTAAATTCCCGTTTAAATTTGCAATCATTAATAAATTTCAAGAGCCAATTATGTTATGTTATTTTGGTATGTCCCATGCAATCCGCATTTGATTCAAATTTCTTAAAACGATTCCACATGAAGCATAAAAGAAAAAAATCAAATAAAGTAGTTCAGAAGATCGTAGGAACTATTTCAAACTCATTAAAATATAATTTTCATTAAAATAATTGAATTTTAAACGCGATTTTCTGTACTCAAGCGTCTAAAAAAATTATGGTTGGTGGTTTTTGAGGCTTTTTGATCGTCATCTAGGTATTAAGACTTTTTGTCTATACAGTCCATATACCAAGAAACTTTTCCTGAGAATGACACTCACGCTTGATGAAACGTTGAATGCAAACATCACTAATCATAACATAATTACGACGGTCACGAAATCTTTAATCAATTTGTTAAATAATTTTGGTATAAATAAAAGATAATAATCTTTAAAAAAAGTCAGAACTTAGTTTCAAGAAAGTATAGACGCAACTTCTGAATTCAATTGTCCGTTACTTTTTCGAAAAAGTTAACAAATATACGTACTTTATAAGAGACCTTAATTGTGACTAATCCCCGCAGATGGCGTTCATATGCCGTCTGAGTCTGTAGTGAAATCCTCAATGATATATAGTGATGGTATTATATTTGTTAAAAAAATATTTGCGCACATTTTCAAAATATCCTTCAATTTTTTCCGTTTTATTAATTTTTTTTTTCAATATATGTTTTTTACATTAGTTAATTTTGTATATAATAATAAATTATTCGTTCTAGATTTAACGGATGTACCGGTTGAAAGTTATGTCGTTCAGGCGGGTGATAACACAAGCTTTCCATGTCCAGGAACAACAGAATATTCGCTTGTAACGGAACTAGAATGGCGCTTTTTTACCAAAACACAAAACATTAAGATAATTGAATATTCTAAGGGTAACACAATCGTAGCATATAAGCAGCACAGGATATCGTTACAATCAAAGACCCATGCCCTTAATTTTAAACCAATAATTGCTCAAGATACCGGAAATTATATATGTTTAGTTAATAATCGACCAAGACCCGATGGTGTCCTTCAACTCATTGTACAAGGTTATTTACCTACCTACCTACCTACCCTTCAATTAATATTCACCCTAAAGATTTGCTTATTAATGCTACCTTACATTTATTATTAAGTACTAAAGTTTTATATTGTTATCAATTTTTTTTACGATACAGATAGACCAGATCCACCTGGTAGGCCCCTAGTGATGGGTTTTACATCACGGTATGTAAACTTATCATGGGCAGCACCATCAGACGTGCATTTCAGTAACGTCCTTTACTACGTCATTCTTATTAGGTAATTATCGTACTACTAAATTCTATTCTATTCCTCAAAAAAGAACTCACCATTAATTCTCATCAAAACGCCATACGCAGTTCGACAGAAATTCCACCAAACTAATTCTCCTCTTTAACGTCTTTAACAGCTCGGATCAAAAAAACTATTACAAACGGTAGAGTAAACGTCACCTGTGGTGATTTTCTGTAAATTTGAGCCTCATCTTATAGCAAATCGCCATAGGTGGCGTTCGGTTATCCGTCTGTGGTAGTTTAATAATAAATAGTATTTAAAGGCATTTTTCATTCACCAATAGGGTCGGGGAGAAAGGAGAATGGAATGATAACGGCAACATTACCCCTGACAATAGAACAAACTACAAAATGATGGGTTTAAAGCCGTATACCGTGTACAGTTTTAAAGTAATAGCTGTAAATGAAATGGGAAGGAGTGATCCTAGCCAGGAATCGTATTATATCATTACCCTCAGAGAAAGTGAGTCGACATTAACTCAACTCAACATAAAAAAATCGATATAAAAATGAAAAATCCTAAAACTATGCAAGCATTTTTACAGTCCCTTCGGGAAATCCCACGATCATAACGGCGCATAATACCTCGTCTTCAGCGATTCATGTAAGCTGGAGACCTCCCGATTTGGATACAATTAATGGAGAATTCATGGGGTATCGCATCACGTATAAGCAACGGAAAAAAGAACATAATGCTTCCGAAATTTACATACGTGATCCAGGCGTGAAGGTATACTACATATTACATTATGTAGCATATTAAATTATATTAGTTTTATGTACTTTCAGAGCCACGTTATTGAAAATCTCGAAACATATACGCAATATTTGGTATCTGTGGCAGTTTTCAATCCCGAAGGGTTTGGACCAGCATCCACTGTTCTTGTAATGACCGATGAAGGGGGTGAGTATTATTTTAAAACAAAAATTATTCCACTTAGTTATTATCAATCGTAGATATTGTTATATATATGTATAATACAGCGTAGCTTTTTTCAAAAATATTAAACCAGGGGCGGATCCAAGGACTCGAACGTCCCCTAACAGATCCGCCACTGTATTAAACCCAAAGCCTACCACTTTTTAATACATGTGTAAATACGTACAAAAATAAAAGAAAGTGATAATTCTTTCAGGGCATTAAACAAAAGGGGTAGCATTTAAGTCTACAAGAAGCATTGTTCTTTATCGATTTTAAAAAAACGTTACCTATTTGAAGTGCCGGTATCGCGGGATATTAGTTTTAAAATTAAAAAGCGTTTCTTTTATTAAAAAATATCGTAAATATATGTTCAGTTCTTTGCACATTACGGAATCTGCACTTCTTTAAACTGGCCGCCAATATGCAAGTGAGTTCATTTTTTATTTCTACAAAACTTATTTCTGATAAGTCTACAATTTATCTTTTATAATTGTTGTAGATGTGATGGTACACGAGGACATCCGACTGAACAGACTTAAAGAGTACCTACTACTACACAAAATTAAAAAAAAAAAATTTAACACACTTTTGAGATTTTTGAAAGCACATGATACATGGTGAAAAAACAATTTGGGAGAACATAATGTATATCTACATAAATATTTTTTAATAGTACATTGACATATATTTACATATTTCTGTTGTGTTATAAATTTTGTAAACTGTTAGTACAAATATACCTGACTGACAAGGTCAATCTATTTTATTTATAATAACAATATTTCTCACAAGCCTTTTCACCTGCTTATAGAAAACTCCAACGAACAACTGTTAAGCATAATACCAATAGATGGCGCCATTAGTTTAAGTTTCTTGCAATTGGTTTTTTTTATCGAAAACGTTAATTTTAAACTTTTGGTTTATTTTATGCCATTGGCAGGTAATTTAATCTTTAAAATGATGTTTCAAACAATAATTTTAGAGAAATATTTAGTGGGACATGGCCAGTAAAAAAATTAACAATTGAGACGTTATTGAAGATTACGTTTCGCGCTATTGAATAAAACTAAACAAAAAGTTTAAAATCAATGTTTTCGTTAAATATTTTTTCTCTAAACATTTTTAAAAACAACTCAATACTCCCAACTTATGCATAACAGCTGTTAGTTACATGTACTAGAGAAACCAATCTGTGAATTATTCCAATGAATCCTGTAGTCTTAATATAATACATATATATATATATGGTAGATTATTATAAAGAAAATCTTCATACAACAAGCAAATAAAGAACAATGCTTTATGGTGACAACAATGCCTCTTGTAGAAGTAAATAAATTGAATGTAAAAAGGAAAGAAAACAAACACACACAGTTGACAAATATATACACACATACAGACAATCTCCTACCCAAAATTAATTTTGTATTTATTTATTTTAATAATTACAAAAAAATTATTTTACTTAACGCTTTCGATACCACTTATCTGTAGTAATATAATTTTCGTTTATTAAAAAATAAGATTAAAGTGGAAAATTAAAACTGAACTATTCCAACTAGTAAAAGAAACATCGTACCGTTTTGGACGGGTCCAACTAGTGAACAATTTCTGTCGCCAGTGACGTGAACAAGTGTGTAGCTTTTATTGATTAAATCAAATTTAAGCGAATGTTTTAGACCCGTTTATTTACCACACGTAAAACATAACATTATCACAATTTTTTCCAAACACCGAAAACTTAAAAATATTTACTTAATGGCGTTAATATCCGCAAAAATTCCGTAACTACTGCACTGTTTTTGTCAATTTTTGGTACATTTACCACAATTTACCATCTCTCTCTTTCATAATGTGACAATTGTATGGGTGGTACAACTGGGTGCAACGCGTTAAACAAAGAATGACAAATGTTTATAATTATTATAAATAAACATAAAATTGTTAAAAATAGTTTTGTGCCTATTTTGCGTGAATTTATTCAATAACGAACGAGCTTAGTGTTGTAAAATAGAAAATAAATAAGAACTAAAGAAGATGGCCGAATACACCACTCCAAAAATACTCTCATTTAATAAACGTTTCACATCATTCGACTAATAAGAACTTGGAACGTACAGCAAATAACTTAATAATAATGGATCATACTCATATATACTTGTTTCCCATCGTTATTTACCTAATTAGTGGACAAAAGCATATACATACAGAGGCATTTGTAACAAGGGAAGAACCTACTTCTTTAAATACTTGTAACAAACATCTATTCGTGGATTTTAAATTATGAATTAAACTAATATTATTTTTTCAGTACCAACAAATCCACAAAATGTGGCAGCTTATAATGTAACTTCAAACAGTATTCTTATTGGTTGGACTGAACCAGAAAAACCCAATGGAATTATTGAAGGCTATAGAATTTACTACCGAGATGGTAACTTTACTGATGTACAGACCTACAAGACTTATGAAAATAGTACTTTAAATTATAACTTAACCAACTTATGTAAATATGCCCATTTTATTTTATACATTACATAAAAGCTAAAATTTGATGTTCTTTAAGGGCCAGACACAAATTACGAAATTTGGGTTAAAGCTTTTACAGGAAGACATGAAGGTAACTCATCTGCATCTATATTTAAAAGAACAGACATCGCAGGACCAACTTCTCCTAGCATTCTAAATCTCACTTGTCAATCGCCTGAGTCTATATTTGTACAGTGGGGAAGACCAGCAGAATTTTATAAAAATATTGATTATTATTTTATTTATTTATCTGGAAAGATTAAGTTCGACAACTACACTATATCTGCTACTAAAGACTACTCAGACGTTTCTGTAAGTTACTTATTAATCACTTATTCATTTTTTTTTAAAGGGTCTTAAAATTTTATATCTTACATGTAATTGACACAAGCAAGTATTTTCTGAGCAAAAGAATGGTATTTGGTATAAATTATACAGGGTGGCCCATTGAAAACGAAACAGAGGCAATTTCAGGCAGCTTTTTAAAAACTGCTGGGACCTGTCAATTTTGTTTTTGAGAGGGACACTAAATTGTCACAAAATCACGTTCATACTTACCTAAAAATACATGTAATAGTTAGAATTCGGAATGACATCTAGAAAAATTCATTAAGATTTTATATTAGCACATAAAAAATTACAAAAGTTACATAAAACTTTCTTAATTAACAACAGCCTCATTCGTTTAAAAATGAACTTTAACAATTTTTTCCAACGGGACCCTATTCTTTGAAGTGTTAAGGATACACCATGATTTTTTCAAATTTTTACATTGATAATTAATACCATAAAAAAATTAATTGCGTAAAGTGGTCACTTATTTCAAGCAGCTTGTCGCATGTAGCGACCGCGCGGAACTATTTTCAACGTTAAATTAAAATTATTAACAATGGAGATATAGATTTTACCCACTTTTATATTAAAAAGTATTTAGAAATCGAGAATAGTATAATAATAATTACCGTATGCACGTTTTCAGTACATAATAAAAAACTTGACAACTGACGAAACTTACAAAGTGCAAGTGGGTGCTGCCACTTACAGTGACTATACAAAGCGATTATTATTTGGGACTCTATCTGAAGCAAGATATATTAAACTGAAACAAGACTGTGATAAAATACAACAATATTTACAAAGCTCAGTTAGCAGTTTAAGTGTTGGAATAATTGCTGGTGTTATTTGTGTAATAATGGCCTTGCTTTTTGCAATCACAGCATTTATTTTATGGAGGTACATACTCTACATTCTGTATTTAAACCTTTTTTTTTAGAATGTAATCACCTTTGACTTATTACAGACGATACTTTTATGTTTCTTACTGTTACCTGGAAGACCACCCATGCTCAGTCCCAACAGCTTCATTGGATTGGAACGTTTCTCCTGATTCAGGAGAACATAGAGGCCCTGTGCCTGTTTCAGAATTTAACAAGCATGTGGCAGAATTACATGCCGACGGGGATTGCGGTTTTAGCAGAGAATATGAGGCAATTCAAGCAGACAGTACAATAGATCAGTACCCTTCAGAGCACTCACAACATCCAGATAATCGAGCTAAAAACCGATATCTTAACATAATTGCATGTGCGTAAAATTATTTGATATTTTAGAAGAGATGTAAAAACTTTGTTTGCAGATGACCACAGTCGCGTACAGTTGTTGCAGATGCCAGGGCATAAAAAAAATATCGACTACATAAATGCTAATTACATTGATGGTTTCCAGTGGTCTAAAGCATACATAGGTACTCAGGGTCCCCTACCTTCTACTTTCGACTGTTTTTGGCGAATGATTTGGGAACAGCGTGTGGCAATCATAGTAATGATTACAAATTTGGTTGAACGTGGCCGGGTAAGCTTAATTTTTCTTTAATTTTTAAAGTAATAATAAAACAAAAGTTAATTATAAATATCTACTTCTTAATCAAATGTTGTGTATTAAACTTGTTACAAGTTTCTTTTTGTTATTGTCAGGACACTGGAAATCAAGTTAGAGAGCATGTGGTAAATTTTTTGTTTGAGAAAGTGTTTATTTGGCTTAATTACATACCTAATTAATTCAGTTACTACCTATTGTTTTTTTTTAACAGCATGTACCTACGTATTATCTAAAAATGTTATTGTTTTTACAAGTTAAAAGCCCCAAATTAATCTGTTTTGACAGAAAATATGTTTTCCTTGTTAAAACACACCAATTTTAGACCACCCTGTACATGTAATTTTTTTCTTTTAAATAACGTTGGAAAAATTTTATAGAAAAAGTGTGATATGTATTGGCCAAAAGAAGGAACAGACACATACGGTGTTATACAAGTTAAGCTTGTAAAGGAAGATGTTATGGCGACTTACACTGTTAGAACTTTACAAATTAAACATTTAAAAGTAAGAAACCGAAGTGTCACAATTTAGCAAAATCTACTCTTTAATTGGCATCGTTCCAGGTTAAAAAAAGAAAATTATTTTCTGCAGAAAAAACTGTTTATCAGTATCACTATACAAACTGGCCTGATCATGGAACCCCAGATCACCCGTTGCCAGTTTTACATTTTGTTAAAAAGTCTGCTTCTGCAAACCTACCCAATGCAGGACCAGTTGTTGTTCATTGCAGGTAAAACATCGTTTAATAAGTGTTTGTTTATTAATAACTCCATTAATGCAATTTAATTAAATTAGTGCCGGTGTCGGTAGAACAGGAGCATATATTGTATTGGATGCAATGCTTCGACAAATTCGTCAAAGAAGAGAAGTAAACATATTTGGTTTTCTTAAGCATATTAGGTCCCAGAGGAACTTTCTTGTCCAGACAGAAGAACAATACATTTTTATCCATGACGCCCTTTTAGAAGCGATACAATCAGGCGAAACGAACATACCGAGAGAAGAAATTGCAAGGTATGTTAATGCAATTCAGAATGAAAAAGAAGAAACTCCAGAGTCAAAGCAAAAATACTGGAAACCTTTGGATTACCAATTTAAGGTAAACATTTAAAAACTTGTTCTAAAATATACTTTTTTAAGGCGCTAAAAGGATTGATTAAAATATCATTTTAAAGATTAGTTCACAAGTTCAAAAACGTGTACTTATTTCTTCCGTGTGCCGATTTATTGCTTGAGAATAATTAACAAAGTAACTCTCATTTTCCAGTTAGTAACAAGTTTTCAATGTAAAGATTTTAATCTTGTATCAGCAAATAAATCAGTGAATGCAAATAAAAATCGGTGTCAAAGTATTGTACCTGTTGAGAGTTCTCGCGTCCATCTCACCCCAAAGCCTGGGGAAGAAGGGTCAGATTATATAAATGCGTCATGGATTCAAGGGTTTCATAGTCTTAAAGAGTTCATAATCACACAGCATCCCCTCAAAGAAACTGTTAGAGACTTCTGGCAAATGGTTTGGGACCATAACGCGCAAATTCTTGTTCTTTTGAGTGCAATTGATGAGGTAAGTAATTATATTACCATTTTAATTTTAATCTGATAATTGGACTCCTTTTTACAAGGAATACGAAATATTTTGGCCTGTTGAAAACAGTAGCCTAGAGGGAGAAAACTTCAAAGTGAACATGCTTAGTCAAGAGGCTCAATCGGATTATATAACTTTAGAGTTTTCGCTACAATCGTTGCAGGACGATTATGAGCTTCATGTTCGTCTGGTACATTCTTTAAATTGGCCACATGCATGTGCAAACCCTGCAGAAATGTACTCACTTCCAACACTAGTGCAAGAATTGCCATCAAATTATCAGAACGGTCCCCTTGTTGTCATTGATAGGTAATTAATGTGGTCTTCGTTTATTCCTCCTTGTCATGGTAAATTTATAGATTTGGTGGAACAGAGGCTGCCACATTTTGCTTGTTAACCACTTTAAAGAAACAATTGGCTTATGAAAACCACGCAGATGTCTATATGTATGCCAAATTGTACCACAATTGGCGGCCAGGAATATGGAAGGGTGTTGATGACTATTTGAGATTACATTTGGCGGTTCAGGCTTTATGTGCTATGGTCGAAAATGCTCCGGAATCTTACGCTTTCACAAATGGTACTGTTAATGGTTCGATATCGTCTTCGGACTGTGTACGAGTACCTCCTGAAGGTATGGAAGCAGGTGTATCACATCAAGCTGTAGCTTGATAATCACTGCACAACTGTGGAACGTCTTTAAAAAGTTGTCTTTGACGATGATTATAAGTGTTTGTCCATGTACGTACGCTAACGCTTAATAATTTGTTGCAGTCTGTATTTTTTTTTCTTCTTAATTCAGTACTATTTGGTTGGTCTTAATGTTTTTTTTTTTGTTGTTAACTTGGTTACGGTTACGTCTTGTGTTTTCTTTAACTGTATTTTATGTTGGGCTTTATTATTTTTGTTTTTAACATTACTGCACTGTTGTTTGGTTCAAGCCATTCATTTATAGATTGATACGTAGTATTTTTCTCTTATTTATTTATTTTTGTTTGTTTTACAGAAGCTCTATTGCTTTCAAATGACCAGTGACAAGTGTCCCGCGAATCAAGTAAAAGTGAATGGTAAAGTCCGATCTTTTCCAAGTTATGTATGAAACTGTCCTTGTATATCTCTATAGAAGGTATGTAGGTAGTGTGAGATTTTTTTCTTATTATATTTGAAAATAATATAGAAAAGAAAGAAGAAAGAGAGCATTAAAAAGAGGCAAATTTTCGATGTAAATGTTTTATATAGTAATTGCCGTTAGGAAAAAATTATATTAATAAATTTAAAATTATTGATTTAATGCCAAAGAACGTGGTTATTGTGGTTAAACAAATTTTAAATTGACTAAGTCAAAGAGAGAACTGTTGTCAACTAGTAATTATGAGATTAAGTCGCTTTATCGCTTATTAAATACGATACGATATTTGCAGCTTTTATTGTTACAAATAGTAGTTTTTTTTACTTTTTTTGTAGTAATTAATTGATCAAGAGCCGTACTTTAAACTTCATATTGAAGGATCAAAGTTGATTATGTCATTTAAACAAGTGAACATGCCAAATGTAATAAAGCTTTAATACTTGTAATTCAATTCGATTGCAGCAACTTTTATTTATTAATCAAAGCACAATTTGATGACTTTTCGTTTAATTTTTACTTGCACTTACTGCCATTTAGTACCAATTTCTAGTAGGGATTTTTAAGATAAAATTAAAAGATTAACTTTCCTTAAACTTCAGTATAATAAGAATTTTCCAAGCATTCAAAATTAACTTATTAAATTTGTTTATTTTTTTTTTCTTATTAAATAAATTAAGTGGTATATATTATAGACAAATAAATTTTGTATTCATAAAATAAAATTGGAGAATATAATTCTTATCAATTTGAAGTTTAAATACGATACGTGAATAAGAAACTTCAATATTTAAAAATGGCAGCATATGTACCATCCCATAATTAGTATAAAATCGACATTGAAAGATTTGTAGAAAAACAGTAGCAGTAGCCTTACATACTTAATAAATAACTAACAATTCTAATCATAAATCAAATCAATTTAAATGTTGGTATAGCATAATTGTGATAGCAAAAGAAGTAGAGCATTTGTATAATGGTCTTTTTAAGAACAAGTTATTAAAGTATACCAATTTCAATTAAGTACATAAGATTTTAAATGACATGACAACATTTTAAGACGAACAACATGTTTTCTTTTCTTAAGACTGGTTTAGATCCACACATAGATTTATTGTTCACTATAAATTAGATATATGAAACATCACGTTTTTAAACCGTGTTTTTATAACAATAAAGCAGTCTTTAATTTCGCCTGGTCTATATCCGTCCTACGTAAAAATGACTCCTTTTTTAATAACGAAAACCGCATAAGTATTTTTACTTCTACAATAAAGAAGAAAACCGGCACAAATTTCGACAAAGGCAATACGTATTAAATTTATCATTAGACGCTATATTCTAAACCTCAAGTCATCGAAAGTTTATCATTAAGAATACATTTTAATTCATAATTTTTCAATAAAAATGGGATGTGATATATAAAAATAAACTCATCTTTTGGCCAAGACTAAAAAAGATACATACGCTTTTTAAATGAAAAATGGCTTAATGTTTTTAAAAATTTGGAACTTAATTTCCTTATGTCTAAATCATAAATGATATAGCAAAACATGCAAACGTACAATTTTTATTAGAAACAAAGTTTTGTAACCGAAAGAAAAATCTCAAAATCATCTAATTTTATTCATAGGTCGGTTTTTATAGATCACATCACAAAATGATACCATAAATGTTAAAAAAATCATCACAGAACATAAATATAAATATCATTCCACAAGATATTGTCATTAAATGTATCATTCAATTATTTTCTTTAAATAATGCAATTATAAAAACTGTATATTTAAGTAACAATGTATCTATATGGACATAGATCTTTAAGTGCGTCAGTGTTTACAGGAAGGACCAATTAAATTATTCTTAAAAATCTGATGTTTTATTTCCCTATTTCTTTTTTCATCTTCTAAACTTATTGACAATTTTTACATTTAAAATTAAAGATCAAAATTAGTGACGTCTGCGACTTGAAAGCAGAAGGTGAGATAACTAATAATGAAAACACTTACGTTGAAATTACAAAACAAAAATTTAAAATATTGTGGTAAAAAATTGTTACGGAGCACTAGGTCTTGTGACGTCACTACTAATGACGTCATTCTCTACAAATACAATGTTTATAGAGGCGCAAGAACATGTGCGTAAATGGTAGTCCATATGACATAGAGTGAAATTCGCGTTTTCTATTGGTTTTTCAATATCTGCACGCGCAGAGGATAATAGCCAGAAATCTGTTGTGATTAGTTTACTTGTGACTTTATTACCGACCCTAATCATTTTACACTCTCAGTACAATAAAATTCGAAAACTGTGTGGGGGTAAGTAAATAACAATGGGTAAATTTGGTTATAAATTTATCCATAAGGTACTACATTTTTAAAATTATTGGGGAGACATCTCCTATTATCCGCGTGCGCAAAAAATAGAATGACCAATAGAAAACATGCTTTTAATTCCGTATGTTATACGAACTACCATTTACGACCATAGTTCATATGACGTGTTATTAATGGCGTATTTTTTTAGTTTTAGTGTTTATAGAGGGCGCTAGATCGAAAATTATACCATTCAACATCATAGAAAAAAGACTAAAAATAAATATTATTTGTTTATTAAATTATGTGCAGCAACAATCACAAACTAAATACTAAAGTAGTCGTCGTACATATTACCCACATTGAAAGTGTTTTACATATCGTTTAATAAGAAAAAATTAAGACGTCGTGATATAGGTTATGTTATTGTATAAAAATGAGTTTTTCAAGGAGCACTTCCCCTTTACCTTTACCAGCAAATTTTCAAAAGGACTGCTTTTCAGCAGCGACAAAGCGATGGAAATATCTACGTCGAATGTTTAAGTTTGATCAAATGGACTTTGAATTTGCCTTATGGCAAATGATCTACTTATTCATTGCTCCACAAAAAGTCTATCGTAACTTTCAATATAGAAAACGTACGATAAGTTTTTATATTCTTAATACAAATTTATTAAGTTACTGTCATTGTAGAAACAAAATCGCAGTTTGCAAGAGATGATCCTGCATTTTTAGTGTTGTTTTCCCTATGTTTATTTGGTATGTATGTACATTTTATTAATTAACAAAAAAAGCTCTAAAAATATTTTTACAGTTACATCTGTAGTTTTTGCTATTGTGTCAAGACTGACATTCTTGCAATTTGTAAATTTTCTCTTATATGCAATATTTGTTGACTGCATATTAGCGGGATTAATAATAGCCACAATGTTTTGGTATGAATAATCTACGTTAACCCTTTTTTGTTATTATACTTGTCTTAATTAACTGCAGGTATATTTTAAACAAGTATTTTCGTGTGAACCAAGATCAGGATGTCGAATGGGGATTTGCATTTGATGTACACTTGAATGCATTCTTACCCCCATTAATAATACTAAATTTTTGCCAGTTATTTTTTTATAATGGTGAATTATGTTACTATAAAATAAGATGTACACCTTATACTAAATACTATTTTTAGGTCTTATTAATCACGAATGGTTCATTTCGAGGTTTATTGGGAACACATTCTGGTTAATTGGAGTCTGTTATTACATTTATATAACATTTTTGGGATATGGATCTTTGCAAATACTACAACGTACCAACTTGTTATTGGTTCCACTTCCATTGATGTTGTTATTTTACATTTTAACTCTTATTGGAGGCATAAATGTTACCCACTTTTTAATGCAATTTTACAGAGATCGAGTACTAATAGCTTCATGAGCATGTGTAATTTATGTAACTAGATTTTCATAAATCTAATTTATTGTGGTATTTGTATGCTTTAACTCCCGTGTATCTAATTTACATTAAATTATAGTATGTTGTACTATAAGTTATCTCAAGCAAGAATATAAAAATATATTAGGTGTGGAAAACACTCCTTCATTTTGAAAAGTGATTTCAATCTTTTTTATTGGATGTTTCGAGGGAGGTTAGGTTAGGTTACTGTGGATTGAAAATAAAACTTAGGTTAGGTTAGTAACCTAACTTATTAATCAACAATAACCTCACCTAGCTAATAAGAGAAAACCAAACCATAAATTGACCTAAAATTTGATGAGAATTAATGAGTTAAAGCTTACTTGGTAATACTTAAAAGATATTTTATTCAAGTTTTATAAAGTACCTATTGGAAATGAAACTTGCATCAAATTTTAAAACCTATTTATTTTGTGTTTAACGATTTTCTTAATCTGTAAGCAAATGCTGTGTATATTTGTGAAGTAAGCAAAATTGTATCCTTTTATAAAAATAAAGTAAGGAAGACTTATCTCTTTTTGTTTTTGTACATGTTGTGTCCTTCAATGCTAACACAATTGCCTCTTCCTTCTATTGCTATTCTACATCTGTCTGCCACCGTCATGTAATCAGCGTCATTTAAACTTTTAGAAGACTTTTCTGATTTCTTTCTTGGTGTAATTACTGAACTCCTTTCACTTAAACTACCACTACTTTCAGACAAAGAATAATTTAAGGAATAACCCGGTACGTAAGAGTTTTCATTTTCATCAGCAGGACTTGATACGCACGACCTTAAATTAAAATAAATTAAACAAATATTAAAATAACGTGGTTATTCGTTTACCGATTATTCATTATGAAACAGAAAATGTATTGAAAAACAACGGAAAACTTAAGTTGGGATTATAACATAACCTCAAACTACAATTGGTTGTGTCTAAAGTCTACGCTGACAGATAACTCGCGTCTAAAGCACTATAAGACGCACGGATTTAGTGGGAATTCCCCAAACTTCAGATTGAAAACTGACATACATAAAAAATGACAAAAAGTATATAAAAATACAAGGACCATTAAAGTATTTCATTTATTCAATGATATTTTCGCAAACATCAATACAATTCATAGTTGTATAATTTTCTTTGTATTTCAGTTCACAAATGGGATCTTTTGTGCACTTTTCAATTGACATACCTGGATTACATTACCCAATCTATTAGCTTCATAGGGTTTGAAAAGTTTCCACTTTTTCTTCCAATAAATTACAATCGTTGTGCATTTATCAACCAGCAACAGCAGTATTTAAGAATGTTTTTTCCACCTGTAAATAAAACTTTTTGTAGAACTGAAATCAGGAATTAATCGACATACATGTATGATAATGATAAACTTATTTTAAAAAATGGCACTCCAATTTCTTAGTTAAACTTTTTGAATCTCCTTTTAAAAACCGTTCTACAAAATAAATTAACTTGGAAATATGTAATAAGCATATTAATAGATTAGTTTCATGGGGGCAAAATATAGTAATATTTTCAATTTTATATATAATACGAGTTCATTCTGAGTATATTAAGCAAATAAAATTTTGCTTAAAATTAAGATTCAATAATAATAATAATAATAATAATAATACGCATTTACCCATAAATTTAATATTGTAGATGATAACGTAGAAATGGTGATTTTTCATGTCAGTAAGCATTGTATAATAAGAAAACTATATTTCATGTAACCCGTTCGTTAAAAGTTTTTAAACTTATAATACAGATAAAATTTTGAAAATGTGTCAAATGACCTAATAGCTGATGCTCTATCTAATTAAAATATTTGCAATAGTCTGTCACTTCCGGTTATACCAGAAATCTTCACCAACTTAGTTATTTTAAATGGAATATTATATTTTTTACGCCGAATTCCAATTACAATAAACGTGAAATTTTAAGGAGTTTGATAACCAAAAAAATATACCATTCTATTTTAAATAACAAAGTTGGTGTCGATTTCCGGTATAGCAGGAAGTGACAGACTACTGCAAATATTTTAATTAGATACAGCATTTGCCACATTTTGAAAACTCTACTTATATTATAAGTTTAAAAACTTTTAAACGAACGGGTTACGTGAAAAACCCTGTATAACTTAAGTTATCAGTGGTAAAGCGATTGCAAAAACATGTTCAAAGAATAAATATTTGTGAAAAGTAGCCAAGAGGTGGTTTTCTCTGTATTATTTTTTTTTTTTAAAATATGGTTAATTAATCTCTAAGTAGTGCAATTCAAACGACTTGGCGGTGTTTGCCAATGGTCTTATTGCAAGAAGTCAATGAGAGACAATAAACTAGCTTCTAAGTGGTGGCTATAGTTGCACGAATTTCAGGTAAAATTTGCAAAAGAGCCCGTATGACGAAATTTATTGATTATTAGGGGTATATTTATTATCAACGTTTAGAAATAATATTGTAATTGCATTATTTGCTTTTAAGGAGTTTGACACTGTGTCTAACGAAACCAAAAGAAGAAGGTCGTTTTACCGACCGCTGTGATAATTTACAACCCTTATAATAGGTAACGAGCATTAATGCTTTCAGGTAAACACCGCCAAGTCATTTGAACAATACTTTACATATTAAACATCGCGTAAGACGGTAAAATATAACGAATATCCATCATGCGCCTTATTTTCATTAAATACCTACATAAATATGTGTTTGTTGGTTTGTTTAACGAACCGATTTACTTTGTAGAAAAAGTTGGATAAATATACATTACTAATCTCAATATTTTTTGAGAAATAGAAGTGCCTTTATTTACATCCTTAATGCGTTTTAATAAAATTCAATCAATAGACTAAATTAAACAAAAACACTTCGTAAACAAGCTAAGTCTGAAATATTTACCATTCAAATCGAGGGCTGTCTTGAAGTCCAAAAATAATCCTTTCGCCGTTCTTGTCCGGATTTCATTGAAGTTAATTTTCAAAAAGACAAAGCAAAAACTTACTTCATCTAGTGTATTCCGATAAGTTTATTTTCCGCTGGAGTTCTAGGTTTATAAACAGGATGTTGTTCGGAAACAAATCAACCGCTGAATCGAAACTTATTACGAACATTTCGAGATATAACCGAGACACCGAAATTCTACAATTTCAATATAAGCTCTAAAAGTAAAACTCAATAAACTTGAGCGAGTATTTTCTAAAAACATGAGTACACAGGAATCGAGTTACCAAAACACTATGAAAATAAAGACAAACTGAAAAGTTCTGTAGAACTCGGCGAATGTCGTTGGCTGTGAAGTTCAGAATCCCAGATTTGCGCCCGTAATGTTATTTGTTCTCGATATAAAGGAACGCATATAAGGGTCTTCCAATGTTAATTTACACATAATATAAACAGAAAAACTGGAAACTTGTTCTTTTGTTTCAGAGCGTATGGATCCATCATCAAATAACCAAGAACGAAACGTCGTCGCCCCACAAATTCCGTGCATTGAAGAAATAAACTCTTGAATGCCTTCTGGCTTTCATTTGTGGTAATGAATACGGTAAAAAATTTACTTTATAATTTTTTGAATAAAGAAAAGCGATGCAGGTCCTGTAAATAGTATAAGTGAAACCTTTTAATGAAGATGCAATTAGACAGATAAAAACGGATGTTTTATGGATTGAAGTTGTACTTTAGTAAATGTGATACATCCGAATTACTATAGTACTTAAAACGTACACATGACAAATCAAAACGCGTAAAAGCACCTGGAAAAACAAAATTATTAACTATCAAATCTATGTCCGCTTTTCAGAAGATGTTTGAGAAACGTATACAGATTAAACTTCGTCTTTTTAAAAGGAAACCATAGTTGGATTTGAACTTATAAAATTACTCGTTCCAGTCCTTTTAACTCTGCAGATCATTAAAAGAAAACATAAAACCAACGCAACAAGGTCCACTGCGATGTAAAAAAGAACACCTAATATTTCCGTCATTTTTGAAAATAAATAAGTTTAATATCATTGAAAAGGGCTAAATATTGGAAATTTTATAATACCAAATACAACTACTGTTTTATTTCTAATAATATTTACGATGATAGAAAAAAATCTACGCCACCGGATTCTTCTTAAAAGAATGCATTTCCGGAATTTCGTATTTCTTCGAAATAAAACGGTTATGAGCAATTTCTTTCGATATGGCCCTGTATCCTTGCTTAGCACTGAAGATAAAAACATGCGATTTTTTCCATTAGCTTTTCTTAAAAATCGAGCTTCAATTTTGCTCTATCGAGTTGGGAAATAAGTTTTCACTGTTGAAATAGGCCAGTTTTGATCAGTCTGTATAACACTTTCAAGCTACATGTTGATAATAAAAAATAACACGTTTCTCCTTTTCAGCAACGGCGTAACTTGGCGAAGTAATAAACCTAAAATCATTCTGACGAATTAAAAAGCATATTATCACCCACCGGATATGTTTAACGAAGAAAAAGTCCATGCTATATAGCGATTGAAGGATTTTGAATATAATGCCACCGGAAACAGATGAGAAAAACAAAAGAATATTTCCATATCGGCTATATATTTAATTACACATTAAGTCAAACCTACAACCTAAACACGGTTTTCACAAATTTTACGAATATTACAGGACATTACGATAAAATAACTTACGATGGAAAGTATGTGTCTAAGAAAAATATTAACACAACTTATTAGCACTACGAAATTGTGATAAAATACGTTAATCAACGTCATCGTCTACCGGTCATTTTAGTTAAATAAATAGAATGCAGATTTTGTAACTTGAATATTATGCAATGTAACGTGTGAAAAAAAAAAAAAATAAATAAAACAAAATGAAAATATCCAAACACTTCAGTCACACGATACGCAGTGTGGGTGAAATAATGTAGTGTACTGTACCATACTATAACGGTGCAAATAAATTATGTCAATATTCACTTTTTCTTTAAACTTTTACAAAAAAAAAAAGGTATGGGACTAATTATACAGAAATAAAGAAGCCTACATCAGAAGTTTCATAAAAAATACGGAGATTTCTCTTAGAAATTTGAAAAATCAAGTAAGGATTTTTCAATATTAAAAAACTTCAAAACGGTGCTACTTTAAATTCCACTAAATAATATTACGTTGCACCTACACGTGCCACGAAGAATTACCATAAATATTTTTAATTATATCAATACTTAAAAAAAACCTTGTACAAAAAGTCCTTTTTAGGGACGAGTTAAGGAAATTATTAAACATGAACGAATACAATAAACTAATTTAAGACAATATAATTGTGTTGTTCCACTTAATTTAGTGTAAACTTTTAATCATATAGCGAGTGAATCGTTCTAATAGCGACGTCTCTTATTAGGGTAATCATCTCGTCCTGAAGGACCACCGGACCTATTTTCGTTGACCCAATGACCTCTGCCCCCCATATTTCCACCTGAACGACCCATCTGGTTCATATTACGCTCGTCAAAACGATGATAGCGTTCATTTGTGTTCATGAAAGGTTTGTTTTCCTAACCAAATACACAAAAATTAATTCTATAATCGTTGAAGTTTGTTAATATTTTCAAATTTAATTAGTGTGTCAGATACTGATCTAAAAAAACACTCCTCCGTACCCTCAGAATTTTATTTTGTACGAAAAAAATTAAAATTACTTTTGATGAAATTCGTCCTTACACCTGGAGATAACCACAAAGAGATTTTTAATGAAGAATCGACAAAATAAAGAAATTGGTAGACGAAAAATTGTGAAGCCCACTCAAAGAACATCTTCGAACTTCCCATTGCGTAATGGAAACCAATTGTGCGTAAATTGTCGTTAAAATATACAATTATATTTTCGTTGAACTTGGCACTCGTTACGTAACAGGTTGGGCAGTACTGTGATGATGCATTATAGAAGGCAAGGCTGGTAATAATTTCTTTTAAACGTACAAAGTGTTACCACCTTTCTTCAAACTAATTTCACAGTCTGCATTCTAGCTAACACAAGAGCGCCAAGAAAAATTGTTATTTTTGTTATATACAAAATATAATAAGATGATTTTTTCTACTCTATTTTAGATAGTAGAAACAACGTTTGTTTTGTTAACGGAAGAAAATGAATACAACTTGAAGAAGACATTTAGGATTCGGAAATAAGCCATCACAATGTGATGATACGTCAGAAAATGCCACAGAATACGATTATCGAATTTAAAAGAAGAAACCAAATTGTGTGGTACGTTACACACTAATAATTTTTAGCTTATTCCCACAAGTACTACTATATCGTTAATATTTACATTATTTTCGCTAGACCAGGCAGTTATTAAACTTTAATTTTACTTGTAACTAGAAGTATTTGAAGCAAAAGATATCCAACAAAGTACAACCAGATGAAGGCAATCCAAGACGAAACAGTATTGCATACAAAATGTATAAGTAAAATTTGAGACAGCATTTGACACACAAAATTAACACCAATTAACAAACAACAACATTAACAAGAAAATATAGGTAATAGTTCGATTAAATGTCATGATACCTACACAATTAATAAAAGTACTGCGAAAGAATTTTTTTTCTATAAATAAATTTTACAGTTGATACTGAACTTAAAACTCTTCTTTCAGTTGATTTTATCCGATTATAGAAACCTCCTAAAGTAGAATTAATTTTACGTAATCACCGTCACCTATACGATATTAAATAATTCAAGTTCATGAATTCTTATTATATTCAATATGTCGTTAATCTCGTTGAGCTATGACCAAACTTAAACATATAATAAAAGTAGTAATAGTCTCTAAATTTGAGTTAAAAAACAATTTCTTTTAAGTGAAATTTCAAAGTTATTATACCAATATTGCTTTACGAAAATATAATGATTATAATAACGTACAGGGAAAAGGACGAGATTGGCAAAGTCTAAATTAAAATGTTAAGTAATTTAATAGTAATTCCTAATTGTGGAATAATTTCTTTTCCTAACGACGAATGATTTATATAAAAAATATTATTTTATAACATCCGTCATCATTTTTTACGCCTTTACGAATAATGATCCGATTATAAGAGACGATACAAGTATAAAACAATGACAGATACGATCATATGCAGTAATATTCACTTTTCCAAATCTAAATCATCACAAGAATAGATTAGCCTAAGGGCTACTAACAGGAAACCAAAGTTTGCATTTAAGTACTTTTTTAAAATGGACTAGATAAATGATACCGTTATCACGCTAAAATTTCTCTCACATTACGAAATGTAAACTTATACTTATGTGAGAAAAAAAGGCTAACAGTTCTAATTACTAGCATTTCAACTGAAAGTTGATTATTGTCAGAAATTCATTATATTAATATCTGTTAGAAAAAAACCTTTTAATAAATTCGAATTTAGAATTCGAACGAACTTTCATTTCAATAGTACTTGGAATTTTCACCTTTAAAATAAAATAAAATGTACATACCATCGGATTATTTCCGGCCATATCTGGTGGAACTGTAAAGCAAACAAATAAAAAAAATTAAAAAATATACGTATTACATATTTATAAAAGACAAAAACTCACTTGAAGTGCCATATATACCACGATCATCAGGTTGTTGATACGCTTGTTCTTGTTGATCAAGCATGTTGTCAAGTTGATGTGCTTGCATGAAGAGACTATTTTCTTGTTGACGCCTTCTGAGTTCTTCTTCTTGATGGATCATCCTCGCCTGCATTTCTTCTTGTTGCCTCCTCATTTGTTCTTCAGTCCTTTGCCTTTGTTCTTCGGCTTGACGTTCCTTCATTTCCCATTCCCTCTTCTGCCTTTCACGGTCCATTTCTCTCGCTCTCAGCTGCTCACGAAGAAGTTCAGTTTCATGTTCATAACGAGCATACTCCATTTGTGCTTCCAATTTTTCTTTTTCCATATCCAATTCTTTTTTAAGGGCCTGCTCTTTTTGTGCATAAAGTTCGTGCAATTGCTTCCATCTGGTACCGTAGTCATGCTCGAAACTATCGTGAGTAGCAAATCTAGGACCAACTTCACGGTCTTTTATGTATTCTGGATTCTTTCTGTTAACGCTTTTCTCCGGATAACCATCCCACTCGTCAAGAGCTTCGTAAAGTTCTACGATCACCGGTCGTAAAGAAGCAGTTATGAAATAGCAACTCTCGCTGCATTTACGAACAGCCTGAGTAGCTGCATTTTTACGCGCGAACTCTACAATTCCTTCACCTGTAGACTTTCCACGATCATCTACGATTATGACAGCGCGTTCAATCTATGAAAAAAATGAATAGAGAACGTAATATTAAAAATGATACACATCTCGATCGGTTACTTTGGTATAAAACTTACTTCGCCAAAAATTCCAAAAGCAGCATGAAGAAGTTCATTTGTTACCCAACTGGTAAGATTTTTCACCTTGATGGTGGAACCATTCGGAGCAAAACGAATTTTCAAGTTACGACCTTTTATTGTAGTACCTTCAAGTTCACGTTTAGCCTTTTCAGCATTTGCATGATAGTCCTAAACAAGGTTTAAAAATTATTAACTGATCAATTAATAAAAATATAGAGAGCGCACCATGCGAATAAATCCAAAATTCTTTTCCTTATTCAGGAAAAGTTCGCTAGTTTCTCCGTACTTCTTGAAGAGCTCATTTAGCTCTTCTTCGGTTATATCCGGAGAAATATTGCCTATGTAAAGGCGACTTCTACCAGAAAATTTCTTCTCTGTTGTATCTAATGGTGGAAGATCAACAGTATGCCCGCTAAGTTGAGCGAGCTTTTCATTGAGTCGGTCATCGGGGTTTCTCCCCGGGCCACCACCAGGTCCCATTTCGCGAGGACCTCCTGGTCCAGAAGACAAATTTCCTCTTGGGCGTTTTCGTTCAAAATTTTCCTGTTTGATCTGAGGAAAATACAAAAACTGACTATTTAAAAATATACGGCATGGCCTGTTTGGTTAACATTTGTTTGAATGTTTTAAACAAACCGTGGGCGTTCAAATTAATCTAATTAGGAAAATAATAAGAGATACTACACTAACTCAAATATTCAAAGGCAATTAATTAGACCCAAATATCTTTGAATATAAATCAGTTACTTTTAGTCAAATTAAGTAATATTTAAAAAAATTAACTACAATGTACAGGTAATAGAACAAACTATAATGGTTCAAATACGAAAATTAGTAATATTATGCAAAATAAATAGTTACTCAGTCCTCTCTAATCAAATATTCAAAGGCAATAAGTAGCAAATATCTTCGAATATAGATCAGTTACCTTTACATAAATTAATACAGACAAAATGAAACGTACTTTTAAAGAAAAACAAAACAACAAAATATTATTGTTCAATTTAACTTAGGTATACAAGAAAACAGGATTTATAAAATACAAAAATAAGTGACATTGTGCAAAACAATAAAGTCACTCAGTCCTGTAATTAACTATTCAAAGGCAGTTAATAAAAAATATCTTGAAATACAAATCGGTTTATTTCCTTTTATATAAACTAATATTTAAACGAAGCCAAACGCACTTTAAAAAAAAAAAGAAAAAAACAAAATGTGATGGCTCAAATCTACACGATTGAGTGGAATACAAAAAGGAATATCATCTAAAATAAAAAATTATTCAGTCCACCAACTCAAATATTCAAAGGCAATAAATACCAAATATCTTTGAATACCTATACATTAGATACTATGAAATATTTTAATCAAAACAAAAAAAGTCAGCAAACTACCTACAATGGCTCAAATTATGAAATTCAAATACCTAGACATACCAGACTTAATGAAATTCAATAAATAAATGATCACTCAAACATTCAAAGGCAATTAAAACAAAATATCTTTGAATATAAATGAGTTACTTTTAGATAAATTAAAAAATATTTAATCAAAACAATTCTTTAGTTATAATTTTTTCACAGTAAATTACAACATAATGAATACATGTTCTTTAAATAAACAACTTAATATATATTAATTTTTGCGTTGTAAAAAAAGAGTGAAGTAATATGATTTGATGAAACATAACCGAAACATTTTAGAAAATACATTTGTCTGTGCAATGCAATAGAAGTATACAGTGTATTTCCTATTTAAGTCTTATTTATTTTTATTAAACCAGCAGTAACTTAAAGATTACGTTTTTCAATTTTCTGGAGGTTATCGACTCCAATGAAGGAACAAACCTGTTTTCGTCTATTCTCAAAAAACTCATCAAATCCCAATACGATATTAAATAAGTTTGTAATTATTAAAAAAAAATACGAAACCATTTTATTAATAATAAGACTTACGTTCATATTGTGCCTTCGTCCACCGCCTCCACCGGAGCCCCCAAATCTGCCGCCGCGTCTACCTCCCTGCAAACCTCCTCCTTGGCCACCAGGTCCTCCGTGAGCACCCGAATTATGCTGTTGATTAACATTGCCATTTTCTGTTGAACTTTCCACTTTTTCTGCTGTGGTGTCTGGGTTTTGGTTAGCCATTATTGTTGTAACACTCAATTATTGTATTTAAATAATTGTTAAATAATGTTTTCTTTTCAAGTCACTAATTATTAGAAAATGCACAAAAAAGACCCGAAAACTTTTACTATTTGATAATTGAAGAGATGGAAGATGCACAAGCAACAATAGCAACCAACAAGACGCCACGCAACTCTAGCGGAAACCGAGTTCAGAATATGGCAGCACTGTATTTCGCGGAACTAAATTCCTTACACGTCACATCCACTGAATTGCGCACGAAATTCAAAATAATGGAGAGATGAATATACACATGCTTAAAATTTATATAAAAGTTAATTTTTTGTTCAACTTTTGAGGAAAGGCTCCAAATATTATAGTAAAATGATAAAAGAATAAATTAGGAATGTTTATTGTACGAAATACAAATAAAATGTTTCTTTAAGCAGTATTTATGCATGCATTAATAATTTATTGTTATTCATTAACTTATTTAACTAAATTCATTACATGAATTATAAATAAAACGAATAAATAAATAAATATTATAATATACATTAATTTTGGCATAAAATCAAAAGTTATTACACCAGTTGTATATACTTCCGTATGCAACTTGCCTCTAATAAAGAAAATTACCGCAAATGCCCCAAACCCAAAGTGGGTATTCTAAAATCGAAAACTAAACCTACTTAACGTTTTGAGCCACTTTGGGTTTGGGGCATTTGCGGTAATTTTCATGATCAAATTCGTGTTCAACGCATACTTGCTACAGAAACTTAAACACGAAATAAAAATATTATCAAAAAGGCACTTACATAAAAACAACCAATACTACGCCAAATTTATCTATTTCTTTTTGTAATAAAAGAATGACGCTTATTGTAAATTTTTACAAAACTTACTGATATTAAACAATTTTTTTTAAATGTTAAAGCTAAAAGACTAAAATGTTCACATAATCAAAGTGTTTATAATTACAAAATGCAAATAAATGCCCTGTAACTTATTTAACAGCAATTCACTGCTGTCATAAACATACCATTACTGTTACAGTTTTTCTGAAAACTGTAATGTTTAATTTATGAATATTTTCCTTCAACTCATTCGTTTCAATGGACGATAAAAATTGATAGCTTAATTATTTGTTAAATATTTACAAAAAGCTTCGCTAAATAAATTAAGAAACTAAAAAGTAAAGGAAATATTTCTCTAAACATTAATAAAAATAAAACTATAAAGTTAATGACTAGAATACAGAAAATTATAGCCCTAAGGAAAATATACTAATGTTCCAACCAGGATGGAAAAGATGAATTTGGTGTTTTAACTTTTATATTAAATTGTTTCAAAGTGGCTTCTAGAGCAGTTTGATTTCCAGAGAAATATGCAGAAACTGCATTGTGAAATAATAATAACTGTTTATGCATTACTTTGATCTGAAACAAAAATTCATTAAATAAAATAAATAATAATCGAATATTTTAAATGTTAATACCCTGTTTTCATCCAAAAATTTCATCTTAATGGCTACCTCACTTCTTAGCTTCATAAAATTCTGGCGATGAATTTCAAAATGCTTTTGAGCATCATCTAAATCAGAATTTCCATCTACTTTAGTCGTTAAAGCTTCTAGATCTGTACGATAAGCATCATATTCTATTCTTGCAGCCTCGTATTGTCTTATACTCAGTAGTGTATCCTCCATTGTTTTATTGCATAATGTATTCATGGACGACGTAAAAAAGTTAAGGGCTCCTAATAATGTCTCACCATTTTTAGTTAAATTACGTTGAGTTTCTGAATTGTATAAGAACTCTTCCTGTAATTCTGGAGACTTCTGGGCTAAATCGGAGAAAGCTTCACCCAAAGCATGCTGAAACCCATAAAAGATAAAACATAGTAGTACTAATATAAATATCTATATCAAAGTACAAACTTGTGTTTGAACGACGTGATAAAAATGGGTTGTTAATGCTCTAGATAGACGTAATATATTTGAGTACTTGCGTTGAGTATCTCTCAGTTGTTCTATTTGAGCTTCTAATTCTAAAATAAATAAATAAATAAAAGGTTATTGTATTCTTAAGGACCACCAATCCAATCGCCTTCAAATTTTGATATTTTATAATATTCATCAATCTAAGCAAGAAAATTGGGTACTTTGACCAGCATTTACAGTTAATTTAACTTAGATTACACTACCCTAAACTACATACTTGCTCAGGATCACGAAACTTTCATGCAAATTGAAGAAGTGGCCTCTAAAGCATACAATTTATAAACCTAGTCCTAAAGATTATATGCATACCTGCATCGACAGTTCTTGAACTCTTCCCTAATTTTTCAAACATTAGTTGTTTTGTACATTTGTAAGTAGATATTGACCAGTTTTTAAGATTTTCAATCTTTGAAGACGTTTTTAAAATTGCAGCATCATTTTGACTAGGTGTAGTGGGCGTTAGTATTGCAGGTGAACTGGTACATGTGTTTAAATTACTTGGTACAGACCTTGAATATGGACAAACTGATTTTGTTTCAACAGAAGAAACAACGTTGTTCTTATTGTCGTTAGACGAGGTCTCTTTCAACATGTCATGAATACTGGTACGTTCTGAACTGGAGCTTTTCATTTGAGACATCTACAATAAAAAGAACATTACGGTATTATACTAAAAGGCCAGAAGAAACGAATTTAAAAGAAACAAAAGTTGTAGACTTACTTTTCACACAAGGTATGTACTCGGGCTGATACGGTTGCTTGACAACCTCATAAAATTGACGCTTGACACAACACATACACAAGAACTGTCAAAGCTGTCAAACTATAATTATGTCATTTGTCCGAAAAAAAGGCAATTCACGGCTATATGCAAATTTGTACAAGGGCTACATTATAGGTACTCTAAACTAAACGAACTATAATAACTGTTACACGAACAAATAATTGTAATGAACAGTTGAATCGTTAGGTTCTAAAAACGAAATACTTTAAATTTGCAACATCGCCCTCATACTTTACCAAAATAATAACATTTTAAAGATTACATTCCTTGTTAATGTTGAAAAATAAACTAATTTCAATTCAATGTTAGAGTAAGAGTAATGCCTCAAGGGCCATTTGTGGCGAATAACGAATTGACTTTAACGTAGGCGGTGTAATAATTTTTACATATCCGTGAGTTGTCAAATTAATGACAGATATCAACAAAACTAGAAAAACAAATTATAGGTTATTGTTTGGTTCACATAGGTTATTGTAGCAGTCTATGGTAGCAGTATTTTATGCAGTATTTCAAAAGTAGTCTAGTTGAAAACGCTCTTTTGCCTTTAAATTAGGCAAATTAAATTAAATGTTTTATGAATATAAGTTGATTTTTGTTTAGTACATCAGGATTAATAACTATTGCCTTACAAATAGGACTAAAAAATGGGAAATTATTTTACTGTAAATATGGAAGAAAATTTTAAGCGAAACCATGAATTTATCACTGAAATGAATTCTATAAAAGTAAGTAGAATGGGATAACATGTTCCATTTCAAATAATAAGTCTATTTCTAGATAGAGAGGCAGTTGCAAATGAGACAGCAGTTAAAAGAGAGAGAAGTTGCTTTAGAAATAGCAACATCAAGAGAATTATTTTTTTGGTATGGTGCTTTTTATGTGACTAGTCTATTCCTTTTAAGTGCTGCTTATAAAAGAAACAGAAAAATCAGCCTTCTTTCTCCAATAGTACCATTATCATTTATAATGGCATATCAAACAGACCTTGCATATGGTACCAAAAGAAACAGAATTAAAGGTACTGTATTTTCTTGTATTTTAATATTATTTTAATAATAAATTTTTAATTGAAGCCGAGGCAGAGCATATAATGCAGTTTGAAAAGGAGTTGCTAGAACCCCCATTGGGAGTCCCCTCAGTTGCCTCTATCGATATTGCTAGAGAACAAAATGAAGAAAAAAGACTTTTACATCCTGTTATCCCTGTTCTTTAAGGCATAACATATTTATTATCATTCTTGTGCCCTTTTGCATTTACTCTTATTTTTAACTGTTAATTTGTCACACTATATCATTATACTCTGATATTGTAATATTACTATGAAGAATGCCATAAACAGGATGTTTATACTTCTAAATAATTTATATACACTTTAAGAAAAGAATTTTAAACAACTAAAAACATTCCATTAGAATTTTTAGAGAATTAATTAATGCACCTAAAATATGTGTTATACAAGTACTTATGTACAACAGTTTTTGAATTTTATGAAGTTGCAAATTCTATACAATATGTAAACTTAACTTTTGAGATATATTGTGTATTTGATTAACTGAATTAAAATGTTAGTTAATTTATTATTTAATTTTTTAAACTGTCTGCAGTTGACGTCCTTGTGTTTTATTAAACTACTTCTAATCAAAAAATTAATTTTAAATTTCATCGTAATTTTTAAAATGATTTAATCATTAATTTTAGTAATGTATTAACCTGAATACAGCAAACGGGAAAGGAAAGTAATTGAAATAAAATGAAACGAATTATTTAAAATATAGCATCTTTATTGCATGAAATTTGAGCAAACAATACCATGTTAGTAACAAATACTTGTTAAATTAAGTACAAAAAAATAAAGGCCAACAACAAAATTACCGAAAAAAAAAATATATAAACAACCACAACTTCCTGTTAGAAAAAGGAATGTTCAACAACCATGAAATATATCTCACAAGAAGAAAATTAAAATTATAAAATACTGTCTCAGTACTTTCACTTTTAACCACCCCTGAATACTGTAATAACTATATATTAACGCTTACAAAAACTACAGCAACCAAGTTTCTCATTCTGTTCTACTTTAGGAGCACCACGAGTAAAAACGGTAAGTAATTGGCATCGTACCCTATAAAAAAAAGGTTTGTATTCATATATTTAATACATACTAATGACTTACGAGATGATAAAAAAATGTTTAAGGTAGCATTAATAAATACTGTGTAGAAATTTGACCTTTTATAAAATAAAACTTACTTTGCTCTTATATCAGTTTGATGTTGAACTTCACCATCGCAATTCCAGCGACTCTGCATATCTTTAGCTCGAAAACAGAGTTCCTTGGCTTGATGAATTTCAACAAAATCAAAATCGTCAACATTGCTATCACTTTTTGTTAATCGAATTAACAATCTAAGGTTATTGATAAGTGACGTATGACGAACCAAAATAATATGCATATTCCCATCACCTAAATGACTATAAGGGGCAATTCCATTCGGAGCTCGATCACATGCGCAACTTATATTAGCGGCCGTTACCATAAAAAACTTTCCTTCTAACGTTTTCCAAACGCCTTCGTTTTTATTTTCGTTATCTTCAGCTTTTTTTAAAGAACAACGCACGCATTTCTCATAACATTTTGTACCGATTGGGTCATTTTCAGACAAAACTGCAATTTCCCCTTTATAACCAGTATTTGATATTATTTTCTTAAAACCTACGAAAATAAGGATTATTTTTACATACATTATCGGTACTTACAGTTACTAACCGGTGTATTCATATCTAGAGGGGCCCATCCAACGCAGTTGTTCGCTATAATATGCAATATCACCTAAGTAGCCATAACTAAATGCACTTGCAAACAGTCTTAGCAGTCTAGTTTCATCATATACGGAAACCAAATCTAATCCTGTTGTATCACCAAAAATAATATGCAGCACAGCTGTTGTTACATCTGCTGTTCCATGAAGGCAATAAACAATTGAGTCAGTACTTCCACCTAAAAGACAAAAAATAAAAGGAAAGTAACAAAAATTAGGGAAAAAAATTTACAAAAAAAAAATTAGAAATTCAATAAATGAATGATAATTACCTGGTATTACAGCTATTGGCAAGCTTGGCTTTGGCAAGTCTATAGACATGTTATCAGGATCAATTCCCTGTTTGTGACATTCTTTCAAAACTAGTCCGTTAAATAATTCTGAAATAGTACCATCTCCCCCTACACAGCCGACTGCATCATAGTTATCCAAACTGTGGCTAATTATAATATCACGAATTTGATTCTGCCTTTGTGAAATAATTACACTGACATCAACTCCGGCAATTTTAAATAAAGGTTTCCCAAATTTTTCAAATATTTTTAATGCTTTTCTCTTTCCTCCATATGGATTTACAAATAGTAATAAACGCTTAGGCCTTCCAGTAAATACTAAAAACATATACAAAGTTGACAAATGCACTAGAGGAATTAAAAGACTCACTTTGTAGATGGTTTTGTAATGTTTTTACCCACGATGATACTTGTAAGACATCGGAATGTTTAAAAGTAATACTGTTATATTTCCAAATGCGTTTTTCGCCCCTTTCTGCAAAATGAATAGTAAATGCATTGGGATCACATCTTGGCTCTTCAGAAGGATGGGTAGATGCTTCATTATTGTACTCTACGGCTATCACATTTTCTATAGGAACGGTTTTTTGCACTATAAAACATCACTTAATAAAACGTTAACTAAAAGATTCCACTGACCTACCACAGGGAGGTTTTTCACTATCCCAAACAATAAGATTTCGATGATAATATACCCTGTACCTTCTTTTGCCAAGATAAAAATTATTTAGTAATACAGAATTTTGATTATCGTCAGACATTATTAGTTAGTTCAGCCATGAAACAGGTATAAAATTGTTTAACGTCATTTTTACGCAATTTTTGTAGAAGCAACCTTAAAATAAACGTAATTAATTAATTATTCGAAAGTGGTAGAACCAGTTTTATGTTATTTACCTGAGAATTCATTATTTACTAATCACATACACGTGTCTATACATTTTAATATTTATGTAACCTTCCTTTTCTTCTTCCTAATTATATGTTGTTTATTACTGCCCAAAGAAAAAAAAATCACGAAACTCTTGACATTTATCTCGCGGGTAAGGTTATGTTGCTTTAAATCTGATTAAGTGATTATCATTCTCAATATTATAAAAATAATTTTATCAGTTATCAATTAAACGATATCATTGATAACAAACAGTTATCTTCGAATTACACTTCTCTTGTCATTTAAGAGATTAAGATAAAAATAAAAAAACACTTCAATGACTCAAAAGTACTGTATTTTAAGATACCTAATCGAATTTCAATTTTTAATAATAACTGTATCTGTTAATACGTAACGAAGTAATTTGTGGTCTGTACTACAGAAAAACAATTCATTTTTGGATTGGTTATACGAATGCAACTTTTTTTTTTAAATTTTAGTTGCCTCTACTGATTGTTTTGTTTTGTTCATGTTTTGTTGTTATGATTCATTCGTTATTTCAGCGTTTGACGCACGTAGTGCCGTAGATTAAATTACGAAAACAGTATCAAAATCGTAAATATTAAAGGAAAGTATAGCAGAAATTAACTTGAGAAATCAAAGAATTTACATTGAAAGTGATTAAATTAAAAAAAATATCAAGATGTGTGCTAAAATGGCATTTCAGCACCAAGCCGGGACGGCTATGGAGTGTTTAAGTGTAAGTTGAACTTGAAATTTATTCAGTCAGTTTTGTTTGGTAGTTGAGTTTTTTTTACGTTAAAATAGATTCCAATAACTCTCCATAAAGAAGTAAGTGGTGATACAATGAGGTGTGGGTTTAAAATAGGTGGAGGAATTGATCAAGATTGTCGAAAAAGTCCTCAGGGATACACAGATAATGTAAGTGAAAAATGATATCCAATTCTTACCTTAATTTTGTAGTTATAAAGTTGTAATCAATCGCAGTTAATAGCTAAATAGTTATTTAAAACTTTGCTTATAAATGTTTTGTTTCCAATCAAAAATTAAACTATATATTACAGGGTATTTATGTAACTGAAGTTCATGATAATAGTCCTGCTTCAAGGAGTGGCTTGAGAGTTCATGACAAAATTTTGCAGTGTAACGGGTACGACTTTACAATGGTAACACATAAAAAGGCAGTGAGCTATATTAAAAAGAATCCTGTGCTAAACCTCCTAGTTGCTAGAAAAGGTGTCACATCCACCTAATAATAATTTACTAACAATTACAATGATGTGTCAACATTAATAAGCTGCATGGTTATAATATATATTTATGTATATTCAGTATTAGATAATAGAATGCTACACTATAAAAGTATTAAATTTGTAGATTTTTTATAATATTGTTACAAAACTGTAATGATTTGACACATCATATTTCTGTGATTTTTGATAAGGATTTTACAAACAAATACCATTCCATATTCTTTTGCCAAAGGTGTACATTTTTTTTAATTCATCATACAGAGGTCTTACAGTGATGGCCCATTAGGATATATAAAAATAATTAAAGTTTTAAAGCGTTGGCTCTTTTAGTTATGCCAGAAGTCGCTGACAACTTTTTTATTTCAAATTAAACTTTAAATTACTTTCCGAAATATTCTAATAAGTCCTCACTGTATGACAAAGTATAACTGTTAAGTTACCAGTTTTTTAAGCAATTATGTATTAAAAATAAATCAGTAAAATGATAAAATAAATGTAAAAGACCATATAACCTGTTGTTGGAGCGTTTTTCTTTAATTTTTTCGAAGTATAAACTTATTGAATCTATTACAAGTAAACGTGATAAATATCGTTGACTTCTTTTGCTCCTGTTAATCATTTTACAACCATTTGAATTAATGTTTTTTTTATTATAATTACTGTAGTTCTTGTTACAAAATATGTATGTGAATTTTAATAGAACCTCTGTACATGTGTTTTGTCTTTTATTTGATTATATGTGCTTACTCAAAAAAGATACTTTTTTTAATATTAAATAAATACAGACTGAAATTCTTATATAATTATCGTATTAATAGAGATACATATATTCAAATATAGCATGAAAATTGATTAATAAAAAGCACTTTATACTTAAATGTTAAATAGATTTATTTATACTCCAATTATTTCTTTCCCGCTATTTGTTAAATTAGATTGGATTTTTTTATTTATTTGAGTTCATTTAGAGATTGTTGCTAGCGAAGGAGAGTTTTTATGATTTGTTAAAGTGCTAAAGGGCGTTATTTCGCGTTACTTTAAAGTTTTTATTGGGGTAAGTTATATGATCCAATATAATAAATAGCTTTTTGACGTTACCTTTTGCCTTAATACAAACCAAGTTATTCGAAATACCCAGTAGGTAATTTCTTAATAAGATTTATTTTATCGTGTTGTTGATTAATTGCTTTCCAGTATTATAGCATTGTTAGCTATTTTAACTATAATTTTATTTAACATTTAGAGAAAAGCATACTTTCTTGAAGCGCATTACAATTTTATATACGAAAAAAACGTATAGTCGAAACTACCAGACACAGATGGCGCTTTAGGGCTGATTTTAATCTATGGTAAAGTCCCAATATATTTAATGGGAATTTAATTAGTGATCGTATAAGTTGGTTTTTTTTATTTATGGAGGTTGGCTATAGTTACTCTTCCCGCTTATTTAGAGATCGTTACTAGTGAAGAAAGTTCCGCGGTGAGTGAAAGTGCCAGAAAAAGTAATTTCCCGTTGTCTTTAAGTTTTTATTTAGGTATGTTTTATAATTTCATATAATATAGCTTTTTTATAGATTATTATTTGACACATGTATATTTAAAACTGTATCTACTTTTGCCGTAAAACGAAGCGAAGTAAGCTCGGTACTCAAACTTTATAGACGGTAATAGACAGTTTCTTAATATGTTTACTTAATCGGGTTATTAATTATTTAATTGTTTCCGATTGTCATAGGATTTTTTAGCTATTTTTACTATAAATTTGTGTTTAAGCATTTAGAAGGTGTAGTTTTTATCGATCTTTTAACGGCCAGCTTATGGCTGAAGTTAGGCTTTTAATTTTTAGATGTTGACTAACTTTACATGACTGACTTGTAAGTGTCGGCAGTATTAAAAAGCATTTGTTTATAACGGTCGTGTAAGTTTTTGTGAAACTCTGATAAAGGACTTAAGACTACTTCGTTATTGGTAATTATTAGTAACTTTGAACATTAACTTTAGATGTTTTTACTTGTGCTGCAAATGCAGCTTTCATCAGTTATTGATTGTTAGAAAAACGTACGTTTAATAATAATTACTTTATTTATAAAAAATAATACATAATAAAAAAATCATATCTAACATCACATCTAGAAAGTTAATAATCTGTAATAATACTTTATAAAACGACTATTAGTAAGAAATAACTTAAAAAGATCACATAGAGTTACAGTTCTTAGTGAAAGAAAAAACACTTATTACCTACTGTACATTATGAAATCTCAAAATAGCTCGTCCAGGTATTTCGGAATCACATAATTTTTGAATCACCTTTGACGTATCATCAATAGGAAATTCTGTGTGGGGTGGAGGAGTGATCTGTTAAAGTTCAAAATTTAGTTAAAGATTTTTCGAATCTTAAGTCACTCGGATTACCTCTCCTTCTGCAACAAAATTCACCAACTCTCGGAGATGTTCAATGGTTCCTTTCTGTATAGTCTGAATTTTTTGCTGCCTCTCAGCTGCCAATCTAGAGAATTTTGGCAATAAACGTTCGGCAATTTCTTCGTTTACCAGCACAATACCTTTCTATAAAAATAAAAACATCTATAATTATTTACTCCAACATTTTCAATTTTAAAATTTTACCGTATTTAAACATTGCAATGACCTATGTAACGATCTTGATGTTGTACCAAAATCTATAACAATATCAACCGGTCCACGACAAGCATCCTTTGTTCTTTCTATTAATTGTTTTTCATACACATCTTCGTTCCATTGAACCAAGTTTACACTGAAAGAAGCAGCAAGTTAGCTAATGTTTAAAAGTTAAGCAGTTGTCATATACTAACTTATGAAGTTCTTTGGCCAATTTGAAGCCCTCGTCTTTGAGACTTGCTACTGTTATACGAACTCTGTCTTTATATTCTAAAGACTTGAAGTGGTGTTCTGCAATTCTAATAGCCCACAAGGCTAATCCACCAGTTCCTACTATCAATATTTTGCAATCTTGATCTGCTGGTCTCTCTTTTAAAAATTCAAGAACATATTCGTGGGCTGCAATGACTGCGTTTTTGGCCAAAAGAGCACCTGTTGGTAACATTGCCGCAACACTCAAAGGCAAATTGTCAGGAATAGGCACCAGATAACACAGTTGTGGAACCACAATATATTCGGCATACCCATCTGGTACACCATCATACGGGAAAAGTACGACTCTTTGTCCCAAAACAATGTTGCCGTTATTAGTTACTTCGGTACCAAGCTCATCTACAATTCCTGATACTTCGTATCCAGGAAAAAGAGCTCCATCCCGGAATCCGTGGTGAGCGGGACTAAATGGAGTCTCTTCTAAAGACTGATTCGAAGCGTTGGAAGACATCGACGAGACTGAAGCTGATCTATTACGATTTCGGTAACAAACTCCAGCACATACTACCCTTATTCTTGCACCGAAAGGGGGTACTTCTGGTACGGGGACTTCAAAACTGAACACGCAGTCTTTTACTGTAGGCCCCGGAGATTCGATGGATACTTGACGGCATAACTTATTCATTTTGGACGACTCAAGAGAACTTTAAGAAAAAAGTCCTAATTAGAGTTACTTACCATCTCAAAGTTATAGAAATTATACGCATACATCGGGAGATTGTATATTTAATTTAAATTACCAGTAAATTATTATCGATTAGTTATTTTTGATACCATTTTTTTTTTTTAATCGTGTTTAGAATTGTTTTTAAAAAACACGCAGAACAAAAATTTTATTTACTAAACTCGGGAGATTCATAGTTAAAAGTCGGGAGAAACTACTTGAATTCGGAATTTTCCCGATCAAATCGGAAGGGAAAATTTTTAAAACAGTTAAAAAGTTGGAGTGATTACTAAAAATTAAATACCAGTAATCGAGTTCCATTATCTGATGGTAAAAAAATTACGCAATGTATCTAGGTAGGTACTTGAGATTTTTTATTACTAATTACGTTAACATAATTGATAGCAAAATCGCTGGATGTAAAAAATCGTAAACTTGTTATTTAGTATCGGGTAAAAATTTCAAATGATTCACAGTTCCAATTTACGGAAGTCCAGTCCGAATTAGGTTTAATTACCTATTATTGCTTCAAACATACGAGGACAAACAAAAAATTTTTTTTGCGGTTGTTCAAAATTTTGAACCAAAACATTTGAATTTAACAATGAAAAAAATAATGAAAATTTTAAGAAAAAAAAATCGCTCACCACGGATATTTGGATGAACTATTTGTAGAATTATTTAAATTCTCCTGCGAGAGAACCTCAGTTAACATTTTAGCACAATAATTTAAATGTAATGAGCACACAAAATTGATTTGAGTTTGCGATATATAAGAACTTTTCTACTAATTGTATGAGCGAGTTGCTATTTATACACTTGTACATCGACGTCGTAATCTCACGAACTATTTGCTATTAAGCTGTAAGCAGCTGTTCCCTGTCCTTTTGTATATTTCTGCCTGTTGTTTACATTTGCCTTCCACGTGGTAAACGCGTGAACCTACTCAAAGTTAACACAAAAACATTCAGGTAAAGAAGTACCGGATGAAATAAACACACATTTATGTACATAGGTACAACGTTACCGTATAATCTATTTATGTACTAATGCTTCTTTGTTCGCTTTTAAATAGGTATGCTTTTTTTATTATGTATTGACATAAATACATAATATAAAAATGCCCTTTTTATTTTAGTGCTTACCTACTCGAGAATATAATTTATTTCAATTTTATATTCTGAGTTCAATAGAAAACTTCGCATTTTTCTTTGTTATATGTGGGTAACATGGTGTTTAATTGGAATATATTGACCCTTAATTTATTGTTAAAGGACAAATAGAACATTGTTCTGGAACGTACTATTTACCTAATCAAATTTTGTTTGCGTCTAGTTGATAGACGTAGAATATTTCACGAATGAATCATGACAGTGATCCTCCAAATATTAATAAAAAATGAATTTTTAATAAGGCAAAATAATGGACAAACAATAATCATTTTTAGTCCAATTCTTCCATATAAATTTATAATAAGTCGGTAACTTAAATCGTTAAAAAAATATTTACAAAACATTGGTGTGTTCGTACGTGCTCTAATTTATTTTTGTTTACTTTATATACCATATTCAGCGTGTTCAAAAATAAAACATTGAGAGATAAGTAGTGTTAATCCAGAAATAATTCGTATGTTTAGAATATTATTGTAGCTATGTAGTTTAACATTGTAAACAAGACTTAAAAGCGAAATAGGTACACGACTTCCGCAATTTTCAGTGTGGTCACTGGTCAATAATAATCTGCTGGTATGTTGCAGACATTACTGCTCCTTATCATTTCAAAAAAAATAAACAAATCTTCAATAAAAATAAACTAAAAATGCTAGCCATAACAAAAGTCTTTTGCAAAAGGATTTAGTGGTGGTAGCACGCATTAATCGCGTGCAAAGTATTGTGCACATTATGAAGGCCACCTACATACGATACATCCAACTTTTCACGTTATTTTAAACGAAGTTTGTGAAACGAATAAACACCTATGTTTACGTTTCTAATGAATTGTTTATGACGGTTAGCGCAAAGTGCGTTTAATACTGTTTTCTACTTTTTTTTTCAAAAATAACTCGTACTTGCAGAAGTAGTTGTGATTCAAATCACTGTTTTATTAATTCCTATCTGATAACACTTAAGTACAGCATAAAACATTAAGTAGGGTATAAAGGAACAAATTTCCAAGGTTCAATAGGTAGTTAAGCATTTGCGTAATTCAAAATTATCACCTCAATAAGAAAAATAAACCTACTACAGGTTTAGTAGCTAATTAACGCCTTTACAGTACATATTTTGTACAAAATACACGAACATGACAGATATTTATTAGCTTGTAACTTGTTCTCGTTATTTACCTTGAAACTGTACAACTTACGCAATTGGATACACAAAATGTGTTCACAGCGAATAATCTAGGTTTGACTAATTATTCAACGAAAAAAGTACGATAGTTATTGTTACTAAGCACAAATAACTAGGCTCCTAATAATATAAGTAATTTCATTCATTTGTTAGCTTATTTTTGATTTCTTTTTCGTCCGTTTAATTTTTTGTTAAAACATTTACAACATAGCGATAATATTTGCATGCTTCAAGGTATTTGTATATAATTTGCATAAAAGTTCGAATGTGCTAAAAGGGTTTTATTTTCTGAGCACGAAAATGAAATTAAATTATGTATAACCAGAACACGTGTATGATCGATATTCAAACTGTAGTTGAAAATGTACCAATTTTACAAAAAAGTTAAAACTATACCCAAATAAATTTTAGTTTTATGACACAGCCGAATGTTTTGTAGACTTTGTAGGACATGCTTTCATGCTGTGTGTACTATATGAGGAGGGTGTTACTAAAAAAATTAGACTTTGCTCCTATTTTTTGCAAGAAATAAATTAACCAGCCAGTAAATAATGAAAAGCATATAACTCAGATACGTACTTCACGTCCTAGATCTATCCGTAATATAAAACGACACGCCTGATATTAGAACACAACATCCATACACAAAGGTCTATTGAAAGTCAAATGCGCATTATAGCGTTGTTTAAAAACATCTGGAACGCATGCGCTAGAAAACTATCGACCAAAATTCGTGATACCCTTAAAAAATAGTTTGTATATGTATTATCAAAAATTTTATATTTTATTATCTAATTCTGCATTAGTGAGAGCTCCACCCAAATTTTAATATCATTTTTATAAAATTAGTTTCAAAAAGTATGTAGGTACCTAATTACTAGGTGCTTATTATTTTTTTTTTATTGATTCAATAACTATATTTTTACGTCTTCTTCTCTAGCAAATTAACAAACCCAATTTAGAATAATAATGTTTATGTTGTGTTATTTTCTAAGAAAAAGATGATTTTTATCAAAATATTTATTAAGTGTTGATAATGTACATAATACCACATATTCAGATCCGATAATGTACCTATACGTATAAAAAAAAATAATACATATACTCTATAGTAAATAGGTGCGCTTTATTTTTTTAATGTTATTGTTATGTGCTAGGTGCAAATTAAATTAAATTTATCGTTACACGATTAGTTTTTTATCATGTTTCATATTTTTTTCGTGCTGTTTGAAAATCAAAACACTTCTGAAACATGATAAATAACTAATGCTAAAGTACTTTTACTTATTACTGTCAGTTATACGTATTCTTCGTTTCTATCTATTTCATGAAAAGAAACATGATACGATTTTTTTTTATGTGGATCTGAAATTGTTTTCCGCCTTAGCGTAAATGTGGACTTGCTGCTTTTAATCACATCTTTCGAATTGTCGTTTGGGCATTCTTTATTAATTTCGTTTGATGCATTTTCCTCACCTTTTTCAAAATTCGAATCTCGATTATCACCATTTTCATTTTCGATCGTGTCATAAGTACCACTTTCAGCCAATTCGTTTCTTTGTCTTTTCCATTCCAACGCATTTATTTGTTCGTTGTCTCTAAAATATACGGAGTCGCAATTATTAAATAATTGTTTATGCGATCGTTTCTCCAAATGTTGTCGTTTGTTGGTCTTTTTTGTCGAATTCAATGGCGACTTGAAAGACACTCCTTCGGGGACCCTTGGAGGAAGAGGAATTAGAACTTCTTTGCCTTTCTTTTCTTCCAATTCTTCAGTATTCGCTTCCTCGTTGCTAAAAGTAGTAAATATGTAATAATTTTAAATGCCATATTTTTGCTGCTTATTTATTACACATACGGCTAATCTTAAATGTAACCTTAATCAGATAATCTGCACAAAATAGAGTAGGTACCATATAATAATTGTACGTGTTATTTATCAGATTCAGTAGCTGATTGTGGGTTGTTTGTCACAATAAATGCAAAAGTAATAAATCATAAAGTATTAGTTCCTAACGTTGAGTAAACAAATGTTCAGTAAACAGTCAATCTGTTATTTTTTTTTAATAACAGCATTTTGAATGCCAAACAAGGTTGAAAATATTTTCAAAATTAGCCTATAACTTATTGTTCTCTACCGTAAATAAGATAATAATATTAGGACAAACTGCATCAAAGTATTCCTACATAATGACGACATAAGTATATATATACAGGGTGAACCAATATTGCACCGATGGAAGATTGTGTCTATTATAGGTTTTACGAAAATAATTTGGTAAAATTTTTTTCGTAAAACTAATACATATGTAATAAAAACACCTGTATATTAAAATATTTTTAAACACACTTCGAATGATAGTTTCTATCAAAAGAAAATGATATTTAAATCAAATTTGTTGGGAATTTCATTCTCATCCTTACTAATAAACTACGTACACATTGTATTGTTAAAATTTAACACTAAATATTTGCTTTTACATAATACTTATATATACCTACCTACTTGCTAAAGAAGGTTGTCATGTAGCTATCTTTGTTTATAATACGTTTGATTTGTTAATAATTCCAAATTAATTTTTTCTACTTATTCTGCTAAATTAATGTAATTTTTAACATTACCTTTCTATCTCGGAGTAGTCTACGTCGATATCAACAATCTCATAAGTGTTTGCTTCAAGTGTATTGTTAATTAAATTGGGCAAGGGCGGAAGATTTCTTCTATGTACCACAGTCGCAGGCTTAAAGTTATTTTCGACATTTTTTGTCATTTTTTTGCTTATTGCTATACACCATTCATTCGCTTCTTCTTCAGATGGTGCAATAAACTAAAACAAAAGGATTTAAAAAAATTTTTTAACTATTATTTTATAACGATTAATTAGGTAGGTACCTGATATGTTTTATTATTCGAACTAACGAGTTCTAAAACTGCCGATTTTTTTTTATTACATTTTCCGTTATTCCGAACTCGGACGTCGTAATTTGTTAACTCAATTGTTCGAAAAGGTTTAACATCTTTTTCAGTCAAATAAATGAGAAAAAACGTTTCTTGCACTGCAGCAAAAACGTTTTTGTGATGTTCAAAGAACAGGAATTTTGATTTTTTTATCAAAGGCCCATTTTTCTCGCAAGTATTTACTTGTTGAGCTGGTAAATCTATAAAATTTATTAACTATTACCCAAAAAGAAAAAATAAAGGTAACACATATTTCATACTTGCGTATGGACAGTATTTGCTTTCTTCGTTCATTGCTGTCGAGGTAGATAAATTATCAGATTTTGAAAGGTTCAACGAAGGATTTTGGTAAAGAGCTTCTTGAGTTTGGGCCTCTTTAAATTTCGTATCCGATTCTATATATTCGTCCAAAACTAAAAATTTGCCGTTTAAAAAAACGTAAATGGTAGATACAGTCACTATTTTAGCAACACGAATTAACGTAGGTAATTAAATTTTCCATCCATGTTTTATACTTATATTGGATGTAGTTATCAAAAAATGAGCTACAAACATGATCGTATTCGAAAAGAATTTGTGTAACATGATAGGTAATCAAATATTCAAATAATAGCATAATTGAAACAATAAGAGTTTATACCTATATGGTACAAGAGATAGGCCTTTTAGCGTATATCTATTCGAAAATAGTTTTTTTTTGCACAGTATAACAAAATGTAATCTTACCGTTAGTTGTTTTTACTTGCATATCCACATACGGTGTATTATTGTACATATCCATCCCTTGCACATTTTCATCGAGATATAATTTACACTTTTCTATTAAAATTTTAGCTGCCAGTCTCGACTCTAACGTCATTTTTTCATTTTTTATTTCACTTTCCAGAAAAAACATAACATCTGAATTGTTTACATGAATTACTATTTCTTAGGTATTTTTTATTAAAAAGGAAAAACACCTACACCTTTTAGTTTTACTTTTTTTAATTCCAAAAAAAATATGAGCCCTTATAAAAAATATAATTATATTCTTATACGTACCGTTTAATAACAGTTCAATTTTATTATCCAAACAACTAGTTTTACTCTTAGTCATTCTACATGATAAATAATAGCCAATTAAGAATTAAATAGTCTAATTTGAATATTAAATCGACGATGTAATTTATTATTGTTTATCTCTAATTTTTGTTTCCGTAATAGTTTTTCGGGTTGTCACGTATCCAAAGAAACTTCATGAATGAATAACTAGATCAATCCTGAAAGACTTAAAACCATTAATACGGACGGTATATTTCTGTAGCTGTATCTCCTACTGAGAATTTAAGCGTCATCGTTAATAAGTCCAATTATAAGTCTCCTACAGTTTTATATGCATCTGAAAAGCCTCGAGTTTATATTTAATAACAGAAGGATAAAATATTCTGCATCTTTTTTACTTTTATTGACATTTTGATTGTAATGAGCTGAATTTAGATTTTTTTAAATTAACTCCAGATGTCTATCTTAAGATTTATACAGAAAGGTCAATGGTATTCTCAATGTATTTTTCCATTCTATTTATCTTTGAAATAAGAAAACGGCAATTTAGCTACTTATTTATTTTCGTTTTTTACAATGAATGGCATATTTGCATACCAAAATATTAAATAATTACGTACCTTTTTTCTTCATTATGCTGTCAACTGGGAACATTTTTAATTTGTAAATGAAAGAAAACAGTTTTACAATGTTTTAGATGTTTATTTTTTCTTCAAGAATAGAATTTATAAATTAAATGATTTCTTATACTAAAAGAGTTACATGATGGGGCAAGGTCTCAACAAAAAGATGAAAAAAAAAAAAAAGGAATCGACATGGGGTTGAAGTTACATACAATTATCAATTGATTTAAGTGTTTGTTGCAAGAAGTGCGAACTCCTTGGGCATAAGTAATATTAATTCTATTGCATGTACACATAGAGATGAGCGAACGAATCACACTAGGCTAAGGCAGATTAAAACCCCGTCATTTTCTGACAACTACTGTAGAAAAAAAGAACAACTATACCGTGATGTGTTTTTAAGTAGTGGCAATATCGTTATTGTATTTGTATGATACAATTAATTAATTATATACGCAAGATAATTAATGTAATGTTTCACTGGCGTCTGTAATCTGCCTCACGGAGGAATGTAGACACTTCATGCAAAGGTAGAGTAGAAGTACTGTACTGTATGTGAACGAAAACATTTAAACTGCCTTCGCCTCATCTTTGGCCGGTGGACTTGATAGGAAGGGTGATACTGCGCGCATGCCCAGGAACTTAAACACGCACACTAGCCTAGCCCTGCCCTACCGACTACCGACCATTCGTCCCCAGCATAGTTCTCAGGTCTCAAAGGAATATCTGTAAACAGAAAACACGCATGACTAGCGACAGCCAAGATTAGCTAATATGGGCGTGCGGGCCAGGGCAGAAGGACAGACCACCGCCCGGGTTAGTAGGTTAGGAAGGAAGAAAGGCGTGTCCACCAGCCAAGAGGCCAGCGAGGAAGTTATTGCATGAAATACTCAGGATGGTCCGAGTCTTTCTCAAACCTCTTGGCCTCCTCTTGCATGCTTTCTTTTATTTTCAAAATAGCAGCTGATTCCGTTTGGTCCTGCAAGGAAAGCGACCTTTAGTGGTTAAGTGTCAGTCTACTCAAGCTCAAGCACCTACAGCCTCTTTCATTTAAGGCTGGTTAATATCGATATTCTCATAATTTGCTTAAATCTAAATACGTCCTTCGCTGTAATTAAGAAAACATCGATAACGTAAATTATGTTATAGCAACACCTAAATTCCGTAAAATTTCTTATTACTTCTACTTGATATTTTAGTGCTTTCCAAAATACGTACAAAATCCAAAATACGAAACAACTTGCAATTAATACACATTAAAATAAATTTCTTTGTACGTTTTCCGAAAACACTTTAAACACTAAAGATACTGCTCAAGTCCACTCAGTAAGCTTTTAATGCAAACGGTGCCAAATAGCTTGTGTTGTGCCGTCGGGCGAAACAGGGCTATACTTTTCTTTTATGTCATCCGAAACACATAACATTTAACTTACAAGAGTCAACTTTGAAAACACTAAACATAAATTACCTTATTATGTTTTCATTGAAGACGTGTTTCGTTTAATTTTGCAGCTTGCATCTTCCCAAGAAATTCTCGCTCTTCAACGTCTACAAAAGAAAATGCAAGCTGCCAAAATGTCACATTATTTAATTAACATTTACTAGAAATAAATTAAGTCAGACAATTAAATTAAAACAATCAATCTACTATTAACCTTACTTGGATATTATATAATAAAATACAAAAACACCAGCATTTTACTAAAACAAAAACAAATAATAATAATAAATTTATTTGTTCAGTTTTTTTATTAATTAAAAAACACATTTTCTTTACAATTGATAATTAAAATGCAATTAGCTTATCAATGACCAATATATCGTTGGTGTTTCTCTGAAACTTACCGACACGACACTGTGTAAGTGAATGTGTATGTGTTTTAATATCAACAACTACAGTCAGCAACTAACTTAAAGACGACTGCAAAATTATGGAGGTGTTACCAAAAGAAACTAAAAGGGTGAGCAAGTAATCATTCCTGTTTCAAAGTTAATGCCGCTTTATTTTAATAAAAAGGAAAGCTACTAAATGTCCCACAAGCATAGAAGATAAGAAATTAAAAAATAAAAGGCACTAAACCGAAAGTATAGTTTCTCCTAGTATTATCAATATTTTCTTAATCCATTCGACTAAATTATAGAATATCGATACCAAAACTACCAGGACTTTACGTTTCTAATTTTAAGCCTACTCACATTTTCGCCAGGTCCTCCGAAACCCGCTAAATTATAATCTCCCATTCCGCTTGCACTATCATCTCTTGGTGTTCCCGGACCGCCATTAGCGGGCGAACTTTTCATGCCGTCTATTCCATCTCCGTTTAACACAGGCCCCATCGAATTTGGTCCCATAGGACCCATTGGACCGCCCTCAGGACCACCACCCATCGAAAATTCCCCTGGCATACTTCCACCAACAGCAGGCTTCATTATCGTGTACATATTCTCACCGCCAGAATTAGACGAATCTTGGGGACTGGGCATTATTGGCGTTCCTGGGCCAGGAGGACCTGCTGACCCAGGCGGACCTCCATAGTTTCCCGGCGAAGATGATGAGTAATTCATAGGCTAAATCAATAAATACGTTTTAATTCTACTTCGTTGTCTAGAAGACATTTTAAAAATAATTAAGAAACACGTGAAAATTAAACACTAATCATCGTGAAAAATTTTAACGTGACTCAACAGTAATAGAAAATTATAAATGGTTACACTTACACTAAACGATCTTACCGTTGAAGTGTTTGGTTGCCACTGTGGTCGTCCCCCCGGGCCGGTCATTGACATTGGAGGCATAGGACCTCCAGGACCTAAACTACTATTTGGGGGAGGTCCTCGTAATCCGGGACCGTACGATCCGGGACCAATGGGACCCATAGATGGACCACGCGGCGGATTCATCCTGGGGTTCATGGGATTCATACCTGGTGGACCTGTAGGATATTTTACCTCTAAATTAGCGGTCAGAAGCAGATACATTAGCACAGGTTACTGAAAGCATGCTAGGCTTCACTAACAAATGTACAGATGCACAAAGACAGATAATGTATAACGAATACATGAATGAGTTTTTTTTTTTTTTGGAGAATTGCGACATTTATACATCTTTTCAAAGGATATTTTTATTTCAATTTTGTAAGCCACTTACACTAGTGCAGCTTATAATAAAAAAAATATGCTTTACTGAAGTGAATTTAAATTAAAAGCAACACAAACTGACTGTGCAAAAAAAAAAAAGGAATAAACAAATTCACACAAAAGTTAATTACTGTTGAAGGTTTGAAGGATTATTTTATTATTATATAGATAATGAAAATAGATAAATAGATAAAAGCACATGATCACCACTGAATAGTGAAATCTATGAAAAGCTAAGCAAGCAGAATGTGCAAGGGGACATTTCTAGTGGTGAAGGAGCGCATTGCCTACCTTGCCAACCTACAAACTCTCCGCCTTCACCTGGAGACAGAAATAGATGCATTACATGAGGCATATCATTAAATTGGCATCATGCTTGTGCTCTTTTTGGTAAATTTCATTTAAAAATCAATCAATTAATCAAAAGATGTCAAAACGGTAGTTATTATTATTCAAGAAATGTTCTCACCCTGTCTTGTTGGATCCATATTATTAGGCATCATTGGTTGACCTGGGGGCTATAAAATTTGTACATAAAACATCAGATTGTATATAAAACAACAAAAAACATTTAATTTTTAATATTGTCTACTAACTCCATTAAAATCACTTCCTATTTGCGGCATTCGAACACCTGGTCTAGGGCCTGCAGGATACCGTGGTCCCATAAAAGGTTGTGAAGACATCATCTGTGAATGGGGCGGAGGGGGCTGTGAATGGGGTGAAGGCTGACTCGATGGATGTGTTGGAGGAGATGGCCGCATTGTCGAGTTCTGAAAATCACATTATATATAGAGCTATTGTGGTTCTAATTTTTTTAAACACTTACTGGAAAGAAACCTGGAGGAATTGGTCCCCCTGGCATTCCATCATTCGGGGGCATTTGGCCTAACGGACTTGGCGCTGGACCAGCATTCTATGAATTAGTAATTTAGTTAGTAGATACATACAAATTGATCTATTTAACTATAACTCACATGAGCGATACCATTAACTCCATATCCAGAATTGACGAACCCCTAAAAATTACAATAAAAAATGTAAAATGGATAAGGTCAAAAAACGCGTCTTACAAAACTTTAACGTTAAATAAATAATAGTAACAATTGCTTTGCACTGTTAAAAAATTTGCACAAATGCTCTTCTCATCGACCTCCATAAGAATCCGCGATCAAAAATTTTTTTTTGCAGGATAAATGGGTTGAATATAATTTACATTATCAAGCGTAAAGGTTGTTTAGGTTGTCGGGTGGTCTATCTGAATCATGCATTTAGTGTTCACGTTAGCGCAATGTTTTCGCTATCGGCTGTTCACGTTATCGAGCATCTGCTGTATTTATAAAATTATCTTCAGTGTCGATAGCAAACGCTGTGGGTGAAGATTCGATATGCTTCTACCATTTAACTCAACTAATTGTTTTTTATTTCCCAATGTTTGATCGCCGTCGAGATTTCCAGATATAATCTTCGATCTCGTCCAATCTACTGAAGATTTCGGCCGCAGTTACCGACGAAACGTCTGGAAATAATACCTAGTTCCTTTCGACTTTAAATTTATTGTCAGTTCATCATACAATGTATAAAAACTTGCATTTCTGTGCGAATACTTCGCATATCGGTTTCTCCGGTAATGGTTTACCGTTGTGTATATATAAACAGTTATGCACGTTGGTTAAGCGGGTTGCTTTCCAATTTCGACTAAATTTTTTTTGTTTTATTACCAAACCATTTTTAAAATGTTTATTACAAATTTTCCGTTTTTTATCGTTACGGGACTAATAGTTTCGGTTAAATACCCAATGACCTGCTCAAAAAAAAAATCTTTCATGGGGATTCTCGGTAAATCGTGTGCGTATAGGTATTTCAAGTTTTTATTTACTTTCAACATTTCTAAACAAACAAATTAATAAAAGAAGTTTAATAAAACGCGCCAAATAAACAGGTAGCTCAATTAATTCAGTCAACCACAATAAGCAACGTATTATCAAAACTATCTACCATGCTCAGATAAAAACCCAAGGTCCTATAGCTAAGGTCGAGCGTAACCGTGTTGCATTTAGTGGAAAGAATAATACTGCAGGTACTTGGTTTAATTAAAAGTTAAACGTACCATATCGACTATAAAAAATATTTTTGCATTCAAAAAATTTGAAGAATTAATCATACATTAATTACATATATATGATTCGGTAATTAATAAACAGAGTTGTATGTTTGTTTTAAACTCACTATCAATTATATAGTAGAACAGGTTGCTAGATTGCCAAATCTAATATTAGTTTCACTATTTATAGTTTCATTTTTCCGCGCCACTTTTTATTTTTTCTTTTGTAATGTCACCACTGAGTTTCATAACAAATTAAAAAATAAAGAGATGTTTTTCTTGACATTTCTATCAATAGACATGTGCAACTTTTATAAACAGTGTATGTTAGTTTGAAATTTTAAAAAGTTCCCCGATTATTTTTTTATGAAAAACTATAGTACTTCTGGCAACATTGCACAACTTTTGTATCCAGCAATACCGAGCTGGGCCATTGCACCTGGTAAAACGCGTATTAAGGCAACGTTGCCACAGTCCTTTTTAATAGTATTGATCCACAAAGAGACTGTAAATGCATGACTACTCACATAATCGTGGAAGGCTTTTGCTTCTGACGAATGTTCGCACGTGTCTCGTCTTTCTGGGGCGGCACAATATAGGTCCCAAAATACACTAAAAGTTTATAATTTACAAAAAAAAAGAAAACAACCCAAAAGGTGTTTTATCAAAACTTACCACCACCATGAATGCAAAAATCCAGGTGGTTCACCTAGTGTTATATTTTTCTCCCACCTTATCTGGAATATTCATTAAATTGTAATGGTTAATTAAATGTAATTTTTTTATTGTTGCTTTACAAATTTACCTCGGACAAAAAGGTTTGTGCGGCTTTTTGTGCTCCAATGTGAAGAAGATATTCGTAAACGTATAGTGCAAGCCTGAAGAAGAAATTCATTTAATTTGCACAAATTATCTTTAAATTCTCGTTAGTAAAATAAAAACCATTTTCAAATACTTCGATAAGAAATTACAAACGTCACGTGGTTTTGTTGTGATAAAATTGTAATTAGACAGAGCGACAAGAATTTATAAATAAACATAAATGGCACTTCAAAATAGCCAAGGGCACTTCTATTTTTGCATCAATTGTTTATTTAAAAAAATGCATTTGTACTCACTTTTCTCGCGCTTGTGCGTCGGACGGCACAGCCGACCCCTTTCCTTTCGCGTACATTTCTTTTACATAAAACAATTCAAAGGACCACAAACAGAACGCAACAACTTTCGAATTTTATCATTTCGTGGTACATATTAATTTATATTTCGAACATATTTGATTTTTTACATTGTTAATGATATCTCAACACACATTGCCCTCTGGCTGTAGAACACTTACAGCCAGATTTTATTTGTTATTTGTACGTAAATAAATATCACTTTTCAAAACAACAGTGTCATTTTACAGGACTATATTAAAAACTCACTACACACTTCACACGTCAAAATATCTCACGAAGCCGCTATCACCGCGATACTGTTCAAACTGAGCATGCGTTAGTGTTACATTCCCGTTATCTATCTTCAATTTAGTACGAAGATCGTCCATTAAATTTAACGAACTATTACGCTTTATTATTACACGCAACTGAAAACAAAAACTTTTCAAGTGCTTATCGTGAGTTTTACACAATTAATTATCGATTAATACTTCGATTATTGCAAGAAACACACCTACTCCGAATAGCTGACGAACTAAACTTGGCAACGGCGTCTAACCGAAGTATAAGCCGCTGCGACTGCGTACTTTCCCCACTCAAAATGAACAGGGTTGTATGTTGTATGATCACTTACCATTAAAAATAACTTCATCGTTTCGAATTACTTGCTACAAAGACAAAACTAAAATTTTACTTTTCTGAATATCTTTTTAACCAATAAATCGTTTTTCATAAAAGATAGCTAAATTTATATTTTTATATAAATGAATCATAGTTTTAAATGAGAAAACTGAAAAAAAATGTCAACTATTGATAAATTACTCAATTATGATGAATTTAAAAAGCTGATTGAGGAAATAAAAAATCTTTCCGACAAATTAATGGACGGTTGGATAGTTTACCAAGAAAAGGTAATAGTCGTTGACGGTAATATAAAAAAAATAGTGAACATATTTTTATTAGAATTTAGAAACAGGAATCTTCGCGATAAAGAAAATACGGAAAATATGGAAACAAAATGACGGAAGTGAGGAAACTGTAACTTTCGAATATCATATTGCTTTTAGTGTAAGTTACTCCGTCCCTGTTATTTGTTTTATTACTTATAAAAATGATGGATCTCAATTATCTCCTGAACAATCCTGGGAAATATTGAATTTAAAAACTCCCTACGCCATGTTAACTCAAATGGTAAGAATATTAAAATTTAAAAAAAAAATGAAAATAATTTTCAAATGAATTGTTACGGTTGGTTTAACATGTATTACGACGCCTAGATATTAGAAAGTTCCTTGCTTGCATTGTGGTGACTCGGGTGCGTTACCTTTCTAAACTTTGCCTTTCTCTTTTCTTTTTTTTTATCCGTTACAATATAACAGCAATGGAGCAATATTATTATTACTTTTAGGATCATCCTGTTCTTCAAATACCCTTTTTAACAATCCACCCTTGTAAAACGGCTCAGTTTATCAACGAATCTTTTAAAGAAAGGTAATTTGTATAATTTAAATAGGTGGCAAACAAAACAAATGCAATTTTTCTTCCAGTAAAAACGTACTCATTTCCTGGATTAGTGCTATAGGACCGTTTATAGGACTTACAATGCTTCCAGAATATTTTAAATTAACTGAATAAAAATATTGCTAATTGTTATCTATCACAAATAAATTTGCGTCAAGGTGTAAATTTTACTGAATACAACTCTGACTGTAGCTCATTTAAAACTATAATACAAAACCGGATTTTCTGTACTCCATACAACTCATGTCACTACTTTCGTAGTCTTACACAGTTTGAGTTCTATTGGTTTCATGTTTCTATTCAAACAATATTTATTTTATACCCAGCAATTTACAGTTATCTAGAAAATGAAAATAAAAATTATTATCACTGTTTGTTTAATTAACTCTAAATCTGTATATAATTACACAAATTATTAGTATTATTATTTACTAAAATAGTAATTAAATTATCAAATATACTGTATCCCGTTAATTAGTAGGGATATTTTTAAGAATGTTTGTATTTTTCACAATTTCGAACATTTTGTTGCCTGCTGCGAAGCAAATAGGATAAACCCGCCTAAATTTAAAATTTTGCCATGGCTAATCGTTGATAATGCTGAAAGGCCTTTCCTTTATGTTTATGTCAAAAAAATTTCAAAACAGTAAACCATCAGTAGACAACCCTTAACTCGTAAGTTGTTAGTTATTTTAAAACATCATTTATTGTTAAATGGGAAGTGCAAAAGAAGAGTATAGTTTTACTAACGTATGTATTAATAAGTGCGTGTACATCATCGATTAATTAGTATACATTTAATTTATTTTAGATAATGAATCCACAAACTAGCTCTTACAAAAGTTACTTGGTTGAAGGAAAGCCGTTACAACTGAAAAACGAAAATCCTTTTGTCACAGTTGTTATTGTAAGTGTCTAAGCATGTCTAATCTACCTCCACAGCGTTTTTTTGTCGAAACTTTGCGAATGATTTTTGTATCAAATAAATAGGTATAATTCGCCCCAATTTTAACGTATAATTTTATACAGACGTCTAGTTGTTTAAAAAAAAGACTTTGGTTTTATTTTTGTTCAAGCGATGATTAAATACTTCGGTGCAAAAGACATTTGATAAACATTTTCGTTGTGATTCTCAAAGATTAAAGGTGAGTTTTAAAAGATCCACTTTTAGTTAATTTTTATTATGAAGGTATTTTTTGAAATAACTAAGACTGTTTAAGAGTAACAGAACTGAAGTTTGGGTTGAATTATTTTTATTTGATCCTAATGGTTCACACCTGGGGACTTTTCTATTTATTGTCTTTATAAATGAAATATCTGGCAGCCATATTACGATGTTTGCTGATGGTATTAAAATTTTTGCTGACATTAAGGCATGGGAAGACTGCATATGTCTCCAAAATGATCTGAATAGTGTTATAGAATGGGCACAGCAAAATGAAAATTTTTAGTTTAAGATGTAACTTAAATTTTGATATTTAAATTTTAAAAAGCGTTAATAACAATAATTTTATTTTTAGTTTAATAGAAATAATTTTATTTTCTGTAAAATATACTTTGTTGTTTTCTTTAACACATGCTATAACAGTTTTAATTCTCAATAAAATAAAAAAGCATCCCTATAGCGTCGATAGAAAATATCGTTGGGGGTAAATTCGACATGATTAAAAACTAAATATCTTTTTCAGAAAAAAGATGAATTTGATGTACTTACGATTGTTGATAAAAATACTAAAGAAGAGGAAAGGTATGCCATATTAATTTGCCCTTATAAATGTATATTTTATAATTAAGTTCCATGTTTTAGTTTTCTCTTCAATTACATAGGAAATGATGGGTTGCATATCTGTTTGCAAAAAGTATTAAATGATTTTTTTTGCGGAACATCTCACCAGACGCTATTAATTTTTAAGGATTTCCTAAACAATGGTTATTTTTAGTTTAGTCCATGGTAAATAATGATTAGAGAATCTATTTTTTTTGTAGGTTCTTCAAATTTTGAAAAAGAAATGGAGAATGAAATTAATAAGCAACTTGCAACTTACAAAATTAAACATCTAAACATTTCAATTTCTGACATAGTTTGTGATATTTATACTGATTTTGTTAGTGGCAAGCAAACGTCATTAACTGAAGTAGACTTCACTTATTTTGTCTCGAACACAGTTAATATCAGAGAAAAATTAAAACTATTCAAAGCCCGAGCAAGAAGTGGATGGCAAGCATTTATAATAAGAATACGTCACTGCTATATTGAAAAAGTGTATGTTATAGGTAGAATAAGACGTGTTTGGAACTAATGTTATTATTTCAGGTGTAATATTATTTTCTTAAATCCAGAATTGTGCAATAGTAACGAAGGGGAAAATATTGTTCCTGTTAATAGATCTCTTACGGCAATTCTGAATTGTCATTATGAGCCCCAATTAAATTGTGGTTTTACAAATTTTATCTACACGTTAACAAATGATAGTAATGTATCTGTAGTTGTACAATATCCAACTCAGGAAATTAATTTCATGAATGTGAAAACAATTTTGTTCCACTCTTGCTTTAAATATGTGAGTTTAAGTGATCCAAAAGAGATTGCAGATTCCAAAAAGAAGATGTGGGAATATATAAAGAAACTCGAGAGTAAAGTACACAAAATTGAAAAAGAAACGAGAGCCAAACTTGTTAAAGAACTTAGTGATTTCTATTTTCAGCAATATTGTGTTTTAAAGTAAGTTTTAGGACACGAACTTTAACTTCGTTGAGAATCTATTGTTAATTTTTAGGGAAAATTATGCTAAAGCTTTATCTCAAATGGGAAGCTCAAGGCAAATACCAGAAAACATGGAAAATGCCAGTATTATCTTCAATCATTCCATTGCAGTTAAAAATTTTACTGAAGTAGGAGACTGTTCTTCTAGACTAAAAGGTTTGGTGTACTTAATGTATGAAACACAGCGACAATTCAAGTGCCTTATCAAAATGAACAGTGAATTGGTGAAGGTATGTTGTTTATCATTAATGCATCTCATTTATTGATACTATAATTAATTGAATTTTAAGAACAAAAATGATTTTGAAAAATCTGTAGAAAATGATGAGTCATTGAAGTCATTAAAAATTGAAGTTGGAAATTTGAAAAAGGAAAAATCACATCTTTTACGTACAATTGAAGTTAAAGACATGGAGATGGCTGAACAAAAACAAAAATCGTATAGAGTAGCAAAACATTGCCAACGGGCTATTAAATTTTACCAGTCAAAGCATGCAATGGACCAGGATATAATTAAAGCCAACAGAAAAGAGGTACATTCTCTTTTGAGATACATCAATCAGACTCGTAGAAAGGTAAATGAAATGTTTGTAACATTTAAACATGTATAACACTATGTAATGTTTTAGGAATCAGTAAGAATCAGTAAAAACTTAAGGAAAATCCCGCCGTGTTCTAGGCCTATTTCATTGGAGTATCCTGTTGCAACAGTAAGTTTATCATATTACGTAATTTGTTTACTTCGCAATATTACTCATATTATTTTTAGAAATCTTGTATTTTGGAGAGAAAATTCTGTAGCAGTGGAGAAGAAGAAAAGGTCAAAGTACTTCCTGTTGACGAATTACCATTTGCAAGAATTAGAGTGCACTTGTAAAACGATAAGAGTTGCTGAAGTATATTTGTTTCCTTTTTATTATACACGTTATGTTTTCTTTAGGACTAATTAAGTTAAGTAGTTTTTATTAAATCGAAAAGACTCAGTATTATTAGTAAACATCATATATATATTATCAGAATAACTTGTAACGAGCTACTTGTAACAGGTACTTTCTTAAGAAAAACAATGTTTTTATACGACCAATTCGTTTTGTGTTTTTATTATATTTTGTATTTCAAGAATTCAAAAAATAAATCTTTTTACAGCAAGTACATTAAAAAAAACTTCCCAAAATGAATTAAATTTAAAAGGGTTCGATAATGTGGACAGCAACAGTAAAAACAAAAAAAAATGCGTTTAATTATTTCTTGATCAGACCTCGTATGGGCCGAAAGTTAAATGATCGTATTCTACTTATGCTCTCCTGGTACTAAATCCGAAATTTTTAGCTATGAAAAATTTTAAATAACAAAACGATCTCATTGAAGTTATGCTCTCCTGGTACTAAATTCGAAATTTTTAAGTTACGATGAAAAATTTTAAATAAAACATGAAACGACCTAATTCAACTTATGCTCTCCTGGTACCAAATTCGAAATTTTTAAGTTATGAAAATTTTTAAATAACAACGATCTCATTGAAGTTATGCTCTTCTGGTACTAAATTCGAAATTTTTAAGACGATGAAAATTTTTAAATAAAACATGAAACGGTTTAATGCAACTTATGCTCTCCTGGTACTAAAATCGAAATTTTTAATGAAATTGCAGGAAATGATACCATTTAGTTTATGCTCTATTTTTGCAATATTACAAAGAAAGACCTACATTATCTTTTGTCGATTGTTCAGATAAAAAGCCGTATACATTAAAGGAAGATTTAATTAATATTGGTACATAAGAACTCTTATTTTTATATTTACAATAAATTCAGAAATTGTTAATGTAATGTTAAAATACACATTATTTCTATTAAAGGTGAGTTCAGCGGTGGGATAATTGTAAAACTAAGTTATAATATAACTCTGTGAAGATGACTGCATAAGTCGAAACAATTGTTAAATTTTTCTAATAATAAAAAAGTGTAAAACAAACTTCTAGTTTTAATTGTTCATATATGTAATCTATTTGTTCATAGCTTATTCGGGAATAACAATTTTACCAAATATTGATAAGAAGGCTACTACAAGCCCTAAATCAAACTTCTATGAACAAATATATTATAATTGCTTAAAATAATTTAAATGATCAATACATAATTTACAGTGTCTCAATTTAGAAAAACAAAACCTAAATAAATATAAAATAAAAAAAAAAATTAGTAATACGTATTTCTGCTGTTTAAATTTATATAATGTATATAAATAATGACATGTATTCTCATATCACCAAACTGTAGAATATTAAAAGGTGAGCAATATTAAAGGAAGTCATCTCAAAAAAAATTTGTAATGTTGCAGACCATTTGGTGATTCTCTGCTACATATTTTGGCACGCAAGAGGACTGCTATAACCTGTACCCCATAAGATATGGGCACTCAAAGATTTCTATAGTGTACCTGTAAAACAATTTTTTGTATTAAACAGTATTATTCAAAAACATGGAAGGTGACAATAGAATTGCAAATTAACAATTTAGCCAAAAATTAAAGTGTCATTTCTGTTAAAGCAATTACAAAGGAATTACCAAACTGCCAGGTTAATATTTTATTAATAAGTGAATAAACAAATTAAACACTGATGGGGGTACAACAGGTAGTGATACTTACATAGTTGTTTTCCAAAATACATGACAGTAGACTAGGTACTCCAAAATAAATATAATTTACCTTTCAATAACAATAAGATCCTTTATTATTTGGGAAATAGATTGAATAGCAAATATGTCCTTTTTAAAGGCAGCACACAAAACATGGATAGGATCTTTCTGTATTCCTGAATTTATCTATAAAAAGAAATGAATAAAATACATACATAATGGACAATAATAATATCAATTTATGAGTATGACATCTATTTTATGATGACTAAAAAAAACTAACCTAACCTAGTAGTTTACAGCCATTTTACAGCAGTAGCTAAAATAAGAAGATTTTGGGAAAAATATCGCGGTTTAGAAAGTGCTTTTCTTATAATTCACGGTGTATGTTTTGTTATATAAAATAAAAAAAATAAATAAAATGAGTAAAGCGAAAGTTCCAAATGAATTTGGGTTTGCACCTCTGAGATCCTTGGATGATTTTTTGCTGGAGTCTGCTAGATTTCAGATTCCAAACGTAAAGGATTTAGAAAAATGGAATTATCGAGTTACGAGCAACTTATTATATTACCAGACGAATTATTTTTTAACTGCTTTAATAATCTTCACAATTGTTGGGTAATGTACATAATTATTATTAAATATTGAACACCAAACATAATAAGCGGCATTTTTTTAGAGTAATACATCCACTGCAAGTTGCTGTAGGTTTTATAGTAACTGCAGTAATTTTCATGGCATTCTGCTACATAACTAACGAAAGAGCTGCTGCAAGTCAATTTAAACGTAAGCACCCCATCATATCTGTATTGGTAATATTAACAGGATGCTATTTTGTGACATATATGCTTGGTTCACTGTTGATATTTCTTTTGGGAGTTTTTCTGCCTATTTCTGGTAAGCAATTGTTTTTTATATACATATTTTAAAAGGGAACAATGACATACTTTTATAGCTGAGATTCTTTGTGTGCCAATGCACTTTATGGTGCCTTTAAAAATTGCAAATTGTGGGTCTCAATATTTTAATAAGAATATTACATTTAATACGTTATTATGTATTTTTTTTAGTAATCTTTATACATGCTTCTTTGAGATTGCGAAATTTAAAGAACAAAATTACCATAAGGGTTGAAACTTTCGGACTCAAGAGAACACCAATGGGAATTTTTCTTGAAGAACTTGGAATGGAGCAGGAAGGTTTTTGAGTCAGAACCTAAATTTATCATGTATGTCCAGAGATTCTTTGAAGATTAGGGTATACACCAAGACTTTGAACACTTACCGATTAAAATTAAAGTAGGTTGTTTAATTAATAATGATAATTAGCAACTTAAAATGATATAACGATCTTTAGTGAACTTATTTAGATTTTAATAAAATAAGAAACTCTTGGTGTGTAATAAATTTGAGTTTATTTTCTCGATACATATTTCGGCTGTTATGCCATCAATAGGAGTTACAAACATAAACTGAAGTACATACACTACTACTATAATAATGACAAGTTTTACAGGTATATAGGCTTTTTAAAAAGACCCTTCACAGCGATAAAGATAATGTCCTGAATGAACAATTACATTTAAGTAACTCCCCGTTGTTAAACCCATATCTATTCAATTTCGAAAACCCCAGTCAGAATTATTACCTGCCTTCATACCTGTAAAATTTGTCATTAATATATTAGTGCATGTACCTCAATTTACATTTGTAACTCCTGTTGATGGCGTTACAACCGAAATACAGATTGACAAAATAAACTCAAATTTATGGAACACACCAAGAGTTTCCAATTTTATTAATATCTTTATTATTAAAATGTTCCATCTAGAGCCAACAGCTAAATCCATTTGCCTGTGTATACAATATGGCTAAATGATTTTAATATTATAAAGAAGCTTGTTTAGTATGTATTATATTTGTAGCTATTTTAAAATGTATTTCATACACGAATGTTTCTGTTAGTGTTGTTTATTGCGTATTTGATTTTGTTTTGTTGTTCTAAAAATTCATAAAAGTTGTATCAAATATGATTTTACGATTTTGATTTGTGTACCAATGTGTATTTTATAAAATAGAAACAATATTTATTCATCATAAGTTTCTAGTTTCTAAATAAGTCAAAATATTATAATTTGTTTGCAATAAACTTTGAAAAAGGACTTTAGTTTGTCTCCCAAACTTTTTTGTCAGTGATTGAAATCAATAAATTCTGTTGTTTATTTGCAAATTATTAAACAAAATTACCTTTTTCTTTAGCATATAATGTGCCAGAAATAGCAAATTTTGTCGTTTATTGGCAATTTATTAAACAAACTTACTTTTTGTCAGGATATTATGAGGCAAATCGATCAAATGTTGTCGTTTGTTTGTAATTTATTAAACAAAACTACCTTCTTTTAGCATATTTTGAGCCAATACGAGTAAATTTTGTCGTTTATTTGCAATTTATAAAACAAAAATGCCTTTTATTTTAAAAATAACGTTACCTTTTTCTGTATTGTTTCAGAATAAAAGGAAGTTGAACTTGAAACGCCGTCGTCGATAAAGAAAATAAAGCTTTCTTCAACACTTGCTGTCAATGTGCTGTTAATGAATTAAGATGTAAACGTAGTTTTTGTTTTAAAAAAAAATTAAGAAAATTAATGATTTTGCAACAAATGTATATTTCATTTTAAATTTAATGATAAATACTATAGGTACTAATTTAATTGGTGTGTCTTTTATTATTATCTTAATCATTGTTTTATTTTTACAGTTTAATTAATAATTAACAGTTATTGTATTAGGTATATCTGTAATGTTTTAATAATATATAATTTTTTAAATCGTTTTTTGTTTGGATGGAATTATTTATTAATTAATATTGTACAATTGTAAAATGAAATAATCTTTTTGTTTTTTACTTTGTGACTTTTATATAAACCTATTAACAGTCATATAATGAGGAGGTTTGTGAATTATTGAATAAATAAATTTATTAAGAATGTATTTCCCTGTGTACTTATTTTAATTAAATCAACTCACTATAAAATAATGTATTAAGTAAACGATATAAATACATTTAATCGTTTTCTATCATTAATAAGAATCAAAATTAATAGTGCAAGTAATAGACAGTAAAAATAATAGTTCAAGCAATTATTTAAATCAATATCTTTAATGTAATATAATTATAAATAAGTTAATTTAGTCTAATGAATAATTCCAATAAATGGTGGATGCGCTGGACACATTAGTTGAAAAGTCATTTCGAGCGGAGTTTCGAAAATTTGCTATTTGGTACCAGGAGAACATAAGTTAAGAAGGATATTTAGTGTTATTATTATTGTTTTGATCAAAATTAGAAAATTTTTAAAGGTGCGTTCAATGGTACTGATCGGAAACTGAAATTAAAATTCTGAAGTGATCTTTGTCGCTAAAAAATGATTAAACGTAATTAAGATTAAGATAATACATCAGTGCTGAGCTACTACAGGTATTTGCCAGTTTCTTATAAGAAAATTTAAAGTCTACAGACTAAATTAATAATTTTTAAAAATTTGTGAATTATCGAAGATACCTAAACAGCTGATATTTGGGTTTGAGGTTAAATTGTTGGTTATGTTATTGTTTATGTTTGACGTTTACTGTCATAATCAACTAATTTTACTTATAAAATGCAATTAGTCGTGAATATTAATGAAGCTGAAGCTTTATAAAGATACTACTAATGACTTGTTGTAGTCAGAATTCATTGCTTGCCGAATGTGAAGGTTTTAGAATACAACAATACATGTTCTACGTTTACAACTAAAATTCGGAAAAATTCATAAATTATGCTTTGCAGCATTACAAATATAAAAGGTTTTGTTAAAAAATATTATTTTAATGTTATTATTTGTATAAAGAATTATTTATTGCAGATAGATTTCCTTTAAAAACGTCTAGACTTCTTTGAGAACCGAGCTGAACTTTCAGAGTTCGAATGGGGCAGTGAAGGCAAAATAAAGAATGCTGAAACAAGATAAATTAAAAGCTGAACATAGTGATAAAGAGAAATTTGATCAAGTGGAGAAATGCAGGAGAAGATTATCATGTAATTAATAAATCTTCATTTGACGTGAGGTTAAAATTTTATAAGAACTACCTTTGGAATATGTTGAACTGCATGGTACAGTGGAAGAAGAAAACAATTTCGTTGGAAAGGTATTAGTAAGTATACAATTTTTTGTCTTCAATTAATATGTAATTCAATTACTTACAAATTTCTTCGTAATTTACAGGTCAACTGTTTGGCAACGAAACTACTCCTAAGCCAAAAATTTGAAAATTTGGCATAAAGGGTTACCATGGATGATCTTTTTATTAAAAATATTTTCGACTGTCAGTTAGTTTCGGTTGTAAGTTATTCAATTGATGCCTACATTTCTAACTTAAGTAGAACAGAGTAGAAAAGGAATAAATTGTGTCGTTTAATTGCAAATTATTAAACAAGATTACCTTTTATTAGCATATCATGACCCAAAACGAGCAAATTTCGTCCTTTTTGGCAATGTATTATAATTTGACGAAGTGGAGATACACAGGAAAAGATTATCATGTAACTAATAAATCTTCATTTGACGTGAGGTTAAAATTTTATAAGAACTACCTTTGGAATATGTTGAACTGCATGGTACAGTGAAAGAAGAAAACAATTTCGTTGCAAAGGTATTAGTAAGTATACAATTTATTGTCTTCAATTAATATGTAATTCTATTACTTACAAATTTCTTCGTAATTTACAGGTCAACTGTTTGGCAACGAAACTACTCCTAAGCCAAAAATTGAAAATTTGGCATAAAGGGTTACCATGGATGGTCTTTTTATTGAAAATATTTTCGACTGTCAGTTAGTTTCGGTTGTAAGTTATTCAATTGATGCCTACACTTCTAACTTAAGTAGAACAGAGTAGAAAAGGAACAAATTGTGTCGTTTAATTGCAAATTAATAAACAAGATTACCTTTTATTAGCATATCATGTCCCAAAACGAGCAAATTTCGTCCTTTTTGGCAATGTATTATAATTTGACGAAGTGGAGAGACGCAGCATTACAAATATAAAAGGTTTTGTTAAAAAATATTATTTTAATGTTATTATATGTATAAAGATTTATTTATTGCAGATAGATATCCTCTAAAAACGTCAGACTTTTTATAATAAATTGCAAAAATGGACAAAATTTGCTCGTTTTGGGTCATGATATGGTAAAAAAACGATAATTTTGTTTAATAAATTGCAATTAAACGACAGAATTTATTCGTTTTCCACTCTGTTCTACTTAAGTTAACAATGTAACCTGTAATTTACGAAGAAATTTGTAAGTAATTGAATTACATATTAATTGAAGACAAAAGATTGTATACTTACTAATACCTTTCCAACGAAATTGTTTTCTTCTTCCACTGTACCATGCAGTTCAACATATTCCAAAGGTAGTTCTTATAAAATTTTAACCTCACGTCAAATGAAGATTTATTAATTACATGATAATCTTCTCCTGCATTTCTCCACTTGATCAAATTTCTCTTTATCACTATGTTCAGCTTTTAATTTATCTTGTTTCAGCATTCTTTATTTTGCCTTCACTGCCCCATTCGAACTCTGAAAGTTCAGCTCGGTTCTCAAAGAAGTCTAGACGTTTTTAAAGGAAATCTATCTGCAATAAATAATTCTTTATACAAATAATAACATTAAAATAATATTTTTTAACAAAACCTTTTATATTTGTAATGCTGCAAAGCATAATTTATGAATTTTTCCGAATTTTAGTTGTAAACGTAGAACATGTATTGTTGTATTCTAAAACCTTCACATTCGGCAAGCAATGAATTCTGACTACAACAAGTCATTAGTAGTATCTTTATAAAGCTTCAGCTTCATTAATATTCACGACTAATTGCATTTTATAAGTAAAATTAGTTGATTATGACAGTAAACGTCAAACATAAACAATAACATAACCAACAATTTAACCTCAAACCCAAATATCAGCTGTTTAGGTATCTTCGATAATTCACAAATTTTTAAAAATTATTAATTTAGTCTGTAGACTTTAAATTTTCTTATAAGAAACTGGCAAATACCTGTAGTAGCTCAGCACTGATGTATTATCTTAATCTTAATTACGTTTAATCATTTTTTAGCGACAAAGATCACTTCAGAATTTTAATTTCAGTTTCCGATCAGTACCATTGAACGCACCTTTAAAAATTTTCTAATTTTGATCAAAACAATAATAATAACACTAAATATCCTTCTTAACTTATGTTCTCCTGGTACCAAATAGCAAATTTTCGAAACTCCGCTCGAAATGACTTTTCAACTAATGTGTCCAGCGCATCCACCATTTATTGGAATTATTCATTAGACTAAATTAACTTATTTATAATTATATTACATTAAAGATATTGATTTAAATAATTGCTTGAACTATTATTTTTACTGTCTATTACTTGCACTATTAATTTTGATTCTTATTAATGATAGAAAACGATTAAATGTATTTATATCGTTTACTTAATACATTATTTTATAGTGAGTTGATTTAATTAAAATAAGTACACAGGGAAATACATTCTTAATAAATTTATTTATTCAATAATTCACAAACCTCCTCATTATATGACTGTTAATAGGTTTATATAAAAGTCACAAAGTAAAAAACAAAAAGATTATTACATTTTACAATTGTACAATATTAATTAATAAATAATTCCATCCAAACAAAAAACGATTTAAAAAATTATATATTATTAAAACATTACAGATATACCTAATACAATAACTGTTAATTATTAATTAAACTGTAAAAATAAAACAATGATTAAGATAATAATAAAAGACACACCAATTAAATTAGTACCTATAGTATTTATCATTAAATTTAAAATGAAATATACATTTGTTGCAAAATCATTAATTTTCTTAATTTTTTTTTAAAACAAAAACTACGTTTACATCTTAATTCATTAACAGCACATTGACAGCAAGTGTTGAAGAAAGCTTTATTTTCTTTATCGACTACGGCGTTTCAAGTTCAACTTCCTTTTATTCTGAAACAATACAGAAAAAGGTAACGTTATTTTTAAAATAAAAGGCATTTTTGTTTTATGAATTGCAAATAAACGACAAAATTTACTCGTATTGGCTCAAAATATACCAAAAGAAGGTAGTTTTGTTTAATAAATTACAAACAAACGACAACATTTGATCGATTTGCCTCATAATATCCTGACAAAAAGTAATTTTGTTTAATAAACTGCCAATAAACGACAAAATTTGCTCGTTCTGGCACATAAGGTGCTAAAGGAAAAGGTAATTTTGTTTAATAATTTCCAAATAAACGACAAAATTTACTAGAATTGGCTCAAAATATGCTAAAAGATGGTAGTTTTGTTTAATAAATTACAAACAAACGACAACATTTGATAGATTTGCCTCATAATATCCTGACAAAAAGTAATTTTGTTTAATAAACTGCCAATAAACGACAAAATTTGCTCGTTCTGGCTCATAAGGTGCTAAAGGAAAAGGTAATTTTGTTTAATAATTTCCAAATAAACGACAAAATTTACTAGAATTGGCTCAAAATATGCTAAAAGATGGTAGTTTTGTTTAATAAATTACAAACAAACGACAACATTTGATCGATTTGCCTCATAATATCCTAATAAAAAGTAATTTTGTTTAATAAATTGCCAATTAACGACAAAATTTGTTCGTTCTGGCACATAAGATGCTTAAGAAAAAGGTAATTTTGTTTAATAATTTGCAAATAAACGACATAATATGTTTGTTTTCTACTCAGTACTTCTTAGGATAACAATATAGGCATCAATTGAATAACTTACAACCGGAACCAACTGACAGTCGAAAATATTTTCAATAAAAAGACCATCCATAGTAACCCTTTATGCCAAACTTTCAAATTTTTGGCTTAGGAGTAGTTTCATTGCCAAACAGTAAACCTGTAAATTACGAAGAAATTTATAAGTAATTGAATCACTTATTAATTGAAGACAATAAATTGTATACTTACTAATACCTTTCCAGCGAAATTGTTTTCTTCTTCCACTGCACCATGCAGTTCAACATATTCCAAAGGTAGTTCTTGTAGAATTTTAACCTCACGTCAATGAATATTTATTAGTTATATGATAATCTTTTCCTGCGTATCTCCACTTCGTCAAATTATAATAAATTGCAAAAAAGGACAAAATTTGCTCGTTTTGGGTCATGATATGCTATGCTAAAGAAAAAGGTATTTTTGTTTAATAAATTGCAAATAATTGACAAAATTTACTCGTATAGGCTCAAAATATGCTAAAAGAAGGTAGTTTTGTTTAATAAATTACAAACCAACGACAACATTTGATCGTTTTGCCTCATAATATTCTAACAAAAAGTAATTTTGTTTAATAAATTGAAAATAAACTACAAAATTTGCTCGTTTGGCTCATAATATGCTTATAAATGCTAATTTTGGTTAAAAATTTAGAAATAAACTACATAATATGTTCGTTTTCTACTATGTTCTGCTTAAGATAACAATGTAGGCATCAATTTAGTAACTTACAACCGAAACTAGCTGACAGTCGGAAATATTTTCAATAAAAAGACCATACATGGTAACCCTTTATGCTAAATTTTCAACTTTTTGGCGTGGGAATAGTTTCGTTGCCAAACAGTAAACCTGTAAATTACGAAGAAATTTATAAGTAATTGAATCACTTATTAATTGAAGACAATAAATTGTATACTTACTAATACCTTTCCAACGAAATTGTTTTCTTCTTCCACTGTACCATGCAGTTCAACATATTCCAAAGGTAGTTCTTATAAAATTTTAACCTCACGTCAAATGAAGATTTATTAGTTACATGATAATCTTTTCCTGCGTATCTCCACTTCGTCAAATTATAATACATTGCCAAAAAGGACGAAATTTGCTCGTTTTGGGTCATGATATGCTAATAAAAGGTAATCTTGTTTAATAATTTGCAATTAAACGACACAATTTATTCATTTTCTACTCTGTTCTACTTAAGTTAGAAATGTAGGCATCAATTGAATAACTTACAACCGAAACTAACTGACAGTCGAAAATATTTTTAATAAAAAGATCATCCATGGTAACCCTTTATGCCAAATTTTCAAATTTTTGGCTTAGGAGTAGTTTCGTTGCCAAACAGTTGACCTGTAAATTACGAAGAAATTTGTAAGTAATAGAATTACATATTAATTGAAGACAATAAATTGTATACTTACTAATACCTTTCCAACGAAATTTTTTTCTTCTTCCACTGTACCATGCAGTTCAACATATTCCAAAGGTAGTTCTTATAAAATTTTAACCTCACGTCAAATGAAGATTTATTAGTTACATGATAATCTTTTCCTGCGTATCTCCACTTCGTCAAATTATAATACATTTCCAAAAAGGACGAAATTTGCTCGTTTTGGGTCATGATATGCTAATAAAAGGTAATCTTGTTTAATAATTTGCAATTAAACGACACAATTTATTCCTTTTCTACTCTGTTCTACTTAAGTTAGAAATGTAGGCATCAATTGAATAACTTACAACCGAAACTAACTGACAGTCGAAAATATTTTTAATAAAAAGATCATCCATGGTAACCCTTTATGCCAAATTTTCAAATTTTTGGCTTAGGAGTAGTTTCGTTGCCAAACAGTTGACCTGTAAATTACGAAGAAATTTGTAAGTAATAGAATTACATATTAATTGAAGACAAAAAATTGTATACTTACTAATACCTTTCCAACGAAATTGTTTTATTCTTCCACTGTACCATGCAGTTCAACATATTCCAAAGGTAGTTCTTATAAAATTTTAACCTCACGTCAAATGAAGATTAATTAATTACAGGATAATCTTCTCCTGCATATCTCCACTTGATCAAATTTCTCTTTATCACTATGTTCAGCTTTAAATTTATCTTGTTTCAGCATTCTTTATTTTGCCTTCACTGCCCCATTCGAACTCTGAAAGTTCAGCTCGGTTCTCAAAGAAGTCTTGACGTTTTTAAAGGAAATCTATCTGCAATAAATAATTCTTTATACAAATAATAACATTAAAATAATATTTTTTAACAAAACCTTTTATATTTGTAATGCTGCAAAGCATAATTTATGAATTTTTCCGAATTTTAGTTGTAAACGTAGAACATGTATTGTTGTATTCTAAAACCTTCACATTCGGCAAGCAATGAATTCTGACTACAACAAGTCATTAGTAGTATCTTTATAAAGCTTCAGCTTCATTAATATTCACGACTAATTGCATTTTATAAGTAAAATTAGTTGATTATGACAGTAAACGTCAAACATAAACAATAACATAACCAACAATTTAACCTCAAACCCAAATATCAGCTGTTTAGGTATCTTCGATAATTCACAAATTTTTAAAAATTATTAATTTAGTCTGTAGACTTTAAATTTTCTTATAAGAAACTGGCAAATACCTGTAGTAGCTCAGCACTGATGTATTATCTTAATCTTAATTACGTTTAATCATTTTTTAGCGACAAAGATCACTTCAGAATTTTAATTTCAGTTTCCGATCAGTACCATTGAACGCACCTTTAAAAATTTTCTAATTTTGATCAAAACAATAATAATAACACTAAATATCCTTCTTAACTTATGTTCTCCTGGTACCAAATAGCAAATTTTCGAAACTCCGCTCGAAATGACTTTTCAACTAATGTGTCCAGCGCATCCACCATTTATTGGAATTATTCATTAGACTAAATTAACTTATTTATAATTATATTACATTAAAGATATTGATTTAAATAATTGCTTGAACTATTATTTTTACTGTCTATTACTTGCACTATTAATTTTGATTCTTATTAATGATAGAAAACGATTAAATGTATTTATATCGTTTACTTAATACATTATTTTATAGTGAGTTGATTTAATTAAAATAAGTACACAGGGAAATACATTCTAAATAAATTTATTTATACAATAATTCACAAACCTTATCATTATATAACTGTCTAATAGGTTTATAAAAAGTCACAAAGTAAAAAACAAAAAGATTATTTCATTTTACAATTGTACAATATTAATTAATAAATAATTCCATCCAAACAAAAAACGATTTAAAAAATTATATATTATTAAAACATTACAGATATACCTAATACAATAACTGTTAATTATTAATTAAACTGTAAAAATAAAACAATGATTAAGATAATAATAAAAGACACACCAATTAAATTAGTACCTATAGTATTTATCATTAAATTTAAAATGAAATATACATTTGTTGCAAAATCATTAATTTTCTTAATTTTTTTTTAAAACAAAAACTACGTTTACATCTTAATTCATTAACAGCACATTGACAGCAAGTGTTGAAGAAAGCTTTATTTTCTTTATCGACTACGGCGTTTCAAGTTCAACTTCCTTTTATTCTGAAACAATACAGAAAAAGGTAACGTTATTTTTAAAATAAAAGGCATTTTTGTTTTATGAATTGCAAATAAACGACAAAATTTACTCGTATTGGCTCAAAATATACCAAAAGAAGGTAGTTTTGTTTAATAAATTACAAACAAACGACAACATTTGATCGATTTGCCTCATAATATCCTAACAAAAAGTAATTTTGTTTAATAAACTGCCAATAAACGACAAAATTTGCTCGTTCTGGCACATAATATGTTAACGAAAAAGGTACTTTTGTTTAATAATTTCCAAATAAACGACAAAATTTACTACAATTGGCTCAAAATATGCTAAAAGAAGGTAGTTCTGTTTAATAAATTACAAACAAACGACATTTGATCGATTAGCCTCATAATAACCTAACAAAAAGTAATTTTGTTTAATAATTTGCAAATTAACGACAAAATTTGCTCGTTCTGGCACATAAGGTGCTAAAGGAAAAGGTAATTTTGTTTAATAATTTCCAAATAAACGACAAAATTTACTAGAATTGGCTCAAAATATGCTAAAAGATGGTAGTTTTGTTTAATAAATTACAAACAAACGACAACATTTGATCGATTTGCCTCATAATATCCTAACAAAAAGTAATTTTGTTTAATAAACTGCCAATAAACGACAAAATTTGCTCGTTCTGGCACATAATATGTTAACGAAAAAGGTACTTTTGTTTAATAATTTCCAAATAAACGACAAAATTTACTACAATTGGCTCAAAATATGCTAAAAGAAGGTAGTTTTGTTTAATAAATTACAAACAAACGACATTTGATCGATTTGCCTCATAATATCCTGACAAAAAGTAATTTTGTTTAATAATTTGCAAATTAACGACAAACTTTGCTCGTTCTGGCACATAAGGTGATAAAGGAAAAGGTAATTTTGTTTAATAACTTCCAAATAAACGACAAAATTTACTAGAATTGGCTCAAAATATGCTAAAAGAAGGTGGTTTTGTTTAATAAATTACAAACAAACGACATTTGATCGATTTGCCTCATAATATCCTAACAAAAAGTAATTTTGTTTAATAAACTGCCAATAAACGACAAAATTTGCTCGTTCTGGCACATAATATGTTAACGAAAAAAATATTTTTGTTTAATAATTTTCAAATAAACGACAAAATTTACTACAATTGGCTCAAAATATGCTAAAAGAAGGTAGTTTTGTTTAATAAATTACAAACAAACGACATTTGATCGATTTGCCTCATAATATCCTAATAAAAAGTAATTTTGTTTAATAAACTGCCAATTAACGACAAAATTTGTTCGTTCTGGCACATAAGATGCTTAAGAAAAAGGTAATTTTGTTTAATAATTTGCAAATAAACGACATAATATGTTTGTTTTCTACTCAGTACTTCTTAGGATAACAATATAGGCATCAATTGAATAACTTACAACCGGAACCAACTGACAGTCGAAAATATTTTCAATAAAAAGACCATCCATAGTAACCCTTTATGCCAAACTTTCAAATTTTTGGCTTAGGAGTAGTTTCATTGCCAAACAGTAAACCTGTAAATTACGAAGAAATTTATAAGTAATTGAATCACTTATTAATTGAAGACAATAAATTGTATACTTACTAATACCTTTCCAACGAAATTGTTTTCTTCTTCCACTGTACCATGCAGTTCAACATATTCCAAAGGTAGTTCTTGTAGAATTTTAACCTCACGTCAATGAATATTTATTAGTTACATGATAATCTTTTCCTGCGTATCTCCACTTCGTCAAATTATAATAAATTGCAAAAAAGGACAAAATTTGCTCGTTTTGGGTCATGATATGCTATGCTAAAGAAAAAGGTATTTTTGTTTAATAAATTGCAAATAATTGACAAAATTTACTCGTATAGGCTCAAAATATGCTAAAAGAAGGTAGTTTTGTTTAATAAATTACAAACCAACGACAACATTTGATCGTTTTGCCTCATAATATTCTAACAAAAAGTAATTTTGTTTAATAAATTGCAAATAAACTACAAAATTTGCTCGTTTGGCTCATAATATGCTTATAAATGCTAATTTTGGTTAAAAATTTAGAAATAAACTACATAATATGTTCGTTTTCTACTCTGTTCTGCTTAAGATAACAATGTAGGCATCAATTTAGTAACTTACAACCGAAACTAGCTGACAGTCAGAAATATTTTCAATAAAAAGACCATACATGGTAACCCTTTATGCTAAATTTTCAACTTTTTGGCGTGGGAATAGTTTCGTTGCCAAACAGTAAACCTGTAAATTACGAAGAAATTTATAAGTAATTGAATCACTTATTAATTGAAGACAATAAATTGTATACTTACTACTACCTTTCCAACGAAATTGTTTTCTTCTTCCACTGGACCATGCAGTTCAACATATTCCAAAGGTAGTTCCTGTAGAATTTTAACCTCACGTCAAATGAAGATTTATTAGTTACATGATAATCTTTTCCTGCGTATCTCCACTTCGTCAAATTATAATACATTGCCAAAAAGGACGAAATTTGCTCGTTTTGGGTCATGATATGCTAATAAAAGGTAATCTTGTTTAATAATTTGCAATTAAACGACACAATTTGTTCCTTTTCTACTCTGTTCTACTTAAGTTAGAAATGTAGGCATCAATTGAATAACTTACAACCGAAACTAACTGACAGTCGAAAATATTTTCAATAAAAAGACCATCCATGGTAACCCTTTATGCCAAATTTTCAAATTTTTGGCTTAGGAGTAGTTTCGTTGCCAAACAGTTGACCTGTAAATTACGAAGAAATTTGTAAGTAGTTGAATTACTTATTAATTGAAGACAATAAATTGTATACTTACTAATACCTTTCCAACGAAATTGTTTTCTTCTTTCACTGTACCATGCAGTTCAACATATTCCAAAGGTAGTTCTTATAAAATTTTAACCTCACGTCAAATGAAGATTTATTAATTACATGATAATCTTCTCCTGCATATCTCCACTTGATCAAATTTCTCTTTATCACTATGTTCAGCTTTAAATTTGTCTTGTTTCAGCATTCTTTATTTTGCCTTCACTGCCCCATTCGAACTCTGAAAGTTCAGCTCGGTTCTCAAAGAAGTCTTGACGTTTTTAAAGGAAATCTATCTGCAATAAATAATTCTTTATACAAATAATAACATTAAAATAATATTTTTTAACAAAACCTTTTATATTTGTAATGCTGCAAAGCATAATTTATGAATTTTTCCGAATTTTAGTTGTAAACGTAGAACATGTATTGTTGTATTCTAAAACCTTCACATTCGGCAAGCAATGAATTCTGACTACAACAAGTCATTAGTAGTATCTTTATAAAGCTTCAGCTTCATTAATATTCACGACTAATTGCATTTTATAAGTAAAATTAGTTGATTATGACAGTAAACGTCAAACATAAACAATAACATAACCAACAATTTAACCTCAAACCCAAATATCAGCTGTTTAGGTATCTTCGATAATTCACAAATTTTTAAAAATTATTAATTTAGTCTGTAGACTTTAAATTTTCTTATAAAAAACTGGCAAATACCTGTAGTAGCTCAGCACTGATGTATTATCTTAATCTTAATTACGTTTAATCATTTTTTAGCGACAAAGATCACTTCAGAATTTTAATTTCAGTTTCCGATCAGTACCATTGAACGCACCTTTAAAAATTTTCTAATTTTGATCAAAACAATAATAATAACACTAAATATCCTTCTTAACTTATGTTCTCCTGGTACCAAATAGCAAATTTTCGAAACTCCGCTCGAAATGACTTTTCAACTAATGTGTCCAGCTCATCCACCATTTATTGGAATTAAATTAAATTAACTTATTTATAATTATATTACATTAAAGATATTGATTTAAATAATTGCTTGAACTATTATTTTTACTGTCTATTACTTGCACTATTAATTTTGATTCTTATTAATGATAGAAAACGATTAAATGTATTTATATCGTTTACTTAATACATTATTTTATAGTGAGTTGATTTAATTAAAATAAGTACACAGGGAAATACATTCTTAATAAATTTATTTATTCAATAATTCACAAACCTCATCATTATATAACTGTCTAATAGGTTTATAAAAAGTCACAAAGGAAAAAACAAAAAGATTATTTCATTTTACAATTGTACAATATTAATTAATAAATAATTCCATCCAAACAAAAAACGATTTAAAAAATTATATAATATTAAAACATTACAGATATACCTAATACAATAACTGTTAATTATTAATTAAACTGTAAAAATAAAACAATGATTAAGATAATAATAAAAGACACACCAATTAAATTAGTACCTATAGTATTTATCATTAAATTTAAAATGAAATACACATTTGTTGCAAAATCATTAATTTTCTTAATTTTTTTTTAAAACAAAAACTACGTTTACATCTTAATTCATTAACAGAACATTGACAGCAAGTGTTGAAGAAAGCTTTATTTTCTTTATCGACGACGGCGTTTCAAGTTCAACTTCCTTTTATTCTGAAACAATACAGAAAAAGGTAACGTTATTTTTAAAATAAAAGGCATTTTTGTTTTATGAATTGCAAATAAACGACAAAATTTACTCGTATTGGCTCAAAATATACCAAAAGAAGGTAGTTTTGTTTAATAAATTACAAACAAACGACAACATTTGATCGATTTGCCTCATAATATCCTAACAAAAAGTAATTTTGTTTAATAAACTGCCAATAAACGACAAAATTTGCTCGTTCTGGCACATAATATGTTAACGAAAAAGGTATTTTTGTTTAATAATTTTCAAATAAACGACAGAATTTGTTCGTTTTCAATCACTGACAAAAAAGTTTGGGAGACAAACTAAAGTCCTTTTTCAAAGTTTATTGCAAACAAATTATAATATTTTGACTTATTTATTTAGAAACTAGAAACTTATGATGAATAAATATTGTTTCTATTTTATAAAATACACATTGGTACACAAATCAAAATCGTAAAATCATATTTGATAAAACTTTTATGAATTTTTAGAACAACAAAACCAAATCAAATACGCAATAAACTGTTAACTATTAATTAAACTGTAAAAATAAAACAATGATTTAGATAATAATAAAAGACACACCAATTAAATTAGTACCTATAGTATTTACCATTAAATTTAAAATGAAATACACATTTGTTGCAAAATCATTAATTTACTTTTTTTTTTAAAAACAAAACTACGTTTACATCTTAATTAATTACAGCAAGCTTTATCTTCTTCATCGACAACGGCGTTTCAAGTTCAAGTTCCCTTTTATTCTGAAACAATGCTGAAAATGGTAACGTTATTTTTTAAATAAAAGGTACGAATAACAGAACAATAAAGAAATTGTACCTTTTCATTTAAAATTCTGTTAATTTTTCTTTTTCACAGTGTAATAATTAAAATAACTGGTCAATTTTATGTTTTATTTATATGAAATTGATAAACGAGACTTTTTACTAGGGTTTTTTCTGGTCTACGCTAGGTTAAGTTAACGTGAAATGACTTAAAATTTCATCAAACAAATTTCAAACAACCACGAACATATGCTTTAAGCGCAAGTCGGGCGTTTTTTACCCACCTCAGCGAGGAGGTAAAATTTTAGCACTCCGGATACACTCTGGGTAAATTTTATTTCATTTCTGAACGAACACTCCAGTGTCACACCAGCTGTCAATTGCATTTCTGAACGCTTTTGGGCGTTTAGAGGTAGAAGAGTGTTCATTTTTGAACGCGGTCCAGCGAGCGATAGGAAATATTGAAATTTGTAAAAGCAATTTGAAAATTGTATTCACATATTTCGCCATCTACAGGAATTCTACAAACTATTATTTCTTGTTGATTGATAACTAAGCCTTAGAACAGGTTTCTATTTATTCAAAGCAATTTACAGTGCGATTTTATTCATTTGATAATTAAAGCATGTTCAAGTTTAATAAAAACGGCTGACTAATTAGTAAAATCAATTTAAACAGTATTGAGTATTATTGAAAAAATTCAAATTGCTTTTACTAATATCCTATCGCTGAACAATTAATGGGAGCACCTGACCATTTGTGACCTATTAGTGACCTATTCGATGCTGTAGCTTATTTTTTGAAATAAATTTAGTTGATCCTACCGTACATCTGGGCTCTATCTACTACTTGCGTTTTCTATGGTTGTTGGATTATAAATAAATGAACACTCTATACTTTTCACTTAACCTAAAATAACCTCAATTTTCTATTTAAATTTGACGGATACTGTTAAATACTAGTTTTTTGTGTGGCTATTTTTCTGTAAAGCAGAAATAGATTTAGAAATTTAAAAAAGAAATGGAGGGTAAGTTTATTAAGGGATACCGTTGCAACAATTGTAAGTTTATTTTATACACTTTCAAGAAGCCAACAAACAAAAGCTTATTATTGGAATTATCAACTTCCTTAAAAAGGAGAGTAACAGTTCGAACGTAGAAAGTGACCAAAAAGAATCTCTTGACGTAGCCGTTCAGTGCCTAGAATCAGCATATGCCATCGAGCCAGAAGCTTTAAAAAAAGAAGAAGAATTTGATTTGCTCACCTTGGTCTCTGATGATGCTTTGGATGTAAGTGTACTTTGAAATTTGTCAGTCAAATATGTAAACTGGCTTGCTAGGTTGTTGTCGCTGAAGAAGATAAGACCAGAGCAGAAATTCATAAAAACAAAGGAAACGATTATATGCGTCAGGGTCTTTATCAAGAAGCTGTTGATGAGTATACCAAGTAAGTATAAAAAAAATACAATTGCTTAAGAGATTTACAGATCTTTTATAACTGTAGGGCTGTTGAGCTACATCCTAACAACGCTGTCCTATACAGTAATCGTGCTGCGGCATACAGTCACATGGAGAAGTATCATGCAGTAATAAAAGATTGCAAAAAAGCAATCAGAATTGATCCTAATTATGCCAAAGCATATTCTAGATTGGGGTAATCATTACTTATTTTATAAAGAAAGATGTCAATTTCCTGATAGATAAATTAAGTTTCTTTATGTAATGGCGCATTAAAAAAAAGTGTTTAATTATTTATTCTAGAAATGCCTATTCACTTATTCATCTGCATGATGATGCTAGAAATGCCTTCAGAACTGCAATAACATTAGATCCTACAAATGAAAGATACCAAGAAAATTTAAAGTTAGCTGAAGAGAAATGTGTATCAGAAATGGGTATGTAACAAGTCTTTTTTTTTATCCGAGTACCTTTCGTCTACAATATTTTAGACAAAGCTAATCCGCCCGAACATCGGCCAGTTGATATTAGTCAGTTTATCAACAATGCCAACTTCTTAAACGTTGCCTCACAAATGTTGAATGACCCCGGAGTTAGAAATGTGTAAGTAGTTAATTTATTGTTTGATAACATTCATTGTAAGTCTAGTAGACTTTTGGAGGCAGGTGTTTTCGTTTTTATATAGATTCGAGGACAATTTTGTTTTGTTATCAGATTTTGAAAGATAATTTTCTTTTATAGGAACTCTGATAATAATTGAAAACGGACGATTTATCGGATAACAATTTAATTTACGTTTGAAATTTCATGTTACAAGATTTACAAAATTAATGTATTTATTGCAAGTAAGTAATAAGCTATAAATATCGTCCAAAGGTCTTATTTTATTATCTAAGTATACACTCGTATGCACCCTATATGAGGCGTAAATAAAAAAAGAGAAACTACATTAAAATAATTTATGCGAATATTTGTTCACATATTTAATAAGATTTTTTCAGAATGTCTGGTATTTTAAATTCAAATAACGAAGGTGGAAATCCTAATATAGACGCCTTATTACAAATGTAAGTATATTTTACAAACTGTTTGTATTTTGTTAATATCAACGTTTATTTTCCAGGGGACAACAGTTAGCGCAAAGGATGCAAATGAGTAATCCAGGTTTTGTCGAAAGTTTACGTCGGCAGTTCGCTGGGGACGTACAAGAAGATGGCACAATAGAATCAACACCTGATAGTGGCCAAAATCAAAATAAAGAACCAGCACCAGACGATAAAACTAATTCGTAAAGCCAACATTATTTCAATTATTTTGTTTGTAAAGTAATTTTGTTTTTGTCTGTTAAAAATTGAATTTTGGGTTAATACATTGACATTACAATGCGCATTATACTGGATTTAAATATTGTAATAAATACATTCTTTTGGGAACATGATACTTTTATTTAATAGTCTAGTTAACAAGTTCAGAAAATTATTGCTTAAGCTTCTATAAATACATGATACTATACTACTGTTTTTATATTAAATAACACTAATTAACATTAAAAAAAAATTTTTACGCCTTTCGCTTATCAATTTGTGGACTAGTTTAATTTTTTTAAAAATTTTTATAATAAAAGAAATTATTATAAACAAAATAAGCAACTTTTAATAACTTTTTCACAAAAGTTATAAAACTGTAAAAAGTTAAACTTTAATAAAATTCAAATACTTGAGAAAATTATTTAAATAAAAAAAAGGTATTTTTTAGTTATACACCCATAGGCAATCCTTGAGCAAATGTGTAATAAATGAAGCATAACAGCAAATTTCATTTTTGGCGGCAAATTTGATTTATTGGTTATGCAACTTATTATACACTGGTGTACTGCGAATGCCTATACGGTAATGTAATACATATTTAATTAAAATAATTCAAACTTATTTGTTTTAAGTATTTTGTTTAGTTAAAATTATAACTTAATAAATATAAGTTAAAATGAAAATTGATTAGAAAATTTAAAATCAGATTAGAGAAATTAAAAAATTATTTTTTTGTAAGTATACCCAGTGTTCATGGTTCATTTATTGTATTTAATGGTTTTTAATTAAGGTTTATAGATTTTTGACGCAGTAAACATTTAATTTTCGTAGTAATTACCTTTTTTAGCGAACTGAAACGCATTCACATTATTTGCTAATTGTAATAGAACACAGAAATTTTAAATAAAATAAAACACGTTTCGATGTTTGTTAAAATTATTATTAAATAAAAAACGCTTATATAGGTTGCTATTTTTTTGGGTTAGTAAATTTTTAGATATTTATCACCACTGGCATATTTCTGTTTGTTTGTTTCTAAAATCGTTTTACGTGCCTAGACGGTGGGTTTCAAAAGACGCTGCACTCTAATTTTAAAAAGAAATAAAAGTCAAAATCTGAACAAGATGAATAAAAGACGAGCGAAGCATCAGAAAAATAATTGAACCTAGAAACAGACGAAAATAGATCAGCGATTTTTTTTGTAGTAAACGCGGTTTTATTGCTTATTTGATCTGATAAATTATAATAAATAAATTCGTTAATTATCAAATAAACAAATACTAGAGCTGCTTTCGAACCAGAAATCATCTATTTTTATGACGCCGTTCTACATTTTTAGTAATAAAGTCAAAACAAAACAAATGTACAAATTTGTTAAGTAGGCTAGACTAACAAGGGAGAAATTGAAACTCGAACAGAAATATGCAATTATTCTGCTGAATGTAACAAACCGACTTTGCGTCACAGTTGATGGGGGCGTGTGTTGAAATATTTTACAGGATGATTCGAATCCTCAAATTACCACATGTACTAAATTTATCCTGGGCAGCAGTCAGTAATGGTTTGGCCACACTGTCTTAGTAAACAATAAATATTTTTTTCACTCTTCATCATAACGTTATTCAAAATTATCGCCAAACAATGTTTTAAATCAATCTATTTATTACATCTTAAACTTTGTCGTTATTTCATATAAAATTAAAAGTAGGTCAGTAGAGACAGAGAACAAATTTCTAATTTCATCTCCTATGTGGCATTGACCCTAACTTCCAATTTAATATCGAGCTGAATAAATACAATGCACCCTATAGAACTTCATTTTTTCATCTAATTAATTTTTAACATCAATTATTACTTATCCTAGCGACATTTGAGAAATACATTCTTACAAATTTCAATTATAATTTCATACTATTCAAACTTTCTTTTCGTTTCTAAAAAAACTGTAGGTAATTTAAAAAAATTATTCTCAGTTTGGTACCCATATAATATCAATTTTTGAGACCCAAACAAGTACGTTAAACGTTAATAAATTAATTTTAAATGTGGAGGTTATTTTTGGGGGAAAAAATTGAAAACTAAAAAAAAAATTTGCAAACTGAGCCGTGTGACATACTAAATGAATGGGTTTGTTGAGGGTGTCTCAAATCTATTTTTATAATTAAAAAGAATGAATATGTAGTTTTAAAGTTATTTAAAAAAATAGATCAAAATTGACCACAGTCGCCAAAATAATTGTACATATTTTTGATACCATAATTTATTATCTGATTTTAGTTAAATACTCAGGTGTCTTTTTATTGCAAATTCTTTAGAACTAAATTTTGCAATTTTTATTGTCGCAAGGAGAAAATGTTTCTCATAAATCAAAAAATTTAAAAAATGCTGAATTTAAATACGTACATTTTAACGAGAAAATACCGCTTTGCTATTCTAAAAATATTTTGAGTCGCTTTTCATCGCTTCTCATATGGGTTTGATACAAAAGTAAAATTTTATTTTTAAGATATGTGATTTTTAGTTTTCGATTTGATTGACATTAGTTTATATGATTGAAATAATATATTTTAAAACCAAAAAATGCATCTGAAGCTTCATTAAAAAAATTTGGACTGATATTATTTATAACACTCGTCAACTTTGAATGAAAAGGTTTCACGAAACAACATATCATTAGAAGTTTTTTACGAGAACAAAATAATTGATATATTTAGATTTTCACTTGTGGAAAGGCAAATATTTTGTTGTAATGTTTACAAAACAATAAACTGTCAAAGAAAAAAGTTGTTATTTATTCATATCTATAATAAATAAATAAATATATGTTTAAATTTTACTCTAAATTAAGGTTTTTCATGATTAAATATCAAATATATATTAAATAAAAGTTCAAAATAGCCTCAATCAAAGAACAGCGATTAAAAAAAAAAAATACCTACTTAAAACAGCATTTGTTTACATAAGCCGGTTACCAAGTAACTGAAATATGAACAAAATGCTTTTATTTGGAAAATTATTTATAAAAGTAACCCTACTGGTAGGATTGCTGCCTCTTATTATATTTTATTTTATATATGATATTTCATTTAAATAATTACTAATCATTATTGATTGAAACTAAGTATTATGATTAAAAAATATTTTTAATATGAATCATATTTTTTAATTTTTGAATAACAATAAAGAAAAAAAGTAACAGTAAAAAGTTTTTGTTTTACAAAAACTATTATTAAAGATCATTCTGTGATTTGTTAATTTAAAAAAGGTAAGTTTCGAATTTATGATTGATATCAATTGGCTATTTTCGTATCTCAAATAATCTACAACTAGAAAAGACTGAATTTTTATAAAATACGTTTATTTTTAATAAAAGTAGTAAAAGTAACGTAACAAATTAATTTCATTCTGTTTCAACTTTCTTCGGGAGGTTTAGTATTTTTTTATTCACTTTTTAAGAGCGCACCACTCACTAACTAAGTAGTGCTTGTTAAACTTATTAATTGTGTTTAAATCGTACACTTTTTGATCAATTTTTTTTTAAATGAAACCGGAAGATTTGCGGTTAAAATTGGTACTAGGGAGAAACTGTTCAATTTCAGGTGTTTCCCTGTTATATGAGGAGAGGTGGCAACCCTAATACCTGCTGGTGGATGAAATAATTTAATTGTATTACTTATTTAAAACGGCGAAAGAAGTTTGAAACTACTGTTTTGTTCACATGTCGCTATTTTGCTAATTTTGATATGTAAAACTTGTCATTGAAACCTAAAATAATTCGTCCGTCAAGAGCAAACATACTTCAGTATTTCGAAATAAAATTTGGTCAAGGTTAAAAATATTTCTGTGTTTCTGAAGCAATTTTTTTAAATTCTTGCCTTTGATGTGTTTTAAAACACGTGCATACTGTACTAGCGTGTTAATAGCTACAAATGAAATTCATAAAAGTTTTAGTTCCTCAACGAATCTGTATTTGCTTACAGTTAGTTAATGGGGAGAGTTTATGTAATTATGTGGTAAGAGAGCATATTTCCTGTTGGCTCAATTAATTAGAGAATTAATTTGCGGTAATATTGCATATTATTGCGATTGCGATCAGGCGGGATTGTTTTATCAGTCTGCCAGACAGATCCCAGTGGGCGCCGATAATTTGAGTTAAATGTGCGTAAACGTAAAAGAGCATGCGTTAAGGTAACTTTAAAGTTGCAGCAAAATCGGGCGCGTGCGCGTTCCCGATTTCTACTGATCCCGCAGGCGCAACCGCCGCCCTATAAGGCTTGGCATAGCTTCAGCCTCTGTATAATATTACATCGTTCTCTCCTTGCTATTCCTAAAAATATCGCGACTGACTGCTATTTTTGAACTCACCATGTTATGTTTTCTTTTAATAAGATTTCTATTCACTATATTACATCTATCTACATACGTATACAATGAATTCAGTGACCCGTTATGTCTATGTTAAATAACTACTAGGTTTATTATGAGTTCGAAAGAAAATTAAAATACCGAAAATGAATTTCATTTTCTGGTATTAGGGTAACCTACTTCTTATGCTCCATTTTTACTGTCTCACTAAGAACACATAAGTATGTAGGTAGGTATGTACTAATGTTGACTCATACTTCTGTAGTCTTATTATTTTTTTTTTTTAATGAACGATTGATATTAATAATAAAATTAATAAATGACGTTTAATAGCAAAAGTTTTTGTAGTTAATGATAAATGGAAGTCGATTAAAATGTTCTTTTTGCATACAAACGTTAATTTTTGAATACGCTTAATGCAATTTAATTTGGATAAATTTAGAAAAAAGTGTTTTCTGTTATTTCTAGAATTTTAAAATCTGAAAATAAGACAAAAATAGCAAATTTGAGGACTGTTGTAAGCTGTTGGTGATTTCATAATCCAGCGTAGTGTTGGATTTTTGTGGAGGTTGTAAAGCGACCCACTGAGTTCCGTTCGTTATAAGGAAAATTGGCACTATATCAAACAGTTTATTCAATATTATTTTTACTTGCAAATACAATATTATCTAGCCGAAATCAATTTTATTGTAAAAACTATAAATTATTCTCTTTTCCCGTTTATCCCTGTTTTTAAATACAGCAAAGTTATTTAATTTATCATCGATTAATACGACAATGAAAACTTAAAAATGTGTCCCAAACAAGAAAAAGAAATTGCAAATCGAATCGGGTTAATTTAGTCATATGTCAAGAATTGTAAATTTTAATGAAAGAGCAGATGCGGCAGACCGCAAGAGATTTATTTTTGAACATGTTACCCCAATTACAAGTGTGCCTCTAATCTTTAGTATCTAGTAGGTACATATAGTTTTTAATATACGTGATAAACTGCACATATAAGTGAAGTAAGTACATAAGTATGTAATGTGATTATGTAGTAGGTAGAACATCTTAAATTATTGCGTGCAAAAAATAAATAATACTGCACTCAAATTTGTAACCTACTTTCGAACCTAGCACTTGTATAAATTTTTGAATCAAAACCAACATTTCCCAACAGCATCATTTTATTTTCGACGGTATTTAAATGGGCGCGTTATTTTTCAATCTGGACCCACTTTTATGCGCATTTCATTCAAATATGGGGCACCCGAACTGAATAAAATAACAACAAAGATGGTTATTTTTACTCCCAAATGGGAGAGCGACACATTTGGGTGAGCAGATTCCTTTGAGAATTGAATATTTTATTCAAATAAACAAACTCTTCCAATAAAATTATTTAAATTATTCTCATGCAAAGAAGACGTAACAGAAACAGTAACAGGAAATGATTATTTTAGAGTTCGAAAAAGTTTAGATAGAAAAAAATTATTAATTTCTAATTTCGCCGAAACGTTAATAGGTCAGCGTTAAGTTCAGTTTGATTTGATGATGACAAGAAAATAGCACAGCCATTACTCAGATAAAGGGAAAAAATAAACACAAAATTAGATCACGAGGAAAATAACAATTTTGGCCTGATGAATTACCAACCGTATTTGAGCAATTGAATCATCATAATATTAGAGTGACAAAAAGTATACAAGTGGCGTTCAAACAATGTCGGTTCAAGGCAAAGTATGAATACAGGTAACGTGAAAAGTTCAACGAGCAGCGATTGCAATGGGATTAGTCATTTTGAAAAGCAACAAATGAGAAGATCATGCAACTGCCAGAGGGAGATAGGGACGTCCTGTGGCACGTCCAGAGAGAGAGTGGGATTTGTGTCCTGTGGGGGAAACACGTCACGGGCAGCTTTAGACTTGTAAATTGCCACAAGAATCTCTAGTTAGTGCTTAAGACTGTCAGGGAGCAATTCTAGAGTAGTTCGAACGACTCGAAGCGCGCTGTACTTCGATCCACCGCCTCAGTGTGCAAACGAATAAGTGAAGTGAGTGAAGTGACCGTGGTGAAGTGCCTACTCTTCATCTACATCAGAGAAGTAAGTTTAGACAATTAACATCTTCACGGGGGTGCAGTGATAAGTGTCGTTTTCAATCAAGCAAATCGATTCTCATTTTTGCTACTTCTTCGCCAATAAGAAAAGTTGGATAAACTAAAAAGTTAAACCAAACTACATAATAGTGTTCCTCCTTCTTTTTCCCTTCTTCTTTCTTTCGGATTTACATACATCTTCCCTCAATTATCAGAAAGTCCGTTTGAATTCAAAGAGTTAGGTACTTCAGCTTGGCTCTTCTAAAATATATTCTGGCAGGAATTTATCCCATTTAGTTTGAATGTAGGTTAGCCGGGTTGGCCCCAAAAGACGTTTAGGTTTGCGGGTCAGAACGCATTTGACAAAGAAATAAGATCTGTTGACATGTGCTTCATCGTAATGTAATGTTAGAAACAGAGCTATTTTTACTCTAAATTTGGCGAAGGACATTGTAACTGACAATTTTAGAAATAATAAACCAATTCACATTCTATTTTTGTCCGTTTTCTTTGGGGAAAAAATTAAAATGCCACTTAACTATGTACCTATCGACAAACTTCAAAATCAGATATAAAATCGAAAATTTGAAATCCATACCTTTGCGCGAAATGCTATGACGAAAAGAAGTCTTATGTACATATTTCGAGAATGTCTATTTTTACGTAGATGTTTATAAGATGTTCTAAATGTTATTGTACACTTGATAAAACACAGATCGAAGCGAATCTGTAAACAGCATGTCATGATGATGGGCAGTTAAATTGAAAAAAGAAGTTATAATCTGATGTTTAAAATTCACAGGGCTAACGTAAATCGTCCATGGTGCCGGGATAAAAAATAAAAATGGGGGTGGCAGAAGATTTCGCTCCCAGTTTTACTCAGAAGCCTCAGCTTCGACAGGAGGATGATGGTAACAAGCTCATCTTCGAATGTCAGTTGCTGTCATCGCCAAAACCTGATATACAATGGTTTCGAAGTGATCAGGAATTGCACGAGGACACACGAACAAATTTCAAAATCCAGTCCGTTGGAACCAACAAATTTTTGGTGGTCCTAGAACTGGACGATGTTATCGAAACCGATGCCGGCCTTTACAAGGTCAAGGCAAAAAATAAAATGGGAGAAGTGGCCGCATCAATTAATCTTAATTTTAGTCGTAAGTTTCGCTTTCATCAGCGTTTTTACCGACGCTACTTCCGTTCATTTCTTCGGAATTTTAACTAAGTAGGTACAATACACAAACACCTACCTACCTACCTACCTACCAGATGAATAGAAGTAGTCGTTGTAAAAAATTAGAACTTAGAAAGCGAAAATTGTAAAACATGCCCATTTTTTTTACAGCAATGGACGAACCTAGAGAAAAGTAAGTAAAAACTAGAAAACTAGAGAATTCGATTGCATCAGAAGTGTAAGTCTACACCATTTGATTCGGCCCACGTAAATGAAAAGTATTTGCCAAAATTTGAACACGTTAGCCTGGCTGTGACGTCTGCGTCATATTCAGTTTCAGGTTCATTAGAATTATCTCACAGGCATGATTTTAGTGCACAGCTGAAAACAAATATTTTTCAACTCTCCGCATATTTTTGGCAAAAGGCACAATTTCTAAGCGCTACAAGTGCGTTTGACGTGTTACATAAACAATCTTAAATAACAAATGGCCAAACGACTACGTTTGCACAACTAAAATAGACTCTTTTATATTTTTAATTTACGCCACCGGACTTAATTTCGATTCGTTAATTAATTAATTAATTAAAATAGTATAACTCTTCGTGATGATCGCGATAGGATTCTTTTTTACTTATAAACTTATAAACAAAGCAGAAGAAAATACGTCTAACTTTTCAGACAAATTGACGGGCTTGCTCCAACTTTTGCAAAAAAGCCTACCATTAGACAAGAAGAAGATGGTAAAAGACTGCTTTTTGAGTGTCGAATTCAAGCCGATCCAAAACCTGTTGTCACTTGGTTTCATAATACGAACCCTGTTAAAGAATCTTCAAGACACAAGGTACGGAGTAGGAAAACGTATAGATAGGTACTAACACCATTAACAGGACAAAAGAAGAATAAAACGAGAAAAAAAAAAAAAAAAAGATAAAGTTTTTATCCACTATTAAAAATGATCCTGAGCAGTGGGAAAAACGAACGATAATAATACATTGTATATACATACTTAAATAATTAACAAACAGACATCTAAAAGAAGACAAATCACATTTTTCTGCGGAAAGTGAACTTGTTTCTTTTTTTTTAATTACAGTTAAGGATAGACAAAGATGGCCATTCGTATTTCGCGACTTTAGAAATAAAGAATGTAACTGTTGAAGATGCTGGGAAATACAAGGTTACAGCGAAAAACGAATTGGGAGAAAGTAACGCGACTATAAGTTTAAATTTTGACAGTAAGTTGCTCTTCTCCGTATACATACTTACACGTACTGAAGCTTCCGCTTCTTTTTTTATTATACATACGTCCTTCACCATTTCACATTATATAGTATAGATATATGCCCATTCGTAACATAAATAAGCGTTTCAATAATAAAGATCCAAAGGAGAGGAGCCCTTCAATTTACATGGTTTTACAAATTAATTTATTTAATTTAAAAAAAATATTTTCTTTCAAAAAATCGAAATGATCTTAAGGTAGACACCAAATAAATTAACATTTTTATAAACAGCACTATGACCCACTTATGACCTATTTATGAGCTTGCTCGTGCTTAAATAAACCGAAAGATATAAATTGAGGGACTGCTAATATAAATTGGACATATGTACGTGTGTATATATTATGTACATGCATGAATGTATATATATATATCGTATTATATTTATACTTTTTATGTTCATTTTAATGGTCAAATACCGAGCGTCTTTATCTTTACTATTGAAATGATTTTGGCGACCAGTTACTGCTAAAAATGACCACTGATGTTATAACATAGAAAAATCTTCGAGATAGCGAAGGACCAGCTTTTGGTTATAAATTTAATAATTAACTTTTTTTTTATAACTCGAAGCAAAGCTTTCAATTTCAGCTTTTTTAACAACAATTTGTTGGCATAGTGAAAAAAGCTTTTGCTACCGGAAGCAGTCGCTGGAATAAAAAAAAATACCTTTCATTCTTTGCCATCTTTTTAATTCAACCTGCGGTAAAAAAATGTTTGCCAAAAAAATTTTCAAAACACATTAGAAAATGATAGCTGCCAGTGGACAAGTAAGTCAGCACTCGTGCAATGGACTAACTGCGTCTAATAAACCAGCTCAGCTTTTAATCTAATGTTTTGTTAACAAGTAAATAGTAAATCGGTCTGCAAAGTTCCTTCGGAATTTATTTATGTATTTATATTTTACTGTAATACATTTGCAAAACCAAAATTTCTTTGATGTTTCTTGTACCTAATATGTATTGCAATAAATATCACATCGCCACACACATACAGATAGATAGATGTTTGTTATAAAAAATACCTATACATACATATAAACAAACGAGGAGGAACTTTGCGGACAGTTTCTTTTATAACTGTTGGAAGCGTGTGAGTGTGTGTGAATAGTTGAAAGATTAGCCTTGTTATCTTTTTTAAGCTTGTACATAAGTTTTTAACAGCACTTCTCCTCTCTGTACTGATTTGTTTAGTTTTTACTTTTATAATTTTTCTGCAAAGTTGCGATTCGTACTTCAACTATTTTGAAAGGCCATGTTCTTGCAAATGTGACCCGTTTATTTCAGCATTATATCTACTTTTTAACACTGTTAGGGCGAATTAAAAGCTGAGCTTTTAAAAAAATAAAAAATAAAAATTATTGTACGTTGTACGAGTGTTGATGGCTGTCTTGTAAGGTAATGGTTGAAAGAGACAGCCATTTAGGAAATTTCTACAACCAACAGGCGACGAAGCACCAGTTCCAGAACAGGGAATCAAACCTACATTCACAGAAAGGCCAGTCATCAGACAAACAGATGATGGAGGAAGGATAACGTTTGAATGCAGATGCGTTGGAGATCCTCCGCCATCTTTTACCTGGTAGGTATTTTGTTACGTTTTACCCAAAGTCGAAAAAACTAAACTAAATGGATCGCAGGTATCATGGTAATAAAGAGATAATAGAAGGAGGCCGTTATGCAATGTCCGTTCACATAGATCAAACTTTATATTATATGGCGCGCTTAGAGATCAGTAACGTCGAAAATAACGACAGAGGCGAATACCGTGTTGTTGGAAAAAACAAATACGGCGCTGGAACATCGACCATTAATCTTAATTTCGAGGGTGACGACAAGCCAAAGTAAGATATTATCTATGAGTTGAGTTCAACACATAGCTCTATAGGTACCTACTAGCCACGTGCCTCCACTGACTTGATGTATTTTTCGTAGAATTCCCGATGGGAAACCGCCAAGATTTCCTAAAAAACCGACCATTCATCAAGAAGGAGACGTACTTGTAATGCAGTGTTTGTTAGAAGCAAATCCTGCACCAGATATCACTTGGTTTCATGGGGATAATGTTATTGCCGACAGTAAACGAATTCGTATGTTAAGAAAATCAACAGGGAAAGACACTTATATCTTAACTTTAGAAATTACAAATCCTACTCGCGAAGACGGTGGAAACTACCGCTGTAACGCGTTCAATAACTTTGGTGAAAGTAATGCCAATATTTCTCTCAACTTCCAAGGTATTATGATCGACCTTTATTTCTCGCACGATACAGTGACGTCCTTCCTATAATCGTTTGCAGCCCTCCTACAACAAACGATCTCACGATTTAATTATTGTTTGCATGAGCATGGCCTTAAAACAGAAAAACAAATCGTATCCATCTAATACTTTTATGCCTAATCAAATTTTATTCACAGGCGGAGAGGATGCCGCAGGATTTGCGCCCTCTTTCACCGAAAAACCGAAAATTATACCCAACGATGACGGCACTCTAATCACCATGAAATGTAAATGCAAAGCCAAACCGAAACCCGAAGTCACCTGGTACAGAGGTACCACGGTCGTCAAAGAGTCCAAGAAAATAGCATTAAACGTTGTCGATGTCGAAGAGGACGTCTACGAACTTATTTTAGAAATTTCGGTTAGATATCACTTTATCTCACAAAATCTAGCAACTAAAATCTATACTGTACCTTAGGACCCAACTGCACCTGATGGTGGAACCTACAGGTGTCACGTCAAGAACGAATACGGAGAAAGCAATGCTAATTTGAATTTAAATATAGAAGCCGAACCAGAACCCGAAGGGGAAGGACCTACTTTTGTCGAGAAACCCAGAATTACCTCACACCAGGGAGGAAAACTAGTCATAATGGACTGTAAAGTCCGCGCCGACCCTAAACCTACCATAGTATGGTACAGAGAGGGCAAGGAAGTCAAAGAATCGAGCAAAATAAAGATATCTGTCGAAGAAGTCGAAGAATCTGTTTACTACATCAAACTCGAATTGAGCGATCCGGGAATCGACGATTCCGGATTATATAAGTGTAATATAAAGAACGAACTTGGCGAATTGAACGCCAATCTTACATTAAACATTGAAATTATCCCTGTTATCAAAGAAAAGCCAAGAGTAACGAAGATAATCAAAAAACGAGTTATTATCGTGGAATGTAAGGTTCAGAGTAAATTTGCTCCAGACTGTACTTGGTTCAAAGAGGAAGAAGTTATTAGCGAAGGATCAAGACACAGAGTTCAAGTTGATCAAGTCAATGACGTAAGTAACAATTAACGAATACAAATTTATTTATTTTTATAATCAATTGTCGTACATCAACAGGGTGAGTTCAACATCAAATTGGAAATATCCGATGTTAAGAAAGAAGACAAAGGTTTTTACAAACTCGTCGCCCGAAATGAGAAGGGTGAAGCTACGTCACAAAGTGTTGAAGTCACCGAACTTCCTCCTGAAGAAAAACCGAAGGGAGAAAAACCCAAAATTAGTAAACTCACCAATGTCGTAAGTTTAACTAAAAACCCCAACTCTAATAAGTAGGTACCTATACCTATATGTAATATCTAAAAAAAATTTTTTTCTTTTAAGACAATCGAAGAAGGAAAATCCGTCAGTTTTATCACTTCTTTGCAAACTTTCGACCAGACATGTACGGTAACGTGGTATCAAAACAGCACAGTCATTAAGGAGTCGAGCGATTTCAAAATGACGTTTGATGGTACCACCGCCCATCTTTACATACAAAAGTGTCAAAAAACAACCAAAGGAACATACAAGGTTATAGTTAAAAACGAATTTGGAGAAGCTGAAACATCAGCTCTATTAGAAGTCATCGAGAAAAAGGAGGTAAGTAACTGAAAACAAAATTAAAATCCGTATACAGGCACAGCTGAAGTGAAACTTGTACACTTTTTACTTTTCCTTTTATTAACTCTCCGACATCTAGGCGCATGCGCCGATCTTCCCCCTCCTTCTCACTCTAGCGCTACTATCAAACACAACAACATTGACCGTTTCCCGTTCCTGTTTTTTCCCTTCTTAGCGTTTCACATACAAGTTTCACTTTCAAAACTCAAAAATAGTTTAAATAATGACACTTATACATCCAATACAAAAAACATTAACTCAATAAACGATCTTAAAGAAACCAAAAGAGAAGGAGGAAGAAGAAGAGGAGGAAGAAGTAGTTGAAGTAGAAGAAACAGAAGAGAAAACAGAAGAAGAATCGATATCTATTTCGCACAAAGAAGAAAATCACAAGGTACACATATACAACAAGGGACAGCTTATTCGTGATAACACTTTACATATAACACGCTTTTATTTTGAGTGAATTTGATAAAACAAATTGTATATGTATTTAATTTAATATTACGTTTTACGTACGGGAAAAAATTTCTACAAGTATTAACAAATTTACTTCTAGGAGGAAGAGGAAGAAGAAATAATCGAAGAGAAGAAACAAGTCAAAAAGAAGGAAGAAGAGAAAAAGGTCGAAAAGAAGGTCGAACTAAAGGTAACATTGTTTTCTTTTTATGTCAGGTTTTTTTTTTGTAACATGTCACTGTGTAACGTCTTTTGTGTACTTTGAAGAAGGAAGAAGAGAAAAAGAAAGAGGAGGAAACCAAAAAGAAAGTCGAAGAAAAGAAAAAGGCTGAAGAGAAGGTAACTTTTGTATTGTAATTACGTAGTCGTTATTGTACTGTCACGTATTTTTTGTTTGTCTAAAAGAAGGAGGAAAAAACAAAGGTCAAAAAGACGGAAGAAAAACACGTCGAAGAGAAGAAAGAAGTAAAAACAACGGTGGAGCAAAAGGTGGGTAAAATTTATATTATTAGGTACACTATAATGACGCGTTTGGAACTGCAATAATTTTACCAAATGACACTTTAACTTTAGAAAGAAGAAGAGAAGAAACCTGTTAAAAAGACCGAGACAATAGAAGAAGTTGCCAAAAAGGTACGTACTATTATTAATAAATGTCTGTGAGTAAATAAATGTTCCATTTCGATTTAAAAGGAAGAGATAAAGAAAACCGTGGAAAAGGATAAGAAGGAACCTGAAAAGAAAGTTCCCGAAAAACCGGTACGTATTATAAATATAAGACATGTATGTAAATGTCTGTAAACGTGATTGTTTATTTATCGTAGAAAGAAGAGAAATTGGTTAATAACATTGGCGCCAAAGAAGAACGAAGAGCTTCAGTTCAAAAGGTGAGAAGTGTGTTTTTTAGGAACTCATTTGCATGTAATACTAAACACTTTTTAAATTGTTCAATAAATAGGCAAAGGAAACCAAAGTTGAATCGCGAAGAAGCTCGGTTATAAAAACTGAAGAGAAGGTAAAAAATACCGCTGGGACTCGTTTGTTCGGTTTATTTAAAATAAGCTAACCGTAATTTTAGATAATTCAGGACGGAGGAAGTAAAACGGGAAGTAGGAGATCCTCCGTAGTTCAGGAAATACAGGAAGAGACAACTAAAGTAGAAAGTAGACGCACTTCAGTATCAGACGAAAAGAAAAAGGTAACCAGGAGCTATAAGCTACGTAAATATCTGATACGGAAATCGCTTCTTTTTGTTGCTCAATCTGAAACGATTCATAAAATTATTATCTATCCACTTTACAGGGCGTTCCGGAAAAGAAACCCCTTAAGTCGACTCCCGAAGTGGTAAGTATTTTAATCGTACGTCATACATGTATACATATGTGTTTGTTACTAAACCTAAAAAAAAAAACACAACTCAACAAACTATTTTCTCAAACATAGCCACAAACACCTGCAGACAAAACAAATGACATTGATGTCTCTAAAACACGTAAGAAGTCGTTACTTGATAAAACAACCGACGAATTGAAACCAAAAGGTACAGAAACTCGTAAAAAGTCTCTGACCACTGACGAATCAAAGTCCAAAACGGTAACAACCAAAAAAACAAAGGATAAATCCGTTGAAAAGGAACCGGAACCAAAAGCTAAAGAGCCTGAACCGGTAAAGAAACCGGAACCGGAATCTAAAAAACCGGAACCGGTAAAGAAGCCGGAACCGGAACCGGAACCAGTGAAGAAATCCGAACCAGAGCCTAAAAAGCCTGAAGAACCTGTAAAGAAACAGGAACCTGAAACTAAAAAACCAGAACCAGTAAAGAAACCCCAACCAGAACCAGTTAAGAAACCGTCCATTTCTGAAGTACCTGGACCAGAACTTCTTAAAAAGTTAACTCCAGTGGATAAATCGGCAGCAACGGCTAAAACGGCCGAAACACCAGAACAAAAAGCATCAGCCGAAAGAACCCCTAAAATTGTTGTACCCCAGGAAAAGGAAAAGGTACATCACAAGGAGTTAGATACTTTTAATGCAATAGACTACTACTATATTATCCATAACAAGTGCTTTTTTGTGAGATGCACATTTTTTTTCTTCTGTGCAACGTTTAACCACCACTTTATTAAATACTTACATGTATCTATTAAAATAATTCGAAAAAGAATAAACAATATAACAATAAATAAATTATTTTTAATAAATGAAAATATTTCGATAGAAAAATAATCTTCAACTACTCTTACTCTTCTACACTTTCCACTTTTAACCTTCACACTGTATTTATTAAGGCCTTTAACACAATGTGCTTCAGTGTGTAAAGATTTTTTTGTTGTGATTTATTATAAAATTCTTAAAATTTTTAAAAAACGAGTAACTAAATCAGCCAATTGTAAAACCGGAAGCATTAGGGGATTGTTGTTACTGGAGAATCTGTATTTAAAAAAATATACCAACAACCCCTAAAGCTTCAATTTTTACAATAAGGTAATTTTATACACATACTGGTAAACCAGAAACAAGTGTCATGTAATAAAAAAAACCTTTTTGGAAGTCAATTCTGTTGGTCACTATTCTGTGTATTTCTGAAATTGAAGCAGTTAATTTACTATACTACTTATTTCTTTTTCATGTATTTTTCCGTCTTGTCTTTGTCCGTCCACCGAATGTGATTCGTCTTTCGTACTCAAACAGAACGAAGGGATTGAATCGGTGAAATTGAAGGTAAGTTTTGATATCGAAAAGAGACGTGTTTTCGCCGTAACATTACGTAGTTAATGCGACTGTTAGTTTACATATTATTATAGTCCACTTAAACCTTATATGCAATTTTACTGTAGCCAAACGAGGATGATAATAAAAAGGATAGGCGTTTCGCCCCTCGAAAATCACTCAAAGCAGAAAGCTTTATAGGCATACAACTAAAGCCTGTGGTAAAGGAAAAAAAACAAGCACAACAAGCTCAACTTGAATTAGTAGATTTAAAGGTAAAAGCGGCTGTGTCCTACAAAATACGAGGGATTTTCTCTCCTCTCTTCTATTTCTATTTCTACTTCTTTCTCGTTTACTCTCGCCTATTCTTTTCTAACCTTATTTCTTTCTATTTCTATTCTTAGTATACGATCATCATTTTAACTTAAACAATACAACACTAACAACGACGAAGTCATTCCTAAAAGTTCTCAATTTTTTAAGAAAAGCTTTTACGAAAGCTGCTACGACGAAGACGGTACAATAGGGTTGCGTTACGCACAAAGAAACACCCTGTATATCTACATTTATAAGCCCGTCCAGTAAAAACGAGAGTCTATCGATTTTCGTTGAAAGAAATTGTTTCATCAACCTCAGAGTTTTTTGTTTTTGATTTTTCGTCGTTTCTGGAAGTTTGTTTTTTGAAAAAAAAAAAAAAAATTCTAATTAACTGTCACACACAGCCTCTTCCCTTCGACGTTTCTTCATCTTTTAATTGCTCTTCTATTTCTCCTTCAGCTCTTTAACATTTAGTGAGTTGCGTTTTTTGTCTGTTTCCTGTATCTTTGTATATATTTATTTCTTTTCTCTTTCTTCTACTTTCTCTATCAAATACCTATATAAATTACCAACGTATATTTATAATACTTATGTACATATTTAACGGCTTTGTAAATACAGCTGCTTCACCTAAAGGCACATTTAGCACAATATTACATATGTAAATACTGTAAATAGTTTAATAATAAGGACGCACCATTGCACCAAATTAACAAAATCAAAACAAGTGGAACAAACTGCGTTAAGTCGCAATTTTTTCAAGTCCCGTTCCTCCCGAAAAACTTATAATAAAGTTGATCCCCCCCGTTGTATATAATCGGTTCAACCAAAGCGTTTCTGCTATGGATAAGCTACGTGAATTTTATATTAAATATTTATATCCTCATTATAAACCAGGATGAAGCGCAAAATATGGCTATTAATTTTGACGATTTTGTGAAGAGTTTAAAGTAAGAACAAGATTATTTTTACATTAAAAAAAATATTTGAAACTTAATACAATTATTTTGCGCTGTAAATGAACCGTAATTATGTTGGTTAAATGTTAGGAGTTGTTTTTATTTTTTGATAGAAAACAACATTAAAGAAAGCTTCAGAAGCTACAAAATCAAAAACGACAACGAAAAAAGAAAGCGAAAAAGAACCGTGGGAAGAGATTCCTGATTATGAACGTCCGGAACTCGAGAAATTCGAAAAACATCCTCCGGTCGATTTCAGAGGAATCGAAAAAACACAACTCTCGAAGGTGAGAGATTCAATAAATAATTAGCTTTTGGCACCTTATGACTAATCCTTTCATAAGCAACGCGCTCTTAATAGCTAATCAGTTTTGGCTCAAAAGTACAAATAATTCGTCGTCTTTCTGTTATACCGCAGTCTCACGTAAATGCTACCAGCTTTGAGTTAGTTAGTTGACTATTGCCAGTTGAACATTCCTTATTATTGCCATGATACAAATAGATATGTAAAAATCTTAGGACAAACCGAGTCTTCCAGAAATTAAAAAACCCGAAGCGCCTAAAATCGAAGTTATTAGAGAAAAAAGTCCACAGCCCGATTCTAGAAAAGGCTCGCTAGCACCAGGAGCTGTGCCTTTGCTTGGACGAAGAGGATCTTTGATCCCACCCGAAGAGATAGGTCGCAGAGCCAGCATTATCATAGCCGACGAGGTATTTTTCTTTTATCAAGTAAAAAAATAAATTAACAACAAGTAATGCAGTAAAATGATTTTCTCTAAGTAAAAGTAGTAAATGTATCGTTGATATTTGATCGCTTTTTGGAGATGTTTGGTTTCCTTTTCCTAAGTAAATGCATTTTTCCTGTAGGATAACAGGAAGTTGCGTCCTGGAGAGGTTTTGGACGACAAAAAGGTAAACTTAACTCTGCCTGATTAGTATACCTGTATTGGCCTTTATTTATCTAATTTTTTGCCATTTATTACTTTTAATAATAAACCCAACCATGCTGCACGTCATTGCTTTACATAATTTTAAGGCAAGTATGTACATATGTTAAAAGCAACACAATTTCTCTATGAAATACAATTTTCTATCTGTCTGTCTGTCTGTCTGTCACGCACTATTTATAACAATATTATATACAGTAACAAGTGATGATACCGAATTAATTTTAAATATGTAATTCGAAACGTTTTGGTATCGTCATTTACTGTTGATATTATAGGTTTTATTTTCTTCTTATCCAGTTGATTATCGATAACTTATATTATTTTTATTTTGGGGGTAAAGCAAAGAGGCCGGCGACCGGGCGAAATTGCAGATAGCACCGATAAGGTTAGACTGGTTAAAAGTAGTGTAGAAAAAAAAATGTGATTAATAAGAATATATACATGTTTGTATCTAACCTTGTCTAGATTCGATTATAGTCTAGTCTTTTTTTGTAACATAAACGAAATGTGTTAAAACCTGGTCTGTGTTAAACTTGTGGTAAATTACAAAATAGTTTTGGATTTGTCCTAAAAATTTGTAAATAATACTTTTTCTATCTGTCAAATGAATAGTCTTCCAAGCGCTCATCATTTGAATAAGAAATGTCTACTCACTTATTATGTGTATATCTAAACAACAGCAACGCAAAAAATAATACTAAATATGTACCTACAAACTTACTGCCTAAAAGTTCAGGTTTTTCTGCAGCTTTATGTAAAACTCAAAACTACTATTCTCTACACAAGAAAAAAAGGGATTTCTGGATTCATAAATATTCGTACAAAACACTCGAAAAACACTTTCGCTATTTACCTGTGTATGTAATAATCGTTAAGTATCGCTACGAAAACAAAAACTATATAAAACCTTTTACTTTTTCATTTTTTTTTACACATATTATAATATGGAATGCTATTTTCTTTGTGTGTTTCTGTTCTTTTCTAGAAAAGTTTTTTTGTTTTTATTTAATAATTTTGCATTCGTCTCCGTAAATGAATTATTATTAATATTAATTACCCTTCTGTATCGACATTTCAGTTATTCCCATCATTCCTTCTCAAAAAAAAATTAAAAACGAATCCTATCCGAAACATAATTTATTCTTCTATTTATCGGGTAAAAAAAGAATTGAAAATTTGCATGAGCTTTTCTCTAGATAAAAAAAAAAAGAACAGACTGTACGTTTTCTAACGATGTTTTTTCGTCTTTGTCATCACCATCATCCAGCGTTCTTTTTGTTCTAATTCAGTTTCTCGTTTCGATTGTCAAACAAAAACTAATTTAGTGTTTATTAATTAGCGCCGTCGACCAAGTACAGACGTACGTAGACCAAGTGTTGCCGAGCTGGAGGACAAACCATCGACCCCGCTGAAGCCCACCGGCTCCGGTGGGCCTCCAACTATCATAGATGTCCTCGAGAGCTATTCAGCCGTCGAGTCGGAAACGGGATACATAACTGTAGGGATTGAAGGGAACCCAGCTCCAACATTTAAATTTTACAAGGGCATGACAGAAATTATCGAAGGAGGACGATTCAAATTCGTAACTGATGGTCAAACAAACACCATCACATTATGTATAAGAAAAGTAAAACCAAACGATGAGGGACAATACAGATGCGTTGTAAAGAATATTCATGGGGAAGATACTGCTGAGATGATGCTTTACGTTTCTGGTACGACGATTTTGCCAGATTCTATTTTCGAAATGAGAATTTTTATGGTAATAAAAACTTTACAGATTCCAGCGGCATGGACTTCAGAGCGATGTTGAAGAAGAGACGGTATGCGAAATGGGACAAAGATAAGGGAGATCCAGACTGGGGTGATCTTAAAGAAGTCGAAAAAGAATTACCACAACTCAAGAAAGTCGAAAAGGTTGGCAATTTTATTACGATATACATATATACAGATAAATACCGTTTCATAATTACGTACTTACAGGGTTTTCTAATATTAACTTATAGGTACAGTGATTTTTGTATCTATTAATTACCAATTTTCCATTGAAATAGGTACAACGTGTTCTATATTAAGAACTGCGCTTGATGAATCATAACGGCTTTCCTTGGCAGTTTTTCATATTTGGCTTAAATTCAATGAATGACGTTTTTTTATTGGCAATAGAAATGCCATTTCGCAAATAAATTAACACCGTGAAATATTTAGTAGCGCAACGAGATTTTACCACAGCTCTTAAATTTTTCTTTATAGACGCCAGCTAGCTCGAGGAGACGTTCTTTAGCCGAAATAATACCCGATTGGCCTGTTCTGCAACCGCTCCAAAAGAAGGAGGTTGGATGTAACGAAACCCTTCAAATTAATGTCAATGTTGTTGCTATATGTCGATTCATCTCTCGTTATTGTTGTATTTCCCTACCCTCTCTATATATAAACATATATGAAACTTATATGTATAGTTGGTTCAAAGTACAGACCTTCCTTCTTCCAAATATCGATGTTGTTTGCTTTATGCATGTCTAAAAAAAAGACAAACTCCATCATTTTGAGATTTTGCAGAATTATTTTCTCGTATTTTTCCCCTATGGTCGCAATTTTGATAAAGGGTACCTACCTATTCGTTTTCCAATTTTTGTTTTTCTATTTTGAACAGGCGTCACCAACAATTTTTGAGAATACGTCTTTTTGAGAAGATTATTTGATTTTTGTTCTTGCAATGTTACTTACACTCGTTGTGTACGGCGCTAGACGTCCAAACCTTGTAGACCATTATTAACTTTATTCGTTTCCTTTCAGAAACAAGAAACTTTCTTGAAACCGCTTATAGATCAGTTTGCTAAAGAAGGACGAGACAAAAAGGTCGTTTTTGAGGCCGGATTTTCTAAACCGAATTGTAAACCAAAATGGTTATTCAGAAAAGATGTGAGTCGTAAAGTAAAACCTAATTTTCCTCTTACTAAAACAAACCCTCTTTCTTCCGGCAGGAACTATTCCCTGGAAGTAAATATAAGATTAAAAATGAAGGCGACCTATATCAGCTCATCATTAACAATCCTAAAGTAGAAGATACTGGAAAATACACCATAGAAATAGGAGGGGTTACTTGTACTGGATTTTTGACGGTAGAAGAACCTGATCCAAGCTACGCGTTTACAAAGCACCTGAAGAAAAGCTACAGTGGATTTACAAAGCACGAGGTTTCTTTGGAATGCCAAGTAAACAACAGTCTTGCTATTGTCGGTTGGTACAAAGATACCACCAAATTGGAAGAAAGCGACAAATATAGCATTTCAAAAGACCTTTCTGGTAACTGTCGTTTAACAATTCACGATTGTTCATTCGACGATGCTGGTGAATATACGTGCAAATTGGAAAAACAATCAGAAAAAACACAAACAACCGTTAAAATAGTCGAGTACCCATACAAATTCGTCAAAGTATTGAAACATCAACAAGTTGTCGAAAAGGAAGACATCGTGCTAGCTTGCGAACTGGATGATGCAGGTGGCGATGTCAAATGGTTTAGGGGAGATCAGGAAATTAAACCCAAAGAAGACAAAAGATTCAAAATCACAAAAGACGGCCGTAAACGAAAGTTGGTCATTAAAGATGCCAAAATTACTGATGCAGGAATGTACTCCTGTGTTTCTAACGCTGACAAAACTGAAGCAGAAATCGTGGTCAATTGTAAGTCACAATAATTATACAAAAAATAACTGATAGTAACACTCTTTATTTTTATCTTATTTCAGATCTTAATCGCTTTAATAAGAAACTTAAGGACACAGATGCCATCGAAAGAGACAGACTTGTTCTTGAAGTGGAACTTCAAGATCAAACAGCTCCAGCCGACTGGAAGTTTAATGGAAACCCTATCGAAACTTCCGACAGGATAGAAATTAAAAACCTGGGTGGTGGTAAACACCAATTAATATTCAACCAGCTGGAATTAACAGACACCGGTGAAATAACTTGCGAGTCCGGAAAGCTCACATCATCCATGGCCCTCACAGTCAAAAAGGGAGAGACGAAACCGATTATTGAATGTCCCGATACTTTCGAAGGACCAATTGACAAACCACTCATAGTAGAGGTTCCTTACAAAAGTCTGTTCTAAATATATATTTTGTTTTGTATAATTATTTATTGTCATAAATATTATTGCAGTTGATGGAACCAGGACAACGCCAATAGAAGCTAAACTGGTTAAGGATGGAAAGCCTTTGCCTGCTAAAGAATGTGAAGTGATCGTTGGCCAGGACAAGATCACCTTTAAAATTAAGAAACCAGCTAGAGAATTGTCTGGTCCATACCAAATTAAACTGGCGAATAGTCAGGGCGAAAGCGTAAAAGATGTCAAAATTATTATGCAAGACGTACCGTCACCACCTCAAGACGTCAATGTTAAAGATGTTTATTCAAATTCTTGCGTTGTCGAATGGAAAACGCCAAAAGACGACGGCGGATCACCTTTACAACACTACATAATCGAACGATTGGATATGAGTGTGAAATGTAAATAAATATTATTTTTTTTGTACCTATCAATTGCAAAGCAAAAATTTTGTTTCAGCTGGTTGGGACAACGTGGGTGAAATGCCTGCTGGTAAACCGACATCGTTTAAAGTAGAAAATTTGGTACCCAAGAAGCAGTACAAGTTCAGAATTCGCGCTGTCAACAAGTTGGGAAGTAGTGAACCTGCGCTGTTTGGAAGTGCAGTCGTTGCCAAGGATCCCTGGGATGAACCAGGTAAACCTAAGAATGTTGAAGTTACTGATTGGGATAAAGACCATGCGGACCTTAAGTGGGACAAACCCGATAAAGACGGCGGCGCGCCAATTACTGGTTACGTAATCGAATTAAAAGATAAATTCGGAACAGACTGGACCAAAGCTCTAGAAGTCCCTGCGGATAAATTTTCAGCAACGGTTCCTGGTTTGAAAGAGAATAACCAGTACGAATTCCGTATAAGAGCTGTGAATAAGGGCGGCCCGGGAGAACCTAGTGACGCTACAAAACCAATTATTGCAAAGAGCCGTTTCGTAAAACCGTACATCATTGGAGACGACCTTATCAATCTCATTATCAAAAAGGGTCAAACGATAAAGTACGACATTAAATTCGGAGGCGAACCTGAGCCCGAAGTTGTTTGGAAAAGAGACAAAACCGAACTAGCAGAAGATTCTGAACAGAGACTAACTATTGACAAATATGAGAAAAACACTGTTCTCACGGTACGTCGTGCTGTCAGAGGAGACAGTGGCAAATACACACTTATATTAAAAAATAGTTCTGGAGTTTGCGAAAAATCTGCTGATGTTGTCGTTCTAGACAAACCTACACCTCCTAAAGGTCCTCTAAAGGCGGACGAGGTCCGTGCTGATCATGTAACAGTCTCGTGGAAGAAACCAGACGACTTTGGAGGTTCCGATTTGGAAGGTTACGTACTAGAAAAGATGGATATGGACACAGGACGTTGGGTTCCAGCCGGAGAAGTTGGACCGAACGATGAGAAATTCACATTTAAAAATTTAACGCCCAAGAAAAAATACAAATTTAGAGTTAAAGCTAAAAACAAGGAGGGCGAATCGGAACCTTTGGAAGTTTCCGAACCCATAACTGCTAAGAATCCTTACGATGAACCAACTCGTCCTGGAAAACCCGATATTATTGATTACGATAATAAAAGCGTCACTCTCAAATGGGCTCCTCCCGAAAGTGATGGTGGCCGTCCAATTTTACATTACATTATCGAAATTAAAGATAAATTTGCCGCAGACTGGACGGAAATTGTCAAAACAAAGGATAACACACCTGAAGGAAAGGTTGAAGGTTTAAAGGAAAAAATGGTATATCAATTCAGGATAATAGCGGTTAATAAAGCCGGAAAGAGTGAACCTTCCGAACCCACAGACAATCACATTTGCAAACACAGAAATCGTAAGTATATGTTTCATTTAAAGGCAACGCAGTACTACAGCTTTGCAAATATAAAGGCGGATATAAATTCTTATAACTATTATCTACGAAAACGCTTCATTCTTCTTTTTTTTTTTTTTTTGTTTTGTTATTGTTTATGTTCTAAACACAACGTTGCTTTTTTTTAAAAATTTGCAGCCGAAAATAGCTATTTTTGTTTGATTTTTGAAAACAATTTTTGCGACATCACTATTTGTATTTTTAGTAAAACCACGCATCGAACGAGAAACGTTCAAATCCATTATAATCAAAGCTGGTCGGACACACAAGTGGTCCGTCGACATAACTGGTGAACCTCCACCAACAGTTAAATGGATTTGGCGCGATGACATACCTCTCACTAATTCTGATCGCATAAAAATCGAAAACGTAGACTATCACACAGACTTTACTCTCATAAACGCGCAACGCAAAGACACTGGAAAATACACATTAATTGCCGAAAATTCTAATGGAAAAGACACAGAAACCGTCGAGCTGACAGTTTTGGGAAAACCAAGCAGTCCAGAAGGTCCTCTCGAAATATCTGACGTTTCTGACACAAAGGCTAAAGTGGCTTGGAAAAAACCATTAGACGACGGAGGATCTCCTATTAAAGAATACGAGATCGAAAAATTGGACCTTGCCACAGGCAAATGGGTCCGCGTTGGAAAAGTTCCTGGCGACATTGATAAACCTGAATTCGAAATAACCGGATTAAACCCGGGTTCCGAATACAAATTCCGAGTTACTGCCATTAACAACGAGGGAGATTCTGAGCCACTAGAATCGGACAGGAGCATAATCGCAAAGAATCCTTACGACGAACCGTTGAAACCTGGAACGCCTGAAATTGTTGACTACGACAACAAAGGAGTCGACCTGAAATGGACTCCACCAAAGAGTGACGGTGGAGCCCCAATCGAAAAATACATTATCGAAAAGAAAGACAGATACAAACCAGATTGGGAAAAGGCTATTGAGGTTCCAGGAAATCAATTGGAAGCCAGAGTAGAGGACCTAAAAGAACGTGGAGAGTACCAGTTTCGAGTAATCGCTATAAACAAAGCTGGACCTTCGCCACCTTCGGACGCCTCTAAATTGCAGATAGTCAAACACAGAGCACGTATGTATACAAATAACACACGACACATTTTTACACACCCCTACACGTGCGTATATAATTATTATTATATACGTGTATGGATCTACAAACGTTCGTATACATATTTATAATTTTATACGCGTGTAGGTCTTTATAATTTTACAATAAATACATGGTGAATTCCAATTTCTATTGGAAAGTGAACAGATTTTCGACTTGAAATATTTTGTATCTTTCTTTTTCATTTTTACTGCTGTATTTTTGTTATTATTAATGTGTGCTGCAAAGGTTTTGGCCAAAAGTGTCGCACTATTACGTAATCTTAGCCTAATTTCGAGCTTAAGATTTATTTGTATTTGAAGCTTAATCAGTACCTAACGTAAATTAGTCGTGACTTTTATTGTTATCAAATGAATTTGAATTTTTTTGCTTATTTATTTCACACACTTGCTTTTTGCTTTGCTTTATATTCTTCTAGCCACTTTATCTGTTGGATAAACTCGCAAATTTCAGAATGTGGCCAAAAACAACATGTAGCACATAATTTTTAACGGTACCTACCATTTTACAAACATGGTAAGAAATATCGAGCAAATTTGTTTATTAATCAACTCTTCTTTTACTACGCATATTCACGCAAGTACACGTGGGTATTAATAATATGTATACATTATTTATTATAAAAAGAAAAATAATAGAAAACTGTTTAATTGCGTCAAAGTATATTTTGTGTACTTCAATGTAGGAAGGCTGCAACCGTGATAGTCAATATCGAGCAACGATATAAAATAACAAAAAAATAATAAAACATTCATATTTTAGTGAAGCCAAGAATTGACCGAACAAATTTGAAGCCTATTGTTGTCCGAACGGGTAAACCTATAAAGTATGACGTAAATGTCAGGGGAGAACCACCACCGACGATTACATGGTACCACATTGACAAAGAACTTAAATCCGAAGACAACATTGAAATAATCAATGTTGATTATAATACAAAACTTAACATAACTAATTCCGTTCGCAAAAATACCGGCGTATATAAAATAAAAGCAGTAAACGAACATGGTGAAGACGAAGCAGAGGTTGAGATTACAGTTCTTTGTAAGATAATATCAAAACAAAACACGGGGACGATTCCATTTTCGTTACGTTTCTGCTACTTTTAGCTTCGCCGTCTAAACCAAAGGGACCTTTGAAGGTATCCGACGTAACTAAAAATGGATGCAAACTCAAATGGGATAAGCCAGAGGATGACGGTGGCAAACCCATTACAGCGTACGTCGTCGAAAAACTGGACAAAAACACAGGCCGTTGGGTTCCTGTCGGCAGAACGACAGAACCTGAGATGGACGTTAAAGGTCTTCAAGAAGGTCATGAATATCAATTCCGAGTCAAGGCTGTGAACGAAGAAGGGGAATCCGAACCCTTAGAATCTGACGGAACAATTGTTGCCAAAAATCCATACGGTATAATATAAAATACAATTTATTCAATACCAAAATAAAATCGCTACGAATCTTTTACTGTTTTCATAGATATACCCGGTAAACCTGGTACCCCTGAGATCGTCGACTGGGGTCCAAATCATGTAAATCTAAAATGGACTGCTCCCAAAAATACCGGTGGTGCACCAATTACCGGCTACGTTATTGAAAAGAAAGAAAAGTTCTCCACTACTTGGGACGAAATTCATAGCACTGATGTAATTATAAACAAATAATTTATAAGTAACTCAGTTTCACAAATCCTTCATTCGACACCATAATTTTCAGAGTCCCGATACTGAAGCTACAGTACCTGGTCTTAAAGAAGGTAACACGTATCAATTCCGAGTTAGGGCGGTAAATAAAGCTGGACCTGGAGAACCATCAGACGCAACAGGACAGCACGTAGCCAAACACAGACATCGTAAGGATTGTAATTGTTTTTCCTAATCGATATAATTAATCGACAAATTTTTAGTGAAACCACTGATCAATCGCGACAAGCTGCACACTGTTAAAGTTAGGGCGGGACAAATCGTTAAATTTGACGTCGATGTCAAAGGAGAACCGCCACCAACTATTACATGGAGTTTTGCAGGCAAACCTTTGGAACAAGGGCCAAGTACCAAGATAGAAAACGAAGACTATAACACGAAACTTACACTAAACAATACCAGTCGTAAAAACACGGGCACTTATACAATTAGAGCCGAAAATGATTCTGGTTTCGACGAAGCTCCCGTTGAAGTCATAATACTTGATAAACCTGGCAAACCAGAAGGACCACTCGCAGTAAGCGACGTTCACAAAGAGGGATGTAAACTAAAATGGGACAAACCGAAAGACGATGGCGGTTTACCAATATCCGGTTACGTAATTGAGAAACAAGATGAGGCAACTGGCAGATGGCTACCCGCAGGTTTTGTGGAACCTGACAAAACATTCGCCGACATCACAGGTCTCGAGCCTAATCACAAGTACAATTTCCGTGTGAAAGCTGTGAACGAAGAAGGAGAATCTGAACCACTAGAAACCGATGCATCCATCGTTGCTAAGAACCCATACGATATTCCTGCTCCACCTGGTCTCCCAGAGATCGTGGACTATGACGAACATTCAGTCAAACTTAAATGGGAAAAACCAATTAGAGATGGTGGTGCTCCAATTACGGGTTACATACTTGAAGTCATGGACAAGTTTACTGGCCAATTTGTTAAAGCAGCAGAAGTTGGTCCAACTACGCAAGGAACTATCCCAAAATTAGAGGAAGGAAACCAATACAAATTCCGCGTTCGTGCTGTTAACAAAGCCGGACCATCCGAACCATCTGAACAAACCAACTGGCATACTGCTAAACCTAGATTCTGTAAGTATAATAATCGCGTGTCTCATATAAAATATATACAAGTATAATTATTTTTTTTTTTTTGTTTTTAGTAAAACCTTCAATCGACAGAAAGAACTTGAAGCCGTTGACTGTAAAAGCTGGTTTAGTAGTCAGTTTAGACGTGGACGTAAAAGGCGAACCTCCACCAACAATAACATGGTATTTTGAGGGCAAAGAAATTGCTTCAAGCGAAGAAATAAAGATTGATAACATCGATTACAATACTAAATTCTTCGTATCCCGTGCTAAACGAGCACAATCTGGAAAATATACCATTACTGCCAAAAATTCAGAGGGTGAAGATACTGCTGATATTGACATATTAGTCCTTGGCAAACCTTCCAGTCCAAAAGGTCCACTAGACGTTTCTGATGTACACAAACACGGCTGTAAACTTAAGTGGAAGAAACCGGAAGATGACGGGGGCACTCCCATTGAATATTATGAAATCGAAAAACTTGATCCCCTTACAGGACAATGGGTTCCTTGTGCCAGAAGTGCCGAACCAGAGGCAAATATAACAGGTCTCCAAGAAGGAAAACCCTATAAATTCAGAGTAAAAGCCGTCAATAAGGAAGGAGAATCTGATGCGTTGGAAACCGACAAACCAATTGTGGCTAAGAATCCATTTGGTAAGACGCCACCTAAATTAAAAAGTTGTCGAGTAGCAATTTTATTGTTCTTTTTAATGTAGATGAACCAGGAAAACCAGGTCGTCCAGAAATCAAAGACTGGGATAAAGATTTCGTTGAACTGGAATGGACTCCACCGAAGGACGATGGCGGTGCACCTATTGAAAAATACATCATCCAAAAGAGAGATAAAGCTAGTCGTGGTTGGGTCGATGCTGGTGTTGTACCCGGTAATAAGACAAACGGACGAGTGGACGATATAGACGAAGGCCACGAATATGAATTCCGTATTGTTGCTGTCAACAAAGCTGGTCCTAGTGAACCCAGCGATGCATCTAAATCCGTTATTGCTAAACCCAGAAAACGTAAGACTCTTGTTATCCTATTCGATAATAAAATAAATATAACACAGTTTGTTTATTAATCCTTAGTGGCACCAAGAATTGATCGCAAAAATCTTCAGAAAAGGGTATTACGTACAGGACAACTTTTGCGAATGGAGGCTGATGTCGTTGGAGAGCCCGTTCCTACAGTAACATGGACTATTAAGGAACAAACACTAAGGAATACCGATCGCCTAAAAATTGAAAATGAGGATTACAAAACAACCTTCATTTTACAAAAGGCGCAAAGAAGTGACGCTGCAGTGTACACAGTGACCGCAAGAAATGAGCACGGCATTGATACTGTTGACATAGAAATCCAAGTTCTCAGCAAACCTTCTAAGCCTAAAGGACCTCTTCAAGTATCCGACGTAACAGCTGAGGGATGTAAACTTAAATGGGAACCTCCAGAAGACGATGGTGGAGAACCGGTTACAGGTTACGTTGTAGAAAGGATGGACGTCGAAACCGGCAGATGGGTTCCAGTAGCAACAACTAAAACACCAGAAGCTGACGTAACTGGATTAACTGAAGGAAAGGACTATCAATTCCGAGTAAAAGCTGTTAATTCGGAAGGTGAATCCGAACCTTTGGTCACCGATATTCCGACAACAGCCAAAAATCCGTACACTGAGCCAGACACTCCGGGTAAACCAGAAGTTAAAGACTGGGACAAGAAGCACGCCGATCTTAAATGGACAGCACCCAAGAGCGACGGAGGTGCTCCTATAGAAAAATACATCATCGAAAAGAAGGAACCACTGAGCGGTAAATGGGTAAAAGCGGTAGAAGTACCTGGAAATAAAACAGAAGCTAAAGTTCCCGACCTAATTGAAGGCCAAAAATACCAGTTCCGGGTGAAAGCTGTAAATAAGGGTGGCCAAAGTAAACCATCGCAACCATCCGACACGATTACAGCTAAAGACAGATTCGTTCCTCCAAAGATCGATAGGGCAACTTTAAGAGATATTATAGTTAAAGCCGGACAACATATTCGCTTAGATGTAAAAGTAACTGGTGAAGAACCTCCAAGCAAAGTCTGGTACTTGAACAAGGCCCGTATTGAAAACAGAGACGATATTACTGTTGAAACAGAAGACTACAGAACCAAGTTAGTCGTAGGAATTGCACAGCGTGCCCATTCTGGAACGTTAGTGCTTAAGGCCGAGAATGCTAGTGGTAAAGATGAAGCCAGCATTACTATAAAGGTCCTAGACAAGCCTGGTAAACCTGAAGGACCTCTAAGGATAAGCGATGTACATAAAGAGGGTTGCACGCTCAAGTGGAAAGAACCCGAAGACGACGGAGGAGTTCCCTTGGAGGGATATATCATTGAAAAATTAGATTTAGACTCTGGTCGCTGGCTACCAGCAGGGCGAACAAGAGACACAAAGATTGACCTTAACAATCTTGAACCTGGACAAGAATATAAATTTAGAGTTTCCGCAGTCAACTCAGAAGGCGTGTCGGAACCTTTAGAAGCAACAGAAACAATAGTTGCCAAAAATCCATTTGGTAAGCTAATAATAATAATTTTTTTATTTAATCTGACGCAAAGTTATATCAAATGTGTCTTTTCAGACGAGCCTGGCCCACCAGGTACACCTGATGTTACAGACTGGGATAAAGACCACGTTGATTTGAAATGGACTCCGCCAATTAAAGATGGCGGCTCTCCAATTACCGGTTACATTATCGAAAAACGGGAAAAAGGTTCTCCGAAATGGTCCAAAGCCGCTGAGGTTGGTCCACACGAGACCAAAGGCACTGCTGATAATTTGGACGAAGGGGTCGAATACGAATTCCGGGTCCGTGCTGTCAATGCAGCAGGACCTGGCGAACCAAGTCAGGCATCTAAATCTGTTATCACTAAACCTCGCAAACGTACGTTTCATAGAATAAAATTTTATTCTATTATATGGTATTAATTTAACTATTTTATTTGTTTAGTTCCTCCTAAGATTGACCGTCGTAACTTGCGCGATCTCACTGTTAAAGAAGGAGAACCGATTTACATTGACGTTAAGATCAGTGGAGAACCTCCACCAGAAGTAACATGGTATGTAGATAACAAACTTTTCACCGACAGCAAAAATCGTCGAGTCGAAAATGTTCCTTATAATTCCAAATTGTTTAACGATAAACCCGAGCGTAAGGATACCGGAGTGTACAAGATAACGGCTACAAATAAATATGGTTCGGATACAGCCGAAATTGAAATCACAGTTATTTGTAAGTTAACTTAACTTTTAATTAACAAATAAATAATTAATTATTTCAAACGTTTCAATAGCTAAACCAGGGCAACCAGAAGGACCACTGGAAGTCTCTGACGTCCACAAAGATGGATGTACATTGAAATGGAAGAAACCTAAAGATGATGGAGGTGAACCAATAGAAGGATATGTTATCGAGAAATTCGATCCTGAAACAGGGGTATGGTTACCAGTTACTAAAACAACTGGTGCTACACCCGAAGCCAAAGTAGATGGTCTTATTCCTGGCCACGACTACAAATTTAGAGTAAAAGCTGTGAACAAAGAAGGTGAATCTGAACCTCTGGAAACCTTTGGAACTATCACAGCTAAGGATCCCTTCAGTAAGTCATCACTTTACTCTAAATATAACTAACACGAATAACATAACCGTAATATTTTAGCAAACCCTGGCAAACCTGGTGCGCCAGAACCGGAAGACTGGAGCGCGACGCACGTTGATCTCAAATGGGCTGAACCTATTTCCGATGGAGGTTCTCCCATTACTGGTTACATAATAGAAAAGAAGGATAAATACAGTCCCCTTTGGGAAAAAGCTTTAGAAACAACATCTCCTACTCCAACAGCTACTATAGGAGGTCTCATAGAAGGAAACGAATACCAATTCCGTGTAATAGCAGTTAACAAAGCCGGACAGAGCGAGCCTTCAGAAGCTGGCAAATCATTCATTGCCAAACCGAGATACCGTAAGACAAATTTTAATTATTTTATTAATAAGTGCCTATTTTTATTTACTAATATTACGTTTTAGTCGCTCCCAAAATCGATCGAAGGTATTTGCATGACATCACTTTGTCAGCTGGTTCGACTCTGAAATATGAGGCTAATATCATCGGTGAACCACCACCAACAGTAGACTGGCGCTTTAACGGAAGTACATTGAAAGACAGTAACAAAGTTACCATCAACAATGTCGACTACCACACGAAGATTTCAATAAGAAACGTAAAACGGGATGACACAGGAGAATATACTGTGACAGCAACAAACAGCTCCGGAAAGGACGTTGTATCTCTAAATGTCACCGTTACTGACAAACCTGCACCTCCCGAAGGCCCGTTACAAGTTAGCGACGTTCATAAAGAGGGTTGCAAACTCAAGTGGAAGCGACCGAAAGACGATGGAGGCACCCCCATCGAATATTATCAAGTCGAGAAAATGGATACGGAAACAGGCGCTTGGGTTCCTTGTGCAAGATCTACTGAACCTAGTAATATTAATATATGGACCAATAGAAGAAGAAAAACTAACGATTTTGTCTTTTTTAGATGTGGAAGTAACCGGCTTGACCCCTGGAAAAGAATACAAATTTAGAGTTGCTGCAGTTAATGCAGAAGGCGAATCTAAACCACTTGAAGCAGAAACAGCAATAGTGGCCAAAAATCCATTTGGTATAACAATTTTCTCTAATCACAAGTTCTATATACGTATAATAAAATAATTATCATTCCAGACGAACCCGGAGCTCCTGGAAATCTTAAAGCTACAGACTGGGACAAAGACCATGTTGATCTCGCTTGGACTCCTCCAAAACAAGACGGTGGTTCTCCAATTACAGGTTACATTGTTGAAAAGAAAGACAAATTTGGCGACTGGGAAAAAGCTGTTGAGGTACCAGCTGGCCAACTTAAAGCAACGGTTCCGGACTTGATTGAAGGCCAACCCTACCAGTTCCGCGTGCGTGCAATAAATGCTGCTGGACCTGGTGAACCAAGCAACGAAACACCTACCATTATCGCCAAACCTCGCAACTTGGCACCTAAGATTGACAGGACTAATCTTATCGAAATACGCATTAAAGCAGGCCAAAATTTCAGCTTCGACGTAAAAGTTACAGGAGAACCTATGCCCGAAACTAAATGGCTAATCAAAGGAAAAGAACTGAGAAATACCGAAAGAATAAAAATTCAACACTCCGATTATAATACGAAGATTTCAGTTAAAAATGCCACTCGAGCTGAAGCTGGTACGTACACTGTTACAGCAGAAAACGTAAACGGAAAAGACATTGCTGATGTTGAAGTGATTGTTCTTGACGTTCCAAGTCCACCTGGTGGACCTTTGAAGGTTTCGGATGTACACGCTAACGGAGCTAAACTAAGTTGGAGACCACCATCGGACGATGGCGGTAATCCAGTTGAAAAATACGTCGTTGAGAAAATGGACGAGGCTACCGGACGTTGGGTTCCCGCAGGAGAAACTGATGGTCCACAAACTTCCCTTGCCATCGACGGTCTTACACCAGGAAAGAAATACAAATTCAGAGTACGAGCTGTTAATAAGCAAGGAAAATCTGAACCATTACAAACAAGTCAAGCCATTGAAGCTAAAAATCCATTTGACGAACCTGGTAAACCAGGAGTCCCTGACATTACGGATTACGACGCCGATTTTGTCGAACTAAAATGGGCTAAGCCAGAAAGTGACGGAGGATCGCCAATTACTGGCTATATTATTGAAAAGAGAGATAAATTCAATCCTAATTGGGAGAAATGTGCTGAAGTTGAAGGCGACGTTTCGACCGGAAAGGTTAAAGATTTAATTGAAGGAACGCCTTATGAATTTAGAATAAGAGCAGTCAATAAGGCGGGTCCTGGTGAACCAAGTGACGCATCCAAAATACACGTTGCTAGACCTAAGAATCGTGAGTATTTTATAAAGTCCCTTTTTATCATTTTGACCTAATTTTAATCGTATATTCTAGTTGCCCCGAAAATTGACCGAAACGCTTTACTCAACCTTAAAGTTCGTGTTGGCCAATCGTTCGAATTCAACGTTCCTGTTATCGGTGAACCTCCTCCAAGCAAAGAATGGCAACTTAAAGAAAACGTCATCTTCAATGATGAACGTATTAAAATAGTGAACGAAGATTATAACACAAGATTGCGCGTTATCGACGCTAAACGCTCTGACAGCGGCACTTACCAACTTACCGCTAAAAACATTAACGGAAGGGACGTTGCCACCGTAAACGTTACCGTACTAGATGTACCAACACCACCGGAAGGACCTCTAAGAGCCGATAATGTAACAAAGAGTTCCCTGAGATTGTCATGGAAACCGCCAAAAGACGACGGTGGTTCAGAAATCACTCATTACGTTGTAGAAAAAATGGATACAGAAAACATGAGATGGGTTCCAGTTGGAGAATCTGTCGAACCAACAATAAGAGTTGACCACTTGGCTGAGGGACACGATTATAATTTCCGTGTATGCGCTGTCAATCGTCAAGGAGAATCTGCTCCTCTTACAACGAGAGAAGCAATCACAGCGAAAGATCCATTCACTAGGCCAGACAAGCCTGGAGTTCCCAAAGCCACTGACTGGGATAAAGACCATGTTGATTTGGAATGGACTCCACCAAAGAAAGATGGAGGAGCACCAATTACCGGATACATTATTGAAAAGAGACCAAAGAACGGGTAAGTTTTTTAGTTGAAAACTTGTACTGTTTTTATTAACGTAATTGTTTAGAACGTGGGAAAGAGCCATCGAAATCCCAGGGGATAAGACGAACGCTACAGTGCCTAATCTGAGAGAAGGCGAAGAATATGAATTCAGAGTAATCGCCGTTAATAAAGGAGGAAACTCCGAACCTAGCGAAGCTTCGTTGCCTGTCATAGCTAAACCAAGATTCTTGGCACCTACCTTCGACAAAACTCTCCTTCATGATCTTATTGTTAAAGCTGGTAATCGCATCAGTTACGAAATACCGATTGAAGCGTCACCAAAACCAACGGCCAAATGGTCGGTCAATGGAAAAGAAATACAACCCAGTGACAGAATCGACATGCAAGTCTTTAACAACAGAGTTTGCTTTGAAATACCATTTTCAGTTAGGGCAGACTCTGGCAGATACACGCTCACTTTGACAAACGATCACGGTTCAATTTCAGCATCTGCTAATGTCACTGTAATAGATCGTCCAGGCCAACCGCAGCCACCATTAGATGTTGGCAGTGTTACCAAAGAAAGTGCCAGAATATCGTGGAAACCTCCTCTCGATGACGGTGGTTCTCCTATTTTACATTACATCGTTGAGAAAATGGACGTATCTCGAGGTACATGGTCAGACGCAGGCATGTCCACAATCTGTGTTCACGACATTCAACGTTTGATTCACAAAAAAGAATATTTCTTCCGAGTTAAAGCAGTTAATTCTGTGGGAGAATCAGAACCTCTTGAAACAACAAGAGGAATAATAGCCAAGAACGAATTCGGTACGTGACAACTTACACAAATTATATTAGGAACAATAATATTATTTATTACAATGTTTTCAGATGAGCCTGAAGCTCCAGGAAAACCACAGGTGACCGATTGGGACAAAGATCACGTTGATTTAGAATGGGAGGCGCCAAAGAACGACGGTGGATCTCCTATCACCGGTTACATTATTCAAAAGAAAGAAAAGGGCAGTCCCTACTGGGTTAATGCTGCACAAGTATCTCCCAGAAAAACAAGCGCACGAGTACCTGATTTAGTTGAAGGGCAAGAGTATGAGTTCAGGATTATTGCCACCAATAATGCTGGTCAAAGTGAACCTTCTGAACCGTCAGACTTAGTTACAGCCAAAGCCAGATTCCGTACGTCAAACATCAAATGTTGTTATCAATTATTTTAACTTCAACACAATTTCAGTGGCTCCCAAGATCAAAACGCCGCTCAATGACATTCGCATTAAAGCCGGTCTCATACTTCACGTTGACATAGATTTCGTTGGAGAACCAACTCCAGACGTGACATGGACTGTCGATGGAAAATCTTTAACGCCAGACGAACGTACAACGGTAACATCCATCGGACACCATACTGTTGTCCATACGGTAAACGCAAAAAGGTCAAACAGCGGAGTTTATAAATTGCATTTGAAAAATTCATCGGGAACGGACGAAGGATCATTCCAAGTTATAGTTCTTGGTAAAGGGTTCTTTCTATTAAAATTTAACGTTTTTTATTTAAAAAGAACTTTCATAGTCGAACATTTTTTATTTATTAGATCGTCCTGGACCGCCACAAGGTCCATTGGAATATGAGGAAGTCACAGCTCAAAGCGTTACGCTTTCTTGGCAAGCACCAAAAGATAACGGAGGCAGCGAAATTACGTAAGTCAACACTAATAAACACCAAGTTTCGGAAGTTTATATATAGGGTGTTTACAAAACTAATTAATAATTTTTCAACGGTGGATCGGTCTAAGTCTTAATATATAGTTGCACTAATTATTTTTGATAAAACTACCAGTCTGATCCACCGCTAAAAAATTATCGAATTCTTTTTGAATATTAAAAAAAATAATTTATTATTGCAACAGAGGATATGTTATTGAAAAACGCGATTTAACCCACGGAGGAGGATGGGTACCCGCAGTGACTTACGTAAGTCCGAAGAATACCCACGCCGTTGTTCCCAGACTACTTGAAGGAACAAAATATGAGTTCAGGGTCTTTGCAGAAAATCTGCAGGGTCGCTCCGATCCACTAGAAACCGAAAAACCGGTGGTTGCTAAAAACCAATATGGTAATACAATTTCGTATTACAGTGAGAACAGTCAACGAAACGTTGTATTACTTTTTAGATGTCCCTGGAAAACCTGGAAAGCCACAGCTGGTTGACAGCGATAAGGATCACATTAAAATTAAATGGTCCGCGCCTATTAGCAATGGTGGTTCGCCTATTGTTGGATATGATGTTGAGAGACGAGACAGGGCAACCGGACGATGGGTCAAACTTAATAAAGAACCTGTTAAACATATGGAATATTACGACGACAGGGTGCAAGAAGGGCACCAATACGAATACAGAGTGTCCGCTGTTAATGCAGCTGGACCTGGAAAACCTAGCGATACATCTAGCGTGTTTACAGCTAAACCGATGAAAGGTATCTTAATTATGATCAAATTATTTAAATACGATACATTAATTGCATGTTTGCAGAAAAACCGAAATTGTTCCTCGACGGAATTATTGGCAGGAAAATCAAAGTACGGGCAGGAGAACCAATCAATGTCGATATTCCCATTGCTGGTGCACCAACACCGACAATCGAATGGACGAAAAATGCCACGCGCCTTCCCGAAACTAACAGAATATCGGCAAGTAAAATTTATTATTGATAATATAAAAAAATTAATTTAATTTCTTTTAATTACAGTCTGAAACGACGAGCGAACATACAGTTTTGCGAATTGAAGGTTCTACCCGTCAAGATTCCGGAAAGTATACGGTATTTGCCAAGAACGAGTACGGATCTGATCAAGGTGACATAGAAGTAATCGTTGTTGACAAACCTGGAATACCTAGAGGTCCTCTTCAATACACCGAAACAACACAAGAAACAGTTTCGTTATCTTGGAATCCACCAGACGACGATGGCGGCGGCGATATAACAGGATACATAATCGAAATAAGCGAATTTGGCACTGACAGCTGGCGTCCTGTTCCAGGATTCTGTCCTAGGCCATCCTTTACGGTACGAGGACTTACCGAGGGCAAAAAATATGTGTTCCGTGTACGTGCAGAAAATATCTACGGCGTTTCCGAACCATTAGAAGGCAAACCTGTTGTTGCAAAGAGTCCATTTGATCCTCCAGATGCACCTAGTCAGCCAGAAGTCACCGGATATACTCCATCGAGTGTATCTCTGAAATGGAATCCTCCAACCTACACTGGAGGCAAGCCAATAACTGGATATTACGTAGAGAAACGAGAAAGGGGAGGCGAATGGATTAAGGTTAACAATTACCCAACACCAAACACTACTTACACCGCACAAGACTTACGTGAAGGTGGAAAATACGAGTTCCGTGTTATTGCAGTGAACGAAGCTGGACCAGGGAAACCTAGTAAACCAACCGAACCAGTTACACCACAACACCAAAGATGTAAGTTACTACATCAATGTATATACATATATGTACGTGTACCGTTTAATTATTTGATTTTAGTCAAACCATCTGCTCCTGAACCACCTAAGGCAGATCGTATTACTAAAGACAGCGTTACACTTTCATGGAGACCACCTAAGAGTGATGGAGGATCCAAGATCAAAGGATACATCCTACAGAAACGTCCTAAAGGTGATGAAAATTGGGAAGATGTCAATATTTCGCCAATATCAGAAAATATTTACACTGTGCCCAACTTAAAAGAAGGGCAAGAATATCAGTTCAGAGTTATAGCGGTTAACGATGTTGGACCTTCTGAACCTAGCAGACCTAGCAACAATATATTAATTGAAGAACAAGCGAACAAACCGTGTATTGATTTGGGCGCTGTTCGCGATATTACAGTAAGAGCTGGTGAGGATTTCAGCATTCACGTACCATACGTTGGTTTTCCAAAACCAACTGCCACGTGGTTTGCAAATGACAAAATTTTGGACGACTCCGATACGAGGGTGTTCCCACAATTGGCCGACGACTACGCAAGCATTATTGTTAAGAATTCTAAGAGAAGCGACACCGGCCAGTATCGCCTACAACTCAAAAATCCATCCGGCTTTGATACTGCCACCTTAAACGTCAGAGTCCTAGATCGTCCAGGTAAACCTGAGAACCTCAGGGCGGACGAATTCGCTGGAGATGCTCTTACGTTATACTGGCAACCACCCAAAGACAACGGAGGTGCTGAAATAACCAACTACATCATCGAGAAAAAAGAAGCCAAATCCCAAACCTGGTCTAAAGTGAGCAGTTACGTTACTGTGCCATTCGTCCGTATACGTAATTTGACACTCGGCAAGGAATACGAATTTAGAGTTTTTGCTGAAAATAAATACGGCCAATCAGAACCTGCTGTTACTTTAGAACCAATTAGAGCCCGCCATCCATTCGGTAATAAATCCGTATGTCCTTTTGGGTAAACGTTATTATTCATTGTCTTCTTTACTTCTAGACCCACCTGGTCCACCAGGTGCTCCTAGAGGCATCGAAACAACCGAAGATTCAATTACAATCCAATGGACAAAACCGCGTCACGATGGAGGATCTCCGATAACTGGTTACGTCATAGAAAAACGCCTTATCTCGGAAGATAAATGGACAAAAGCAGCACACGCTATTATTCCGGATCTTTCACACAAGTAATGAATGTCATTTAATTAGAAGATTTCATTAAATAAAAATATTATTTTTATTTACAGAGTCATCAGCTTGATAGAGAACCACGAATATGAGTTCCGCGTAGCTGCTCTAAATGCTGCAGGACAAGGTCCATGGAGTTCTTCTTCGGACATCATCGTTTGTAGAGCACCTCCATGCGCTCCCAGGATCACCTCAGATCTCAGCATTCGTGACATTGTCGTTGTGGCTGGAGAAGAATTCTCTATCTCAGTTCCCTACGTAGCCACACCGAAACCTTCTGCTTCTTGGACAATAAACGGCAACGAGGTCATTGGCGACAACAGAATAAAAATGGAAACAAATGAAATCGCTTCCATTTTCCAAAACAAATGTGCAAAACGCTCCGACACCGGAAGTTACACCATTAAACTTACTAACAGCGTAGGCTCAGACTCAGCTTCATGCAGAGTACAAGTAGTAGACAAGCCTCAACCACCACAAGGACCCCTGGATGTGTCCGACATAACCCCAGACAATTGCTCACTAGCTTGGAGACCACCGTTGGACGACGGTGGTTCACCAATAACCAATTACATCGTTGAAAAACTGGATGTTAGTGGAGTAAGTACTGTTACTTATGTTACTTAGGTATATGAAAGTATGTATGTACTATGTCTATTTGTTTCTAGATCTGGGTAAAAGTAAGCAGCTTTGTCCGCAATACTCATTACGACGTTATGGGACTAGAACCCAACAGGAGATACAGCTTTAGAGTCCGCGCTGAAAATCAGTACGGCATCAGTGAACCGCTTGAAACTTTAGAGCCCATTACTGCCAAGTTTCCATTTACTGTACCAGATCCACCCGGTGCGCCACGTGTTACTGATTGGGATGCAAGTTCAGTATCCCTCCAATGGACAAGACCACCTAATGACGGAGGTTCGCGTATTCAAGGGTACAAATTGGAATATCGCGATATCCACGACGCTCATTGGTCACCTGCTAGTGACTACCTAATCAAAGACACCCACTTTATACTCTATAACTTGACGAGTGGTCACGAATACGAATTCCGAGTTAGAGCTAAAAACGCCGCCGGTTTAAGCAAACCGTCAAGCTCCTCGTCCAAATTTAAACTAAAGGGTAAATTTAATGTACCCTCACCTCCTAATAATCCTAAAGTTGTCAAGGTTGGACGAAATTATGTTGACCTAACTTGGGAACCACCGGCAAGTGACGGTGGATCCAAAATAACAGGATATATAATCGAAAAGAGAGAAATTGGTAGTGCAATGTGGACGAGATGTAACGAATACAACGTTACTGACACAAACTACACTGCCATAAATCTAACAGAAAGGTTCGACTACGAATTCCGCATTTCCGCTATAAATGCAGCTGGAAAGAGCGAGCCCAGCACATGCACAACACCAGTCAAAGTTTGTGAAGTTGTGGGAGGCGAAAAGCCCGAATGGATCAGAATATTTAACAATCACTCGGCTCCTCTGGGAAAACCGCATTCTATCGAGTGTGAGGCGTCTGGAATTCCGGTACCGTCATTCCGCTGGCTGAAGAATGGCCGCGAGATTTCATCTGGCGGTCGCTTCAGGATTGAAACTAAAGGTGGAACTTGTTGGTTACATATATCAGAAGTTCTTGATATTGACGAAGGCGATTATACATGCGAGGCTAGCAACGCAGTAGGATCTGCACATCATACCGCTCGACTCAAAATTGGATGTAAGTTTAAATAATTTAAGTAGGCCCGATTATTTCACTGGGTGTTCTTCTTTCAGCTCCGCCAAGAATCGATCGTCTTCCAGGTGATTTATATCTTCCAGAAAATGACAACACCAAAATTAAAATCTACTACAGCGGCGATCAACCACTTGATGTTAGTCTCACAAAGGACGGAATTAATATTGAGGAATCGCCTCATATTAAATTTACCGTATTCGACGATTACATTATAATTTTCATAAAAGACATCAAGAAAGAGGACGCAGGAACTTACAATGTCACAGTTAAAAATGACAGTGGTAGCGCGTCGGGCAGCTTCAACGTATTCATCACCGGACTTCCTGGACCACCAAACGGTCCTCTTGAGATTTCTGACATCAGCAAACACACATGCACTCTCAGATGGAAACCTCCTAGTTATGATGGAGGACTTCGCGTTACTCATTACGTTGTCGAACGCAAAGATGTAACTCTCCCTCACTGGCTCGTTGTCTCTAGCACTTGCAAAGAAACTACATGCATGGTGCAAGGCCTCACAGAAGGTCAAGAATACCTATTCCGTGTGATGGCTGTCAATGATAATGGCATGGGACCACCACTTGATGGTCTCAATCCTATCAAGGCTAAAGCTCCATTTGACCCACCATCCGCACCTGGAACTCCTAAAGTTACTCAAGTTGGTGGTGATTTCGTCCATCTTGAATGGGACAAGCCTGAATCAGATGGAGGCGCCAGAATTCAGGGTTACTGGATTGATAAACGCGAAGTTGGAAGTAGCGCATGGCAGAGAGTTAACGTTGCCATTTGTCCTGCTAATCAAATCAGTATATCAAATCTGATCGAAGGAAGACAATACGAATTCCGCGTTTATGCCCAGAACGTTGCTGGTTTATCCCCGGCATCGACCGCATCCACGTCAGTTACAATCATCGATCCTTTGGCTGCATCTCCTCCTGAGATCATAAAACCATTGAAGAACGCTCACTGCATTCAACACCACAACGCCAAATTCGATTGTACCATTACTGGTATACCTAATCCAGTAATCACTTGGTATAAGGGTGCACGAGAAATTGTTAATGGATCCCGTTATCGCATTTACAGCGAAGGAGAAGTTCATCATTTGGTAATCAACGACGTATTTGGTGAAGACGCTGATGAATATGTGTGCAGAGCAGTTAACAAAGGAGGTATCAAGTCAACAAGAGCAGAACTTATTATCATGAGTAAGTGTACGAAGAAATTGATGAAATGAAAGGGCGATATTTTTATCATTTAATTAATTTTCAGCGGCGCCCAAACTTAACGTTCCTCCGAGGTTCCGTGACACTGCATTCTTCGACAAAGGAGAAAACGTCGTTATTAAAATTCCATTCACTGGAAATCCGAAACCAAGAATTACATGGGTTAGAGAGGGTGAAGTAATAGAATCTGGTGGTCACTATCACGTTGAAGTAAAAGACAGACATGCAATTCTCACAATCAGGGACGGTAGTCGTCTTGACAGTGGTCCCTACAGAATAACCGCAGAAAATGACCAGGGTCAGGACTCTGCCATCATTAAGATACAAATCGCAGGTATTTTACTTCTATTTACAGTACGATTCGTCCTTTTATTTCGCCTAATTAATTATTTTAGATCGTCCTGATCCTCCGCGATTCCCAATTGTCGAAAGTATCGGCACAGATTCATTAGCTCTTTCATGGAAAGCTCCAGTATGGGACGGAGGAAGCAACATTACTAATTATTTGGTGGAAAAACGAGAACATCCACTTTCAACTTGGATACGAGTAGGAAACACACGTTTCACAACCATGGCTGTAGATGGACTTGCTCCAGGCCATCAATACGAGTTTAGAATATATGCCGAAAATATTTACGGACGTTCAGATCCTTCTGAAGTTAGTCCACTAATAACCACCAAAGATACGGGCAAAAAGAAGGTTGAAAAACGTAAATATGAAGTTGACGAAACCGGAAAGAAAATTAGAGAATCCGCCAAAGAACAGATCAAGGATTACGATCAGTACGTTTTCGATATTTACTCCAAATATGTTCCGCAACCGGTCGAAATTAAGACCAGAAGTGTATATGACGACTACGATATTCTTGAAGAAATTGGAACAGGAGCGTTCGGTGTAGTTCACAGATGTAGAGAACGTAAAACAGGAAACATCTTTGCCGCCAAATTTATTCCCGTTTCTCACGCAATGGAAAAAGAACTAATTCGCAAAGAAATTGATATTATGAATCAATTACATCATTCTAAACTAATTAATCTCCATGACGCCTTCGAAGACGATGATGAAATGGTCTTGATTTATGAATTGTAAGTATACTTAACTATTCTTTTTTAAACCGAATTGTAACGCAATTCCTGCAGCTTGTCTGGAGGTGAACTCTTCGAAAGAATAACAGCAGAAGGATATCAAATGTCCGAAGCTGAAGTAATAAATTACATGAGACAAATTTGCGAAGGTATCAAACACATGCACGAAAGAAATATAATTCACTTGGACGTAAAACCCGAGAATATCATGTGCCAAACCAAAAAGAGTACGAATATAAAGTTAATAGATTTCGGTTTAGCGACAAAACTAGATCCCAACGAAGTTGTTAAAATATCAACAGGAACTGCAGAATTTGCAGCACCCGAAATAGTTGAACGTGAACCAGTAGGTTTCTATACGGACATGTGGGCTGTTGGCGTACTTGCCTATGTATTGTAAGTGTTTTATCATAAAGCAACATTATCTAAGATTATTGTTATATCTAAACTGGTGTAGGTTGAGCGGCCTGTCTCCGTTTGCTGGAGAAAATGACATTGAGACCCTGAAAAATGTGAAGAACTGTGACTGGGAATTCGACGAGGAATCCTTTGGAATCGTATCCGAGGAAGGAAAAGACTTCATACGTAGATTACTAGTTAAAAACAAAGAGTGAGCAATCTACCGAAGGCGTCAGAAAAAATCATAACTCGACCTACTAAAATATTTGTTTTTGCTACATTACAGGAAAAGAATGACAGCACAGGAATGCCTTCTCCACGCGTGGCTGAGCGGCGATCACAGCAACAGAACCGAAGAAATTGACCAATCCAAATACTACAAGATCAGGGACAAAATTCGTTCTAAATACGACAACTGGGAGAAATACGTACTGCCAATTGGTAGATTGTCGGAATACTCGTCTCTCAGGAAGCTTCTCGTCGAAAAATACCACATACATGAAACATATTTCGGTAGAAATCCCTTAATGTCTTTTAACTTTAATTTTACGGATACTTTAAATTTCGTGTGTTCAATATTTTTCAGATCGAAGACAAGCAGCTCCAAGATTTGTCATCAAGCCTCAAAACGCTTTCTGCTACGAAGGACAAAGCGTCAAACTTTATTGTAGAGTCGTTGGCGTCGCAACGCCTACAGTTACATGGTACAGAAACAACCAGGAATTGAGACAAAGCGTCAAGTTCATGAAACGCTATGTTGGTGACGATTATTACTTTATCATAAACAGAGTAAGATTAGAAGATAGAGGTGAATACATAATAAGAGCAGAAAACCATTATGGTGCAAGAGAGGAAGTCGTCTTCCTCAATGTTCAACGTGAGTCGGGTATCAGAATCCATAAAGTTTTATAAGTACTCATGTTGTCTTCTATTTGCAGCTCTTCCAAAAGTCGTTCCCGAATATCAACCAGAGGCTCAACCGGTCAGAAGACGTCAACCTCTTCCTTACAATCTATGGCAGGAAGAGTCGGAATGTGCTCCCAGTTTCACATTCTTGCTACGTCCTCGTGTCATGCAAGAACGTGACACGTGCAAACTTTTATGTTGTCTTAGCGGAAAACCTGTACCAACGGTCAAGTGGTACAAAGATAAACGAGAATTGAGCAAATACGATTATTCGATGACCCACTCCGACGGGGTTGTTACCATGGAAATATCAGGATGCAGGCCCGAAGATTCCGGACGATACACTTGCGTTGCTACCAACTGTCACGGTACAGATGAAACTTCTTGCGTTGTTATTGTCGAAGGACAAACTAGCACAGCAGAACAAACCAGAATTGCTGAAAAGATTTTACATTCTGGTGACCGTAAATATATCGAACAACCCATTAAACCTGCACCCGTTCCCGTGATAATAAAGAAAAATATCGTTTCTCAGCCACCAATTCGATCAGCGGCCGCTGAAAGTAGTTTAAGTCATTCCGCATCTAATCTAAGTGTCAACGAAGGTGATAAGAGATCACCCAAGAAATATGGACGTCTAGATTCCACCGGAAGCCCAAGCAGATCGAGAAATTCTACCAAGGAATTAGCCTGTAAGTTCAGCTTCAATCAATATACAATTGACATCATTAAATTAAATTATTTTATTTTTAGTTCCTCCCGATGACTCCACAATGTGCCCTCCAAAATTCACGAAAGAATTGAAAGATTTAACCGTTAATGACGGCGAATCATTAACACTCAGTTGTATAGTACAGGGTGATCCTGAACCACAGGTTACCTGGAGCAAAAATAACAAGGTATGTGTACGAGCACGTAGTCTTATTTTTTCGTTAAAGCTAATTGTAGATACCAATATTTACTTTACAGACATTAAGTTCGTCCGATATAATCGATCTTAAATACAAAAACGGAATTGCTACTCTTCATATTAACGAAGTATTCCCCGAAGACGAAGGGGATTACACATGTAAAGCAACGAATTCGTTAGGAACCGTAGAAACCACGTGCCATCTTACCATAAAACGTAAGTTAACATGGCATTAAAATAAATGAATATGTTTCACGAAAATTTAGCCTCGAGATTTCCTGGTTTAATATTTATTAATGTGCAATTATTAAATAATTTTTAGCAATGACGAATGCATCTCCCGCGAAAAGTAAAAAAGCTAGCGAAGATAAACCGCCAAGAATTGTAGATCACCTTCAGTCAGCTTTCGTCAAGGACGGTGAACCAGTGACACTTTCCTGTCGTATTATAGGGGCTAAGAAATTCGACGTAGTTTGGCTACATAACAACAAAGAAATAAAACCCAGCAAAGACTTCCAATACACCAACGAAGCGAACGTGTACAAGTTACAAATAGCCGAAATATTCCCAGAAGATTCTGGAGCTTATACTTGCGAAGCGTTTAACGATGCAGGAGAGAGCTTCAGCAGCTGCACATTGGTTGTCCTAGTGCCCGGTGAACAACCCAAGAGCCCCGTGTTTAAAACATTCCCGCTCTCCGCGACAGTTGCCGAAGGAGAGTCTGCAACCTTTACAGCCGAAATGGAAGACGATCCTCTCCAAATTCACTGGCTCAAAGATGGTAAATTAATAAAAGAAAGCAGTGCGAAATATGCGTTCACCGCAGACGGCAAACGCTATACATTGCAAATAGTTTCTTGTGACTCTAACGACATTGGTCAATATCAAGCGAAGGCTATTGGCAAAAAAGGAGAAACTTTTGTAGCCTTCTCATTAAACGTTATACCGGCAGGTGAAATGTAATCTCCATATGGTCAGTGAACGAACGACTTGCTCTGCAAGAACTTTTGTTTATAGATGTTTTTTGTATAAATTATTTACGATATAAGTTGTTGTTTATTTCTGTTATGTTGAACAAAGAAAAAACACACAGCTTCGGGTTTTTGTAAGAATGTGACAAGTCGAAGGTCATCCCAGCATCTTCGAATAATTTACCATCATTAAAAAGACCTTCCTCTTCCCTTCTTATAAAACTTTCCGATAGCTGGACGTAACAAAACGAAACATTTATTTATTTATTATTATTTCAAACGAAATTATCTATTTTAATACTAACGAAAGTGAAAAGTAAGAAAGAATCGTGTGAGGTGCTTCAGCCATATTTCATTGTTACATTATTATATATTTCAAAAATTCATAACTTATTTATGTTTCATAAATTGCATTATCGCTTTCGCACACACTATCAAAATGTATTATATAAATAATATAAAATAAAATATAAAATTATAAATCGCTTTCGTTTCCATCTTATTCCCAGTAAATATATTGTTTACTACAAATTACTAAAATTTAATCTGCCTGAAAAGTCTTTTGTGCAGAGAAATGCACGCCAAACAACTCGAAGCAATCTCATTACCAATTCGATTAATTAACATAATAAATTGCCAACAAGAAACACAGAACCGCAAGTTTTTATATTCATTTTTTTTGTATATTTTAAGTTGCAAAAAAAACAAGGACAATATATTATCCAACAGCTAAACAAATCCAAATAACAAAATTGTACAATTTGTTGCAATTATTTAAAATATAAAGTATAATACACTGTCATGTTTTTCGTATAAGTATCTACTATTTGAATATTTTATTAAAAAATTCGCGAAAGTGACAGCCTCTCATAAAAAAACAATAATTCTCCAATTTTTGAGCCCAAAGCGATAAAATTTCTACTTTCATATTTTTAATTCATTTATACTGATCGTGAGATTTCGTTGCTAATTTAAAAAAAAAAAAGAAATTGTATAGAAAATTTTACACTATATTTCGTAATGAAAAGTGTATATAGGCCTTAACCAAAAAAAAAAATATATATATACTACATCAGTCCCTTAGTAGGTATTCACAATTAGTATTACCAGTTATTGTTGTAAGGTCTTTCTTCTGGTACGAATACTCGATTTTGCAATAATTTGTCTCTTTGATTTTGATTCTGTATGGGATAAGGTTGCCTTCTTTGTTGTGGTGAATTAGTAACAGGCGATGGTGGATTTGGATTCAAAGGGGTGCTGTTAACACTACCAGTTCCTCTATGTTTCTCAATTTGCTGAGCATTTACAAGCCAATACGGCCGGTTTTCTTCAGGCCACTGATTTAAACGATTTACTAAATCAGCATCACCTTTTGCATCAAGTGGTATGGGTTGAACGGGATCATTTTCACCAAAACGATTATCTAAGGGTACCGCAGCAGTTGTGGTAGTTGCATTGTCCTTAAACCTACTTGCTAAGTCAGGATAACGAATAGGACGCTGTCCAGCATACATTGGACGCTGTCCGTAAACAGTTACAATTAATGATGAAACCACGAAGACCAAAGCTTTCTATAAAACCGTTATCACATTATATATTTGACCCATACTAGTGGCTATCAAAGTATATAATGGAAAAAGAAATTATCAACCGTCAATATATATTCATGAGCACCTAATGATTTTGTTATTAAACAAAGACAAAAAATTCTGAAATCCAACAAACGTCGAAAAGTTTAGTTTAGCAAAATAAAATTAATGTTAAAAATTAAATAGTGTGTCTTTGTGTTGATAATTTCTTTTTCTGTTTATATATGTAACAATAAAATTGACTCACCATTTTTTTTTTAATATAAGGTAAAAGCCAGTCAAAAACACTAAACACACTTAATTGTGCACAGATAATGCTGTTTCAACAACTGCGTTGAATGAACTGACCCCGACGATGTTCAAGTTCGAGATTTATAATGAACTGCTTCTTGTTGTTGTTGTTTATATTTTATTAACCGTGAGCGTTGGAAAAGACGAACAAAATCCAGTAGTACGTAAATATTAATTTGGGAATCCCTTAGGGATTTTCAACCGAATTGGACAGTGAAAAATCTGTATTATTATTCAACAACATAATAAAAGTTTTCCACATAAGATGTGTAGGCGATTCATAAACCGTAATACAAATGTTCATCGTAAATTAAAAAAAGTACTCAGTCATGATATGAATAAAAAATGAACAGTGCAATTGCAAGACAATATGGATTATAAAAAACCCCCCGTCATATGAATACATTATTATGAAAACGCGCGCAAAATTTCGACAATTATAAGGATAAATTTTTAAAAATATGTAGTTTTAATTATTTTTAAATTAGAACACGAATTAATTTCTGAAAACTGACGTCAAATCTTCCTATTAATAAAGTTTTCCTGCTAATTTTCAAACCTGTTTCATAGTTATGTGTTTATCATTTTAAAAATTTTAGGTCATTAAACTACTAATTTATTTAATTTGTAAATATGCTACCATTCCTTTTTTAAGAAAGAATAATATGTTATGAAGAATTTACTGTATTTTGAAATCAGTTTAATTACGACTACTTAGAAAACTGATATATTTATTAAAAAGTGTGCAGACGTTAAGTATTTTCTTCTATTAGAATATTGTAATTAATTTGCCTTGATATTGTAAACAACGAAGTCAAAGTTTAATAAGTACTATTTAATGGAGATAAGTAGATTAGTAAATATCTAAAAATAGTTGAAGTTTTATCCATCAGTTTCAGTTATTTTACGGGTATTTTATCTTTTCCTTTTACTAGTAATTCAAAGTTTGAAATAATATATTTCCATAAAAAAATGCTTTTCAACAGACAATTAAACCGACAAAAAAATCAACCAATATTTTCCTACTTGTAATCCCGCAGTGTATTTTTTTTTTTTAATTTTAAAGGTGGTTGTCCAGCTGACAATAACCCAAAAGGGTAATTTTTTATAATTTAAAGAGGCTCCTACACCCTGTTTAATAATTTTAAAGATACTTATTTTGCATGTGTTGTTTATATTGTAATAAATATTTTCCTAAATAAATTAAAATTTAATATCATCTTTATATTGCCCAATTTTGGCACATTTTCAAAAAATTGTTCAGTAAGTTACTTCAGCTTGGTGTATATATTTTTCAGTCACCATTAAAAAGAAAAAGCATTTTCATTTTTAACAGATGTTTTCGAACTTCATATTTGACTGATTAAAACATTTTACAAATAAGTATTCAAATTCTAATGATTCTTTACTTTAACTAAGGTAATCAGTTAGGTCAGGTTAGATAAAGAAATCTTAATAGGACTAGAAATAAGTTTTCTTAATTCTGTTAGAATAAGATTATCGTAAGCTTTAGAAATTTATTTTTTTCATAATTCGATTATTTTACTAATGGATATAATTTTCGTAATAACGCTTGGTTTGTTATTATTGTAGGAAAAATTATTAACGCACACAGGTGACAAGTACCCTGTTTGAACAGTTAGAGAATAGAAAATATTTAAATAAGTTATTCAAGACTTACGACACAGAATCCTGCACGAATGTGGACACAAAAATGTAGTAGTTATAGGTTCAGCCAACAGATGGCTACGTCAGGCATTAATAAGAAAATATACGAAGATTAAATAGAGAAAGAAACCTCCTGATGAATTCTAGAAGTCTGGTGGCAGTTCGTGAAAGCTCGTAACTAGCTCGGGTGCGGAGGAACGAAGACACAGGTGTGTCGGCGTCGCGGTCATGCATTCCATAGCACTAGCAGAGCAATCTGTCAGGCAAAGGCTCGGCTCACGGAAGCCAGAACGAGTCCGTGGCTGACCTGTTTGCATTTACATCAGACGGTCATAACCGCTCCCGTACCCCGTACATCATCGGGGACAATAAACAGTGTCGTGTGTGAGTGTTGTCAAGTGTGGAAAAGGTAGTGTTAGTGCGAGTCGATTTTGGTGCCTAAAATGGCATTAAACCAAGACGAATCGAGTAAACAGGTGGTGCGGGTAGATCAAGACTCGGAGACAGACCTGCAAGCGCTATTTGATAGCGTACTTAAACCGGATTCGAAAAGGCCATTGCAGGTGCCATGGAGCATGCGGAAGCTACCGGACTCTTTCTTCAACCCACCGTCCACGGGCTCTAAGTCTATCAATCATTCGCGTGAGAACTCTGTCGATTCCGCGTTCGGGTCATCTAGCGGGGGCGGTAGCACCACGACCGCAGCCGTCAACACGGTTCCCCTTCAAAGTGCTCACCATCGAGCTCATAGTTCGCCTGCTTCTTTACAGCAAACTTATGCCGTTGGACAACAGTCTGCTGCTTCTCACCACCACATCAAGCAACGTTCCTACGACGTAGCTAGCAAATCGGATGATACCACCCCTTTGCCTCCCGGTTGGGAACAAGCCCGCACCCCGGAGGGACAGGTATATTACCTCAAGTGAGTAGTACCAAGTACCTGCTCTTCTGTCTTCACCCGTCTCGTCCCCGACCCCTGTACCGCGGCGGCTGTTCGGCCTACAGCCGCCGCCGATGGTTTCTCAGATGAACAGAAACAGACATTTCTAATTCGGGAACGGTATTACCTGCATCAAGTCGGCCAACGTTTACGTTGTAATTTTGGTATCCAAACTGCGTTAAAAGGGCGACTGTCTACTTGTATACCTACATATTCAAAAAAAAGAACATCTAGCTCTATCTACTTACATATCTGCTGCATATGTCTGCCGCTATTAGTAACATCTAATTCTACTACCTACCAATGACTATTACATGAAATAACATTATATTATTTTTATTTAACGAATAAAACTATTTAAAACATTGAAAGTCTTTTCCGTTTTATCCACTTAAAACAGATCCAATTTTTCAAATCTTTTTTGTTGCCAATTTTGTAAACAGCTGATTTCTATGCACATGTAATGTTTGATCATTTTACTGGAAACAAAAAGCCTTATATTTACCTATAAAGATTTTGATTAAAGTAACAACAAAAAAACAAGTAGGCAGTTTCCCTATAACTCTATATTTGAATCATTATCGCTGTTGTTTTATTTTCACGTTTCCGAACTGGTTTATAACGGCTTGTATTTTGAAACCTTGCTCGTTCGGTCGTTCTTTTATACGAAATCCTACTCTACAAAATTTATAACCATCTAAATTCTCAATACGTATTTATAATTACAGGCAACCGACTAGCTACCTAACAAATAAATACCCCTTTCAAAATTCCCTTAAGTTATACATTTGATGCCATTGTGCACCATCATGAAGGTCACTTTCTATAGGTAATAATTTATATCCAAAGTAGGTAAATTGACAGTAAAATATTTTATTTGCAAACCAAGCAGATCTTTCTACGATTCAAATCAAACAAACGGAATATGGATCTGCTTACTGTCGTAAATGAAATTGTAATCCTACCTTTTACAGTCGGATGATCTTGTAGCCTAGCCTGTTGTCCCTCGTTTTTTCAGTTCCCTAGATTTCCATGAACACAACACTTCAGTCACATAACACTCACTACCACAAGAATAAACTCCTCCAAAAGACTGAAACATACTAACGATAAAACATCTCCGAATTTTATATTCTTGCTTATCTGATATAGAAATCGACCTCGATCTGAAAAAAAAAAAAAGAAAAAAGTCATATATTCTTTAATATAAAAGGACGTTCTTAATAGTCTAATTTTGTTACAATAAATCCTATAAAATAGAGTAAAAAACTAATCATTACTTTAAATTTAATATGCATTGAAATTAGTTAGTTCTTAATACATATATAAAAAAGATTAATTATTATTTTTAGAAAAGCTTGTAGTTTTCATTATACGTACATCACATAGTAAAACGTAATATCATCTAATTAATTGTACTTAGATAATTAAATTTATTAACAAGTTATTATTTTTTTTTCAATTTTATGTGTCAGTTTTCTAAACTCATAAGGCCTTTATTCAACTTGTTTTTTATCCTGTTTAATATTACATTATGTAATAAGCTGAACCTAACACGGCTTGCTAGAATTGTATGGTTTCCTGTCTCTTGTTTATAAAGACGCAACGTAAGCATTTTTGGGAGTAACTGTATGTCAGGTAACGGTAAAAAGTGCACTAAAGCTCTAAAATCACGTTAAATCTTTGAAAAATAATCGGATATACCTATTTTGTAAGCACAACAGACGGTGCCAATCGAAAAGTAGATGATCTAAATTATTTGCGAGTATTAATGAGGGAAATACTGTAAAATATGATAAAGTACAGCAAAACGTATTTAGGTGCAATTTTTAAAATCAATCTCATACAATACAACATTTTGGCGTGTTAAATTTTGCTTCCACAAGAAATTAGCTGACGAGACAGATATTTTTAGATTTTAAAACTCTAGGCGCCTCTGTCGGACATCGAACTCTCCAAGAAGCTAACAAAATAAAGAACCAATTTAAACTTAATAAAAGTGTTTATTAAAACAGACACTGTGCTTTAAAAATTACCATGTTCTTTAAAAAACACTATACAGTGTGCCCACTTTTCGGTGTTCGCAATTGGTAAATCAATCATTTGAACAGTTAAATGGGCAATGATTCAAAGGTCGTAAAAATCTCCAATCAAATTTGTTCTGAATTATTTTCAATTTTGAAATATTCGAGAAATTTTAGATCAGACAATTGTTATTATCCGTTACACAGTCTCAGAAATTTCAGTTTTGCATATTAGGGAGCTGATCCTTTTTAGTTCATCTGTCTCGTCAGCTAATTTATATTTTGTTCGTGTCTTTCGTATAAAAATGTGAACACACTGTGTAAGCTAACATTTACCTCATCTTTGAGCCTGTTTTACGATCAGACAAAAATGTGTTAATGATGAATTAAGTAGGTAGGTAGGTTCTATAACAAAAATCATGATGCACGTACCTATACAATATATGCATTTAAGATTAATTGTCAGCTTAAAACCCATAGAAGTTTAGGCTTGAAAAAGGTGGTTGTCCAGCTGACGGGTATTTGTACTTTGTAATATTATAGTAGTACAAATCTGACATTGTACATTACGTATATACAGATGTATGTATGTATGTATGTTTAGTTGCAAGTATGAATTGAAAACAATCACACGATTCCTCACTAACTTACCTAGACTTATTAATAGATTTAAATGAACCAACGTTGCGTCTTTCAACGTAGACACAGGCGCCTTCAAGACTATTGCGTAGACTTACAGATCGTATACATATAATTAGCTAAATTTAAATCACAAAGATTTTCAAAAAATGCAATTATGGACCGAAGCAAAATTAATACCTCATCTTATTTTTTCCTAATTATTTATTTCCATTAACTACCTACCTACTAAATCGCTACAAAAGTTGAGATGCAATAGATTATTAGTTATTTAACAATTACAATTTTCTGTCGTTTTATAAATAAATAGTTGCCTTGAAAAACCACAGTGACACAGTCAGCAGCGGTTTGTTTATACGAAAACGAATTTTTTTTTTTTAATAAAAGTTCAACGAATTATTTGATTGGTTGCAAGTTGTGGTACACGAACATACGGGTTTTAATGTGCCTGGTCAGTTGTTTTTATTTCTACGTACTTTTTGTTTTTACGTCAATCAACGTGTGTAGAAATTTGAGTCTGCTAAGATAAATAACTTTCTATTTTTCCAACAAATTACCTACCTAGGTAAATTTTTATTGTGCTTTATTTTACCAAGATAAAATTTAAGCAAATGAACTACCTCTAAAAGTATTCTTTAAGTGTATCTAATGTCTGCCTAATTGTAAAGGCGAGAAAATAATAGTCAGTTTTTATTTTATTATAAGTGTAGGTACATGGGTAGCTAAATTTATTCTATTTTTTATTACGTGTGTACATGTATTTACGGTTATTGTTTTGGCATGGGTATGTATGTATACATTATACATAAGGTAGGTAATAACTCTTGTTCTTTTTCATTGACTCAAAACACTTAAGTTGCTCGTATCGATTTGGTGAATTCATTTTCACATTGTGTATAGCCGCAGGAAATGTCCACTTTTTCCTAGAGTTAACAATAATTTTAGATCCAATAATTGCTAAAGTCAACGTTACTAAATATATTTATGTTCGTATGTGCTCGTACAGGAGAAATTTTGCAGTTGTTTGTATTAGACGGGCTATGACTCATTTTTCATTCACTACTTCACTACTTCGCCAACATATGTATGTATGTAGGTACGTATTCGTTTTGTGCAAAAAATACACGCATAGCTCCAAATGTTACTGCAGTTTATTTATATTAAGAAAAAAGTCTGACAACATATTTTTTTCTCGTTCGTTGTAAAATAATTGGAACCCCTTTTTTTTAATTAAAATCTGTTTTTGAACGGTTTAACTCGGAACACCAAAGAAGATTGTTGACGATTTCATTAAATGATATTTTGTTTGATATGTAAATACTACAATATCAGACGCATCTATTTTTGTATTTAATTAATTACTCTAAATAGAGATATGAGTACATATATTTGCCAGAACTTTCATTTTATGATTCAATTGTGGAAATAATTGATTTTAAAATGTAATTAGGTACGTAGTGATTTATTTAACTATTCGCGTTAATTAAAAGGAACAAATAGTATAATAAATTTTTCTTAATAATGACTTAATTAAAATTTAATACATAATTTAATGCTAGTTATTGAAGATTTATATGGTGGGTTAATTAGGTTGTTTGCGTAGGGTGGGTAACTGTAAGAAATACAAAAAAATAAATAGCACATTCTCGATCTCGAATTTACTTACTGGTAGTTTTAAAAAATTGTTTTCGTCTTTCGATTTCGAGTTGTAAACAAAAGCTGAAATTTTCAAGTTTTAGAAACGTGATTATTTTTTATAACTTAGTTAGAAAAAACAACTTTCACTTTCTTCAGACACTTGTTTTACATAAAATACAGTGGCGTCGAAAAACAAAAATGATGCACTTTTGAGTTTCAGCATCAAGTTATATTTTTTTAAATACAAATTAGCTACCTTTGTGGGCTCGCTTTTATGATTTAAGCATTTATTAACAAAAATAATCTTTTTGGAGCTTTTTTTGTTTTTATATTTTTTGAGCGATTTTTATTTTGCTTCTTTATAATAAAAAACCCTTTTAATATTTCAAAAAATTATTGAAAACTGCGTCGTAATAGATAAATAATCAAACTTATTTTCAAATCTGATGCTGTCCATGTCAAACACCTTACTGCCTGTCTCAAGGGTTATTTACTTTTAAACTAATTTTTTTTTTTCAAAATGTAACCTTCCTCATTCGGTCGAACTTAATTTTGTAACATTAGAATCGTTCCAAATTTACTGCTTTAAATATTTATTGTTAATTTTATGAACTTATAAAGTAGTAGACTAGGTAGGTACCTACCAAGAATTTATAAAATTAACAATCATTTCTAGTGAAATATTCATTTTTGTGCTTTCTAGATAACAGTGATAAATACCTAATATAAAATATTTTTTTAGTAAATCAGATAATACAATTATTTAGTAGAATGGAAAATATAAAAATAAAGCTAACTTGAATTATCAGTAATTGTAATCGGTTATGTTATGTAGTAAGCAGGTTTTCTATTTTAATTTCACAGATTATACTTCAGTCGGTTGTACAGATATTATGCGCACCTCCGCAACTTAAAAAAAAAAATATTTCGTAATTTTTCCTTCGTGTTGTTTTGTTATAAACTGCTTAACAGTTTTAACTTGACGGTGAAAGTAAATTTGAAGGTAGGGCAACTTTGAAGTATAGATATGCATAAATTATATTTCAAATTTTAAAAGCAATTTTAGTTTATTGTATGAAAAGGTATATGTGCAAGACAAGTCGTAAATTACTTTTATGAGTAGATAAAGACATATCCAAGCAGTAAAACGATCTTAATTGATTCTGATTATTGTATTCAATTAGAATAATACAACACTGATAGATATGCATATATAATATGTTTACATACAGAGGTTCTGTGGGAAAAGAAATTAATAAATAATAGGCTGTAATTGTAATAGTGGTGTTTTTGTGCTGCTATCACTCATATTATTTACTGTACGTTCCTACCTATCCCATTCTCATGCATTCCATGACAGTCAAGGAAGGTGAGATGGGACAGTATCAACCAAAATCATTATTTTTTATGAAGTTGTAAACTCAATCAAAATTAAAATTATTTTCATCGAATTGATTTAGGTAGGTACCTATCTACGATATATTTTAATCATGCCAATTAAATTAAATTTTCATAATTGAAAGTTAAATTTATTAATTAAGGTAGAAAAGATTGATTTTAAAATTTAAGTATACAATAGGTACTTATACAATGACGTACTTATTATTTATTTAATTTGTTAAGATAAAAAATGCCATCTTCATATCACATTGACGTATTTTACCATAAGATTAGATGTTATGTTAATTTAGATTTTTATTTAAATAGGTTTCATTCATCTTTCGAAAAATTTCTACAAGGTCCCTAATTTTCTAATTTTTAGTAATAAACAATGGGCAATCTCTAAATTGGAATTACAGATAGGTACCAAAATATTACGATTAAGCTCAAATTAAGAAGTTTTCGTAGCATAAATGTGAAAATTGGTAGTTTTAGGTTTTTGAAAATTAAAAAATTGGTAAATCAAAACATTTTTTTTTATCTGTCTAGTTATTGTTAATACATATAGAAAGATTACTTTTATTTAGGTCGTCTAACAGTACGAGTTTTTGAATAATTTGCATTTAAAGAGTTCAAGGTAGTTTATATTTAATAATAATTATTTTATTTAATGTTTAACAATAACAATTATTAATAGTAGTAATAATAACAAACTTGAAAATGAAATGTTGGAAATGTCCACCATCTACGTCAAATTTCACATTTATTCTAAGAAAACTTTAATGAAAAATTTTAGAAAACTTTGAACGTCCTATAGGTATAATGCCTCAACCTCCACCTACGTTAACCCTGTCATTAAGAATAGGGTTCAAATTCTTCTTTTTCTGAAATTTTTACTACAATATTATAGTCTAGTTTTGAACCTAACGTTATATTTAAACTAAGCTTCACAATTATACAGGGCGTTCAGAAAAGAAAACAAAATGCCACTTAAAAACCAAGTTATTCGTGTTTGAAATGTTTTTTAAACACCTTGTACAAAAAAAGAAGCTTAATTTTGGCAATACGTTAGCCATAGACTCGACTGTAGCTGGTAAAAATTTCAACACTCATAAGTGAGTTTTTAGTTTCGATTGTGGTAACAATTTTTTTTATTAAAATTAAATTATCTCAGAAGCTTAATTAAAGTTTCATGCTTCATACAAATTCATATGAAATATAATCTAGACACTATAAAAAAAAATTAGCCAGAGTAAAAAATATTTTACAATTAATTAAAAAGATCATCCTTAATATTAATAATCCTCATTGCTAAATATTCAAATATGTAGTAGGTACACGTTCCCTAAAACGTCTAATGTACCATTCCAGTTTGAATAATAATAAAATTAAATAATAAATAGTATTTAATTTAAACTAGCCAATTAAAAGCATTAAAATTTGACATGGATATACTTATTTCATTCGTCTTAACAGAAACTAAACAAACTAATGAGTTTTTACATAGGTAGGCTTGATCCTATTAAAATTTTATAAATAGTTCAGACCTATTTTAAGAAACGTAGTATGTATGTATACATTTTCTTCAACGTGTTACAACACAATGTTGTCTCGAATAGAAAGACGAACATTTTGTTAAGAAATATCGTAATTGTTAAGTTTTTTCTTATCTCAAGACTGCCGTGCCTGTCTGTGATATGTAGGAAATTATTATCAATCAAAATATAAACAGTTACTCTAGATAAAAGAACGACTCATTTTATTTATATAAAAACATACGCTTAATCAGAACGTATTATTTTTGTTACACAAAAAAATGAGACCAAAATCCGAAATATTGTTTTTTTGTACTTGGGTCTTTTATTGCTATTAAACTTTTAACGACAATTTGTATCTTTTAATTTGTTACTAAGTACACTCATACAGTCTTTGTTTGTGTCTTTCCAAAAGTAATTGATAAGCAACAATTGTAAAATAAATTAATCTGAATGTGTATTGTCACTTCAAATTAGAAGACGTTAACTTTACCGATTAATTTTCGATAAATAAGATTACAAAATTACGCGTAAAATTAAAAGTAGTAACCTTGATTTTTAATTTTGAATGTATTTCTTTCTTTAACAAAAATGAAATTTAGTCAAATTATGTATGTATATTGTATTTCTCTAGGAATGAACACTTTAGAGCGAGTTTCCTATGAAAACAGTTTTTAAATTATTACAGACGGCGATAGCAAATAAAAAAATTAATAAATGTTTTATGGTGTTATATTGTATTTTGTTAATTGATTTTGCATTAACGAATTATCAAAAATATTATAATAAGCTGTATTTGTATATTTTTCCAACAAACCTTGAACTTTATTCGTTGTTTTTTTTTTTTATTAACTGTTAAATCTGCGAAATTACTCAGTAAATTGAAAAATTCTTGTATGTTGATACGCTGCCCCTTTTAAAGAATATCGATTTGTACAGATATATGTGGTTTGGCACATTCCAAGTTAAGAAAACAATAGTGTGAGTAACAGGAAAAAATCGTTGCACTTTACCGTGATTTTGAATTTCCCAATATGTATTTTCGTAATTCATAATTGATTTGAAAAAAAATCGATAAACTCTAATATAGTGTAACCTTGTTCTATATTCGCATGTTTTTATAAAAATAACAAATTTGTTTGTTTTTTTTACAGTCACATAACTCGCACAACAACTTGGGAGGATCCTAGAAAATCATTAGCAGCTCAGGTGGCATCTCAACAACACCAAAGTGCGGAACAACTACTTACATCTCATCAAGTTTCATCTACACAATCACAAAGTATGCTCTTTAAGAGTTAATTAATAAACGTAAAATTATAAAATAATTCACAATAATCAAATTTCCGAATTTGCATTTTATTTTGTCTTTTCTAGTTGTAATAACAATTTGAATTTATTTATAGCAAAAACAAGTACAGAAGTTGATTTGGGGCCTTTGCCTGAAGGATGGGAGCAAGCTCAAACTCCGGAGGGAGAAATTTATTTTATTAATCACCAAACCAGGACTACATCGTGGTTTGATCCTAGAATACGTAAGTTGTACTTATTGTTTGATATAAACAAATAGTAATTTTATCTTTAAAAATTAAAATATTTGTGATAATTCGTTAATTTTTTGGACTTGTGCAAATTAATAAGTAACAAAAAAATGATCGTATGTTATTAAATTTAGCTCAACATCTACAAAGAACTCCTGGTATCGTTCAACCGCAATGGCACGCAACTAACTCGTTGTCCCCTCAATCGTCACCAGCTAAGCAACAGCAATTGCGTTTACAATTATTACAACTAGAACGGGAACGTCTTAAGCAACGGCAGCAAGAGATCAGACGACAACAAGAACTAATGTTACGGGGTAGCAATACAGAGTTACCTATGGATCCCTTTTTATCTAGCTTGACTGATCATTCTCGTCAAGAATCCGCCGATAGTGGTCTAGGTAATCTTTAAACATATATAATTTAACTCATATTGCCCTGCTTTGCAAATTTTTATGTCCCATTACAACAGGATGGTATGAAAAATAATTTGTGCTGCATAATTTTGTGATAATCTGTTTCTATTGGAATGTTTTTTATAACATTTATTTTATAGTTGTTTTTTGTGATTCTAATTTAATTTACTAATTATAAACATACGCATATTAGGTGTAACGTAACAGTCACCCTGTATATTCTTAGGTAATTCGTTTATAAAGTTATATTAAATATTATGGTATAGTATTCTTAAAAATATTGTCTTTGTGCACAGTATTTCGGGTATGGAGATTTCTAATTTGATATTATTTCTAAAGAATCGCGTAGTAATTTGGACAAGTTGAATGAAGGAATGATATAAGGAGGCTGAAGGATGATATTTGTTTGTTTGTTCAGGTATGGGAACATCATATTCAATGCCACATACACCGGAAGATTTTTTAGCTAATATGGATGATAACATGGAAGTCGGAAGTGATACACATAATTTAGATACTCCAGATATTTCTTCGTTAAGTGATAACATAGATTCGACAGATTTAGTGCCTTCTCTACAACTGGGCGAAGAATTCCCTAGCGTTATTTTGGACGATGTACAGAGTCTAATAAATCCGGCGACAACAAGGTCGGACAACGGTCTAATTTGGTTGTAATGCCAGTCATTGTGTGTCTGGTTGTTCTTTTCGAATCCATCAAATTTATCAGAGTACAGTTTACAGTATTTCGGTTCTGAATTTTAATCGAAAATATTGTTCTTGGATGTTAATTTTGTCTTTTACGTAATTGTTTTAAACCAGTGTTAGAACTCTCCACATCAGCTGAAGTACTGTTTTCTGTGAACTGTTTTTCGTAATTGGTTTTTTTGCAATAAATCGTTTTATATACGCTTTTGAACAGCAATAATAATTAGTATCTGTGTACAATTAAGAATTTACGATACTGTTAAATTTGGTTATAACAGTCTTTATTTGACATATATAAAATTGTTATTTTACTGTTTGGTAGATTTACAAACGTTTACATATTTTATACATTATGTAGTTTTTCATTATACAATTTTAAGCTTGTGGTGAACGCGTAAGGCCTAAAGAAAAGAAAATTTATCAATCCAATCAACCAACCGCCTTATGATATACATATGAAAGTAAAACAAAGTCAACTTTTTATAAATACTCGCAAATCAAATTTAAGTCTGAATGAAACGTATAGAGGACCCTTAGGCAAAATAGCAGCTGTTTAAAAAAAATATACACGTACACAATATATCGTTATTATATATATATAGTTAAATATAAAAATTACTTGTCACAATCTGTTTTAATCCGATGTCAAGTACATACAACACCCTGTAATCAAGGGACATATTATACATATTATCTTTATAATTACATGTTAAGAGTATTACGTTTAAATTGATAGGTAGGTATGTATTATTGGCATACTTTGACCAACAATTGTGTTTTCTATTTGTTATAATCACCCTTCCCGTTTATTGCGGAAGGGATGAGTTGTAACTTTTAAGACTTAGTTATTGATAATTCTTGTTAACATCAGTTGTTAACAGTTTTGTATCAATTGTCGATGTGCTCATATGCTAAACAAATCCATCCATTTGGTGCCTTTAATGACTTATAATAATAATACTATTTGTAAATACTGATAATGATTATCTGCAATCTTAGATATAACAATTCTTATTATACACTCATTTATACTAACATAGCAGTGCCTTTCACTTAAATTTATATTTGAGATAAAGTAACGTTTGCCTTTCCAAGTCTTTGGTATAACACTCAAGTCAGGTTGATGAGTTTTATACGTATAAAGAAATTTATTACCTATTTTTCGTCACAATTTTGTACAAACCATGTGATGATATTTTAAAAACAAATGGTGTTGGTACGTTATTCATTTTATATTTTTACATATCAGTTTGTATTAATGTTTTAATTTTTATGTTCATGTATGTAGTTATTATATTAAGATTTTTAAAAGATCATACTAGTACGAAAACGATGATGTTTAAACGAACCGTTTTTATTTGTACGACACGCTGGTATGTATTTGTCTATTTCGTCAGTTTTTTTTTATTCTATTGAATAGTAGGTAATTACTGCAATAATTTTCTTGTTAAATAGGTAAACCCACATATAAATATTTTATGTAATTTTAATCATTGTGCAGTATGTAGATTATAAAAATTAGCCAACAGAATTGTTTTCTCTACTATTAGCATTTTCTGTAAATAAAATAATTTTTCTGCATTCTTTTTACTTTTTAAAGGCGTTTCTTGTTGAAATTTCATTACAAAAAATCCATAAAACACAGTAAAAGTTTTAAAAAACGTGCAAATTAGTTATTTGCTGCAGTTGTTTCGTTAAAAGTTGATTTCTTCAGGTGGAGATGAATATATGTAATAAAAATTGCTTAAATACTACAGGAGGAAGTAATAAAGTGCGGAAAACAAATAAGGCGAGGTGCAAGATACATTAAATTTTTGAGAACTATTTATATATCAATTTTATAAAATAAATCAAAACATTTTTTCTTTTAATTAAATGCCGCATATAAATTTTGATAAAAAAAAGTATCAAAATCTGAAATCTATTTGCTAGAATTTTACGTAGGACAAACTGGCCAACCTTTAAATCAAAGGAGCTTGAACACAAAAGGACTATTAATTAAAAGGTTAATTTTACGTACTATACGAAGAAGGTTTCTTAAAAGTAAAATACTCTTAACGATAAAAAAAAAATTTAAAATCCTTACGTTAATAAGTTCAGCGAAATAACTATTTTACTCAGTAAATCGTTCTCAAAATCTGTCACAACAATTTATTTTTTTCTGTAATAATTTTAATCAAATGCATCTTCAGATGTTTTGAAACATTCGCCATGATTTATGTATGTATTTATTATTGGCTTTACTTTTTCATTTTTTTTTAAAAATAAGATGCTCTTATAAACTAATACAAATTAAATGTTCGGAGTTTAAAAACGCAAACTAACTACTATTATTTACAACTATTCTTGTCTTGGGATTATGAAAAAATCACTGTTTGCGCTCAAAACAAAGAAGTGTGGGAAATGACAGTTTTTTGGTAAACTTTCAAAAATGTATTGCATCGTTACGCCACCATTTGTTTTTATGAAGAATTAAAATATTGCTTTACTTTTCTCTCTGATTTAAATTTGGAAACCATAGATAATTTATTTGTTGTTCATAAATTTGTGGTTAAAGGTTAAACTAAACCTTGGTTTAACTTCTGATGAATTATTAGTGCTCTTTTTTTTAAATTTATTATTCGTCAAATTTAATTTCTTTAAAATTTAAAGCTATTTTCGTCTATAATTTTTTGAAGTTTGATAAAAATAATCGGAGAAAAGAACTATTTAAGGTATTTCTTTCAGTTGTCAAACTTCAGATGAGACAACTGATTTGTACCTGCTATTACTATTATTTGCACGATTAAATTTTGCTAAAAGTGGTGATGAAAATTAAGAGTTAATCTCTTAAAATAAAGCAATAATAATTAAGTTAAAAGATGAGTGTAGTCCTATTTTCATCAAGCAATTAATGACTATTATTCCAAAGACATGTCTTCCAAAAGGTAAGTCTTTATTTTATTTCACGTTTTCTTGAAATTTTCGTTACTGTTATAACTAAAATTAATATAAACAAATAGGATAGTTTTTTAATTACTCAGTTTTCATTAAAGATATTAAAATCAGGTATGGGCTAATAACTTCCATTAGACAGTACCAGCCAAATTTGTTATCAATTACTCACTTAAGATGAATTCTAGTGAACTTAAGAAGTTATCAGAAGAAAGTTTAACAAGGCAACCTGAAGAAGTGTTCGATATAATTTGTAAATTAGGAGAGGGTTCATATGGAAGTGTTTATAAAGCGCTTCACAAAGAATCTGGCCAAGTATTGGCCATTAAGCAAGTACCTGTTGACACAGATCTTCAAGAAATAATAAAAGAAATCTCAATTATGCAGCAATGCGACAGTCCGTACGTTGTTAAATATTATGGAAGTTATTTTAAAAATACAGATCTATGGATTGTTATGGAATACTGTGGTGCAGGCTCTGTTTCTGATATTATGCGCTTAAGAAAAAAGACATTGACTGAAGACGAAATAGCTACTATTTTGTCTGATACATTGAAAGGTTTAGAATACTTACATCTGAGGAGAAAGATTCACAGAGATATCAAAGCTGGAAATATATTATTAAACTCCGAAGGACATGCCAAGTTAGCTGATTTTGGTGTGGCAGGACAGTTAACTGATACGATGGCAAAAAGGAATACAGTGATAGGTATTTCTTAAAAACAATCTAAAGATTCATTAGTTATTTGATGGGTAAATCTTTTAAGGAACCCCATTTTGGATGGCCCCAGAAGTTATTCAAGAGATAGGCTATGATTGTGTGGCTGATATATGGAGTCTGGGTATAACTGCTTTAGAAATGGCAGAGGGTAAACCACCATACGGAGATATTCATCCTATGAGAGCCATTTTTATGATTCCTACAAAACCACCTCCTTCCTTTAGAGAACCTGACCAATGGAGTTCAGAATTTATAGACTTTGTTAGTGTATGCCTTGTAAAGAACCCTGAAGAACGTGCCACAGCATCTGATTTACTTCAGCATGTATTTATAGGTATGATTACTAATCAAGAAAAAAAATTAATCTGGTTATTGCACACTTTTTTCTTGAATACTTTGGTTTAACTGTGTTTTTGAAAGCAAATAATTAGAATAGAATTTTTTCGATTCTATTAGTAGAAAATTATGTATAAAAAACCAATATTTCATTTAAACGTGAGAATCAAAACAAAAATGTTTTTCAATGTCTTTTACTCTCAAGTATTTAAAGGAAAGCCCTACAATTGTTAATTTTTACTTTTACTACTGAAAAACAATTAGCCAAACAAGTAGTTTATTAATTATAAAGAATTAAGGTCCGAAATTGGGTTAATTATTTTTATTTGATGTAAAAATTATCATCAAAGTGTATACAAAACAACCAGGGACAGATACAACATGATTTACTTATCCTCCGTTTGTAAAACATTATAGGAAATGCCAAGCCATCAAGTATCCTTCAACAAATGATAGCAGAAGCACATGATATTAGAGAAAATCAAAGTTATAGAAATGTAGTGCACACAAATTGTGCTGGTGCCAATAAGAATGTTCAAGAAGAGTCTGTAAGAATATTGCTACTTAATTATAAAATGTTACTGTATAAATAAACTGGACATTTGTAGGATGATGATGTAGCAGTAAATAACCAGACAATGGTGCAATGTGAAGATGAAGGTACCTTAGTTCCAGGTAGGGGAGGCACTTTAGCTCCCATGTCTCAAAGTGGAACATTAGTAGAACTACAATCAGAATTAGGAACAATGGTAATCAATAGTGATGTAGATGAACAAACGATGAAGAGTAAGTTTTAATAGTAGCCTTTAGACAAAAAAATAAATGGTTATTTACTTCCAACAGGACATGACACAGGATCCACGGAAGGTGGGAAAAAGTACAGACCTCTGTTTTTAGACCATTTTGATAAAAAGGAAGCAGAAATTAAAGTAAGTACACATAAAAACTAAACCTATAATTTTTTTAAATAAAAAAATTAGCAGGGAAACGGACTGGCAACTCCAACTACACTTGATGGACCAGATATCCATCCTGAAGAACAGCATCGTTTTCAGAGTCATTTTCATTTACAAATGAATCCAATACAGGCACCCCCTATTGAGCAACCTGACGTCAAACCTAATATTCAAAGGCCTTTTCCTGATGGAGATTTCGAATTTGTATGTGTAAAAAGGAACATAAAAATAACATATTTAGTCATGTCATCTTTTTAGCTAAAGTTCTTAAGCTATGAAGAATTACAACAAAGAATGGCAACGTTAGATGCCGAAATGGAGAGAGAAATAGACGAACTGAGGAGAAGATATCAAACAAAAAGACAACCAATCTTAGATGCCATGGATACAAAACGTAAACGACAACAGAATTTTTAAAAAATTTATATTGTCATGACAAGAAGTTTTAACAGTTATATGGTGCTCAAAAAAAATTTTCTATTGTTTTTAATTTACTATCCTTGCCATTTTTTATTTTGTTCTCGCTTCGTTTATTATACGTAAACAGTATTTAGATTTAAGAATCTATATCATTTAAAAAAATGGAACATCAAATTAGGATCTGATAGGAAATATAGACAGTTTAAGTAAAAATCGTATCTGACAATTTTAAATTGCAAAAAAGTCCGTTTGGTTTTGGCCAGTCAGAGGAGTGACATGTGTTCCTATTTGTACTTAAAAAAGTCGTTACAGTTTAGTTACAATGTTTGAAAGGTCAATGCATATTTTACTGAAAACTACTTCATATGCAATAACGTTTTAATGTATTTATATTTATATAACATGATGGATTTTTTCAAGTCATTATTCTTTTAAACATATTTTAATTACTTCTCAAAATATATTTATTTAGTGTTTTGTTATTAATTGTATAAAAGTAATAATTTAATCGATTAACAATTGTTTTTAGATGTACCAAAAATTATTTACAGCTTAATAATAATACTAGTAAGATCTGTATAAGTTAGTGATTCAAAAATTTCCCAAAAGTTGTTTTGGAAAACCAGGGTTTCTGTAACTTTCTGTAAAGGTATTTTATTAGTCAGCAGATTGTAGTTCTGTATTTCTTCTAAATTATCTAACGTGTAATTATGTATAGCCCCTTTCGAAAAACATTAATTAAGAACTGTAATCAGTACTGTGAAGTACACTTGCTGTGCCTTTTGTAATATAGGAAGTAGGTTAATTAGTAGTGTACTCGATATTTTTTGAAAATCCAAATAAAAATAATAAAATAGTGTTTCTTGTATTCCTGATACGAGTTTTCCATTAAAATAAAATAATCAATTAAAAATATGATTTCTAAATTTGTCCGTTTTCATTAATATCCAAAAAAATAAATAAAACAAAAGTAATTTTTTAACCGTTTTTGAAAACATGTAGTCGTCAAATTTACACAGAAACTATGTTTAATGCCGCTTGTTTTTTAGTTTCTTCGATTTGATAGAATATTGTAAAAAAAAATTAAATACTAATCTTTTGCACTTTTTCGTATTTATTATAAAATTTTATTAGTAGAAAATTAACAATTAATTAACAATAAATATTTTTTAAAAGAAAATGAATACTATATAGCGAAAGTAACGGACGACTGTAAATATTTTAATTAGATAGAGCATCAGCTATTAGATTATTTGCCACATTTTTAAAACTCTACAAGTGTATTTATTATAAATTTAAAAAAATTTAACGAACGGGTTACGTGAAAAAAACACTGTATACAGAGATACTAATAATAGAGGAATAATGTATAATCAATCTTCGCCACAATCCTCATTAATTACGACTTAAAATTTCTGCTAGTTCTATAATTAATTTTCTACTAAAAAAATTTCCGAAGATTGAAGCAGTATGAAAGACATTTTCTATGAAAATTATTTATTTTGTTGAGACTTGGTTTTAAATGTGTGACTCAATAAAAATATGTTTTTACGTTTTTTTCAATTACTCGACAACTGTTCAAGATTAGGAGCTGAAATTTGGTATGATTTATTTTTACTTTATTTAAAAATGACCCCCGAAATGACGATTGAAAATGCTATAGGGGGTAGTTACCGTTAATTAAAAATTGCCTACCAATTTTAGTTATGCAATACAGCACACACATTAGTAAAAGGAATTGCCAACCTTCACTTCTATATACATATTTAAAAGATTTGTAGGGGGAAGGGAGAATTAATTATCCCTTCAGCTCAGTAATTCCAAAAATTTTCTGCAATTACTCTTATCGACAAAATACTGTTTTTAAACAAAAAATACATAGCCGCCTCGTAAATAAATTGAAAATAAACTTGCTTTTGTTTTTCGAAAAACAATTAATTAAGCTAAACAGCCAGCCGTTCCTGTATAAAAGTAACTTATTTTTTAAAACCTAAAATTACCGAAAAATATTTTACCTCAAAGTGGAGCATAATATACAGAGTGTATCTGAATTAGGTAAATAAATTTTCATCAGCAAAACAGAAATATAAGTAAAGGTGGGTAGGAATATTGAGACATTTAGCGTCTTATTAAAAACTCAAATTAATAAGAAACTAAAGTATTAGCCGTATCGTTTGGTGAAACATTATAACAAATAAAAAAAAAAAACAAAAGGTTGAAGTGTTCACTTGTTCACTAAATATAAGAAATATACATATTATATAATAAATTTAACCTAACCTAACCTTTTGTTTTTCTTTCATTCAAATTAATAATATGATTTGGTTATATATGAGACATAATTAACGATCAAATAAATTGCAAAAGTGTAGAATTTTTTTCCCGCCATATCAATCGACCTTTTACATAAGATGACGCCATTTTGCAAGTGTTTAAAATAATTGTAAATCATAAAATGATAAGTTCACATACATTAAACTTACCATTTCGTGAAGTCGAGATGCATAGGAATCGTTAACAAACTTGTAAATACTTCTATCACATTATGTTAGTCAAAATTTATTTCACAAAAATTCGGCACTTACACTTCGTGTATAACTCGCGACTAAACTGAAGATGCCGGAAATATCAACAGACAACTTCTCGGAAATGACCGCTTATTGGTTGATTTCTTAAAAACTATAGATAAAAATTATGACCTGTAGTGGTGGTGTGATCTGATTATCAGTTGGTCGAATTAATCATAGAATTAGACATTCAGGTTGAGTGAAAATAATAGATATAAATAAAAAATTGATTTGACCAGTTTTTAATGATTAAACACACCATAACTACAAAATAACCTTTTTTATGTACAATTTGTATATAAATCTAAAATCAAATTTGCAAAATTAAACTAGTTTGTCTCTTGTTTTAAGATAATGTAAGTAGGTACCTACTTACAGGTAGGTATCTATGCAAATTACTGTCATTTGTTGGTATATACAGGGTGATCTATCAAATGAAATTTTAAATGTTTATTCGTTTTGGCACCATTTTCTTTTTATTTCATAATTATATAATTGATTACCTTTTATTCACATAGTTGGGGTGAAATGTTAGAAAAAAATTGAGACAAATAATTTAAATTATTTGTAACAAATTTTTAACGGGACAGAATTTTAAAAATAAAATGGTAGTGTTATGTACTATTTTATTAATCAACAAAAAACTGCATAAACTATAAATATCGTTCCTAAAAAATATTATTGCTTTATAAAAGTAAACAGGTAAACACATAAAATTCACGGCAAAAATACACAAGAATCCATACGAAATTTAAATTGTAGACATTCTGTAAATATAGCCGTAATACATAAACTACAGGTGTAGGTGAATGTATACAAGACAGGGCCATGTGGTCTGGTAAACTTAAAATAGATTTAATATATACAATTTGAGGAAATATCTACAAATTAAATGACTTCAAGGGTACACTTCCAGGTTGTAAAGAATATTAACATCCCGTTAAAGAGTTTGTTCTTGTTTCAATTCTAACGCCCACACGTGCTGGGGCCAACCTGTCCTCCCTTTGGCCCTACGGCTACCGCAATCCTCCTGTTTACAAAAATTAACTCTCTTAAACGCTTCCACCAGTCAATATACATACATCTCACAACCAATTAACCCTTAACCTTAACTCTAAACTATTGTTATATCAATCTTAAGAGTCCTGAGCAAAAATATCAATACATCGATAACTATCAATACCTATATCGATGACGATAGAAACTGCTGGTTTACTACCGATATATCAGTAACACACAAATATCTGCTGATATTTTTTTTTTTGGGATCTTCACCTTTTTGTTGTTTCATATATGGGGTAGGTATATTTATGACTGAACTATCTTCGCTGTGAGAAATGGTCGGTAATTTTTTTTTTTCTGCTTAGCCAGGGTTCGAACTCGTGTCCTTTCGGTTGAGAGCCAACACACTTAACCACTGAACCACCGACCACCCCCAGCTGATAATTATCGAAAGTTATCGATGTATTCGATAACCGAAAACTATATCAGTTACCGTCCAAGGCCAACTACTGCTGATTCAAAAAAATGTCAATAAGTACAACGATTATCGATAAAAATAACAGTAACTGTAGTAACTGATATCTATCGATATGTTGACTAAAATAATAGCAAATGATTGCCATCGACATTTGTCGTTATTTTCGATATATCGACAACAATAATAGCAATTGCCTGTGACTAATTAGAGCTTACCTGAAGTTGGAACTGGAACTAGTCTAATCGATTGCAATAACAGCGGCTAATAACTATTGATAGGTACATTGATATATCGACGAAAATAATAACAATTGCTAACAATCGATATATTGATAATTATCTATTGATATATCGATAACAAAAATATCAGCTGATAAATATCGACCCCTTATTTTTTACTATTGCAATTTCAAATTTTCTATTAAAAGTTCTCAAGTAATTATCAAAAAATCATTGCGATCCTATATCTCGGAGCAATTCAATTTAATATCAATTTATGAAGGGTGAACGAAGGGGTGGTAATTACATTATTCGGCTCGATTATGGTACATTAGGGGCGCAGACCTTTGTGATAACTGTCACGTGGAAATAATTGAGAAGAAATAGTCTCCACGCCTAATCAAATTATTTGGATAATGGTACAATTGACTTTTATAAACCTCCGACCGAAATTTTTGTCACTTATACAAAGAGGGTGGAAAAAATACAGTAGGTAATGTTTACATACTACATACTAGATACCGGATATTGTGTATATATACGGAAGCCCTTTTGGCAGTGCTTATGAAATTAAACAGATTCTGCTTTTGAAAGATGCGATAAGAATTTCAAACAAGTACTTAGAAAATTGACTTACTGGTATATGGCTGCTTTCTGGTGAAGGTTGGCCATTAGAGCAGTCTTTTATCGATGTAGATCCCGAGGATCTTCTCCCGGAATTCCCCAGTTCAGCTTTGAATCCTCCAGCAGGATCGTCCGTCTCCAGAACGCCAGTTAAATAAGAAATATACGAAGTGGCCAGCCTTAAAGTCTTGATCTAATATAGAACCATTAATTTTTACAAAAAAAAAATTAATGACTAATAAATAATAATTAAACCATAAAAAAGAGCTTACTTTTGACAGTTTTGTGTCTGCTGGTACATTGGGGATGCAATCGCGAAGGGCAGCATAAGAATTGTTAATAGATTGTGTTCTACGACGTTCTTTTTTATTAGCAGTACTTCGTCTTTTTACAACCCTAACAAACGGGGGTGCCAAATGCACTCCCGAATCTGCTTCAGAATGAATTGGTCCTAAACTGTACCCTGTAATTAATAACACAGTTTTATCTATTTCCTTATAAAAATTTAAAGAATTATATGGGCGGTATCTGACATTGGTATCAATTTACTTTTGAGTTAATATTTTTTTGAGATAAGTGAAAAATGATACTTTAATTAATTGTGTGTGTGTGTTATTATTTACAACATATGTATTTATGTTAAAAAAAATAATGGATAGATATACATACCTGATCGATATTGGGAATGTTTTCCTTGATCAGGGGAGAATGATAAAGTTGCGTACATTTGATAAGGGCTCCCGCCAGAAGCTTGGCTTTTTATTCCTGAAGAGGGAGAATCAGATCTTGGACTTGAAGACCAAAAATTTGATTCTTCACTGTGGCATAATGCACTGGTTTCTGAAAGAAAACACTGAACCTGTCAATTTTGGTCATCATCAGGCTATCAACCAATAATTAACAGTAGAGATGTTGCAAAATTGAAGGATTTTCATTAATTATTATTGCTGGTTATTAGCAATATTTGCTAAATTTTAGATTAAAAATGTGTGTACCTAATTAAAAAATTGGTAATTAATTTAAAAAAAAATGATTTATAAATTGTTTTCACATCGTGAAACGTATTTCCTTTATTTTTCGTAATCTACACCAATTAAATAACAATTTCAAAAATAAATGTACGTATCTACTAATTGTGATTCTAACCTAACCCTACCTAACCTACCCTAACCTTATCTTACCCTCTGCCTAAATTGTTTTACGTTAAGGACCATTAAATTTACAAAGTAATTTAACGTCTAAAAAATTATTATCTAATTTTTAAATTCTAAATTTGTGAATGAGGATATATGTAAGGTCATACTTATAGGTACTTATAAAAATTTTAGAAGACTATTTTTTATTCCTCTGTAAGACAAATAGGTATATATTATTATTTATAGTTTATTAGCTTAAAAAATAGTTTAATTGTTAATTCGAGGTTTAGTTAGGTTAGGTTACGGTGGATTAGGTTGCGTTTAATTTTTTTTTTTTTAATTTCGTACGTTAGTATAGGTATTAGGATTTTTATTTTCGCTTTTGCATAATCTACGAAATAATTTTGTTTTATTTTTATTTATTTTTAACCCAATAAGTAAATAGGAAAATATTTTCTTAGATATAAGGAAAAATAGTTTCTTATTCTTGAAAATACTCTAAGTAATTATTAGGTATCTGCAGATTTATGTTATTTTTTAATTTTTGTTGATATACAGGGTGTTATTTAATGATATGCTGTAATTCCAGAGGCACATTCCTGAAGCCAATTCAAGTAGAAGTGTTCTAAATAGTCTAGTTTTTAAGATACATGGTGTTAAAGTTTTTTGAAAAATTGGTTTTTTATTAATAGCTCAAAGATCTTTGTGCCGATTTTGTTGAAAATTGGCAGCATTGTTCTTTTTAATAAAACACTAAATTAGCACTAACATTATGCATTCCAATTAACTCGATTTTGTTTTAACAATTTGTACCTACCTAATGAAATGGTTTTTATTTTTTTCTCTCGAAAACGAAGTAAGATATAAAGAGATATCAAGAGACAAAAAAGTTGTATTTTTAGCTGATTAATCCGAAAAAGATATATAATTTTTGAAAAAAGCAGTGGCGTACATATTTTTCTCAATATTATTCCTCCTTAGACGCCACTGGAACTCATAATTATCTAATGTACAGTAAATAAGTGCTAACTTAGAAAATTTCAATAAAACTATAACACACAAAGATCTTTGAACAACTAATTAAAAAAAAAATGTAATTATGCACAAAAAGTATGTTGTAGAGTTCGTCATGATCAAGAATACACATACACCTATATGTTGAGCGCGGAAATAATCCTTTCATGGTGTTTTTGAACTTCTAAATTTTTAAAAATGTCTTGTATTTTTCTTTAATGCGCATGTGTACCAACGCGATAATGACATCATTAGTACTCGTATTGTTGTATTTAATTAATCTTGCGATCATGTATTGTCTATGTTAAGATATATTTATACCAGCGTACTACGTAGGTTATATTGTGAAGGCGTTAGACGTGTGCATTTACACGAACCCACACCTACTGCCGCATAACCTATGGTTCGTTATCTAATCTAAAAATAACAAATAAGTACAACATGCATCCAGTATTAAAATAAATCAACAACAGAACTACTAATGATGTCGTTATCGCGTTTTACTCATACACATTGAAGACAAATACAAAAAACACATTTTTTTTTAAAAAAAAAAACGAAAAGGGGTAAAAACGTTAAAAACAGACTTTTCGGGGCAAATGCAGGAATGCCTATCATTATTAAACAATTCGATCGTGGATTATGTGAGTTTATGGTGTTTATAAAATTAATCGAGTTCATACGTTAGTCCATTGTGAGGTTCATTACACATTTTCAGTTTATTTTAAAAGGCTCTGTTTATTTATCTTGTGCACTGATGAAAAGTTCATTCTTCCTCAAATAAGTAGGTTTCAAAAACCTGCAACATGCTTTTATTTGACGACTTCTTTTGTACTGCAGGCCAGCCCAGAAAACACTCATTGTGTTTTAAGGAAACATTTGTTAAACAAATGTATCTACAAATAAGTACACGTTGCATCATGCACCCACTTTTTATAAAATCGTTAAAAAAAAAGTTAAAATAATAAATTTAAAAGAAAGCCAACATGTGCTTATTTAAATTTTTAAATACTTATTAGAGAAGTCACTAAACAAATTAAATAATTAATTAAAGGAATTCGTTTATTAAAAAACACCTTTTTTTAGTCTTGGGAAATAAAAATAAATTAATTATTTTTTTATTTTGGAGAAATGCTTAATGTACCTACCTAAATTATAATGAAGCCAAAATATGTACCTACAAAATACAAAATGTAAAAAACAATTTCTACCTGTTATATAAGGATTTCCATAAACATTTTGTGAATTTCCGTAAGAATACTGATAAACGTCCTGAACATTGTTGGGAGATCCTGCAAACGCCATATTCGATAAGTAAGTGGTCGCAAAACACACTGAAAAACGTTCAATTTCTCTCGACACAAATTCGTGAAAATCGTTTTCGGAAAATTATTTTGCACTATAAACTCTTGGATCGTTTCGGTGTTTAAAGTCTACTGATTGTGGATTTTTGTGAATTTGTTGTTTTGGTGAAACGGATGCGTGGGTGGAGCTTCGGATTAAGCTCTTTAAAGCTATTGCTTCGAAAACGCATTGAGGTGGACCTTATTTTAGTCCACCCCCACGTAATGAAAATCAATTGTGTCTGATACGACGATATTTTAGAGTCAGAGACTAATTACTAATGAGATCAGTCATTTCCACTAAATACTGAGTCACTATTAAGTATACCTACCTACCGTTGTAACAACTCAGCAACTATTATTTTACGCTCTTTGTATTCTCATTTAAAAAGTACCTACCTACTAAAAACAATTAAATTAAAGCTAAAATTTTTATCTACAATATTCAAAATTTATTTTTTTTTATTAACTTAATTTATTACCTAGTTGTTGTCTTCCACAAACTTTGCAAAAATGCATCCTCTAGAAAAGATTTTTCGAGAATGATCGGAAATGTTCCAGAATGTTTAAGAACAATTTCGAATGTTAGAAAAATAATTTAGAATGCTTCGAGGATGATTTAGCTTGTTCTAGGATTCCCCAGGCTTTTCGAGAATGATTTAGGATGTTCTAGAACGGTTTAAAGTGTTCCAGAATGTTCTAGTTTTTTTAAAGGATCGTTTGGAATGTTTTAGAGTGTTCTAGATTTTTTGAGAATGGATTTCGAATATATATAAATGTTTGAGAATGATTTAGAATGTTTCCAATTTTTCCAACATAGTTGTAAATTGTTCCAGAATCTTTCAGATCTTTAGAGTGGTCTGGAATGTTCGAGAATAATCTAGAATATTCCAAAATGTTCCAGTTTTTTTCAGAAACTTCTACAATGATTTGGAGATTTTTTTGAAAATAATTTAAGATGTTCAAGTAGTTCTGGAGTAGTAGTTCCAGAAGCTTTAGATGATTTAAAATGTTCTAGAATCATTTAGAATGTTACTGATTTTTCGAGGATGTTCTGGAGTTTTCTAGGGGTTTTCGAGAATAATATAGAATATTCGAGTGTGATCTGAAACGTTCCAAAATTTTCCTAAAATGATTTAGAATATTCCATAACGCCCCATATTTTTCGAGAATGATCTGGAATGTTTCAGACTATTTGAAAATGATTTGGGGTGTTCGAGGATGTTCCAGAGTTTTCGAGAATAATTTGGAATGTTTGAGTAAGATGTAAAACGTTCCAGATTTTTCTAAAATTAATTGGAGAATTCCAGAATGCTCCAGATTTGAATGGGACTGTTCTAAATTTTTCTAAAATAATTTGGGAAAGGTTAGAGAATTCCAGGATGATCTCTAATATTCAAAAATGATTCTTACAAAAGTCTTATGTAGAAATGATTTTGACTGCAGTTACTTCTACTTGCAGAAAAGATCAATTAGATATTAAGAATAAAAATGTGTGATTCAATAATTTTTTGTAAACATTTTCGAAAGGGTAGGTACGTACCTGAGTGCATATGTAATCATTTAAAGAAAAAGGTAAGTGCCTAATAATTACCCATGTTATTGACAAAAGACGATAATATAAAGAGGCACATCTGATAAACATTCTGGAGCAGATTTACTGTTTCTTTTTGCATCAGTTGAATAGAATTTGGACAGACCATCCTGACTGGCGATGGCGCCAGTAACACACATGGCTTAAGGTTCTCACAAGGCAATCGAAAGAGCTTAGATAAGAAGTCATTTCGGTTAAACACCATTGCTTTTACTAAATCTTATCGTATTAATTTAGTACAAGCTACTTATTACCAGTCTTTCTAATGGATTACTTTTATAACAAGTGCATATCCCACAACACTCTCCCACATTTATCAAATGCGTTTTAATATTGTTTAAGTACCAACAAAAAAATTAAACTATCATTTACAACTTTCTTGCAACATTCTATTTATTCTAATTGAACGTTTCAATTACAGCAATTAATTTAGCTATCAATAAATCACGTCATATTATACACTTTTCGGTTTAATATCTAATAAGGGTTCCATAGGTAGGTACCTTAAGAACCCAAAAGGTGAGACTGAATATCATCGAGAAAATGTTGTCAAAGAAAAATAAAATTAATTAATCGTTAATCGTATCTATTTGCACATTATCTCTTCAATTTGAACATTTAACTTAGGTTAGGTTAGGTTATATATTAAATTGAGAGTTTTAAGCAGAAGAAAAAATTAGTAACAGTATAGGTTATGTTGTATAACCTAACCCAGCCTCATTACTCAAAAAATTCTCACTCTACAGTTACCTAACCTAACATAACCTAATCCCCATCAATTCGGTTAGTCAAAGCTCTCAATTTTGGAACTCACATAACTTTACATAACCTAAGATAAATTTTAAATTTACAAAAATTTAAACTTAAACTAAATTAAGTAACTTACTCCACCCTAACCTAACACTCCATCATTTTTTCTGTTCAATTTTCAAATGAAACTAACCTAACCTAACCTAACCTAACCTAACCTAACCTAACTACCAAACTGTAAACTCTTTATTATGATCATTAAAAAGTTACATACATAACCTAACACAACCTAAGTTAAATTTTCAAAAATTTACATTTACTTAAATGCGTAAAGTGTAAAAAAAATTAAATTGTCATCAGTTTGTAAAAAGATTCATGATGGTCGTCTTCTGGACGAGGGTTAAACTGACAATTGACCAGTTTTATGTTCTATAACTCATCTTTCGTTAGTCGCCCTTAGAGGCAGATAAAAGGTGGTCCGAATTTCGTTTTTGAAACGAGACAACACGTGGAAGCAATATTTTAACAAATTTGAAATTAAACGGTACTTCTTAAAAATAAGCAACATATCAATCAACTTTTGAACGTATGGTGTTGTAAGTTGTCACTTTAAATAACGCCACTTTGTCTTTTACAAAAGTTTGGCGCCTCCATCTAACATCTGAAGTCCACCTTAGACAATGACCTCTTGTCTACCACTTGTAATATGAAGAAACATTATTGAAATTGATACCACCAACTTTTAACGTACACAAAAAAATACCGATGGTTAACTCCCAACTGTCACAATTTTGATGAGTGTAATTTGATAAAATTCTACTTTCGCTTTTTTTTTTTTCAAACTTTGACTTATTCTATTCTACACGTGTGAATTTTTATTTTTCTCTTACAATTAGACCCCTTCTTGAAATAAATATTAAAAAACCATTAATTTATTTTAGCAAAAAATTTTACAATTATTTATCCTAAGAAAATATACAGGGTGGCCCAACGTCAGCTTCCTATTTATTTTATGAGACGTTTATGGAAAATTAACTGTAGGACAATTTTGAAAAAAAAAACTGTAGTACATAGTTACGACACTTAAAATATACTCAAAATATTTTCAATATTGTGGTACCTATAACCGGAAGTCGACACCAACTTTGTTATTTTAAATGCAATGGAATATTTTTTACGACGAATTCGAATAAAAAAATAAATTTTAAGGTAAGTCTGGTAACCAACTTGCACGTCTAGGATGAACAGTTTTTGAGATAATTTAATCTATATAGAAAAAAAATCACTAATACCAAAACCCAAACAATAAAAAATCATAACTTTCGCAAAAAATTAGTTATAGTAGATACTAAAACTTTTACTGGCTGTAGTAGAGATTTAAGGCTAACGCTCTGCCAAAACTAGGTTTCATAATTTATACAGGGCGTTCATAAAAAAAGTTTAAAAATTTCACACACAAATAACTCCATCCTTTTAAATGTCACCTATTAGGTATATTTTATTTTTTCATTCTTTCCTTCTTTTTCTCTTCTTTCGATCTTTGGAATTTTTTCTATCGTTTTATTAAAAAAATTTTTTGAGCAACTTCGAATTTTTTATGAACGCTCTGTACAAATTATGAATCTTAGTTTTGGCAGGAAATTAAACTTAACGATTCGACTATAACTGGTAAAAATTTCAGTAGGTACTAAGTATAAGTAACTGTTTGGGAAAGTTATGATTTTTCTATTGTTTGGGTTTTGGTATTAGTGATTTTTTTCTATAAATTAAATTATCTCAAAAACTGTTCATCCTAGACGTGCAAGTATAACCGGAAGTGCTACAAAATTGAAAATATTTTAATTAGATAGACCATGTGTCGTAAGCGCTACACGATTTTTTTCAATATTTTCCTACCATTAGTTTTCCATGAATAGGCCACTAACTTTGGTCCACCCTGTATATTTTACGACGTATTTAAGGGTGAAATTTTAATGACTAATTTTATTGTGAGATAATATATGTAATTTATAGAAAAAAATCCCTACAATGATAACGTCCTGCCAAAATTAAGTTGCATATTTTGTACTGGGCGTTCAGAAAAAAAAAATCGAAAGTATATAAAGCCTAAAATATTTTAAAAATACAGACTTCTAAAACTTTTTTTTTTAATTTTCTTTCCATTAATGTCTAATATGCCGCTGACTTGGGCCACCCTAATACTATATTCTCATTGTAAATAAATTACCTATAAAAAATTTGCAAACATAAACTTTTTAGATGTCTGACTTTTTTAATAAACTGTAGGTACCTACATAATGTTTTTTTAATGGGTGTTTGTCGGAAATATTAAAAAGAATTAAATTCCGATTTAGGTTAAAAATAACAAACAGATGTTGTGTTACAAAAGTAGCTTCCAGAAGACATAATCATCTAAATTAAATTATATCTAGATAAAGTGCGAACAAAATGATGAAAATGCTGTAGATCCATATATTGCGGAGGTACTTCTGAAGATTATTCAGTAAATTGCAGACATCTGGTTTTCGTCTTTGTATTGAACATGACGGGCTTGGATGAAGTTGCCTTGGAGAAAATGCTTTTCCATTTACTAAACACTAAAGATAATTTTCTTTAAGTTACACTCACAATCTGACAATTTCCCTTATACCTACATAAGTATAACAACGATAAACTTTTTACTTACTCGATTTTAATAACTATTAATTACTTTATAGGTACTATTATCATTAAATTAACTTATACATATTAAATAAACAATTATGTGCAAAAGACATTACTTTAAATTTTATAGAATATAAATATCATCTGCCTTTATAGGTCAACAAAAAGAAATGTAACGTTTATGATTATAAAAAAAAGTTCATCATAAGTTTTTTGCTTGATTACGAATAAATTCCAACAGCAACGTTAAGAACGTTTGAAAGTCATTGGAATTATTTAATTCCAGGTCCAGTCTTTCTTATCATTAAGCAAAAAATTTCAGAAAGAAAAAAAAGTATGAGAAACCAAGCTTATTAATTTAATCGTTTTGAACATTCAGTCAGTCAATTCTAATGTGAAAGATGTGCCGATTTTTCGATTTAGTTTATTGTGTGGAGTGAGTGGTCTTTAATTTCCTTACACCCTAAATACATTTCTTGTGCAGAGTTTTGTTAGTGCTTAGTGGTGTGCACATTTTGGTAAATGAAGAATAAATAAAATAAGATAAAGGTAGGTAATAAAATAAAAAATAATAACTTACATTACTTAAAGGTTTAATAATTTTTTATTTTTATTTTTTTAGATGGATTAAATCCTCGAAGTTTCGGTAAGTCATTCTAATATTTTAATTAGACCAAAACACACTACCGGTATTATAAATGACAAAATCGAATTGAAAACTTCATATTTCGCAGTGAAAAAATTGCAGTGTTTCAGTGTATAATGGAAAATCACTAAAAAAAAGGTTGTTTTTGAAGTTCAGTACCATAATTGTTTTTATATACAATTATATTAACTACCATTAACATAAATATTAATTTTTTAAGTCCCCACAAACAAGAATTGTTGACTTTTAAATAAAATCCCCGCTTTTACTTAAAACGATTTAATAATAATTTTAAGCAATCGCGGCATTGTATTTTAAATTTAAACTTAGCGCCAATAGCCAAAAATTATTTTTTGTTTATCGAATTTCTTATATGTGGCATACAGTAATCACTGTATTTAAAGTTGCCTACCCTAGTTTAGGCGGTAAATAAAAATTTGTAATTCGAAACCCTATAAACACAACAAAAAGAGTAATTAAACAAATATTTCTGCTCATTTGTCTATTTTTGAATTAATTTCGTTATCCAAAAACTACTATCTATCAACAATAAATGTTTGTTGATATACATATGTAACATAAGACCTAATTAATTACTCATCCACACTAATTTTGTATGCGTATTTTCCTTTGTAATATCCTATTAGCTATTGTTGATTATTATTACAAATGGACGTTTATTTTATAGTGTATAGTGAAAAAGAAAATGCTTTCAAATTATCATAAATATTAATTTATGCAGAAATATACATTATCTACCATTGACCATTCATTTTAGTTTTTCTAGATAAATCTGAACAAAAATTGCTGATTTTTGTGTAAAATCTCTCCTTTACATTAAAAGATTAACGGTTGGAAAGATCGCGCAGTAATATTTCAAATTTAAACCTGGCGCCATTAGACTGAATATTTTTTTTAGTAAGATTTCTTATATGTTACTCATAACAATACTGCATTCGAGGTTGCCTACCTGATCGTTATATTTTAGGCGGTAAATTAAAATTTGTAATTCACCATGCTGTAAAACCAGCAATTAAACAAAAATTACCGCACACACCCTGTATTTAGGCAACAAAAATTGTTTGTTAAATTATTATTACACCTCTCCATTACGGTGCTTTAATATTTTAATATATTTTCTTTATAATCAGGTTTTAGCAATTTTTATTTCACAGGAAAATATCTTTTTGTAATGTAATCTTATATTACACTTCTATTTCTTTTTTTTTTTAATTCGTTGGATTACAATATGTTTTTGAAGACAAAAAACGCTATTATTTATTAAGTACTTCCTTTATTTGCAGTTTTCATCTGTTAATTTTGTACCATATTACTTAAGTATTCATGCAAAGCCACATAGAATAAATAACTTACATTATATAAAAATTAATACGATTTAGTTAATAATTTACAATTACAATACTTTCTGAATTAAAATAGCACAATATACACAATATATTTCGATCTTAAAGTTACTTAATCTGGTTTGCCGTTTATGAAAGTACTTCTTATATTTTCTAGTTTCCTTGGAAAAGGGAATGTGTCTCAGAAAAGTCTCTTTTCGTACGAAAAAAGACCATGAACATTACCTTCAACCTGTGCAGATTGTGATCTTCTTTCAAATCTCAGTTCACCACTGTACATCATATTTCTGCAACACAAAGAGAATTAATATTTAAAAATAAAAAAAAAGAAAAAACGAAATACTTCAGTTCGGCCACAGACTTTGCTCCAATATCTTGACACCCATGTTTCAATCCACACTGAAGATAAGGTACAAATCTTAAAACTGAACCTTTGTCAACTATTGATCCACTGACTCCTTGGGCTACTTTCATTTTATCCATTTCGCTAGAAATTAAAAAAAAAACATTAAAACAATTAGTTAATTATTTTATACACTAATTATACTTATGAAAATATCTGTCCATTGCAGAGCCTTTGGCATCTTCTCTATTCATAGCTTCCAAACTTCCCATTCCTCTATATTTTTTCAGTCTGACACCGTCAGCGAAAAAATATTCACCAGGTGCTTCAGAAGTACCAGCCAGTAAGGACCCCATCATAACTACAATTATTTGATGTTTTATTTCGCGATTTCTTAATAGAAAGAAGTAATTTACCAGATGATGCCCCAAGTGAAAGAGCTTTAACGACGTGGCCTATGGATTGTATTCCACCATCTGCAATTACTGGAATATGGAATTTCCTTGCATAGTTTGCCACTTTGTAAACAGCAGTAGCTTGTGGTCTTCCAACAGCCATTACTTCTTGTGTTATACAAATGCTACCGCTCCCCATACCAACCCTAAGGGCGTCTACACCTGCTTGTATTAAATTCTTAGCTTGTTTCACGGTGACAACTAAAATTGAAAAATTAAAATAATACAGACACATTAGATTTAATTGAATACCATTTCCGCCAATTACTTGCAAATTCGGATATGTTTCTTTGATATATTTTATCATTTCAATCTGGAATACCGAATTTCCTTGTGAAGAATCCTGCATAAAAAAAAGTAAATATAGCCAGTGTATAATCAACCTAAAATGTGCGTACAATCACGATGACGTCCACGCCAGCTTGAGCTAATAATGCCAATCTTTGTTTATCATCCTCACGAGTACCTATTGCTGCGCCCACGAGTAGCTGTTTATTTTCGTCTTTAGATGCGATCGGGTAACTGCGGGATTTCTTTAAATCTGTTCTTGCTATAAGAGCTATCAGGTTTCCCTGCGCATTTACAATAGGCAACTTGCCCTTTTTACTCTTTTCCAAAATTGCATTAGCTTCTGAAAGAGTAACACCAGCCTGGGCTGTTACCAAATCTTCTAATTTTGTCATAATCTAAATAACACCAACCTTTAATGCCTGTCCATTATTTTTAATAATAATAGGTTTGTTCCAAGCGAACTTTTGCGGATCGTAACGAAACGGTCCCAAAACTGCTATGTATTAAATTGTGCGCAAGTCATCAGTCTGTACTGTTTGAATACTGCGCAAATCAGTCCAAAACTTGAACCACCTATAGACAATGTACTGAAATGATCGTCACGAAACTATCCCATGTATGGTCGCAGTTTGCTTGGAACGAAAGTAAAACCGTACAATGAACGATCCTACTCATGCTTGGAACGTTTATTTTGTTTTGCGCAGGTTTATGGCAATACAATGTACGGTCATTTCGTTGCTTGGAACAAACCTAATATTTAATGATTGGTATGGCAAATTAAAGATTACCTTCCCAGCAAATAACCATAAATTAACAAAATTGTTAATGAAAACCAAAGGAAATCTGTTTAACTAATATGCATGATTGGTTGATGGTTAATTATCAATTAATTATTCTTTTATTTTAATGAAGTTTCTTACACTTTCCAATTTTACATCGTGATTATTTTTTTGTTCCAAAAAATCAATATCTCGAGATGTAACAATTCCTATCAATCTTCCACCGAGCTTCCCATTTTCAGTAATCGGGATTCCGCAAAAGCCACGTTCTCTTTTAACATCAAAGACGTTTGCAACCTATTAAATACAAATACTTTTTGTAACATTAATAAAAGTTAATAATCGCCAACAAACAACTTAATTAAATAAATACGTTTTTAACCAATTTTTGAAGACAAACCAAGTTACTTACTGTATTATGTGGTGCTAACACTACAGGATCATGAATGAACCCATGTTTGTAACGTTTAACTTTAAGAACTTCATTCGCTTGATATTCAGGTGAACAGTTATGGTGTATAATGCCTATTCCACCACATAACTAAAATTACACAATTGTTTACGATAGCATACAGATAAATTAATTAACTTACAGCCATTGCAATTGCCATTTCTGCCTCTGTAACGGTATCCATAGGAGACGAAACAAAAGGAGCTTTTATGACAATTCTTTTTGTCAAGTATGAGGATAAATCCTTTAAAATACATAACATTTCATATTTAATGCTAAAAACTATCACAGTTCTAATGAACTTACCACTTCCTCTGCAGAAAAGTAAATGTAGCCTGGTAATAGAATAAAGTCACTGTACACAAAAAAGAAATATTTTTAAATATTATTTAAATATAATGTGCTTGAAAAAAGCAAACGTACTTGTAAGTTAAACCATTAGCTGAAGAAATTAAATCATCAGCAGTCAAGCCATCATCATCACTGCATATATCGTTAAAAGAATTACCATTCTTTTTGATTATGCAGTTAGAAGCCATTGGAATCGAATGTTCTAAAGTTCAGATGTTTAAAATTACGTTGTATTAAAACAATTCTTGCGGTTTCTTATGATTGGATTTGGAAACACGTGTAGCACTGCGTGGAGGTTACCTACGTTTTAACTAATCAATATTTGTACGTTTATTGTCATTCAAAACAACACTTATTATGGGGTAAAATGCAAAAGCAATAACATAATATTAAAACACCGACAACTTTATGGCACTGAATATCGAAACTCAAACAAATGAAAGTTTAACACGTGCGTTCTTACTTTATAAACAACAAAAAACTTTTAAAATTCTCGTCACTTAACCTAAAAAACATTTTTTTTAAGGGATTATAGAATCATAGATTACCAAAAGGACAATAAATAATAAGATAATAGATAAGTAGATATATGGTGATGTACATTTAAATCTTACCGCGAAAATCGAATTCTTTTTGTACAGTATAGTAGCAGCAACTCAAAACCAACTTCTTTGTTAAAAAAAATTAATTATTCCTATACAATTTTAATTATCCTTTTTTATTACGTCGGTTTTAATTTAAATTTGAGAAATTGAAACTACTCCACCAATTACGCATGGTCGCAATACATATTGCCTGCCTTTGGCGTTTTTAAATTTACAACAATTTTTCAATCAAATTGTTAATTTTAAACTTTTTAATTTAGCATTAATAATTTTCTTTAGTGAATAATCGATGCATTCTTAGTTTATCGCCTTTCCGCTTTAATATCATCTAAATATTATTCTGCAGCAGTTCCAAGTTCATTCAGTGCTGGAAAATATCAATGCCACATGTGTCGTGCAATACCGAAGAGCGAACGAGAATTATTATTGCTTTCCCCTCCAAAACAAAGAACGGTAGTGGGCAAATCGAATACATATGATGTGCGCATATTAAGATCGCACGAAATTATGGAAGACATTCAACGATCAACGAATTTATGGAAAGGCTGTCGGTTTTGGCTTTAGTCTTCATTGAAGAATATTACAAATATTGAAAATTTTAACAACGTAAGCGAAAAATTTCCATACATTTAAAACAAAAAATGCTTCTTCGAAGTGATGTGCAGGGATAATAAACGAATTAAATTATTAAAACCAGGAATGTATTAAAAAAAATCTCGTAAAAAAACAGAAACTGATATATATATTTCAGTCATTTTTATCATATATATATACTTGCAAGGATTCAACAGCTGTTTGAATTGTAAAAAGAAACCAAACAGCAACTAAATATACATAAAATGTTATAATATAATCTAATAATATTATTTGTTTGCAATCAGGTAAAATGAATCAGGTCCTAAACTGGTTACAAAAACTTGTCAGAATAAGAGAGCAAGATCCGACTTTTAAATAGAGTGCATGTTAATATTTTTCTTAGAAATTCATATAAAACTAAAAGGGGTCAAATCATATCGCGAACACAATCAGTATCTAATTCTTGAATAAGACAACGCATGAAAGTCATTTCTTTTCGAGCGTTATCAAAAATAGTGTGAGGATCGCTAGCCGTACATCTAAGACAATTCGGCGCAAAGACCATCGCCAAATTCGACGCATCCATTTTGGTATGTTGAACCACATCTGGTTTATTAAACATTTGTAAAAAACGAATGAGGTAGCAGAGGACGAGCCGATGTAACGTTGGTAAACGTAGAACTAAGTCGCACGCTCTTCTGCCAGTCATTGGCTCAGCAACACACTCTGGATAAAGAGTATCCGGTATAAGAGGCTCGTACAATTCTCTTAGCCATAATTTCAATAAATTAGCCGGTACATGAGCATCACTCGGTTCACTTAAATTCCATTTATCCATTTGAGCTTTTAATCTCGAGACTTCGTCAACGTCGGCGGATACTCTGAATATTCCTTCGGTGTTTAATCCATGAAGACGCAAAACTTGTTGCGAAAGTTCCACTTGCGGCCATGGCAAACGCCTATTTGGCCAACGACTCGCCTGTAACTGCATGACCTCCCTTAAAGTGTTACCAAAAAGACTAGCTTGAAATATTTGACTCCTTGCAGACTCTATGTCATCCATTTGGGGACGACGAGCTGATCTTTTGCCACCCACTCCTATTCGCTCCAACCTTTGACATGCCACAGTTGCATAATGGCTGACCTATTAAACATAAACGGGTTTTACATTTAATGAATGTGATATGCATTTATTTTACCGACCTGCACGTGAATGGGCCAACGAGAGACGTCGGGAAAACATCGGGCAAACGTAGGATCTCTATGTCTATTAAGGTAACCAAGTAATGCAGGCTGAAAAGTGGAACTTGGAGGTATAAAGGCCAAAGTAATAGTTAACAATTCCCATCCTCTCACTAACGATTCTCTTCGAGGATTTTCAGTTGTTTGTTTACACAATTGCACAAATAGTTCGTCTCTTAAAACAGGTTGTGCATGAGCCAGATTGATAATTTCCACTAACAAAGAATTGAGAGAAGTTCCTGGTCTCGCTTTACGATCTCCCATGTACATTTGGACTTGCCTAAACATATCCAAAGCTTGTTTAGTTAATGGTTTGCTAGATGCTAGAAGTGGACGTGTTAAACTCCGAGAGGTCCAACTTAGAAGTTCCCTTACACTTGTTTTTCTTCTAAACAAACCTCTACCACCTAAATTTAAGTTATCAGCTGCAAACTTTTCCATGTCAGCTTCTCTTTCTGGCTGTAAGGGAGGTTCTGGAGCTGGTTTTAAAGGAGGCACAGTAGTTTGTTGGCGAGGAGGCTCAGTAGCAGCAGTAGGTAAGTTTAGGTATTCTACTGGTACAGGACGTAAACGGTGTGGTAAATAATTCCCTTCTGATTGATCTGAGTCTTCATTATCTGGTTCATGGCCGGTGAGTGACTCACTTCCACTGTCTGACCTGTCACTTTCAGAATCTCTACTGTTATTTAGTAAAAAGTGCTCCAAAGGTAACAGGTGGGAATCGTGCCAGTTTGAATATAAAGGAGCATCTCCACCACGCTGACTGAAGCTGCTGCTCCTGCATAAATCACTGGACTTTCTCCTTAGCTGTGGGGTACTTGCTGATAGACTTAGGGATTGATTTCTTCCAGGCTGGTCACATGTTTGGGTTCCTTGATGATTGGTAGCTGTTGTTGTTGTTCTGCAATCTGTGTTGTGCTTCAATAATTGCAACTTAGCTAATGGTATAATATCACAATTAGTTGGTTTGTGCCAAACTGTTCTTTGGGATGTGGCATTGTAGTAATAAAAACGAGCTGTATTTGAATCGAACAGTTCCCACCACTGATTGGAAGTTGTTCTCTTGACTGGAACTCCCTCAGGAGGATCCCAAACACATTCTCCCGTTGTTAGGTTTGCATACATATGTTCTTTTGTTTTTGGTTCTATTATTTCCACCCATTCTACCCTGTAACGACGAAATGGAAGATATATACGTTAATCAGCCTATTTAAAAATGTAAATTTGTAATAGGCAGCTGCCCTGATTGTTACTTTTCGAACACAACCAACACAACCTATAAATAGGCATAAGTCTTCATTCATACTATCACCAATTTTTACAGAAATAGTCTAATAGAAACAGTAGTGAAATTAAAATAGGAATTATCGATTTAGATTATGATTACCTGTAGGTGTTGGATGCCATTTCTTAACATTCTAGTAAGTAGGAGAGCCTACAATGGAGAGCTTTTGAATTGTCACGTTGAAGTTAATGAGTGCAATACCATAATTTTTTTCATAATGGAAGACATTCGAAACAGCATACGAAAATAAACTATATCGTTTTACTAAAACGTAAATTAAAAATATACACCATTAAACCAATCATTTAACACCAACAATACTTTTTAGTGCTATTTAGTTATTTTAGTTTATGTCAAGTTTGTGTTGGAGATACGCGCCATCTATAAACTTTCCAACCTTGTTATAAGCACACATTATTTTCGTAATTAGTCACGAGATGGCACAGCATGAATCCTAATTACAAATATTATTTGGCGCGTAATCCATAATTTAAACTTTTAATGGATGTTACATTTAGAAAATAACCTAAATAACAGCTTTTTATACAAATAACAGGTAATTTATTATTAAAAGTTGAAAAACTAAAAAAATTCTTTTAGATATTTTTCTTAAATTTTAACGTTTCATTTTATTTTTACATGAATCGTCTACAATAAAGAAATAAAAATACGTACACTTAATAAGTAAGTCAATTTTTATTATCTACAAAAATTGTCAGTACACAATTTTCACAAATATGAGAAAAGAAAAAAATAAATACAATTGATTTTCTAGTTCATAAATAATATTCAGGCAAATGCACACAAAAAACGAATAAATAATTTATAAGTGTAACATTTATTTTTTAACTGGACTAAAACCTGTCTAGAAAAATACTTGTAAAGTAAACCTTTGGGTGTTGTTTGTTCTGTAAATTTAAGTGTTAGGAATATCGCACAGCCAGTTTTCGGAGAACACATTTTTTCACGTTCTACCATGCAGATGCTTCTCGCCTGAAAATATCAAGATTCTCGACTTAAAACGTAACGAAATAAAATTGAATAAAAACCAGTAGCAGAAGAATTTTCTTTAAAGTACCCCTTATGAAATCAATCAATTCTAGTTAGTTGGAAATAAGAAATATCCAAGTAGAGTAGATATAGCGTATTAGTGAAGGGTTTGTAATGAAAACATTTAAAAAAATATTTACACAAAATATGAACTATATTCATGTGGCATGACACCTCTCCTAGGATAAAATGTATGATTTACTGAGTAATTGAGTAAATTTGTGATATTTGACGTGTAAATGTCAGCAAATCGAAACAATCTACGTGAGAAATATGTGGGATTGTGATAGGTTCGGAATACGCTGCCAAATTGCTCGTTGAAGACATATTTAATATAATTCCTAAAACAAAAATACATATTAAAATGTAACGTAATATTAGATCACAGAATAGAAACCTTAAAGTGTCTCTTTCAGCCATCCACTTCGCTAAAACTTCTTGTTCTTCTGCACTTTCACAGTCCTGGTGTTCCTCTATCAATGTAGTTAAGACTTGAAGCCAATTCGCATTTTTTTTAAAGTCTGTACGGTTTAGAGTATTTATTTCATGCTAAAATTTGTTAAAGTTGGTTACTATTTGGAATTTCAAGTTCCTTCAGACGATAAACCTACTGATAATTCATTAATGATAGCTCCAGTTCTCCAACCATGTTCTAAAGTAACATCAGCAAGATCACTGTAAGGATGATCCCCAAAGTACAGTACTTGATGTCCAAACCATCCTGTCATGTCCTGTAATTGTTTTACGGTCCCCTAGAATAATTATTAACATAAATAAATAAACAAATGATTTTCCTAAAAGCTTAACTTCATAGTAAATAACACCCTTTTCTAGTTTTGTGACGCGATCCCAACAGTGTGTCCCTGTTTTCTCATCGTATACTCTCATTGGTCTTGATTTGTCAGTAAAAAACTTGGGCTTTCTCGCCTGGACAATAATTATTTCAAAATAATCTCTCCAATCTTCTCCAACTAAAAGGGTCATGCCCTTATCGCTGAAAATATTACTTATTAAAAGTAATAACAGCTGATTTTGATACTCTTACACAAAATTAAAAGGGCTGTTTGTAACTAAAAATAAGTGCTTATTTGCCTTAAGAAGCCTTTTAAAATACAATTTAAGTTCATCATTGTAATTAATATATTCAGAAACATCCTGTTCTACTATTTTGTGCATAATTGGATGAGAATTCTTTACTGAACTCTGCAACAGAAAGTAATAAACATGAAATATTTTTGTTTCTATTGCATTACAAATTTACTTTCACATCACGGAAAAGGATTTCAGGATGGAAGTCGATGTGCTTTTTTTCAAAATAATCCGCTATATTACATAGCAAACACATTTCAGGAACAGAAAATAAGTCAGCCAATTGAACCATTTGTGCTGTAGGCTCCTAAAACATAAATAGATACTTTCTAAATTTTTTTTTTTTTTTTTAAGTATTACATGAGTGTTTCTGATGTTTGCTTCGACATAATCAATTGGTATGATGCGGTTTCTATAAAGTTTTAATACTTCTTCATCAGTGAGTTGTTTTAGTCCCCTGTAGACGGAACCAAATTGAATTTGAAGAAACGAATCAAGTTTGAGCAACACACCCTTCTGGATATCATAATGTAAACCTCTAATGGCAAATCCTGGTTTATATTCCAAATTGGCTATCTCCTTAGGATACTGAAAAAGAGGTTGCAAACGCAAGTTTTTAAATCTTAAGTTTGAGGTTATGTAAAACTACGTTGCTAGGTAATAATAAATTATTTGGGTGTTTAAAAGTTAATAAAATCGGTAAAAACAATTATTGTTACGTAAAATTACCTTATACTGCTCTATTAACGTCTGCCTAGCTAAATTATATAAGAGGTAATCCAAGGAAGGCTTATAACATGCCAAGGTGTAATCATAATCAAATCCGTAAACATTAACTTCTTTCAAATCTAATTCGTTACAGGCAAATACAGCTTTTACATTTACATCTTTCGGCAATTTTTTAGCTAAAATTCAATAAAACTATCAATATAACTAACTAGTAAATAAATTTATTAGAAGCATTGGAAAAAGACGTCGGTATAATAACAATATACTAAGTTACTTACAGTCACATGTTCGTTTTGCTCTTTTGTATGCCTCGTAAAGTTTATTTGCTGAATGAAAACGAGAATATTTTTGAATTTTTAAAAATTTTTCAAACGGATTAACCCATAATAGCAATTTAGACAACGTTCGTTGGCTGAGATGCTTACATGGCAACATAACTGTAGCTTATGTAGAATAGATCTATCCAATTGTTCTCCTTTTCTGATGTCTAATAGGATACAGATGGAGCAAATCATTCATTTTATTAGTTATCGTAATCAAATTTATGATTAAGCAAAATTTTAATACTTTTTTTTAAATTTAATAATGGATGTTTTATAATAGACATGACAGTATTTTTTATAATATCTTTAAGTAAATATTTTGTTTCTTCACAGACATTTGTTGCCTTTTCAACCTATAATTTTTTTTAATACGTCTCTTGGTTACCCCTATTCTATTTTTTTGTGCATTCCTTATCGGTCAATATTTAACCAAAATTAATTATTAAGACATCATTTTGAAAATTAAACTCCCTGCTATAGACAAAAAATAAACAAAAAGTTTAAAATTAACGTTTTGGTTAAAAAATTGTTACTTAAAACATTCTTAACGACAGCTGAATGCTCTTAACATATAAACAACCAGTTTAACTAACATGTGCTGTTGGTTGCATAAGCGCACCAGACGAACTCATATTATTAAATAAAAAGATAAGTAATATAATGATATTTGCTGATGCATTTTATGCCTACAATTCACGCATTTTTTTTTTCTATATTTTGTTTATTATTTACTGTTTTTTATAATTGAATCAGCTTAAATTTTAACAACGCCATTAATCTTGCGCCAATTACTTTCTACCAATCATGTGTGTCTCTGACCTAAAAGAAATGGCACCGTATAATACAATCTTCTCGAAAATTTCTTTTTATTGTCGTTTGTATTCTAGGTATAAGCTTAATTGTGTGGGTTTACTTTGGCTATTGTGTGAAGGCGTCAATTTGGTTAATTTAAACATTGCAATTACAATTACCCACATTAAGGATTTGTATGGGTATTAGAAACTTTTTGAGCTAAATCCTTGTTTTACAATTGTTAAAATTACTTTTTGTGTATGTACATTATTTATTAGTGCAAAAATTAATAAATTTCTCACTTACTCGTTTGGCGCTTTTATTTCTAAAAATAATTTTGTTTACGTAATCTTGGCAAAATCTAAACTGATTACCATGCCAAGAAATTGTTTGCTAATTTATGTACTTGCATAAATCACGTTCGTACACGCATACCGTTCTATTTAATCTCAGGAAATGTCGAGATTTTGGTTCATTTAAATTTATTTAACTTTAAGTGTTTATAGGTACATAATTTTCTGAGTTATAAAACACATAAATGAAAGGCTATAGAGCGATAAGGATTCAGATAATTTCTTATAGCCGCGTAAGTTGTTTTTGAGAAGTAAAAATATTTCTTTTTATTTGAAATTCGAAAGTGATTTAATCTAGGGACCTGTGGGAGTGTTGTTCCTTTAGACTTTCTTCGTTTGCTTAAGTCAAAGTGTAGCATTTTTATATTTGGATTAAATGCCAACGCCCAAAATTATACTAATTTATTTTTATACTATTGGGCATGTGTAGAATGAAATGGGTAAATACTTGTGTCTGGTACCCTAGGTGGTTTCGAAGCACGTTACAATTGGCAGCCGGTGATTGTGATTACTGTGCGCTAGTTGCGTTGCGGCTTTAAGCCACAATCAAGCAGAGAAATTCAGGTCAACAACAGCACCGGATCTCCTGCTTTATGTACCGTCCTTGACATTGTTCATGCATAAAACCTCTTTGGAAACGGACATCGAGTTAAGTGAATTAAATTTCTCTAGCACGACTATAATAACCGCAAAAACGAAAGTGCCAACAGCCCACGCTTCTTATCGGTCAAAATGTAAAGACGAAAGTCCAAAAAAAAAAAAAAAGAAAAATGAGTCTCTTACACCGACATAACACTCAGGTTGAATTTTAACTTGTAATCGAATTAATTTGTTTGGACAAAGATCTTTATGCGAGGAATCATTTCAGTGTACCTACATAGGTATGTACATCAGCTGTTTTCTTTTCCTTTACGTTATACAACACTTTGTGTCATATAAACTTGCAAAAAGAGACCCTATGCAATGCCAAAAAAAAATTGACAGGTGCTAGTTGAACTTGGTGGACAGGGAAGGCACTTTGGCCGTTTTATTTTAATACCTATGTAGACTTCCTTTAGAATTTCTATAAATTTCTGTAATCTATAAATAAAGCACTATTTTCTGTATTTTGTCAAAATTTTAGGTAGTAGTTTCGGAAATAATAGGGGGGAATGATGAAAATTTCTTAAATAATTTTAAAACTGTTTATTGTATAATTTAAAAAAAACGTATCTTTGAGACCCTCACAAGAAGCTATTTCATTTGATATGTCACACGGTATAGTTTTTAAAATATTTTGAAATTTTGTCAATTGCACCCCCCCCTCATATTATAATTAATTTATATACGTTATTTTAAGACCTCTAATATAGTTACGTATATTCTAAAATTAAAGAACAATTTTCTGTATTTTTTCTTCTGAGATAATAGAGGAGAGTAACCAATTTTTCTTAAACAACTTTGAAACCATCTTTTTTAAAATTATTAAAAAATATATATTTGAGACCTCCACAAAAAACCCTTTTATTTGATATGTCACACGGTACACTTTGCAAAACTTTTTTCGTTTTCTAATTTGCCCTTCTCCTCCTCCACATTTAAAATTAATTATTTTTACGTTATTTTAAGACCTTAGACTTCTAAAAAGCTTCGTGTAATTTCTAAATAAAAAACTATTATCAGTATTTTTCTTAAATAACTGTAAAAAACGTTTCTAAAACTGTTAAAGAATTATAATTAAGACCTCGCCAAAAAGCCCTTTTATTTGATATGTCACATTCTATAAGGGTTCCGTTTTTCCGTCCGAATGGAACCCTAAAAATTCGATCCGGAACGTGCCGTTTGCTGTTAACGTGTGAATTATATTTCTTGCTCTAATTAATATAAAGGTTCCAATTAGTGGCATATAGCAAGTAAGTAGTATCGGTGTAGTCAATAAGTTGTTTTGGTTTTTCGCGCTCTGCATGCCATAAATGAACGTACATACATGTGTAAATAAGAACTACTGGTAGAAAGTATCTTTTCTAGTTGGATTAACACTATTTAAAATTAATTGGTCGAAACCTTCCATTAATGAACCAATTACGAATTAAAATAAAAGACATTATCTCAAAAATCATTCCGAAAATGTTATCTACGCACGTTTGTAAACCGCATACAGCTATAAATACATATCTAATGAATGGACCAGTTACTGATCTCATTTCCGAGTTAAAATTCAAATTTCACTTACTCAAATGTTGCATTTCGATAGCCATCTGTTTGAAATAGAAATATGTATAATTAATATTGAATTGGGTTATATGTTTAAAGCATTGTTAGCTGCTAAAAATTGGTTACATTAATCACATTTGCAATATGGGAATTATCGTATATATACATACATAAATAACATTATCACGAACAAAAGAGCCAGTTTGTTCGGCAGATGGTTAGTTAGTCAAAAAGAATTACTTACATGGCTAAAATATCATATGGCTTAATTAATATTTAACATGAAATAATTATTTTATACCAACTTAACGAACCTAACTTGTTTCGGGAACCTTTTGGAAATGGAAATACATAATTAAATGCGTACGACTTAATAAGAAACAGATAAGCAAACGAATGGTGTGGATGAAATGTAAATTGGCTAACGTAGAATTTTAGACAAAGAAGACATTTGTTCAATTTGTTAACGGAATTGTTGTTGGCACGAAACGTAGCTTTCGTAGCGGTAGAGCAAGTTATAATTGGGTCATGCTCTGAAAGACATGTTACACCCATTCACTTTCATTCACTAAAACCTGCAGATTAACATCTTCAACTAGAGGAACGATAAGCTATTTTCTTTTCCGTTCTTTTATCATGAGAATTCCACAAGGGTGAAAGTTTTTTGTGTCGTTCTGGTACTGACCCAATTTGATTTGTGCGGAACACGAAAGAAGCGCACGTTAATTTTAAAACTCAAAACAAATTATTTCTAGGGATATTTTTAGGTAAATCTACTCAAACAATCCTAAAGAATTTCGCTGTAACAGCCGATTTATCATTGGTATTAAAATAATAAAGTTAAACACTCTTTAGAAAATTCTTTTTTATGTACCTACAAAATGGAAAAAAGCGCTCGTAAATTTTCAAACTCAAAACGAATTATTTCTGAAGATAATGTGGAGAAGATCTACTTAGAAAATCCTTAAGAATTTCGCAATGAAATCCGATTTTCCATTGGTATTGAAATAAAGAAGTTACATTGTCTTTTACGATAAGTAAAAAATTCTTCAATTATGTACAAAACGGAAAAAAGTGCTCATAAATTTTAAAACTAAAAGCAAATTATTTCCTGGTGAATTTTTGGTGTTAATCTGCTCAAAAAATCCTCAAGAACTTTTCAGTAAAAGCCGATGTTTCAATAATATTAAAATAAAAAGGTCGCATTTTGCAACAATAACTGGAGACAACAAATAGATCTCGTAATTATTTGAAATCAAAATGAGTTATTTAAAGGAATAAACTATTTAGAAAATCTGGAACAATTTTATATTGTAAACGGATTTTCCAATGCCATTAAAATAAAAAAATTGAAATGTATTGTATTATTTTTTGTATAGAACAGAAAAAAAGCGCTAGTAGGTAAAGATTAAAAACCAAAATACGATAATTAGGCGATAACTACTGTTTAATCATATTTATATTAATTCCAATTTACCTAAAATTTGATGAGAAAAAATCTATATGGAAAACCGTATGTTGAATATCAGCATATTCGGAAAATGAGTATATCTAATTTAATTTTTAACATTCCATATATCGATCTCATCATACGAAAGAGAAAACGATTGCTTGTAGGGGTTTCCAAGATTATGCACTTTAGATCCGTGTACAGTAAGTAACACGGCAAAAGCGGTGCGAGGGAAGGAGGAAATATTACACCAAACTGTGTAATCATTACGGACCTTTATAATAAGAATGTTTGTTTTTGTCAACGGCAACTCGAGTCCATTAAAAAAATTGGTCTAGTGACGCAAACTGCTTTCACCTGGTGAACCCGGATGTGTGAAAGTGGTTACCAATTTCGTGAGGGTCTTAACACAAAGGCTCGTATGTCCTAACGAATCCTTTTAACGCAACCATAGTTGTGCTTCGATGATGAGTCACACACCCGACTACGTGATATAATAACTTGAAAATGAGTTGCCGATTATTTATGTAAAAGAATTAGGACATCACAAATATTATGTAAATATAAATATATTTAATAAGAATAATAATTAATATGCACAAAAGTTAGGAAAACTTCATGGTTAACGCTAGATTTTCATCAACGTTAAAATTAAAATTTGCTTAATGTATTCCATGTGCATATTATATGCAGAAGGCTATGTTATTAATAAAAACAATCGCAAATTTTTTATAAACAAACGAATTATTTCTGAAGGTACTGACAAAAAAATATGAAGAATCTTTTACTCTAGATGGATTTGTCGTTTGGGTTGAAATAAAAATAAAATAAAAAAAGCGCTCGTAAATTTTCGAAATCAAAACGAATTATTTCTAGAGGTATTTTATATCAAAATTACTCAAAAAAGTATGTAGAATCTTGTATTTAAAACAGATTTTTGATTGGTTTTAAAATAAAAAAGTTACAATGCATTTTATTATCAATAGAATATTTCGTATTTCTATGTATCACAGAAAAAAGCGCTCGTAAATTTTCGAAATCAAAACGAATTATTTCAAGAGGTATTTTATATCAAAATTACTCAAAAAAGTATAAAGAATCTTGTATTGAAAACAGATTTTTGATTGGTTTTAAAATAAAAAAGTTACAATGCATTTTATTATCAATAGAATATTTAAAAAAGCGCTCGTAAATTTTCGAAATCAAAACGAACTATTTCTAGAAGTATTTTATATCAAAATTACTCAAAAAAGTATGAAGAATCTTGTATTGAAAACAGATTTTTGATTGGTTTTAACATAAAAAAGTTACAATGCATTTTATTATCAATAGAATATTTCGTATTTCTATGTATCACAGAAAAAAGCGCTCGTAAATTTTCGAAATCAAAACGAATTATTTCAAGAGGTATTTTATATCAAAATTACTCAAAAAAGTATAAAGAATCTTGTATTTAAAACAGATTTTCGATTGGTTTTAAAATAAAAAAGTTACAATGCATTTTATTATCAATAGAATATTTCGTATTTCTATGTATCACAGAAAAAAGCGCTCGTAAATTTTCGAAATCAAAACGAATTATTTCAAGAGGTATTTTATATCAAAATTACTCAAAAAAGTATAAAGAATCTTGTATTGAAAACAGATTTTTGATTGGTTTTAAAATAAAAAAGTTACAATGCATTTTATTATCAATAGAATATTTAAAAAAGCGCTCGTAAATTTTCGAAATCAAAACGAACTATTTCTAGAAGTATTTTATATCAAAATTACTCAAAAAAGTATGAAGAATCTTGTATTGAAAACAGATTTTTGATTGGTTTTAACATAAAAAAGTTACAATGCATTTTATTATCAATAGAATATTTCGTATTTCTATGTATCACAGAAAAAAGCGCTCGTAAATTTTCGAAATCAAAACGAATTATTTCAAGAGGTATTTTATATCAAAATTACTCAAAAAAGTATAAAGAATCTTGTATTGAAAACAGATTTTTGATTGGTTTTAAAATAAAAAAGTTACAATGCATTTTATTATCAATAGAATATTTAAAAAAGCGCTCGTAAATTTTCGAAATCAAAACGAACTATTTCTAGAAGTATTTTATATCAAAATTACTCAAAAAAGTATGAAGAATCTTGTATTGAAAACAGATTTTTGATTGGTTTTAACATAAAAAAGTTACAATGCATTTTATTATCAATAGAATATTTCGTATTTCTATGTATCACAGAAAAAAGCGCTCGTAAATTTTCGAAATCAAAACGAATTATTTCAAGAGGTATTTTATATCAAAATTACTCAAAAAAGTATAAAGAATCTTGTATTTTAAACAGATTTTCGATTGGTTTTAAAATAAAAAAGTTACAATGCATTTTATTATCAATAGAATATTTCGTATTTCTATGTATCACAGAAAAAAGCGCTCGTAAATTTTCGAAATCAAAACGAATTATTTCAAGAGGTATTTTATATCAAAATTACTCAAAAAAGTATAAAGAATCTTGTATTTAAAACAGATTTTTGATTGGTTTTAAAATAAAAAAGTTACAATGCATTTTATTATCAATGGAATATTTCGTATTTCTATGTATCACAGAAAAAAGCGCTCGTAAATTTTCGAAATCAAAACGAATTATTTCAAGAGGTATTTTATATCAAAATTACTCAAAAAAGAATGTAGAATCTTGTATTTAAAACAGATTTTTGATTGGTTTTAAAATAAAAAAGTTACAATGCATTTTATTATCAATAGAATATTTCGTATTTCTATGTATCACAGAAAAAAGCGCTCGTAAATTTTCGAAATCAAAACGAATTATTTCAAGAGGTATTTTATATCAAAATTACTCAAAAAAGTATAAAGAATCTTGTATTTAAAACAGATTTTTGATTGGTTTTAAAATAAAAAAGTTACAATGCATTTTATTATCAATGGAATATTTCGTATTTCTATGTATCACAGAAAAAAGCGCTCGTAAATTTTCGAAATCAAAACGAATTATTTCAAGAGGTATTTTATATCAAAATTACTCAAAAAAGAATGTAGAATCTTGTATTTAAAACAGATTTTTGATTGGTTTTAAAATAAAAAAGTTACAATGCATTTTATTATCAATAGAATATTTCGTATTTCTATGTATCACAGAAAAAAGCGCTCGTAAATTTTCGAAATCAAAACGAATTATTTCAAGAGGTATTTTATATCAAAATTACTCAAAAAAGTATAAAGAATCTTGTATTTAAAACAGATTTTTGATTGGTTTTAAAATAAAAAAGTTACAATGCATTTTATTATCAATAGAATATTTCGTATTTCTATGTATCACAGAAAAAAGCGCTCGTAAATTTTCGAAATCAAAACGAATTATTTCAAGAGGTATTTTATATCAAAATTACTCAAAAAAGAATGAAGAATCTCATATTGGAAAATACTTTGGTAGTTCTGTACAGAACTAATTGTAAACGTCTCCCGTCTGGGAGTATTGACTAATGAATTTGTGTGTATAGTCTAATGTAAGAAAATAATTTGTCAAATTAATAGTCATTAATCAGGCAGTTGAAAAATTGCGTTTATTACAAAGAAAGGGAGCGTGACAATAGAATTTGTGAATCATGAGATTACAAGGGGTCAATGCGTTACTTTCTCTGTGACACAATGGCTCTAGTTGAACAATCCAAAATGTCGCGAAACAGCGTCATTTCGGAATTCCGTCAACTCGTTGAGAAAGTGAGTTGTTTATTGGAGAAGTCCGCGGTTAGGATTCCGGATTTGTTTAAAGTGCTTCCGAAAGCTTCGGTTGGAGCTGGTGTTCCACTAGCATGCGTTGCACCGTAGAGGGGGCCCAACTTTCACGCTGATATAAAACCAACCGAACATTTTAAAGTATGTTACTTTTAAAGATATTGACGGCGTTTCGTTTCGGACATCGTAACAGCGTGTCGTGAGGGTTACTTATTTATTCTATGGAATGAAGAGGTGCTGTTATTTATTAGTGCTATTTCTGTGACTGTTACTCTAGTGATAACGCGAGGACTTAAGGATAACTAGTGTTAGTGAATATCTATCAGTAGTAAGTATCAAAGACCGGTACGGTGTCTGCTTGCTAACAGAAATACGCGGAAGTGCAACCCCAATTGTTACATATCCGTACCAACCCCCAAAGTGAAATCATTTATCTAAATGATTAATGAGTATTTGAAGTGGTCATAAAAATACGGTCTAAAATTTTCATGAATTATTATTTATTGGGCCATGAAAATTTTCTAAAATATTTAAGATACATTTAATTAAAATGTCAAAAAGTTTTTCATTGGTTGTATTTTATTTTCACGTTATGTGTAGTAGTGTTAATTTTTTAACAACTTTACCGTTGCTCCACTTTTTAAAAAAGTACTAAATGAACGAACCTTAAAAACAAGCCCCAACGGTTTCCGAATCCGTTAAGTCTTTTTGCCTCGCCAAATTTTTAGTACATACCTAGTTAAGTAACATTTTTTTTAATGTAAGTACATGGCTAAAAAAAAATACAACCACTCACTGCATCCACTTATATGTCGGTCTGTACGTTTATGGAATAAACAAATGGGACTTATTTTAATCATTTTTGGTATCGAAAAAAAAATTAAGTTTTGTTGTTTTGTGGTTCGTAACGCATCGGAAGAACCGAAGACCTTTTACCATGAATAAAAAGTCCGTCAAGAGTCGACTCACATCAATTAATTAAGATAATGGGAATACGTATGCGGAGGTATTTGGCAGACAGTACCTACCATGGTTACCTTATAATCTGTGTGGTGGTACTACATCTTTTGAGCACATCAAAGGAAAGCAAGGCAGTATGTCAACAACCGCTCGGCGCATGCACAACTTTCTCGCGCCCATACATAAGATGACAAGTCAATTAGATAGAAACTGATCTCAATTTTATCTTTGATGTGAATCAATTTTTTGACAAAAAAAAATAATTTCAAGGACACTTTTTAGGCAGGTAATTGTTTTAATTTGGAAATTAGAGGGACGATGACGAAATAAGTAATTTCGTTTAATGTTTTTTTAATTTTATCTTAAAAATAGCGAGCGAGCACATAAATGAAAATGAAAAATTTGAAATATTAACTGGGTAGCTGATTTTTTTATCGGCGAATTTAATATTGGCGTTATCTCTAAAATAATAATAATTTAATTTTTTTAACTCAGAATCTTAAAAATGTTTTCACAAATTATTTTAATTTTCATGGATCTTGGAATAAATCGTCACAACGGAGACTATTCTTTTACTTTTCAAAAATCCGAAAAAATTACAATCACTAGATAATTTTACTCAAATTTTGAGTCATAAAAATGTTAAAACATTTACGTGTAAGTCTGAAAACTACAAGTTGATTTTTGTTTTATTTCATGGAAGATTTCTGTGCATCAAAATCCAAAAAATTATAATCACTCGATAACTTTATAATCACTGGATTATAATTTTACGTAAATTTTGAGACATAAAAAAAATTAAATATTTAATTATAGGAAACTTGAAATTACAAACTTTTCATATTTGCTCTATTTTGTGGAAATTTTCTTTGTAGGAAAATAAAAGAAAAAATACTCAAACTTTGAGATATAAAAAGGTTCAAATAGTTGCGAATAAATTTGTAAAGACAACTAATGTTATTTTAAAGAAAATTTATATGCATAAAAAAAAAATTTTCATCCAAATGTTGGTTAAAGAATTTCTATGCAGAAAAATATATTTTTTTCTCAATTTTGAAACATAAAAAACTACAATCCTTGATATTTGTTTCATTTTATGGAAAATTTCTATACTTAAAAATCAAAAATGAAAAAAAATACACTGAACATTTTTACTCAAATTTTAAGAAAAAAAATATATTTACGTATAAAAAACCCAACCAAAATAAATAGCAATAACTCGCTGATTTTGAAACATAAAAAAGTTTTATAAGTTAAAAACTAAAACTCTTGCTAAGTATTTGTTTTATTTTATCGGAAATTTCCATGCATACAATCCGTTCAGCTTTCTACTGAAACACAATAGTGGCAAGAGTGGCAGTTTGAAACCGACGATGAGAACAAAAGAACAATTACTTGGTTTCGTTTTCTTTTCTTTTTTCTTCGGATTGATGATTTCGAATGAAGACATGATAAACCGAAGGGTTGTTCGCTATCAAGCAAAGCACTCAAACGAAAGTGGTCATACGATAAACATCTCTAGGTATCTATATCATGTTAAAAAGAGAAAGGTTCAAAAGGAATTCAATTATAGACCAAGTACATCCGGATGGCAGTTGGACCGGAAACTGATTCGTTTTAGAGCGTTTAAAAAACTCATGCAAGACAAGAATCGATCCTAATACACTCTACGTAGGTACATATACACATACCTACACGCTTATTTATTTAACCTCTTTGTTCTGCACGCGTAACCAATTGTGTCTACTTTTTATTAAAAAAAATATATTTAGTTTACTTTGCTCAACATCAATTGAAATAAAGAAAAACAATTTTTTTTTTTGTAACTTCCGGTTATAACCAATATATGTATTTGTGTGTGTGTGTGTGTGTCGCGTCTGCCAATTGCACAAACACAGGACTAATAAGTTGTAGAAGTCGTGCCACTTTCGAATGAAATGTCGTACAAGAAACATACGTCGTCTACCCTGAAGCATCTGCTGCATTTCACCTTTCCATCAGATAGAAATTCACGAGGATACAGAGACCATTCAAATACCAGATTACGCGCCTGGCGCACTATTGAAGTCTTCAACGCTCGATGAACTTTTCGGTTATTTTAGGGACAAAAAGTGTCTACACTAAAAAATCAAAAACGAAGAAGGTCTTTTCTTTGTTATGACCAACTATCTAACGTTTCGTCTTTAGGCCACCAAATTGTTAGGTATTAGAGATTAAAAACTATATTTTTTTTATCATAGTAGGATATTTTACGTTGTAAAGTAGAGTTAAAAAATCGAAATAAAATGTAAATAATGTACCCAGTGTTAGACTTCCGTATGCGATTATCTAATGAGGTCAGTTTAAAACAACAAACTAGTAGACAATGTTGACGACTACTGAACCGTGTCCGACATACACCTTTGGAAAATTATTAAGGCAGTAAACAAGTGGCTAAATTGCCCCCAAGATAAAAGCATAACGATGGATGGTCAAGACTCAAGAGAAAGTTAAGTCAGTTTCAAAAATGTAGGTAGGTAGGAATGTAATTTGATTCGTAGTACATTTGGATTAATTATTTTTATGTACTTTCTAATCTCGTTTTTGTCTTCATAATATTCCATATGTCAAAAGAAAGTGTTTCCTTCGGCTAATGCTTTAATTTTTTTTTATGCTGGAACTCAAAAACAAAAATACAGATAATATTTTGATGTATAGGTAGGTACATGTTTGCAATGCGTTCTAGTTAAGGGAAATTTGTCCGGATGTCTTTGACACTGCGTACCATCGCGTAAAAAGTTTCATGCATAGATTCATCTTGCCATGTGAATATGTTAGCAAGCAGGCTTCTGACCAGTGTGTCAGTAGGTCAGGCTGAGCATTGCCGTCAGGTGTCCGCAGCAAGAGTCTGCAGCCGGCCGCGCCTCTTACACCTGTCTCTTTACTTAGTTGCCATATTCTCATTGCTTTCGTTTCAGAATTTACTGATAACAACAACCACTCACTATCAAGCTTCATCATGATCAAGACTTCTATTCAACGACCGATCGCCTCATTGGCTTTTTTGGCAGTCATTTTTATCAACGTAAGTCAAACATTTTCGCGCCTTAAACACGACAATTTTTTCAAAAGCAATTCCATACAATAAGAGAAAGTGACATTATTTCGGATTGTTACGTAGAATGGATAAACACAATGCAATGTGCGGGTACTTTACTTTACTTTACTTTACTGTCGTGAATTACAAAATATCACCTGCCACTCGTATCGGATTTCGAAATTTTATGTAGCAATGTAACGTAATTTTTTCTTCAGGGAATTGTCTGCGAATCATCCCTTACCGATTCGGCATCGCTACCTTTGGAGCACCGTGGAGTTTATGGGCCACCGCTCTCCGGTCCTGGTTATGCGCCTCCAAATATTCTTCAAAACGTCGGGGGTGGAGACGGCGGTGCCGACGATCCTTGGCCCTTAGCTAACCGGGACATGCCTCAAATTAAACATCTCCAAGTCCAATGCGAAAAAACTCACATGAGAGTCAACATCGAGTTCGACAGGCCATTCTATGGAATGATATTTTCTAAAGGATTCTACAGTGACTCTCATTGTGTTCACTTGAAACCAGGGACTGGACATCTTAGTGCTACCTTCGAAATATTCCTGAATAGTTGTGGCATGTCGTCGTCAGCAAATCACAACGCTGCAAGTTACGGTGGACCGACTCCTAGTGGAAGTTATGTGGAAAATACAATAATAATACAATACGATCCTTATGTGCAAGAAGTATGGGATCAAGCCAGAAAACTGAGATGTACCTGGTACGATTATTACGAAAAAGCGGTGACCTTCCGACCTTTCCAAGTCGACATGCTACACGCTGTTACAGCGAACTTCTTGGGAGACAATCTTCAATGCTGGATGCAGATTCAAGTAGGGAAAGGACCATGGGCTTCCGAAGTATCGGGAATTGTAAAAATCGGCCAAACTATGACCATGGTTTTAGCTATCAAAGATGACGAAAACAAATTCGACATGCTGGTCCGAAACTGCGTAGCCCATGACGGTAAACGAGCACCCATCCAATTGGTCGACCAATATGGTTGTGTTGTAAGACCAAAGATCATGAGCAAATTCCAAAAGATTAAAAACTTTGGACCGTCAGCTTCTGTAGTCTCGTTCGCGTATTTCCAAGCCTTCAAATTCCCCGATTCGATGAATGTTCATTTCCAGTGTGTTATCCAAGTTTGTCGTTACAATTGTCCTGAGCCAAAATGTGCAGGCCACGGTCTCGGGTTACTAGGAGACTATGGTACTCCTGCACTGGGCAACGCTTTGGGAGCGGGCGATTTCGGAGGTCACGGAGATTACGGACCACCACAGCTTCCAGAGTACGGCGTGCCACCCGCATATCCTGACCCCCGTCATCCTTCAGGACCTGCTGGAGCGTACTCTGAGACGAAAGAAAACATTGTTCCAGCGCCACAAGCTCAAACTTCTTCATCTTCTACTTCGGACCCGTCAAGTCCTTCTTCCCCGGCACCTCAAACGCCGTCCCAATCCAGCAACGACATTCATTTGCCACCTCCACCTCCTCCAGGTCATCATGGACCATACAGCACGATGAAGAGGAAAAATGGAATTGCCGATGAATTGGAAGGAAACTTGGCAACACTTGGAGGACGGCCTAGATCTGTTGGAAATCTACCGGAAGGATTGCAAGGTGCTAGAAGGAGGAGAAGTCCAGAAGTAATGAGTATCGTAGTCAGTCACGTGTACAAAAGAGAAGCAGGACAAGAAATGACTGACGTAAATACGAGCAGGACGATTCAAGTGGTCGCACCAGGAGACGTAAACTTTGCTTTGAATGCCGCTTCAAGCAACGAAACTGTTGTCATCCAATCAGCATCTTCGGCAGATCCAGAAACAATCTGTATGTCTGTTCCTAGTTTTGTAGCTGGTCTGGTCATGTTATTGTTGGTCCTGATAGTGGCCAGTTTAGTAGCAGCTTTCCTATTTGTTCGAGTACGGGCTATCGACAGAAAGGGAGTCGCATCAGCATTCGTTAGTGCCCATGGATACGATAATTCGGAATTTGTTAAAGTCGCTAATTCGTAATCGCCAGTTTTTGAAACCTTCTCATCCAAAGATTTAGGACTCTTACGAGTCTAGAGAAATTTTTTCATTATATTTGTCTCATCCCTACTGCCTCTCCTTTATTTATTAACTAACCCTTCGAGAACATAATCAGTGATTGCTAGAAAACTAACATTTATTTATTTATAAAAGCAAACTTATTTATTTTATTTAAATACACTACTTGTGAAATAGCAGAGAAGCTGCGTTGTTAAAAGCAAAAAAATAAAAAGGAACAGACCATCCAACGTGCGAATTGGTAGATTGTTTAATTTTTTTTTGTTATTGTTAATTTAGGGCGTCTCCTGCCGCTCTACCACCTATTTGTAAAAAGAAAAAAAAAACTGCCATCCAACGCAGGAACTAGTCTGTAACTAATATTTAGTTCACTTGTATATAAGTGTTTGAGATAACTGAATAAATTATAATGAATTCTTCTCTTTATTTACACGAAACGTTGTTTATGCAACACAATTAATATTACAGTTAGAAATTAGTACAAATGTATCAGCACCTTCTGAAAAGTAACCCAACTAATTAACACGTGGATATTTAAACATTTGATAAACACGTCGATCCGTCTGTGAACTAGTTATTTAACTTGGAAGTAAAAAATTTTTTTTGGGCTTAAATCTGGTCGATTGTTCAGAAAATGACCCTGTTTCGTCACCAATCACACGAAACATTTTCAAATTTTTCATTAAAAACTATTCAAATATGTAATCTCTCTTTGTATTAGGTAAATAAACAGATACAAAAAATATGAATAAAACAAATTGCTAATTGCTATTTTTTGTGTACTTATGTATATATAGTAGTCTTTCATAATTTTAATAAAAAAATTCACATTAATAAATAAAGAAATTACTTCAAAATTTCGTTTGTAAAACATAATTAATTATAAAATATAACGATGATAGCTAAGTATGTATAAAATTTAATTATAAAGCAAATAATTTATTTCTAAACTTTACAAATTTCTTTATATTAATAAAATAAATTGATTGAGATAGAGCTAACACAGAGACCATCTACGTATAAGTGACTTAAGTATATGAAGTGCGCGCAGATTTCTAGCATAATGTGACTTAACTTAAGTAACGTTTCGTATGTTCAGCTAGTGATTCAAAGAGGGCGGAAAAATTCGAAAGTGTACCACAAAGCTTCAACAACAGGCAAGCGAGGTAGTTCAAGGAGAACGCATTAAATAAGCAAGTTGTCACCCTTTTTTTGCTAGGATCCAAAGGATTTTATGGTCGTATTTATGGAAGGGACCTTTTGCAGATGATACAATTTAGTTGTTGGGCCGCTCCAAGTTGAAAGAAGCGCATACGTCAATAAAATTGAGTTAGCTTTTTTTTTGTTGGAGAACTATCGTAAAAGTATAACATTTTGGCCTCCAAATAGCTGATCGTTACCAGTGATGCATGCTAAGTTTACATAATAGCTGTATAGATAGGTATACCTAAGGCTTTCTTCATGAATTCTACTAATATTATAATGGGTGCCAAGCTACTACCTCTTTCGTTTTGGAGCAAAAAATGAAATTCTAAAATTTTGAAGCTGGTAAACATTTACGATACCCACATATATTCTAACAAACGTTTCGTAACTTGGCAAGAAACAGAAACAAGCTGAATTTTTATTTATCTAGAAAATTATTTGAGCGATACACTTTCTACTTTTCTATAAAAATCTACATTGGCAAATAACATTAATACATAAAGCAATAGGTATCGATTTTGGATTGCACTTTCGAAAGTTTAAAAAGTAGTTAACTCTATTTAGGTAGGTACTACTTATAATATTTTTAGGGAATAAAATAGATAGGATCACTCGTGTGTCTTTATATCTGTTTTTAACAGCCAATTTGATTCGAATCTACTGCATCGATAAGTTGAAATTTTGTAGAACGTAAAAAATTAAATTTTGAATATAGGGGTCACTTTTAGGGGGCAACTAGAAATTGAAAAAAATACCGTGTAACATATCAAACGAAAGGGCTTGTCATGGGGGTTTCAAACATATATTTTTTACAATTCCAAAATAAGTAGTTTATCAATTATTTAATAAAATAGATGAAATTTGATAGACCTCCCCTCTTATCTCTTAAACTATTGAGCCTAAAATTTTCAAAAAAAATAGTAAATGTACATAAAAACCTATGATATTTGGTTGGATGAGATTTAAAAAAAAAAAAAAACAACTTAAATTTTTTAATGATGTGATATGTATGTACAAATGTTCTACATGTAGATAATTGTGGTGAATTATAAGAAGAATAGATGAAAATGTGGTGGGTATGCTGAATGACTTGCAATGCACATGGTTTAATGACGTAATGCTAGTTTGTAGTTTTACTAATTTTAGTTAATTTATCTTGCTCCAACATTGTGAAATTTTTATAAAACGCCATTGTCTATTCTATTGTTTTTCACCTTGGTTTGCAATTAAATTTGTTGTTTCTATCATGCTACCAAAATTAACATCTGAATCGTTTTAAGATGAACAAATGCAATTTCGGAAGTTGGAAATGTTTTTATGTATCTATTCCCAAATTGTTGTTTCAATAATTAATTACTTAATGGAGTCGTTTTTTAATATTGTCCACGAAATCAGTTAACACACACTTTTTAAATAATATTTTCGATAAATTAGCAAGTAGGAGGCTTTTAACATTCTAGAAATGAGAATGTTGAACTTCTCTCTTGTCCTAAATTATTTACTAAGTTGACAATCTTACGTCATGATTTGGAGGTCGAATTTTTTTTTCAAGCAATACTTCCTAGTTTTTTTTTTATAAGGAGTTACAAGCAATTTAAATGGCATATACATAAAAGTATATATATATATATGTACTTATATACCCACATAAATATGTGTGTCTATTGAAATTAACATTAAATTTCAACTTAATAATTTCTATACTTTCTGATACCAAACGTGTAAGTAGGTATAAATAACTATTGTGTGTGTATCATACAGCATCAAGGTAGTAAGTGAACGTTTGTACATTTTATGAGAAAGGACCTTGAGTCGCGTTCAGATTTCACTGGCACAAAAAATAGTTTCATTTATTCAGTGCAAACTTTAACTCACCACCAGGGTCAAATAGTAGTAAAAAAATAATAATAAACCGTTTATGGCATTATTTTCGGAAAAAAAATAGACCGAAAAGCACTTATCTGTACGTAAATAGAAGGAAAGTTTAGAAAAACTTTTTTCTTTTAGATACCTACCTAGGTATATGTATTTTTTGAGAACAAACAATTATTTGAAATTGTAGACTTTCATTTTATGTGACAGTACGTTTAAATAATGTTCATAATAAGCTGTGGCACAATTAAGGAAAGTGAACTATATGGGCCTCACCATTATGTGTACACACTTTATTACATAACATGTAACGTCTTTGGATTTGTTTAGGTGAAAGTATGAATTACGAACTCAATATAATGTACCTTTCTTCACAAGGCATAAACTTCCAAATGAGAATTGATTTCCACCTCTACGTGACTATCAGTCACAAGAAAAAAACATTTAATTACCAAGTGTTACGCAGCTTTTTTAATTGACAAAAAAAGCAGGAGGTTCTCATTTTTTATGGAAAAACTTGGCACTCGTGTGTCTGTCTGTTCGTTTTGTCACAGCTCCGATTCTGCTGAACTGATTAAGTTAAATGAAACAAATAAGGGGGGACAAAATAGATAAATGAACTTTAAATATAGGGATTACTTTTTGGGGGCAAATTGGAATATTAAAAAAAAAAACTATTGAGCCTAAAATTTTGACTATATTACAGGGAGTCTATTGTTTATTTTCGTCTGTTTAAGTTATATTAATAATTAATAAAAATATGTTTATTGTTTATTTAAATGGTAGATTTTTCAACTAGTTTCCTAAATCTGACCTTAAGAGAGAATTGAACTTCGAACACAGAACAAAATTTTCAAGGGTAGCAAGTATTTCCTACAACTTGATTTTTCCAATTATTGCTACAATTACCTAGGCATAGATAGTGTAACTGTGTAACTATCAAAACATAATATACTTATGTATATAATAATTATATTTTTGCTTTACTTTAAGAAAAAAGCATGTATTAGGGGGTTGTTATTTTTTTAAAGATTTTTTTGTATGAACTATATTTATTAATTAAGCCCACACAAAAGTACATACATAATTAAAGTATAGAAATTTATGCAAGTTGAATTAATCATACATAGTTCATCAATGTTACGCGTTTTTTTTTAATATGAATTTTGCTATAAAAAAAGCTTTTACAAGGCCATCAACAGAAATGATACAAACTATTATGAATGCTGTTTGGCGAAAAGTAGAAGGTCTCTTTAAAAATCCTACGAAACAGGAAGAAAAACTTGATAAATGATGAATAACTAATTGAATTATCTGACATAATGAAATTGTCAAGCTATTGCAACATTTTATTTGTTTGTTTGTTTGTTTACGCACAACACATCTTAATCTTTAAATATTTTTACAAAATTAAATTAACAAAAATTATTATGTTCAAGGTAGGACAACAACTCGTTTTAAATCTCTTCTGTTTTCAAAAAATTGCACCAGCAAATTTTTTTTTCAAAAAAAGAGATTGAACAGATGCCATAATGTTTTTGTATCTAACTTTGCCCACCCTGTATATAGAGATATGTATTTTAACAGTGTTGTAGTATTCAAAAACAATTTTTATGGGCAACAGCTGTAAAAAAAATTGGTTTTTGGTTGAATGAAGACTCAATAGGAATAACACTTTAAAAATTATCGATGCGGCAACTTACAAATCTACATTACTTAGGTACTTATAATACCTAGGTACCTGTATAATAAAAGTGAAAGTAAAATTGAGTTTTTGCCTTGTGAATTATTTTTGACTTTACCACAGAGAGATAGATTGATTAAACATATTATTTGTAGTTTAAAAAAATGCAACAACTATTATATATATGTATATGTAGCGTTATACATATAAGTACATATGTAGTGGTCTTTAAGCGTATTGTGTATCTCTTAAAATAGATTCTCTCCATTAACCTCCATTCTGAATTAGCAGTTAGTTAGTTATACAAATCTATTCGTATACGTGTCTAAAGTATAACATATTTTCGTCAAAATATGTCCCGGCGTTTTCGTTAGGTTAGGTTCGGTTTGGGTTATATCTGTTTAAATATTAAATGGTACCTATTGTTTTGAGCGGGGCTGAATGGACAATAGTAACGATAAGTTTTTGCGGTAACTGCGGTAAAAAGACTGTTAAACTTTCAAATCTATAGAGAAAAGTGAACGTAGACGCTGGTGCTTACATAATCGGATGTAGGTCGGTGGTCACATGGCAATGTTGTTATTGTTCTCTACTTCTCGAATAAGTTGAATAAGTCGTAGTTCAGCTTCTCTTGGCATCCTTGAAATTGTACATCCGCGCTCTCCCCCACCCTATAACCCGCCCGTGACTACGTCACTGTCCCATTGCAAATTTAAACATCGTTCTCTATGCACATTCCAAGGATAATAATAAAGAAAAATACTGCTTGACTTGATTAATGCCCACACGAATGAGCGAGATGTGCTTTTAAAATCATTATGAATTCTGAATAACGTCTGCCTCGGCCATGTACAAACGCTTATATACACCTATCTACTTTATATATACATAACTATCCACTGCCAACTGTATATTTGCGAATGTATGTGTTTATTTAAAGCAGGCAACCAATCTACATACAACTACTCACAAAAGAATCTGGACACACTATTTCAAATTAATTATGATCATATTTCAATATATAGATAGGTACATACATTTTTATAAAAAATTAAACTACTTAATTTTTTGGAGGAATTAAAAGTTCCATTTAGGCGTTTTCAAATTTGATTTTACGGAGAAATCCTTACAGGAGTTGGCACCCCTGGCGTAAATTGGAACCACGGACCAAAAGAGTCTCAAAACAAATTTATGATAACAATAATTACAATAATAAAAAAAAGCCACCCATTCACTTAGTATTTCTATTTTGAAGATTAAAATTTTTATCCATCTAAGTAAATCGAGTTTTCTGAAGATTAAGAGGGTGGAGGTGGTGTTGAGAGACGGGGGTGGTATAGTGGGTACGGTAGTGGTTGTGGTAGGGATTGGTTTTTGGGGTGAGGTAAATGATATTACTAACTTAACGTTTACTCCTCCTCCCAACATCTATTTCCCCACTTTCAGCCAGTTATATCTTTATCTCGCGGGGTGGATCCAGAAGTCTTCTTTTGAGAGGGGAGGAGGTAAAATAGAATAATATTTTGCATTTTTATGAACGATTCTGTCGCCCCCCTCCCTTGAAGCAGTCCCTTGGTTGTTGTCAAATATTTAATTAGTACATATACAGTTTAATTACTTTTTGCAAAATTTTTACTATAAGTAAGTAGGTAAATGTACTAATAGAAAAACGTTGTTTTTTATCTTTTACTGAAGTTTCTTGTTACTCACGCTATGGTTATTTTAACATAGGTACTTTTTTGACTTGAACATGTTTTTTTTTTTTCGTGAAAGTAAATGTTCTAATTAATAAATTTGTCAGTGTTATCCATATTTTAACGTTCATTTTAATTATGCATTATCATAAATGGTGTGTTATTTTGTTTTATACAATATTTGCTTAGAAATTGTGCTACTTAGAAGAAAGTAATGCGTTATTAAAAAGCAATCCTGTTAAACACTTCCACAAGGTTACCGGACTTGAAACAATTTCCATGATATTACATTGTTCTGATTTATTGTATCTTTAAAATAAATAAAATTTACTTTCATTATTTAACCGCGATACCATTTACATTTACGTACATATGTAATGTATGTTCATCAACACATATTATGTCAACATATGCATAAGACACGTTCTATACACACAAACATACAAGTAGATAAATTAAACTGTCGTAGAAAAGTATCAAGGTTTTTAAATAGAATCATTAATAAAAAAAACCGAAAAAAAAAGATTATTCATTTTGTGAACTTGAAAAGTAAAAGGCTTTTTCTTTGTATTACAATTTCTTTACCCATTCCATTATTATGTATAAAATTATCATTTGTGAATGCATGTACAGGATGAGCCAATTTCGAAATTTGTATAGAATAAAAATTGTTACCTTCTAGAGAAAAATTGCTGGTACTTTCATAAAATTGACATCGTTTTTGAGTCATAAATAAAATTGTTTTTTTGTTCACAACGCGTTGTGGACACTGAAAAACACCCACATCGCGAAAAACGACTGGAAAGCGATTTTTTTGCACATATAAAATAGGTATATGTAATTATCATTATACATGGGACAGTCGAGAATATCCACTAAAACTAGAAAAGAACGCATGCAACTGAATAAAAAATTTTAAAAATGCAACTTGATTTTATTCTGACTTACAGACGCTAAAAATTGATATCAGATTTGAGTATTAGGTGGTAAGTATTACCTATGAGTTAATTTTGTAGGACCATGATAATTTTTTTAGATGTTACATACTTATTTATGAGTTTCTGTTGGAATTAAATTTGATACCTATTTGTGATATACATTGTATATTATGGAGGTACCTATTTCGTACCTGTGTAGTGTAGAATCTGTACAGAAAGTGCGATAAAAAAGTCTTGAACAGAAAATAGAATTTCGTGGGACTATTCCATTGTATATGCGTCAGTAAGTGTAATTGTCGATCCGGACCAGTACTTACCACTACTATGAAACAATTGATCCGTTTGTATTCGGATGTTGTCCTCGAGACTGATTTTACCTGTTTTAAACCTTCAAGGTCTCTGCTTTGCAGGGAAGTGAAAGTGGTTTTCGGTTGAGCTGAATGTTGCTTGCCATAAAGACGAAAGAAAGAGATGGTATTATTTCTTTGACTTACACATCAAGATCGTTTTTAAACCGAACACATTTAACAACGTACCAAACCAAACTCCCCTTTACCATTATTACCTTTGCCTGTTTGTTGTATTCGCGATAGTAAAGCAGTACACGAACTGTAGGGATCCACTTTTTTCAAAGAAAATATCCCTCTTCCAATTCCGTGACTACCTTCGGACCTCTTTGTATTTCTTTTTTCATAGAAGCGATACAGTAATAAATTTAAAATGATCTCTTTCTTCTTGAATATTCTGAAAGCATTTCGTTTGCTTTTTATAGTCTTTTAAACGTACTTAGGTACAAAAAGAAAATAGAGTTGGGAAGTAGATAGGTAGGTAGGTACTGACTGTTGATTTTAAATAATTACTTCTGTTTATGTAATAGCTATTTAGAGGAGTTTCATTAACAGCAATGAACCGATAGATAGATATTTGTTAATTAATTGTTAAAAATCAGAGCCGATGAATCATATTATACTTAGACGACGATTTTGGTAAGTTAAACTGAAAGTTATAGGTACTCAAGCACGTGTTAAAAAATGAAAGTGATCTATGATCAAGAATTAGAACGGCAAAGCTATGTCATAATCTAACTTTTGCTTCGACTTTGAAAACAGACGTAAAACTTAAAAGATTAGCGGACAATTCGCGCAGATAAGTACAAACTGGGTACCTACATAAGTTGACTTATAGGTTGAACTGACTTATGCAAATTTCGATAGTAGACCATAAAATGGTCTGCACCATAATAATTTTACACATGTGATGGAACAAATTAGGTAATGTTCTCGAAAGCCACTTTAAGATTTTACTTTCCAACGCATGTTGCCTAACTTGAAAGCTAAAGAATGGCCGATGTAGAAATTCGGTTGTTTTCGATTTGTTTGCAACTGTTTCAAAATTAACAACACATGCATCTATCTTTCATTTATTAGATAATTATTATGTACCCATTTACTCATCACTTCCACATTTATATCAACTTCTTTTTTTTTTTATTTCTACAAACGCTTTTTCTATTTCTCCAACAATTAATATTACAAGGCTACCTATCTACAGCAGCTAAATTAAATAATAAAGTACCTATACAGTGGCGGCGCATAAAAAGTGTCCATCAGACCTGTGGCATAACAAAAAAATATTTCCGCAATATCAAGTTCGGGGCCCTTAATAAGTACCACCTCCATCCCTGCAAAATTCATAGATACATATTTATTTGTCTATTACCCTCCCCCCATTTTGTTTATCAAGTATCGAATTTTTGGTAATTGTTCACTTATTCTCTATTTTCCACCCTTAGGGATGAAACGGTTTTGAAGTTTGAAAGGAACCAATGTACTAAATAATTAAAAAAAAATAATCATCACATAAGAAAAATCCGGAATAGTTATTAATAGTGTGGACTGTGGCCGTGAAAGCCTACACAGATCTTTGCGTCAAAAAAATTATGTGCTTGTAGTGATTAATAAAATATTTTAATTAATTTATGAAAATATTAAGTATGTGTTGTGCATGTATGTTTGCTCATAATAGAGAGAAACAGTCGTTGATGAATTTATGTATTATAAAATCGTTAAGATATACCTACATACAGATATGTACGTAGTAAAATTTTGTAAATAATATTGCAAGTGTTATATTGTGTAAGTAAGTAAAAATACGTGTGTATGCACTCTCTCAGGAAGTCGATCTTCTGTCAGTAACAAATATACGAAAATAACGTAATACGGTTTAAAACAAAAGAAGACCTTGGCGAAAATCACAGTCGCGAACTAGCCCTGTCTGTTTCATGTGAGATGATGTGTGTGTACGTAAGTGTGTATCTGTGAGAACAGAGATTCAGTGAAGGTTATTATATATAGAGGCCAGGAATGTAACAGATGGGTTTAAAAAATCGAAACTTTTTTAAAACGATTCCTCAAAAATACCTATCTACAGTCGCGGAGGTGGAGATCCTCGCTTGGGGTAGTATTGAAATTACCACGCGAGACGTCCACCTTATCAGCCAGCCTCTAGTCTAAGTAAATCATACACGTACCTATGCGTTTATGAGAAAAAAAAAGCTTTGTAAAGTGTGCAACAAAACGATTTTATTTTACTGCCAAATTAACGTATATAACGAAACAAACGGCTCTATATTGTGTTATATACCTACATACATACATACATATGTAACAGGTAAATACACAATAAAGAAAGGGAACACATTGTCAATTGTATACGTGTAACGTTCTTTTATTATGAAAGCAAGGGAAAGTATCTATAATTGTGACGCAAGGGTCTACTCTTTTGGCTTAATCAGAAACAAATAACATTTTCTACAGCTCGCCCCTAATTCTTCAGCGAATAAAAAAACAAATAAGTACCTACAGAATTTATTTCTGTATAGCACTCGGGAAGTTCGTGTTTATACGTCGCATCTTCTTTCTTTTTTATTTAATGAAGCAAACGTTTTACTTTATTTTTAACTTTCAGTATTGTAATAATTATATACATACTTAGTTTTACCTTGAGTTGATATTAAAATTAACTATCCGATGTAATGAGTAGGTACATGGTGTATTAAAAAATAAACCACTCCGCAAACAGGACTAATATCCAACGAGTATTTATTTAACATATGTAAGTATTTCCTTACAAATATTACACAGACAGATATGTGAGTATGTACCTATATTTGTCCCCAAATAAGAAAGTTTTTCAATTAGTTATGTAGGTACCAGAACAAATCTGATGGTAGATAATTGTGTAATGTTTAATAAAGAATACCTAGGTAGGTACATACTGTACGTAGTTTGGTAAAGCGAACCTAAAGATGAAAGTACGTAAGTACGTACCTACCTATTGTAAATAAAAAAGTACATATAATAATTTGGTAAATTTAGAAAAGGAAGGATATGAAAGTAAACGTGGTGAGTAATGGAAGAAGAAGAAATTAGAGTTGTACCTAAATAAATCTGAATTCGTAATATATTTCGATTGCATTTAGTATTATACAACAGTTCCCCCACGCGGTGCAGGTATTGTGAAAGTATACTCGCGCTCCCCTGTGCGGGCCCCGTTGGTGCTGCGCGAGTCTCCTTGGCGTTGCCGGTGAAAGCAATATTGAAACGGTTGGAATGTTTGCTGCAATTCACGGGCTCCAATCTCGAATAACGAACACGAAGCGAAACTACTTTACCATTATTTCTAACTATACACACACACATACATACATGTATGCATGCATGCATATAAACCTAACTGGCAACTTGTTATAGGTACCTAATGCCCGCTATTGCTTTAGCTTTCGTTACTAAAGTACCTAAAGGAACGTAATAACTACTAACAGTTGCACCGAAATAGAAGTTGTTACTTCTTCGATTCGATTCGGACTTAAGTCAGTGTTGCGCGCCGTAATACATAACTACAATCTACATAATAGTAAGTGAGTAAAGCAGGACTCTCTAGGTTCTCTGCGTGCTGCCAGAAAAACACACACAAACACTCAGCAAGCAGATCAGTCACTACAATAAGTGGTGTTGCAAATAAAATGCGAGATAGCGACCGTGTACTGTTGCGTCTCCTCCGTCAAAACGACCTTCGGAGTAAAGAAAGAGGAGCCAGCTTCTGGTAGTCGATCTGCTGGTGTTCTACTACTCTGGGCGCACCAGTGTGTGTATTATGCGTGCGTGTGAATGATGTGCACACACGTATGAGTGTCCGTTGTTGTGTTGCTAGTAGCCAAGAAACAACAGAAAAAAAAAAAAACGGCCAGCAAGCGGAGGGGACCAAAGAAAAGAGGGGAAAGTAAAGGGAGAAATTTAGAGCTAGTGGTAGTTGTGTGAATTCGAGCGAAGCAGCGTTGGTCGGGAATGGCGCCGGGGCCCTCAGCAGCTAGCAGTACCAACAGCAGCAGCAGCAGCAGAAGCCGCAGCAGCAACAAGAACAACAACAGCAGCTACGTAGCTTCAGCCCTGTGTCCGCACCTGGACTGAGTTCGAGTTCGCGCAACCGTCAAGCATTCGTTCGGTCGGGCAGCTTTTGTTCACTTTTACTTTCATTTGTGGCGCAACACAGTGCTGAGTGTCGTGGCCCAAAAATAAATTCACTCGAGGCGGAATCCGGCCGATGAACGAACAAAGCTGCTGTTGTTATAATACTACTCTCGTTGGTTGCCTTTGTACTGCTACTACTATTACTTCTTCTTCTTCGCCGTCACGCACGCATAGTGTAACGCACGCGGTCGCAATTGGCAAAGTGGATTAGAAAAAAAAGTGCAACTTTTCGCGGGGTTTTTTTTTGTGATACCTATGCAGTGGCGACTATGTGTCTTCCAGAGTGCTGTGTCAACTGCTGTTGTGTTAGTGGTGCTCCAGGTCGTGGCGGTTATCGTCATCTCGTGGGCCCGGCCTCGACCCCCGCGGATGCCCAATAGGATTACTGTCTTTTCCGGGTGAGTAAGGTGGGCGACATCGACTGATGTGAGCGAGCAACTTGTTGCTCCAAACTATAAATCGACGCTCGACGTCGCGACGTCCAACGCGCACGCGATAACTACTTTAGAAAAACTTACTCGAAAAAATTAATAGGTAGTCCGTTTGTGTGTACGTGTGAACGTAAACGAAAGTTTTAAATGTGAAGTTTATTTAATTTTTTTTTGTTTGTAATAAGTTTCTTATGCTTTTCGATCTTGCGCGCCTATCGTTGTAGTAGAAGTATTACAGCTAGTACACGTACAATCTAGTCGGTTCAGTTATGTAACACAGCTGGCTATATTCTGGCCTTCTTGCATTTCTCTTTCCTAAAAGCGGTGACATTTGAAGTCATCGATTTCCATTGCTTTTCTTACTACGTTAACGCTTATTAATTACAACTTTCTGTTGCATATCGGTAAAACATACCCACGTTTACAGACGGTAAATGTTACAGTTTTTACAACAAAGTGGTCGACATTTTTGATTGTTGTACACACGTACGTGTTAAATAAATTGTAATAGGTACCTACGTGTGTAGTAATTTCTGATTTGCGCGCCGCGCGCTATCGCCGTCGTCGCGTCGGTCGCTCATCGGTACACTTGATTCGATGATTAAATTTTAACGCTCCCAACAAGTATGTTACTATGTATGTATCAAGATTCTCCTTTCGCGATTATGACCTTGGTTTTGGTTAAGGCAGAATTCTCTCTCTGTTACTTGATGGGAGTGTTGTTATTTGAAAGACTATGCTATGTAATTTACTTTTATTTCTTAACGATTACGTCATCATCGGATACCAAGTACTTTTATAAACATACAACTTTAACTATCTATTTCCATAATTATTCGTTGTACATGCATACGTTGATGACATAAAACGAGGTAGCCGGAGCCAGGACGTTAAAAAAAAAAATTAAACGAAAGAGAGGATGATCTAGGACGAACGGCCGATTATAATTTCGAGTTTATTGGGTCGCCTCTTTTTGGTTTTTCCAGATGCTCATCATAGATTTTCGTGGTTACTTACCAAATCAATCATCGATTTCGCCATGTACTCAGAAGAGCAAGATTCCCACGGTCTGTTAACTCTGCATTATGGCAAGCATCACGCGACTATAGTAGAAGAAATTAAAACTTGTTTTACGTCGGAAAATTTTGCGGATATGACTTTCATATGCGATGATAAGACTGCGATAAATGCACACAAATTGATAATGGCTTCAGCAAGTCCGTTGGTGCGCCGTATTCTTGGCGAAAGTGTTCACGCTCATGGGCCCAGTGTCGTTCTCATTCCAGGTATCAAGAGTTGCCACTTACGACACCTGCTAGACTTCCTATACAATGGACAAGCTTGCATCAAGGTAAAACATTCTACATAGGTGCACTTCGCAAGCGATTTTTACGTGTTGTTTTTTTTTTTCTTTCTCTCTTTCGATTTTTAGTCGAGCGAATTGAATAGCATTCAAGAACTTTTCGATTTGTTGCAAATTAAATCGGACGTGTGGCAGTCGGCCGAAACGAAATCTCAATCGTGCGACAATTGGGCCAGTTCGGATAACGAGGAGACCGTTTCAGCGACAACCACAACTACAATAACCGTCAAAAAAGAAACGGAAACAAACGACGACGACGACGACGACGAAAAAGAAGAGGGTGAAATCAAAGACGACGAAGAAACGGAAGAAGAAGGTAGCGGTGAACAAACGGAATTAGAAACGAACAGTACTTCACCAAACCCGGTTAATTTGTCGCTAAACACAAAGGATGCTGACGAAAGTAATCAAAAAAGTGAAAATAGTGACAACTTTGAGGTAAACTAGTACCTAGGTAGCTACTTTAAAATCATTTGATCATACTTTTGTTGAATTTCTTTAGAATCAAGAAAAAAAGGGTCCAGAGTTCATGAAAATCGGCCAGTCGACGGTAAAAATAACTCCCAAGGTTCACGAAATTTCACAATATCATCATCACCGGATAAAACGGAAATCGGTTCACATCGAACCCATGGATTTGAAACAGCAAGAAGAATTCGTACAGTTGAAGCCACCTTCGGGGGAACCAGAATTGTTAAGTTTGGTTCAAAGTCCCGACAACTACGTCGTTACCCCGCATCGAAAACGAAGACCCGGATTTCATAATTCGCCAGCCCAAAATCCGCCATTCGTCCCATTCTCCCCATCGTACATCGACGACGGTGTTCATCATCGTCTGAAAACAATCCGTCATCCTCTACTTGCTGCACACCATCCTCTATCTCTTTCGGCGCCGCCTTTCGTGGTAGAACGGACCCATACACCTACTTCGACGCAACCACCGGATAAATCGGCATCTTCCGACGTTTTGGTGAAATATCGACCACCAAGTGCCGATCTGAATATGCCCTCGGAATCGTATCAATCATTTGAACACACATGGGGCGCTTGGTCTCTTTGTCAAGCGCAAGTGAACCCGTCTCCTAGTGGTGAAGATTCGTCTCGCGAACCATCGGCATCATTTTCGACGAGTGTCGGTGAGGATTCTTCGGAAAGTTCTCTTCCGGCCGCTAGTGGTAAACAAAGTGGACATACAACAGGACAAGTGCGTGAATATAGATGTGAATATTGTGGCAAGCAGTTTGGTATGTCGTGGAATTTGAAAACTCATTTGAGAGTGCATACCGGTGAAAAACCTTTTGCTTGTCGGCTATGTGTTGCTATGTTTAAACAGAAGGCGCATTTATTAAAACATTTGTGTTCAGTGCACAGGAACGTTATTTCGTCAAACGAAGGCAGCGTGGGTCGTTTCAACTGCTGCTTCTGTCCTCTGTCATTCGAATCACTTCCCGAGTTAATACGGCATCTTTCGGGGCCCCACAATAATCTTTTACTAAGTAAAAATATGCACGAGCTTAAATAGCACTCACAAAAAAATCCAAAAAAAAAAATGACAAACAAAAATATTGCTAATTATTACTAAAATAGATAAAGAGTGGACGGGCGTACACATTTCTTGGAACGCCGACGATTTCCACCAGTATTTCTTGTGATAGGGAAACCCACCAGGTGCCTTCTTAATAATATTATTTCCTCTAAGTTTGCGAGCTCAGGGAGGCGATGCTCTTTTGGTGCAAATAACAATCGTATTTTTTAGGTTCCGTTAGAACATTTTTTTTATTGCTTAAAACCAACGTTGTGTTCAATATAAGTGCGAAATAGATTGATTGCAATCGGCTGGTCCGAATGTGGAAATCGGTGAACACAGTACATTACTCGTTTTTAAATTATTAGTAGACAATTAATTAGTGGTAAATTATTTGAATTTTTTTTACATGTACATCACTCGCGGGCTCAGCTGAACGCATAAGCCAAAAATGCAAAACACAAAAATACAAAATATATGTTGTATATGAATACGAACATATAAATATATTTTTTGTTATAATAATTACGTAAAATATCACAACGTCATCCTGCTGTATTGAACACATTTTTTGCTTATGTTGTGAAATGTACATTCTTGATTTTTTGTAATACTAGTTTTGTTAAAAAAACTTGCAAAAGTTCATATTCCACACCAAAGAACTAAACTAATAGGTTCTTCGTAGCGGAGAGAAAATATAATAAAAAGTGTTTTTGTAAACACCAATACTTTTTGGTTCACACTGTAATCATCTCAAACTTTCATCTCGGTTCGATCTCACATTACTTAAAAATACACGTTTTTTTTTTTTAATTTTTTTTTGTGTCGCTACCTTTCATCTCATTGTCACAATAAACTGGATTTCGCGAAAAAAAATCAATTTTGGATTAGATAGACCTTTTTAATTTTTCTTAGATTTTGTACTAGTTTTATATGAAAATTATATTAACAGTCTTCTAATATTCTACCTTCTTAATTTAACTGTGTTGCAAACAAAGGTACTCTAATTTTGCTTCAAAATGTGGGTAAGTTAATTCTACTATAATTTCCTCTTCATATTTTCACTTTTTATTAACTCAAGGCCAAATCTTGGTAATGCCTTCAGTCTTGAAGAAAGTGTTCTGTTCTTATGAAATCATTCAACCTCATTTTATAATGACATAACGAACAAAAAGAAAATTGCTCCAAACTGTTGAGATGACAGAGTTGTATGATGAAAATGTAAGTACAAATACAAATAGTAGTAGTATTTTTAATATACTTTGTAGAATTTTGTATATAGTACTTTTAAGTAATAAATGATTCCCAATAATGCGTACAATTTTCTGCGCCTTTCACTTTTGCGACTCTCAACATATTTAATACGTCTACTCGTTTAGTACTTAAATGTTTATTTATACGTTCCCGGGTTTTAAAATCCTTCACTTTACAATATTAACGCAAAATTATTTATAATAACGCTTCCTATTTTTACTTGGTGAAAGGTAAATTGGTTTCTTTTTTTGTTTTTATCAAAGTATATTTTTTGCATTTATAAAATAACAAAAATAAATATCAACGCCACATTTATTCAACTATATTTTCTATACCAGGTGATCCATAAAGTACGCAATATTTTTATAAGTAAATTAATTCAAATATTTTTTTCAATAAAGCTTCCTCCTTATTTTAAAGAAAAAATCTCCTGTAACAATCACATATACCGGGATTTAAAAACGCAAAACTCCCAATATTTAAACGAAACACTGTATAGCAAGTAGATTAAATTTAGTTTTTGCGGATCATCTTATAACAAAATAGGAAACAAGTTTTGTTAGAAAAAAATAATATGTATATCATATTACGTATTATTTGGGCCACCTTGTATATTTTTTACACTTAATTCCCATAAATGTGTTAAAAAAACATTATATTCCATAATGCTACTTTGTTTGAAAAATGAGTATATTCTTTAAGTTGCTTCAATTTCGATTCAAAATAAACTAAATATTTTTAAAATAGACTAAAAGTTGCGCAAACTTTTAATATTCCTTTTGGCGCCAAAATGCACCATCTAGAGCAGACATCCAAAAGTATTGCATCGGTAGTGATATGTAATAGATGCTGTTGACGTATAGATGGCGACATATGAACTTATTTTAAATTCAAATAGTATTTCTTACAATAATTATTGTAGTTTTAATCACTAAATATGTTATCAAATAATATAAAATAATTAGTCTTTCCTATCACGTACATTAAAGAAGAAAAAGATGTTTAAATGGATCAAAAATTTATGAACTTCTGCCGTTTTAGTTCGGACAAATTGGTGGCGCTGTAGGTTATTTATTATCCTCGTCTAGATTAGTGATATAGGATAATGCTATCCTTGTCACTGCCAACTCCATATTTAACGTTAACTAGATATCTAATAAACTTCGCAACAAAACATAACATTACTTCGTGTTGGATATTGTCACCCGCTGTTCGAGGCTGCGGCCTTTGACAAGGCGTCTGATTATCGGAATTCATTAAAAATAATATTTTAAAATGACGAGTAAGTGTATATAAATAACATTGAAGTGTATTATAAATAGTATTTTCACCTTTTAGGGGGGAATCAGCGTGAATTGGCAAGAGAAAAGAATATAAAAAAACAACAGGAAATATCTAAGAAAAAAGGAAAGGGGGGAGAAGGTTTGACTTTAGAACAACGAAAATATAGGTGATTATTTATTATAATTTCACTTTTTATACCTTTTTGCTTCTATTGTTAATAATTTTAGAGATGCTGAGAAAATGAGGGAAAAGCAAAAAATGAATGAATTAAAGAAGGATAAGAAAACAAAGTAATAAATTATTTAATAGTATTCTAAGAAAAGCATTAATTTACAGTATAGTAATTTGTACAATTTTCTACTACTTTAGATTGTTGACTGTAAATTTTCTGTATATCAGTAAGACTAAATACCCCATAATGTTTGTTTATTTTGAATTTGTTTAATTTATAGAATTGACAATTGCTGATTATTTATATTGTTGTAAATTTCTTATATGTTTTATTTAATTGTATAATTCGAAAAATAATTACAGGTACACTGATGGAATTTGGTATTATTTTGTAGCAATAAACCAATTTATTTAAGACCAAACGTTTCATTTTTCGTACATTTATTAATTGTATTGTTATTACTACATTAGAGTACCTAATGTTAAGATTGATAATAAAATTTAAAACTAAGAAATTTGAGATTTTCGATATAAAGATTGTAAGGTCAATTGTGAGCTATTAGAGAGAGAAACAGGAAAAAAAGAGGTAGAGGATGGCCTAGATTAACTCAGAATAGAATAAAGTGGGGATTCATGTCCAGACAATGTTAATATTTTTCCAAAATTAGTAATTGAGGTATAATTTTAAAGATTACTTTCCCCGCTATTGACGAAAAATAAATAGAAAGTAAAATAAATGTTTTCATTGAAGAACTTTATTTTAAAAAACGTTTTTATTAATATCGAAAACAACCCGTTTAACTTGAACTGCATAATTTGTTGCAGTAAACAAAAAACTTCAAAATTTTTTAATGGGATTAATACTATCGAATAATAAAAAAAGAAACAGGATTTACAGCTTTCATAAATAATTTATTTCATTCACTACACATCAATATCATTTCAATGTGATGAATATTACTACATGCAAACTTATTACAAATAAATGAAACATATACATCAAATGATCTACATATTGTGTACTTCCAGCATAAATAAAAATTACTCAAATTATACAAAATAAAAACAGGATAAATTAGAACAAACAGAATAAACAAATGCTGACAAATGTCGGATATCTGAAGCTGACTATTAGCAGTATTTGTTATTTATTATAAACTAAACAACTTATTCAACTTGTTGGAAACCATTTAGATTTCATCAATTGAGTATTTCAGATAAAATAAATTCTTTCAAAATTACAATAAAAATTAGTTGCCTTGTCCCAGTTTCTTTTTTTAAAAACAATATGTATATCTTCACATTTATCAAAAAAACAATTAAGTAAGTGTCCATCAAGATTAATTAAATTAGCTCTATACATTAATAAAACATAAAAAATAAGTACTTTTCGGTATTGAAATTGAAAAAAGGTTTTATGACAAATGATAATTTTTAGTAGAAGAAAAAAATGAATTACAGTCGTCTTGAAATTGGGTTTCCAATGTAAAAGCAAATTAGTTTTTAATCAAAAAGGTGACCAAAATGTGTTAACTGTTCGAGAAATCTGGGTTTTGTACATAAGTATCACAGACATACAATGCTTAAAAATGTTATGTAGCAAATGGAAAATACATATCATGAAAGTGCATTTTATGAATAAATCGAGAACTAAACATTAAGGGTTTAAAAGGTTGCCATAACCATTAGCATCAATTATTCATTTACCTACATACGCAAAAAATTACAACATAGTACAATTAATTAGGTTACTTTCCACTAAATTTCTTAACGTCTAACATGTTTTTATTTTTTTTATTTTTTGAATTATCATTATTATTTTTTTTAGTTTCGAGTTTTTTTTAAGGAGCTAACGAAGTTTTCTAATTATGAAATGCTGCGGTTTGGCAACCTCATAACGATCAAGACATGAATCTCTTTTTTTTTGTTACATCAACATTGATAGAGAGTTTTATTATGAAGAACCAGCAGTTGCAGTAGGGGCATTGCTGTAACCATCAGGAACAAATTCAGCAGCAAGCGGGTTCAGGGTGCTACCCTTTGCCACTTCAACAAAGTCAATCTTTAAGTTGTTCACCATATTTAGAAGCTCAATTCTGTAAAATATTCCCTTATATTACTTCTTAAAGGGCCATATGTTTTTTAGTACTTTATCGACATTAATGATTTTCATGTCTATTTAAAAATAAAAAATAGAAAATTTATTACAAAACGAAGGTAATTTGTATGTTTATTGCTTTTGTATGACTGTAATATATCGGGGAAACTAATGTGTTATAAGTAGTTTAAGATAAATAATTTATCAACAAATTTGCAACTACTTTTACTTGAAGTTCAACAAAAAGTCATATTAAAGAAAAGAAAACGTGCTATGATCATATGAGAAAGAATAATTTTGTAAATGTTGCTTATAATTGTTATCTTAAAAAACACACTTGGCACATTGGAATGCAATAACTAAACTTAAAATTTCAAACAATGGGCTTTGTGTGAAATCATTTGTTTCTGTATCATTTCATTGACCTAAACTTTTTTTAATATGATTAACAACTAAAGTTTAAATGCTTTTAAAATGAATTAAAAGTTTGTTTCCATTTAAAATATTTATCTAACATTTTTATTAATGCCAACAGTCTATACTAAAATTAAAGAGTTCCAATAGATTTTTCTATAATCTCTAATTGTAAATAATGAACTATTTGCCATAGTTTCTCAAAATTTAAAGCCCGGTCTTTTCAGAGATAAAGGCAATGGAAAATTTCATCCATTTCCTCAAATAACTTTAAAACTATGTACATTTTAAAATCATAATAAGTGAAATATTCCCAAAGGTTTATGTCTTAAGCATATTTGAAAGTTAAAAATTAAATAATTAAAACTTACTCAGATCTGTTTGAACATTGATTGTTTATCCTCTCATCTTCAAGCATTGCTTCTAAGCACTGTTCCATGAGTTCTTGTTCTTCCAACTGCTGCATTACCTTCAAACAAAAAACGTAATTAATATTTATAAACAGAGAGCTACACCCATATCAAAAAAGAATGATTATCACTATCCGTATTAAGTTTACACAAAAATAAGAACAAATGCTTACTTCTTTATCAAACTCTTCTTCATTTTCCATCCAAAGGTACTCAGAAAAGTCGTCATCTGCCCCTGAACTGTTGTCTTCTTGATACCCATTAGACTGTTCTATTTCTTCTGTTGTAGAACCATCAGAGTAATAGGTGATTTCTTCGTATCCGTAATAACCGTTTCCAACGGGTTTATTTGTGGGCATTTTCATTTTCGCAGTTTATTTTTTACTACATACGAATAAACCAGCTGTCAATTACACAGTAAACAAGATAGATATCTATGTGGAATCTACGTTATAAATTATTGACCCGAAATTATTTCGAGTAACGCAGTACCGTTTATTTTATCGGTAGGAATGTAAAATATACTTACAACGTTACAGTTATGAATAATGAAAGATGGGCGATGATCAACTGGCTGGGAATAAAAAAAGCCACTGAAAATTAAGAATTTCGGAACAAGTTAGCTCAACTAACAGCGTAGTCGTCAACTGTCATGTATACATGTATGTCATGGACTAAATGTAAACCAATGTAAACTGTTACATTTTTAGGCAGATGTCGCTTAGCAACTTCAAACAGAACAAAAAACTTCATTCAGTTTTTAAATTGTTAATAACTAAAGAAAATAGTTATTAATAAATAATAACATTCCGCTAACAATTAACATATCGCAAACAATTAAAGATCCCCAAAAGTAAAAAAAGGAATCACTCGCTACAATCGTAGTTGAACAAAATAATAGGGTTATTCGGTAGATGTCGCTCAAGTGGAATTATTTTAATAAATAAGTTAACAAGTTCACCATTAGATGTCTCATATAGTGGCATTAGTAAAAAATTACATTTGAATTCAAAAGATATGGCGGCAGTTCGTATCCAGAATACTTTAAGCTATAGAAAAGTAGTTACGTCTTTTATTTGCGAAATTCCAAACCTACGTCTTACCTAACATACGTGGCTTCGTCAGGGTTAGGTTTCGCAACTTAGGTTTCGAGTTTTGTAAATAATAAATCTTACTAAACCTGCGGTATAACTTGGGATTATTCTCATACATTAAATAATAGAGAAAATTCTGCTTTTTTATTAAATTTAGGACCGAATTAAGTTGAAGTAGTAAACATATGAATTTCTGTGGGGTCACTTTTGGGGGATAAATTAGAAAATTAAAACTGTATCATGTGACATATCAGACGAAAGGGTTTGTTGAGAGAATCTCAAATATACCTTTTTAGTAATTTAAAAATAAATAGTTTTAATGCTATTTAAGAAAATACACGAAAAGTGATTGATTACACGTCTTATCTCAGAAACTACTGAGGCTAAATTAAAAAAAAAAAAATACAAAATAGATCTTTGCTTGTAGATTCTACATTCATCTTAAAATGAAATTTTCGATGGAAAGTTTTTATTGTGTATTAAGATTTTAAAAAAAACTTGAGCTGTAATTTAATGTAGATTTATTAATGGTATACGTACACTCTCAGTGTCTAACACTCTTAAATCGGTAAAGACTGGAGATTTTCTTAAGTATTTACATTTACCTACTAAATACGTCAAGCTATAATAAATAAAGTTCACACAAAGGTTAAAGCTCCGTGGGTTTGGGTGAAAATAAGTTCAAGTGTAATTGTTGGAATAAGTTAAAAGATCATTTTCGGTCTGTTCACATTTAAATTTCAAATTTGTTTCTTATTTTAATTGGTACAAGCGTTTAGCGAGTGGACTGTCGATCAAGGAAGATTTTTTATCCGACTTTTCTGAGACTTTCGACATCGAAATTTGCATTCGTATTGTATTGGCCCATGTGGGTACACAAGGCCTGGGTTCGCTCAACTCATTTTTTTTTCCTATTTAGTTTTAAAGAGCAGACCGCGTTAAAGGAGGATATTTTTTTTGTACCTGTATAACAAAAGAATGTCTTTCATACAATCGTAGGTACTATTACCTAAGTATTTTTTACATAACGTGTATTCTGCATACATATGACATCGTTTTAAAAATTTGTTTTAGCATGCGAAAAAATGCGGCTATTATACAGGAGTGGCTGTAAAAATGACCACTGTTGTTTTGGTCCACATTTGTAAACTTTTAGATATTTTATTTTGAATTTTACTTTGAAAGCAGAGACGTGCAACGCAAATAAGTGAATTTTGAATATGGGGGTTTCTTTTGGGGGGCAAATTAGAAAATACTTAAAAAAAAGTTTTGTAAACTATTCTGTGTGACATATCAAACAAAAGGGCTAATTGCGAGGATCTGAAATATATTTATTTTATAATTCTGAAACAAATAGTTTTACAGTTATTTAAGAAAAAAGATGAAAATTGAACTTTTTTTCCTTATTTTCGAAACTACTGAGATTACAGTTAATTTCTTTGAAAGAATTTTAATTGGAAATTATTTGCATTTAATGCATTTCAAAAGGAACCAAGCTTTAGTTGTTTAGTTGTAATAAAAATCAAAAGTTTGCATATTTTGACACAAGTTTAGGTCAACGAAACGAAACAGAAACAAATCATTTAACAGAGAACCGGTTGTTGTATACAAAATTATCCTGAGACCTGTTCGACATGGCCCAGGTCCTTATTCATAATCCTGTCACTCAAGTTTAATGTTTGGAAATTTAATTTTATTTATTACATTCCAATGTGTCCAATGTGTTTTAAGACAACAAATCATATGCAGCACTTACAAAATTTTATATTTTTATTTTAAACAACTAAAAAAAGAGGAAAACGCAATTATTCTTTTTTGTAATGAATGTTCTAATGTTCTTGAGATCTTTCTCACGTTTCAGATAATGGTCATAATACAAGGCGTTTGCAAATTTGCGAGTAAATTATTTATCTTATAACATAACACTATATTTTCACCTGCTATTAACGAGTTAACGGGTTCATGAATAAAATTCGCATTATATCGAATAAATTAAAAAATTTATAGGGTAGGTACATTTTAACATTACCTAATAAGTATAGTTAAATAGGTGGGTAACACTTTATGGTTATTAACCTTTTAAAGCAAACAAAAATCTCAGTAAATTTCTTATATTTACTCAAATTTACCTACAATGTTACACATTGTTCGTAATTGATTATGAGGCCAAACGCTGCGGTACATTTTTGTGGGTTCATCGCTTAATGCGCTGTGGAAGTCTCTGCCATAATTATCCAATTAGCTCAAAAAATAATTCTCTCTGCGTACCAAATCGATACATTTATCAAAAACAATAACTTTCACACAAAGTTCCTGCAATTTCATCATTGTGACCATATTATTATTATTTTGAAACAATTATCAATAAAAACTTTGTGAAAGTTGTAATAAGCGTAAAATAATGCTAACTGAGTTAAGCTTATAAGTAAGATATATTTTAATTCATTTGCATATCATGATTCAAAAATATTTGCTTTATAATTTTTACTTGTTCTCCTGGGTGGTATTACTCAAAAAATATGTAGGTACCTATATAAATATTCATTAAATATTAGGTACTTACTAATATTTCATTTTTTTTTTTTTTAGTAGATACTATGAAACGTACTAAATAGAAAACATACCCTTAGTATGTTACATGTTACGAAAATAGATAAAATATTAACTTAAAAAATTCTTCACTGCCACCCTGGACCAAGAAGAAAATATTAAGTTGAAATTTTAACGACTAGGATATTTATAATAAATCAGGAGCGGACCAATGGGAGCCAATCGCTCTTCCTGAGGGTTTGTCCCTGTAGAAAAATTATTTTTATTTCGTTTGACCAGTCCCTAAAATAAATAAAAAATAGAGTTTTTAAAACCTTTTTTTGAATAAAAAGTTTAATAATAAAAAGTCATAAAGTTAACGATTTAATTGTCTCGTCACATGGTGGCTTCTTCAGGTATATAACTGTTGCTTTATGGCTGTAGTAGGTGGTAATAGGTAGGAAACAAATTTCGAAATTCAAATTTAATAGTACCTACCTATATAGATCTTGGTTTCAATTTGTTTTCTTTTTTTCGGTTAAGTTTACGTTATATCCTTTTTATTCATAATTAAAAATAATTTTTAAACTTTAATGCAGTTGCTAAATTGTTAATAACTAAAATGTTTTGAACTTTTGAAACTTTTTATTTTGGCAATTTAATGCATAACACAAGAAAAAGTAATTTCGAAATTGTACAGGGTGTTTCAGGTACCTATAACAGGTCAAACTTAGAATCCCTTCAAAAAATGGGGGCCAAAATTTGGCTTTTAATTTTTTTCTTAAATTTGGAAATAAACTAAAAACTTGATTTTGGTAAACATTTTTAATTAACAGGAATAGTTCTGACAGACATTTCTTTTAAATCATCCCCTATTATGAAATAAGCACTAGAAGTTTCTTTAGGGGTTCGAATTCCAGCATAAGAAAATACCTGCGCCCTCAAAAGTTTGATTCATTTAGAAAATTCATTGGCCCTTTAATTTTTGTGAAAAACGAACAGTTCCATTAAAAATGGACGAGTCGTAAATTTTTTTAAACATGTCAAGATTTTGAAGTTATATTGTTATATTTAAATAAGATAAGGGTTGCTAGTTGTATTATTAAAAAATTGAAGTGTTCTGATTAGTAGGTACGTATAAAATACCTATTTCCAAATTTGAGAAAAAAATAAAAAGCAAATATTAATCCTGATCTTTGAAGGGTTGTAACTATTTAAGAAGCATTTCCGGAGATTCGTAAAAAGGGAAGTTTTTTTGTATTGGGGTCCAGAATTCAGATATTAAGTGTGACCCCTTGAACTTGAAATATCCTGTAGGTATGTAAAAGTAATAGTAAAAATAAAGTAGGTACCTACTTAAATGTGGTGGTGATAAAGAATGTTTCGCGTGTTGTTGAATCAACATTTTCATAAAATAGAATGAGCGCGAAGAATTGAATAAGGTAATTGCATATATTAAATTTGTTTAGTTTTCAGCCCACGTAAAATTCCAATGTCATTACTAATTCGGCAGGTTTCTGGCCGAAAGAGATCAGCTCATAAAAAGAACGCCACCTTTAGCTACAGGTTCAATAAACGTAACATTTTAATGACTTCTGAACTGATGATATAAAGATGAAGAATATGATAAATGCTGAGTGGAATATCGATGGCATATGTAGTTGATTAATTATGTACTTATTGATGTCCACTAAGGTCGAAATGTCTCTTGGTCGTTACAATTTCTTTTTTTCTTCTCTTTTCCTTTTTGGTTTTGCGACTTCAGATGACAGACTCTCTTATAAGTAACAAATAAGTATTGCCCAGGTGGAGGGGGCTACTTCTTGTGTCTTTATATTTATATACGAGTTGCTTAGTTGTGGGTCCACTACGCGACCATCTTCCGCCCGGTCTCTTCAGTAGACACTTCGATAATATGGGGTTGATAAAAAATTTATTGTGGTGGTGGATTTTTCATGTGACGTGCCTTTTTGCTGACAGTGAAACTGCCAATTACTATGACGATTCAGTAGTTCTCGAAGGTACGAAACATTTTTCATTAATTGCAAATATAAAACAAAAAAAAAACTTTTTTCTTACTTAAAAATAAAATAATACGTTTGAAAGCAAGAAAAATATAGTTTTTTAACTTTACCAACAGATACAGTATAGACGTATTTAAATAGCACTTGTGTCTAAAAGGGGTTGAAAGTTTAAATAAACACGCGTGAGACATTTAAATGGACATAAATCATAAAATTGGTAAAAGTGTAGTAGACGAATGGTAAAGTCTTTTTATTATAATTTGAAACTTTTTTACCCCTTTTAATTAGTGGACAACAATAAATTTCTTAAATAAAAAGGTTATTTATTTGTCCTGTGGAATGTTGCATATATTTAAAATTTTTGACACGTACCCATATTCCCACTTGTACGATTTATTTTTTGTTCTGAAACGATTTCTGTGCAAAAGTTGTAAGTACATAAATTTTTTTTACCCAAACTAAATACATATTTGAAAAACGGCGAATCCTTTGAGAAACACGCTACTGGCATGTACAAGGATTCTTCTTTTTATAATATGCCAAAGGTAGTTGTTTGTGAGGTGGAGGCAATTAGAATTGACCACTGTCAAGGTCACAAAGAACATTCACCTGTGATATGCTTCTGATACGTTTGATTCAGCTGGTTACTGAGCTTATATATATCAATTCATTTATCCTTGACGTTTTGTCAAAAGTTTTTTTTAACAAAATAACAGACCGATTTTTTTTAAGGCTCACACTCTTGTCTGGCGAATGCCTGTTTATTTTTTTTTTGCGTCAATCTTTTTGCTAAAACTTCTGCAAAATGTATTCCAATACGTTACATCCACGTGATATGATTAAAGATTTGTTTGGACATTGACTTTGGGGACAATGTTTTTTGTATACACAATTAGCGTCTATATAATAAATACATTATACATATTCATGTGTTCGTGGCTGGAGCAACCCATGTACCTAACCGTAATTTCAGATCGAGAAATAAAACTTTATGTCTTATACATATATTATCTAGGTAGGTACTACAGCTTTATTAGGTACCTATAGGAACACACAAAGTTTATTAATAATGCATAATATGTACGAGATAGGTACTTACGAAAACATATTTTTTCGTTTTTAATTACTCGCGGGGGTAAAAAAGATGCGTTTAAAAGTTTGTCAACAGAATTGTAGCAGTATCAAAAAATGTTTGTTTTTTTTTTAGTGGCTGAAGAAGCGCCTTTGGGGGAAGGAAGTGTAGCTAGTAGTAGAAGTATTTACTTGCCATACTTTCAATATTTCCAGTCCGTTCTCCCTTTATACGCGCCATATTCCCCAGCATTTAAATACAGTTCCTACAAGTCGGAATCTTGTTTAACAAGTGCTAAAGACGAAGGTCGATGTTTACCTTTTAAAACATGTTACCCAAGATGGAATCCGCCTGACATGCAGTATTATGACATGTGGATAAATAGTATGTTAGACAGGTGTACTTACGTTGATGTCGATGGTCAACAGGTTGGTACTATTTACATAATTGGCCTATGGTTAATACATACCCTTAATACGAAACTTTAGAGTTACGGCGTGTGTTGTCCAAACAAGAACGAAAATCTAACGAGGATCATAACACCCGACGAGAAAGCGACCAACGAAGACTACAGGATACCAGGATATCCCAGTTGGCCACCACCATTACCCACCCATCCGCCAGATCACACTATTCCTCCTCTACCGACGCATCCTCCATCTCTAGGCTTTCCTGGCTTCACCACGGAAAGGACGACCCTTAGGTATCCGATCAATGGAAAGCCAAGTACTAAATTTCCTACTATTAAACCAACAGTAACTACAGCAGCTGCTGATGCAGGAATAACTGACCTTTCGTGCGGAGCCAAGAGTGCGTTTACTGACCAGGAGAGGATCGTTGGAGGACAGAATGCCGATATCGGAGAATGGCCGTGGATCGCTGCTCTTTTCAATAACGGAAGACAATTCTGTGGAGGATCTTTGTTAGATAACAGCCACGTTTTGACCGCTGCCCATTGTGTTGCCCAGTAAATGTTACCACAATGTCTTTACAACTTTCTGTTTGTTTATACAATTTTGGATTTCAGTATGAGTTCTTGGGATGTTGCAAGGTTGACGATTCGACTGGGAGATTACAATATAAGGACGAACACGGAAACGCGTCACTTAGAATTGAGGGCTAAGAGGGTTGTAAGACACAGAGGATTCGACTCCAGGACTCTGGTACGTATCCGAAATTTATTACGAATATATTTCTTTTTACGTAATATTAATGATTTCAGTACAACGATATAGCAATTATTACTTTGGATTCTCCGGTTCAGTTTAATAAGAAATTAAGGCCGATTTGTCTCCCAGCTAGTGGAGCCAATTTCGCTGGTAGAGCGGCTACAGTTATTGGATGGGGTAGTCTGAGAGAAGGTTCATTAAAAATATTCTTTGTTTTGAAATACTCAATGTATGTGTATACTTTTTTTATTTAGGTGGTCCACAGCCTTCGATTCTTCAAAAAGTTAACATCCCCATATGGAGTAACGCGGACTGTAGAGCCAAGTACGGCCCTGCGGCTCCCGGTGGTATCGTAGATCATATGCTTTGCGCAGGAAACGTGGCAAAGGATTCTTGCAGCGTATGTTTGACAATAATTAACTGACTTTAGAAAGGATTAAAATTGGTAAATTGCAGGGGGACAGTGGGGGACCTCTCATGGTATACAACTCGGGAAGGTGGACGCAAGCTGGTATCGTATCATGGGGCATTGGTTGTGGTAAAGGAAATTATCCAGGAGTTTACACAAAGGTCGACAGATTTTTACCTTGGATCTATAAAAATTTGAAAAACTGAAATTTTTAATGTCAATAGAAAGAAGAACAACTATTTTCCGTATAGTGTCATAGATTTGTATAGAGTAATTTATTTTATTTTAAGCTTTTTTATAACATACGTCAATAAATACGTGTGCTTCTTATAATTTTATTTCTTTGAAGATTCCCATTCCCGAAATTTTTATGCGTCAGGTTTTAGATTAAAAATTAAATTTAAAATTATAACAAAAAATAAAATCCTTTCATTTGATATAATATGTTACACAGTAGTTTGCGAGAAACTTTTTTTTTAATTCAAATTTAATTTATTGACGTTACCACTCCGTACCTAGGTATATGTATATTTATTATTTATTAATTTTTCACATGTATGCTCTAACAGAGTATCTACATTTTGCCACTGCTTTACAATCTTACTTTCTATGCTTATCTCTTCTTTTAATCTACCTTCATTTTCCCTTATTTTCTTCTCGACTACTCTCCTCAACATACTCGCATATTTCTTCGCACAAATCACGTATCTAAACTTCTTTTAAAGAGTTTAGCCCCTACCGGGATTTGAACTCACAACCTAGTGGTCGCCAATCTGTAGCGCTAACCGTCCGGCCACTGTGCCTCCCTCAAAAAAATTTGTTATAAGTACCTATATCAAATTTCAATTTAATTGGTTCGGTAGATTTAGAGCAAATTAAGTGTGACAGACGGACAGGCAGACCCACGAGTGATCCTATTTTATTTTAATTGATGTTGTCATTAGTAAATAAATTTTCTTACCTTACTGATTTATTTGCAAGATAAATCCATTTTACTAATAGACTTATTGTTTATTTCTATAATATACAGGGTGTCTAACAATACAACTATGTAACAGCCACAGAAAAAGAATATTGTATAAATATAATTTTTTAAATTAATTGTGTTCGAAATACTTTTTTCTTATTTAACGTCGTTGTGGGCGAGGAATAAAAGACAATTTATTGCTCTATTTATTGTGGTAATAATAATTGTTTAAACAAGTGATATACGATAAATCGTACAACACATCTTACATGAAAAATTACCTGCTATACACTGTTTCTACCAATAAGGGGCAGACCTTTTATTAGTATTATTTATTTATTTATTTTTTTTTTTGAAATAGAATTCACTCTAAGGGTGAGTAAATGATATGTAATTTTTAAAGTCAAAATTTTGGCACAATTTTAATTACTAAGAGTTGCACCAGTTTAATAGAAACAAACGCAATTGTACTGTAATAAATAAATAAAAAAATGCCTAATAACAAATAGAAAATTATTCCAAAAAAAAAAAAAATTAATTATTGTACATTAAAACTTGAAGAATTGATTCAATAATTTAAATGATCATTAGTAATAGATTAGATCTTAGAAAAATAAAAAATGTTTGCTACAACTTTGATACAAGATCTAGGTAGGTAACATATACAATAATGAAAGGTAGTGGCTTTTTTTTCCGATTAGGAGGGAATACTATTTAATTTAACAACTAATACGAGGCAAATTCACTAAAATTTGGCATAGTCACATTATATTATTTATAATACACGACAGTAATAAGAATCGATTCTGTCCTGATATGAATTATTTTGCTTCTGGTAAACGTGAAACGAAATATTATCGAGTGTAACAAGAATATTGCTTCGTTTCATCACCACCTGGAGTAATTAAATTAAATTAAATTAAATTAAATGCTCTCCTGGTTTTGACCGTACAAACACTTACACGCACTGGGAAAAAAAGTCTATCGTGCAGATCCGTACTCAACAGTTCGTTCCGTCACTGATATGAGAAAAATAAACCAACCAATGTACCTGCATTAAATAACAAATCACCCTGTGTAATATTAACATAATATGATATATATAAGGATTTATATATATATATATTACTGAACAACAAAAATTTCCTCGGCTGCAGTGTATTTTTTTTGCTTTTTGAATATGTGGGTATGTAAACACTTTCACAGCTTAGGAAGTTCAAGTTATACACCTATATGTACACAAAAAGAAACTGTACATCTCCGAATTTACAGAAGAAAAAAAAATCCTACTGATCGGTTTAGATATGGATTTTGCAAGTTCCGCTCGTCCAAAAATAAAGGCATTACAACAGTTATATTTCTTTCGATTTTAACACTGCACACTATGCATCGATAACGTTTGATTCGTTGTGATCCGACCCCGCGATTGTCAGGTCTTCTGCCATTCCGCTCATGTGATGATCTTGATCAACGTCATCGTAATCGAAATGGATCTCCCTCTTGATCATGTGCTGCATCATTTCCGAATCTCGTATCATCTGCTGTTCCCCCATCGAATGCTCAGGTTTCAGATGCAGACCCCCATTCAGTGGAGACCTATGAGAAAACTACCGTAACATGCCACACAATATCGGGGGAATACGCTAAGACCCTACGGCCTCTAGCAACTTTTCGCAACTTTGCAACTAGTTGCTGCCGTTTGAATGTGATTGGTTTATGAATTTTTTCAGTTGAAATAATAAAAAAAATTAATTGCTGAATGAATTTTGTCAGGTATGAATGGGGAAAGTTTTTAATGCACATGTTACCATCGAGAATTTAAGGCCCAACAGCTTACGCGTGGCGTCAAACCCTTTTAATTAAGCAGCCATAGGATGTTATCGTACAAAATTTTTTTTTGATTGTGAATTCTTGTAGAGGCCGATGAGAAGAGCATTTGTGCGAATTTTTAATACTGGCAAGTAATTGTTACTGTTACTTATTTAATGTTAAAGTTTTGCAAAATGCGCTTCTTGTACTTTTGATGCTTACGTAGCGAAAACTGTGATAGATACAAAATTAATGTACAGACATTTATTATAGAGAATTGAATTTTCTACAAAAAAGTTCCGCACAGCAACCCTCCATCTATTACAAGTAAAAAAATACAGCGCATGTGGCGCTGAGCCGCTTTTGGAGCGATACAATTCTTTACACATTAAAAATAGAGCGGTGTTGTCCTGGATTTTTTGTAGAAAATTCAATAAAACCATAATAAATGTCTGTAGATTTTTTCTGAAACTCAAAATTCCCCAAAAATGAGTTTCAGCACCTAAGATGGCATCCCCACTTAGATTTCTAAGATGAATAAATTATGGACAGTACCTAATAAATAGGCTAAAAAAATGAGTTTTGTTTTCACCCACCTTAATCGATCTTGAAGTGGTGGTGAATGCGGACTTTCTCTTGACCTTATATCTCGATTATTAACCCCTACAGTATTGGTCAGGAATGATATACTGTCTTCTAACATAGGCGCCTAAACATAAAACCGTTAGCAAAAAATAAATTACTTTTACGTTCTACTGTGGATTTTTTTTTTAAAATGCTATTATTTTAAGTTATCTGATGGACGGGTTACAAAATTTTGCTGCTCATAAACTTTACGACAGATAATTAAAAAAAAAATAAATTATATTCATCAAATTGAGTTACCTGCAAATTAGGAGTTAAATGATCTCCATACATGGTAGGACTGTGATTCATTGTAGGACTCTTAGAAGCACTTCCCCTGTATTACAAATTCGATTTAGTTCATTTTTGTTAGAAAAAATTACAGACGAAGAATAAGCGAAAATCGAACACTAAACAAATAGGTCAAAAAAGAATTAAAAGTACAAACCTTGCGTATAATATCTGTTGTTATACGGTCCCATGGGTAATTTACCGAGAAGAGATTTAAAACAAAGATAAAATAGATTTGTATTCTTTAAAGAAATACAAATTTATTTTATTTTATTAATTAATTATGTTATAAAAGAAAGGAAAAGTATCTACCTAAACTACAGATAAAAATTATTTTTTTCTAAACTGCTTTGTTCTTGTACGATTGTTTTACCTTTATTGGATGTGTAGGACCTGGATGACTTACTGACCGAACCATTTTATATTGTGAATATACCAGAAGAGAAATGATTAAAAAAAAAAGAATAAGGAAAATTTCGCACAAGAACTAAATGCAGTTTTCCTCTAAGAAAAATGGAACATATTGTAATTAGACTAAGTAATAAACAAGGGTTTAAAATGTGGTATGTAGGTAAAGATTGTCTGATATTTACGTACTTTGATTTAGATGGTTGGTCGCAACCCTTAACCCTGATTAGTTAAACTTTTTTGTCATCACATTCATACTTTTGGTTGTTTAATGCGAGCTATCCAAAACTTTTGAAGCGTAAACGTTTCGATTTCTTATTATAACTGCAAACGTTTTGGATTATCCAAACATTCTAAAAGCCGGCTCTACCATAACGCGTCAGCTTCTACCCTAAGCGCACCCTGAGCATCAAAGCAAAACTGCGTGCTGCATTGGCAAATAAATAATAATCATTTCTAAAAAGTACCGAAATAAAAAAATCAACGAACCACCTTTTCTCAAATCAAAAAAATAAACTAGTGCAAATTTTAATTTTCAATGATTGTGATTAAAATAATAAAATTATTCAATCAATTCAATTCAAATTACGTAAAAGACGATGTTTCGGTCATAACATAAATTCAAAATTATTGAAAATTGAAGATGAAATTCGTGAAACCCAAAATTAAAAGAATCGTAAAGGTTACAAAAATAAATTAGGCAAATGAAACATTAAATTTTCGACGAGATTAAGAGTTAGTGAAGAGTAGCCACATGTGAGACCATTTGAGATAAATAAATAAAAAACCAAAGTACAATTAAAAACGAAACATGGTTTGGTCTTAATTTTTTGATCCTCACTATGGTCTCACATATGGCTACTCTACTAAAGAAGTTATTTTTTTATCACTTCAAATATTTCATGTAATAAAAACTAAAATACGAACATATTAAAAAACCAAAGAAGAATTCAAAAAATTTGAACTTTCATTAAATCTTTTGAATCCTGTTTTGGTCTTTCAAATATCTCAACCGGTTTTCCATGTGGCTACTCTTTTGAAGAAATTAGTTTTTTATCTCTTCGAAAGTATTATTTTAATTTGATTGAAGAATGTTATTATTAGGACTTAAAATAATTTTGTTTTTTATTAATTAAAGGTTCTAAATAAATGATTTTAATTTAAGATAACGAGCACAATTCATGCACAATCAACAGGTGAAAATAATAGGATAAATAAAACGGAAGAATTTTTCTTTCGAAAATACACAGAATACGTTTTCATGCATAACAGAAAATTTTCTTGCACCTGCCTTAAAAACAGTTAAATTTGACGAGTGATCCGAATTAGAGAAAAGTGGAAAATAGTGGCGGAAAGAATACTTTTAATTGTACCGAAAGAAAAACGAGGGAAAGAAGAGTAGAAAGTAGAAACTGTAAAAGAATGAAGTGTGTTTGTTGATAATAGGGTGATTTTTTTTATAAATGTTGAGACAGATGCAAGTGGTAATATTGTATGAAATACAGTCAAGCGCAAAAGCATCTGGAGCATGGAGCGAGCAAAAGCTTGATTTTGCGGCTTCTAGAGTGGTGCTTACTGTGCGCAGTGGGGTGGAGTGGGTGATGGGGTTGGGTCATATTTCCGTGGCCTGCCACGGGACAAGTGGCGGCGCTTGACGAATTCCGCGTCGTCGACCATCCAAAATGAACCAAAGTCATCCTCGTACCGTACAAAACACTTGTGGAGAGACAGATTGGTGCGTATCGCATTCTACACACCCAGAGAGACCCAAGAAAGAGAAAGATCAGAATCAAGTCAGGTCAAGGTTAGTTAACGGAGAAACCTGATAACGAGAGAGTACCTGAGACTCCTGCAGCTGTTTTTTTGTTTGTTAGTTGCCCAAGCTGCGTTATATGAACCGGCTCGCACCTTACGCTCATCATTACATCCGCACGTATTTCAAGCAAATAGCATTAAAAAACTTGGTGGTAGTAGTAGTAGTAGTAGATTGTAATAATAGTAAAAATAGTAAGTAGTAAAAAAGAGTAGATAAAGAGATGTAAAAAAACCACAAAACACACAATAGAAAATGCGGCCCTCTTGACGTACCCCACGACTGGCTGGGCCAGTGGCCCTGTTGGGCATCGTTGCGGCCGTCTCTTGTAGAACTCCACTTCATCCACGGTCCACACAGCCCCTTTCACGTTCTCCACACGCATGAAACATTTGTGGAGAGACAGGTTGTGACGCACTGCATTCTAACAACAAATCAAACACCGCCAAATCATGAGTGCGAGCGTTTTGCGACAGAAAAAAAAACACTAAATTAATAAAAATTAACACCATCCACCCACACAATCTCTTCATCAATTTCTTTCGAAATTAAATATGAAAAACATTCGATTGGATTATGTGCGTTGATGGACGATTGCAAACTAACTTTAAATAAAACTATTAAATAACAAAAAAAAAAAAAAAGGAAAATCATTTAGCAATTTTAGAACATTAAAGGCTGACATGCAAGCTTAAAGCAGAATAGAAAGTCCTGTTTGTATGTATAATAAAAACCTGAAAATCATCCTAAATGTTAAAACTGCACAAAGGGCTTAACAATTAATTAATTAATTAATTATTTATCTATTGCTACAATATTATCATATCCTCATAATTATACAGGGTGAGCCACGGTGGATGGCCTATTGAAAATATAAAGAAGAAAGTTAGGAAAATTTTGAAAAAAATCACGTAGCAATTATGGAATACGATCTACATTTTTAAATAATTATCAATTTTGTAGCACTTCCGCTTATACCGGAAATTGATGCTAACTTTGTTATTTTAAATGCAATGGTATATTTTTAACGATCAATTAAAATAATACGTGAAATTCTAAGGTAAGTTTGATAACGTACTTGTGTACCTAGGGTGAACAGTTTCTGAGATAATTTAATTTATAGAAAAAAAAGTTACAATCGCTACCAGAATTACAAAAAAAAATTTAATTTTTACCCAAAATGACTTCGAGTGTTGAAATTTTTACCAGTTATAATCGAGTCTTAAGCCTAATTTCCTACCAAGACTAAGCTTCATAATGTACACAGAGCGTTCAGAAAAAAAATCCAAAATTAAAAAACTTTAAACACGAATAACTTCGTTTTTTCAAATGACACCTACCTTATTTTATTTTTTTAATACATTCCTTTTTTTATCCTCTTTCGATCAATACGGATACTTCTTATAGTTTTATTTGAAAAGTTTCGAATAATTTTTTATTCGTGTTTAAAGTTTTTGAATTTTGGATTTTTTTTCTGAAAGCTCTGTATACATTATGGAACTTAGTTTTTGTAGGAAATTAGGCTTAAGACTCCACTATAACAGGTAAAAATTTCACTACCCTTAGTCATTTTTGGTAACAATTATAATTTTTTTATAATTCTGGTAGCGATTGTGTTTTTTTTTTTCTATAAATTAAATAATCTCAGAAATTGTTCGTCCTGGATATACAAGTAGGTTATCAAACTTACCTTAGAATTTCACGTATTATCTTAATGCGTCATAAAAAATATACCATTCTATTTAAAATAACAAAGTTGGCACCAATTTCCGGTATAACCGGAAGTGCTACAAAATTGAAAATATTTTAAAAATGTAGATTATTTGCCGTAACGACTACGTGATATTTTTCAAAATTTTCGTAGCATTAGTTTTCCATAACACTTTTAACAGGCCCTCCGCCGTGGCTCACACTGTATAGATATTTGTCTGTTTGTTAAGTATTTTTTTTTTTTTTGGGAACAAATTTTATTTCTTAAGTATGTATTTGAGTTATTTCTCCCATAAAAATGGATGTAAAACGACATACCTTCCAAGTAGCCGCATTTCTTCGGAAGTAGCAAAATGTGTTTTGAAACCAGTTGTAAATTTCGTTAAGGGTAAGCTGTTTATCGGGAGATTCTATAATTGACTAGAATAAAAATAACAAATCTAACTTGAAATGGTCCCGGTTATTTTATGTACTTAGATATATTTGTATATTGTATTTTTGTTTTAATCGTACCTGACGAATTAACGAAGCGTAAGTAAAGGGAGGTCGAACATCCGCGTTTTTATAAAATTCTCTATTTCGTTGGATTTCTAGAAGAAGAACAGAAACACTACTTGTAGAATATCAAAATAATTATTCAAATTTTCGTCGCTTTTCGTTTTAGATTAGACCTACCTTGTTGAACGTCCAGTCCAGCCCTTTCAAGCATATAGGGCAACCCTTAGCAGCATTACAACAATAGATTAAATTTCGTATTAAATTACACTATAATTGTCATTATTAAAATTTTTTTTATGGAAACGAAGCTTCTACACACTTTTGAAGCCAAAATCTAAACGTATCTAATTTCTTACGTGCATTAATTTTGGAATTAAAATAAAATACATACGTGAGTATCAAGGCGTATTATGCAACCTATTTCGAGAAAATCACCCATAAAGTTTACTCAGCATTTCCTGTATTTTTTCAAAATTTTAAGCACTGTAGTTTCGGAAATAAGGGCGAAAATTGTGAATTTTTAATTATTTTTTCCAAATAACTTTGAATTTACTTATTTTAAAATTATAAAAAAAATATATTCGAGATCCTCACAACAAGCCCTTTTGTTTTATATGTCACACGGTACACTTTGCAAAACTTTTTTTTTGTCGTCTCATTTGCTCTTGAGTTTTAACGTATTGGAACAATAGAAGCTTCGCTTCCCAGTTGTATCCGAAAGGAACATATAACTAATTATTTATTTAAATATATGTATGTATATTTTTTGGAATTTGGAAAAAACAATGAAACAAAAAATTGCTTTCTACTTACCCCCTGCTAAAGAAGGAGACGACTTATCACTTATCCTTCTTCTAATAGGACCACCAACTGTGGGAACTGGGGTTTGAAGGATAGGGGAACGAATAGCGGAAGCTAAGGGGCCTATTGAAACTACAGGCTGAGTGATCACAGAACTAACTGGCATTTTAACGGGGGCAGTGTTTTCCTTAAGGGGAGGTTCAGGGGAACTAAGTTGTTTCGACATGTGCAAATGTTGCATCATAGCTTGAAGTCTATCGCGTTCTTTTTGCAGTTGCAATTCCAATTGTGACACTACTTGCATCTGAACTCTTGCTTGGGCCGTAGATCGGTCATCCAATGTATGTTCTGTATTTAAATGCCTACAGAAAAATTATTAAAACATTTTTTTTTTAAAGATTTTGTGCTTTTGGTTTGCTCCCATTGGGAAGAAAATAGTGAATTCAACGACAAAAATGCCCTAAAAATTGTTAATTTAGTTTGCCCCTATTCACGAGTCGACATTGCTAAAAAATTTCAGAATTTTTGTTAGCTCTCCAAATCGAATTTTTATGTACCATATTATCAATGTCCAAAATATCGCTTTCTGGTCGTTTAATATAGACCAGAACACGTTCTGGATCTTTTCCAATTGCCCGAAGGACATTAGCACATGAGCTCAAAACATTGTTAACTTCAAAGGAGGAAAAAGCTCGTTCAACGAGATAACATTTACACTCCTGGATAGTATTTTTAAAATTATTGTTTTTTTTTATGGTAATTGTGTATGATGAGGTGGGAGTTTTGAAAAGAAAAGGGGATGAATATCGAGGTAAATAGGTACTAATGAATGAATATAATTTATCTCGGCCGGTGCGTCATTTATAAGGGGTTAAAGTAAAAAGAATTTAAAAAATGGTTTACTGCGAGACAAACCGATAAAAGTTTAGAATTCCAAAGGAAGGAAAGCTGAAAGGATTAATAAGTAAGATGTCAAAGTAAAAGGAAAACCAACAAAGTGCAATAAATTTGAGGTCGGCGTGAATTCAATTTTGGTTTATGTTTTGCGTTCGGAGGTGGTGATTAATATGTAAAAGAAAGGGGAGAATGTAAACAGTAAAGAAAACCTGATATAAATTAGTCGAGAATCTTGCCTTAAAAACTCTAATTACGCTATGTTTAATTAATATGCAAGTCGTTTGATTACAACTTCTCCGGATTTAAATGTAAATCCCACCCGACATGACTTTATTACTTTTCCTTGCGGACGCTTTTTGTCTTATTTTCGCATATTTAAATCACAAAGGGTCGACATTTTTAATTTCGACTTTAAACGACTATCTAAGGTGATAAAAATCATCGAATTACCCCTCATTGAGTTTCAAATTAGTCTTGTAAATACAAACCATTAAAATTTCATAATTATGAGTGTTAATGTTGTTAGTCATTAATGAAATACTCTTATGAAGTCTTACTTCATAAAAGCTTGCACGTCTTCGCAAATAACTTCGCAACCTGGCCATTTACAGACACCATGGCCATACAAATGTTGAATTTTGTCCGGCGTGTTAGTGCCATCGGCTTTTTCTTCCCCTGGGACCTCCTCCCTGTTTGTCCTACTTGGTGTTAAGCCACCTATAAGCCCTAAAAAGAGCCGTTATTGTAGAGAATCAAAAGCTATTGCGCCTCATTTCCACTGCAAATTGTCCAAAAGTACTGGCGAATTAGGTGCTTAAGAACAAGCCAATTAACGCCCTTTTTTTGCATTTCTCAGACACATTTTCCTTCCCATTTCATCGTAAGATGTACAACACGTTTTTAACATTTACACAATTTTTTTAACTTATAAATTTAATGAGTTTTCTGCAAATTTATGCAACTCCACCAATGTAAATAATTTAAATTTCCCGCGGTTTTATTTTTGAGAAAGAAAGGAATTTGCGCATTAAAGCTATTTTATGCAATGCTAAAATCTTACCATTTACGTCAGATATGGGTTTACTATTTGGAAGAGATGAAGGAATTTCTATGCTAGGATCTTTCCACGGGCTCATCACATCCCTATTGTTCAAGCCTGTGATAAAATTACCAATAAAAATTCCATTGCAGCAATTATTATAGTTATAACAGAAAATGATTAACTAAACGTGTTTTTTAATTAATACACGTAGATATCCATGTTCAGGCCGAATATTAACGAAAAAATAATAAAGGGTACCTAATTAAACAAAGTTTTTAAAAAAATAATAATAGTATCTATAAAATTGAATTAAATATAAATTATGAAGACTTACAAACATAAATTTTTAATTATACTGATTTATCATTCAAAATATATTCAATTTTTTAATTGTATGCATTTATGTAAAATTACAATAATTCAAATTAGCCGCCAATCAGTATTCCCATGCATTCCAACTACTGACCAATAGAATCGTCTAATTCAGTCGCGACTACTCGTATATTACGAAATAAATTCAGTTATTGAGAACGGTGCGCGAGGTGCATGCTTGACACAACGTGTCTATTCGGAAATCGTTTTACTAATTTTTAATTAATAAAACGTGGGTGTACGTGGTGTTAGTGTTCGTGTAGAACTTTGTTGAATGACACTCAGAAATCGAAAAATAACCTGGCAATAAGTAACCTCCAAAATGCCTTGAAAGTCTGATGCTTTATGGTGAGTAGCATTTGCTGTTCAGTAGTTTAGTAGTTTATATTTCTATTAAAAAATTGCTAATCTAAACGACAGATTACAAAGTAACAAACATATTAATAGGAATTATGATATGCTACGATTGTGGTTGTAATAGGTACCTATTGAATCAAATCAAGCAAAAATTGCTATAAATCGTAAACAGAAATTGGATGCCGCCATGTTCTTTAACCACAGGTTGTTATTAGAGTAAAAAATGTAAAATTTCAATTTTTAGTAAAAGCTTAAATATTGTTGTTTTTTTTACATTTTTGGTTTTATTCAAACAGAAAAAATGCATTATTTATTTGCCTTAAATTCGAAAGATAAAGTATGAACTTTGAGGATATTTTAGAAAAGGGTTGATATTTTAATTCAAAAAGCTTCACGTGCGTTAAAACCGAAGGTGTTGAGGTCGGACAGATTCCAGCGAAAGGATAAAATAGGGGAGCGAAGTGGTGAAAATTAGGGGATGAAGGACGGGCAAGTGCCAACAGTTTTACCACACGTGAAGCCTAGGCATCCATCTTTTTCTAATCAGCTTCTTTTTTCTTTCCGGGGGTGATAAAAACGTCCAATTCAATAGTGTAAGAGTGGCATTGCCCAGTTTCTAAGGTTTTGTAATGAGGGAAATTTGGACAGGCAACGGGGGGGTGTACCTACCTCGCTGGAATACGTCCACCTCACATATCTTCCGGTGTTTTTCACTTTCTTAACTTGTTGAAGCTTTCTTCAATCTGATATGTGTTATTGTGCAAAATATTTGCATGCATTATTTACATATTTAACATTTTGAAAAGCTCATACTTTTTTAATTCAATTTTAATGAAATTTAAACTGTTGACTCATTTTATTATGATAGTTAAAAAGTTTGTAAGTATTACAAATAATTCTTCAAACTTCTTCTTTGTTGTGCTGATCTTCCTTGCGCAATTCCCAATTTTGAGACAAAAGTAAGCAACGCACTTCGTTTTCACTAAAATACCCTCTTTTTTTGTTACACCTAGGTACATATATCATGTACATAAAATTATCAAAACTAATTAATACGAAAGCAATAAAATTAAAAAAAAATTCGACTTACCAGACCCTTGAACCAGCATCATGGGTTGCATCCCCATCCCTTGATGCACAACGTACTGTCGTTGTATGAGTTGTAATTGTTGAATGAGCTGCTGTTGTTGTAGAGCTAATTGCTGTAAAGAAGCAGAAGCTTTTTTCTTATCAGTACTTTGTAAAATCTGCGTCTGTTGAATGAGATTAAGTTGAAGTTGTTCTTGTAATTGTTGAATTGTTTGCTCGATTTGTTTTTTTCCTAATTCGGCTAATTGTTGATGCTATAACAACAAAGATCCACCAGTTAGTTCGTTGAATTAGTTGAACGGTATATTTATTATATATTTTTAACCTGCTGATGATGTTGCTGTTGTAAGACAGAATGTTGTTTCATTAAAGTCGAGAGTTGTGAGGGACTTAGGACGTGTTGCTGCAGAAGTTGCTGCATGTGATGATGTAGTCCAGAAACGGGAGACCCTATCATCGGAGATCCTGGTGTAAGTTGAGCCTTAAAAACATTCAAAAACTTAAATTGTTTGTTGTTGCTGGTAATTGAAGTGATATTATGGAGTACCTGGGTGGCAGGTATAGATGCTCCCAGGACTTTTTGTGCATCTGCAGCAGGTGGGGGTGATAATTCTTGCACCCTATTATGCTCTGAAGTCGGGCTTGTCTCTCCATTTCCTTTAATTTCTTTTTCTCTATCCCAAGCGCGCTCCAGCTCCAACTGTTGTTGTTGCTGTTGTTCTTTTAATACTTTTTCCAACGAGGCAGCTTGCTAGAATAAATTCCAAGTCAAAGCTGAATGTTTTAATCATATGATTGATGAGACCGTTCTTTGCAAATCTTCAAAAGTTTTTGAATATTCTGATCTTTCTTTTTAATTGCTCTTTTCTAAAATCTGCATCTTTCTCAAGGCCCTTTTTCAAGGGGTGTAGGTACTATAAAACTTTAGTAAATTCCTTCAACGATAAACAAGATTGATTTCCTCTCCCAAGTCGTATTTGGTTCTAAGGAAGCAATGTATCTTAGGGCAATGGCTCGGTCATAATGCTTGTAGCTACACCTTTTCAGATATCCCTGCATTAATACGGACGAATTGAAAACGGCTAATAATTTATGTACGCATTTTACTTCTGGTCACTCTATGTTTTATATGCGGTTACAGATAATTTATTGAAATTACGGACGAAGGAAAACTTACACAGGCTGATTTACTACGGTAAATATAAATAAATTGGAAAATTGCGAACGATTCACGTAACAACTGTTAACGTTTAAATTTAAAGAGAAAAACTACTGGAAAACCCTTGCAATTAGACCATACCATTAAGCACCCATGCATAAAGGTTGCCTAATCAACTGCACCTCTTTTAATATGTATACAATTTTTATTCTAAAACTTGTTTTAAACTATTTCTTCTGAAAAATTGTTAAGGATTAAAAATTAAAAAAGGTGAAAATTCATGTTGTTCAGTTTTCACATAAATGGTTATCTAATAATAGCTGTTAAAAAAGGGTAAAATAAATGTTTTAAACTAAACAAAAAATTGATACTTTAACGATATATGAAGAAGAGTCTTTAGGAAAGTTTTGTTTTGTTGGGTGGATCAGTAGATAATTAAAAGTGGTAATTTATGAAAATTAAGAAGTAAAAGAGGATTGAGCAGTCCCTTTAAAATATTTTACTTATGCAGCAAACTTAGCAAATTATGACGGCGACGCAAAGTAGAGGAGGGGATGCCGCTTGATTGGATAAATGTAATAAGTTGGCCCTAGCTGCCTTCAAACAAAGACGAGAAACAGAGGGTCGTCCGTTATTGTGTTTTCCCTGTATTAATGATTCAATATCAATTAGCGGTACGCTGAATTATATAAACTTAATCTTTGTGCCGAAAGAAAAAAAAAAAAAAAGGAACGCGAACGGAAACTCTATATAGCGTACAAAGCAAAATTGTAATCGAAATAAATATTTAAAGAAAATAAGTCGTCGAGCATAAAGAATAACGTGGCGTAAACAACAAGAGAGAGGTGGTGCGGTGGTTAAATACCGTTTTTTTTTTTTTTGTTAAAGAAGGGGGTGCTCTTGCCATTGGACGAATTTATAACGGCGCCAAAGCTATACATTGACAGAAGCGACTCGTCAGCTTGAAGGGGTGAAGCCAGAGCTCTAAATCGAATTAACCAGCGATTTTAATTAGGCTGAGTAAATCTTTCGGTTCAATCCTCTCTTTCGTTTCAAACTTAGAATAATATGTATTGACGGGATCTTTTGATATTTACGCTTCTTCTAACAACCAAACGACAATAAATTGATCCTATCAATGATTTTTTTTACCTACTAGCCATAAGTTGTTGTTCACCTCCATTAAGGGTGCAATTTTGAAAAATCCTTAATGGGTGCATGATACTTATCTGTAATTGGCAGAAGATTTAAGTCTATGGTCATCAAACCTGTAGTATTAATTTCCCAACCCTTGCATGTGACATTTTTCACTAAAAATTTACAATGCAATATTCCTCTAGTTTGGATTTCGTCTTAATCAATGTATTTGTCACCCGATGGTCTTAGAATATGCCTTTACATTAAACTTTTAATCCCCATTTCACCCTTTTAGGGGTGCTATTTTGAAAAACAATTTTATAGTTGAATAAGGAATGAGCAAAATTTCATGCTTCTTTAGTCATCGGTTTGGGCTGCATCTTGATCGATACATTAAACTTTGAAACTCCTGTTTTTGGGTGTTGGATTAAAAAAAAAAAAAAAACTAAAAACTCAGTGTTCGCCTATGTGGATGGAAAATTTATACCTATGCCAAATTTTAAATTAATAATTTCTGAGGAGAAATACTAAGGAACGATATTAATTAATGTTATGAAAATTTGGGGTTGTTTGATAGGGGTAGAGGGCGCAGTAGGTGTAAGTGAAATTTGAAAAGATGAATTCAAATTTCTGATACAAATTCGTGCATATTAAAAAGAGGTTCTCGAAAAAGGGGAATATGTTTATTCAGTAGAGGACATTGCCTGGAAATGCAAATGAAATGGAAAATGCAAGCCGGTTAAAGATACTTTTCCGTTATTGCTTATTCTGGCTTAAAAGTTAACACATTCGCTAGGTATGTCGAAATGTGTTTTAAAATTATAAGAGTAAACACACACAAAACGTATTTGTATCTATATCTAAAGAAGTTTCTTGATTAAAAAAAAATTAATTTGTTTAGATTTTTTTGTCAAAAATTTATCAAAATTGAATTATTTATAGGTACATATGGATATAATTATGTAACAACAATAATAATAATTATTATAGCATTACGACGAAATTTCCTAAAAAAATAACTGCATTTTTTTTTTTGTTAATTTTAATCGCATTACGATATTATAAATGTTTTAGTATAAAATTTTATATTTAATTTTTGAAAGAAATCATTTTGGTTTGTTTCGATTTTCATCATATCTACCCGGTATATTTGTAAAATGCTTAAAAAAAGTAAAGGAAGAAATCATTTGGAATATGAGGTGTCGCGTTATGTTGCCGTTAATCCTGATAAAATTGCGTTTCGGGAGCGTTATAGAAGCATTGGTATTCACTGCGAAACTTGGCGCAAAAAGTCTGAAAAAACTCCTTGTCCCTGATCACATATTTCATATATGTAGAGGGCTGTTTTGCTTGCGACGGCAATATTATTTCCATATTTTTCACATAATGCGCTTCTGTATATGGGTTTTATTTCATGTGACATCATGGTAATGCATTTTAACGTGTTATCATTCATTGTGGTGCCTTGGCAACTCTTTATGCTGAGATCGCGATAAATATTTGCCAAACGGTTGACCAATAATCAAATTTTTTACTCCCCCTTTGTCCTCACTCATTTCAAACGCTCCGCTGTTGGGGTTCTTAAACAAACACTTTTTGATATTTTAAGAAAAATAAAAAGAAAAGTACCTACGTATCAACTTATTTAGGGTTTTTAAAGTTAAAGAGCGTATTATAAGGCTTTTGAGATGGCATAATTAGGTTTTCTGTTTTGCAACCGTTTTCGCATAGTGGGCAGCGAAGCGCGTGAGTGGCAGTGGTAGATGTGGGGGTGCGCTATAGGCGGCCGGGGCAAGGAGGGATGAGGTGAATGTGGGGCCGAAGTCGGCCAGCTAGCACGTGAACTTTGGCCCCCTATTAGCCGCGGCATCGTCTTATGCAGCCGATTGAAGGGGCGAACTTAAAACAGTGCGCCGAGGGTGAAAGAGGAACAATGAAATCAGTAGGAGAACCGGGCACAAAATAAAAAACTTCATCCGAATAATTTTCTTCGAAGAAAAATACACTTGAGTAAATATCTGTATCTGTGATGAGCTGCCGGGACGGATATTTACACGAAGAGCCCGGCGTTAGCAATTTAAATATAAAAGACTTGCGAGTTACTCGAGCACACTCATGACGCGGCCTGGTCGAAATCAAACTAAAATAAAATAAAATAAAAAAGATCACAACCAACAGCATCGGATTTAGTTGCATCAGAGATCATGATTAAATTATTTTAATTTTCTTACCCCTAAACTGGTGTAATACCCAGGTCACACAATTAATATCATTATTTTTAAAGGAGGAAAAATTATTTTTTAAGCTTCGATATCTTCAAAAACGTTTTGTATTTGTCTTCAATGTGTACCTAAGTATGTGTAAAACGCATTGATTTATTTCAATATTGGATGCATGTTGTATTTGTTATTTTTATTAGACAACGAACCATATATGTAGGTTGCCTATGCGGTAATAGGTGTGGGTTCGTGTAAATGTACACGTCTACACCATTTAACCATTTAATCATTTTTTTTTTTATAGAAGCTCAAAAACACCATGAACGGCTCATTTCCGCGCCCGACATATACAGGGTGAGCCATTTCAATAAAATTCCTATCAAAAACTACTAAAAAACCGCATTTTACCTCTGTAAGGTACCCCATTCTCTAGAATGGTTCACAAATGATTCCGCAATTCAGCGGACTGTTTTATTTAGCCAACATCCAACATCCTTAATATAACTTTTGTTATGTCTAATCTAAATATTTAGCTGCCCCTCTTTACCCCTGTTTCTGTTTCTAGTATGTGCGTCCTACCATCATCCTAACTCTTTTTCTTATTGACATCCAAACCCTCCTTTGTTCTCCTACCCTTCCTAATAGTTCTTCTTTATTTGTAACGATTTCTATCCATTGTACTTATTTTTATAATTCCCCCATAACATCACGTTTTAAACGCTTACAGAGCCGTGCTCCAAATGTAGGTAGGTACCTATTGTTGATCCTAAATATCGAAAATCCACAATTTTTTCTAGTTTTACGTCCTCAATTTTGTGTTAACATGTTTGTTGTTTATATTTTACGTTATTTTACCCACAGAAAAGAAATTTGAATTAGATTTTTAAGAATTTGTTTTTGAGGGGAACAAAGTGAATAAGAAATTGATTAAATTGAAGGTTAGAATAATGTAATGGTCGTGATAAAGCTAGTAAGTAATGTGGTCGTGAAGGATAGGTATGAGTTTAAGTTAAGACGAGAAGTAAAGGGGGAGAGGTAGGGGTGTTTTAGGTGCGTTTGTCCTTTCGACTTTCCCCATTCAATAAAGCATGCTTAACGCGTATATATCCGTTGACAAATGTACAATTCTAAAGGAGTCAGGGGCGGGGGCATAATTTACAGCAGTCCACTCTCAATGAGCCCATGACTGCCGAATTTCATACTTTACGGAATGTCCACCAGCGGCGACTCTAATTTATGAACGTCGGACGAAATCTATCGAAGCGCCATATGCCAAGCCTGCCAACGACAGCCATCATTTGTAACTTCTCGAACGGCTAAACAAGGGCCCAAACCGTTAAATATTAATAACTTGACTCTACCTTACTTTTACCCCACATTTCCCGACTATACGTATTCGCTTAACAGTTTTTAGCCAGATTAATAGTAGCACTTTACGTGCATAATATCACCCCTACTTTAACACCAACACGTATCTCAAATGACCAATTTCTAATCTCGTCACTAATCATTGTATTACATACGTACAGGAACACTTCTCAATTAACTCACTTTAATCATTCTTTTACTAATTCAAAATTTTAAACCATTAATCTCTCTCAAAATCTATTACCTACCTATAGATATATTTATTTTGCAACTGTTTACAATTTATTAGATTTTCTACCGATTAGGGCTTTGGTACGATCGGGAAAACAATTACGTCAATGAAAAATTGAGTTGTAACTCGGAATTTTGCATTCGTAGACAAAAATACGAAACTTTTTTTCTTATGTGCACATTCTTGTGCTAATTGGAGTACCTGAAATATCGCCCTATTTCGTTGCAAGGAAATATACCTACCTACCTAAATGCAATTTCTGTGGATGAGGAGATGTAAATTAAATGTTATTGTTATTATATTTTTTTATTGCGGCAGCACGTTAAAGAGAGATAATGGAATTTCCGTTTTGGGGAAAATCAGAGCGTGCGATTCTTTAGGAAAAACGCGACGAGCATTTTCCGTCGTTTTTCCGGGCGCGTCGGCGGGAAACTCCGGGAAAATTGGGGTTATGTTTATATGTTGTTGTGATGCTATACATAGTACATAGCCGTGTACAAGGTTTCTGTGAGGGTGGGTCGGGAATTCAGTTAGTTGAGCGTCGGTTGCCGCACCGCGAGCGTCGGGACGCCCGTCGGGAAACCCGACGCCGTCGCCAGCCGTCGGATTTCGAACGATGATTTCCTCTTTTTATTGTCGTTTTGTTTACCACCCTTGCACACAATATACAAGCAGTAAATGTCAATGTTACAGAACGAGAGTGCTTTATATCTATGTTTCTTTCCACTACACGTCTACTACCCCGTTCACAAATAAATATATATCTATATATATACCTATATATCTATACACATTCATTCCTGTGTGCAACGATGTTTTATAATAGTCATTGGGGAAAGTTTTAGTAAGTTTTCTAATATTCAATAACATTAATAATCTTACACTAAGTAGGTAGGTACCTACTAAATTATATTATAAAGATAAATAATTAATTAATCTATGTACCTACCTATCAATTTCCTAATGACACATAGAACAAAGTTGTACTAATGTACATAAATATAAAAAGAAATAAATGTTACTTTTAAATTAATAATTAAGTCATTTCGATTTTTATATTTTACCAAATATGTACCTACTTATTACGTACCTATAACTCCTGTACCCCATTTAAAATTTGAGTAAGCAAAAAAGATTCTAAACAAAGTACCTATACCGTTTCAAAAAAAAGTTATTGAACATGTAACAACAAATAGCTAGGTACCTACTTGTTTTCTAACTGCATGGGAAATGGAATAAGTAGATACTAAGATAATAATTATGTACCTGTGCAACAGCAATGGGGGTGAGCATCCGTACTTCGCAGTACTTCATCGGAAAGGGATGCACTAAAGCGAAGCGTCCTTCACAACACCTAAACACAACTAAACAACGCCTATTAATTATTTCTGTTTCATCGTCGTCGGCGGCGGAACGAGGAGCAAGAGTTAGTTGTGTTGTTGCGCAAAAAGGTCATCGAAGTCGCCGCCGCCGTTACCCGGCGTCGTCGACGCCACCGTTGCCCGCCGTCGACGTCGCCTCCTCGGCCGTCGCCGCCGTCGTCGAGATATACACCGTCCCGCGGAGGAGGCGTTCCGCGTTTCGCGTTCCTCTTTATGCGCCGCGCCGATGCAGTTTGTTGTTTGTGTGCCTGTGTATACGTATGTATGTGTGTGTGTGTATGTTTATCGAGGAGCGCAGGAGGCAGCTCGAAGACTCGCGCAACAGCGACACCTCTAAGCCTGCCGCCCCCAAGACCTGAAGCATCCTCACTAGCAACGATTCGCGGACAAAATAAAACAACGAGACCAAGACGAAGACGACTAAGAGACGCGGACGGCACCCAAGAAGGACGGAAGCTTCCGAGATGCATTATGTACCTACGCTCAAAAGTCGCATGCAAAAGCTCCACAGTATCGTGGATAAATACACTTACTTATATTTAAACTCGATCCAGATCCAGATCCAGCACTAGCCTGGAGATAGTTTATTATTAATTACTAACAACGCGAATGTTCCCTAAATTTCAATTTATTATGGATTCCAATTAGTAAATGGATTACAGAATAAAACAAAAATGAAATCACGTGGTAACCTTTCGGTAATTATGCACAATAACTTACCCCTTTTCGATTTTCGATATAATTGTTTACAAGTACTTGCCCCCTTCTGATTTTCTTGAAAACAAAAGATAATCAAAAATATATAACTATAGGTATATATGATGATGATGATGTCATTATCGCGTTGGTTCACATAGACGTTGAACAGGTAGACATTATACCTATAGGTTTAGGTATACATTGAAGACAATTAGGTACCTATATAGAAATTTGAACTGATCTGAACTGAACACTCGATCAGAATGACGAACTCAAAAAAACATCAATTTCTTCTTCAGATGTTGTGGTACACATATTTGCAGTTTTTTCTGTTTCTTTATAAAAAAATTTTTTGTAGGTATACCTACTAAGCAAGTAAGCGAAAATTGTTTCGACTGGTCTTGATTTTTCGTAGAGAATAGGTATCATGTATTGGTTTGGGGTCGGCAAATTTGATAAAAAAGAAAACGACGCGAAAAATCTATGCGGATCAATAAAAGCTATTTAGCTTTGCTAAGGGCACAATAAGGGTGGACGGTCCCGTTGAGCAACATATGCGGGCATAGTGCAAACGTTGCAGTAATATTCAAGATCTACTGGCCCAACAAATAATCGACGCAAGTGTCAACCCAGAAATAAAAGCGATTTCCGAGATATAATCTTTTCATTTTTTTCTTCTGGGTTCCTTCGTTCCATTCCTTTAGATCCCTGTGGACGATAAAATGCAAAAACGTAAAGCACCTCGTTTATATTACCCGGATAAAATAAAAGGCAAAAGAGGCACTGAAAATTCGTTACAGGAACTGTCTTAAATGTGAGTGTTCTAGTTGAATTATTTACAGGTACCTACTGAATGAAGGAACAATTTAAAAATACTTATATTTGGAAATCCTCGCTTAACGTTCCTTTCATTCGAAGGACTTTTCGTATCTAAATCAAATTAATTAAAAAAAAAAAATCTTTACATACCTACATGTGTGAGTATTAGGACTTTATTGCTGGTCTTCGATCTCCTCTATTGAATGTATTGCTTACGGAGATTGTAAAAATATTTCATCCCTTTTTTTCTGTAATATGTCCCCTTTCGGTCGTAATTTAAAAGCTCGAAGAAAGCAGATGTTATTGCTCCTTCGCAACTTTGCAAAAAGCCTAGCCGAACGCAGCATTAACGGCCCTCCTTTTAACTTATGGCAAAATCTTTCGGCTAAATAGCCATTTCAAAAACATAAATCGTACGGTCATTCCCTATACGGATTAAAAAGTTGTACAGCACAAAAAGGAAAAAAAAAGGGAAAATCCGATTTGCTGTCTTTTAAAATTGGCGTTTAAAATAAATAACTCGAAAATACGGTTACTCACACATAGGTAGGTATATAAAATTCAATTTAATAAAAATAAAAAAACAAGGGTGTCAATTGGGTTAACTCTAAACGAGGAAAATATAATAAATAATCTTAACATTAAACTAAACTCAACATTTTAAGTCATTCCCGAAAATCCTAAACGTTCTAGATCATAATTGAAGATTACAACCGTTCTATAAAAAGCATGGAAGTATCGGAAAATCTTGTGTAACATTCTGGATCATTGGGAACATTCCAGTAGACTATTCTCGAAAGATATGGAAAATTCTGAAATATAATGTACCTACCTATCATTCTCGAAAAATTCCAACTCATGGGATATTTTCGAATATTTCAAATCGTTCTGACTTTTGTCGATCATATTCTCAAATATGAGAAGCATACTTGAAATATTTTAAACATCCTGAGACATTTCAGTTCATTCTCAAAGATCTGGAATGTTCTAGATCATTTTCTGAACATCACAACTGTTCTATAAAAAGCTGAAACTGAGACACTCTTCATTCTCTGAAAGTCATAGACATTCTAGACAAATGATTCTGGAACAGTAAAAGTCGTTCTAGAAAAACATGAAACATTCTGGAATATCGTAGATCATTTCTTAAATACATATTTCAAACCATATTCTGGAATCTTGTAGAACATTCTCTACCATTTTTTAATATTCTACATCATTCTCGAAAAATTTCAAACATTCTAAGACATTTCAGTTTATTCTCGAATATCTGGGACATTCTAAATCACTTTTGAACAATTCGAGATCTTCTTTTCGAAAAATCTTGAACTTTCAAAATCATTCTTGAAAAATATGGGACATTCTGGAACATCGTTGATCATTCTTGAATATTTCAATTCATTCTGGAATCTTGTAGGACATTATCTACCAATTTTAAATATTCTAGAATATTCTCGAAAATTTTCAAACATTCTGAGACATTTAAGTCTATTTTTCAAAATCTGGAACATTGTTCATAACAATATGAAACATTCTGGAACATTGGTACAGATCATTCTCAAGTATTCCATATCATTACCAAAAATTTTAGACATTTTGTGACTTTTTAGTTCAATTTCAAAAATATATAAGGTGTCTAAAGTTAACACAATTTTTTCTTGTAAAGATTTAAATTTTTTTGGTCTACATTAGGAATGTGGTCAAGAAAAGCGAGGAATTCGAGAGTGTAACGCAGATAGGGCTGGCATTTTCTAGCGAATAATTGGGTAATAAAATAATTAATTTCGAATTGTTTTGTTATAAAAAAGATAATTTGCCAACAGAAAAACTTTGAGTGTGTGCAATGAAAAATGTCAACGTTTGAGTGCTAACGAGACTGTTGATCAAACACGACCAATTACCAATAACTCGATGAAGAATATGATTCAAATTCGATGTCTAATAAGCGGCACATAAACGCTGCGAATCTGATTTGGAAAATACTTGAATATGCAAATTAGATAATTTACATACACATTTCTCCAGTTTTACGTACAATTTAAACCTAATGGCATTATCTCTCGTGTTGCGTTTTTTTCTTTTTCGTTTTTAAGAAACCGCTGCTCATAAAGTTAAGTGGTCAATTATAATTCTGTGGGGAAATGGGAAAAAGATTTTCCGGTATATCTTGCATTTAACAGGACGCGTGTATTTCCCCCAATGGCCACTCGGTTTCGCCCCATCGCGTTCGCAGACGGCCTAAAAAGCTTTGCCCACTCGACCAGTTTAAGTAGTTTTTACGGAAACATTTATTTTTCTTTTTTATCCGCTGTCGATAACGTGTGTATCTCGGTTCTAGAGTCTCTCCTCCTTCAAACTAACCAACATAAATTATTATCTGCAGCTTTACCAGGATGTATCGACATATCGACATTCTTGTTTATGGTTCTTAACTGATCACTTTAGAAAGGAATACTTAATTAAAAAAAAAAAAAAAACGACGCATATAATTTTCTATTTTTGGACTACGAATAATTAGTATTCTTTACGTACTTCTTTCTGCGGAAAAAATTAAAAAAGTATTGACACGTTTTGTAATAAAACAATTATTTGTTTTATGAATTTGATGATTACCTAAGTATTAACTATCGTTAGACTTAATGCTCAAAGTAACAAACAATTTTGTCTAAATTTATAATGGTAGGTAACTTTTTTTTTATAAGTATAGTAAGAGGTTTTAATTAATTTTTATTTGGTTTTAAATGAGTAGCGCGTAGATAGGTAGTGATGAGGAAGCAGTTTGAAGGCGTTCGAGCACGTAAGGGGGTGTGAAAAAGGGGATTGTCAGCGGGAAAGCTGGACTTTAATAGACTTCCCCGGATCGGCTGTAAAATCAGACGGCAGTGGCAGATCCGGTGGTCAGAGAAAATACCCATGCTGATTGCTATCCTTCGTCAACCGTCACTCTACTATTACTCTTGTAGCTAAACATAACACGGGGGCTTAAGCGACAAAAAAAGGCCGAAGCCACCCATAAAAATCGAGGGTTAGCTAAGCAATTCGACTGCTTACCGAACCCGAGGAGATTTCCTTCTGATTAATACCTGCCGGAAAAAGTCAATAAATGACGTTAATCAACTGAATGAGCCCGCTCCAGGATTTATGCTTTCGTTTGCGAAACAATCGAAACTTTCAATAACTTTACGGGAAAAAAACAAACATAAGACAAATAACACTTTTCATTCCTTTATTGAAGCGAAGCTTCTATTTATCAACGCGTTAGCTCAAGTGCCAAATTGACAAATAGGTATTATAATTACTACCTATATATTTAAGTTAAATTTTGAAAATTTATACAAACATAAGTACAGTGAAAATAATGTGGCTATAGCGACTTCGGATGCAGCGCCAATTTCGGGTATAACGACTAATTTTATTGAACCATTTGTTACAATTTCTTAGAAATTGCAAGCGACCGAGTGTAAAACACATGGCTTTTTCGGTTCGGGCACCCCAAAATTTTTCAGAAATTTTTACTAAATACATAATGAGAAAATCATCAAAAATGAATGTTCAAATGTTTTTTTTTTTTTCGGAAAAATGCAAGGAAATTCCAAAAAAAAATTTCCGTATCCATAAAATTAGGTTATACGGTTGTGGTGTGTGCGTCTCAATGCACAGATCCATACCTATAACCATATAACCTAGTACGTCACTATAAATATAAACAATTCGTCGTCAAGTTGCTTTATCTAATATTAACATAAACAATACATGGACGAAAGATTAATTAAACACAAAAATTATTATTGCTTTTTTCTACCTTCGTATATACCTATCGACTTTCGGTAATAGTGACGGAATTATAGTGGTCCCTTCATCGTCGTTATAAGCGAAATCTACTGTACCTAAATTTTTGTGTACTTATATCTTTTGGGCATTAAAATATTATATGAGTAAGAGATTTCGAGAAAATCACCCTTAAAATAAAGCTTAAAAAAATAACTAATCTGCAATTTATTAGGTAGGTAGGTATATCAATTTGTTATTTTTGAAATCCTACTTAGTTATAAATTTTTTTTCTTATTAAATATCGCAGTGACGTAACAAAATAATGACGTGTATTCTGACGAATCATTTCTAGTCATCCTACATTTGCTGGAGCGTGTGCTATTGACCTAAATATGCGAGGGTGAGGGTGAAACTAGGGGACAGTTAATAAAGTTCGAACTCAAATCAAACTGGCTGAACAAACCATGTTGTGTTACGTATCTTGGAGCGATTTTGAACTTTTCGTATCGTCGTTGCACGAAAACATTTAATATTTAATCAAACTATTGTACAATAAATTAATTAAATCTAAATTTTTGTTTAATCTAAATTAGATTGCAATGTAGGTACGTCACCCATATTAATGATGTTAGTTGTGACTTATGCTCACTTACGTTATAACTAACCTCATACAGCTCTTAATTGATTTGTATGGTTGAGTGAGATAGAGTAAAAAAAAGACTACGAGAGGTACCTATGTATGCCCTAACTCGTCTAATACACGAAACCTTATATATATAATACTTAGTGGTACTTTACGTACAAGGTATAAAAAACTAGTGTTTGATTAGTGATGACGTCACATACAGACATATGAACAAAAAACATGTCCTTGTTAATTTGTCTTCATAAAATAAAATGTCCGAGTTATTGTAGTCGGAGGATAGGTACCGTCCGTTATTTAGAAATATCTTGTCGATTCCTGTTTTTTTCACGTACGAGGCTTATATTAACATATTTGCATTGGGAGCAGGAGCGGGGGTCGATCCTGAAAAATGCACTGTCATCCTCCAATATCTTTCCCCGTTCTTTCGTTCGTTGGGATAACGGCCGCATCGGCAGTACAATCGTTTAATACGAGCTTGCAAGGTTTGCTTAGGGCTGCGAAGCTTCGAGGAGGATGAGTGGTGGTTTCGGGTGTCGATGTCGAGCCCTATGCTGCTGTCTGTCCGTACAAATACCAAAACAAATTTCCTCCGAAAGCATTCCTTCTCTCTTCCTATCTTTTTTTCGTGACTGGTAGTTTCGGTTATGCAAATCCGCCGATATTAATATACCTTGCCGAATCCTGATTTCTTTTGACTATCCGGATCCTCCGGATAATGGCTCAAAGTGGAACCGAAGATATACGTGTGTGTATGTCAGAACGACGTTTATACATAAATTTGAATAGCTATCAATTTTTTTTTTTTTTTGCGAAATGAAAAAGTTATCTGTAAAGCTCAAATAAAAAAATATTGTAGGTAATCATATTAAATAAACTGAAGTGAGAAATTTAGAATAACACTAAAAGATACTTTTAAAAATTAGTAGGAACCAACAAAAGAACTAAAACATAAAATTTCGAAATATTTCAAAAAATATTCGTCAAATAATATTCTACTTAAACGTCGCAGCAGTTTAGATTTTAACATCAACATTCATTGGGTTTTGGTGTTAATATTCTGTTGTAATTTTATTGGATTTATATTGAACGAAAGGGAATGTTTGCTATGAGTGTGGAGGGAGAGGAAGGAAGGAAACGTACGTATGTGTGAAAAGTTCGATTAGGCAAAAGTACAGGGTTGAAATAACAAAGTGACAAGAGAAAAACGTTTCGGATCGAGAAGCCCTCGAAGTAACGGCTGACCACAGAGTTTTGTTCCCCCTGATATTTATTTGTTTACGCGATAGCGTCGTCTCTCCCGAAGGTTCATTTTCGTTGCTTGCCGAATTCACAGGGGCTCTTATAAAACGGCCGTATTTTAGAACGCCGAGTGATGGGGTGAGAGAATAAATTATCAGAGCAGAAGTGAAAGAAAGGAAAATTTTCGAGGGCTATTATTAAAAGGATCCACTTTTTATCCCATAAAACATAAAAATGGTTTATATAGGTACGTATACGTTTGGACTGCTGCAAGCTCTTTCTGCTACGATAAAAATAATACGAACAGCACACTTTTATTTTCTTTTCTTTTTCGACAATGTGCGTTGGACAGGAAGAAAATACGTTTTGACCAAAGACCACTCGCTCAGTTGTAGGTAAAAACGAATTATTTTCGCTAAACAATCACAAAAACACTATTCACGAAATAAATTGGTCTATTAAAAGGATACTTTTGTAAATCAAAACATTTGACCACTACAGGATAGAGCACTTTAAGTTCTTCTATGAAACTATTAGGTATACCTACTTATAACCTCATCAGCCCATAGAAAGCTTTTTGTTATTCCTCTAAATATTCTAAGTGAAATACCTATAATCAAAGCAATTCACTTGTTTCGATTCTAATATTTTACTAGAAAATTACAAAATAAAATTAAGGGGTTGTAAAATGAAAATATACCTAATAATATTCTCATGATTAAGTGCTTTATGGGTACGTTATTTACGTTAGTGTGCGAGTGTCATTGAATGGCAAAAGTGACCTCAGTCGTCGGCAGGAAAGTAAAGTCGATGCGATGTGACCGCAGCCGGGCCGTAGTGGCCAAAGGGCGAGCGTCAAAACGCTGACGATGCGTTGGCTTCACTAGGGGTAGTTGTCGTCGATGGAAGCCGCCACGCGGGGGTGGCAGACTAATAGTAGGAGAAAGACGGACCGGGCAGACGTCGCATCGGACAAAATAGAAGCACAGTTACGATCACCTAATGGCACTATGGGACCCACTTATCCGTCTCGAACTAAATGGTTAAGGATGATAAAAAAAAAGAGGAGGCGCGACATAACCACCACCTTTCACTTTATTCATCCCCCAGACCTTTCTAATAGATAGATATGTACTTTCGCTGCGAATGATATTACTGTGTACGATTGTTAAATGTCAAGTACACAAAGGGACATATATATTAGAGGCAGAATCAGGAGAAGGTAAAGAGGGACAGAAGAAGATTTTGTTAGGTACTTATTTTTTTTTTAAATCGACAACAGCTGTAGGTACGTAAAAAATGGGGAAAAAATATTACAATGTACCTACGTATTAAAATTCGAAAGTCGTATCTGATATTAAAAAAGAAGAAGCGTTGGTTCATCAGTAATCTTGTGGCTTTTTATTGATCAGAGAAGAAAATAAGTGTGAGTGAGGTAGATGGTAGATGGTCTGCTGTTGGTGGCGTTGCGTTGTCGTCTGTGAGAATCAAATTTTAATATTATCGGCGCGGTTTCGTGCTAACAAGTGCATACGTAACGAAGGGGGCGCGAGGCGGCGCACGTGAGTGAGGGTGAAGGTATATAAACAGCAGGTTATGATAAATACACGGCGCGGCGGGCGCGGAGTAGGTATAAGGTACACGCGAACGAACGGTTTGCGGTGCGGTTGTGCGGATGAGTAGGATGAGGAGGTGGAAGAGAGACCTCCGTGTGACTGTGACTATGCCTATGCTTACTACGACGAATTGTCGACGGTGGCATTATGGTGAAAGACAAATATTTGGCCGCAGTCTCGCTGGGAACCGCCATTGTCATAACATAAGACAATGCGAATGCTGTATCTCATTTTTCATCTGGCCGATCTTTATAATCTGTATTTGCATCGGCTTGTAGCGATCTAATAATAACTCTAGGGAGCGGCGAACGCACTTGCCGCCGTGCCGCGCGCTTCAAGATACAACGAGAAGATTCTTCAATTAAAACTTGTGTTTATTTAGTATTCGTAGAGCCACTGCGGGAAATGAGGAACGAAAGCGACCACCGACGACTACGACGCCGTCGTCGTCGTCACGCGGCGCCGTCGGCGCCGTCACAACCACGCCGAACGAAACGGAACGCTGGTCGTTGGCGTCGCTTTACATGACGTTGCATCACTGACTTTGCTAACATCCACCCCCCCATCACTATCTAGATACTTTTGTTACGTTTTACCTACCTACGTCTACATTATAACAAAGACCTCCACCTTTATTATCGTCAAGTTGGGAAAAAATTACACATTAGGGGGACTAAAAAATATAATTTTTTTTTATTTGGTTGTTCAACTATTAAATACAATCTTCCTCTAAAAATAAAGATTCCTTATTTGAGGACCAGTTCTGGCTGAAGAGGTCCAACTGTTGGACCTATAACGGCCTGAGGTAGAGAGGTTTTAGTCTTTTAGTCGGTAGGTCTGAGGACACCTTCCTCAGGAATCCGACACTACCCAGTCGCATCGGGCGGCTGGGTGACTTTTGAAGATTTCCCCTCTTCCACGAAAACAAAAAACAAAAAAGGACAAGTTCGTTGTCCATTTGTACGTCAAGACCCTTTTTCTCATGAATGGCTACAGGCATCTGTTTTGAGATGAAATTAATACGTAAAAAAAATCAAGCTGCCATACAAAATAGAAATTGGAATCTATTTGTAGTCCTATGAAACTTCAGGATAACCATAATAGTTAGGTTAGGTTAGCGTTAGCTTGTATGTTGTATACGTTTTATTCGAAAGCATTTTAAAATTTGACGAAGTAATTTTTTTGATCCACGACACTAAAGATTTATATATTTGGACTCCTGAGGGCGTGAGGAAGCCAAATATATGCATGACGTCCCTAAGGTTCAGGGTGTGGGGTATGTAAATGTAAATTTAAACACACCCATCCTGAACCGTAACCTATTGCAATACACACGGAAGTATTACGACAGTTTTTTTTTGTATTTTATGACATCTTCATACTGGTTTTGAGCTTCAAAAAATACAAAAAACTGTCGTAATACTTCCGTATGTATTGCATTAGGTTACGGTTCAGGATGGGTGTGTTTACATTTACATTTACATACCTACCCCACACCCTGTAACTTAACCTTTCCCAACATTTGTATTCATAAAAGACTAAGAAAAAACAAACCAGCAGTATCAATAATCGAATATTTAAAATTAATCAACAAACCACTAAGTACACACGGAAGATAAATAAAAGAAATTTCTCAAAAACACTATGAAGGGGTGGTTTCCACACCCAACATGTACATGTAAATATTCTTATATATATTTCAATAAAATAGGCAGGGGGTAAGTAATTGTAAACAATTACCAATAAGGGGTTGATCTGAATTAATTATAAATTGTAAGATTGTTTGTTGACTAAAAGAAGTGGATTTTGGGCGTTTGAAAAGAGGATTGGAAATAAGAGGTCGGGTTCGAAGTGGCGTGTTCGCTGGGCGTTTCGACGGCTGCAAAGCCCGAGGCGTAATAATGATAAACAGTGGCTGTTTTGATAATCGATTGTGATAAAAAGTGGCAAGTATTACGTAATTAAATCTCGAGCTCAAATTTGAGGCGATTCCGGTTTTATGCGGTCCGGGCGGGCGGTAAACGAATTAAGCTCTATTAAAATGGCGGCCTCTCAACTTGGTTTATTTCTATAGCAAAAAGACAATAAGAGCTTCGACTGACAGCAGTATTTGTTTTACAGATGGATCTCGAAACCCAAACACAAACAAGCCAGGCGGAGCTGAGCGGGTAGGGAAATGCAGCTAATCCACTTGCGAGAAATAACGTAACGTTGTCGGTACGTCGAGCGACGCCGCCGCGGTCGTCGTCGTCGTCGTCGTCGCCGCCACCGACGCGACGCCGCATTCTCCCATTGTCCATTCCCTATCCGCATCATCCGCTCTTGCCGCTACCTTTCTCGTCTCATTCTTCCTCTCAATTTCTACTTTGCTATTTTGTTTTGTTTACGCCCAAAATAAACGCGGGCGATGGTCAGTGTCACACAGTTAACATAGGTACCTACCTACACATTTTTTTTTTTTTTATTTCTAAAGAAGAACGATTAGTGGGCATTTTTTTTTTGATAGAAAAAAAAATAGACGCGAGTCGTTTTCTGGATTTGGTCTCGGGATCAATGTATCGTGTTAAAACACGAGGAGGAATAAGAAGGGAGCGATTTCTCGGTTATCTTTGGCGAGAGTAAAGTAGTTAACGACAATTCGATCGCCCTAAGCCGTTGCAAGGTGGATATAGTTCAGTTTGGCTCCGAATTCTGTCTTAGTGAGACGTAAGCTGTTTCCAGATACGAGAGACTATTAATGCGTATACTGGATTCACGTTATCTAGATAAATGGCTGTACCAGTTACCTCTCGATTTCAGAATATTTATATATCCGCGTTAGCAAATAGCCTTTCCGGCGGATTGTGTAGCGAACTCTCCCCCGTTCCCTCTGCCCGTCTTTCGCAACCCCGTCATCCCCTACACTTGATCTAACCCGGTCCGCTTCTGTTGCCTTTCCTCGAAAGATGCTTCCTATCGTCTACTCCATACTTTTGGTAAACAATACCCTATTTAATTGCTTTTACACTCACTGAACTTCCTACTATTTTATTTAACTAAAATAAACACCCTTTATTTCTTTCAATTCAATCGATCTACGTATATATTTGGGCGAACAATATTTTTAAAAATAAAGCATTTATAAAAATATTTAACCAATCAACTATTACTTATAAACGTACATTAGTACCCACGTTTTCATTGGTTAAAAGAACAAGTAATTTAGTACCAACAGTACAATGCAGTGGCGTAACAAAAAATCTTAAGGCCCCAGAAATATTTATAAGTCTGGGGGCCTTTTTACCTCCCCCCATTTCTGATATCTTTTATTTTATTATTGTTATAACAGCTTTTTCAACAACATTTATGAGGACACTTTTTTTGTTATTGTCCGGGTTGAAATAATGAAATTTGTTGTAAAAAAAAAAAAACAAATTTTTGATAGTCAAAGTGAAGATTAAAACAACACCAGAAAAAGAAAAAGATGCTCTTTCCAATTTTGGTAAAGTCCAAAATATGACGTCCATAAGAAATAAGAAAGAAGACAAAAGAAATTGGAAATTAATATAACCTGATAAAGTAAAAGTTGTCATAGGTCAAATTAAGAAAGTATGACTTAGTTTAGATTTTGATAGAATAATTATTTTAAAACAATTATCTACCTATGGTAAAGCTACGGTTGTTGTTTTAAAAGCTATTGTGTCGATAGTTATGTCGATTTCGTGTCGTATAAGGGTAGATAGTAGGTGAAGGTGGAGGGTTTCATAAAAAAACAGATACGTTAAGGTTTCTGCATGATCGGTTCAGCTGTCACATTTTTAATGCAGAGGAGATATATGATGAAAGGCTGTACGGTGTAGGAGGTAGTATCATCGTCTTCGAGCTGGAATGACAGGAGATTTTCGTCGATAAAGAAAAAAAGCCAATACCGGTGCAAGTGTAGCATGTTCCTATGTCACCCACCCCCTTCGTTTTTCTTCTTTCTTAACATCCTCCCTCCACTTATTCGACATAATTTGTTCAACCTTAGGCAATTCATTGTGTTAAATTGCTCTATAGACGGCACGACACCGCCACCAACCAGCGCGGCGCGCAGAGAGAAACCTTCCGGTAAACACGAACTAAGCACTTCCACGACGATGCCAATGGAAAAGAAAAATAATACGAGAACGGGAAAGTGCTGGGGAACGAGCTTGTTTCTGTAAATAAAACGATTAACTGGCCCAAACATAATACATCTCCAACGGATTGGAAAAGACCGTTAATCTTCGATTGTATTTTATTGCTACTTTACCAATTGGACAACGTGATAAGTATTCGATAAACTGAAAAAAAAAAAAATGCCTCATCCACACGTTTCTAATGTTTGATGGTTTGGATGTGATCGCTACCTATATTTTATATCTGCTAAAATCACAACAATCTTCCTATGGAGGAAAAGCATCTCTCATCATCCGTCAAATTTATACAAAAATATGAATGAAAAAAAGAAGTTGGTTAGATAGAAAAATAATGTTTTCGAGATGTATGAAAAACAAACCTAAAAAAAAAAAGATCTTTTGTAATGTAAAGAAGTAAATGTGACCTAGTGCGCGCATTGTTTTGAAACAATCGAAGAGCGACAGAGGATAGATAGAGGCAAGAGAGGATCTTCTTGATGTGGTCGGTAAGTATCGACAGCAGAGGTGTTTACACCATCGCATCGGCCGAGAGCTGACTGGGGAGTGGCTTGCTATTCCAAGTAGAATAAACACATGGCTGTTTTCTTTGTTCCGGCAAACTAAACAACCATCCAGGAATCCAAACAGGCTGGCCAGTCGTCCCAAATTCAATTTAGTCTTTGCATGCGGCTATATCACAAAACGTCAACATCGCATACTCGTCGCAAAACTACCGTACCCGAGGGTAACACAATTATATTTAATACCATAGCCATAGACCATACACATATTGTAGTTCAACTGATCTTCTCTAATAATTTTACTCAATCTACCTAAATCTTACTGTTATTGCTCCACTGAATTAAAAACATTTAGAATTTTATTTTTTACACAATATTCATGAAGATTCGATATCACCTGACGAAGCCAAAACAATATAATACTTATTAGTGCCGTTCATTCTTTTGAATTTCTTAAAATCGAAAAAAACCGCAGCAATTGTTGATTTATTTTACTTGTATTAGGTTACGGTAGCGGCTGTGTGTGTATCTATGTAAATGAACAGACACACGCTTCCAACGGTAACCTAGGACACTAGCACACATATAAACACTTCGTCGTCAAGTGTTCTTCATCTAATCTACAAAATATACATTACATGGTCGCATGATTAAAATAAAGACAACAATATAACTACTAACGATGTCGTTATCGCCTTCGTACACACATACACATTGAAACAATTATTATAGTTGTTTGAATATTTTAATTTTTGTTTATGAAATGTTTAATAGAAAAAATTTACTCATCAATAGACAAATTTTTTGGGACACCCTGTATACGATTGCTTTTCTTTAAAATGCTGCTGAGTGGACAAATTAAAAAGAGAAAGGGGTCAAAAATGCAACGCACTCGAAAAGTGTAGATATCTATTATGCTTGCTTACGTTGCGCCGTTGAACGTCGTGGATTAACGGAGGGAGAAACATTTGAAGGGACTTTTTGTCGAAGGGACTTTTATAAAATGTACCGCGTAATTATTTTAGTAGACGCCGAATGCTTTTAAATTATGACTCTATTTTTCTTTCCTATTTCGATACCTACTCACTCCTCACGTCTTGAGAGGAGAGTCATTTTCAGGCACGAATTATCCTCCTCCTTATTTACGACTAACGACTCGCATTACGTACCCCATCCTATCAATCTTGGCATTAAAACTCACGAGGATAAAAGAGCAAATGAACCGATATAAGCAAATTTTAAAAGAGGTACAATTTACGACCAAAAATACTCAGAACCCTCTCAAAAGACTTTATAAATTATTAGAACAATAATAATAGGACCATGGTAGTTTTAATTAAGTACCTATATACCATACCATCTATGGTCAAATTAAGTTTTTCTTTGAAAATATTTTATTTAGGAGGGAGATAGTGGTGGTGGTGGTCGATTATTTTTTTTAAAGTTTTCAAAACTTTTGAAAGTATTAGCATGTCGTTACTTTTAATTAGTCAGATTGCAAGTTGTTATTAAAAAGAACATTAGCATAATTAACCAATAGAAATGTATTATTCAAGTTCAATAAAAACAGTTGAAAAGAAAAGGCTGCCAACTGCTCGTTCGCCGTACATGAATATTAAGAAACCAAAATGGGGCGAACGGGATCGATCGGGACAGTGTCCTTTCTAATCAAGGCTGTGAGAGAGGGTTTCCCCCGCGTCCGCTCGGTTAATACGGTCGGATTTTTCATCTTAATTGAAAGAGTTTGGGCCAGATGTCTCCAGTACAAAGTAAAACAGTCGCAATCAGGGACAGTTCGTCGTTACGCTTCAGTATTATTGAAAAATTACCTCCATTAGTATACATATACATTTATAAACCCAATTATGCACCCTTATTACCAGTAATTAATCTTTTACATAAACAAGTACATTAAATATATTTCTTTTTTATTAAATAAATTTTTTAAAGACGTCTATTAATACCTAAACCTAAGATTTGTCGAGGTCACACATGTAAAAGGGTGAAATGGCTGCAAAGGGGGTTCAAAGTTTGATGCATCGATCTAAAAGAAGCTTAAACTGCTGATCGTGAATCGGGAAGTTTAAAATTTTGCACAATGGTGTTCCTTATATATTACGCCATCATTAACTACAAAATAATTTTTTCAACTCAGCCCTGCCCTTCCAAGGTGGTTAAAATTTCAATGCAAACGCATATTCAAAGATCATTCTAACGTCCTAAATTAAAAAAACATAACGCCAGTCTTTCTTTTAAAGACTGACACCCCCCCACACCACCGCCTCAAAACTGGTAGTTAGTCTCTGATTTCAAGACTCAAAGAGACTGATAATTTTTTCTCGGGACTATGTATGTATATTAAATCTCCAGTAAAAAAATTGTTAGATAGAGGGGAGGAAAAAAGTTTCAAAAAGTACCTTTAATAGGTACCTACCTAACTACTATAAGTAAAGTTTGATGAAGAAACAAGAAAGTAATTTTTTAAAGGATTTCGAAGGTAAAGAGGCATTATTTCCAGATTGCATGTAACGTCATCAGCTGATCACATTGAAGTTAGCAACAGTACACTGATTGTAACCCAAATCCAACACGAATCGCAATAATAATAAAAATTGTAGGTTCCATTATAAGTCACAATTAATTAACTTCGTACAGAACTAACATACGTTCCAATTGGTGTACAGCGATTGAGATAGAATGAAAGTAGCTACGTGACGTATGTGGACGTTTAATTCGTCCACTCGCAATCTTACAATAATGCAGCTTTAGTACCTAGTGTACATGGACTAGCTGTTGTAAAGTTTACTTGTGCAGCCTGTGCAAAGAATGATCAGCGTCTAATTGCGAAACGAGGGGAGCTGCCAAGCTCTGGATTTCCGCTTCTATAATTTAAGTGAACTTTCTGCTTGATAGATGTGTTCGATAAAATTTTTCGTACTTCGAAATTAAGATATTTGCGCCGTATAATTAGAAATGAAGCTAATTTCGTATTCTTTGTTTTCGCCTCGCACTTTAATTAAGGAGTTTAACAAATGCCAGGTGTCGTCTGTTCATTTGGCACCTTCACTCACTTCTTTGCGTCAAAATTAAAAAGCGGTTTTAAATACAATTTAACGCGAAAACTGTGAGATTCTATCGGCTTTCCTCTCCAGAGTTGTTCGCTAATTTCGGCTGAAAATGAGAACTCTGTTTTTCCAAACTGCCTCCACTTTATTTAATATCTCCCCGCTTTCACGAGAAAAAAAAAGGCTTTCCAATTTTGTTTGTAATTAACTGCCGTTTTTCGATGGTCCATTTAAACATTTTTGACAAAATTACTTACAATTAGTTCTTCGTATATACATATAAGCATATATTGTGTATTTTAGTAATTAATTATTGTAATTTACCTGTTCCACGTCTTCCGGTGGCTCTACGCTGCCTGTAGGCGTTGTGGCCGCGGAAGGCCTCTGCGATGTTGATAAATTGATTGCAACATCTGCATCTACCTCTTGCTCCATAATGCCATCGTCCTGAAACGTAACAAACAGAGACTGTGACGAATCATTTTTTCCAAGAAAAGGAAAGTCGAAACTTTTCATTATTCAGATAAACGGTTTTGTATAAGAAAATAAGTAGATAGATCCATAAAAAGATACAAAATAGTGGGTAATAATGTGAATCATAAAATGTTAAAAACGGTCAGCATAACAAAATAGGGATGATATTGGTCGGTTGAAGGCAACGAGTAAATGGCCTGTAGAAGATAACTTGGGCCTATTATCCAGATTATCCTCTAAATAGAATAAATGACCAGTGGGGTTGACTAAATCACATCCACGTCTGCACCTTATCTGTTTCCTTTTTATCTTCGCAGTTTTGGATTTTAGGAAAATCCGACTTGATAGACACGACCAGTCAAGAGTTATAGATGGTCAAACAACTTTATTGTACGGATCTTAGATTATCAGTTGAAAACACTCTCAAGCATTTTTCGCGACGAAACGAAAGAGACGGACTCGTAAAATGGCAACCGACTTAGACGCTTTCCACAAAATTTATCCCAAATGGACGAGTGTCCAGAGACCGATTAAATCGACCGGATGAGGTCTGTTCTTCTTTAGGGATTATCCATATCGTCTTCTCACTTCTTTCATTTACATAATAACACCTTTTTGTGTAGATATAATTCTATATTAAATGCTCATTTTATTACCTACGTTATACCTATTGAAAAAATAGCATAGGATGCTTCGTTTGAGGTGACTATTTTTTTTCATTTCGCTCCATTGACTCAACATTGCTCTAAACATAAAAAAAATATATCCCTCCAAAAATAAGCGCTTTATTTTAATTTTAAGTAGGTAGGTACTCGCTAAATGAATTTGAAATTTTCCCATTTTTTTTTTAATTATCTATAAGTACCTTCACAACATTTCATGCTATTTAATTGACAATGAGCGAAAGTTATAATAATACGTCGTTGCCAATAAAAAATTTTAAAGTTGATTTTTGCTCAAACATCGTGTTTCTTGTGATTTTTCTCCAAATCTATCAACTTTAGAGCAAAACTTTATAAAAGCTTTTTGTAGAGAATTTGATTTTCTATAAAAAAGTCCCGTAAGTCAAAACCATAAAACTAATAGGTTCCGAAATAAATTCACTAAATTATAAGAAAACTAACTCTATATACATATATTTCATCAAGATTTTTGTGCTTTTTACTGAAAAACAATTATTACTGTGGTAAGTACCAATGAAATTTATCTTGTTAATAATAACATTAATACGTTTATACGTAATAACTTATTGAAAAATTTGAATTACATTTTTTTATTTTCGTTTTAAAATCAACAATTTTTTCTCGAAACCTATTAATCTTACGGTTTTGGCTTACCAGACTATTTTTTTATAGGAAACTAAATTCTCTACAAAAAAGCTCTTATAAAATTTTGCTCTAGTCGATAGATTTGGAGAAAAATAAAATAAAATTAAGAGCTCATCTTTGGTGGATTTTTCTTTTATATTTAGAGCAATATGTCGTTAATTGAGCTAGAAAACAAAAATAGTTGCCTCAAACGAAGCACCCTAATGCAGATACCCACTTTTTTACCGTCAATAAACTCTCTGCTATCAAATTATTTCTTATCACAATTCTTTAAAAATCAAGTCAGACTTTTTGATCAGTTTTTGAGATATCTACCTATATGCATATTCTCAAAAAATGTGTTTTCGCCCAAAAACATATCATCATTAATTAGGTCCCTAATTTATCCCCAGTGGCTTTAAATAAATAACATGGTTTTAAAGATTAAGCCGACCAGACAGACACAACTAAGGGGTAATATAATGATCTGATTCTCACTATATGTTCGTATCAGGTGAAAAACCAATCGTAACTACTTAAGGGGTGTTGCAGGTATTGTAGTAACGTACATGTACATACATGTTTTGAAAGTAGGTAATTAAGTGGGGTGTTGGTAAGAAATTTATTAAACGATCCCTGTATAAGGGTGGGAAGTGTCGAGTGTGGAGAAAGTAAATTGAGGAAGAAAATGTTTAACCCTCTTTATACGTTTCTTAAGTGCCAAACTTTTCTATCGTCGTACCGTGACGCAGGCGGCGGCGGCGTCGACGGCGTCGTCGTCGGCGGCGCGGCGCTTGAAATTGTAAATAAGAAGGCAGGGGCGAGCGTGGAGGGCAGATTATCTCCTTGACGTATGTAGTCTTGATTGAAGAAGGAGAAATGGCAGGAATCGACAGAGGCGCTATTGTGATAGTTGTGAGAAATGAGGACCTTTTAGCGGACACTCCACCACTGGCCTCCCCAATTACCCTCTTATCTCGTTGGCGTTGACGCATATTCCCGGTCCTTTTTTGCAAACGCCGCTTCCACTATGCTTGCTGCTTACGCAATTTTTCTTCCGTTGCTGCTTTTCTTATGCCCCATTTAACAGCAAAAGTTGAATGCGGCTTTCTTTGTTTTTACAGATGCGCCCTTATTCGAACCGTTCGATTTTTTCACTTTTATAATAATATTTTACTTTTCATTCTTCATCGTAACTTTTTTATTTTGCTGACACAAACATCAACAAATCACTTTTAGGTAGGTAGGTACACCACACTCTTTCATCGTCATCAATAAGCTATTTAATCTCTAGGTAGGTATAAATCAGATAGGTACCTACATATCTATAAGTATCTAATTGTTATATTTTCTGGATAGTAAATAGGTAGGTACCTACCTACGTATCCACCAATAGTAAAAGGGCTTATCTGAGTCATCTGTTTATCATGTAATTGCATAAGCGGTGGAAAAGGATACCGTAAATCAGTTCATTTGTCAGCTTCCGTAATAACATCAGTCGGCATGAGTATTGATTAAGTGAGGGGTAAGTTGCTTATACCCCCAAGTAACGGAATCGTTCGTTTGTCTTGCATAATTTATAGAATAATATGTTTACACGCTGTTAATTATTAGGACGCGCTGCATTTTGTAATTAAGCAAAAGACAAACGAGCCAAAAAGGACACTGAACAAACATAAATCTTTAAAATTATTTAACTCTACATAGGTACATACATACAGGGTCTTCATCACGTAACTTCCGTGTGTAAGTAACCAACAACAATATGTAGGTACCTACATAATTAGTCAAAACAAACATCCCTAGACGATTTCTGACACATTCCAGGGGCGGACTACAACGTCAAAATCATTAACAATAATAACATTCAGAACGTCAACACCTCAAATCTACCTAATTGTAAAATATGTAAAAAATGAGAGAAAAAAAAATATAGGTAGCTACCTACATGTAGATATGGACTAATAAATCATTTGAAAAAGAAAAGATACAAGGAATTTGAGGGTAATATTCTACTTAATACGCGCCATCAGAGTGTTGCAAGGGCCGATAGCGACGCGGCGCGGCGCCAGAGCCATTTAAATTAGGGGGGTGATGGTATGATTATGTGTCATTCGTTGGAAGAAAATAAAACAAGCTTCTTTTAAAAAATATTGCGAGCGTGCAGTGAATGAAGAATAAGTATAGGTACCAACACATAGAAGACAAGTGGGGAGCAGCGAGAGGGGATGTTCCACCTTACCGGCGACTAACAGCATTAAAAAACACAAGAAGGCTGTTCCATGGAAATTATAACGACGACTCTTAGCAAGTGTTTCACAATTCAAACCACATTTCGGCTGGATTACAGTCGAAGAACATAAATTAAGGAAAAAAAGCAATGAAAAGATCAGGATAAACCATTTACATTCATGATAAGTCGCCAATGGGGGTGGCAAGCAATTACAGCCCCGATCTCGCGGCTGCTAATTACATGCCGCACTCGAAGGCCTGATACTCGATTTTCGATTTCTGCAACCGCCAATATCAGAAAAACTGCTGTGTCTTCCCGGTTTTAGCGTTTCGTAAATATCGTTACGGAAACAGGGGAAACTTTAATTCAGCGGAAGTGGTCATTGACAGAAAAAGGGACGCTCTCACTCGACGCCTCACTCAATATCAACTGCCATTTTTCATCTAAATTATTAGGCACCTTAATAAAAGTCACATTTTTTTATTTATCATCAATGATGGAATTAGGAACTTATTAGAAGTGTAGGTACGTACATTATCGTTTGTTGTACCTACCTACGGTGGAAATAGTTAGATTAAATTTTAATGTTCTTTTATAGGTATATTATCTAAATATAAGTAGGTATATGATAATGCCTTTAGTTATCTGTAGGTATTTATTAAGGGTTGTTGGTTGTGGTGGAAATATGAAAGAGTGTAGGTAGGTATGGAACAAATAAGTGGATCGTTTTATAGTTTAAAGTTGTTCCTGCTGGGCTGGAGGTGTTGAAGAAACAGAAAGGGCCAAGTTTGGAACATTCTAATGCAGCAAGTTGGAAATGTCGATAAATAAGTTGGAAAAGAAGAGAGATGGTTTGGGGGGGAAGGGGGACGGGGGTGGAGGTGGTTGATGTAGTACGTAGTAGGTAAGCAGAGGGAAGGGAAGAGGAACAGAGAACAGGAACGTAAGCGTCCCGGGCTTTTGACGTTTTTCTTTTTCGCGAAACTTTTCGCTTGAGCGAAATGCGCCGCGCCGGATTGTTTAGCCGAAGAAAGACACAGGCGTGCTTTTCGCAAGAAACGAGGGATAAATCAGAGTTCCCGAGAGGAGTTGGAGGAGTAAAAGGAGAAAAACGTGTCAGTTTCAGGAACGCGATGCAACGGTGCAACATTGGTCGATGTTGGCTGTGGCTGGGTACTCCGGGTGTGTTCCGGGGGCGTATGCGTCTCGGCGCTCCCCGCACACTCTCTCGCGCTGCACCGGCGGCATTATTTAAGTTTCTTGACTTTTTGTTTTACTATTTCGATTTCGGATAGTTTCAGGAGAAGGAATAAAATGTGTGTTGTGTTGTGTGGGCGCGCCGGCCCGGGCTGCGATTGGGCGGCGCATTGTCTGTACCAACCAAGAAGCGACTGCGCGATTTTCCACCACGCCTTCCCGTCACCGGTAACGGTCAATTCTCTCAAATATACCGGCCGCCAAGTGCATTTCCCACGGTACACGTGCTTTTCGTTAGCCTAGTCGACCTGTCGACTTCTTTTCCGCAACCGTTACCGTCCACTCCTAACTGCTACCCAGCCAGCACTCCTTCTCAAACGCTGCTGCTGCTGCTGCTGCTGTTTCTGCTGACTCATCTGTCCTTACTCTCCACAGGACAATACTTTTCCCAGCATTTACCACGTTTCCCAATTAACGCATACAAACTACACTCTAAACCAAAACAAATTTTAATTTCCATACCTAAGAAAACCCATAATTCTTGTTGAAAAATAGATAAGTACCTAATATCTACAGATTATAGATATCTTATTTCACAGGAAAACTAAAATTATGCATCATCAAATTTCCTAAATCAACCCAAATAAAGTAAAATTTATTACCTACTCTCTATAATAAAAAACCCAATAGTTCTTATAGGTACGTAAATTTAAAATGAAGAAAACCCAGATTCTTATTCCTTTTAATTGTACTAAAATAGGTATACCTCAATTTTTAATTGCAGTGGATTTCGCTTATAACGACGATGAAGGGACCACTATAATTCCGTCACTATTACCGAAAGTCGATATATACGAAGGTAGAAAAAAGCAATAATAATTTTTGTGTTTAATTAATCTTTCGTCCATGTATTGTTTATGTTAATATTAGATAAAGCAACTCGACGACGAATTGTTTATATTTATAGTGACGTACTAGGTTATATGGTTATAGGTATGGATCTGTGCATTGAGACGAGACGCACACACCACAACCGTATAACCTAATCTTATGGATACGGAAATTTTTTTTTGGAATTTCCTTGCATTTTTCCGAAAAAAAAACATTTGAACATTCATTTTTGATGATTTTCTCATTAGTTGGTAAAAAATTCTGAAAAATTTTGGGGTGCCCGAACCGAAAAAGAAATGTGTTTACACTTGGTCGCTTGGAATTTCTAAGAAATTGTGACACAAATGATTCAATAAAATTAGTCGCTATACCCGAAATCGGCGCTACATCCGAAGTCGCTACAGCCACATTATCTTCCACTGAAAGTACAGGTACTTTAAATTCAACGTCGCTACTAAAAGGTCGTTACAAGAGAAATCCACTGTCCTTATTCAATTTTTGGGCCAAAAAACTGAGTTTTTGGTTTCCAGCCAAAGGCCTGATTGACTGGCAGACGGGGACCATACTTACTGTTATTTCCACAAGGAAATAGAGGAACTGGAAACTAATATTAGTTCTTCAACTTTTACTACCTACTTAATAATTAGCAATTAAAAGAATAAGAGGGATAATATATATATATATATATATATATATATATATATATATAGGTACGTACGACCTAAATAAATTCAGCTGCATCCTTCTGGATTTAGATAACAGTACGAATCAACCCTAATAGTACGTAGTCTGTTGAAAAGGAAATTTCAAAAGTAAAGCACACAGTTACTGTTTGCCTAGCAACCCATTGGAGAACTACTAATGCATTCAGTCATCTACAAATACATTAAGAAGGTAAACAAAACCATCAATGCAGCTTTTTATTGCTGTCTCTACACTTGAAATTTATTCACCCACAGATTTCTGCATTCTAGATCAGGGCTAAGGTTAAAGTCTAAATGTAGCCATAGGAAAAGCTCTAAAGCTCCAACTGATCGTGTGAGACGATGTTATTATTATCGTTGGAACGAAACTAGATTATGCCCATCACCACGTACCTAGGTACCTAGTTAATAGTATTTCTCTATTTATTAAGTAGGTACTTATGTTTAATTTACTGTGAAGGGGTGACTGACTGACGTGACTGACTGACTTGACTGTGGGAAACTTCAGTTTTCAAATGAAATGAAATTTAATTGAACAACAAGGTCTGATGAAAAAATCGTGGAGAGAGGGATAAATATTGAGGACTTTTCGTTTTCGTCGAAGAATAAAATGTCTACTGATCCGTGAAGTAGCAATCAAACGACAGGCAAATCAGAATGAACAAGAGAAAGCTGAGTGGGAAATGGCGGTATGTCGAGGGTAAAGGCTACTTTCGAGCTTAGTCCCTCTTCTTCAGCTTTTCCAAAGAGGATTTAAAAGTGATAATTAAAAACTGTTCCTTCTTGTCAACGTTCGGTCTTCATTATTTCAAAAATTAACTCCAATCAATAATAATTAATTCTTCTTCTCCTGAAATTATCAATTTTTTGTTTGTGTGCTTCTCTTTCTGACTTATGGCGAATGCGTCGGGCGAACAATTAATTCACTAAATAAAACTTTTCTATAAGCACCTATTGAGGATCATCCTCAATTGGATCTTAAATTTTAAAAATTAACATTTTAAAGAATTTGATATAGTCAAGTTTTATAGTCATTGTATTTTTTCCTTTTTTGGACTTTATTGACTCACCCTGTAGGTATATACCTAGTTTGTTCTGTTGGTTGAAAAAGATGATGTGAATACAGAGAGAAGACGACACGACAACCGAATTGCCGTTCGTTCAAAATCAGGTTTCGAGAAGCGTAAAAAGAGTCAAACAGAATTAAGAATAAACAAAGGAAATGTGGTTCGGAGAAATACATATTTAATCGTCGTTTGTTTTGTGTATATTTGTCGTGTGTATTTGCCCAAATCCAAACGTGGCGTTGCGTTGTTTAGAATACGAATACAACATCAGTATAGCGTATAGCTTTTTAGTATGACCGCGGACTGTGCCTAATTAAACAGCGCAAAGATGGGCTACAGCATTCTACAATAATAAATTTTTGTTTGTGCCGAGCCATGTTTACTGTAAGCTGTATGTGTAGGTACACTTCAAATATATAGGTATATATATATTATACACTTTACGGAAATGGTCGATTTTCTATGGAAAAAAAAGCGCATACCTATCTACCTAATACCTTCTTAAAAATGCAAATATCAACATCCCACAGATAAAGTTGTGTATATTAATAGGTATACCTATATCAAAATCTCTCTCCATCCATTAATTATCCATATCTCTTACTGATTTAAATATACTTAATGAGGATGTGGATGAAGCCAAACGAAGGGTTAAAAAATTCTTGAATGTTCCAAAACCGACATTAACGTTTCGCCAACCCTATATACCTATACAAGCCTTACATATGAGACGAAACGTTGGTGTAGGTTTTGTATTTTATTAAAGAATTTTTTAACCCTTTGTTTGGCTGGATCCTCATATTTGCCTTATTTTTACGATTCAGAAAGCAACTACTGACGAAACCCGATAAAAACCACCCCATTATAATATAATTGTGTGAATATACAGGATGAGCCACGATGGATGGCCTATTAGATGTATATTTAAAACTAACGCTACGAAAATTCTGAAAAAAATCACGTAGTAGTACATTTGTAAAATATTTTCAATTTTGTAGAACTTTCAGTTATACCGGAACTTTGTTATTTTAAATATAATGGTATATTTTTTACTACAAATTCAGATGATACCAGAAATTCTAAGATAAGTTTGATAACCTACTACTTGTGTACCTAGGATGAACACCCTCTGAGATGATTTAATTTATAGAAAAAAGATCTCAATCGCTACCAGAATTACAAAAAAAAATCATAATTTTCATCAAAAATTACTAAGGGTACCTATTGAAATTTGTACCAGTTATAGTCGAGTCTTGAGCCTAATGTCCTACCAAAACTAAGCTTCATAATGTATACAGAGCGTTCAGAAAAAAATTCCAAACTTCAAAAACACGAATCACTTCGTTTTTTCAAATGGCACCTACCATATTTTACTTTTTCCATTTTTATCTTCGTTCGATCCATATGGATACATCCTATTTTTTTATTTGAAAAGTTTCGAGTAATTTTAGATTTTTACAAAAATAGCTATAGTTATTCGTGGTTAGTTTGGGATTTTTTTATTAACGCTCTGTATACATTATGAAACTTGGTTCTGGTAGGACATTTAGGCTTAAGACTCGACTATAACTGGTACAAATTTCAATACCCTGAATCATGAGGTACATGAGGCCACCACTCACTTTTTTGGTAGAGGTGTGAGTAAAATTTAAGGGTGACTTTCTCGAAATTCGCTGGACATTGCGTCCTCTTACTCACATATGTTAATACTCTTAAGGGCGCGTTTGGAGGGCTGCTACTTTCTCGTCTATTCAAAACACTTTTCAATACCTACCATTTTGTATAAACTTCGATTCTCAAATAGAAAAAAGCATTTTACAAAACTTCAACGCTAAATAATTAAATAATAGTAACAAATTATTTACCATGTGTTAAAAATTTGTATTAAGTAATTCTTTTCTCATGGGAATCTGCAATCAGAAATTTTATTTTCATCCTTTAATTAATGCACGAAATAGACAGAGCAGTTTAGATTTCAACTTCGATATTTTGTCAATGCAACTTCCGAAATAGACCCCATAGAAACTTTGGTTCAATAAAATATCTACTAAATTTATTTTTCTTGCTTCCAATAATAAAAGTAATGTATGAGGACACGTCCTAATTCATAGCATACAGGCATAGAAAAAAACCTATCAAGTTTTTTTCCCTCTGATTGATACAAACAATTCGTCGAATTAAGGACATGTAGGAACATGTTTCTTTAGTATTATGCTGACTGTGGTACAGTAAACGTTGACGTCTTACGAATTACGATCAGACTTTCAATGCAATATGGTAAGTTAACAATTTGTAAAAAGGTACAAAACGGTTGTAGTATGCCATCTGTTTTTGTATTTTTTATTCATTTATAATAGTTATGTTTTTTTGTACGTACCTACCTGTCTTCGATTTAAAATTATTTATTTATCAGGCATTTCGTGCAACATTTATATTTTACGAACTGCCCTTTTATTTCTTTGTTATTGTTGTTATTTAGCTTTTCTTTTGTTATATCAATATTGTGCACTAACGGATTATGTGTGTACAATAATAAGCGCTGATTTTAAATAAAATTACCTTATTTACCTTTTAAGTACTGGTCGAAGTATTTGTTTGTGTAAATGCTCAAGTTTCTCGTATAAGAAAACGTTTTGTTTGCTGTGGAAATGGAAACAAAAGTATCATTTCTTTTATATATTTATACAGGAATTAGTCAGAGTTATTAGTTTTGTGCACGACCAAGGTATCTTACATCGTAAGCATTTCATTCTGCAGCTGTTTAGTGCATTTACCTAAAAAGACAAACTAAAATAACATTAACAAGTACAAATTGCAAAATATGCACGTTCTACACCCGAAGACGTGACGATATGCAAACTAAGATATGACGCATGTGTGAACATAATGACCTCTTAGACTAATATATTAAAATACCATCTATGAAAAATTATATAGGTGCATAAATATTTTCTATAACTATATAAGGCACGCTAGGTACCTTTTCTTTTTTTTTAATTAACTTTTACCACCATTATGTACGTTTACTTCATTTGCACTTGTCTGTACCAAATCAATCCAAAAGGAAATAATGATTTTTGTTGTAAACAAAAAAACTAATTGTAAGATGGAACATTTAAATGACAGATTTCACTCAAACTCTTGTTCACATTTGACACAAACTTAACCTAAACTAGTCCAAAATAACCTAACTTAACCACTTCCTCATTTCTTGTTCTCAAAACTCAATTTTCATATAGGTAGCTGAAGTTCCGATCGATCAATTGATCGAAATTTAAACAATTTTGTCGAAAATTATCTAGACATAAATAGGAAACTATTTGACTCACTAAGCAAATCCACAGCATGAAACAGATGATAAATATGATTAGTGTAAGATATTTTTTTCCATATTTTAGATTATCCAGACCTCCAACCCCATAAAACACCCACCTATTACCCCTATTGAAAGAGATAGATTTTCTAATTTTTTTATTACATGATAAAAATAGCAGAGTTCACTCAAAAAATTTTTAAGAGGGCGCAGATGATAAAAAAGGATGGCTAAGATTATTTCCAGTCATAGGACCCCATCGGAAAATCCGACCACGACCCCCATAATTATTTGTATTTTTTTAATTTTACGTAAAAACGGAGTGAAGTCTTTTATCATGTAATAATAAAAAATTAGAAAATCTATCTCTCCAAATAGAGGTAATGGGTGGGTGTTTTATGGGGTTGAAGATCTGGATAATCTAATACATAAAAAAAAAGCTTACACTAATCATGTTTATCATTTGCTTCATGCTGTGGATTTGTTTAAAGAGTCAAATAGCCTCCTAATTTATGTCTAGATAAAATTATCTAAATTTGGATCAATTAATCGATCGAAACTTCAACTACATCAATTTTCAATAGATATAAATGGTAGAAAGAGTGCTTTTCTACTAATTGATGTAAAATAATTTGCTTGTCCATATTTTCTAAGTAGCAGTGGCGTTTGGTTATATTTTTCTGTGCAATACGAAACAGCGAACGCGTATTAATTATTACTTGCTTACCCCTCCAAAATCAAAAAAGGCAGAGGGCAAATCGTATACCTACGTAAAATGTGCGCAGTTTAAGAACGCACGAGATATTTATATAGGTATCATATTGAGGATAATCATTATTCTTATAATTATTATTTTTGTGTATGGTGATTCCTGCACGTCCAGTTTCTGTTCTTTTATTATTTTAAAGGCTCCTTAGCCTTCATACAGTGACGTTTGTATATAACGGGGGATTCCGAAGTGACCCAATGAATTAATGAGTGATATTAAAAGGATTTGATATCTTTCTTTCCTCCCTCTTAGAGGAGCGTGTCCCCTAGTTCAAGGGGTCGCAAAAGACACGCACCTGAGCCTTGTAGTAAAAATTCCATAGAACTAAGTACGGCATGATCCATTCGTTATATAAAATACCATTGAATATGGTCACGCACCACGTGACGCCACTGTCTGGTGCCTGTCTCCTTTTTAATTAAATTACGTATTTTTCATGTACCTATCAGAAAGGTTTAAAAATAATTTTTTATCTACACTTTAAAATTTTATTTTCTAAGTCTACGAATTATATGTATATGTACCTATTATGTATTGGGATGTCTGTAAGAAGTCCTTGGATGTATATGTATGTAGACTTTAAACAACGTATTACACATAAGTATGTGTATGTACATATTATTACAGTATACGCACACGGACTTACCGTCAGATTTCGTTATACGCTCAGAATCGGCAAAGGAAGCACTATTGTAAAATTAAGTGTACAAGAGAAAGATAAATATAGATTCAATGAACCAAACTTAGTCATGTCGACAACAATAAACAGCTTTTATCTACACAACACATGTAAATATCATGTTTATTTGTTTATTGTAATATTGACGTCATTTGTTTATTCGAGATGGTACAACGAGAAATATTGGAACGTTATTTTTTTACTAAAATGTGAAAACGTTACTCACGAAATTTGAAATTCAAACGTAAGACACATAATAAATCACATTTGTAAATTGTAAAATAATTTGGAGAGAACTTTTTTTATTGGTAGTAAGTATTATAAACATTTGTTGATAAAAAAAATTTGTGCTTTAATTGAAATAAATAAAATATCTTCTTACGACCCCTTCATTAGAATTAAATTTTCTTTTAAAATTTTTGTCTAGTTTAAAGAAAATGTTCAATTATTACTATACTTTTGATGATAAATGTACGGGGTAGGTTTGGTTAAAATCTATGAAAAAAAGTTTTAATTAAAATAACTTTAATTCCTAGTTATAATTATATTTGAGCTACAGCAGACAGATTTTCAATATTTTAATTTTTTTTTGTTCTGAAATAAGTCTGATAATATTTGTCCTTAATAAAAGCTCTTTTGCACAGCGTTAAACGAGAAAAGAGATTGTTTTCAGTGAAAATAAATAATTAAAAACTCAAGCTCCCATTACAACCCTATTACTCGTTAAACAAACAAGAGGCAGTTTTCTTCTTGCTCGGCGAGTAACTACTACAACCAAACGGAGAAAGAAACACGTACGATGTTTGTTTTACCCCTTCAGCAACAAAAAACTCGTTTTAACAAAGTTTTCCTTTAATTAATGTACCTAACGCAAGGAACGTTTATCTTGGCACAATCTTTGAAGAAACAAAACAACAAAGTAAACTTTTATTTTTAGAGCCGCCGTACATTTTATTATCTTAACAACATTCGCTAGTTCCTATTGATTACAACACAAATCGTATCCACTTGATTCAAATATTAAAAATTACCTTCTTTTCTTATGTAACTAGGGCGCAGAAAACTGTCAGTTTTTTCACTTTGAAAATTTAAGTCTATGACTCAACATAATGTAATCGAAAATATAAGATTTTAAACTAAAAAGGGGTGGTATAAGTTAAGTTACCTCACCATAGACTATACCTAACCTAACCTACCGCAACCAAATCTAGGTCAACCATAACAAAATAACGTGAAGTGTAAGTAAGTAGGGGCGTTTTTCATTTTAAACAGCAACATTAAAAAAATTAAAAAATTAGAGAAAATACTGACTAAACTTTAAGAGTGACTTTTGAAATTGGCTGCAGCTAGATAATGCATGCACCCTCTTGCTCATACCACCCTCCGGTCAACTTCTTAGGGTGCATTTGGGGCGCTACACTTTTCTACCTGTTGACAGGTATTCTGTAGGACTTTTGGTAATTATGTGTAATAGCTTACCCCCTTCCGATTTTCTTGAAAAAAAAATATATGTTGTGGAGTTCGTCAAACTAATCAAGAATATCTATATGTTAGGCGCGGAAACCACCCCTTCATGGTGTTTTTCAATTTCTTCGTTTCGTGTATTTGTTTTCCATGTCTATTTAATTAAAACGCGATTAGTAGTAGTGGTTTTTTGATTTATTCGAATATTGAAATCGTGTAGTGTTTATTGTTTATTTATAGTCTGATACTGCTTGTTTGTTTAAACTTTGAAAGCGGTTATTCTTACTGCGTTACGAATACAAATACATATTGGGAAAAAGTGACGGTTTTGTAAATGTAAACGCACCCATCCTGAACCGTAACCTATTTCAATACTAACGAAAGTATTACGATAGCTTTTTTGTATTTTTTGAAGCTCAAAACCAGTATGAAGATGTCATAAAATAAAATAAAAAACTGGCGTAATACTTTTGTGTGTATTGAAATAGGTTACGGTTCGGGATGGGTGTGTTTACGTTTACCTACCCCTCACCTTTTCCCAACATTTGTATTCGTAACACACCAAGAATAACCGCTTTCAAAGTTTAAACAAACAAGCAGTATCATGTATCACATATGGATAAAAACTATAAATTATTCCGTATCTAATCTACAACAATAAACACTACACGATCTCAATATTCGAATAAATCAACAAACCACTACTACTACTAATCGCGTTTTACAATAGATGTGTAGAAGACAAATACACGAAATGAAGAAGCTCAAAAACACCATGATCAGTAAGACGCACTCTACCACGCACTTTTTTTTCAAGAAAATCGGAAGAGGGTAAGCTGTTGTGCATAATTACCGGTTTTTTTTGTAGATACAATTAAAAATCCAACATTAATTTTCGATTAAGTAAATATCTTGATGGTTCCTCGTACTACTGGTTGCTTGAAGATTTAGGAATGGGCGGCCTGAGTAAAATTTTCCTTAGTCCGGCCCTGTCGCTATTCTGAATCTGTCCCGAAACAAGTGTTGTTTATACAAGTTGATGTTGTAAATAACGCTCTGTCGGCTGTGTTTTATTTGATTTTTTGTTAGTTATTCTATTAAAATGAGGTGACGGTGGATTTTCACAAAGCACGTTACGTTTTGTAAGTTTATAAGCGAATTATGGACGCGGAAACAATTTCGTACAAATGTATCATTTAATCAGCATTCGGAAAATACGGACAATGTGTATTTCACAAATAACGTTCAAACGCCAAGTTCGCGTGTTTCTTTAGTAACTAATCAATTCTAAAATAAACTAAGATGTTGGTGTTTACATTATTACGTCATGTTCGTTATTGAGATATCGCGTTAGTATGAACAATTTGAAAACTAGCCTGCCGATGCCGCCTTTGCTCCTCACATACTCACATACACACATATGCATGTACGTACGTATGTATATCTATTTTACACAAACATACATGCTTATAAAAACACCAAAAATACATATTTTAAAATACAATATCTAAAATTTCAACAACCACAAAGTAAATGTTCCTAGGTATAATTATTTAATCTCAACCAACTTCTACTTATTTTTCCTAGTTTTTTAAATGAACTACATAAAGTGGACACTATTTTTTTATAAGGTACCTATTTAAAGCAAGAAAAACCGGCACAAATAGAGCCCTTATCCCAGTTACAATTAGCCTAACTATAGTTGCAAAAACGACGTGGTTGAATTTTTATGCAAATGTATTCGTTTATTCAAATTCATTCGGTAGCAACTAACCAGTTCGAATTGCTTGGTTGCATCTAGTTGCACAATCGTTATAAAACGCGCCCACTTGCAACTAAATAATTGCTTAGAGCCCCAGGTTGTTTCTATGATTACGGAGAGAATATGTTCGAGTTTAGGTGCTCCAACGCGAAACTGCAACCAAATAGTTGCGCAACTAAAAAATTAAAGTTGGATTCTATATCGAAATCTTGCAACAAAAAATCCACTAATATAATTATGTACTTAACAATAAAATAAAATATATATCTACGGTTAAAATTTACGCTACTGGATGTCATTATCCTTTTCATTTTCTTGTTTCAGGACACTTGTAGTGACTCATTCTATGTGTGATTCGTTTTCCTGATGGGATAAAACAGAGAAGATTATCTACATGCAACTAACAACACATCTTCTGAGAAGGTAATACTTATAGGATTTTAAATTTTTATCTTTAGCAAGTTTCGATGAAACTATTGTTAGCTTTTTGGGATTGTTTGCGGTTACTTTGATGCTAAAGTCGTTTTCCAATGAGTAGGTGCAGTCATGGAAAACGAAAATAAAATTTAGGAAAGTAAGCCATCTTACTTGTACAGCTTGTATATACATTTGTTTACTCTTATGTTTACTCAGCCGTTCCTTTCTGAGAAAAGATGTTACTTGATATTTCTTTAAGACACAGCGTCACACAGTACCAGGGACGGTTTTTGGTTTCCGTCCGTCTGTCTCTATAATATTAAAATAATACCTATCCGGAATTTGAAAATTGCATTTTTTTTTTTAATTTGAGAACAAATAGTGTCGTTTGACGTGCGTAATTACGAATTATGTCTTCTTATTTTCGCTATAGGTTGTACCTACTATTATATAATATGTATTTTATGCAGGATAATAAATTATAAGGGTTTTATTGCATCGCTCGCTTGCGGCACTTCATTATAGAAACGTAAGATCATCATCATTGGAGTTTAAAGTAGTTATAAGGAGCGTCGAGAAGACCCGGTCAGATATTTTCTAGCAATTAAAGCTTTGGCAAAGTAAACAAAAAAGGTATAGTCTACTAATGACCGAAGGGGCGCCCCTCCTTTCTCTTGTAACGAAATAAGCTTGACCATTTGCACCCTTGCTGACCCCGGTCGGCCAGCATTAGATTTTGATTAAGATTAAGGTCGTATTTGTAGCAGCAAAAACAAAATCGAAAAACCCAATAGTCGAAAGCGCACGAATCCTCAAAACTGACTCAACAAAAAACTTTTTATTACCTACCTACTCTATAACTACAACTATACTTACTATTTTTTTTAAATATAGTTTGGGCCAATAATATCTAACAGGTACGTAGATGAAAAGAAGATTGCGTCTTTATTATTTGTATTAAAAAAATATATACTTAATTCAAATAAAGTTTCACCAAATGAACTTTATTTTTTCAAATGGAACACCCTGTATATTATTGCATTTTTAACTTTTTCATTAAAACTAACGGTCACTCTGATAACCAAGTAGTGAAGAAGAAAATGTTTTGCATTGTTTTCTTAACCAAATTTAAATTATTTTGTCTTTACAAAAATTAAACAGAAAATTTTTAAACTTTAAAATATCAGTAATTAGTTTTAACATAGAATATACAGGGTGTTCCGTATGACAAATGAGTTAGGTTAGGTTAGGTAAAGACACACACTGCTGGTATTGGCCCACTCTGTGTAATAAGCTTCTGTGCCAATCAAAAAAATCGACTAAGTATTTCACGCACGCTAATGTAACGTAAAGAGTTTATTTTTTAATTTAAAAAAAATGTAAACCGATGGTCATTATTTTTAGACATTTCAACTTCACCTAAATAAACATCCCATAACGTGTTTACATATTTAATTGAACACTGCTAATCATTATATGTACGTAGTATGTAGGTAATAGATATACGTAGTAGGTGATGCATGTCGATTGTAATTTGATAACTTTTGCTATCATTTTTTTAAATATTTTTAAAAAGAGGAATCTGTTTGATACTGTTCACTGAAATTACCTTTTTTATTTCGGTGGTCAGTTTGTGCACACTAAACAAGGTCAGTTCGCTGTAGTTTATCGTTGTTTATATCTTAAGAATTAATCAATCACAGCGTTCCTGTTTATTGTACTGCCTAGAACTGTGCCGATCCGAACCGTGTTTATAAACAAATGAAAATTTAGTTTAAAACAGCAACTAAAATAAAGAGAAGCACCTGGAAGTACGTATACGTACGTGCGTAACGTGTTCGTTTTCAAAACATTTTTTTAGACATTTAACGAATGTTTTGCTTATAATAATGAGCTGGATAAAGTAAAAAACATCGTCACATTACTTTTTACGTTTTTCTACATCATATTTCTTCACATCTATATAGAACTTATTGTTATTATTATAATTTTAACCAAAACCTAACCTAACCAAATCCTCCAATACAATAGATAGATTAATTAGATCTGTTATTAATTAACATTTCTTGTTTTGGTAGGTACCTACACAAAGGATTATTTGAATTTTTACTTCTGGCCAAAACATTGTTTTTCTACTTTGAAAATGCAAGTCAGTTTCTCAACATATAAATAATGTGGTTGGGGTTAAATTAGGTTAGGTTTAAAAAGCTCATATGTGTCATATTTTCTTAAAATTTAGGGGCTTGAATTGGAAATATTATTGCAATTTAGTTAAAGAAAATTAAACCACATGTATCTATTGTATACTGAAAACATAACCTCACTTACTTGACCTCACCTACAACCTAATCGAACCTAACCCCTACTTCTCGTGCTGTTTGTTTCCTAAACGATCCATTTGTTATTACGTTGTTGTACGTAGAAATCAAACAGCAAATAAACTTTAAATAATTTAATGAATTTTTTGGAAAAACCAATGTGCGAATCGCTGTTTTCTTGCTTTTTTTTTTCTTTTTCAAAATACATTTCCGCCTATCATTATTAAAACAAAATGAAATTAAAATTAGTTATGATAGGAGCAACTTTGCATAAACCAACAAAATAAACTACATAAAAAAGTGATTACGAAGGACGAGTCAATTAATCATGTTTACGGCAGCATATTTACACAAGCTAGACATTATGCAGTAACCGTAGTACATCCGAACAATCAAGTTAATAACTCGTTTTGTAAATCCTAATTTATTTTCAGTGCACGCGTTTCCATCCAAAAATTAATAAAATATTAGTTTACTATTGTTCGGCCAAAACACATCGACTAAAAATTTTTTGTCAACCTAAGTACCAAAATTATTTATTATAACATTTGTTTAATTACTTACTTTACATTATTTAGTCCTAAATCTTGACCTAACAAATCGTTACTTTTATTAGGATAAGAAATACTAAATATTAGCTAAGAAAATAGGGGATAATTGTTGAAGTGACAAAATTAATTAATCAATTAGTGTTAAATTATAGGGACGTGTAAAATACGAAAATTATTTGTGTTACATTACTTTGTAACAAAACGATGTTTTTTAAAGCAATAAAATACTTTTATTAGGTTAGAAAATGTTAATACGCTTACACTATATCTCGAGTTTCTTGGCCAAGATGCAGTGGCGGTACCAAAGTGATTCTTCGTCCAACCCACGGCAGTTTCGAAAGGGTTCTCGCCTATGTGGCCCTGGAAAATAAAAGTTTAATTAAAAATAGCGCCAGGGTAGTTTGCGAACTAAATTAACTTCATTAATTCACGTCCAACTTGTAGCTATGTACTACAAGCTGTGATAAAAGGGAACTTATCATTCTTGCAAACTTGATTTTTTTTCGCGAAAAGGGTTGCCTGTCGTAAATGTCCGAAGGGGTTGAAAAGGTTTATCACCAGCTTGACTAACTAGATTCTTTTCGAGTACAACTAAATCGTAGGTAAGAAAGTTAATTATTGCTACGTGGGTGATAAAATTATTTTTAAAATTTTAATTAATAATTAATTTACAATTGGTAGGTAAAACATTGCATTTTCTAATAGGTACAGCCATTGTTTCAATAACTTTTTAACTGTCATGTAAACTTCTAAACAGCAGTAAATTACGAGCTCTCAACAGTAGCAATAAATTACAATATTTAATTTTATTAAAAACCTAATTTCTATAATCGCGCTGATAAAATAACGACTTATGATAAGCGGACAGGCTATTTAAATAGATTTATTGAAGCCGGAACTGTATTGTTGCATTTTTAAATGAGATCTTAATGATGTTTATAATTAGTTAAACTAATGAATTGTGCAGAGAAAGAAAAAATAAAATAATGTGTAAAATATAAATAATAATATTATATTTAATTGTTTGATAGTTCACGCCCTATTAAATTTTTATTAGTCGTTAATATTTTAATTGAATCGATTTGTTGTAGGTAACTCATAAAGTGACAAACAGACAGACAGACACAGGAATGATTTTTAAGGGTTCCGTTTATGCATTCGGACGTACGGAACCCTAAAAAGAGGGAACATTTACGAATTAATATTTTATTTTTACGCGCCTCTTCTGAATTCTTATGATGCACGCCGCTGTTTATCATTCTGAGAAATAACTTAAATTTTGCGGAACAGTTGAGTTTATTTCTTTCCGTGTTTGAAGCCGTTTTGGCTTCCCTTCACACCGTAAAGCGGGCGCTTTTCATCAAATAAACTGCACGAGTGTGCAAATTTTCTTCGTTTTGACTTCATTAAATATCGCTGCCTCTTGATGAATCCCTTGTTTTTCTATTTTTATGCTTCCGTATTCTCGCCTCGTCATAATCTTATTCTCAGCCCAATATAGAAGACACCCCCTTACGAACAAAAGTAAGAATTCATAAACAAACCCACCCTCACTAACTTACATCAACGCTCCGAAACTTTTTTACATTTCGTATGCACACATTATAATATTTCATTTTTATAACTAAAAATAAAAAAAGACTATGGATAATAAACCTTTACCTACTAATTGATAACCTTTAAAGTGATGTTATCTTTTAAAAACCAAATTAAGAAAAAAAAATGTACAAGATCTGTCTTTATATATTTAATTGAGGGTGAAAATCTACACAGTTATTAGTTGCTATTTTTTACATAAAAGATTCAAAAATTATGTTAATTTTTCGGGCAACTGTAATGACGTAATGGGTACATGTGCATAACAGTGGGGGCGTGTTACAGAATGAAATTTATACGGGACATTGCGTTTAGCTGAAAAAGATATAATTTCGTTTAGCGCCTGTTCATACTATAAAGCATTTCTGCGCGCCTTCCTGAATCCTTCCGGTTGTCCTGCGGGACTTTTCCACTATCGGGTATTGTTCAAATTAGTGCGCTAAAAACCGAGGAAGCCACCCTGTAAGAATGCATCGCCCTGGCGGCCCGCTTCCTCCTTGTTATTTACGACCAATGCCTTTATGTGGCGATCCCTCCCTGAAATATTTTAGGGGACTAAAACGACTTTCCTTCCGTCGTTTAAAAAAAAAAAACCATTTCTTGAAAAACACGTCCGTCCTACACAAAATTTCACGTTATTAAAACGTATTATCGTCATTATCAAAACGTCCACACTCTTGTGCCCCTTTATAAGGAGTTTACTTTTAATTAGAAGAACAGTTTTTCAAAAACACGACTCTAAATTAAAAATATGTAATTTTGTATCTATATGAACTCGCCTTTTTAGAATTTTTGATTTAATAGCGTACCCCTAAAAAGTTGTAATAAAGAAAAAGGATTTTTTTTAAATTTTTTTGAAGTTTAATAAAAGAAAAGCCTTAGAAATGTACTGAATATTTTTGGAATAGTAGACGTGAAAACCATAGTGGAAAATTGTTTCTGATTTTGCCACGTTTTTTTTTTTTTTGGTAATAAAAATTTAAACTAATTAACCACAGGAATTTTAATCATTATTCATATTCGTCAATTTTATTCTAATGCATAGTTGTTATCGATTTTAGTTATTAATGCATAATAACATTGTTGTAAAAGTAACGATTTTATTAATTAGATGTCCTTACTTTTCACGTTGTAAATTACATCAAAACGATAGTGTTGGCTACTGTATATTGTTTATTTTATATCTATGTATGTGTATAATATTTTGTTGATTGTTTAGATGTTTTTAAAAAGTGATACATGTACATTTCAAGGTTTGTTAAGATAGATAATTTTCAATTGTAGCAATAATAGCGGGCTTGTGTATTTTAATTAACATTTATTTGATTAAATAAATTTTTACATTTTCTATCCACTGCGTTTAACAATAATAATTAAAAGGATAACGACCTTAAGTACGTTTTTCGAATACTTTTTTTTTATATACATAATTACGAATTTAAATTTAAAAAAATTAACTATAGTGGGTTAGGTGCTTATCAAGGTGTGAGGAAATTTTGTTTGTTGTGACTTAAGCAGTTTCGTTTAATAAATAAAGAGCCCCCCCTTAAGAGACCTGGATAAAGGATGACGCTTGCGACACCCATTTATCGTTAAAGATAAACAATCAATTATCCTTAGTACGATGTACACCGACGTCGGAAGTAAAAGTGGCACTTACTTGGGAACTTTTCTTAAGCCACCACTACGGCCACCTCCACCGCCGAAACAGTGGTCGACTCGGTCTGTTTCATCTGAAGTTATCAACGATACGCAATGTGCAGCACAGAACGATTGCATCAGTTTTTTTTTTTCTTTTTTCAAAAATTATTAGCACTTTACACAATTTTTTTTTTACACAATTCCGTTTTCGCGCGCACTACTTTTTTAAAAAAAGAGTAAAGAATACCAAGCAACGTCGGATGTTGAATTGTTGTTTACAGAAGCGCGCCAGGGTCTCTCATTCAAAGATAACGACCTCCTTCGGAAATAGATTAATCGATATTGGGGCGATAGGTAGGTAGATACAAAAGCGCCGGAAGAATTTGCGTTATCAACAAACAACCTCTGAAGAATTATATTTTCGGTAGTAGTGAAGTAGGAGCACTTGAAAATAAATTACCTTTATCAAAATAATAACGATCACAGAAATAAAATTTTGCAACGACTTCTGGTGGGTTAATATGATTGACGAAAGTTTCGTGTGTGTAAAAGGGGAATAAATAAAAAAGGGCGCGAAATTTTAAAAAAAAAAAAGTTCGATTAGACTCGAGGCTAAGTATATGTTGTAGTAAAACTTTGACCGTTTTGTCGACGGCGCAGCGTGGCGATACAACGCCGGTCTGAGTGAACACTGCTTGGTCCCCGACTCTCTCCGTCTCTCGCTAGTGAAGCACATAATGTTGTTTACTGTTTACAATGTCTACCCGCCTCGCCCGTATGAGAGATGTTGTTTACTCAGTTATATTTAGAGTTTAGAGAAATGCAAAAGCAAACCAACTACACCTGCCTCAGCTGGAGATTCCACAGAGACGTATTCAAAAAATAGTCTCACGCATCAAAATATACTATTCCAATATTTAAGGGGGCTCCCCTTTTTCCAAAATTTTAATTTTTTACAAAATTAAGTGCAATTCTCATAATCATTCCTCAACTAATACCTACGTCTGGTGATATCCAAGTTCGAAATTTTTATTAGTCTAGTTGTTTTCACTAATCCTTGCTGGGCACTAGGACCTGTAAAGGACACCATTCTCTAGTTTTCTTAATTTCCTTCTCATATTTTTATAACCAACATTGAGTACTCTATTAAAAGTCAAATTCGTCTCAGACTTCTTGAAACTTTAGATTGAACATTACAATTTTTTGCAAACAAACCCCGTATTTCGTCTAAAACCTAACCTAACCTAACCTAACCTAACTCAACCAATGTTGACATGCAGCGCTATCTGTTGTACCAGAGTGTTAAAAAATTATAATTTAGTCATATTTATGAGGAAAACAATAGACAGAACTTGGGCAGACGACAGTTTTATCTTGAAAATTTGAGGCAAAATTTGTAATTTGTCGAAGAACAGATGGCGTTGAATGATAACATTGGTTGGGTTAGGTTAGGTTTTTGACGAAAAAACAGGAGTTATGTCCAATCTAAAGTTTTAATTACATATTTTTTTTGATTTAAATTCTAATTAACTAAAATAAAATCTAGCTAGCAAAATTTTGACGAAAAGTTGCTTTTGGTTATCTAAGAAATATATATTTTTTTGTAAATTGTCACTGTTTGTTTAACAATGGAAAAATTGGTAATCTTTTCTTTTCATTTTCGTTGACGTTATGATTTCCCTAGTTTCTAAATTTGATTTTTTAATCCTTTTGTACATTATTACCTGTACAATATCGTCCCAACAAGGAATGAGAAATGGGGGAAAATAACATAATATCCATTACGAACAAAGCAATATAAATTAACAGTAGATAATAAATAATTCGTTTAGTTTTCGTCACTAAAATGTAATTTTTCGATTTTATTTTCTTTTATGTTGGGGAAAATCATGAAAACCGTTTGATTCTAATTAAGACATAGTTGAAGAGGAAATACAAAAAAGTTTCAACAAATTAACAATAAGTATTAGAATTTTTATAGTTTCAAGTAGATATTAGGGAGGTATTACATAAGTACCTAAATGTATTATGTATAGTTGTATATATTGTGTATATTTATAGGAAATAGGTTATCTAAAAACGTATGAAATCAATAAAAGGTAAAATTACAACAGCTGATTAAAAAAGTGTCTATAGTATCTACCAAAAACATTTTATTGAAACGATTATTTTTTGAAACGAATTTAATAAGATTATACTTAGGTATAAATGAGAAATAATATTAGGCGTAAGTATTAGATAAAATTTTAGATTAAAACACTTATAAAAGGGAGGGAGAATGTTTATTAAATTTGAAGCAGCGCGATGAGCCTGTTAGATTTATCTTGTGTTCATCGAGCATCATGGAATTTATGGCAATTGGAATAATATTCGACTTTTTTTCCGCTTGGATGTAATAAAAATATTACTTTAATTTCGAAGAAGGAATAATCGGAAAACAGGAAGAAGAAATGGCTTGTTGCCGATACCAAAATGAACATTCTAAAACAAATGCAGAAGGTGATAAAAAGGTTATCGACGAAAGAATAAACGGTGCACGTTGTAGAAAGAAAGGAACGAGCGTGAGAGGAAGCGAGAAAGGAAAAAGAGGCAGCGGATGGAGAAGAGAAATCAGTATTCATATTAACTGCTTGCGATTTTGAGTCGGCAGAGAACGGCATCACCCCTCGTGCCACAAAGGTGCAAACTTATTATAAGGGTGTATCTGTGAAAAGCCTGCATTATGAGACCCTTGATACTGGTGCGAGTGCAGTCGAGTGTATAACTGTCTGAGAGAGCTTTTCCAATAAAAAGAGCGGCAGAGGTGGTGGAGGAAACTCACTTCGACATTCCGTATTCCAACCGGACAACCAGATCATTCCTAAGCTTTTAATGAAACCCGAGGTTGTTTTTTTTTTGCTCTTTGCCTTTTAAAATTTTTTTCTTGCAATTTTCATTTTTGATAGGCCAGCAAAACTTGACAAATTTTGGATCTCAAATTCGGTTTCTTTTACATCTCTCGCATATTTAAACTGAATACTAACGTCACTTGTTTGAAGACTCAATAAATAAATTTAAATCTATTTGTAAGAATAAATATCTTTAAATGTCAAGTATAGTGAGTTTGTCTCTAACACGGAGGAAGACGTTCTTCCCTTTCAAATTTCTTGGAATAAATATCAAAAAATTTTTTATTTTACTTATATTGTTAATTTCATAAAACATCTCTGTCCAAACATCTGGTCCTAAAAACTAGAAACATTGCACAGAGGTTCCTTCAACCCCTATTCCTTATACAACGGTATTATCCGCAATAAAATTATTTGCCAATGGGGAAGAACACAAGTGTTAATAGCTTAATATAACAGCACATTCTAGAATCTAAAATTTTTCCACAAAAGTTCCTTATACAGTGTCTAAGAAAACTGACACATGGAAAGCCTTTTTAAAAACTAAATCATAAAAGGGATGAAACGAAGTTTCCAAATTTGGAATACTTATTAATACATAGCCGAAACCACTATCCAGTAAAAAGAATTGATGATGTAATGTCTTACGACCCATTGATTTTTTAAAACATTTTTCAAAATTTATAGGTTAGAATTTTTATATTATAAACAGATATGTACGTATGGATATGAAAGTAGATTCGTTTTGAAAGTGTCATTGTTAATATTCAGTTTTGAATTTGGTTGTGTCAACTTAAGGCACGAAAAGGTATCGTGATCGTCAATTGGATGCTGACCGTATCTTCGGTCCTTTGGGATATCGGCCTTGTCAGATCGCATGAATGAGTTCATCATCAGCTTTAGAGACCGTGTTTGTCAACTTTTGATTCGCACCTTTTTTTCACCGTCCACTCCGTATTCAATGCACGCCACTTGTCTGTCAACAGAGAGACATCAGAGACACAGGGAGAGAAACCGAGCGAAACAGACCAAGTTGCATGCGTATGAAGATGCAAAAGTGAAGAACCTAATTTGTCCCATACACTTACCGGAATGTGACTTGAAATAAAAAATAATAACGCCCCCAAACGATGCGAACGGTGTGCATGGATAAACACAGCGCGTCAGGGTAAGAATCAGGCGATATTGGGGTGACTTCCTCCCCCTGTACCCTATAACCGACGCCGGTGCTGACGCCGCGCCGTGGCACCTTTGCCGAGCCACTTTATATACCTACGCCTGCCTTTTTCCCGGCATCGTTTTCTCAACAGTTATTGCACCCTTCACTTATTGACTTCCGGATTTTCGTATAAAGGTGTCACTAACTGGTTCCCCACTCAAATCACTACAGATATGAACATTTCTATTACTTTTTTTTTTTTAATTTTACCGAAACAAAAACTTTATTTTATATCATTCAAGTATCAAGTATAAGGGAGAAAAGGGTTTCAGAATTTAAACCCCTGAGTGTATGTATGAACCAAAAATATTGTTTTTTTTTTACACAGTAGTTGGCTATGAAAAAATTGCGTAATATCAGCATTTTCGATGGTAACCTGATAGAAAAACAATGAAGTTGTATTTTTAAATGATTAAAAGGTAATTCTTTGTTTACATCAATATACCTATTGGTTTAACATCAGCGTTTTTATATGCAGAGATAAACATAAAGCTGCAAATTTATTTCAAAAATGATGCTAATAAATGTAGACGGTTCAGTGCGTTAATATTTATTTTCCATGTTTGGCCATCGTTTTGTTTGCATGTATGTATGGTGCACGATTGGATCGACGATAAAAAAAATAATTTATAATTTTTTGCCCGCCAATATTACGAACACATAGACGTCGTTGTTTATTAAGGGGTCGCAGAAAAATTTTGAAACCGCTCTTGAAAATTAAAACGAAAAATTTCCAGTTTTTTTTTTTTGGTACAGATTTTTCTCGAGTAATTTGTTGCTTCAACAGTTATAAGTATTTATGCAAGTGTGGGAGAGTTTCCTAAAATTGTCATTGTTTTAGTTGCATTAAAGGCATAAGCAGGAGTAAAGAGAGGCAGAGGGGTACGTAAACTCAGTAGTGTAAATAACACCCCTGCAGACCTAGGGCTTCAAGTCTCCTAAATAAAATAATAAATTGAATGGACATTGACATTTGTTGTTTCAAAAAAATTAAAATGGGCACTTAGAAATCCGCAGCTGGAGGCCCAAACGATAATGACAATTACATTAAAATAGTTTGATTTGAAAAGATGTTAGTCTTGATTAGTAAGTAAGAAGTAACATTGGAATTTTAGATAGAGTTGATGTTATTGTTGGGGGTTTTGATGACGATTAGAGTTGTTGAAATTAGCAATTAGGGGATGTGGTTGCGCAATAAAAGCAGCAGCAGTAGCAGCAGCCTTAGCCACGGAAAACATTAAAATTTACGATGCGTTCGAAGCTACAGCAAAGTTTATCTGAAGTAATAGCCGTGTCATTTGTGTATATAGGAGGGATTCGGGATGATCAGAGCAACGATTTTCCGCCTAAACGGGATTCATATTTCATGAACGCTAAACGGCTTCTAATTTCGCGTTATAATTTTCGGGACACGGGGATCCGTATTTTGAAAATAAACGCGTGTAAAGGGCATGGCCCTTTGCCTTACCTGGCCACCCTTCGCTGCGTACTTCTTCTTCTTGCCTCCACGCTCACAATTAGCCATAACCTCGAGGGACCATCCAAATTCTACGACGTCGATCTATTCCCCTACAAGAACGGGTTATAGCCATCGTGGAGTTGGAGAATGTATATTGAAAGACGTTTGCTCGCACCGTCCAAAACTTAGGAAAACTTGTGTTCGCTGAATGTATGCCCTCCATCTAAAATGCGATACGTCTAGTGCGGTCGTTTTGTTCCGTCTTTGTTCCCCAACGTTACATTGTTACCGAAGGAAAAGGATAAGAGAGAGACCCTGTTAAGGAAGGCTCGCAAACAATATGATTGTATGTGATGTGTACCTTAAGATCCTGAACTCTTGGGACATGCCGTTGTATTTGTACTTTTACATCGCTAACTAACTAACCACTTAGCTGTTGTTAAATTCCAGTAAGCTTAAGTTTGCTGACTTGTCATACTGTTTCTCAGCAAACACGATCGTATAACCCTGTTCCTGTTCTCCCGTACCTACCCTATCCTGTTATGCCTGTTACACCGCGAATCTACAGCTCTATTTCGGACCTTCCTTATTTCTCGTCTCTTCTCCCAATTTACCCAATGCTTTCACTAAGAGAAAACTTAGGCCGATACGTTTTCTAGTTGATTTTGTTGCTCGATTTTCAACCAAATTACAGCCAATTACTCACTTGACAAAATACCGTCATCTGATTAGCTTTCAATCAAATCCAAGTAGAATATCTAACGCCGAAATAGTCATTTTCCATCCCTGCAGCCAATTCAGTTGCAAGTCGAGGCGGTTGCAAACAATCTTGACTCATGCCACGTGATTAAATACTGTTCTCTAGTTAGGTAGCTCTCATACAAATTCAGCATTCAATCAAGCAACTTAGGTTGCAGTGACGTTATGTACCACACCCTCGCAGTCAACTCAGTTGCAAGCGAAGGCGGTTGCAAACAATCTAGAGCGTGAACTTGCTTTCTGTGATGTCTGTGCTTTCAGCCAGCAGCATTATGTCACAGTGATGACATTTTCAATTCGTGCAGTCGACTCAGTTGCAAGGAGAAGGTGGTTGCAAGCAATCTAGCGGGTAAATTTGCCTCGTGCGATAGGGGATTGAGATAATATTTTAGAATGGTTATATACTTTCGTTTTGTATTTGTATAATACGTATGTATTAGGAAGTTTTGTTACAGGGTCGAGTAGAAATTTGTGGGTTTTTGTTGGAAAGTTCTTATTGTAATCTTTGTGTAGATTGTTATTGCTGTTACTGAGAAACATAATGTCTAACCTCGGGGCGTCGGCGTCAGAAGAACGACGATTAAGCCGACCCAACCCTAATGAAGTAACCATCGGCAAAGTTTCCAACACGCTTTAATGTTCTTTCGTGTTTTTATAATGACACGGTTCGGCTGCGATGTCTCGTAACAAACTTTCCGCAGCCGAAAATGAGGAAAATTGCTCGAAATTCCGCTACCGACCTAAACAGAACTTAAACGCATCTGATCGGTCAAATTATTCTGACGAAAATCAACCCTCAACTCGCGCGGCGGCACTTCTAATCAAAAATGAAGATGATAAATTCGCCTTGGCAACTTCTTTACTTCCCGTCCGATCTTTTTCAAGCCTTTTCGCGACGAACCAACACTTTTTACTCTTTTACTTTTACAACTTTTCCTGATAGCTCTTTCCCTTAAAGAATAATATTTTTCAACGTTTCCTCTCACAATCACCCAAAACCACTATATTTCTATAATCAATTTCCATATCTTGATTTGCTTTCTTTTACGAATGACTTTACCATAGTGTCAGTCTAGTGTAAAAATTATGTCCATTATTTAAAACATCTAAGATTATCACACAAATCTTATCCTAGTATTGATTGCAGACTACTTTTAAGGGCTCGTTGGAGCGCTTTAGGTACTTTTTGCAAGCGCTCTGATATCAATAACAGTAATAAGTACATAATTATTTGCCACCTGGCTACTAATTTCAAAATTTTGGCGATTGTATCAAAAAAAAATTTAACATATATTTCTTAGGTTAGGTTAGGTGCAAAGATTGAATGATTTATGTAAAATATTGAAGTATGAGTTGAATTGACCTTTGCTAATCCCTATTTGCGTTCCCATGGCGACGCTGCTGACCATTACATTTAAGAATACATTTGAATGATCAAGGATAATTTGCAATATAACTGACAGAATATTTAATTAATTTACAACCTGACAAGTACATAGGTAGGTACGTGTATACAGCATAAATTACATACCTTAATGATGGAATTAAATGATGAAGACAGACGTGAAACCGGGGTAAATCACTTGCGTTTTGTTTCTTAACACCGTAACACGCGATCCGCTATCATACAAACGGTGCTATTACACACAACCTGTCGCAAAATGCTGATGTTAGTAAATAATTTATTTGTAGACATCATATTTACATTTTGACCTCCAAATTTCGTTTGCTTCAGTATAAACATACTGTATTTAAAATTGTTTTCCTAATTAACATATAAAATCCTTCCTGTCATCCATAATTCGATTTTTGACAAAAGCATTTTTTTGTATTTGTAATGACATAACTGCACAAAGTCAAGGACGGCTAATAAAAAAGCAAACATTTTACTTACTCTTTACTGAAAAATACCTATCTACACGCAGGGCAGTCTTTGACCTATTGGAGGCCCTGGACTCGGGAAATTTTTGCCAGTAATTAATTATCTGTCACATGTAATATATTTATCCAAAGGACGGCCCTGTCTATAGGTAGTTACTTGATAAGCCTATGTTTTTCTTTAAAAAAACTGGAAATTATACAGTGATAAAATTCTGTACAGTACAGTAGACTCGTGCTAGTGTGAACCTCCCAGTAGTACGAACAGCCAGATAGGATACAATATACACCCTGCACTGTGAACAAATTATAATGTCGAATTTTAACTCTCATTTACTTTTCTGTGTCCAATTTATTTCTTTTAGTCCAATTCTGGGGTTCCCCGAATATAGTATATTTATTTAATTTGTACATAGTATTGTTCGTAAAAATAATAAAGAAAAACTTTTTCATCTCTTTATGATTAGCTAAAAATTTATACAATAAATATACTTAACAATTTTTTTTTTCTTGAATTGTAAGTTTTGATGGCGTAGGAGAGATATTGCTTTCTCCAATTATGCATATTTTAGTATAGTGTGAACAGTCTCGATAATATGAATATATCCGGTTTTTTTGTGTTCACACTAGCGCGTGTCTACTGTATATCAATTACTTATCACATTTAATATATTACACCCTACACATATCACCCTTAAAAAAGTCTCGTTCGAATTAAAACAAATACTAAAAAAAAATACAACATAATAAAATTCCTTTCAAAGTAACTTTCCCAACAGTATTGTCAGTTTGTGTTTAAAAAAATAAAATTGTGAACATTTTTCTAAACTGTTTGAATTTGTAAAAGTTAATGGTGATGCACTTTACTTTTAAAACGGTTGATCGCGTCGACTTTGTCCGGAAAGTCCCGATTCGCATTAAAGGCATCAAGAGTCACCTGCACGCACATTATCGAAACTTTTTAAGTAAAGAAAATGGGTGGAAAATTAATTTTTGAGTCCGGACGATTTTTACAAGCACGCGTTAATGTAATAAAGCGTCGTGTGCGACTGTTGTACATATTATATCCTTACCTACAGTGTAACTGCCTAGGGATGGGGTAAATAAATCAATACTTTAGTATATTTGTACCATAGCAAGTAGAAAGACGGGGCTGGGAGAGAGGGTGCATGCATGTTGTTTACAGGGGAAGAAAAACAAACAAAAAATCGGCCGAATCGTTAGCTAAGACCTACTACCATATGTCCGTTTGCGCAAATGGACATGACGTATTTCGGTTCTTTAGTCTTGTAGAATAGGTAAATATCCACTGAAACTACGTCACACTAAAAACGTTGACAACAATCACACGCGGTCACAACAACCCCCTGTTCTTTCCATTGTAAACGACGTTTCGATTAATTAACCATTCAATTTCATCAAGTTCTTCTTTTGACTTTATGTGATGCATTCATAAGTACAAGAACAAAATTGGAAAAATTTTTTTTTGAAAAGTATGTTATGTTAATTAAGTAATACTTTTCAGGGGAATGTGAGGCTTCCATTGTTTTGCTACCTACGTTTAGAATATTCAAGGATATTTTTTTCGTTTAGCGAAATGGGAAAATTGTACCTTTAAAAGTATTTTGAGAGGGTTAAGTGATGATTAAAAGGGAAACAAGATCTCCACGGCGATGTATAAATAAAAAAGTTTTCATGTAAACACTTAGGGTTGGGGTGTCGATTATTAGCTATTACTTTTATATACATACTTAGGTAATTTATTTTTAATGTTTGCGGATGTTTTTTTTTTGAATTTGTAGAAAGTAGGAGTTATTTGTCCATGGCAATAATGAAGGGGTTAAGTAGTTATTCGCCGGTTAAAATTTACGGAGAAAGGGTAGAGGAATTTCACCCCTAACGATGCGGGAATACATGACAATACACAACAACCACCTGTTGAATAATATTTCTTTATAGCTGTATAATATATATTTGACTCTCCAGGCTCTGAAAGTGACGAATCACCCTCCGCAAATTTTATACAATATTCAGCCAGAAAATCCCATTGTGCGACACATACACGTAAATCTGCGCGATCATCGTTTCTCTTTTTTTCATTTTTTCGTTTTGAAACGGCTATTGGTTTTTATAGGATTTCGATGTTTTCGACGTTTTTATGATACTGACTTGGAAACTAAAAATATATCTTGCTACACTGTTATAGCAAACCCCAATCGAAAACGGCCTTACGTTTCATCCCCCTTCGAAAAAAGATAAATACGTCTATATATTGTTTTGCCAGTGGGGGAACTGTTTTCTGAAAATTGCATTGCCTTGTAAAATTGCATTATTCTCTTTCTCATAAAACAAATTAGCTACAATTTTCCCAAAAACATTACAATGTACGCAAAAATACCATTTAGGATATTTCTTTAACTATTAGATACTTCACCTTAAGTCATTCTTATTTAATTTCTAGGGTTCCGTATGCCGAATTGAAAAACAGAACCGTTATAGTCCTTCGTGTGTCTGTCTGTCCGTATGTCACCAACCACGAACGTGTAAGGTAAATTTTGATTATGATTAGGTTAGGTTAGGTTAGTGTAACTTTTCGAAGACAAGTCTGCACACCCTACCGTGTGACATATCAAATGAAAAGGCTTGGTGTAGGGGGTTCCAACTATATATTTTTTATAATTTTAAAATAAATGGTTTTGGAGTTATGTAAGAAAATAGATGAAAATTCCAGTTGCGCCCTTTTATCTTCGACATTACTGGGACTAAAATTTTGAAAGAAAATAGAAAACACTTCGTTACTTTGTATAGATTATATAAAAGCATAAAGAGGGCTACGATTTTTAAAGAACAAATCAAAAAATAAAATACGTATTCAAATATTTGGGTTCAATTATATTTGTTGACTACTGTACATGTATGTATATAAAATATGCGAGTAACTATTAATCGGTGTAAAACGTATCTATATATTTATTATATATGTGTGGTATATAGCTTTCTTTTTAAGAGTTCTGTTGTGCAAACAAACAACAAAACAAGTTTTATTTGACCTTTAACGCTATCTTTGTTTACCATTACGTGACAATCTGTCATCTGTAAACAAATAGTAAATAATATTGTGTTAGGTTAAAATTATCTTGTATAAACGAATAGATAAGGCGCACGCCGTCAAGAATTTAATACATTTTATTTTTTATTTTATCACAACTAAAAGTACAGTTGGAAGCAAAGTTATGATTTTAACGTTGATCAGGAACCAATACGACACAAATAATCGTTTAATTGTTTATAAAACATATAGTATTAAAATCGCCTTACTGAAGCCGCAATGTCACTATCGATCATGTAAAAAAAATAATATAATTTTCCAATTAGTAAATCCAATTTATAAAGTTGAAGTTTTATTTTTTCGTACTTATTTGAAGTACAAAAAGAGATTACAACACACAAAATATTCCATGTCTGTCTGCCCAAACCATTTCACCCTCTTACCGATCATTCATACGTTCTTTAATTAATGGAACCACTTCAATTAACTGTTCTTTGATTATCGTTATTTGTCAGTTGTTAGTAGCATACTTTTATTATACCAAAAGTAAAATTAGCTATTTTTGTAAAAATCCAAAATTACTCGAATTTTTTTCATACGGATCGTAAGAGGATAAAAAAGGAATCTAATAAAAAATCTAAATAAAACAGGTGCCATTTGAAAAAACGAAGTTATTCGTGTTTAAAGTTTTTGAATTTTGAATATTGTAAAAATGTGACGTTAGGTAATTCTTTAGTAATTCCATGGATATTTTAAACGTGGTATAAATGTATGAATAGGTAAATAATAAAAACCACATGGTACCTTCGTAAACAAACAAATGTGAGCGTTGTAAAGTAAAAGAAAAGCTACCCCCCGATTAAGGAGGGAAGAAACGGATCCGAAAATAAAAAACCGTTTAACCAAACTTTTCGCACATAAACTTTTATCATATTTACTCCCCATACAGCTTGCTATTAATTCCTAGCACGCACGTAATTCGCGACAAATCGTTCCGTCTTTCTCGCGCACGTAGCTTTCCCCCCTTTGTTCACGTAGGGCCAGATTATCGTACCAGATACTACAATATAATATATAATAAACGTTTGGCTTTAAATTCTCGTTTTCCAGAGCCATTTTCTGCAGAAAACGAGCCAAACAAGCACCAACTCGCGACGTTCTGTAATTTTCTTTTTTTTTTTTTCTCTCTTTCTCTGTTTTATACCAGACCACTTCAAAAACGTAACGATACAAAATCTTTTACGCAATAAATTTAATAGGCAATTAAGTTTTTATAATAATCTTTGTTTTTTCTTAATTCATGTGACGATTTTGTTAATTAAAAGTATGACCATTTTATGGTAACAATAATTCAAAAGTCATAACTCAAGAGATTTTATCTTGGCCGTAAATAAACGACCCCTAATAATTAAAACTTTTCTCGCTTATAAAAAAGATAGGGCGATGTGCTAAAAAGTCCACCGTGGCGCTTCTCACCCTCGATTCTTGGCATTTTAACGGCTATTCTCTGTCTGCTTCAAATGAGGGTTAAATGTAGGGCCGTACCTGCATTCGCTTGGAAAAATCTAAGTTCACCCACCCCCGAAAGCACATAATGCATTCTGGACACAATAACAAAGTCACAATGAATATTATGAACGGTCGATATTTGTACCTGTAATGGATTATAACGAAAACAAAAACAAAACCGTTTAAAGGGAAAGAAACCGAACGAATGAGAGGGAGTTAGAGAGAATGATGAATTTACGTAAATTGTGACATTTAGGAGGACCATTACATTGTACTAAAAGTCATTAAATATCGTCTTTAACGAAGCTCACGTCTTAACCTACCCCCGGGGTATGACAAGAAGGACAGGTACGGAGTCGTTGGCAAAACATTATCTGTTCCACCCCATTCATTCGACCAAAGAACATACGGTTCTTGCATAGAAATTAGCTACAATACTTCCTATTCCATTCCACGAAATAACTGGCACTAAATTCTTAAACGATTTGACAATGAATTATTTAAACCTTTCGAATTGACAGTTTAACTAAATCGAATGTATTATTCGTTTTGTATTTTAATCCATAGAAACATTTATTTTTATTTTTTAATCCTTTGTACAGACAAAAGTCCATTTAATCCACGTTTACATGTTTAAACCTGCAAAAAAAATTTTTTAAACAGCATTAGAATGGGAATTATTTAAATTGGAAAATCTTGGATACAAAACAGTGCCATAAATAATGCCCCCACAGCAAAGTCAAAAACACCCTCAACTCGCTTGATGAAAATATTAAATTGAATGGAAACTAACATTTGTTTCAAAAAAAAGTTAAGATCAATCAAAAGGTAAATATTTGACCCAAATCAAACATAATTTGTGCTCGATTAAATAATGTTAAAGAAAAGTTTCTGGATATTACCAGAGGCGTACTACAGAGACAGTTAAGAGGTTGAACATTCTTAGATTCTACGCCACTGGTGGAATTATTATTTTATTTTTTATTCAACTTTAAATGTCTGTAATTATTTACTTATAAAGCACTGGAGAATCAGTGGCGTCGTAGAATTTAGAAAGGGCATAAATGAACATAAATCGCTTTTCAATGAAACTCAAACACCCTGTAACTGGGTATTATGGAGCCACTTTTTTTAAAAGAGACTGGTGAAATCTTAACCTTTTTTAAACTTAAGTATTTCCCATTATTAATGAATCACCCGGTATATCAAAATTAACGTAAAAAAAGATAAATGTAAGTATAATACTTATACATGTTTCTAATGTTGAACATTGGAGGTTATTTATATGTCGTTATTTCCCTAGCTAACAACCATTTTCTTAAAAGGACAAAGGGGGTTATTGTTAAGGTGAATTCGATTCAGTTCTACTTTCTTTTTCGCTGCAACTTCTAGCATTACCGTTCAAACGGTGCTATAAAACAATAAACTTTTCCCATTCGAATGAAGTTGTGTTTATACGAGTCAAACTTTGTAAAGTAAGCAAAACAAAACCAAAATAGGATCGTCTCAATAAGGTACCCTGCTTTCTGAGCACAATCAGCATCTAGAGAATTTTGTAATTTTCGACATAAATCTAGAAAAGTTTCTCCGATTTCTTACTTTTTATGATGCTTTTTTTTTGTTTTTCGAATTGAAGTCGTAGTTCGAGTTAATCAATAAAAGATTACAACTCAGTACCTAATAGTGATAGCAAATACAACAAACACTTCGGTGGTTTTTGCTACAGTTCATTTTGAAGAACGCGTTCATCATATGATGCTACTCGGCGATGTTGGAGAAACAAAAGCATTCGAGATTCGAGTGTAGTAATGTCATTTTTATTTGCAGAGAAAATTCATTGACTACCCTCCTGAAAAACTACCACTTTTGCAATGTTTAAACACAACAGAAAACCAGAGGTAATTCATAGTTGTCGAATATGACATTCGCCCATAATACTTCATCTCAAACGTTTGTTTCAATGTACGTAACTGTCCACGTTCCGTACCCGAGAATAGAGCCGTGCTCCAAACTTCATCAAGTTGATTTTTCACGAGCACAAAATTGTCTAGAGAAAAGATTTTTCTTGCAAAAAATTTTGGACCATAAAATCTCTTGGCTGTTATAGATTAAAACAGTTCCCTACGAGTACCCTGGCCTTCTTTAACGATGGTAACAACGGTAAGGACCATGGGACATTTGCACTTTACCAGACTTCAGGTAGTAAGAAATTTGCACTTACCGCCTCCGATGAAATGGCTAGACAATTATAATTAAAAGTAGTTTGAAATTATGTTTGGTAGAACGGTAGATCATTTAGTTTGGTTGGGTTGAGTCGAAGTTGATGTGTCAGGGAATAAAGACGGGGGTGATGTAGTTTTTCGGGAGCATTTATTCCCGGGGACAAGTACAAATGGATGGTCGAATTTAGAAGTAGTCGTGCATTAAAGGAGTTAGTGTGTCACGTAGGAAAGACAGGCCATAACTATAGTCAGTAACGAGGTTGAAATACACAGGTAAGCTGTCTGTTTGATGAACTGCCGGAGTAATGAAATGGGAAAATGCAACGGGGGTAGACTCCTATAAAGACGCGGATATTGTAACGCTCGCCTTATTTCCCCGCTACAATTGTCTCTCTCGTAAACTTCCTTTATTTAATTTAGGTTTATTACGTATTTACGAAAGATATATCCTGGAAATCACACGTTCAAGTTTGCCAACTTTAGTAAGTGCTCCTACGTTGATAACGAAGCGACGCGTTTTCGGGGCGAGGGATGTTACACGCTGACATCAAGTTGCAAACATGACAGCATTGATGGGGTAAATTAATACGTCCTGTGTAGACTATAAAACGCTCCTGTATCGCAACCTACTCTATCCCGTGACACCACTATACAAGAAATTAATCCTCACTTTCGTCTCCTATCTATTCACTCATCAGCCTCTATTTCCCTTTCTACAATAATTTTTTTAGATGAATTTAAAGGTAAATAAAAATGTGTTGGTCCTTCTTACTGATGAAGCTATTAAAGTAGGAATTTCTGAATGGTGGTCCGGTGGCTTAAAGTTAAGGGATGTCGTTTTGGCGGTGTGGAAGATACATCACAGCAGGCGGGCTATCGCTTCACACTCCATTTACTAAGCGACAATGATCCGGCCGCAACAACACAAACACAATGCACGCAAGTGACCATCGAAAGTGACCACTAGCAGGCATCGGCGCCTTATCTGCCAAGGAGTCATTATGGTCACGACAAAGGCATTGCCCTATTTCTCACTACATCATTGCTCCTGACAAGACGCCTTATTTAATACAATGGCAATGGGTAGAGATATATATGTCGTATATCTCGTCCGTTTTCGCTCGAAATAATTTATAATACATATTTATACTTAATTCTTCTTAGTGTTTGGTTAGGGTAGTTTATACATGATTGCCAATGTCACAGGAAATTTAAGAAAATTCTCTATGATTAGAGCGATAAGTATAGATTTTATCGAAATGGACTAATAGGTAATTATACTGATATTTATTGTAAGTACATATATATAAGTACTTACATAGACATTAGAGGAAAATATGTAGATACGTGATAATGGCACACGATATGTTAAACGTAGATCGTCTTCATCCCTTTACGGGAAATGGTGTTGACAAGTTTGTTTATGAAGCATATGTTAATAGCAGCAGTAGATTTTCGAATAACGACGACCAAAACAGCTATTAATTATATTATTATACTTCGTGCTTTCCTCTCGAAATGCAAATTACGTTTAGGTATCTATTTTCGTAAGTAAATTAACGAGAACATACCCCCATCAGCCCATCGCGTATTAAGCAGTGTTCACAAAATTATACTTAAAACACGAGAGTTTTTTGTTATCCTATTTACAACCCCCAAAAAGACGGTTGTCTTTCATATATTTTTTTATATATTAGTGCGTACCATAATGGGGTATTTTATATTTTTAATTTAATTTATAAGAATTAATTTTATAACAAAAGAACGAAGAAGGAAGGATTAAGGACTGAGTGAGAGGGTTGCTGCTGGCACGGAGTGGCGATGTTAAATTTTAAAAGGTTATTTGCCATATGTCGAGTATCGAAAAGCGGCGATCCAGAGAGGAAAGGAACGGTGGCTTACAACCCCATACATCTCGCTAATATCGTCGCATTTGTACCGGTATCGAAACCATTCGAGATGGCGTAGATTTACGTGTAAAGCACGTCTCCTTCCAATCGCCTGGTCGCCTAAATACGTCTCTGGAGCCCCTTTATGACGTCACCGGAGAGATTTTAGGTCTTTGCTACCTTATTCCTTTTTATCAACTGCGCATCTATATGATATTGATATTCTATTGTTGAGAGCAGTCTTACTGTTTCAACTTCTGGACGAAATTGATTCCAAGTCACGAATGTCTAACGATATGTTATAGCAGGTGACGAAACTATATTGAAAGTCTCCCCCATGCGCACAATACGGTAGTGAGAATGGGGGAATTGTTCGGGAAAAGCATAAGCAAATGTTTCCTCTTATGCCTTTTACATAGACATACATCGCTGGCGCACACTGAAAACAAAAAATCCCAGCAAACGTCGTTATACCCTTCCCAACAACCCATTTCATCTTCTTCACGCAAATTACTACTTTTTACCCTGTTTTATTTTCCTTACGAAACTCTTCTATTTGCATCCCTCTCATCGATGATTGTTACTTCTGGGGACTTTTGCGTTAATTTATTAAAGTTTATTTTTCATCTAATTTGGAAAAATTGAAGTGGCAGATTCGAGATTTTGAGGGGGAGAGTTGTATACAAAACTTTCTTCACTAAGTATAGATAGGTAAATAAATAACTGGTGAATAAATATGAAAGTCTGATTTTTCTGATCCCGAAGAAGGGTCCGGATCCGAACTCCCCTCCCCTGGATCTGGATGGAATAATAATTGCAAATCAAACAAAATTAAATTAATGATAAATAAAAATATGCAACTGGAAAAGTTATAGATAATGCCTAATACAAAATACGATTTTGTTGAATTTATATGAATTTCAATCGAAGAATAAGTATGGTAGGTATCTATTTTCAGTTATACTTATTTTAAATCATATGTTTAAAGTAGATCAGAGTCATTTGTAGTAATGTTGGATCGTTCAATTATCTTAATTAGAGTAGACAACACAAGAGGCAGGCTGTTGTAGATTCAGGGGTTCCTTCATAAACGTCCCGGTTGTTGGCGGGTGCGGTGTTGGTCGAGGTATAGGTGCACACAACGTTAATGTTATTATAACTAGTTGGTTAAGAACTAAGTCTAATTTCTAGTGAAAGAGGGTAGGGAAAAGCGGTATAACGCCCTTAAGCCAGACGTAAACCACCTAGAGCTCCAATAATTAAGGTACCAGGGCAATTAAATATTCATCTTCGGCTCGAAACTTAACAAACTTGAAAATGCAAGACGTGGCTGGAAAAGCCACCTCGTCGTTCCTCCTGTTTCTACAATCGCAACTGCATCGGAGATTATCACCCCTTGCGTGTCGCACCTCCTTTTTCCTTTTAATATTCTATTCTACAATAACACCGTCTCACACGCACACTAAATAAAATCAGGATCTAAATTCGTTAAGAATATTCATTGGGACACGACGAGACACGAGACACGTTAAATTTCCTTAAATCTTCTGCCTATGTAGAATGTAGCTACATGTAAGTAAGTATAATATTGGAACGTGAATACGTTGTACGAAAACAGATTGTTATATGTTACGTCAACGAAAAGATCTTCACTTGTTAAGGGTTAGTCAGGGTTCGAGAGACTAATTTGCATACGCTCTTGTTTGAAGCAGTTTGCCATGAGATGAAATCCTTTGCAACTATGTAACGACCTAAAATATGTATTACCTACTAAGTACAACATTATAATTAGAACCAATACACACGATATGCCATTTAATATTGCAATTTTTCTAAAATAAAAAAAATCGCTGTGAAATTCAACTAAAGAAACACTAAAACCCAAAATTGCACATTTTTACTTAGATTTCATCTGGATTTTAGTAAATGGAAAAATATAAAGAGATTAGGTAGGTAATTAATTTAGACTCGAGTATTTTGGTTTTTATCGTATTTCTCAATTAAAAAGGGTTATACTTAAAGGGGTGGACTTATCTTTTAAATAATTTACTTAGTTGTGTGGTGGTCATTTGAAAAGGGTATCTACCTAGTTAGAAAAAGCGTTAAATTATGAGCCGAAGAGAAGGGAAGTGAATTTTATCCCGAGATAATGCGAAATAAGAGGCATAAAATTCAGGAAATTGTGAACCGGGATTACGTATACATCAGAGATATCTTAATCTCTGTTTTATAGTCTAGGTGGTAGCTGTAAACAAGGCCAAAGTCTCCCGTAATCGTAACTGCTGCTGCGACCCTTTAACAAGCGCCCTCTGATAAGAAATTATGCAAAACCCGGAATTTTAATAACACCACTTGTGATATTTCTTATGTAAACACCGCGGTCGTTTCCTTTTCTTTCTTTTTCTTGTTACTCAAATTAAATCCACGTATTTATTCTTTTAAACTTTTCATTTAATTAATTCCAAAATCTCCTCGATACCAGCCCACATCAACAGCAGAAGAAGAAAAAAACGATTTTGTTTGTCATCTTTTTTTGTGACATACCTACATACCTTTTAATTAAAAAAAAATAGCAGAATTATGAAAATACTGCGGATAGAAGAAGTTACAAATAAGGAAGTATTAGCAGATAAATCAATGGGGAAAAGAAGAAACACCTTCTGACTCATGAACGTGTAGTTAAGGGTAAAGAGGGCAGAGGGAGAGAAATGCTGATGGATGTCGGCTGTTGTAGTTTTCGGGGAATATTTTAGTTTTTGGAAAAAGAGGAAGTACGAGTACCTATACAAAAAAAGAAGGGTAGCGGAAAATCTAGATTAGATTATTGTTCGCAAATATTGAAGAATAATTTTGGATGTTGCACTTTTCGAGGAATGGGCGAGTATTAAGTAGTATTATAAGAGTAGAATTACAAAGGTTTTTTTGGAAGTCAATAAGGAAAAGGAGGGACTCCTATTGAGCCTTGAAGGGCTATAGTTAAAGACATTTAAGAGACATAAACAGGGGTAAAGATGGATAAAGGGAGACTTAGATTAGATTATAGTTTGCAAATAAATGAGGAAGTATCAGTACGTAAAGGTAAGAGAACAAGCGTCACTTTGGAGGCCAATAAAAAAAGGAGAGACACCTTGAGGGTTAGATAAAGACATTTTAGAGATGAACAAAGGGAGACCTAGATTAGATAGTTGTTCCCAAATATTGAAGAATGTTGGATGTTGTAGTTTTCGGGGAATGAGGAAGTATCAGTATATAAACAGGAGAAGAAGCGTCGCATTGGAGGCCAATAAGAAAAGGAGAAACACCTTTTGAGACATGAAGGGCTAGTTAGAGATAGGTATATTAGAAACAGAAACAGAGGTAAAGAGGGGCAGAGGGAGAACTAGTTTCTAGTTTTTTTGGGGAATGAAGAAGTATTAGCGCATAAAGGTAGGAGAACAAGCGTCGCTTTGGAGCTGAATAAAAAAATAAAAGACACTTTTTGAGATAGAGTAGAGGTAATGATGGGTTGAGGGAGACGCAAAATGGGTTACATATATTGCTCGCAAATACTGAAAGATGTTTGTTAGATGTTGTACTTATTTATAAGGAACGCTAAAATTATCTCAGGATATGGAAAAGGGAAGGTGGATATGAACCAGTTATCAGTTATTTTTTCTAACACCTCCCTGTTTCCAGCTTTGTCTATCCATGGTTTTAGAACTATATTTTCTTTTCCAATTTGCCGATCGCCCACATTTCGCACCCGTTACGTACAATTTACTTTTTATAATCATCAGGTTAGGTAGGGACGTAACATTAAGTTTGGGATCCTGTGGGGAGATAACACTGAATCGGGCCCTACACCACCCCCCTGACCTCTGTCTGACAATTGCAAATATTTTTTTTACTGTTACTCATCTTTACGTTCAGTTGATTTCTAATAATCACAAAGTTAGGGGGTGCCCCTCGATGAGTCGCGTTCCTCTGGCCTGCAGTCGATAATAAAGCCCATCTACCTAAATCCTGGGCTTTCTGTTTCCAATTTATATGTTAGAAATATTCTAATTTTTTTTATTAGTCGCACTATTTCTGTAAGTAGAATTTTTATTGAAACATTTGTGGATACCTATAGGTAGTATAAAAATTTTCGTCTTCGTTTTATTGAAGGTCGAGATTAGCTAATTAAAAGGGTTTCTTCTTAATTTATTTGGATGATTAATAAATACCTAACATGTTGAGTTTTGTTATTTCGTACCTACTGTTTTGGTAGCAATAGCTATAGGTGGTAGTCGCTTAGCCGGCTAATCGCGAAACAATTAAAAGAGAGGGTTGAATTACACACGACAAAGCAGCAGAGAGGGCATACAGGCTTGTGTTATGCGACAATAAGGAAACGGCCGGAATTAATTAAAGTGGAAGGGATTTGCACCAGTCTTAACACTTCGACGGCATATATATATATGTATGTACCTATACCTTCGTCTGTACATGTATCTAAATCTATGTATGTATATTATGTACTTATAAATAGAGAGAGAGAGTGAGAGAGAGAGAGAGAGAGTCGCGAAACGTTTGCCTTTGTCGTCGATATTCGTTCCTATAAGTACATTGAAATATTAAACACGTCCTTATCTTAATTGCCGCTTGCAGATTATTTATGTAGTTTGGTCAGAAAGGCATTAGTTCCTGCTACATTGTCGATGGGACCGTCTTAGCGGGTGAAATATTGTTGAATACCTTGTTCTCTTCTCGCTGTTGTAACCTGCAGGGACGGGCGGCGGTGGGCTTACGGATGAAGGAAGGGGTTCCTTCCGATATATATTGCCGAATAACAAGAAACACCATCGCCACCCTTGTCGCACAAGCAGAACCTTACTTTCGCATACTGAACAGACTTCTTGTCGAACAATAAACATAAGTTACAACCATCGGGTTATGTGAATTCTTGAAAGTTTCTAACGTCTAATAAATAGTTTGTTCACGTTATATGGGAAAACGCGAACAATGGCCCTCCTTCCCCAATTGCTTTTTCAACTATGTACCTACTTATTGTTTTCTAACAACATATTACTTAAATTCTTCCTCCCCATTTATCCACATCAACCCCTATATTAACTCATAAAGTAACCACGAAACTTTTATTGTAAATTCCAAAAGTACAAATTTGTCAAAAGTTTTTAAAAAAGAAAATTAGCAATTCCCAAGAAGTGTTTGAAAGGAAAAGAGTATAATTTTTGAAAAATTAAGTGATATAGATTCGTACCTATATGTAGAAATTGTTATTAATAAACGTGAAATTTAGCAACAATACAGTGCAACAATATGCAAATAAGTCGTCGGCGTAGCTAAGCAAGCTGAGAGCATCTAAAGAGACGATTGTGGGCGGTGGGAGGGGCAGCGAGAGTCAAGATGAGATCCTCCTCAGAGGTGGGCGTGCGCCTCCCCTGCCAAAGATACGATAAAATAATAGCACCCAAGCTCACCTGCATGGGCCTCCAGCGGGGTTCCAGCATCCCCTGGCTAGTGGTTAGAGCGCAGCCCAACTCCTCGACGCCGGCTACGATGGCCACTGTCCCGAAGGGGTGGAACGTCGACGTCGCTGAAGACGTCGGCAACGTGGTATTACGGATCGAAAAGCTGCTGGCACGTGATATACCCGTGACCCACGTTAGACTACTGAGGCTCGGGCCGAGGATGCCTCTAGCGGCTGTCTACGTCGCGACGCCGACGCCGCCGCCGTCCGTCGTTCTGCCAGTGCAGCGGCACCGACGTCGCGACGGCGGCGCATTTACTACGACGCGACCAGACGCTACGCGACGCTCATACAACACATGTCAACTGTCATAACACCAACAAGAAACATACAATCATCATCATCATCAACTAACGTTTCGATCTTCTCAATAACTACCTAGGTACCTACTTTCCATCCTCAATCACCCTTCATCTACTTATTTATCTATAATAGGGTGGATGAGACGATTTTCAAAAAAATAAAATAATTTACTTTAATATTTATAACCCCACTGGTCATAAAATAATTTCGTTGTTTTTGGTTGAAGATTTTATGTCTTAGTGGGTAAATAAATAATTGATCAGTGGTTGTAGGGGTGTAAGTATATTGTCAGAAAGCAAAACGTTTTATGTTACAATTTGAAGTTATAAACCGGAACATTAAAGGGAACGACGAAGTCTAAAAATTAACGTGTACACAGGTAAATTTCTTAAGTTACTGTTTAAATTAGAATGATTGCGAGGAAATTGTACACAGGGGTACCATCCCGTCACAGCAAGACTCGTGAAGGTGGATTTCCACCACGAACATTAACACGCGATCCCCAGTGGCGTACTCTTGACTCGGAAATGACTTGAGGGTAACTCTCACCCCTTATTGCATTCAACAGAACGAAAAAATTAACCCTAAAGCACGTGTTAGTAATAGTATTGTGTATACATTTACATACTTACTCCGCGCCCCGTACCCTAACCTTTCGTAACATTTGTATTCGTACACTGAGAATGATCGCTTTCAAAGTTAAAACAAACAAGCACTATCATGACATATGGATAAAGACAAGTAAAAACAAGTAGGTACTTACTTACTTTTGATGAGTAAAATTATTTCTGCAATTTGGGCTGGTTATTATCTATATTTAACCGGAGTTAAAATTAAAGATGCGCCACTGGAGTGTGGATTTAATGTCACCGAAAGAGCCGAAGGAGACGGTTGATTTTCAAGTTTTTGGTGCATTGTATAAATACGAGATGTAGATACACTTACCTAATACTTAGCCAGATGAAACTTAATTACAAATTCGAAAGTCATGAAAGGTTAATAACTCCAAGATACAACGTATTGTCTTGCTAGTTGGTTGACTCAACCCTTGACAATCGGGTCACAGATTCCTCCCTGGGGAAACTACCTGAGGGTTCACCAATAAAAGCCCTATTACTCCGTTAAACGTACAAGAATGGCATTGAAATTATTGTGCCATTCTTGATGTAAATTTATCTGGATTCTACCAAAGTATTAGGGATGCCGTTTTTAAAGCGTTCTTTATAATTACTTTTGGAAATTTTGTCGTCAAGATCATGAATCGGTGGAGTTTTGACCCCTCCCCCTTAAGAATTGATCAAGATATTGATACTGATATCGATGACATTATCGCATTATTTGCATTCAAAAAATAGACGACTAGAATTTGTGACTTAAAATAAAAAAGATTATTCGAATTTGAACAGATCTTATAAATTTTTACGTTTATTAATGTAGTATGTATATATATTTCCCAATGGACGTTGACAGCCCTGCAAAACCATAGAGATAATATACTTAGTATTTCTATGTGTAAAATGTTAAACGAGAAAAAGTACATTTAAGCGCCCATTTTTTATTTAATGAATCCTAGTCACCCTTACATTAATAAATATATAATCTACTTTAATTTTTAGTTAAAAAAATTTTTTGTTGTGACCCCCTCCTATATATTTTTTCTGAATCCGCGCCTGCTACTACTTTGTACAAAAGAGAAAAGCTTCAAAGAAATCTTTTAATCTATGTGAAAGTTATTTAATTAGGTCCTAAAATATGTGACAACGAAATGACATCCTAAATTTTCCCCCCTTCATCCCTCGATGGCTGTTACATAAATTACAAAAGAATAACGTTAAAATCGATACTTTAATTTGATGCTTTTGAAGTCAGAATCATTAAATAAGTCCAATTTTCATTTAAGGTCACTGATCAGCACATCTGTCACCAAGTTATTTCAGTAATTTAATTACAATTAAAACTGTCTACCTACTTTATCTAAAATTTAGAAAATGAACTTTTTTATTAATATTTTTTATCAAGCAACGAAGAGTGACAGCGCGATAATTCAAAACTAATTTGGTGACATCGCCCCAAGTTCGCAGATTATGAATCAGTGGGGCACCTCTCCACCTTTCCAGGCCTACCATCCCCCACAATTTCTTTTTTTTTTGCCTAACGACAAACAATTCCTTCTTTTTAAGGTAAATTTTAAATTTTTTGCAAAACAGAAAAATTCCTATTTGCACTTGTTATATTTCGTACTTTTTAAAATCCACATAACTCTATCGTTGTGGTTTTATATGAAATTTGTATTGATGATAATGTAAAAGGGGGTGAGGGGTTGGTAAGTCGGTATTAACGATGTCGAGATTAAAACGGTTTAGTCTTCTTTTTTTCCGTACTGACGCCTATGAAAAGTTATGCATTAGTACGAAGTTGCATATTCAGCAGACGCTGAAGAAAATACGTATAAATTTCCTTCGTGCTCTAGTTGGGTTCTGGGGGCAAAGCTCGGCCAATTGCCAGTCTTCGTCGGGCTGCTGCATTTGTATTCAAGCGCTATGCCATACCTCAGCCACCTCGTGAAATAAATTTGCAATAATCTGCATCCCATCTTAGCGAGTGTGCCGTCCGCTGCCGCGCCGTCGCTATCTCAAATAGAATATTACTAATGTAATTTTTCTTTTATTTTTCTTTTTTGAGTCTCTTAGGATTACCAATTTACCTACCATACGCCCTTCTTTTTCGTACACATTCTTGTAATTAGAGCCGTGCTCGAAAGAAAAATCTGTGTGTTAATCTTTGTTGGCCTATCGCGAGCATAGATTAAAAATTAGCGATGAGTTAATGTAATCAAGATAAAAAAGAACGTCATTTAAAATCGAAGTGGATTTTCTTTCTTTCGTTGTAGATATGTCACGCACAATTTAAACGGTACCTGGAGGGAGGATGCTGGGTATGATCATCCCCCGCGCGACTGTTTTATCTCCTTTCGTTCTATATTTTTCACTATACCACTCAGATAACCAGCGAAGCTTATAAAGCTGGCAAAAAGCATAGCGGCTGCTCCTTATTCTGGATTTAATGAGTTTAATGTCATTATCCTGCAATGATTTTCGCTGTTCGGGTCTCATCCATCGGCACCGTTTAACCATTGAGAGCCGCTGAGGTGGAAGGAAACTCAGGCAGACGAAGAAATCCAATCAGAAAAGTGCATCTTTTTTCAGTGCACGCGCTCGAAAGGAAAGGTCCTTTGATACCGATTATCCTTGTAAGAATCATTCACTAGTAAGCGACACCGTCCGTATCCTTGATTGACTGAATCCTTTTGATAAACTATATTGGCCTTAACAATGTACTTTTGCCATCTTCTTTACTCATTCCAATTCATTTTAAAACCCAATTTTTTTGTGGACATCGATCGTCGTCCTTCTCTAACTTGAAACCTAACCTAACCCAATCTTATTAAAATTATGATTATTGTAACACAGGTATGTACTTTCATAGGGATTTTTCAAAAATGCATATGCCAATTAGGTACCAGTTTTTTTTTTTTATTAATAGATTTAAAATCTTTCCAATAAATAGTCTCACTATTAAGAATATCAGAATTACATAGGTACGTTTTTTGAGTTATATCTAAGTATCTAAAAGGGTATAACCCATTTTAAAAGACCTACCCAATTAAATAAATTAGATTTCAAGGTCATAATTGTAAGGAATGGCCTTGATATTTGACTCCAAGATACACCATTAAACCCTTGAGTTACAAGGTTTCGTTTTTAACTTTCTCATCTTCACTTGACTTTTAAATCCTTTTATAATGTAGTATTTCCAAATGTAGAATTTTACGTGCTTTCAAGAAAGCCAAATTGACCTTAAAATTAGATTTCAAGATTAAAATTTTAAGGAATAGCCTTCATATTTGACTCCAAAATACTATTAAAGTGTTTTGTCTAAAATTGGTCACCCTGTATACATAAATAAGTTTTGGTATATAATAATTAGTTAATAAACAACATATTTATGTAATTAAGGATCTCCATTTTCTGGTGTTAAGCTAAAAGGTTCCCCTTTCAAATTAAAAACAAGTTAAAATTTTCTCTTCGGTCGTAAAGTATACGTAGAGATAAATAGGTTGTGTAGTTGCAATGATGCAGGGATAAGAAGAAAAAGAAATGTTTTTTTGTTGTATGGCTGTATGTACATACGTATGTAGGTATACATGTTTTGAACGTAATCAGACGCGAAATAGCGTACGTTGCGCGTTAGTAGCATTCTTTCAATTTAATTAACTCCTTTTTGTTTTGAATTGTACACGTCCCTGATTTCTGTCCGTTTAACGAGGATGAGGAATTTCGATTTTCGCCCACATCTGGTCCAGTATTGATGTTTGCACTCCAGAATTTTAAACAAACACACCATTCGTAAAAATAATTTCTCCCCAAAGATTTTCGGACTGTTGCCTTCCTCCACTTCGTGTTTATTAAATCCGGGATCCGGAACCGATCAAATAATGAAGTAGGAAGTAGTTCCTCGGTAATTATTTTGAAAACAACATCGCACGAATTACTTAGTGATTGTTAGGAAATTCTGATGAAAACTTTTTGATTGTAATACGTTTTTATTCTTATTATTTCTGATGAAGGCCTTTGGTTTGATGGTAACAACTAAGAAAGAAATAAAGAACTAAGGAAGGTGGCGGAGTGTAAAGGGGATGGTAGTAGGAGGGGGTGCGAGATCACAGTTTCGTAGACGGCAGTTCGGCTTGTTTACAGCTTGCCAGGGGCGGCCGAGCTACCACAAGCTATTGTCTACTCGTGAGGGGCGATCCAAGCTTTATCAAAAACTCCAAACACTCTGCTGACGTCTGCACACTACGTATACTAATTTTATTGACGATGAAAGGCGACGGGCATTAACGACAAAATCGAAATGAAGGGGCCCTCTCGTCTTCTTTCTTCTTCTAGTTGCAACCTCCACAACAATTTCCCTGTTATGTATCTGTAGATACTTACTTTAAATCTTTTACTGCTAAATTTTAATAGTTAGTGCATATTAAGGTTCGGTTGTTCGTTCATGCGTGGAAAGTACAAATAATGTATTGTATACGCATCATATCTATCTGAAGGGATGGATGGATTGTGCGGTCTGTTAGAATTCCTTTGGTTGGCGAAAGTTCTTTGACGGCCACTACCCGCATTGCCTTCGGCCCTTCAACAGATGACACCGACACCGTAGAGAACGCGAGCTAGCGCCAACGTTAAAACATGTCAAGATATGATGCAGTTCTTTGTACAAGTCTCTTTGAGGATCTGATCACTTGCAGGGACCTTGTTTCATTTACGATGTTTTATTGTTACTACACAAAGAACCATCGCACTCGTCCGCCCGCACCCTACAATCCTTCTCAAACTCCCCTGACGCCACAAGGTGATCGAAACATTTTAATCCTTACAAGTCAAAGCAAAAACTGATCGGAATAACTAAACAGAATACGAAACATTTTAAAGAAAATAGCAACGTTAGGGGCCGGAGGGGTTTACTTTTATGGTTATAAACTTTATATAAAATAAAGGAATATACAAAACAATATTTATGATTCGTAATACAAACTAGCCCCAGAAAGTTAGAACTTCTTGGAAAATTTGGAACTTTTTCTGGATCCTTCTTCAACTTTCTAAATTGTTCTCAAAAAATCTGGTACACCCGAGATCGTTCTCGAACATTTCTAATCATTTTTGACAATCTGGATCATTCAACGTGAACTAACCTAACCTTTTGGAAGATTCTAGGTCATTATAAATCAGTCTGGAACAATCTAGAACTTCTTGGAATAATTAAGATCATTCTCGAACATTCTAAATCAATCTCGAAGAATCTGGAACGTAATTTTTGAACGCAACAGGACCTTCTAGAACTGTCTATAGATCTTGGTCTAATACTTACTTCAAATTGTGATTAAAAATGTGGAACATTCTAGATCATTCTCGAACATTCCTAATCATTTTCAAAAAAACCGGAACATTTGTAATATTTTAAGAGCATTCTGTTAAACAGTCCTTGTAAGATTTGGAACATTTTATATCACTGTCGAACATTCTAAATCATCCAGAATTTCACGGCCGGAATCCACAACAAGCCTGAAACTTGATTTCACAATTTGACCATTCTTAAAAATTTTAGATCATCCTTCAATGTTGTAGAATGTTCTTAAAATTTTTGAAAAGTACAATGTGAAAATATAATGTATTCGACAAAGATAGATATCTCATATAACATTTTTATCACCCACACTCACCCTCTTTTTGACCAGCCTCGACCAAACTCTCTTATTATTGGGGGGGGGGAGGGTATTAGGCATTCCATAACAACCGCTAATGAATGTCAGTCAGTTGGTGGTCATGGAGAATAAAGAGGACAAACAGAAAAGCGCTTATCTTTTTAAATCTTTGCATCCTACCATTTGGGAGAGGGAAAGGTCAACGATTTGCTTATTTTTAGGATAATGGGGGGGGGGGCGGAGGGAATTTAAAATATGTAATAGAAAATGTAATATCCTTAAACGTCCTCTAAATGTACTACAGGATTATTTATTTTTTTGAAGGAAAATGTATTTTTTTCATTTAAAATTTAAAAAGATAGGTAGGTTAGTGTATCAGTGAAAAAATATCTAAGTGTTATTTTCAATTATCTATGCAAAGTAACATGTATCAATTGTATATTTATCACTGATAAAAGTTTCGAATTATCATTTTCAACTTCAAAGGCGACGGTTTTCTTCGGTTTTGTCTGTTTTGTATTGGGAAAGTTGGATGAATACCCCATAAAACAGTCATAAGAAAGCCGAAAAGCAATCAGAAAAGTCCAAGGAGAAAACAAGCGGTGCTCGTTAAACCAATGACCCTATTGATGACTCTGTAGCTTAAGGCCTTTGGGGGTCGATAGCAAAAACTCATCAGGCTGCCGAAGAATGGGCATGGGCTGCCTTGTGCGTAATTATTATATTTATAATACGGCTTAATCGACTCTAGACGTCCCTTTAAGTCGCTATCGAATGACATTGTCAAAGCCAATCTCATCTGATTAGCTTCGGCTTACTGCAATATGAATAAAAATACTTGCAAACGAACCACAAGCCTCTAAAATTTTAAGGGACAGGAGACAATGAACAGGTGCCCTTCTGGACTCCAGTCCTACATACCTACCTAACTCTCAAACACTAAAACATAATCTCCAATAATGAAGTGAAAATAACTGCAAATTATTTATTAATTAAAACATAAAGCACAACTATTATGATTCATCATAAAAATTACAATTTGTAACATTAAGAAAAGCAAACAAATACTAACTTTGAAATTGTAAAATTAAATATATAATTAAAAAAAAAATTTTTTTCATGAAATATATAAAGGGTGGTCGTAAGGAATAACAATAAAGATTATACTTCTATATTTTTTCAAAATTTTGGTCTCAGTAGTTTTGGAAATAATGGGGTATGGTCAACTTGCACATATTTTCGTAAATAACATTAAATCTATTTATTTTAAAATTATAAAAAATATATATTTAAGATCCTCACATTATACCCTTTCATTTGATATGTCACACGGTATTTTTTTAAATTTTCTAATTTGCCCCCTAAAATGACCCATGTATTCTTTATTTACGTTACATGTCCGTATTTCGGTCACAGAACGTCACATCTGTTTCAAGCTAAATTCGGACAAATTGACAGACACACGAGTCCCATTTTTCTAAAAAAATCCCTAAAAATAATCTTTTCTGTTGGTCACATTCGGTTTAGGTAGGTAGGTACCTTACGTAAGAAACGATGTAGTATTTTTTTACAACTCTGCAAATTTTGATTTCACGGCGTGCCATTTTAATTTTCTGTAATTAAACGCGGCTAAAATGAAACTTAATTGCATAACAATAAGAAAACGTCTCGGTGCGAAACGGTTGCCGCTAGGGCGGATATGACGATCTTATTCCCCGCTAGCTTGACACAGTCTATAATTTGTCGTGTGACCAAGTAAGCGGCCCGAAAAGCGGAAGAAATCTTCTTTATAAGCTTATAAATGAGGTAATATCCTTTACATTTTGGTTGGATGTATTCATCTCCCGACAATAATTAAAAAACAACGCTCATTTCTCTTCTCGCAGCTTTCGTATCGTCTTACCCTCGCAGATTACCGGTTTCGTTTTCCTTTACCATTTGTTTTTCTTTCTAATGAACACAAAAAGGAACCTCTACCTTACAAACCTACCCTTATACATATACTTATTCATACATAGCAAATGAATATTCCATAAACTATACGATAGTTACTTATAAAAACTACCCTAAAAATCATAGAGAACAAAATATACAAGTCTTGGACCACAAAAATAAGGGACATCTTGAAATTTTTAGTCCAAGAAATTCAACAATAAACCTCAAAAAAAAAAAATTAAACGAAAAAGATCGTTTTTCCTTCTTCCATACCTCTTTTTTTTTTCTTTATCAAAATTGGTGCGAAATTCAAATTTTGGGAGACGTTCAAAAATTTTAAAACTGAATTAAATAAAAACAAAAAATATATCTATGACGAGGAAGTGGTAGCACTATCATCATCAAGATTTTTTTTTTGATATCGTGCTACGGTATTCAAAACTGAAAAAAAAATGTTTTTCTCTATGAACAATTTTTTCAATTTTTTCAGCATGTCAAAAACAGATTTTTCTTTGAATCATATTCAAAACACATTGCTCATTTTCAAATAACGAAAATGTTAACCAGTTACTAATATTTTGATGAAAAAGCACTTGTTTTCGAACTTTGCAAAAATGGTCAAAAATATCAGTCTTTGAGTTTTGTTCCACCAAATAAAAAAATCGAAAAAAAAAATTAGTGATGGCGCTAATACCATTTCCTCGACCCTGATATATACCTATCTACCTATATTTTTTTTTCATGAAGACTGCTTTTTGTTTTTATTTAATTAATTCTGTTTTAAAATTTTTGAACGTCTCCCAAATACATATTTGAATTTACTTATCACCAATTTTTGTAGAAAACAATACTGGCTGTAGAACGTAAAAGAGAAGAGCTTTTACTAAAGAAAAGAAGACGTAAATGATTTTTAACTTAAATGAGGCTGTTACATATTATATTTCTAGCAAATAACTTTTTTATGTTTTTGAATCCTACTTTCGAAATAGCGACTCGTTTGGCCGTTGTAGACTTTTTCAAAAGTATACGACCGTTTAATCGATAACGGGATAATGCATTCTAGGATACTCTCTTCAAACGAATGGAAGGTTAAGAAGAACCTTACAACCAAAATCACTTATCCACTTGATGACCGTTAGTCCAGTCCTAACTTTGACCATGACCTTAATAAGTTCTTTAATCCTACTTTGACTAATTACAAACAAACGGTTGAACTATTTATTTGATCAAAATTTTGCATTTTTTTTAATTTAAAAGCTGTTATTTATAATTGTTTTTAAATTTTAACTAATTAGTTACGTTATAAATGCATGAGTACAAAGGATTTGAAATTGAAATGAAGTATTAAATGGTCGTTTTAAATTCGTTTCTTTGATTACGTTACATTCTAAGATAGCAATAATTTTTGTCAAGCCCGCTTCTTCCGGCGCGTTTTCAGGCGTGAAATGAAATTCTCAAATTATTTTGATGTATTTCGTAGCTTATTGCGTCTCTTTTACAGTAACATCGTTTGCATTTTGTCATTCGCGCCCCCTCCTGACTGATTTATACCCCAGTGTCGCTCGATGTTGGTCTTGCTATATTTACGGGTTATCAGTCTTTTTGTTTCCGGTAATTTTTATTCCATTACAGGCCGCAGATAATTGCGCAATAATTTATTTCTTTCGCTTATCAACTCTTCACCGATTTTATCCTTATACCTATAGGTATACCTACTTAATTTAAAATTGTTTTTATATTTTCCAGAACTAAATACTCGTATACATACTTTTTCTTTTTTTTCTGTAGTTACCAATATAAAGCCAAAAAAGTTTCCCTTTTTATGCTTTATAATAATGATGTTTTGCGTGAATTTTTTATAGTTCTTTTATGTGTTCGTCAATAAAGATCGAGAGGGGTAAATCTGAGACTAAAAGTTTCCTTACAAACAGGTACTTGGGATACTAATGATACAAAATGAAACATCGCGTTAATTCAACAACCACCGGAAACGTCGAAAGGGGTAATAAGACGTACCGTGGAATAGTTATTATACTAAACAACGAATATCGGTGGCAAACGTTTAAGGACAAAACAGCTTACACCTGTTACAAACGCGATGATGACAATTTTCCAAGTAAAATTAGTTTAGTGATTACGAAGACATCTGTCATTGCATCGAGGGTCCTCGTCTAATACATTCGTTATCTTACCTATATAATACGTAGATAGATATACACGCTGACACAAAAGTTAGGTCCATAAACAAAAAAATAAAAATGGAATAATAAAATTAAGACATTAAAAAATGAAACGGTCAAACGTATCTATAGTTTTACTCGCTTTTAGAATCCGAATTCAAAAATAGGCGTTTCTATTCAAATTATAACGACTCAGCCTTGAAATTTGACCTCAAGTTAAAATTTAAGGTCATCATTCGATTTTCTTCTTAAAGTTAATGCATCTTCTATTTCTTCACTTTTTTTATTTAAGCTCTCCCTTAAGTGTTCAATTTAATGACCTTTGATCCTTATCGAATAATGGCATGATCAAACGTAGAATTTTTCGTACTTTAAAAAGCCGGAGTCAAAAATAAAAGTCAAAAGACGTTTAAGGTCATCTTTCGATTTTTTTTTCATTTAGATAGGTAAGTGAATTATTTAAGTGGTTCATTTAAAATGAGTCACTAATTTTTGTATAAGGGCAAAAGGAGAACATGTTAATTAAGGACTTAATATTATACAGGATGCTCACATATCGGAAATAATTTGGAAGAGCGTGTAACTAATGGAATTTTAATTTTAACCAAATGATATTTAAATTTTGTTTAAGTTTAAAAAGTAAGTATCTAATTTGCTTAATTAAATCAAAATTACTTCAGTGATACCTATTACTAACTTGTAAAAAAAAAAAAAAATATATAAATTATGAATATTATTCAGTTTCGTAAGTCACGAGCGTTACTTAGTCGTGTATTTAAAAATATGAAATAATTAAATGGCACTTATCTGGTTGAGTTAGTCACATTGTTTTCTCGAATCGTTATGTTGTATGTATATATATGTATAGCGTTGCGCTACCGTGGTAAAGCAAAGGGGTAAATTTAAACTTGAACGCGATTTCCCAACAAATCCCAGCGACGACAGCGGCGCGGACCCTGTGGCTTTAATAGATTTAATTACACTGTGTTAATTAGAATAGCTGTTTGGAAGCAATTGAACGCGCCCACCCAAACATGAGATGAAATGCCGCCAGATTTGCCCTATTAAAGACATATCCCCAACAATTATAAGCAGCCCATATAATCGAAGTCGAAAATTTAGCTACAATAAGATAACGTATTCCAAAAAACTCGTTAAGTTTTTAAAAAAACACAGTTACGGTTGCAAAGTGACGTTTAAATTACCATCAAATTTGCTCTACTACAAACATGTTGGCTAATTATTTGATAATGTCCCTAATAAAATCGAAATCGAAACATTTTCCAAAATAAAAATACAAAACTGGGGCAACGAGACAATTGCATACAAATTAATATTAAAACTCAGTAGAAGAAAAAAAAATAATTGTAAATTTAGACACAATAAGAAAACGAATTCCAAAAAATTGTGTAAGTATTTTCTAAAAAGGCGGAATTGGGAATACGAGAGGTGAAACTTGAATTGCCACTAAATATTTACAAAAGAAATGTCGAATAATTATTAAAAATTAGCCCCTGGAATTGAAATCGGAACATTTTCCTAATTAAAAGAAAATAAAAAATAAAAAAACAAAATTGGGGTTACGAGATAAATAACTATTAAAACTAAGTATAGATAAGAAAAAAATAAATCAAAAATGGACATATATTAGGAAGAAAAGAAAAAATAAACTGAGGCGACTTTTTGGAACGGAAAGTCTTTCTTCCCTGTCTACAGAGACATATAGTGACATGTAGAAACCTGTGTAACGGATTGTGATAAAGATTGGATAAAAACACATTGAATTTGTTTAAAGATTTATGAGGAGTGTACAGGAAAGGGTACTGCTCTTAAATTTCACCCGATGACGATGACTTGTCGTAGATCGCAGGCAAGGGTATCACGATTAGCAATGCATGATAAATCACCGAGCATTTGAATGTCGTGTTGTAAATAAATGCTTGGGCACAATTTAGGGAGTGCTAATAGCATTTACATAGGCTAAACAGGGCATACCGTTAATCTTGGAAACGCTCTTATTTCTTGAGAAATCCTTCACGGTGCTATTAAATAAAACACATTGTCGTTCTATTGATTTCAACTCAATTTTATAACTATACGGTCGCAATATTTTAGAAAACAAATACATACATCCCTCTCAAAAAATAATATGACACTGTTAAACTATCCTGAGTAGCAACTCCACCGCTTCAATATTTTGGCGACAACTTTTCCGGAATACATCAATAAAAAGTCGCAAAAATAACCTATAGAATACCTATTCTAATTATTATTGGTGTATTTTAAACGCGTTTGCTTCTCAATTGTATTCGAGACAATTGAGGATCAGTACACCGATTGTCTAGCAACTCCCACTACGTTTAAATTCCCCTATTTCCGATAGATTCATGCCGAACAGGGGCTGGGGTTGCTGGGACACGAACAAGATTCGAAGACGTGTTTATTCGGACTCTATTAGGTAAATGAAGATTTGGGAAGAAATGCAAGCCGCCTCTCGCTTGTATATGTCGGGCCCCTTGTTATATATGGACCACTGCGACAGAGTCCTAATGCCTTTTCTAAAATTATAGGTACCCGACCAAAATTAACTATCATTAAAATAATCGTCAGTTGAAAATACAGAGCGAATAAGTTTCAAAACTTAAGAAATATTGACTTAATTAATTGGCCGTCTTTTTGTTCTCGACGTTTCGCCAACACGAATGGTATACATCTTCAAAAGTTCTGTTCTGGTGATTGAATCTGTACAATCAATTGAATCTGTACAAACTCTATATATCACGACAAAACTTGAGGATGTCCACCACTCGTCTGGCAGAAAGAATAAAACTCTCTAGAATACGGTCACTTACATTCTTAAAGTGTATCGTTTTATTTTTAATGTCAACACTTTTTCAAGAAATAAATGAATAAAATTTTGAAAATTTAAATTTGATTTACATATCAAAGTGCGAGATACGGGAGGACCTCTTCTGTTGAAGTCTGAAAATTGTAATTATTGATTTTTCCTAGCTTGCAGTTTATTTTTATATATTTCGATAGGAGAGATAATTTTTTTATTTCAAGTCACTTATTACGTAAAAAATTTTTTTTTTTTAAATTTCCAAATTGTAAAACTTTAAATTTAATTTCCCTATTAATTAAAACTCACGCACTTTTATAATAACAAGATAAATTAATAAGAAGTATTTTTGATCAAATTTAATATTAATTATGCAACAGTATTTATACGAGTGTACGGTGGGTGGCCTGCATCAAAATTTTTATACCTTTTAAGAAATCGATATGTCTCTTAATCTTAATTTCAAATTAAAAAAATCCCATTCATGATATTTCCCAATTAATTAGAGCTCATATATTTTTATAATTTAATTTTTATCATAAACTTAAACTTAACATTAGATAGATCGGACTTCAGATAGATCCATGAGCGTAGTTACAGGGAGGCTGAGGTAGGCACTAACCATCCCACGCAATTATCTCCCCTAGTTAGAAAAATAGGTAATATAGTATTTGCATACTGGTCATAAAGAAAAACAATTACGGAAATTAAAATCTTTGCGCTACGCGATTAACTGATCGGTTGCCCGCCCTTGTTACGCCAATGGTTAAGTCAAAAAATATTCTTAATAAAGTTTAACTTAACACCAGTTATGCAACGATATGTAGACGCGTGTATACTGGGTGGCCTATGTCAAACTACTTGTATCTCATAAAAAAATCAATATTAATTCGTGCTAATTATGTACAGTGTTTCAACTGAATTCTGGATAAAGAGCAAGAAAAAAGTTTTCGTCAAGTGGTTATGCCCCGAGCTAGAACTTGGTTTTTCACTTATAGATAAAAAAATTTAGTTTCAATGGACATTTTGTATTAACAGAAATGCTAATAAAGGATGGTATCTTAATCATCCCCTATTATTGCAAGTAATAAAATAAGCTACTTTTTTTAAGGATTCGAACTTTTTCATAAAAGAAAATCCCATCAATAGCTTGATATAATTAGAAAATTTTATGAGTATTTTTTCAATAAAAAAATAAATATTCTTTATGATTACGACACGACTCACACAGTCATTTGGAAAAAACGAGCAGTTATTTTACTAGTCGTTTACAGAAACACTTTTAACAAACTATTTTTCGACCATTTCCTTTTGTAACAAATGGTGAAAATAACAAAAAACAACTTCCATTTTATTATTTTCTAAATTTAGCTATAAAATATTCTAAATATGTACAGGGTGGGTCAATTTCGATGTCTCTAAAGGGGAACTCGGTAACTATTAGGGATGCGAAAAAATTATTAATGGCACATCCTTGATCTCTTTTTTTTTGAGACGAACTTCGAGTTACAAACAAAAGTTCGTATTTTGGAGCTTTTGAAATGTCTATATCGTGTTGGTCTGTTAATTTCGAAAAAAAAAATGACTTTCAAGTTCTTCAGGCACTTTATTACGTAGAATATAGAGGCGTCGAAAAATTTTTATAAAAATCATACACTTTTAAGTCATTGCATAGTTTTGTTTTTTTTTAATGGGAATGATAGTTGGATATGCTTCAGTAGACTTTTTTTTCTCTTTTCAAAAATTTATAAAACATGAGGTTGCTATTGTCGTGTAAGAATAACATAATAAAAAGAACTTTTTGGTTTTGTATGATTGTTTCTAGACTTCTGTTTTCTATACTCTTTTATTTCAAAATATAAAATATTAATTTGTACCTGCATATTTACCCCCTATTTAATCTGAAAACTATAAAACATTATTGAAAATTATGTAGTGTGACTCGAAAATTCCAACTTTTGTTTATAACTCGAAACCAAACGACGATAGTAATTTTTTCATAATTTTTTTTTTCTCTTATAGTTACAGAGTTCTCCAAAAGAACATCGAAATTGGCCCACCCTGTAAATAGCACAGCATATTTTATGAAAAAAGTCGAATCCTTAAGAAAGTTCCAGTGGAAAAATAAAGTAAGTGAAGGCCCCTAATTTCGTAATTTCTAATAATAGAAAAATCAACAAAAACACGTCCTTTAAAAATTTGAAAGAAAAAAAATTAAAAACAATTCTTTAGGCCTTAATTTTGGTGGGGTGTAACCATTCTACGATACGTTTGTGGATATATCCTCACCCTCGAAGAAAACTTTTTTTTTATTGTTTAAAACCCCAGAATATAGATTTTAAGTTTGGTTAGTTAATCTCTCTATACACTGTATAATTAATTTACATGCAACACACTCACACAGCTATACATATAAATTAAAAAAGCGATTATAAAAAGTATTTATTAATTAATTACTCTTCCAACAACAAAAATTACAGCATATTCGTTCAAGTACATAACATTTAAAGGCACTTTGAAAGAAAGAAATTATTTGTGCTAAAGCTTTTTCACCGTCTTTTTATCATTATTGATTTGAAACAGTTCATAAACTTTAATTATCTAGTCAATCGATTGCTTATCAGTTTAGGAAAAATACAAGTGCTTCGTAACAAGTGTATTATTCACCTTAAATTTAGTTAACAAACTGCTGTGAACACATAAAAATCTAGCAACAAGTTTAGTTCTAGTAAACTGAACCTCATGCATAGAAAATTTAAAATATATATATATTTAAATTAATTAAGTATTCATTTCAACTGTGAGGGCACAAGTCCATGGACTTAATAGTTCAAATTACAATCTATTTTCATAGAAAATAACGAATCGAAAGTCGGCATTGAAATCTGAACGTCCTTTAAACATCAACAGTAATTAAGAAAATAATCTTCAAAATAATTAACAACTTTTTTCCCAGTTAACATAACTGAAATTTAGTAGGAACGCCAGAATGCAAGCCATAGTAATAATTTTACATTCATAATCTTTGTGTTAATCCGACCTTTTCAACGAAATTACCTAGAAGAGCACTCAGTGATGAATCCCCATTCTTAAACTTGAATCCTATTGTAGAACAATAACACTGATAGAATATCGTCCTTGCTTTTAAAAGCCTTTCTTTACGCCTGAAAGTACAAGAAAAAAATGAAGCCTGATTGTTTTTGAGACACACCAAAGAAGCAAAGCCTCTGTTGCTCGAATATAGCAGAAGTTAATAGTCTAGAATGTTCTAGAATATTCTACATTTTTCGAGAATGATTCGGGAAGTCAAAGAGTGCTCTAGAGCGATTTAGGTTTTTCAAAAGTAATCTAGATAATTCTAGAGAATTAAAACGTTCCAAAAAGCTAGCAAGTCTTAAGTTAAAAAGGTAATCTAAACTTACATCGAATGTATTTCATTTGCACTTAAAGTACCAGAATCTTCATCAGTGATAGTACAACTAGAATCTTGTAGTACCGAGCCGTCACTTCTGTAAACATAATTTAACATTAACAATATTCCGTACGTAGAAAATTTGATAATTTACCTGTTAAAATGAGCACCACCGCCTCCAGATTCATTCGAGTCAGAACCCCTAAGACTTCCGGTCCCACTTATCATTTGCCAACTGCCTATACTAAGAGACGAGGACGATTCCTGTCTCTGACGAAGACACGGAACAGTTGGTGCCGGAACGGTTACCGGCGAAGTCTTTTGTGGATTAGGCGACCATATTATCGATGTCCCAATTTCGGAAGACGGAGGAAAAGACGCATTGCTACTGACAAAAGGAACTTGATAAATACCGCAGCAATTAATTTTTAAGACTTATTAAAAGTTATTACCCATTGGTGGACTCGTCAGGTAAATTAAACCAAACTAACGGCTGATCTTGGGACTTGCTGCTAACAGATGAACAAACAGAATTTAAACTAATGTTAGAACCTCGAGACTCTTGATCCAAAAGCATGCCGTCCAGTTGAGTATCACTGTCAGCTCTTAGAACAGATTTATCTGACATTCCAGTATCTGTTTTCCTCTTGTGACGACTAAAAGAAGACGTTTAGTAAATTATCTCTGATGATACGGGTGCAAGATATGTACTTTAAAGAAGTGGCAATACTAAATTCATCATCTGAAAGATGTTTCAACATATAAAAACAAAATAAGAATATCTCTTCCCCTTTGCTTATTCTATCAGCTAAATTATGACCAAAAAGCATCCAATCATAAGCAATTGTAAGGTACACGATTTGATGAACATCTAAACTCTGATGAGCGACGCCATCTGCCCAAAGACTTATTCGAAGCATAGAAATAAACAGGGGAGTTCTATCCCAACCGCTGATGCAATGAATTAAAATTCCTGAATTACTGTCCTAACAAGAAAGAAACGTTTTCAGTTAGGAAAGTTACTATTTTAAAAGCAATATAATAGTACTTGTAAATATTTTAGTATTAACTTCATATAATTCTGCGTAATTTGTTCAAGATCCCATAGTTTGTACTTTTCCCAATTAATTTTTAACTGAGTTAATATTGGATCGTCTGGAACTCCAATATTAGCGTCGACGTAAGTTTGATCCCAGTTAAATACTAGCCCTTCTGCAGTATAATTATTATCTCTATATTCACGAAAAAATTCGCATCCTGGATAGGGAAGAGAAATAATAGTAAATTCGGAATATCTATTTTCCTTGTCCACTTTTTCGGACGATGTCACGCTACAAATAAAATTTTAATTACCAAAATCTTGTCATAGCAGAATCACTCACTTTACTCCAAATTTGACCTTTTTCTTTTCTACCATGAAATCTATTATAGTCCCCACATTAAACGTCTTTAATAGTTTAATATCCTGACACCTCACCTTATTGAATAACTGCCAGTCAAACTGATTTTGTGTAGCATTAGTTGCTGAACCACGACTATCATTAATTTCAGAACTGGAATCTGTATTATCACAAGAATCTGACCCACAAAATAAGTAATCGAGGCCTGATCTGCCGTAAATTTCTGGACCTCCCGATAATGTCGCTGAGCGACAAATATATTTCCCTTTGTATAAGATAACAGGTAGAGGAAAACGGGCTCTACACCTATGTATAAAATGGATATGTATCAAGTACTTGTAGGTTTTAACCAGCATCTCTCTGATTTGCTTCAGATTTTAGTAGGTTTTTACATGGTTTTTTGAAAATTCACGTCAATAACTCAATCTAATATAGATTTTCTACTGTAGATTGAGATAATATAGATTTTCTACTGTAGATTGAGATCTTTTTGATAAATTAGGTTCAATTAATTAAATTAAACGTAAATTTTTAGAAAATTCTTAATCAACAGTAAATGCAGAAGTAGCAAAAATTTGAAGAATTATCTTAAATACTACAGCATACTAAAATTTGAAGGAAATCAAGAGGTGATAGTTAAACCATACAATTACAAAACATTAATATTTGTCTATCATACCTAGCAAACCTTGCTTTATTAATCAAATCTTTAAGCTTTGGAACATCGTAAATACTTTCATATATTGTATTAGTTGTACGTTGAGACATTTGCAAACCCATATTGACAATATTATTCTGATTGTGTTCGCGCTCAAACTCCAATATTATTAAACTACTTGGATAGTTACTACTTAGTTCTCCATAGGTATTATTTATTATAAATAGATTATAATCTTTCCTCATCAGTTCAATACTTCTTTCCAAAGCTTCTTTATTCTAAATTATAGCATAATTAATTACAAACTGCACACAAAGAATTTTAAACCACCTACTTTGTTGTTATCCTCTTTGGCATGGTACGTATTCCTTGAAAAATGATTTAGTAGATCTTGAATATCTTTTGGATTAATATTTGTCATGTTTAATTTATAATTACCACTCATAATTGCAAAAAAAGTAACAAAAATGCGTTTATTTTGACGTTTATACAACAAACTATAATTTTAAGGTTAGAAATCTATTGCCATAGATAATTCATCGTCAACTATTCATAGAGTGGTAATTAAAAAATGAACAGGGCCGGACTTGAGTAACATTTAATTACAAAATAATTTAGTACGTACTTCTTTTTTACAGATAAGTGTACCTGCTGAATATCTGGCACATTGTTTTTATAATAAATTTCGTTTACGTATATGCAACCAATTATTCTTAAAACTTGGAATTTTGTTGGTTGAAGTTTTTAGTTATGTTTTTACAGTTTTGCGTTTGTTTTCTATTTATATTGTATTTTCCTTACATGAATAATATTTTGTTAATTACTTCATTTAAATAGATTGCCTAAGTTTTTATTAAAGAATTTTAAAATAAAACCAATCAAAAGGTTAACTTGTACATTCATTGCGCGACACTAACGGGAACGTAATCTTAATGCCATTTAACGGCAGTTTATGTGGTATGTAAAAAAATATAAAAATTACTGTAGAAACTTTTTTTTTATTTTAACATAAGGCACCACATTACTCATTCAATCTTATAAAATAGTAATAAATTATTTTCTAACAAGTATTTCATATATAAAAGCTAATAACATTAACAAACAGTATGTACCAGAAAAAGACTAGTTTAGAAGATCTTCCGCAGGTTTTTATTTCATGTTCCTGAGAATTAATAAGTTTGTTTATTAGTTTTTTAATGATTAATTATATTATACGTACCAAAGGATGTTCATTATAACAGCCTGTTAATCGTCTCCTAGATAAATTGTTTAAATATAGTTTATGACAAGGAAAATCGGTAATATTGTAATAAATTTCTTTTTCTTCAACTGTGTAACATTTAGAACATTGGGATGTAGCTCGTATTGCTACCATTAATAAGTTGCTGTAGGGAATTCTTTTTACATAAAAGGGTCTACAATTGAAGTAAAATATTATAATTAGTTCTAATTACATATATGTAATTCTTGTGGAAATACCTCGAACATTCTCTGGGAACTTCTTCGGGAAATCCATGCCCCTTTATAAAAAGCGATTGATTGAGAATAAATAGGTCTCTCTTTTTATCACAAGGTCGACTTCTGAGTTCGTATTTTGGTTGACGTAGCTGATAATAATATTCTTCTTCCTCTTTTACTTCACCCTTTCTCAAGTATCTAGTGGTTGGCTTTGGAGTGGCTAGAATATGTGTTTTTTATATGACAATTATTAGATTTTATTTATTACGATAAAATACTTGTAGAAGTTGTTGTGGAAATTAGAGATGAGACATAATTTTCTTCAGAACAGTCGGCAAACGCAGGTTTTGTATAAAAAAAATTACATATATTTGATTCTACCATCAACCATACAACTTTTGCTACGAACCATTTGAGCAATTTCGAGATGAAATTTAATGGCTTAAAATAAATATAGTGAGTATTAAAGAGCAATTTCTTAGTACGCTTTGTACCGTTTCTATAAAGCTGGAATCACTGGATATTGTAAAATTAAAGGTACAAATAGCTTGTAAATCGTACACTGTAATCTTTTTAAATATTCCTTGAGTTAACATAGAGTCCATAACAGCACCTTCTACTTCTCCAAAGAATTTGCTGGTCATATTTTTATCCTTTGCTATGACGATATAACCAGAGCTGTCTATAATGTAACAGTCCAATAATTCTCCACAAGGTTCACACCCACTGCCACACTTGAAGAGTTTATTTTAAGTTCCTCTATAATACTATTTACGAAAATTACTAACTTACATCTAGTGTATTCTCTGTAATATTAAAAAATCTCTGGTGGAGATGGGTGTGTGAAAATTGGAAACCAACAACAGAAGCTGGCGTCTCAATTTTTCCAACTTTTGGGAAAATTGCATAACTTCCTGTAACTAAAGTAGCTTCTTCATATCTCTCCAACGGGACAGAATAAACAAACGAGTCGGGATCGTGTTTGTGTTGTAGTACCGCTTCTTTGTACCATATCTCATCTATTGCTTGAGGATGCATATCACCAAATTCACTTGGTAAAAATGTTTATAAGAGCAAAAATAATAATATATAACAAACACACGAAACAGTGGCAAGATATTTATTTCGTGTGCTTGTTTTACTTTATCATGGAGTTACAAGAATTATCAACTTCATCAAAACTTACAACTCTGAACTATTATCCTTTTCTCCAAAAATATATTCCCATCGCGTAAGACCACTCATAGTAGCTACAAATCTAAGAGTGGCATTGAAACGCATAAATAGAAACTTATCAATCTCTTCCTTAAATTTCCACGGTTTTTCAAACTCTATTAAAGTATTTCTTGCGTCAAAAATTAGTCGCTGTACCAAATCCTTATCACAATAATAATCGTCGTCTTGTAATGTCTTTCTTCCACATTCCGCTATAAAATAGGTAGGTACTAACTGTTTTAAATTTGTACTGCTATATTTCTCGCAAGAGCTTACTTCCTTCCAAATCTTCCACGTATATATTAAATTCTGGATGTTTTGTCTTACTAGCGGCTTCATACTGCCTTCCCCATTTAAAGTTTTTATCATACATTCGTTCTAAAAAATGTAACAGCTCACTTTCTGGAGTATCAAATTCATGACCTTCCAGATAATGATATTTACAATAAACCCTACAATTTTAAATTTGCGAATATTACAATGATAGTACAATAGTAACAATTATTTGCCATTTAGGATGAATTTTCCAGTTACTGCCCTTAAAGAAACTTGTCAATTTAACGCCAGCATTTTTTCTAATTTCGTCCCCAACTTCTAAAGAGTAATTTCCATATGAATCAGGAATGGCAATGGCAATAGAAAAAGGGGTGTTCTTAATGGGCGCGAAATAATAATCAAAAATTTCCCTCGAAACCCTCCGCATGTCGTCATAATGATACTTCACTTTAACGTCGTGGAGTTGCCCTTCTTTTCCTATTACTAACGAATTCCTGAGAGACAACAGTACGGGATCGGGTTCCCTAGGGCCGCTGTTATTATCCAGTTGTTCCACCTCCGTCAGATCAATACTGTTGTAGTTATGTTTTAGAACGCCTTTGTACTAAATACAAAGATGTTGTTAAATAAAATGTACCTATATATTTTAAATGTTTTCACTTACTAAAGGTCTTAAATCCGGATGCTTCAAAACATATCCGTTATTACTTACAATAAAAGAATAAGCATTTACTCCAATCTAAGGAAAAGAAACAGATTAAATTAATATTCTTATTGTACATATTTTTGACGTACTTTATATGGCAATGTTAATTTTTCTATATCTTTTATAGGAATGTCCGTCGCAGCAATACCTAACAGATCAGCAGTACGAGTGTCGTTTTGTTTGTTAACTTTCGTATCGAAGGCTGGGACTGCAACGGAAGTGAGTAATCTATATTGTTCAAATATGTTTGTAGTTTCGGGATCAAACTAAAAACTACATTTGAAACAAATGTAACATTCATATACGAAATGCCTCACAGTCATATCTGCGTAAGCGTGAGTCCATGATATTGGGTGATCTTCGCCTTGCAAGACCAAAGGTCTTGCTATAACGGGAATATATTCGTACACCGATTCCGATACTTGTTCTAAGGCCTCTATTTGACTATAATATCCTACAAATGTACACTACTGCAATTAAGAACACTTCAAAAGTAGATCAGTGGAACACGGTCGAATTATTTGATCGTAAAACGTCCAAACGCGGAATCATCAATCGGAGTTGTAGGCGAAACTTTTGGTACTTCAGAACCAATTCGACCGCGGTCCAGAAATATTTTCTTTACAAAATTAAATAAACTCATCATTTTGAACTTTAATTGGTTTGAAGTCGATACAAACCTCGGTTGTTGCACGCCATCCACTTGCCTTCTTGCTCATTAGTGACTTCGTTTCCTATTAGATATACAAAAATTCGTACGGGAATAATAGAACCGTTATAGAAATTATTGTATTTATTAATTGTCTGACTCATATTTCCTGCAACTCCATCAGTTATAAGTATGATGGCTTGGTTGCAACTGGAGCTATTCCCGACGCAACCCCTCTGTTCCCTGTACTGAAATTGAAAACTGAAATTAAAATCTGTTATCCATTTATTTTATCGTTTCACCTTTTCGAGTAAAAGGAAAGATTTTTCCATAGCAACGTTTAGGTCGGCTTTATCGCAAGGATCTAGCGTCAACATGAACTGCTTGAAAACCTGAATGTTCTCTTGGGTAGCTTGCGCTAACATATCTTTAAAGCAAGGTACTAGATAGTCGGTCGTCTTTGAAAAATTCATAATGTTTACGTAATCGTTATTGGAAAAAGTTTCTAATATTTTAAAAACAGTTATGGCGGCAATGTGCTTTCGAACCCCTACGTAAAAAGTGACACTGTATAAAGTGCACCGAAATCTTCACAGAAATTAAAAATAATATACCTGCCATCGAACCTGAGTTATCCACAAGAATAACAACATCTTTTGTACAAGTCGCTGCCTCTATAAACCAAGTCCGAATTCTACAGTCAAAAAGATCTTGATCGTGTGTATTGACCCACCTCATAGCTAATAAAAAGATTAAATGATACCGAAAAGAGCGCAACGTTATTTTATGCGTTTGTAGCATTAGTTTTTCTTTTGGAAAAATATACATTAAATGATCTCAAAGTATATTTTCTTTTTCAAAATAGGAGTACCTGGATAGTGTCTCATAACTCCAGTCGAACTTCCAAAATATTGCCAGTACAAAGCTGGATCAGACTTATAATTTTGTCTAAAAACTTCATCTAGTACTTCAGACCACTTAATAAAAGTTTCCGGTTCTTCATCTGAAACACAAAACAGTTAATCAAATTGTTGGATATACATAGTTGTATCTTCTTAATAAGGACTTACCCAAATGTACCACTACACTTTAAAATAATTGTGCGAGCGAAACACGTATCTGCGTTAAAAGTGTTGCGGTGCATTGGGGTAAGTCCTTATTTGATTTAATTAGGTTCTTGCATCGATAATTTAATATAAACTTACGCCTATCATAAACATTCGTTGGAACATGTACAGAACTAAAAGTAGTATTCACGGGTAAATTATAAAAATGCGTATCATGATTTACTGCCATGGGTAAATACATAAAATCATTATCCTGAATAGATTCAGGTAATTGTATTGGTTCTTCTCCCTCAATGGATGAATACTTAGAACTATAGTACGTATAATTGCTACTGGTTGTATTAAATTCAAATTGTTCTGCGGCCTCTTCCGCTTTCTTTGATATGCACTAAAAAGATACGAATTGTAATAAAATTTTAATATTTTAACTAATTATCTACCCTAATAGCGTCCATTTTTCTATCCATCATTCTAGCAATGTTTTCGACAATTTCAACTAATAAAGACTTGGGATCTTTTTTTTCAACTGAAGCTCGTAAATACGAGGAATCTTGTAAATGATAGCTCTCGCTCCTCGGGTTGCCCATCCTGCTAAATCTTCTTTTAATTTCCGTATTATTTGTAATTAACTGAGCTAATTCCCAAAGTTCTATTCCAATTTTTTGTGCCCAGTTACCGACACTGAAAATTGTCTGTTATTTTTCAACTTTCTTCAATTTTACAAAACACTTACAGTTGTCCTTGTGTTAATGTACTACATTTTTGTAGAGAGAATAATATACAAAATAGTGTTAAGTAAATTTGAAAAGAACATGAAAACCACTTCATGATTTATCACGCAAACGATTTATTCCTGAAAGCAATTTGAGAACGTGTGCTTTGTTAAACAACTCAAAAATACCTATCGCTTTATTTTTAGTTTTGAGCGTAAGATATATAAACACACCGCATTTTCAATCCTTTAAATATCAAATGCATCAGAGGCGGACTAAACTTCTTAAAAAATTAATTAATTAAAAATATCGTTTGAAAAACTAATTCAAGCATTTTTTAAGCGTTTAAAATAATGTTATTTCAATTTAAATATTGTTCGAAATATTCTGTATCAATGCGCATATTTTTTGTGAATTTAGAACGATTAGTCTATTAATAGTTTCTTAAAAGAAAAACATTTAACACATCTAATTATAACCGTCTGCATCATAATTACTAGTTTTGAACAAAAAAATTAAAATCCTGATTCTTGGAAAACAAGTAAAAATTAAAAATAAAAAACTGATTTAATAGTTTAAAAAAATATCTTTATTCCGTTTTTCTCAAACGTTGATAATTGTACGTTAGAACAAATAATTCGTTTATTATTAATTTTAAGTCTTTTTTATCGTTTTTGTTACGTATCAATTTCAATTTATATAATATCGTATATTTCCGTTTTTTTTTTTAAAAAAAAAAACGGGCCAAATAGCAATCGTATTTTTAAATCATATATATAGAAAGACCAGCTGTCGGTGTATAGCATTTATTTTAAAATTCTGTATACTTACCTTCAATTTATGTGTATCAGTAGGAGAAGAGGAATATTTTTAAAATGTTTTTGTAGTTATTAACCGCTTCTTAGAAATAAAAGAAGCGGGCCAAATACCGGTGTTAAATAACATCGGTGCCAAGTTAAAACAAAAAGAAAAGTGCAATTTTAATTTTACAAGAAGCATGAAATGTGCCCACCAGAAAACGAGAAAAACACGCCATCAGCATTTTTTATTAATAAAACGGCCACGAAATAAGAGGGGAAAGAAATGCAGCAATAATTCTAAAAATTTCTTTATTTTTGACAAATATAATTCGCCGATACAACAGAAAACAAATAGAGCTGATAGCAGTTTATTTAGTACATATTTCATACATTTACATATAGCACATCCAAAGTGAGTGTTGAACGGTAAATAAAACGGGAGATGGACAGGAAGGATAGTTAGGGTCATGCCCCAATGCAGCGGAGTGCAAATTAACCTGGTGGGCTAAAGACGAGGCGAAATGGTCTTTCTTAATTATAGTTAAAGTTATTGTAAAGACGTACGTTAGATAGGCATTTTTAAAGTCGGGGGAAAATACGAAATAACGCACGGCTCAAACACAAAAAAAGTAGAAGTAGTTAAATAAATTTAATCTTTAACAAGTGAGAAAACTTAAACGAAGTGGAAGTTCCAAATAAATTATAAATTAATTTGATAAAAAATTATAACATCTGGAACAAAGCCGCTGCTACAAAAAAATCTTACAGCCTAACACTGTCTGATGATTCACATCATAATCAACAATCAAGAGAACATAATTGTAATGGAATCCATTTTCTTTTTATTCGAACAGGTGAAATGTGAAATTTTATGCTTTACATATTTGGCTAAAAACAATTACTGAAATATCAAAAGTTTCTTGTGAAACTTGAACTTCCAATTGCAATTTCACAACCAAGTTTCACAAATACGTTAACTTACATGAAATTTCAATTTTAACGGTTACAATTAAAAATGGACGCCACAATTTCAATTATCACCACCTTCTTGTGGTTCATCTGCTTCACCCTGTAAACAAAAAAAATCCAGTGTAAAATAGTGTAAGAAGCACACCAGTCCTATGTACAGGCAATTTGATTTGTCTCTCTATGTAATTTATCTGGTTGTTAATAAAAAAAAAAGAAACGAACGAAAATTGGGAACCCTAAAAGTAACTTACTTGTGTGTCACTGGTCCAAAGCGTGAGGTTATCCCGAAGAAGCTGCATAATTAACGTACTGTCCTTGTATGAGTCTTCATTTAAGGTATCAAGTTCTGCAATTGCATCATCAAACGCCTATATTCGAAAAACAAAATTAGTAATTGTTTATAAAATTTCCACGAACATTGTTACAGCAGTTTCAATTTGAAGACTGCCAGATTCTCATGCACACAATGCCATTCATTAAATTACTTTGATCCGTCAGTATTTCCAAAACGGCAGTTTGTCTGATTAACTTTTCGATTGTAGAAAAAGATAACTCATGCAGATTTTGCAAACAGACGAATAAAGAAAAAAGAAAACCAAAATATGCACAAAACGGTATCTGTATGTAACTTTTAAAGCTGTAACAACGTTCTCTAGAACTAATTATTAGTAAGTAGTAGCAGGTATGAATTACATGTGAGCACCTATAAACAACTGGTTAGGGGGGGCATCAAGTTATTTTTCACACAAACAACAACACATCTATTTTGTAACCTGTTTAGCAAGATGGCATGCTCTTGCCGGAGAATTAATAATTTCGTAGTAAAACACCGAGAAGTTTAAGGCAAGACCTAGCCTTATTGGATGTGTTGACTGCATTTTTGACTTAGCTATATCGAAGGCTTCTTGATAGGCTTTCTGTGAATCTTCTACCACAGCTGACAAAACAACAAAATGTGAGAACTTTTATAAATTCACGTTTCGTTTTTTCTATGCAAAAAAAAAAATATATAAAATGCTAATTGCCCAAAAAGTTGAAGAATGATGACCTCTGACCCACATGTAATTCAGAACCTATGAAGAACTAATACAAAAAGGAAAATAATAATGACCTGTTTTGCTAACTGACAAGCCTTGTCAGGGGAGTTTAAGATCTCATAATAGAAAACAGAAAAATTGAGTGCTAGACCCAATCGAATGGGATGTGTAGGTGTCATTTTTGCCTTTGAGATTTCAAATGCATCCTGGTATGCTTTCTGTGAGTCATCAACTACAGCTGAAAGTTATTACAATTAAATATTATTTATCTATTCAAAAATCGCTTAAATTAACTACTTAAAAATACATGTTAAAAAAATTATAATACTACCAAATTTACACTTCCAGGAAGTGCATAGCGATTCCTCTAGTGTAGACAATTAGGGAAACACGTTATAGACTGGCCTTTTTCTGAGTGCTTATCAAACTATAATCGAATAACATTATCTGATTGCAGACATAAAACCAAAATACAGAACTTGATAGAATTCATTATAAGTTTTTGCCATTTCATTAGCTTGGTAATCCTAGCACCACTCTATTTTTTAAGTATGTAGTTAATACATCCAATTTTTTTTATTTTTTTTCTTTCCTACATAACTTCACAACTTTTTTGTACGAACTGACTTCTATATCTTTCAAAAAATATATTTTTTTTTTCTTATTAGACTGACAATTTTTCTATTGCTAAATCCAAATAGTCAAAGTTAGAAATAAGGCCCAATCAATTTGATCAGCTATACAATTGCTAATTTGTAAAGCATTTTTTATTTATTATGTCTAAAAAAAGATCTAATGTTTTACTTTGATAAGAGGCACCTTTGTAATAATTAATATTTTTCTCAAGTTACTTTTCCAATCAGCCTCTATTAATAAAATCTATCATTTCTTATTACTATTACTTTAATTAGTAGGTTCATTTCAGTTTTGTATGTGTTGGTTTCAGATAACTTACTCTTTGTCTCATTATAGAATTGATTCCTTTTTTTTTAAATTATTATTTAAATTTTGTTTTGTCTTAAAATCAATGTTATTCAAATTCTTCTAAACTAAAAATAATAATTCTAGATTGAAAATACATACTGTTCCTAGTGTCCCCTGTAGCAACTTCAGCAAGGTACCGGTAGTAATCGCCTTTCATTTTAAGGTAAAATACTTTTGATTCAGCGTTGCTGGCTTTAGGAATCAAATATTTGTCAAGAAGACCCTGTGAAATGAAAAAAAAAAAGCAATTACCTAATTTGAAGTATTTTGCTTTTTGATAAGTTATTCATTTATCTTGCTATCAGGCAATTAAATTTTGTGTCTTCACAAAATTCAGAAGAACGAAAGTTTTAGTAGTTAACATCATGTTTACTTGTCACAAAAATTTATGAACAGTCCCTATAAATAATGTGTAACTGCAAATGTTTTAAAAATATATTTATAACTGTTACTAATAACTAGAACACTATTTTAATACTGTCAATAATCCATATTAGGAATAATTGATTCATTTACATCCTGCATTACACCCCATTATAATAGGGTTCTAGAGATGGATTAAAAATCATAATGTAAATGAAAATACAACTCACCAAAACGTCGTAACAAATTTCTCTGAGTTCCTTTTCTACTTTTTCTCGATATTCTTTGGCCATCTGCTGTTTACGTTCTGAGCCCTCAGTCTTTTGTTCAATTGATGAAATTACCCTCCATGATGACCTCCTGGCGCCTACTACATTTTTATATGCAACAGAGAGTAAATTTCTTTCTTCATTGCTGAGTTCAACTCCAGTTTCTGTTACTGATTTCATAGCTGAAGCCATGTCATCGTAGCGTTCAGCTTGTTCAGCTAACTTTGCCCTCTGAACTAATTCTTCCTTGTCAACTTGAGACATTGTGGTAGATGATAGATTCTATTTTAGCGAAAGAACGAGTTGATTAATAATTTGATGTATGACTCACGCCAAAACTATGCACGATGCCGGCCGGTAACAAAAATTTTGAAAGTTATAGTTGCGTATGACTAACCGTAAAAACGATTGTAAACTCAAATGTAGGTACTCTAATAATTTGACACAAATAACATACAAGGCACAGAAAAATGCAAACCTTTCCTTTCGTCGTTTATCAATGAGGTATATGAACTACCTTTGAAGTGTAATAGATTACTGTTTAACAAAATGGCGTCTGCCACACCTTTTAATGCGTCGTAAATAGAAATTTTCGCGGTACTCGCAGGCAATTTCGTTTTTAATAACCGATTGCACTTATAACAATGTTGAATTATAATTATTAAAAAAATGTAACATCATAGCATGGCGGCACGCCAAAAAGAGGGATGGAATCTGAAGCCGCAGTCTACGCGTGGCATGGCACTTGGTAGATAAAAATCCGTTTGCCGGTAAACCTGCACTGGCACTATTATAATCCTTGAGGAATCGCATTAATTTTGATAGGAAATATGTAACACTAACTACATACGTTGAATTTTTGTTAAAACCCGAACAAATGTTGAAGGTCAACCGATTCTGACAAAGGTACAAACCACACCAAAATTTGAGATTTAATAATCGTCCCGACAAATCATCCGTGAAACTAATTAATACATTACATTATTAACAAGCAAAAGAATTTTACTTACTATTAACCTACTATTTAACGGAGCTTCTTATGAATAAGTAGACTTACACGACTAATCTATACAGCAACAAGCACGACTAGAACACGACTACCGATGGATCAATGCGGGGGTTACAAACGATAACGCACGGACTACGACTATGGCGTTCATAACGCTAACTTAAAAGGGATTAATACCGCCTTTAATTTTAGAACAAGGATTAATTATGTATGGTGCGCTCTATAAAATCCTGAGTTATTATATTAAAATTAACCAACTTACAATGCAAAATGCAAGCCCAACCGACACCCTTTTAACTGCTATCAATTCGGCAACAAAGTGAGACACAAAACTACCAAAATGAAATCTGACAACGCGCATAGAAGACAGGAAAAGGAGTATTTAGTACCAACATAAACTATCAAAAATTACTATTTATTGTAATTAAAATGAATAATTTTATTTTATTGCAAAATTTTAGAAACTTTATTAACTCTTTTATGGATCCTTAAAGGGTAATAATTTTTTAGAAATAGAATTCAAAAAATTAACGCAAACGTATAAAATTTAATTTATCTTGCCGCATTACTCAGCTCTATGAGTTGCGCCCTCATTATTTTTTAAATTTGAAATTATTTAAAGCTTCAGTTTTGACTTTATTATTGTTGTTTTTTCTCTTTTCTGAAAATATAAGAATACCTGTTCTAGATATGTTTTTATTCGTTTCTAATTTGTTAATATCGCGAAGAAAGAAAACAAAATCAGTTAGTTAGAAAATTATTTCAAAATATGCAACGTATGAATCTATACAGATTTCATTTAAAAAATATCTTTGTGTCCCTTATTTTTATAGAGATGTAGAGAAATTACGTAGAAATGTACATTATTCATTTATACATATACCCGCTAATACAACCTGAATATTACCGGTGTATGTTGAGTTGCATATGCTAGGAATTTCGTTATTTTAGTATTATTTAAGATTATTTATTATTTAAAGGCATTTTGTGGTAGTTGTCAACCGTGTTCTTTTCGTTTTTATAAAATTAATACGTTAAGGATAATTATCTTTGTTCTTGCTTATTTTAAATTAATAAATTTATCTATTATGATGATAGTTTTTTAGGCTGTTTTTTTTTTTTAATTTATTTTTTATTTATTTCCTTTATAAAAGTATCAATTTTCGATATTAATTTTGTAACTGTAAACTTTAATGTCTTATTATATGGACGTATTTTTAATAACACCCTGTATATGTTATTAACTCCTTTCAAAACTATTTCCATTTGGCTACGGCGCAAGTTCGGCAGATGTTGAAAATGATAACAAATTTCTTAAATTTTCTCGACGTTTGACCAACGTTGGTGAATGTTATCCTACTTTGTACGAATTAAGAGTTAAATTTAAAGTTTGTAATTGTGCTTTCCTCTGTTTAAGGTAAATTATTTTATTTATTAGTAAGTAAAACTGTCAAAATTACATTTTAATTTTTTTAAATTTGATAAATTAACTATTATGTAGCTATTTTATGATTATAGGAGATTAATATCAAATTTTATTTTAAATGAATAAACAATCAAAAGAGGTATACTATACAGATATGTCTTTTACTCTTATTGTTTAAGGTCTTGATTTTTGTAATTTTCAATTTTTTTAAATTATGAATTAGTTTCATGTAGCACATCAAGTATTTTTCGTAACATTCTGCCACAGCACTCATTTGTAATTTACAATCCTTAGGCCATGATAGTACACGCGATGATGAATTTTCTTTAATTATTGGCTGTCTAAAAACTACATACAGTTGCAAACTTATTTTGATTTATGAAAAAATAAAAAGTCAAACCCTTAAAATTTTAATTCAACTGACCATTTATTGAAAATAACAATTTTTTTGTTGCATGCATAAATTATCTTTAGCATACAATATATAAAACAAGTATATAGCATTCAAAAATGTCCAAAAATCGCCATGTTTTTCAAAAATACGCATTTGAAGATTTGAAAACCTCAAACCAAATTATAAAAGAACATTACTTCCAAAAAATATGATTTAGTGTTGAAATTTTGACTAGTAGTACAGGGCGTTCAAAAAAATTGTAAAGTTTAAAAAGTTCAAACACGAATAAATTTTGTTTTTTTTTTAAATGGCTCCTACCATTTTTGATTTTTTCAATCGATTCATTTTTTATCCTCTTTCGATCCATATGAATACTTTCTGTTGTTTTATCTGACAAAGTTTTGAGTAATTTTGAATTTTTAAAATAGGTAATTTCATTAATTTTGGCGAAATAAGAGTGTACCTTGGACAATTGACAACTAACGATACTCAAAATCACACAAAAAATCTTTCTTTCGATTGATTTTTGTTAGGAAAAGGTTCCAGAAAATGTTTATAATAAATACTTTAATTGAAGTTTTTGTTTTTGGTTATTTTTGTATGTAACAGAAATTAATCGAAGGGCAATTTTTGACTTGATTTTCCGTTGATTTCCGTTAGTATCAATTATATACAAGACACCTTTTTATGCGAAAATTATAAAAGTAAGTAAAAATTCAAAATCAGTCAGAATCGATTGAAAAAATTAAATATGGTAGGTGCCATTTAAAAAAAAGAAAGTTATTCGTGTGAAGTTTTTAAACTTTACAATTGTTTTTGGAACGCCCCATACATAGATTCAACACTCTTAACTCATATTTTTCTATAAATTAAATTATCTCGGAAACCGCTCATCGTATTATTCGAATTCGGCGTAAAAAATATACCACTCCGTTTAAAATAATAAAGTTGTGGTCGACTAATTAGATAGAGCATTTAGCTAAATTGCGACATTTTCAAAACTCTACCTTATATTAGGTATTATAAAAATTAAAGACTTTTAATGAACGGGTTACATGAAAAGCCCTGTATATATTCCTGATCAACATAACGATCTATACAACATACTATATTTTAAAGAAAATCATTTTTCCTACACTTAACTAAACAATTGCCGAAAATTCTTTCCTCTGTCAATAAATCAATTTTCGATATTAATTTTGTAACTGTATAAAGTTCCTGTTGTATATTGTGTTCAAATTTTCGTTCAAGTACTGTACATACTTTTAACAATTTTTATTTGTCTTTGAAAGATGTTATGGCCATTTTTTGTCTCCGATTCGGCCAAGGTTAGTGAATGTTATCGTGCTTTATACAAATTGAGAATATTTTAGTGTAGACGTTGTACTATTCAGTTTAAATATTAGGAAGAAAATTTCGTGTTGTCTTTTGTTAAAGGTAAATTTATTTAATTAATCTTGTCAATTTCGAATTAGAAAATTAAACCAAGGTAACATAATTGGTACAGAATAAAGCAAACAGTATTCAATGACTAAAAGTCGTAATTTTTTTAATTTTAAATTGAAATTGAAATAGAAAATTTTCTTTAGTCTTTGAGATAACAATCGAAATTTTTACCCAAAAAAGTACAGGATTTTTAAACAAAATCTCAATTACCTATAAATGGATTTTACAAAAGTTCCACTTAAAATTTGAGTAAAATACGTAGATTTTCATTTATGAAAAAAAAAATATTCAGTATGTAACAGGTAGTTACCTACGCAAAGGAAGTTTAAATTTTTGATTTAAATATGTAATAAAGTATTGTCTAATATAATATCATTGATTGGGATTTATAATTAAAATACAATAAAATCTAATCTTGCCAATAACCAACCACCTTTAATTAATAATTTGGCAACGTTTCGACCGTCAATTTCGGTCATCGTCAGGCTAATACACGACATCAATTACTGTATAATAAATTATGACATTGCCAAACTAGTAAAAAAAAAACTACTTTTGATATTTAACATATTTTTTTTCTACCTTTTTTTAGGGAGAAAACTATAAACCACAACCAACAAAGTATATGTAGATAGGAGGGAATTTAACTGTTTTAAACTATGGACATTTGAATAGTCTTGACATCATGGCATAAAAGTAATCATCATCAAATGAGTCGTCAGTCCGAAGACTTGTTACGAATAAGAGAGATAAGTTGAAAATATTTATTTTTAATTTAAATATTAGAGTTCGGATTATACGTGAAGGCGTACAAATATAATTCCAATTATAAGATTTTTCTAAATTAGATTTTTTTTACCACTAGTAACTATCATCCAATGTTTAAAACAAAAAAATCAGAGGGAGTACTGTGGAACAAAGCCAAAATGAAACACTAAAAAAGAACCCAAAAACGTTTGAAAATAAAAGACGTGTTTCGACACCCTCATCTATATAAGAATTGATTTAAAATATAAACGTACATCATGACGCAAAATTATTATTTTAACATATTTGTTTTTTAATGCATATAGTCCGAACTCTACAAATTACATTATGGTGCACATATACCTGGAGAAATTATCTATGTGGTCTATTAAGAATGGCTACTTTCTCTAGCTTTTTTTTTATCAAAAACTATAAAAAAAGTATAACGGTTTATTAATATTTATAAAATTTAATTTTGCCTATAATGGGTCATTCATTAAATGTTGGACATTAGAGAGCGAAATGTTAGATCTCCCTATTTTTTCATTTCTAATTTAAATTTTACTCACGTATTTTTAATTTAAAATTTTTTATTGCTTATTAGTTTGTTAAAATTGAGTTTTATTAAAATTTATTCTTTTCTCTCTATAACGTTACGTAAGAATAAAGAAGGGAATCCGAGAAATCTTCAGCGTTGTGATCTCGCTTATTACTTTCAATTCAATTTCAAATTCTCCGTAGGTCTTTTCATTTTAAAGATATTAGCGCAAATGCCCTTTTTTGACACTTTCTTAACTTTTAGTAACTTTTTAATGAACACATTATTAAAACACTTTTTTAGTTAATTACATTACCCATTAAAAAGTTGCTACAGGTGAAATTAAATAATTATACCTTAGCAATTTTTTGAAAATCCCAAAAAATACATTTTCGCTAATATCTTTAAAACGAAAAGACCTACGGGCAATTTGAAAACAGCATCAAAGTGATCTTCAAATTCCCCAAATCTTTCCCCATTTCAACTTTTTTCCTGCTGCAATAATAAGCGAAATCCCAATAGTAAGGCTCGAATTTCGTACACACTGTATAATCGGATATAGTGTGCGTGTGACTAAGTTTGCAACCAGCATAACATAAGTGTATTGGTGGTAATTATCCCCTTTTGTCAAAACTTAAAAAAATATTGTTCAGGCTTTATTTTTTTTAATATTATTCCAGTTATATTTCCAAATCTTTTACTAGTAATTTAAATTTGTCTTGCAGATAAAAATAAAATCCTTAAAATAATGTACTTATATTTTTTTATTAATTAATTGATATAACTACAATTTCGTTTCTAAAAATGTTATACATATTCACGTCAATTACTCCACGGATGTTATTAAAAAATCTTTTTTTATTTTGTATTTATTTATTAATTGTTTTTTAATTAGAACTCACTAAAAATAGTAAACAAATTCGTCTGTTGAATTTTGTAAACCTATTTCATGTTTCTTCTTAAGTAAACTAATCCATATTCCATTAAAACACATTTTAACTATAATTGCAAACTTGGTCAAATCGGGTAATTATTTTTTGTGAGTGGTTTAGTTTTCATACATCAAGACCAGCGCATTAGTAAGTATTTCTTACAAAATATTGTACTTGCAATTAGCTAGGAATTTAGGAAAGTTTTTTGAGTTAAATCAAAATTTGAAAATATGCAATAAATTATTGTTTAAAAAAAGTCATCATTGTAAGAATTTGTAAATTAAATAATTTTAATAGGCCCAGTTTAGAAATTTTTAAAATCAATCGGATTTTTCACTTCTGAAACAGAAAAGAATACAAAAATGTTCAAAATTTTGTTTAAATTTAATTTACAATGTCAAAAAAGGAAAGCAAAACAACCAGTGTGTCTTAAAGGCTCTTGTGCTTAAAATAACAAACAATGTTGGAATGTAACTTTTAGATTTAATCAATTAAAGACATTTTACGGCACCCTGGTTACCTATTGTTTTCATTTTCATTCAACTGGGGAGCGGTAGAGCGACGGAGGCTGCGGCTGTCTCCCCAGTTCAGCTTTTCCTTGGCCATTCTCTATAATGGTACCTATGCTTTACAGGGTGTAAAAAATGTTTTTGCACCCCTAAAGTATAGGGTCTCAGACTTCCTTCGACTGCGGGGAGGTTACAAAGTGGAAGAGCTTCCCGTTCCGACAGCGTATCATCGCGCAGTGCGGATTTGATAGATGATTAGAAGGGGGAGAGCTTCCCGCCGAACCTCGTGGTCACTTTTTTCACGATAGACGGTGCAGCGCACGTACGTTGTACTAATCATATTGAAGTGATAATTGGTTGGTATTATGTTTGTAACATTAATCAAACTTTATTATCACAATAATAAGGATTAGTGAAACGGACAAGGTCGCCGTTTATCGCTATTCTTGCCCCTCCCTTGGGGATATCAGTTGATGATACGACGGAACGAGATTCCTGAGATCACAGCAGGTACATCTTCAACTTCCTTCGTTTGTTACATAAAGAGGTGGGTCTGGAAACATCGAAATATTACTGTATGGGACTGTCTTGCCTTGGCGAACACAAAACTTTTTATCTTTTTTCTCCCCTTCTTTTTTGACATGTTATTTTTTAAAAGCAAAAGGCGTATTTTGATGATCTATTTAATGTTTTTTTTCTTGGTTTTTATTTAATTTTAAAATAAAATACGTACGAATTGTTTTGAATATTTCGTAAATAGTATTCTCGAAGGATAGGTATTAGGTCCTACATTTAGATATAATAGGTATTTATTATATGTATGTATTTGAGAAATCTTCAAATAGGTAAGTGATTAATTTTTTTACGCTCCTATAACTAAGTATAATCCACAACACAAACATTTTTAAAACAAAATAATTTGAAAATACAAAGTTGTGTGTTGATTTTTCCTCATTAATTTGAGGTAATTTGCAGTTGGTTGAATGATTTAATTCGCATTACTGTTTTTACAATTATTAGATAATTTTTATTACCGATTCTGATGTTTAAATATATATATAATGATTAGTTAAACAGTATTTACTTTAGCATAAATTATTTGCGATAATTAATTTTCTGCAACATATAAGTATCTAAGAGTTAAATGAACTAATCTGCTATGTTCATAATTTTGCTGGCATGATATCAACTTGAGTTAGAAATATACCTATACCTAAAATTATGTCAATTTTAAGCATCGAGGGACCAAAACAGGGACGATTGCATCCTTATTGCAATTATCTTCGTCATTGGCTTCGTGCCAAATGACATTTTTTGCGGACTACTTCCTTGGGTCTCATGATCTAAAGGTTTGGTCCACCCTTGACCAGCAATGGTCGAGGGATATTTAATTTAAATCAGTTCCAAATTCCCAACCCTTTGTCGTTGATATAAAGTCAACTTTGACGTTCCTTCCCCAAACCTATGACTTTAGGTTTTAAAAACCTAAAATCATAGTTATCAATTGCAGGCATCGTGGGATCAGACGTTGACAACTGCAGCTGGTCACTAGTATGAACTGATTTGCAGTTGTCCGTCATAGTCGTTGGCTTTGTGTCAACCGACGTTTGTTTGCAGACTGCTACCTAAAGGTGCGGTCCACCCTTGACCAGCAATGGTCGAGGGATATTTAATTTAAATCAGTTCCAAATTCCCAACCCTTTGTCGTTGATATAAAGTCAACTTTGACGTTCCTTCCACAAACCTCCTATGACTTTAGGTTTTAAAAACCTTAAGTCATGGTGATCAATTTCAGGCAACGTAGGACCATGATGTTGACAACTACTTCGTGTCAATTCTGCCCACTGTTTCAACACTTGAGCGGGTGATTCAACAAATTCTTTTAGATTTTAAGAACTTTAATTTACAGTTCTTGTTTTCAGGCTTTGAGGGATACTCTTTGATATATGTCATTTTGTCTTTATAATTCTTTTTACAACTACAAGTCCTTATATTTACGTATTTTTGTGTTTTAATAAAGTATAGCTTATTTCTTGTTTAATTTGTGTGTGCATTATACAGAACGTTTTTGTATAACTATTTTTTTTTTTTACATTATAGGTCCTGTCCATCAACCTGAATTCACACACCTACTGGAACAACAATTAAAATCGTAGGCAATCTATTCGACTAATTTTTCAGTTTCTTTATTGTTATTGTAATGCGTTTAAAAGAAAGGTTTTACTAAAAATTGCGATAGTTCATAAGCACGTAATAGTAAATAAAAAAATGTGTATTTTCATTTAAATCCTAGATATTTTAAATAAATATAAAGTTGTCTTCTTTACTGAGATCAATAAATATCTATATATTAATTTTTATACATAATAATAAAAAAATCTTAATGTAACCAACAAAAATTATTAACTGTTTGTCCTAAATAAAACAACTCCCTAAGATCTACATGGGAATCGTAGATTCTGTAAAACGAACACAGATGGCGCTAAAGTCGCATTTTGCAGTGGTTAGTGAAACCAGTTTTTACTTAAGTAAAATATCGAAATCGGGTAGGATGCGGGTGGGTGGACTCATATGTTCAGATTCTTAAGACAGTTAAATAGATTAATTGTTATAGTAAAATAAAGAGTTATAAAAGATACTTAATTGTTATAGTAAAATAAAGAGTTATAAAAGATACTTAATTGTTATAGTAAAATAAAGAGTTATAAAAGATACTTAATTGTTATAGTAAAATAAAGAGTTATAAAAGATACTTAATTGTTATAGTAAAATAGTTGATACTAAAATTATTACAGAATCCTGTAATCAGAGTTTTTGCTATCAACCACTAGATGTCACTATGTGAAACATATAACACAAACTTTTGCTAACAATTGTTAGGTGGCGCTCTGTAGATTCCTGTACTTTTAGCTTTCACTACCAACCACTAGATGACACTCTAAAGATACCTGTATCACCTTCAACTCTTTAACATTAGATGGCAGATAATGTGGCTCTTAAGTTTTTAAATTATTCAAATGTACTTAGCCGTTAATTAATCAAAATTTAAGTGATAACCCAGAATGAATTTTAAAGAACCGAAAGAATTTTCATTATTCATTCTTGTCTTTATAAGTGCATTGCATTTGCAATTTTTTGTTAGTTATTTTGTTTTGCGTGTATGAAACATTCATAAAACTTGCATGAAATATGATTTTGGACTTTACTTACATAATGTACAAAATAATTCAAAAGTATGTTTATGACTAGAACGTCGTATAGTTAAACATTATACACTTTCAATAAATACACTTTAAAAAAATTGTAACAACGTGTTAAAAATACGTAAATGATCTAAACTCATTTTCAACAAATGTACCTGTTAATTCTAAAAAACATGTACATGTACTGCTATAAATAAAAAAACAAGTTGGATTGAAATAATGTTTCAAAAGATAATTCAAGAATACAAATAAAAATAAATGTTATTCACCAACATGCAAATGAATACACAAATTCAAAACATTCAATAGCATCTAAAGCTTCGGGAAAAAGATCGGAATTTTTTAATTTTTTACTAGACATTAAAACATTCCTTTTAAAATCTCCAAAACATAAAAAAGTGTTTAAAATTAAATTTTCAGAAGAAGTTAAACAAAACAATAAATACAAAATAACTACTCTAGTGGTCCTTCTTCTCCCGCTTTTTCCTTTTCTTCTTTTCTTTTGTCTGTAAATCTTTCTGTTTCTTATTTATACAATTTCTACAATACCAATCTTCGTTATCATCAGGAGGAACTTGTATTCCGACGCAGACCCTTTAACATATACAATGAGATAATCGCTCTACATTAAATTAATAAAGCATAAAAAATACTAACCAATGATACCATGCATCACAATCATCGCAACCTATCATAGGACTACCATCATCTTGTTTCCCACATGCTGGACAAATCCACACTTTATTACCCTCGGCATCCTACATGATAAAAATATTTTATCTTAAATACAATGAGTACATACAAAATACTTAATACGAAATAAAACAACCCTTTTGGATACTCAAAGGTAATTTTTAAAACTTACCAAAAACATAAATTCTCTAAACGCTAAACGCAACCCTTATTTTTAATATTACTTTTGCGAAATTATAAAAATTCAATTCTAAATTGTTACAGTATTTTACAAAATGGTAGATACGGTTTTAGATTTTGAATATCATAAAAACAGTGTTAACTTTGAGGTATTATTACATTAACTACTAGGCAAAGTATTCGCAAATAAGAGCAAATTCAATATTATAAAAATTGCAACGTTCTACCACTTGTAACTCAAACCTGACCAATAGCTGATAATGACTGATGATGCACATGTGAAATATTAACAAAAACCTTAAAACTAAAATAAAAAATTGAAATTTAAATAAAATTACAGCACTAAAACCACTCTCAGCTTACAATTTAATAGAAAGGACTTGCCTTAATTGTAGCTTGTTGTTTTTGTTGTGGTAGGTTCTGCTGTTGTTGAGGCGGTTGCCGTTGTATTGGTTGTTTATTTGTTTTTGTTGGTTTCGATTTGATCGAATGAACACGAGGCCTACCTGGACCTGCGCCATTTCGAACTGGAGTAGACAGAGATGTTGGGGTTACTTCCTCTTTAACCACCGTTTCTTCCTCTATTTATAAACTTTTAGCTTAACACTTACTTTGAACAGCTCTTTGCCATTGTAACTTAAGAGACTAACTAAGTTAATATGTATACAAATGGGGAACCCACCTTGTTATTTATTTTAGAATAAAATTATTTACATCAATTCTGACTTGTTTTATAGAGATTTACTTAATAAAACTCTTTTTAATTTTAGACGAGCAAGTTTTGAAAATAAAATTGTTTCTATTTACTAAAGAAAGAGGTACGCAAGTTCCCCATTATAACTTAGCAGAAATTTTAGAAGGAAATTACAGGCAAAATACGAAAGCTTCGATAAAATACATTTACTATCTATGTGCTGTACCTACACCTCTACGTTCTAAATAGACGTCACACACAACCGAACTAATGTAAGCAAGAATCTTACCTTTATATAAACATGCCGAACAAAAGCTTAAAATAAAGGAATATTCTTTCCTACATAACAAACGAGTTTTCTTAATTATGTATCTAAAACCATATGGCACGTAAGAGGCATCTTCATTCCAGATGGGGAATTGAAACACAATATCATTAACTGGTGAATGAACATGATCAAAATGAAATGAGATGAGAAATTTTGGTCAGATTTGGTTTCATTATTGGAACAATCAAACTCGAAATGGTGAGTTTTATTTACTTACAATGTAACTGGAAGGAGTATTGTATACGTCAACGTCATAATGCGGTTCCTTTTTAATTTCTTTAGTTCTTATTTTTGGTATTGGTTTGAATACCGGCTTCTTCGAATAAGAATCGGAAGGGAAAATATGGTCAGCAGAAACTGCGCAGCAAAAAGAAATATTTACCACTCTATTTATGCTCGGTAGTTATTTATGAAATGTAACAGCAAATTAATTTAATCAGCGAAGCTTGACCCGCTATTTTTTGACCAAACTTGGAGGTCCAATTATAATTAAGGAACCAATGATTACTTTATGTTACCTAATATGACATATTAAACTAAATACTTAATCATGCTTACTTTAAAATGCTTTTATAAATACCAAAGAAAAATAAATCTATTTGTATTTAAGTTGTTAACCTGAGTAAATAATATGTTATTACTTTGTTAATAAAATAAAAAACGAAATTATACGAAAAAAAAAAGAGTTATCAAATGCAGCAACCAAAAAATGAATGCTAAAAAAACGAACAAAACATCAGCATGCATAGAGGTGCAAAAACGACAATTACTAGTAATAATAATTAATAACGCACTTGTTTTCCTTGTAACCACAGAATCTTGCATGTAACAAAACAAAAAAAAGTTAACGTTTAAGAGAAACGAAAAACGGTTTGAAAAACAAAAACCTAAACAACAGTATAAGAATAAAATAAATCTTACTATGATTATTGGCATTGCTACTTTTTGGCTTAGGTTGACCCGTGACCAAAGCAGAAATTTTGGCCAGTTCTGGCGACATTTCCCTTTTCGATTCTGTTGAATCAGGCAACATTGGTTCTTCATCTTTTTTAATTACAGGTTTTATGTTCCTAAAGTTAAAATAACATTAATTATTGTTATTAATGGCATGTATTATCAACGACTTACAACTTCCTTGTTTCTGGCGTGTCTGGTCTTGGTGAAGCCGGCCCCAACTTAAGAGTCAACTTGGGGACTGAACCTATTTCTAAATCTATTCTCATCTACAAAGAATAAATTAACGACACAAATAATAAATTTTACATACTATATACATTCTACCTCTTTTTCTTTTCGTTTATCCTTCTTTTCCTTCTTGATTTTTTCTTTTCTTTCTTCTTTAAGTTTTTTCTTCTCAGCCTTGCTTTTTAATTTGTCCTTTTTATTTTTCTTCTTCATTTTTTCTTTCTTGTCTTTCTTATGTTCCTTTCCTTTCTTCTCTAGTTTGATTGGAGGTTCTTTCTCGGCTCCATTCAAAGGTGAAGTTTTTTCAAGAGAGATAGGAGGATGAGACGATAAAGAAGATTTTACAGGCGGTTCTTCCTGCTTTATTTGATGCATGAAGTTTATAGGCATTCCAGGATGGACAGGAGGTATGTAAGGGGGTTGACCAAATGTGGACATACCTAAGGGAGGAATAGGTAAATGAGGGAATAGGGAGTTACTTAAAGGAGGAGGAATCAAGCTCGGGCCTGAAATTTTTATATTTTGTACAAATTTTAATTAATTAGTGTTATTTTAAATTAAATAAAAATAAATAGTACACATACAAAAACTTACCTGGGAAACTAGGAAAGAATGAGAATGGTATTGGTGGGTTTGCTTTAACATCAACGTGAGGAGCTTCAGGTGTTTTTGGGGGCTCCATATCTAAATCAACAACATCATTTTCCATTCTGTGCGGACTTACGTGTTTTGATACCTGGTTAAAAGAAAAGTAAATAAAAAAAAATGAGAACGTAAAATTAAAACTACCTTCTTAACTTTTGATTTATCTTTTCTTTTTCTTTTTTCTTTTATTTGTAAGGGAGGGCTTTGTGTAATCATCTCGGGAGTTTTGGGGGTAGAAGGCGTTCCTGGTGGAGAATCATCATCAAAGTAATTTCTTTCAACTTTTTCTGGACTCTTTCGTGTTTGCGTTGGAGGAGGCTCTATTAATTCTATTGTTATGTCATTGGATAAATGATGAACTTTGTTGACAAGATCAGCAGCTGCCTCATCAATAACAAGATCTGGAGAACTCTCTCTAGATTCTTGTTTTATTTCATCTTTTATTTTAAGTACTTTATTTTCCAATTTCTCATTCTTAACGTTTGATATCTTCTTCAGAATATTTATCTTCTTTTTATCAGGTTCTGTAAATAACTTATCAACATGTACATCATGTCGATGTCCTACTGAATTCTGATGTTGTTGCTGCTGCTGCTGCTGAGCAGGTTGATGGGAAAATTGCTGGGACTGTTGAGGCTGTTTTGGCACTTGTGCAGTTTGAACTGTAGACTGTTGTGTTGATGAAAATGCAGATTTAATTGGAATTGGGGTAATAGTTGTGTTAAGTTTCTCAGTTTTCAGTCTTGCTGCTTCAAGTGCTTTATTAAACTTAACTTGAGGGATTCCTGAATTGACTTTACTGTTTGATATCTGAGTTATTTTTATATCATTATTCAGTGACACATTACTGGTCAGTGGTGGTTGTGGTGGATTATTTACATTATTATTCATTTTAACTTGTTTAAATTTAACTATATCCTTCATATTAGCCATTTTTTTAATTCTGTCATCCAAACCAGGCTTAAATAGTTCTTTTCCTGTCTTGTCTTTCCTTTTCTCTAGCTTCTTCTGTGTCTTTACAGGTCTTTTAACAGAATCAGTTGCCATAACATTATTACTTTGTGGTGTAGGATCAATTGAAACTAATGGAGTTCGAGATTCTGGAAGTTTACCTTCACGAGCTGGCGATAAAAAGCCAGATGTTGTCATCATAACACTGCTTATCTCCCTGGTAGGCCTTCCTTCTTCTTCTAAGAGTAACCTTGGTTAAAAAAGAAAGTGTTTATCAATTTTATGAAAGAATATATCAAAAACTAGTCACAAATGGATCCAAGATTTAGCAGCCAAACCAATTACCTTGGCCTTTTGAAAGACTCTCCAACTGTAGATTCTGGTCTTTTAAATACAGGGCATGCGTTATCAGACCGTGCAAGGTTCTCATTCTCTTCTTTTTTCTCTTCAACTTCATTATCATTTACTAAAACAATAACAGAACTATTTTGTTTGTACTTGTTGAAACCGATGTGGGAAATATTGATCTTTTAATTGTACACTACATAAAAAATGTATTTTACCTTCTAGGACTGGATGCATTGGTGGCAGATGTTCGTGGATATAAACTGGTCTTGTAACAACTTCTTTACTACCTGGTTTAAGAAAATTAAGATGGTCTTCTTTTGGAATTGGGAACTTTGGTACAGAAGTCGGAGGTTCCCCAAAATCGACATATTTAACATATTCTTCCAGTTCTGACAAGTTTACATGAAAATCACGAAATGCTAACGCCAAATGATCCAAATTTGGTTCAATCATTCCAACTACAAGATATTAAAGTTAAATGAATATCAACTTACATTTTATTTTATAGTTTACTTACATTCGTTTGCATAATCCCCAGTAGATTTTCCGAGTTGTAATAAATAGTGAGACAGGATATCAGTTAAAATTTCAACCGAAGTTGTTTGAACTGAATGCCATCCTATTGTTAAACAAACCTTTGCAACGACTACCTTAATCTGTTCTCGGGAATATTGTGAAGCCATTGTCTGTAATATACAAAATAAGACAAAGTGTGTTAATTTTTTTTTGACAAACGGGGAACCCAACTTGTTATTATAGAATAAAATTATTTATATCCACTCTGACTTGTTTTATAGACATTTACTGAATAAAACTCTTTTTAGTATTAGACGATCAAATTTTCAAAATATAATTGTTTGTATTTATTAAAGAAAAAGATACGCAAGTTCCCCATCATAAATAAGCAAAAAATTTTAAAAGGAAGTCACAGGCAAAATACGGAATCTTCGAAAAAATACCTTTACTATCTATGTGTTGTACCTTTACTTTATAAATTACAGTGACTTTTATTACACAAAAATATTTCTTTAAAAACAAACACCACTTTCTACGTCCGACATATTACTTTTTATATTGTTATATAGTTATATATATACCTCTCTTGTCTATGATATATATCATATATTTATTGGTATTTACCTAAGGTATTTACTGATATTACAAAATCCCGAATTTGCTATAAAATCCACAAATACCAACGTCTATATACTAAATTAAATTCCATAATCCCTTTTTAAAAAGTGGCGGCAAACATAACGACTACTCGATTATTTGTAGTAACAATGAAAAACAATTGTAAGTATGTAAATATCAAATATTGTTTATTCATTTAATACTTGTCGTAAAGTCAAGATCAAACGGTTATTTTCTTAGACACTAATAAATCTAATCTAAATAATCTTAACAAAAAGTAAGGTAATTTGATACAACCAAAGGTTAGGTTAGGTAACAACTTTTTTATTTGAAGCAACTAGTCATTTTTTCTTAAAAAAGAATACTGAAATAGACCGAAAAGGACAAGAAGACACTTTTAAAAAGGAATCAATCAATAATTCAAAAAGAACTACTTCAGACGAAGGAAATGATACCGGTGAAGGTACAAAAGATGAAGAGTTAGTTAGTTGTTAGTTGTTAATTGTTAAAAAAATAGTTCATTTTGTTGAAGTTGCCTTAACAATAAAATAATTTTGTTAAACAGTTGGCAAGTCTATCTGTTTACCCGACAAGACAACAAGGTCACACAGTCAGACCAACACCAACATACATACATACATATCTAATACATAGCGGTATACGTTTGTCTATGGTATATATACAGTTACAAGTAACCAAAAGTATACAAGTGAATTTGGTATCAGTATAAATTTTTGATATTTACAGCTACCAAATGGTTTACATTTTACGTTTATATCGACTACTATTCTAAAAGTACTGGTGGATTATTAAAATATAACATCCGTATTAAAAATATTCATTTGCCAGAAAATTTGATTTGTTTAAGTTTGATTATTCAATATGGCCGCATTGGCGTACGCATAAAAAGTGCTGTTCAACTGTCGCAAAATAGTACCAGCAATTGCAGTAAATATTATGGTGATATTTCATTGAACACATAATTGATGCACACGATATATTAGTTAACAGTTATTAGATTATTTTAAGTAAGTAGTTAATGCCTTTAATACTTGTTCTTTGTAGTGACTAAGCAGTATTGCACATTTTTTCCCAACTAACTGTTAATTCAGTTTATTTTTATTGTTGTTACGTTTTTCGTTATTAAATTGTAACACTCTGCTACAATCATTCGTATTTTTCACTTTGTTGTAGTTTATATTTCGGATATTGTTTACTAAACTAAAAGTAAGAAATGGTTTAAATTGGATAAAGTTTCCGTCAGAAACATTTATGATCCTTTTCAAATCCATAGTTGAACTACAAAGAATTAGAAAAATTCAGTGACAACAGTTTCAAAAATCAAATGTATTATGATGTATATACCCAAATTCTTGAGTAGTTCTGAATTAACATGTAATTTAATGGTGGAACCTCTGTAGAGAATGAATACTAAAGAATTAAGAAATATATTTAATAGTACTTTTGATTTTTGAAATGTAGCTGTTGTGTTTGATTTTTTGTAATTCTTAGTAGTTTAATTTTGTATTTAAGAATGGTCATACACGTTTGTGGCCGAAACGTCGTCCAGTTTTATAATAATATATTTTTGATTTTGAATATATTAAATCATTTCTTACTTTTTCAACTCATTCAGTGTTTCATTGAGTTATGTATTCCACACTTTCTTTAATAAACTAAAGAAGTTTTTTTTTTTTTGTAGGAAAAATGGGTTTCATTCCAATTTTGATGATAGTGTATTAGTTCTTTTGGTATCATGAGGATCGATCGTAATCGCATTCGTAAGGGTACTTCAGAAATACCCCCCGAATGCGAGGGACTTATTGAAAAGTTATTACTATGTAGTCATTTAGAACTCTTGGAAGAACTATCCAAAATTAGTACATGGACATTTGGAAAATGCGAACTTTATCATTGGATCAACATTCTAGATACTTTTGATAGGATATTAGAAGAGGCAGCAGAACCTCTACCTGATAATAAATGGGCACTTAATTGTGATGTAAACTATAACAGTACAGTATGTTAATTCTATATTGAGTAAATTAACTGTTGTATTAAATTATTATGTTTCTATTAGGAAAAGAAACTTCTGTTATGGACTCTTCATTTTACCACCTTGCTAATTGAACATTCTTTTTCCCGACATCTATACAACTCAATGGAGCACCTAGTAACTTTGTTGAGTTCCAGTGACATGTCTGTTGTTCTTGGAGTCCTAAACTTACTGTACATGTTCTCCAAACGAAGTAATTTTATTACTAGGTTACCTTCTGATAAGAGACAGGCTCTTTTGTCTAGATTGCATTATCTAGCAGAGGTGAGATCACTCTGGATTGCCTTTATTTACTATTGATAAGATTTTGTATTTCTTTGCAACAGAGTTGGGGTGGAAAGGAAAATGGCTTTGGACTGGCTGATTGCTGTGATCCTAATAAACCCATACCGCCTTCAGCTACTACTTTACACTTTGAATTTCATCGAGAACATTCAACAGAAAAAGAAAAGGTTGACCCCAAAGATCCAAAATCAAAAAGCATGTGTTACATTCATGTAGAAAACGTCGATAAGATTCATAAAACTCCGGCCGAAATTATGAAAGGACTTACAAGTATTTACTATATTCCTCCAGATAAAGAGGTAAACTGGTAATTTAATTTACTTTAATTATGTTGATGATTTACTGTTTATCATTCAGAAATTATAAAATTGTTTCATTTAATTACAGATGTGGCTTTTCACACACGTGCGTCTAGCTCATTTATTTGCCGATTATAAAAATAGATTACTGTGTGTACAGGCTCGTCTCCAGGCTTTATCTGTGTTAGTGTATTCAAATGCATTGCAAGATACAGCCCACACTTTACTTTACAATGGACTGTTAGAAGAATTAATAGAGTTAGTTGAACTGAAACAACCTTACTTAGTCGAAATACGATCTGCTGCTCTCAGAACACTAACCTCTATTATTCACTTAGATAGAAATCCCCATTTTCCAAAGTGAGTTTTAAAGTAAATAAATTTCAGTGCAAGACGTTTTCTTTTCTCTATATTTTTTTACAGGAAACCAGGCTCCCGACTTAATAGTATAATTGATGTAACAGGCGCGAGTCATTATCACGGATTTTTGCCGGTATTGGTACGAAATTGTATAAGCTCGTTAACAAAACAGACATCAACAAAAAGTAAAACCGAGACAAAGCCAGAAAACATACAAACAAAAGAAACGGGAGGCCCAGCTGCAGCTGTAGAAACCCTTTCAGGTGGTTCGTCACCTGAATTCAGCGCTGGAACGTCATCAAGTGGATCATTTACTGACTTTGGCGATTTTATTGCTGAACCTCCAACAGGACATGAAATGTTGAGCAAGTACATGGAATATGTTTCAGAAGGAACAAACACTCAGCAGGCTGATGAGTCGCAATCCAAATTTCCGTTACCTCTTGCTACTGCGTTGTTTTCGTTTTTGTACCATTTAGCCAGCTATGAAGCGGGTGGAGAAGCTCTTGTATCATGTGGGATGATGGAATCACTTTTACAAGTTATAAATTGGCATGGGGTTGAGTTGGAACATATTACTGTAAGTTTTGCATATAATTAGTTGAAAACTATTTGGTCACAATGTGTATTTGTAGTTTGTAACTCGAGCTGTGAGAGTTATAGATCTCATTACTAATATGGACATGCAAGCTTTCCATTCTCATGGCGGCCTTCAAAGTTTCATTAATAGATTAGAGGTAATGCAGCACTTCAAATTGAATATAATAAATGTATTAAATGAATTAATGTGTAGGTTGAAGTAAGTCTTTGTCAGGAAGAGGAACTGTATGAATTCAAAAGTTCTCACACTTCTGAAACACAAGCTAGTGCTAGTAGTAATCCAGAAAATCCCGAAGAAAACAAGACAGTAGAAATAATTTACAAAGCTTCAAATCAAGGAAAAACTTGTTTGCCACAAAGAGCCGCTCTTTTAAAGTCAATGTTGAATTTCTTAAAGAAAGCTCTTCAGGATTCCAACTTTTCTGATAACATTCGACATTTGATGGAAGGCAGTTTACCAAATTCGTTAAAGCATATTATATTAAATGCAGAATATTATGGACCATCCTTATTTTTACTAGCAACTGATGTAGTAACAGTTTATGTATTTCAAGAACCTAGTCTTTTATCTACGTTGCAAGATAACGGATTAACTGATATTATTTTGCATGCACTACTTTGCAAAGATGTTCCTGCTACACGGGAAGTGTTAGGATCTTTACCAAACGTTTTCAGTGCTCTTTGTTTAAATAATAGAGGGCTAGAAGCATTTGTTAAATGCAAACCGTTTGATCGACTTTTTAAGGTTCTTCTTTCTCCTACTTATTTGGCTGCTATGAGACGACGACGAAGTTCCGATCCATTAGGAGATACAGGTCTTATAATTATTTTATTATGAACTGTCAATATATCTAACTTCATTTACCTGCAGCTTCGAATTTAGGGAATGCTATGGACGAACTCATGCGTCACCAACCAAGTTTGAAAGCAGACGCTACAAGAGGCATAATTAAACTCCTTCATGAGCTGTGCTATTTAGGAACGGAGTCTAAATATGTCTGTTGGAGACCACATAGTAAACAAGATCCTCAAAGTACTTCAAATACACCTAGACCTTCTACCACTACCGAAGGTAAAATTCATAAGTGAAATTTGATGCAGTAATTGTACTAAATTTTCTATTAATAGGATCGTCGGATGAAGAAGATGACGATGAAGAAGAAGCTTCCACATCTTCCCAAAATCAGAGTGATTCTCAAGTTCATGGAAGAAGTGATAACAAAACCCCAATTGCTTTAGTCGATTACATTTTAAACGTCATGAAATTAATCGATGCTATTTTAAGTAATAATTCTACAGACGATCACTGTCGCGAATTTGTAAATCAGGGAGGTTTAGACCCATTATTAAAGATTCTTGGATTGCCCAATTTACCTGTCGATTGTCCCGTAACGGCGTCAGCTCAGGCAGTCGCGTCCGTCTGCAAGAGCATACTAAACCTTGCGCACGAACCTAAAGTCCTAAAGAAAGGACTGGAACAATTGAATGAAGTGTTACAAAATTTAAAACCACTTTATACGAGATCACCAGATGACGCTCCCGGATCGAAATTATTGCACGAATTGGCAAGTGCCACTCACTTAGACTCTGCTTTTTCAAACGCAAGTGTAACTCCTCTGCTCCATGCAATGGGAGCTGCACATGGTTATGTTCTAATGTTTGTTCACGTTTGTCGAACCAGCCAAAGTGATACTCGTGCCCTTTCCCTTCAGCATTGGGGCTCAGAACAGGGGCTCATTGTACTTAAAGGTTTAGCTGAACTTTACACTTCTCTTGTCTGGGAAAGTACCCTTCTATTGGCTTTATGTAGTGAAGACGTTATTCACGGGAAAACGTTTGATTGCGATTTTAATCGCGAAGATATGAGGAAACTTAACATTCCAGATCCAGATAGGGTAAGCTGTTTTTTATTTTATGAGTGTACTGTTTCTAATATCCAAAAATTGTTTTTTAATGAATAATAGGATGATTGTGCTACTGAAACGCCAGCAGACACAACGGCGAACGTCGCGTATGCCATGAGAGGTCTTTCAACGAATCCTCCGCCGCTTTGCATGGAAATAGATGGCGAAGCAATAGCTATCAATAAACCAACGAGTCAACAGTTAAAATACATAAAACCTCTTCTTGGCGCATCCTCGCGTTTGGGTAGAGCTTTGGCTGAACTGTTTGGTCTTTTGGTTAAATTATGTGTTGGCTCTCCAGTACGGCAACGGAGGGGTCAAAATATAGTATCCAGTCCCCCTTGTCCAGGCCCGTATGCCAAAGCTGTAGCCACCGCTTTAAATTACCTTCTTGCCAACGGTCTAAATGCAGAGAAATTACCGCCAAGTCCTATTCCAAAGTTTAGGCTGACATTCCTTATATGTAGTGTCGGCTTTACAAGTCCCATGCTTTTTGATGAAAAAAGATATCCATACCATCTGATGCTCCAGAAATTTGTCCAACTTGAAGGCTTGACTACATTCTTTAACACATTTAAATGGGCCTTAAGTGCCGGCGGTACTATTCCTTTTGACGAAGGCATCGAACATTCTGATTTACCTGAAGGTACCGGTGAATTTCTGGATGCCTGGCTGATGCTTCTCGAGAAAATGGTTAATCCAAAGGCCATACTGGAGTCTCCACATGTTGTTTCTTCAAAATCGAATTCAGCAGCGTTTAAAATGCCCGCATTTGATCCTCTTAAATACCTGATACAAATGCAAAAATTTGCTTTTGATGCTGTTATGCTTCTTTGGGACAAACGCCCTTTACCTAATTATGGATTGCGTATGAGCGAATCTATTCTTACAATATTAAGACACATTCTAAGAGCCGAAAAAATTATTAATGAACGCCTGAAAGATGTAGATAAAAAAACAGAACCTACTTCGACTTCCTCCACCAGCAGAGAAGTTGATGTAAATCAAGATCACTTAAGACAACTTATGGACATGGGTTTTTCACGCGAACATACCACAGAAGCTCTTCTTCATACTTTAAGTTTAGAGCAAGCAACAGATTATCTTTTGGCACATCCTCCCAATCTTGTAAGACCAGGAACTTCTACTATGGACGTAGATGAAGACGAACAAGTTATGCAGGCAATTGCATTGTCTTTAGGAGATTCAGTTTCCAATAAAAAGAAGGAAGATTCTGTTGAAGACGATATGATGCCATTATCGAGAGAAAAAATAAACGAATTCACCTCAAATGCTTTACAGAACACCCTGTTACTCATTGAACAAATACCTGAAGTTGTTTATAAAGTGTGTGACCTTTTGGTTACAATTATGAAAAGAAACGGACCTGATTTTAGAGATGAGGTCCTTGATAAAATTCTTCATATAATTCGTGGCTATATTGTAGACATACTCGAAAAAATTTACAATATTTCTTTCAAAGATTTTGTAGAACTTATTTACGACTCCCAGAGGGCCCATCGATTGGGATGTTTCACCCACCTCTACGTTTTATTTTTTGAAGTTCCTTCATATTTTGAAATGCGTATACCGTCCGCTTTAGCAGTGCATAAATCTGGTATAATTAGAAATATGTTGGCTTTAATTTGTTTAGCAGAACACGCCATGTCGACCGCCGAAAAGAAAGTTGAACCGAAATGGTTAACACCTTTTTTACTTCTGTTGGATTCTGTGGGAAAAGTAGCCACGTGTTCCCAAAGAAAATGGAACATGCATTTAGTTACAAATAGAGTGTGGAAGTGGTACGATTTAGTAACAGGAAAGTGGACTCCATACTCTACAACCAACAACAAACTTATTAATGAAGCTTATTGGAATGGAGAACAGAGTATTAGGGTAACCTGCGGAAGACGTAGATATACCATAACGTTTTCGAACATGTTACAATGTAATGACGAAAGTGGAAACAATAGACCGATATCAATGACTCCAAAGAACCTCCTTAACGATCAAAGTCAAGAGCCAACTGAGATGGCGATTGCTGATGATTCGTTGTTGAACGAAAAAGAACAGAAACGTTGTAGACCTGTGCCTAATTTATTAAGAAAGCAAAATATAGAGCTTGTAAAGATTTGCGTTAGACTTATGCATCTTCAAATTGATAAAGACCTTCTCCATGCCATCATGCGTGTCTGCCTACGTCTCACAAGAAGCTTTGAAATTGCCAATATATTCGTACAAGAAGGTGGTGTTCGGTGCTTGTTAAATATGAGACAAACAGCCGCTTTTAGCGGATATGGTCCGTTAGCTACCATATTGATTCGTCATACTTTAGAAGACTCTCAAACGTTGGCGCACGCTATGGAAAAGGTGATCAGAGGTCGCACTTTGCCTTCTATACCTCCTCCTTACAGAGAATTAATGTACATGGTTAGGCAGATTGGCGGTGCTGTGACACGATCTCCAGAAACATTCTTCCAAGTAGCTAAAAATATTTTACGTGTTGATTGCAGTATATTTAGAAGGAATGATGAAATAGATTCCCGCTTGCCCATGCGTTCGGAGCCATCGAAACATTCTCATCCTCCAAATATGGAAGAATTTTCTGTAAGGGTAATTTATGATTTACTAAATGTCTTAGTACAACCTTTAGAATTAGACGCCCCAGATATAAGTGAAGCTTCAGCATCTAAAAAAGTTAGCACTAACCAACGCGAAACTATGTACCAAAGAGCTTCATCTCTTCTAAGTGGAAATGGAAGTTCAGAAATGCTCAACATTGACAATCAAGACGATTCATCCTCCACACCCATTATGAGAGTGAAACTGGCAAGAAATGGAAGTGAAACGAACATAGACAAAAAACTGGAACAAGACATGGCTCGAAAACCGTTGCTGGCAAAACACACTATTTTAAAAATATTAGCAGATGCCGTCGTTTCTTATGGAGCTGTAGCTAAACTTATTACAGACTATCTGTTTAAAGCAGGCTGTTCCGAATTTATAACCGAAGACTGCACTGCTTTGGCTTTCATGTTTGACAAACTTCTTCCTATTACCGAAAATGTTTCTGATCGCGATTGTTCTATGATGTGTCGTATGCTGATAGCAGCAATAGCATCCTGCAATCACTCACCTGAAGCACAAATAACATTAGTTGGAGAGGTAAAATCCGCCTTAATAAGGGCTCTTATTATGCAAGAGTCGATAGAAAAACACACCCAGGTTCAGTTGTTAACCGGCATTATTTGGACTGTAATCGAAAACTGCCCACCTGCCAACAATCAAATGAGAGTCTACAAAGCTCAATCAATGAGTAGTGGACAAATGAATAACATGGTGAAATTGATGTTAAAGAAAGGAATTTTTAACGATTTGGCCCGAGTCCCACACTGTCTTGACTTGTCAAGCCCTAATTTCCCAGCCACTGTCAATAGTGCTCTTAAACCTATGGAGGCGCTATCTAGAATTGTCAATCAACCTGTGACTGGTAACACGTCATCGAGCAAATCAAATAAAAAGAGCTCTCACAATAATTTAGATGACACTGGAGTCACACAAAGTGGTACTACATCAACTGAAGCTACAAATGCACAGGTATAATTTTGATTTCTAAAAACTTTTTTTTTTTAGCACGCTGTATCCGTTACTTTTTTACCGAAATTAATGATACAGATGTCATTTTAAAAACTACATTGTGCGAAATATATATATTTTAATTTAACTTTATTAAACATTCAGGGTGAAGAAACTATTGAGGATACAGAAAATACAGACCACGATATTTCAGCAGTAGCTTCAAGTTTAGAAGCAAACCCTGAAGCAACAAACGTCCCCGAAGAAACCGATCATGTACTGGCAGAAATAATGGACCAGCTACTCGAAAGAGGAAATGGTGACGGAGGGAGCCGCAGTTATAGTGAAGTTGCATCCAGTAGAAATCATCATGGTATGGATATCGATGAAGATGCTAACATGAGTTATGATAATGAAAGAGACGCTACTGTAAGTTAAAAGTAAACCAAAGTAATTATTTGTGTATGTAAATATTCACGTATATCTATAGGAAGAACTTATGAGCACAGACTCCGGGGACTCAGATTCGAATGCTTCTGATCAAGAAGTAGAAGACGATGACAACGAAAATGACGTGGATGATGAAGATATCGATGAAGGGGATGAAAACGACGAAAATAATTACGACGATGATGACAATAACGAGGGTATAATTTAATTTGTTTTGGTTCTTGGTTACAGCTGTTTTTTATTTGTTTTTGTTTATTTTCTTTGTTCTTTTATTTTAAGTTTCTTTGTTTTGCAATTTTCAAGGAACGGAAATTTTCGATGATAATTCAGGAATTTTCCATATAGCATCAAACACAGACAGGGACGACGACGATATTCTAATGATTCAATATGCTGAGCACGACACCGATAACGAGACCATCCCACGTGTTCGCTGGAACGAAAATGGATTTGCAGTTCCAATATTTGATGAACCCAGCAACAGTGCTGATCAATCTGGTCAGTACTTTGTATAATTTTTTGTTTTTTTCTTGTTAATTTAACGTCAATTTATTCAAATCTAGTTCCAATTATTCATCCCTTATTGGTATCCCGCCACAGCAACGAAAACACGACAACTACTGCTAACAGAAATCAACGAACCAATCGCGCAAGAAGATACCAGTACTTACATTTCAACCCGAGAAATTCGAATCCACCTGTTATCTTACAAAGGTAAATTGGGCTTGGCAGTGTTTTGCAATTACATTCTAGATATGCCTTGTCCCTTTCTAGACTTCTGGGTCCGGCAGCGGCTCAGAATCTTACTCTCGGCAGCAACCAACTTATGAATTCTCCTGGTGCCCATGAATCAGCTAGAGTGGTAGTTATGGACAACTTCAGCCTCTTCCCAACTGCAGAAGAACAAATAGATCTCGTTGACCAGTCTGGATACCTTTTCGGGCCAAGTTTAGCAGCCACTTTAAATTATGTACCGCCTTTTCTTCACTGGTGGAATGAAGAATCAAAATTGTTAGACGTCGAGTCCACTTATGACATAACCATTTTGGTGTGTTATAAACTCATTTGTCCTTTGATCAAGGCGAGAAATGTTGAAATGGCTGAAAGAAAACGCAAACGTGAAGAAGAAGAAACTAAGTCGAGCAAGAACAAACAGAAACACGAAGAAACTAAAAATGAAGAGCCCCAATCTAAGAACACCTTTGATTTAAACTTTACTCCTGCTGATAATGCTGAAATTGACTCTGACAACTCAGAAAATTCTTCTGCACAAGTTTCACAAGCAAATAACGAACAATCTCAGTCAGGTAATTTAATATATTCTATGAAAATGTATTTAATTAATAATTTTTTTATTTACAGAACCGGAACGAACTATAATATCAATTCCTGCTCTTGCAAATGTGGAAGATACTTCACGATCTAATGACGCCGGTCAACAAGAATGGCAAATTGGTCAACCAATTCCTGTAGTTCACTTACCACAGAGACTAGAAAATAACGAAAACGATTCCAATTGGGTGCACGATTCGGGTGGCATTACCGCGGAAAGCGAACAAGGTAATCAAATAGGACAACCAATTCCGGTCGTTCGCCTGCCACCAAGGTTTGAAAATGCCGAAAATGAGTCCGGTTGGATGCCTGACAGCAACGACGCTATTCCTAACAGAACTTTGCGTAAGTAAATTTTAACTGATTCTTGCATATTTTATTATTATTTTGATTACATTTAGAACAAATAGCAGATGCAGAGCGAGTCCTACAAGCATTGGGAAACATCGAATTCACTTCCTACGAACCTTTCGAAGTTCCTGAATTCCATTCATCTTCTAATTCGAGAGACGAATTACCTCAATTGCCGCAAAATTATTTTTCACGTATTCCTACTCCGCCACCGTTGGATTTTGTTTCGGGAGGAACTACCAACGCTGCTGCTGATAATAGTAGGCCCGCGGCATCTAATGAAAATGAAGAAACCGAAGACGTCGATGACAGCGAAGACAATGAAGAAGATCGTAATGCCGCAAATTCAGAGCCCAGATTTTCGACGTCCATGTATCCAAGCATGTACTCGTTAATAACGGTTGATGAAACAAACGCTTTGCAACAAAGTTTAGATAGTTTACGTTCAAGTCTTCGCGAAAGGCAGGAAATATTTGAACGACGACTTCATGAACAAGATTCAACTCAACAATCTGAACAAATAATAAGTAGTGCAGTCGTTTTGAATTCAAATTCGTCTGAAAGTGAAATATCTTCAACTAACGTTGCTTCCATTGCTCCTGTTGCGGCTTCCGCCGTAACTGCAACTGACAATTCAAATCCTACACCTTCAAATAACGGCGATGCTACCGTAACTGATGCTAGAAATGCGATTTCTCAAAATCAAGAAGAAAATTCCAATACAAGTCAAACTGAAGCGGAAGCTGCAAGTTCTAATACTGATGTTATAATGGTAGAAGAAACAACTGCAAGATCCACAGATGGAAGCGAAGAAATTCCCGAAGGTGTTGACCCATCGTTCTTAGAAGCTCTGCCTCCTGAAATGCGCAGGGAAGTTCTAGATCAGTGTAGAATGCTACGACTACAACAACGTGCTTCGGCTCCCAGTAGTAGTGCCGATCAAGCAGCAGCGGGAAGTTCTGCAGAAGTGAGTCCAGAATTCTTAGCAGCATTGCCACCGGCTCTGCAAGAAGAAGTATTAACTCAACAAAGACTGGAGCAGCAACGTCAGGCTGCTTCTCGAGCAAACCCCGACGAGCCAGTTGATGCTGGAGCGTTCTTTGAAACTCTACAGCCATCCTTAAGAACAATGATTTTGTCAGATATGGAAGACTCACAGATGTCCGCTCTTCCTCCAGATTTAGCAGCAGAAGCGCAAACATTAAGAAGAGATTGGGAAGCTCGAAACAGGCAAATGATGCAAGAACGTTTCTTCCAAAGTAATCTTACCACTATCATTCGACAATCTGCAAGAAGTCGTCTGGGAACAAGAATGAACACTCATATAATTCCCCAAAGAGCGCAGTGGGGAAGTTGGGGAAGAGCAGACTTTGTCCAAAACAATTCAGCGCAGAACATGAGAGTTCGCGGTAGACAACTTCTTGATCATGAAGCTCTTTCTTGTCTCTTGGTGTTAATATTTACTGACGATCCAAAACTTCACACTTTGCGACTACACAGAGTAATCAGAAATCTTTGTTATCATGCACCTACCCGAGAATGGATAGTGAAATCTTTGCTGTCAATTATAGAGAGAAGTGTTCAAGCAAAACCAGATGAAAACCTTAATAAGCCATTACGTCGTACACCGAAACCGGGTCCATTAATTAGCAAGCTCTTAACAGATGCTCGACACCTTAACAACGGTGCAAGTTGGTTAAACATCAGGATGGAGGCTGCTTTAGGTTGTCACGCAAATGTGTTCTTAGTTAATCGCATACCAGGTAAAAGAAGTGATCGTTCAAATGCAGCAACTGTTACCATTCATCCTCAAGCTGCACCAATTGTATGCAAAAATGCATTGGATTTACTGATATCACTTTCTAAAAGTTTTCCCACATTTCTTGTACCAATCAAGGTAAGGGAGAAAGAAGACAGCAAACCGTCACCTTCTCCCTCCAAAATTAAGTCAGAAAATACGGATTTCTGGGATATGCTTCTCAAATTAGACTCTGCTAGCAATAAGAAAGGGAAAAGTCTTGCCAAAGTGCACACAAACTTGAGCCTTTGCTTAGACGTAGAAAATATAAACGTAACATTCGAACAATCGGCTTTTGGACAACTACTGACTATGCTTTCCTCTCCGATTATTTACCGTAGTATGCAGCTTACTGATAAATTACTTCGATTATTATCTGTGATAACGGCTGGAATGCCCGACCTTACAAAAAATAGTGGATCAAATAAGCCGAAGAAGCAAGTTCCTAAATTTGATTGCATTACAGCCCCTGAAAGCGCTCTTAATCTGGCAGTTAAAGTTCTTACTTACAAGAGTTGTTCTGAAGAAGGTCTGGAAGACGTAACAAATCTTCTATTGAACTTATCCAACTGCTCTTTGGTAATGAGTTACACTGTAAGTTTTTTTTATTTATTGTTTGCACTTATAAATTAATGTTTTATTTTTTTATACTAGATTTTTAATCTTCTGCTTAATGGTGCTATTCGAATCGGGGAAACTGTCAAAGAGCAGATCCAGAACATGTTAGAAGAACTTAGGAATTTAAACAATGCCCAGAAGAAGCGTAAAACTGCAGAAGATCCTGGACCAGGTACATCGAAAGGTGTAGTCTCCAACAGGTTCACTAAAGAGAACGTAGTAATTACCGCATCTTCAAAAGTTAAAACAACTTGTGATCTTCAGTTACCTTCGATGGCTCCGTTGACTTCAAAAACGTCGAGTCAGGTATTTTTCCTGAGGGTACTCAGAGTTATCGTTCAAATTCGGGACGCAATAAAAAAGGCACCTAAAAAAGACGAAGAGGGAACGACTGACACAAAAAAAGAAAGAGGTGAAGCTGATGGAAAAGCAACCTCTGAAGAAAATGATATGTTTCCAGAAAACGGTTCTAATACCACCATAGGTAATTTATAACTGAAGGTAATTAAGCGGTTATTTTTATTCTTAATTGTATGTTTCAGTTCCAGCTTTAAGTGATCAGTTAAAAAGTTTAGAATCACTTTGGGAAACTCTAAGTGCATGTCTTCTTGAGTTGGAACATACTCCTGATCATCATGCTGTTCTAGTTTTACAAGTAAGTAATTTATTGTTTTACCAGTTGAATGTTTGTAAACTTGTTTTATTGTAGCCGGCAGTTGAAGCGTTTTTCTTGGTCCATTCTCCCCAACAAGGTGCAGGGGGCAAAGAGGCTTCTTCTAAGGAAACCAACAAATCTCCTGAAAATGATGTCTCTCTTTCAAGTAGTTCTTCTGCTACCTCTCATTTCCCTGAACCTGATCAAAACAGTTCGGAGGGAAGCGCCAAGACTCCTGTTCCTCCCGATCAATTGAAATTCTTAACATTTGCTGAGAAACACAGAACTGTTCTTAATCAAATTCTTCGGCAGACAACAGCTCACCTTTCTGATGGACCATTCTCGGTTCTTGTTGATCATACCAAAGTTTTAGATTTCGATGTTAAAAGAAGATACTTTAGAACTGAACTTGAGAGATTGGATCAGGGCATCAGAAGAGAAGAAACTGCCGTCCACGTACGTAGAAGCAATGTTTTCGAAGATTCTTTCAGGGAACTATATAGACGGTCTCCCGAGGAGTGGAAAAATCGTTTCTACATTGTCTTTGAAGGTAAATGATAAATACTTGTACTCGTTGTACATTTATATACCTTATACTTTGTATTTTAGATGAAGAAGGGCAAGATGCTGGAGGTTTATTGAGGGAATGGTATATGATTATTTCACGTGACATCTTCAATCCGATGTACGCACTATTTACAATTTCTCCTGGAGATCGCGTAACATATATGATTAATTCAGCAAGTCATTACAATCCGAACCATCTTTGCTATTACAAATTTGTAGGACGAGTAATTGGTACTTAATCAGAAATATATTTCATTAGTTTCGCGCTAATAATGATTATTGTTATTTTTTTCTTCCAGCTAAAGCCATTTATGACAATAAACTTCTGGAATGTTACTTCACAAGGTCGTTTTATAAACATATTCTGGGAATCCCTGTCAAATATACTGACATGGAGAGCGAAGATTATAGCTTTTATAGGGGTCTAGTATATCTAATGGAGAACAACATAGCACAGTTGGGCTACGATCTTACCTTCAGCACAGAAATAAATGAATTTGGTGTTACAGAAACCAGAGATTTAATACCCAACGGCCGAAATGTTCCTGTTGCAGAAGAGAATAAGATGGAATATATCAGACTTTCCTGTCAGATGAAGATGACCGGTGCTATAAGACAACAGTAAATGATCAAATTATTATTTGTGTCGTATTTATGAAAAATAATTTCTTTTAGGTTGAACGCATTCTTAGAAGGATTTTATGACATAATCCCAATGCGTTTAATATCCATATTTAATGAGCAAGAGCTTGAACTGCTCATTTCAGGTTTGCCCAATGTAGATATCGACGATTTGAAAGCAAATACAGAGTATCACAAATACCAGAGTAATTCCTTACAGGTAATACTATCGACAAACATTATTGCTATTTAATTATTTTGATTGTTTATTTAATCATAGATTCAGTGGTTCTGGAGAGCTCTTCGGTCGTTTGACCAAGCAGAACGCGCTAAATTTTTGCAGTTCGTTACAGGAACTTCGAAAGTCCCATTGCAAGGTTTCGCTCACTTAGAAGGAATGAATGGAGTCCAGAAATTCCAAATTCATCGAGACGACAGGTCTACTGATCGTTTGCCGTCCGCGCACACATGGTACGTATTTAATTAATTTTAATATGAAATGTTTTTTAACGACTGGCGTTTCAGTTTTAATCAGTTGGACCTTCCTGTTTACGAAACTTACGACAAACTTCGTTCTTACTTATTAAAAGCTATCCACGAATGTTCAGAAGGTTTTGGCTTCGCTTAAACTCATTCTTGCAAGACTGAAGCAAGTTAGGATTCGGTAGAATATTATTAACGTTGAAGACCAAAAAAAAAAAAATTGGGATAACATTTGTTAATATCATATAGATAGATGGAAAACTATTCTAATAACAATAACTGTAAATAAAAAACCGAGTGTGTACAGGGCGGAAGTAATATCTATACGATCGATTTACGTGTATATTATATGATATAAAAAAATTAAAAAAATTTCGGAAAACGCTGGCAGTGTAAACATACATATTTGTTATAACTGTTTTGCGTATGCTTTTTCGGTTGACCTTTTTTTGTAACATAACTCTTTGAAGGCACATGTATTTTTGTAAAGGGCCGAAAGGCAAATAAGCGTGATAGATTGTATTTCATAAGTACCTATATTTTTATTGTTTAACTTTACAGCTGTTAATTACAATTATCATTTCGCTATAGCGATGATTAATAATGTAATATTTATAACACGGCAGATCTTTCCAATCTGATTCTATCTTTTTTTTTATATATTACACAAACATTTTTTCCTCATGTTAAAACTCGTTATATTTTGTTTTTCTGAACGCATACAATTAATCTGAAAAGCAATTTATTTAATATTATAAGGTCGTATTCAATTAATTAGTGAATCCCTAAAAATCTGTGTAAGCTTGTCAAACGCATTTTATTTTGAAAACCTATGTTCCAAATTTTCTAAATTTTTCGATTAAAGATGTACGTTTTCTTCATGTAGCATCTTTTGTGATCTTAAAAAGTTTTAATAAATGTTTCATTAATGTCAGAATGTTTTTGTTTTATTTTCTACCTTAATAAATGTCTAAACATTAAAAAATAAGGCAAAGAAAACATTGCTACTTTAGGAATGACTTAAAAAAAGAAAGTAAACTATAAAAAAACGGACTAACACACGCGGGATTCTACGGAACCCTAAAAAATGAAGAAGTTAAATTGTAGGTCTGGATTGCTTCATATGTACATCATAAGAATGTTGAAAAAGTTTCCGTTGATTGAGGACAAAACGTCTTTAACAAATAATAAATGCCATGAACTACTAACTACAAAACGTTATTATTTCAATTTGGCGCATTTAATAGAACTCGATATCAGCGCCATCTATTGGAGAATAGAAACGTTCAAAAGTAACAAGAAACAAGAAATTTTAATAAACTAACTAATCAACAATAGATGTCACTTACCGAAAAGTACTGAAAAATTTAATTAATTTTGTTTACTAATTAGCAATACAAAAAATACTTCACAAAACGTAACTACCTATGAAAAACAAATAACTAGAGAATGTATGGGCAATTTCTCAAGAGCATACATAATATAACCACGTGGTTGTTACTATAACATTTATAAAAATATTTTCGAAGCTATTATTAGATACATAATAGGCAACTAAATCAACACTATTTCACCTGTTTACGAAAACATTACAATTTGTTCCACGTGAACCTCAATAAAAAAAAATACTAATAAATTTTATTCTCATAACATGCGACGCTTTATTTACTAGTTTCCTTTTCAACGTAATATTATTATAGGTAATTAAATAAGTAAAAGTGGGAAGCTATTGTACGGTCGTGTCATAATAATTGCGAGGGGCAATAACTGCTCCCGCTAAAATCTTTGTTATGTGTTATGTCCATCAAAAAGTTTATGAACTCGTCGTCGGTCAAGAAAAAAACAATCTTGAACTTGCTAAAAATCGAAAGAAAGTCCAAAAGTGGCCACCTACGGTGCTGACTTTTCGCACAATCGCGTTTGTCTGATTATTAAGTATATTATTTAGCGCGTGCATGTCGTCAACCTATTGGCATTGAGCCGGTCATTGATTATAGTTTTATCTACATAATGTACCACACAGATTTCGGTTATTTTTAAATCTTACCGACAACACATCATCCACCTAACATTTTTTATCGTACCCCAAACACCGTGTATTTTTTCTTACGATAGTTTGAAAATTTTTGGAGTATTTTTATCTAATTCGTTCTGAACAAACTGGACTGCATTTCTGTGACCTAAACACGAACGTGTAGTGAAAATAGATCAATTTTGAATATGGGTGTCACTGTTGGAGGGAAAATTAAAAAATATAAAAAACAATTCCTATCCAGTGGAATATCAAATGAAAGCGCTTATCGTGAGGGTATAAATAAATAACCAGTTTTAAAATTACATATTTTAAAAAATTAATGAAACCTGACTATTCCTCCCTTTATCTTCGAAACTACTGAGCATAAAATTTTAAAAAAATACATTAAATATGTATAATATTTTTTCTTGTATTTTATTTTAATTCTCTCTAAGATGCATGTATAAGCACACATAAAAATCTATGTATAGATATTGATTTTTCATAAAATGATTCGTTTTTTCGTGCAGAGAAACAACGACCGTGTTAAGGTCAATAATCTAACTTACGTCAGACAGAATAGATGAGACAGTCATTTATTCAAACTGTTTTTCATGAGATCACCAGCCTGAGCTACCCCAACTACACGTACTTACATGCTTATACGAAACAAATTATATCTATAAAAGCGAAAGTATAAAATTCTGCAAAAATTTAATAAAAACACACATACTTATTACAAGTACATAATTAAAGTTGCATTTGTTGTTTCTCAAGATAAAAATGTCAAAAAATATTTCTGCTGATAAATAATGTACGAAATTAATTAGAAACTTGAATTAATTAGATACTTGATTAAACTAAAATTATTAGCTAAAATATCTTATTTGGTTGAATAATTGAAATATTAAAAACAACTGCTCAATTGTGACAACGTCATTCTTCTCTAAATAAGTCCCACCATAATATCTTATCTGCCTACATTTTTAATTTTAAAGTGGCACTTCATTGCCTATTTTTTTTTATTCTCTCCTAATTTACGTAACGATGACGACGATAAAAAAAATAGGCATCAAAAACAAAACATTTAAGAAATAAATTGTAGGTATTAAGTAATTAATTACTTATTAAAATTCCAGAAAACGAATAATTTTTTTTACTTATACGACTCAAAAATTGATTGAACAAAAAGTATTTAAAAGCCATGAAAAAGTTTATTGCACCTATATGTTCGAACATGATAGATAAATAATTAATTGAGAAAGGAAATTGAGTTTTAATTTCGCAAATTTTATTTTTTTGCACGCAATAGTCAATCATGTCACAAATAAACCATTAAAGATTTCAAAGAATAATGCCAACGACCTTGAGGCAGTTGAACTAGAGTCAACAACTCTAACTCTTGCGTAATGTTTTAAATTCGTTGGCAACCGGAAGTAAATTCAACGAATTAAACGCGCGTAATTTGAATAGGCAAAATCATTCAATAAAATACGAACTTCATAATTTTTCATCTTGTTTCCAAAAAATTTTTCTCAATAATGGGGGGTAGGTAAATTGTATAATTATTGTTATACGTATCATAACCTCAAAGGCATCTAATTATAAATACAATGAAATGAATAAATTATTCTATAAAGAAAACTAACTATGTACCTATAGGTACATAATTTATATACATATAAAAAAAAAAGTTCAATGTAGGTACCATATTGGCCTCTCGCCAAGGTTGCAAAGTATACCGAGGCAAAAAGATCTATTAAGAATTATATAAGTAGCAGATAGTTCACTGACTTTTTCGTTGGCTTAAAATTCCCCTAAAAACGTTAAACTATCAAGACGATCGAAATAATCAAAAATTACTTATAATAAATTAATAAATAATGTAAGCAATAAATTTCTATATACAATGCAATATTTTTGAAATCAGAGGGGGCGCTGCAAAACATAGGCACGATAACAATCACTAATAGGCGTGGGTTCACAGCGAATGACCTCAGCGTCCATCTCTCTTATTGGCTAACGCTATTTAGAGCATTACACACGTGGATTTAATGTGGCTACAATGAACTGAAATATTACCTACATTTTTTACCACATACAGTCAACATTCACGCGACGCCACTGTTTGATAGTTTTCAAATAAAATTTGTGGTGCTCGGTGCATTCACCAATTTTTTACTACAAAATAAAATAGCTTTACATAATAACAGTCTAACAGTACAATAATTGCTGTTTATTATTAATAAATAATACAAGCGCTCGATTAGATAAATCTCAAACAAATTACATATTTATGTATAAGTAAGTATACAAAACACGTAGGTACTTTATGATTTATTCCCAGTGTGCAATAAGACTTTGGTCACGTGTTAGTTTAAAGAAAAAAAATCTTTCGGTGTAAATGAACTCGCATAGTTGACCTTTAAATTGCCGATTAAAAATATTTTAATTTCGGCATCTGATGTACAACGAGTTTACTGAACTTTACTTGTATTACAAAAACATAAATAAATATTGTCCGTATACGTACATAATACGAATTTTGTTATACGTGCGCTCTATAGGTATCTACTTAAAAAACGGAAACAACTCTCAAACTCAACCGGAACTGCCATTTTATCATATAAATATTTTTTCCATCTTTTCTTCTTTCTTTTCTTCTTTTTTTTTTAGTCTACCCTTAAACTATCATAAAATTACTTTCTTAAAATTTTCTCTATAAATATTTTTGTCAACAAAATTAAAATTGTATCAGGATAATTAAACGAAAAAAATTGGTAGAGATTCAGTAGGTTGACTCCTCAAGATTTTTAAAGATCGTCAAATTACTGATATGGTATGAATTAAAGATGCTTCATGTTTCGTTACAAATGAGAATGACATAAACAAAGTTAAGTTAAATTTGCACGTGTGACACGTACCTACACCTAAACGTAAAAGAGAAAATGATCTTGCAGTGGAATGACCGCATGAAGCGATCAACCTAGAATATAAAGACGTATCCGTTTCAGCAACAAACCGAAAATCTATTTAAAAAAAAAGGCGCTTCAAAAAAATGTCACTGACAAAAATAGGTTAATTAGTTGTAATACATACTATTTATATTCAAGGTATGTTACTCTACTTTAGTACGTAGGTATTACATATTTTTCCTGGTTTATAATACAGTAATCATATTTATAAAATTAATTTAGGTATTACATTTTTATTCTTTTATTGTTGCGGTATTGTTACGCTCGTCGTCCATTTTTATTCTTTAATTGTTGAAGCATTGTTACAATTGTTGGCCATTTTTTTACATTGTAATGACATTGTCATCGTCACCGTTGCCCGCCATTTTCATCCTTGATTTTTGGCACATTGTTGTCGGCCGTTACACCTTTTTAATTGTTGTATTGTTACCAAAATCTAATTTTCTTTAGTTTGAGACAAAACGTTGACTTCTATATATTATTAATCAATGATCAAATTGTTTAGTTAGATACTAAATGTTTAATTGACTGGCAATTTACGTTTTTTAATAAACAGTTTATCTATTGTAAATAAAAAGCAAGTTCAAAAGTTTAAATTATTTACATGTATTAGATAAAATTATGAAAACCAGGAAGTATTATAGAGGTGAATGTAATGTTCGCATTACAATATTTTCTAACTTCATAACAGTGCATAAAATTGATATTTTCTAATTTCTACCAATATTACGCAAAACAAATGAATCAAAGTAAAAAGTAATTAATCGTTAACCTTTAGTGGTTGTTTTTTGTCAAAATTACGGTTTATGTATAGGATAGTGGGAAGTCAATAACAAAAATTGCAATTAACAATAAAAAAAAGACGAACAAAAAAGTAAAATTACCTATTGCGAGTAAATTGAAAAATTTTTGATAGATAAACAACATAAGAAAATACATGACAAATTTTATTACCAATATGATAATAAAAAAAAAATTATTAACATCCCCAAACTTGGGTGTATACTTATATCAGAAACAGAAAACAGAATATGCATATGTTTACGTAAGACCAAAATTCACATGCCGCCACTGTAAATAACTATGTCATTCATGTTGAACGTGCGTCGTACCTAATAATGAGTACTTAGAATTAAGAAATTATAATTTTATGGCGTCCGTTTTATGGTTATTTAGGAATTATTTTTAAACGATTATGCATGAGTAGGTATCTACAATAGATATTTCACGTGGCCAAAAGTTAGACGACGGTGTGTGATCGGAATAATGCATACCAGTTTATATGGCAGGACATTAGTTAGAAGCACATGTGTGTTTATGCATAATAGCTTTAAATGGTTACGTAAGTTCAGTAAAACAACGTTTAACACGTAAGTAGGTATATTGCGGAGGCAAAAGAATTGCATATTCTATTATATCTATAAATGAACTAGAATACCTATACGTGTACGTGTAATTAAGTGAACAATCTGATGCTAGTACTATGTAGGGCTGATTACACAACAAAAATCGATTATTCTCCAAGTAAATTTGTACGTAGGTATGCATATATATCTATCTATATGTCTAGGTAGTAGATACGTACGCTCGAAGCACGTGGATCTATGCTACAAAACGTGACTCGTAGATAACATTAACACCAGTTCCAGCTGACATTACTGCAGCACCCGAACCACTGGACTTTCCTGCCACGTGCTTTTCAATTATACCAACACGCGTACACGAAACCATTCAAACATACACGCTTATGCGCAAATATTGACCATAAATACCTATGTAAATTAACAACAACAAACAATTTACAAATAATCAGGTGACGACCAAATTCACCATTCAATTTCAAATACATAATTATGTTAGTTATATATATATCAAGGGCATACCTACTTTGTTAACGTTCATGTACCTACAAAGGTCCACAAGAACTTAAAATTAATGAAATAGATCCAAAATGGCGGCTGGGATCCATTAAGACCCACGACGACAGAATAAAAAATGTTAATAATTGTAATTTTGGTTACAGAAATTTACCCAGACACCTAAAACATCTCTTTTAACTTGCTGTAAAATATAATTTTACACTATCTTTTTACGTTTTGTGAATTTGAATCCTATTTGTTATTAGATTCCAGCCGCCATATTGGATACATTTCATTATTTCCACAAAATCACAATAAGAAACTAGAGGAAAATCCCTAAATTTTAAGCACATATAGGTAGACCTTTTTAAACTCAATATACAATTAAGGCCTCATATTATGTAAAAAACTGACATTTAAAAAAATAATTAAAAAAAAAAAAGAAAAGGTTACCTCTCGCGTGTTTCGCAGCTTCAAATACTACTTACTTTTTTCTTGAGTTAGTGACACGTTTCCAATATGAGTAGGTATCTAATTATCATAAGACAATAATTTCGAAACTTCATTAATCAAAACTGTTCAAATTTTGAATTTTTGTCATCCCAAATTTTCACGCTCCACTTGATCTATTGAATGAACGAACTTTTAATAAACAAGATAAAAATTTAAAATTATGTCTTTTTTTATTTCGTATCGAATAACATTCAATAGGCGGCGCCTTTATTATCCGTCTTCATTCACTTTCACAAGTTTTTGTTTAAAATTTATATTGAGGGCAATTTTCTTATTAAGAAATTTGCTCTAGAAAATATCTATCAATTTGTTATTGGTAAACGTGCATGTCTAACAATAAAATAATTCCATTAGGCACAATTCCAAAATCAGGGTCGACTCATTTAGGGAGCCTATCAAATCATTTTGATACGGTTTTCCGTAATATCTAAATAAAATTTTTAATAGTAAATTAAATGAGACAACAAAGAAATGGTTTAGACTTCGATAATTAGGAAAAGGTCAGAAACGTTTGCGTTTACAAATTGATACATTTTTTTGGTATCAGTCTTGTCAATCGTACATACCTACACATGGGTATAATAATTATAACACGTGCTTGACTGATGGAAAACGTTCGAACCGCAAGTAAAACCTCGTGTTGTTTTTTTTTTATCAATGTACTTACACTTACGTATGATAGAAGTATATACACCTCTACGCAGTGGTTGATAAGTATTTTAAAGTATTTTACAAATTAAATAAATTGATACCTATATATTTACTACAAGGCATGCCAGAAATACTAAATGGAATTGTACTTCCTTTGTTTAAATCATAATTGATTGCAAGGCTTTAACAAAATGCTTATTGAGGCCAAGTAAACACTATTATCTTACATAGAGAAATCAGTTCAATATTTAAGTATAGAGACCTCGAGTAACAAGGTTGAATTACGCATAATAGACGTTACTTCCAGATAGGTACATGTACATAATAAATACATACATCATGAACAGTTATTTATGTAACTTATAAATATTATTTGTTGAATTCTCTCCTTTTTTTTTTATAAATAAGGTAAGAATGAAATGTGTAACGGAATGGCATTTGTTAATCTGCGGTTAACTCATTACAGTGGAAAACTGAATTTGATAATCTTTTTGTTATAAAATATTACGACAAAATTTTAGTGACATTTAGTACACCTGGAAATATTCACAATCAGTAGATTATGTTTTCATTCAACGAAAAAACGACGAATCTGGCACGTGGTGAGCCAAGCAACACGCTGTGAAAAAGAGTAAACTCGGCTATAACCGACGATTATCGGTTAATGTGGCCTGATCGTGAGTTAAAGGACAACGGACCAGCTTACGTAGATCCCAAACTCGGCGTAAGGATTGTGCGCCGTAGGAATGCCAAACGTTCGTCGATAAAAGCGCGCCAGATTGATTCGCCGAACCGGAAGGTTAGCCGAGTCATGCACCGCGAAGGAAGAAGCGGGCTTTAACCGATTCTACCACCCACAACTTTTAACCGGATTACCCGATTTCGATGATTCTTTTTTTATTGGATAGACAAAACCACGAAGTTGGTCCCATTTAAAATTGAAAAACAAATTCCACCATTAATAGTAAAAAGCAAGCGATTGGTATTGGGACGTAGTTTGTTAAAATAAAAATACATATAAATAACCGGAAAAGGTAAAATTCATTACCTTTATCTGGAGTTTGAAGAATGTCCTCGAATATTCATATAGAAGGATTTCCTGGTAGAGGGTTTACGCGCTATACTTATAGCGAGACGATTCCTAAAAAAAAAAAGAATAAAGAGCAATCAATTAGTGCTGGAGTGTTTTGCAAATTACATAAAATGTTTTCCAAAGCAACAACATTAATAATAAATTAGTGGCAATGTAACATGATAACGGAAATGGGTACTTCTGACCTCGGCCAACAATCCGTCATTGTAATTGAATTTATTGATTACAGTGGATTGAGAAACAAAATAACTGTTTACTTACAAAAAAACATAACGGTTTAGAGAACTTAGATAACATTTTAAACGCAGGTAATTTGGAAACGGTTAACCTACAATCAAGGCTTTAAGTGAATAGTTTACGTGGTAAAAAAACAACGAGCGTAAACAAAGCGTTGTTGTATTCACTTAAACACTGATGGCGAAGTTTGAAAGTAAAAGCTAAAAAAGTGGAAGGTTTTGAAAGATAACTAATCAAAACAATCCATGATCAAAACGGAAAGTGAACAGAAGAGACCGTTAGCTAAATTACTAAAAACATTGACTTACAATACCCAAACATACTTACTAGGACATGTTCGAGTACATATACAATACATACATAACGCCATAGAAATTTCTATAATCTTCGTCAAAACTCGCACGTCAACATAAAACTACGTATTTTAAAATTGACCAAAAAAGGGCTATGTTAGGTTAGGTTTTCAAAATCATAATTTTTTACAAACTACTACAACGATTACCCAATTATTATTTTTCTATTAAATAGAGAATAAGTACCTTGAATTTTTCCAATTTAAATTTGAATAAAAATAATACGTACTCTAAATAGTAGAAAAAACAGAGAATGATGTTTTTTTAAATATTTTTTTAACGTAGGTATAATTAAATCGACAGAGAAAAAAACTGAAAAGCGAAAAAAAACAATGAACCCTTTTTGGTCCTAATATTTTATTTTTAGCTTTCCCATTTCTTTTCCATCGGTTTAATTACTTGCTGAAAAACATTTGTGGATATACAAAAAAAGCAGCATTTGAAGATATTTTCCAATACAGATTTATTTCCTATTTTTAAACTGTAAATAAAAGGCAACAAATATAATGAAAAGTTTTTTGTGGACGAATGACATTTTTAGAAATTAAAAAGAACCATTATTTCGTCACGTTTTAAGTTTTATAAATTTTACATACTTACACTGATGTAGGTACATATGAACGTAACAATAAAAAAAGAATTGTCAAAACGAAGTAGCTCTTCAAATGTATTAGGGGTGACTAACACAGGCACGCGAGTTTTATTGTTATTTGCAGTCTCGAACTATCTGATTGGCTATTACTTCGGCGGCCATCTTTGTTTATCGATTTAAACTTACTTAAATCAAATTGCGCCTGAGTTACTAACTCATCTCCTTAAGCAATTCGGATGTACATACTGCTAGGCGCCATACACTTAAAAAGTAGTGTTTTATTGTTATTAGCAGTCTCGAAGCATCTGATTGGTTTATACGTCGACAGCCATTTTGTTTATCGATTAAAACCTACTTAGATCAAATTGCGCCTGCGTTACTTATTAGGAGTCTCCTCAAGGAATTCGAAAGTATACGATACTAGGCGCCATGTACTTAAAAAGGGCTATCTCAGCTACCAATTAAGCAATTTAAATGCGGCTTTAGCAAAAAATTTTACTATACGTAGGGTCTATAGCGTTGTTACATTTAATTTTTAACGAAAAATGAGATGAGTATTATTCTCCTGGTGCCGCTACTGATTTAACTGACAGTACCATTACGTGTACACGGTTACAATTTTAAATATGGAACAAAATGAATACTTTTACGTAAATATTATTTATTTACCAGTTGTGTCGTCAATTTTTATACATATATTAAACGGCCTGTTCACGTGAAACTTCAGCACGTTCATACCTCGCTATAAGGTTAATTAATGTAGTGACGAGATGACGTAACGAGGAAATGCACTATCCAATACCTAATAACAATCACATAGACATAGAGTAAAGGAAGCTGTGTGAATAAACGATGGTAAAAAGTCGAGGTTAGATTAGACGTCTGTACCATTGGTATCTATTATAAATATATTTTTACATGGATTTATTCTTGAAACGTCTACATATTTTTATTGAGGGATTAAACGAAGCTTTATAGCAAAATGATTCAATTCTTACGTAAGACAAATGAATAAATATGTATAAAGAAATATAGGAACACATCGCACAGTGATTTTTAAAACTATCTTCCTTGTTTATCATAATAAGTTTCGAAATATGCAAAATAAATCAATGATAAAAATTTTTAAATTTCTTCTTACCTAACACGGAAAGATTAGCCACAATCAAGAGAGCATAGGTGTTAGGTGCTTTTAATTTGTTTTTTAAAAAAAAAAAAAACAGATAATAATTTCTTAAACAAGACATTTCATTTGTTTCTTTTTTTTTTTTTATTAGGTAGAGCTTATACTTTGAAGTTGTATAAATTTTAAAAAATTTACAAAAAAATTAACCAAACCAAATAATTTTTTCTGTTGTCTTGTGCGTCGCGGTTTGTTCCCTTTTGATTGTTTATAAAAAGCAGAAGACGCACAGCTCTGGTAGTACATAATCTGACATTCGTCCGAGTTCCTGGTATAATTTATGTTCAAAATACTAAATATTTATCTCACAATCAGTTGTATCTGCGTGCAGTTGAAAAGTTTACAGAATTTCTCTTCCTGTAGATCTTGTAATGGCATCACGCATACGGTAACAGTATGAAGTCTTGACCCCAAACGTTTCTAGGCCAATAGGACATTTGCTAACTACAATTTTCACTTTGTTCGGACTATAACTACAGCGATCACTGATTGTGACTCATTCATTCATATAATACATGTACACATATAATACGTACGTATACGCACAAGTAAGCCTACAATGTAATAAGCTCCAGCTGGAGTAATGAACCCCTTTCGTTGGCATCTTAAGGTCTAGGACACGATTATGACATAAACGATTTTCGAAACAGTTTGTGACCCCAATATATTACATGGTAAAACAACGAATTGAACGTAAACCAGTATTCGGTATTTCACCGCACCCAAAAAAAAATATTTCTTTAAGTACCTACCTACCTATCTAGCATAATTTATTTATCAGTTTTATATATTTGCAATATTAATGTTAAATTATTAGGTAGATACTTCTAAAAATGATAAGAATGTAGGAATTAAATTTTGAAATAAAAATACTTAAGAAATACGTAAGTATTTGTTAATAAAACGTGTAATTAACACGAAATATTTAACATTATAATTGGGTTATCTTCAAGTAATATTTACCTACCTAAATTTGGAATAATGCCAGTAAAAACTGCTTTGTGTAATACACAATCTTTCGGGTTATAAAAATAGCTACACTTAAACACAAATTATTGTGACCAAGTCATTGTAAAACAACATGTTTTTCGTTGATAATTACTGATTTTGATGGTAGAAAACAATGATAACAGAATCGAAAGCCAAAAGGGTAAAAACGTTTATTAAAATCCTGACCAACACCTGACGCTTCGCCTGTTGGTTTATGGGCCAGGTGCAGAAATCCAATTCATTCCATGACACTTAATATTAACAGTAACAGAAGCCGAAGGGTATAAAAAAGTTTAAATCATTGATAAATACCTGACGTTTCGTCTACCTTTGAAAAAGCTTAAGTCAGGTGTTATCGACAATTTAACAAGCATTTTTATTTCTCTTGGATTCAGATCCTGTTAATAGCACTTGAAGAACTGGATTTTACGTCTGCCGTTTCGCCTAACCTTCAATCAATAGGCGAAACGTCAGGTGTTGGTTAAGACTCATTAACATTTTCCTGCTTTTGATTCTGTTAATATGAACTGTCAGATGAAGAACAGGATTTTACACCTGGCGTTTCACCTAACCTTCGAAAAAGCCCAAAAACCAGTAGGCGAAACGTCAGGTATTGATAAAGAATTAACAAGCATTCCTACCAGTCTTGACTTCAGGTTTTGTCAGGGATAGAATTGTATTTCTACATCTGGCGTTTCGCCTACCATTGAAAAACTATAAATTAATAAATATTAATTGACCTAAACTGAAATAATCTAAGGTAATTTCATGTATTTTTGCAACGAATCTAGACAAAAGATCATAACCCTAGGTGAAATTCGATTCTCTACAAAAAAGGTTGTAAAATAATGCAAAATTTAAACACCAAATAAATAATTATTTGCCAGAGTTAAAATTTTTTTATTTTTGTTCTAAAATCAGTCAGAAGTTCAGATTGTGGCTTCAAAAGCGTGTAGTCATATGACAATCGTTTTGGAAATTTCAATCTTATATGACTTAACTTTTGTGTTTATTTTGTTAGGTGTCAAAGATGAAAAAACAAGCAAATTTTATGGCTTTTCTAATAATAACGGTGTCGAACACAATGCAGTGCTGCGCGATGTAAGAGAAAGAAATAAAAGGATAGACCGTTCGTTGTATTCGCGAGAAAGTTCGACCGCATTAGCTGACACACATTTCCCTTGTAGTATCTCCCTCGTGCCAATGGCAAACCGTATATCCGTCTCAGGGCTTCTTTCTTTGACCCCGATTACGGAGAAATTGTATATCAACACCGTTTAGCTGTATTTATTTTGTAATTCGACTACTGTAATAAAAACAGAAATACAACACGGACCGTGAAGTTTTCTACTGCAGGAGGAACATTTTCATTTTGTCCGATATACTTAATTGCTCCTGATTATGTCAATCTGATCCCAATTATCCAATTCATTTCGTAATGGTGCCAACGCATGGGCCTAACGAGGTTACCTTTATGAACGACACTCATACGCATTCAAAGATAGGTATATAACTTTTACCTAATAAATTAAATATTAAAACACAAATTAAAATTATTTACAATAGAAATTAATTCTTCCCTGCAATTAATATTAAAAACAATAAAAAAACACATATTACTTTGATCGATTTCTACAAATGAATAAGTAATTTTTTTTCTAAAATATGGATATAGCGAACAAAAAACGAACATCGAAATTTTAATATGTAACAAAATCTTCATTTGTTTAGTTTTCTGTTAGAAGTTATTTTTAACTTTTTTATTGTAATAAAAATTAAGCAATTGCGACCTATGCAATGTGGTTTTAAAAATTAAGTAGGTGGCATTAAGTAAATGATTACACTACGTAAACTAGTAAGACGGTTAGTGAAACTTATTTTTTTGCTTTGCTGATTACAGAAATAAACAATTGCATACTCGCGATTTTTATTTTATGTAACTCTGAACGTGCTGACGAATTATAAAAAGAAAACTGGAATCATCCATCGCAATTTTCATCTTCATTTCGAAATAAATGAATTTCGATTTTATTGGAGACTTGATATTGAAAACTGATCTCAACGGTAATTTTTTGTGACTAAAACACTGAGTAAACTAAGGGTAATTTTTTCGACATTGGCTTATTTACATATGTTAATACTCTAAAGGTATAAGTACTATTATTACCCAAAAGCTTATCTCAAATATTATGATTGACTTTTAAGGGCACTGCAGTTTTTTACCTGTTTAATATAGACAAGTATTCTCTTATTTTTTTTTTTTTTTTGTAAAAAATCTAAAGAAGAAAAAAAGTATCACTTTTAGAGATTCTCATCAAACGCCGTGTTTCTACGTTATTTTAGAGAGAATTAAGAAGACACGTCGAACGAGATGGTGTTAAGTAACCTAGAAGTTAAATAGCAACAAAAAGTTTAAGGAACGAAAGTAAATACATGGCATAAAAATGGTGTGATTTTGTAGCACCGGGTCCTACTTTTCGGTTGTCTATTATAAAACTGCCGCGGCAGAGTTTGTGAAAATTGATGACATCAATTCCGCGCGAGTATCGATGCAGAAGAATAAAAGTAACTGAACAGAGATTACCCGGGGAAAGTTTAATAATAGTCGCCTTATTATTTCACCGTAACCTTGTTACGCTACCTGTGTATTAGCAAAAGAGAAACTACGTTTACATAAAAAATGTACAACTACTTCTACATATCCTCTTACAACTTACTTTCTGATATTAGCAACAACTGTTAGAAAATCGCTCTTGGTCTCCTATGTAGTACGTACATGTTTTAGAATCGACACTTTTTAAAGTAACAGGAGGTTGCTACCGGCTTTGGATAAATAATCAAACACTTGATGTCACTAAATACTTAAAACTTTCTTAAATTTACCACCCAACAACCTACATAAATAAGTAGTATCATCCAGTTTTTACAAAAACAAAAAAGTTTGGCCACTAAGTATATTAAGTATACTTATTTCAAAAACGAATAAAATAAAACTCGTTAAATTTAAAAGCTGCAGGCACTTAAATTGCTTACTAAAATGCCTTCAACAGGTGACGTCACTGAAATGCGCGCGCAACTAGAGAGCTGTCGTTTGGCGTATACGGTAATGCCACATTAAAAAAATTAATAGAAAACATCTGAACAACCAATAACCGTTGAATAAAAGTAGTTTTTTTAAAACAAAAACGTAAAAGGAGTCATTTCAATGACGTCACATCAATTGACGTCATTTTAATAGATACGGTGCCGTTAAATGGCAATTTAAACTCAGCGTAAATTAAATTTAACTTTTACCACATGTTTCATTTAAAATTAGACGAAAGACCTTACTCGGGGTTTATGTTTTTTGCTTTGAATTTCTTTTATTTATCAAGGGTATATTTTTGAAGTCCTTCATTAAAAAAAAGGACTATCTAGTAAACAATTTATTGAAAGTCGAAAGTCCTTAAGTAAGGACCTTCTTTATTTGAATGGTAGCTCTACAATTTAATTGTGAAGTAAAAATACCTTTCCTAGTCAATTGTTAATTCGTGAAGGTAATAATTATTTATGTATGTTTGTGTAAGTATGAATGTACATAGATAATAATATGTGCATTGTATTTCATGCAGATACCATAATACATTATTAAACGGAGTGAAACAGATGCTGTAAGGTTTGTGGGACAAATCGTATCGCATCGTATCGAACGAAGTGGGTAGTGAATTGAGCGACCTGAATAGAAAAGTGGGTCACAGTCACAGCAAGGCAAGGTAAAGAGATATACTCACTCCCATTTCTCTATGTGCCGCAACGTAGACCAACTTGATCCGATCTGTTAGCTATTCATAAAACCTCACCTCTTCTTGAATCTACTGTCTTACAATCCAAACAAAAAACTACGTACTTTAAGCCCCAATTTTCTAATGGTAATAAAACCGAGCAGTGAGTGACAACCACATAATAAATTGGATAAATACCTACTAGGTATAATAACTTTATAGAATTACATCTTTGTTTTTAACTGCCTTATTTCTGTTGTAAACTATTAAGTTAGAAACATTTTGGTGAATAATTTCGTTCGTGCGATTTCGAATTTATTTTATTTTAAATGATAAATAGCCATGTCATTTATAAAAAGTCTCGTGTGGACAAAATCTTTTGGGAAACAGTGTACATTTATTTAGCAGTCGAGTCGAGTCGTGCGCTCCACAAGCCAAGCATCAGCAGCCGTCACCGAACGCAACTCACGTTCATTGCCACTGGCAGACCTGACCTAACGCACTTGCTCGCTTATAGCAGCGTAATATCGTTTGTATTTGTATACTCTTGCTGCAGAGCAAAAATGCACACACATCGTTGGTCTGCTACATCTGATCGTGAATCGCTCACACGTATACAGGGTTGGTTACAAAAGTTAGAAAACAAATATCTTATTAACACACACATAGCACAGGTGTGAAAACATTGATTATTACTTACGTTTAACAAAAAGAAAGATGAGGTTAGCTAGCATAGGATATTGGTTCAGTTTAGGTTCGTTAAATGTTTATTGAGCATGCTATAATCAACTATAAAAATACATCTGATTTATCTATCTTTAACGTGTGCTCAGCTACACGTGATGTAGGTAGAAACCGCCTCAGTTGGCATACGTGCGTTGACTCAGTTGGACGTTATCGCACGGCTTTAATTTTATAATTTGCCTCAGTTGGAATACGGCATGTAACAAAACAATTCACAATAATTACATAATTTTTTGACAATTGAGGGGAAATAGTAGGGTAATGTAAAGTTTGGTTAGGTTAGCTTAACCCAATTATGTTAAACTGATTTTAGAGTTAAAATGAACTCATTTATATTCTAGAATTATTTTGTATTATATAGTGTATCGTTTCGCCTGGGCGATACCACACTTAATTTTTCAAGTGGAACACCCTGTATTTTTAAATTCTAAAAGTCACTTTGATAAATAATATAATTATTGGGTCGTAGTAGCACAGTTTTACCAAAAAGTGTTTACAGCGTTTCAGACAAAAAAAATCATATCTTCAAAACGGAACAAAATAGGAAGATACGGTTTTCACCATTGTGCTGGGCAAAGAATAATCTACCGTTTCGTACCATTTAACTCATTTCTTCTTCAGGGAAATAAAAAAAAATATCTATAGGTATCTATTTTAAAAAAGGAATAGCATGCAAAATTTTATTGATCCACACCGTATAATGTAATTGTTTGAAAGTATATCATCCCTACACGTAGGCAAATATTTTTTAACGTCTAGTAACATTTAGTTATTTTTTATTACATATTTCATTTATTTTGATGTTTGTATGATGTAAAATAAGTAATAAATATTACTTTATGGAAATATTATGTAATATAAAGATTTACGCTATTCGAACTGTATGCAATTAAGTGGAAAAATTTATGTTTTTGTGTTAAACGTAAGACTTCCTGGTAAGGAGAGGTCAAACGCAGTGTTATTCACACCTTAAAATTATACTCATAGGCTGATGGCCCTGACTACCTTTTATGGGTATAAATCAAAGTAAAACACTGTTTCCTATTTAGGCATTACTTGTGTGGACAATTATTTTTCCAAAAAGAATTACTTATAGTTATTCGCTTTTAAGAGCAAAACCTTCATATTAATTTTATCTCAAATGGCATCTGCTCTCTTTACAGGGATGTTTTCTTTTTAAATATCTAGTTTATATAGACTTTGATATACATATACCTATATGTGTGTCCTTACATATTTTATTAGCAGAGAAATGATGCCAAAAAAATAAATCAACATACCTATGTTGTTAAGTTGTATTTTTTTTTTTTGAGATTTTTAACAAAAAAATTAAATCCACGAAAGAAGAAATTTAAGAACAAAAAATAAAATAAATCGTTAGGCTCTTAAGCTTGCTTAATTAAATTTGTCTTTCCTGCACCTATTTTCATTTAGTGTTTCCCTTTGAGCTTTTTATATTTGGATATTTGGAACGTGTTTTAACTTTTGTGCATCCGCTCAAGAGAATAAAAAAATTTGCAGCGCCGCTGTTTCGTTATCCAGAGACAACAACAAAGTTGATGCGCCGTAATCCCCGGCATGAGTGGTAGATGCAATGACTGTTCTATACGCTGTTTATAAACGAACAAAGAAATTTGCAAAATGATTTTCTATTTTTAGTGCCCAAAGAAACGCATAGAATCGTCTGCCAGAAATTGCACTGGGTAATTTTAAAACACGTAACATATATCATACATGGGACTTTTTCAAGGAGTTTTTATTTCGATCACTGCACAAAAGCATATAGGTACATAAGTATGATCCAAACTGAACTGACTTTTAAGGGCGCGTTTGGAACGCTACACTTTTTCACATGATTGACACATAAGAAAAAAAGGCAATCAATGAATATTAACAAAATTAATTTTTGATAATGTTGTTTTTACTATTGATCATAAAAGCATTATTTGTTTGAACGATGGACATTAAAAAAGCAATAGCTATTAACGATTTTCAACAGTTAATTCCGTCCATGTGTACAATGACCTTTACTCCTGCGTAAGAATTATTAATATTGCATGATTTATCCTTTGAAAATGATGATCATCATAATCATATTTGGTGAAACCACAGTAGTTTATTATTGCTTTATGTATACGACAATAATAATAGGTTCAATGTCTGATTGACAAATACTTATTCGTGAAGGTCGGCTATGACGTCAGCTATGTAGTTATCCTGATATATTCACATAACACATTTGCTATGTTTAGATGTTTGGCCTCTTTGGGCTACGTAACGATCATCTTTGTAATGCAAACTTTCACGTGAAACACCTCCAAATTAATTTAAGTGATTCGGTATTATCCAAAACCATATCTAATTAATTTCCAATTAAAATTACGTAAATTTAGTTTGCTCTTCATTAACTATACTGAATATATCCCTGGAGGGTAAAAATTTTAATTCATTTATTTTGTTGTAAAAACATTTACCTTCTGTGAAACAATTTTATATTTATAAAATTAAAAAAAAACCACACTGTGGCAAAGTTACGAATAAAGATTTTTATTTGGTTTAATTGCATTTACAGTTTAAGGATAAATGTTTTTTATCTTTTAAGAATAATAGGTGATGTTTGTTTTACGCAATAAATACAAAACCCATATTTTTAAAGTGATAACATTATAAATACATTAATACGTAAATGTTTGAACGTGTTATGCGTAATAATTGCGATTTCATTATTATTATTCAGAATTCTGGGTTATTCTTGATAAATATTGTCCTTCCATTGAGTATTTATTATTTCTATTTTAAATAAAAGGACATAGCGACTTTTCTATACGGCGAATAAATCGGCGCCTGGAGGTTTTTTTATCAAGTACAGTCGCAATAATAGATAGACATTAAAAAGATAAAAATTATAACGGAAGTAAATGATAATTGTTTGCACAGGTAACATACAACATGGACTGTTATTATTTTTATAAGACACGAAACTAGATAATTAATAAATTAAATTAAAATATATTTAGAAGGCAAACATTGACGCAATTATTGGAGTCAGTGACCTAGTTTGCATGAAACATATATACAGATGTTCATAACGTACTTCGCTTTACAATAATTCAATTTTTTTGAATTTCCAATTACACGTGCACACTAGCTGTTGTCTGCGACTATAATTCGGTTACATGTGTACTTATGTATCGCATCACAAACTCCCAGTTTACAGTTTTAGATCTAGCGCCACCTGCAATTTTAGTTGTGCAATTGTTTGGTCACAGTTGCACGATAGGTACTGCGCTCACCCAATGCAACTATCAAGACGTTCGCTCACATGGATGCAAAATATGCATACAATCAGTTACTTATGATTAGTGCGCTGATTCATTCGTAGCACTAATTTATACTTATCGTCAGTTGCAATGAGCGCACCCTCGTAACAATTCACGCAGTTGTAAATTGTTTTTGCAACTAAAAATTTGGGCGCAAGACTTCAAGGGTCCAATTTAAAAAACTTAATTGATGGTAAATTTTTTTACAAATTTGCTAAGGTTTTCTTTTTTTTTTGTCACGCAGTACTGGCGTGTGCAATACAATACAGCGTATCTACTTCTCTCCCTTTATCTAAAATTTTTAAGCTTCCTGACAGCGGTTTAGGCTGTGCGTTTATCGATACTTATTTCAAATTTTTAGCCCAATTTCAACCTTTCCTTTTGTTTTTTTAAGTTTATAGACCCAGAGATTTGGGCGTTGCATTGTTTCACCCCTAACGCAAGTCAGTTTTTATAACCTAACCTAACCCAATCTAAACCTGAAATAATTTGTCATTCAAATAAGAGAAATATAAGAAAAGTGAGAGAAATAATAGGTTACCTAACCTTACCTAACCATGCTTAATTTGGGCTGTAGGTACGTTGTTTGATACATCAAACATGAACCCCCTTTATTACCCCTAAAGCACGTCTTTTATTACAACCTAACCTAACCCAACCTTAATATGTTGCATGTAAAAGGAACCTCTATTAAAAATTTTCAGGTTTTTAGACAATAGGGCTTTTGGGCTGTGCATTGTCTCTGTTTTATATTACATACATGTTGTACATGTAACAAAGACAGATAGGATGGCAGACATGATTATTTATTATCTAACATTGTAAGTGAGTGGAACAACACAATACGTACACAATATATAGATAAGAACATATCAATAAACAATCTCAATTTCAACAGTTTTATTTCGAGACAAATCATAAATTCTCAATGAATACGACATCCTATTAGTTACATAACGGCTGATAAAATAAATAAAATAAGTATTTGTACATAAAACGTTTCAAAGGGCAGAGACTACGTACCCGGGATTAAATTACAGTCCAGTCCTGTGCGGATTTTCTTGTAGTCTCGATCGTCAATTTTACCGCTAACTCATAAATAGCATCATACACAAATTACATCACATTACTTTAACCTTGACGCTATTGTAATTTCGCTCATGTAAAAATTCAAGTGCGTTGTTTTTGAGGTTATATGGTACATTGGTACATGTTTACAATGAAAGTATTAAATATATTTGCCCATGTAACCAAATAAATATGTACATATTTATGTAGCATCCAAGGTATTTCAAATTTTTAAGGACTGCAATAACGTTATTAAGCTGATTTGAAATGGAAAACATTCTTAAATGGTTTTTTTTCGTTAAACCTTCGATCTAATAGATCAACGAACAATCAAAAATCATACATGAATATTTGCACGTAATTAGGTACGTACACAGAAATTGTTCGTACCATTTACGTTTAATACCTACCAAGACAAAAACTCATCAGTCGAAAACAAACACTTATCTATCTGCACGACAAAACAAGTAAATAATGCTAAATAAACAGTAAATACGCTTTCCGTTAAAAAATAAGTAATCAAAAGGAAGTAAACACTTTTCAAAGTATGTAATTCAAAAACAATACATTTTATTGTAATCTCTCAGTTTTAATAAAAATATATTCGATTAAATCGGCAGCGTAGGTACTTAAGTCAGTCTCATATTTATCGTAAACTGTTTTTTATTTTTTACTTTATGAGATTATGTTAAGCCCACTTTCGACGGCGCGTGGTTTGGCGAGTCTGAAGGATTGCGTGACAAGCCACGCGCCGAATCGTTTCACGTAGATTCGTGATGCCTTTTCCAGACTCGGCGTGCGAATTGTACGGCAAAAGCGCGCCATATTGAGTCGTCAGGTTTACCGAATCACGCGCCGTGGGAAACGACGAGCACTTTTTACTAGATTATCCGATTTCGTTGATTATTTTTTTACTGGAAAGACAATACTTCGCAGTTGGTCTTATTTGATTTTGATTAGTAACTGTGAAGCGATTTTATTGAAACAGTCAAAGGAACCCACAAAGGAATGGTATTCGCCTAGTTAAACGTTATTTATTCGTTCCTAAAGTCGTTTTATCTGATGTATGTGAGCCGTTAGGTTGTCGTAAAGAAAAAGGCGTTTAAAAAATACTGAGCCTAAAATATCCTATAAGCAGGTCATTGTTTCAAGAAAAATCTTGCAGCAGTTGATTCATACGTAGAAATCCACGCATTTAGTTATTGCACCGATCCCAAAATAACACTTCAAGGTGACTTCCTTTCTACATATTACTACACACTTTGGACTACCATTATGATACCTCCTCCTCTCGACTATTTATACGGTTTAATAAAAAAAAAAAAAGAATAGCGCACAGTCATCCCAAAACACATTCGAATTTTCTTTGTGTCATTAAACATAATAACCGTTGTTCTGCTTTGGAAAATTTTATCAGTAACCACACACGTGTATCAATGGAAAGATAATAATTAATAATTACGTCAACAATAGGTATTTACTATTTTTTTTCAAGCAGAAGTAAAAATTATTATTATGAAAAACATCTACACAAACAAATGCAGTCATAATTGATTGATGTACGTGTACACAGTAAATATTTATGGTACAAATGAGAAGTACGTTGTTGACTCGTTTGGGCGGATTTTTAAAAATATTTGCTTTACACTATTTCTGTCTACTCCAAAACAGTACAATTTTCACTTATTTGCGTTTCTAATTTATCACATAACAATTAATGATGAAACTTCGTTAGATTAGGTCGTCTAAAACGTCCATGAATGTAAAATAAAAAATACTGAAAGTTTTTCTGGGTTTTCCTTAATACACCTAATTAAAATTTTCCACAGTATTTTTACTCGAAGTTAGATATTCTAATTACGCTACTAAATTATTTTTAAATTTATATCTACGCCTAAAAGATAAACGCTCTAGATTGATCATTTTTGGGACAGTACACATTTTACCCTGCGAGATATTTCACCCCGAGACTATGAATCTACACATATATACAGTGTGACCCATAAAGTTCGCAACATATTCTTTGCCAGAGGGTGGAATGCTTTAGGGTGATACTGAAGACATTTGTCTAAAATAAGGTTAGTTGTTGGTAATTAGCTATGTAGGTAGGGTCAAGAAGAAGCAGAAGAAGAAAAATTGGCAAGTATCTGAAAAATAACTTCAAGAAGCGGATAGGTTGTTGGTGTTTTCTGTTCTGTTGTCGTAGCCTGTTAACCTTGGCTGTTAACTCGCAGTATAGGCCTGCGTTAACCGCCTGCTAAGGCGGCGGCAGTGAGGGGGCTTCTAGATCGCGACGGACGCTATAGCTCTGGGTGCATGGTCAACGAAGGACCTTGGCTCTGGCCCTGAGCAAACGCACCGATGCTATTGTGCACCTCAATACTTACAGTTACTCACAACACAACGTTCAAATATCTAAAATTAACATTAAATTCTACAATAATCCAAATTGCTTATAGTATTCAATTAACTAACTCTCCCTACGCATAAGTAATGGTTTTTTTTTTATTAAAAAAAAAAGACGTAGGTTGGGACGTAAGGAGATCGTGGATAAACATCGCAAGGTATATTTTTAACCTTATTAGTTTACGTAAATCTAAAGCACATTTCTTTGTAAAAATTTATTGCTTTAGAAAGCTGTTTCTAGAACGCCGAACGAAAACAAAGATCGAGCTGAGGTTACTAAACTTACTCGAATTGCATCAGGTTGAAAATGACGTGAGTCGAACAAAAAAAAAATACCGATGGACGAATATATAAAAAGCTCATGTTTATGCATCTAAAATTTGCGACAGGGGATGGGGGGAGATGTGAAAATTCGAAAACTGCTCCGTTTTGTCTGTGGTCCAGATCAAACATAAAACAAAGTTCATATTATGCACTGACGCTTGCCAACTCGAGGTTCTACTCCTACCGGAGGTACCCACGAGTAAATATATCATATATATATATGTACCTATGTACATACATAATATGTATACGTGTGAAATCAACGAAAATATTCTAAAATAAAGTGTAACAACTGCCTCTGGGAAATTTATCACATTTTATAACGCGCAAATTATTTAAACCGTCTTTAAAAACGAATAAATAAATATATGAATCTTACATATGTACTAGCTATACATCCAGGTAGGTAAATACAAATATACAAATATAAGTACGTATTTATGTATTATATGAAAACCCTACACAAATAATTATCTCATACAAGGAACGTGGCGTACGGAAATCCGTGCAAAGTCTTATACCGTATACAAAAATAATAATGACATTATAAATAATTGTAGTTTAGGGGAGAATATTTTATTAAGCATCTGCTGCTTGTTAGAACGAGACAATTGAAGTTCAAATAAACTAATAAATAAAATAAAATTTATCATGCATAGTGTGAAAATGCATCCCATTTTTTAGTTGAATTACCTATATATAGAAAGAGATTAAAAATTTCTTTGTATGTATGTACTGAAATAATAAGGGGTGGATCTAGAAGTATTATTGGGAGGGGGGGATGGTGATTGTAAAATGAAATAATAAGTAAAAGATTCATTTGGATTCGCCTACAACTGTAACGTTAGGATGCAGACGGTGGATTTCAAAAGAAAAGTCAATTTTCCTTACGAGAAAAACCTCAGGAGGGGAGGGTAATATAGACTCAGTCATAACATGTGTGATACAATGAATGATCTGTCACTCTGATTATGTAGGTATCCCAAAAATAATCTGCTTGACTTAGAATAAGACTAGTGTCGTTATGTTTTTACATTTTGCCTGACATGTTTTTTTTTTCACTTACTGAAAATTATCTTAAATAATAATGTACGATAGATAATGTGTTTTTAGTTATTTTATAGTGTTTAAATGGAATCGAGAGTCTGGTAAGTGTATGTAATTACATATACCGAGCGCGACGGTTTGTGCAGGTCGTGGAGGACGAACTAAAGGCCCGACTGGCCGACTGCCTTGAATAGTCCATTGGCCCTATATTTGCACATATGCATCGTCTGCATCGTCTAATGTCTGTTGACCCCAAATTTGGGTTTTTGGCCTTTCGACGCGCCGAGTGCATGTCTTGATTTGAGCTAACGACCGCCTACCTACTATATAGTATCATTTTCTGTACAAACTTTATTTTATCCTTTTTCTGTCTTTTCTCGCATTTTTTTGTCAGTTAGACTCCCGTATTTCGTTCTTTCTTTGTTCACGTACGAAATCGCACAAAGAAAATTCAATGAGACAGACCATGAAGAAAAAATTTTCACACCAAAGCACACTCGAGAACCATTACATAATTAGAATTCTTTGTTAATTAATAAATCTTTTCAAAAAAATTAAATCAACATTAAATAATATAACCTAACCTAACCTATAACTTGAAGATTAATAAAAAAAATACAGAAAAAATGGGGGTTATTACTTATTACAAAAGAATAATAAAATTGTAGAAAATTCCTTAGGACGATAATAAAACATAAATGTAAGGATTATTATTATTATATAATTTGATCATAAGGATGTAAAAGGAGGTATAGTTGTGTAAAATAAGCAAAACCCACGTAATTTGTTTGTAAGAGCGCGAAATGAAAGAAAAAACAGGAACCCTGGATTGGTACGATGCACTCTTTTAGAAGGTCGCATCCGCTCAACAGAACAACACAATGTATACATATGTATGCACTTTTACGTACCATGCTTATTACGTAGTGTCTGCTTCAATAAACATGTTCCTATTTTTATACAATAAACTTTACAAACACATTCCAAAATTCTCACCATTTTAATTCTAACTTACTAAAATATTAATATGCTCACAAAAAAATTATAATTAAGTATCTTCTACCAAAATATATTGGTAGGTACATACATACCTATATCTATAGGTACCTTTACATAACATCGCATCGACATACATATAAAAAAAATGATTTTACTTTTACCCCAGATTCTAAAAGCCTGTAAAAATCTACTTTTTGATCATGAAATAACATCGACATTTGACCTTAAAGGAACGCTCAAAAATTCATAAATCGATTTTCCCTTAAAAGTTAGGTACCTAATTTTTATTTTAACCCATATTTGGTCTAGGCCTTTCCCTGGGAATTATGTAATTAAAATGACGTCTTTAACTGACCTTTAATACCTAGCACAAATCAATGTAAGTATACCTATTGCATAATTTATACCATTTTCTTTACATTTCTTCCTACCACTAATTTTAGATTGCACAAAAATAAAAAAATAAAAACCGAAAAGCTTACAATATTGTGTTTTTTGTAAACTTTTGCATTGGATGTGTCATTGTTTATTATCTTTTTTTATTGTTAATGTAGATTATAAAAGCCAACGAATCCATATGTTTACTTATGTCATCTTTAAACAAATTGCGTTTTTAATACGGTGTAAGCAGTGTGATTCAAGTTAAATAAAAAAAAAAACTTTTTTATCACAATTTATATTGTACTGTAATAAAATCAAAATAAACATAAGCACAACTAAACAGTCAATATTAATAAATTGCGTGATTTTTTTTGAAAATTTAGGTTTGGTTGTTATACAACTTACAATTAGTCTGATCTAAATTTGAAATTGAGAGTTTTGAGCATCATAAACAGGGAGAGTTAGGTTAGGTTACAGCAGGGAGAGAACTTTTGATATTTTAGATTAAGTTACTCAACATAAATTCCAAAATAGCCTAACCCAACGTAACCTTCTTTCAATGTTCCCTTCATAGTACGTTCAATTTGGGGATAAAAGCGTATAAGTAAGTACAATAACAAAAAAAGGACATCGTCAATTATTTTCATTTCAATTTTGTAAATAGTTGCACTCAATAATAAAACTCTATACGTAGTCACATCGTTACAATTTTTTTATGCATGTGCAAATTTTTGTTTGTTCGCCTCGTTTTTAAATCGCTGCAGTTTTAAATTTATTTTTAATGATGTTCAATCTGGCCCCTGGACTGAATGAGGTGCATTGTCCTGCAGCTATAGAGGCTCCTCGTGGGGCTGAACAAACGCATTAGGTAGGTACTTTTCATGTCTGAATCCACTTGTTATCACTATTGTTCAAAACTGATAATGATGAGATAACTCTAACTGCCAAGCTAAACAGATTATATACTATTGTGTAATATTTACATTACCCACACGAGTACAATTACTTACAATTAATATTTTATTTGCGTGCTTAAAAAAAGGAAAAAGTTATTTATTATAGTTTTAAAAACTGTATAAAAATCAAATATACTTAATGTCTTTGTTTTGTTAATAAAACTACAAAGCTTTTGTTTTATTTTTGATATAAATAAATATGTACCTACATAGATATCGTGTAGGTATCTATGTAGATAGGTACCTATATTTAAAACGTACGGTAAAAATAGAATTAAAAATTAAATTTTTGGAAACAAGCCACGAAATTGTTATCTAATATCTACGTACTAGTTTCATAGTTCATTTTAGTAAGTAGGCGACTATTAAAAGATTCGTTTTATTACTTCATTTAATTGTTGTTTATTTATTTATATAAATATGGAAGCAGCAATGACTGAATTGATTGCTCTCCTACTAGCATCTCTATATACAACTCCCCTCTCTAATTTCCAACGAATCATGAGCACTATTGTTTTATTTCTACCCCACTTTTTTTTGAGCCGGCTACGAGATAAGTAGGGACAATCAATCATGTTGTAGGCGTTTAGTCTATTTTACAACAACAAATTTAATTAGGTATCAAATTATTTAGAGGCGCGAAGGAATCAAAAGAAATTGTGCCCTATTTATAAAATTTATAAGTACATAGATAAAATCTCTACTAATAATGGGTTATTGACAACTATTTCTTGTATGCGAAAGAAAATTTTCACGTGTAATATTATTTGTACTTGGTAAAAATGGTAAGTATGCCAAATTGTATGTACTGTACAAACGTTAGCGACTAGCCTTTGCCATCTAACTACTATTACAATGTTGAATTGAATAACTTCTTATACTTTCTTTGACACATAAAACAACTTTTGTTAACTTTCACATAACATACTTGTATTAAAAGTAAAGGATGTAGGTAGATTCATAGTTTATATTGCCCACACTTTGAGAACCTATTATGAATAAGTAGTGCCGAGAGGTCATCAACAGCGCAGCGGTTCAAATAATAATTTGGGAACGTTTAAGTACAAATACCTACTCGGAAGTACACGACCAAATTAAATTAAAATAACGAGATAGACATCAACTTCAGATAGGTACGAGTATAATTACTTGAAGTGGTTGACAGTGGAAAATGTTTTAGTCAAAAAGACCATCCCTTATAACCTCTACTGCCTAATTTTCATTTAATTCCTGCGTTAATATGTAGGTAGGTACCTAATTAATTTTTTTTTTCACTAAATCTAAACAAAACACTTACAATCACATATGTTACAGATTATAATTAGTAAAATGGTTATTGCTCCCTTGATACCTATAGATAAATTATAATCTAATCTATTAAGTGTAGTTTAATTTTGCAATATCTATAATTTTCTTTGATTAACTAAAAAATTAATTAATTAATTTAATGGCAGGTACTTAGTGGGTACCTATATAATATTGTCAATTGATTCAACATAGATGACTAGGAATTCCAACCATTCATTACGTTGAGTAGGTATTTTCGAAAAACAAAAAAAAGTGTAAATTTCATGTGTCAGCATTCATAATCAATCAGTCCATGTTGCACATCTACACTTAATACCTACCTATATCTGTATAGGTACATATCTGGATAGGTACATAATATATTGAAAAGGAAAGGTCACTCAACGTCAGTTGAATGCCCTGTCTACCCAAACCCTTGCGTGCAAGGTCATTGAATGACATCACACCGAGGGCATATATTATGTAGGTTCTTTAAACGGTAGCGAAGTATATAACAGAAAATCATTTAAAATCACCTTATTTTATTAGATTTACATTTATATCGCTACAGAGTGATTCATTCCAATGACACAATATTACAATTTTTTTCACCCCTTTCCCTTTAATTATTTAAAATTATTATTTTCTTTGGTCTTCAACTTTTAACAATAGGTAGATAATATCTATTAATTTTGCGATTAAAATAAGTATTTTATTACGTTTACCTTACTTTTTTTAGAAACAAATGTCGGTTTCCATTTTTTTAATTTAATTAAGGGACTTGAGACCGCCCCCGTAAATGGCGAATCTTCCTTTAACGCCGGTTCAACGAGAGCGTTATTGACGCAACTGTTTATCTATAATAATATAAGTTACTTTGACTACCTATCAGAAAAATTACTTACGAACGATGTTCGCATTTATTAGAAACACTTGGGTGTTAATATCACATTTTTAAAAACGGGACAAAGCCGAGCAAAAAGATATTAGAAGACGAATGTAACACTTCTATTTTTTTTAATTTAAAAATAAAAAACTAAAATCGGAAACTCCTGAGAAAAAATAAAATTGTATTGTAGCAGTTAGTAATTAATAAAGGAGTGAAATTTTATTTATTTCTACATACCTATTACCTACTTATTTTCGATAATTTGTTAGAAATATTATATCAAAATATATACGAAACATATGTACCTATACGTGACTAGGTACCTGAACAAATTTTTCAATTGAAAAAAAGGTTATTAACCGATACGAGTGAAATTATTGAAACGTGAAAATATTACGATATATATACTATTGCCACAAAATGGCAGAAATTATACTAACATATTACCAAAAATACTAAGGTTAGCAACGAATAAATTATTTGGAGTCAGCACACTTCACCCCCGGGACATTTACCTCCTGACTAAAAATATATATATATGTTACATTCTAGGTACTTCTATATATCCACGATCTCATACACATTTGTACTTAGTACAGGTGTATTAGGTACCTATACCTATGTATAGTAATTTGAAAAATCAAATGGATTTTGAAAAAGCAATTATAATATTGTTACAGTCCCTTTTTCGAAAGTCTGGAAAAAGTGTGATGGAGATTGGAAACTATTAGCATGGGGGTTAATTTTCAAGGATATTTCAAGGACAACTTTAATTTTTCAAATATTCTAATACTTGATTCAAATAGCGCTTAAAATTTTAATATGATCTTGAAATACCTTTGGTTCAAATTCAAGGTTTTCGAAATCATACAACTTTGGTCTCGATTTAAGCCTTAAGCCAAAATGGTTCACCCCGTATATGTATCTTATTATTACATCTAACAATAAGTATTAAGAAATGGAATGGAATGTGAATAATAAACATTATTTTCAATGTCCGTTGTTGCAGCTGCAGACCACTTTTAATAATTTAATTAAAAGTTTTAGGACTGTCCACTTTTCTTGTGTGACCCACAGTAGGTACAAGGTATAGGTAGGTTAGAATCATAAATAATTTATGCAGATGAACACGTTTGCAAATAATTGCATACATAAGCATCGGATAAGATAAGCACTTTTTAATAGTAAAACACGTTTTCTCATAAATGTATACACGTGAGTAATTATAGCAAATTGAATTACATAATTTAAAAATGGAGGATTTTGCAATGCGATCAAATGCTTACAACTACAATTCTTTCGCTATATTCTGAAGACCACGCGTCTCCTACAATATTTCCACGTGTTTAAAGAAAACTGGTATTTTTAGATAAGCTTGCGTCGAATATTTCATACATGTATTATTAATAACCGTATGCTTTTGTAAGAGTTCAATATTATTTTCTTTTATTCCATTAAATTTATTAATAAAATCAATCTCACTAATTAAATGAAATTAATCATTGAAAAATTGCGTTTTTCTTGGGAAAAAGTTCAATAGCATTTTTGGACTGCAAACTTTTCAAGGTCAGATAGAATTGTTTTGTCACCACTGGAAGTCGATGATACGTTAAACCTTTTTGTATGGGGAACGACCGAAAAAAAATAACAATTGTGATGAAATGTCTGCAGGTTTTCTGCAAGGTCATTGAATCCAAGAGTCGGAATAGTTCAGGTCATTCAATTTTACCCAAACGTAAATACAACCATTAATAAAATGTTGGTGGAAATTTACAATATTTTAATCGAAAATATAACTGTTGCAACATTACAAAATTATTTAGAATAGATTAATACTTATCTGTTTTATTTGATTTACCACCGAGAATACGAAGGCCGCATGCAACATCGGTAACTTAACGAGAAGAGCATTTATGCAATTTTTAACACTGTCGAATAATTGTTACTATTAATTATACAGGGTGTTACTGATATAACTGCGGATATTTAAGGAGGTGATAGGGCAGTAGAAAATAAGAAAATTAAGCAAAACTTCGCAGGTCCTAAAGTTTACCGTTTTCGAGAAAAACGTATGTGAAAATACAGGCAAAACCGAGTACGGTCCTGTGTAAGACGTGTCCTCGATTGACCTGGTCGTGTGTAGTGGCAACGCTGTCTTCAATCAGCTGACCGTGAATGAGGTTACTCGGTTACTGTAACCACTGTAACGTAAACAAGTGTGTTCAAAAATGGCCTTTAGTTCATCAGAATTTTGTGATAGTTGCCAAATGTGTTGCTTAAGTCAAAGCGAAAACGCACAGGACCGTATTCAAATTAATTCATGTTAAGATGTTTTTCAAAAATTTTGAAAATTTTTTTGTTTCTTCACCGCGCTGCTGTAGTGACCATTCGATGATATATTGCATCTAGTTGACACCCTCCAAAAATCCGTATTTATATCAGAACCACCCTGTATAAGTACTGTTAAAGTTTTACAAAATTTGTTTATTTTTCGTTTTTTTGACCGGTAGAATATGCCATTTAGAACGCTTTTTTATCCGTAAAAGATAGAGGGATGCTGCTTGTTCGTTTTTTGTAAAGAATTCTCTTCTCCACAAAAAAGGTCTGTACTTAAATATTTTTTGTTACGTACCGTCGATAAAATGCTTTTTGCAAAACTTTAAAACATTAAATAAATATTACATAGTAACAATTATTTGTCAATATTAAAAATTTGCACAAATGCTCGTCTTACCAATCTCAAAAAAAAATTTTGATATAAAATTTCTTGGATCCTTTACTAAAAGAGTTTCGTACATTGACTACCTGCAATGACGTCACGTGCAAGTTGTGTAACCTTCCTTTTCAAAAGGATAATAACTTTAAGAGACAGGTTACACAACATTCGCGTTTTTACGTAACAAGTAAAATATCTCGTCATTGCTTTTCTAACCAAACATCATTTATGTTGTACCTACCTAGTGATGTTCCCTTTTAAACAATAATTATAGACGTAATTAATAATTGTATCTAGAACAAACTGTCTTTTTTTTAAATTATAATATTATTAATTTATCTCCCATTTAGGTTATAACATTATTCAAATTTGTGTACCCCATACAAATAAATAAACGTGCATACATATATCAATCGGTGTGTTCGCGTATATATACATGTTTTTTATCATGGTCAAATTGAAGTTTATAAATAAAACTGGTCGTGATGGCCAAGTCGATATTAGCCCATATTTTCGTCGACTAATTAGACAGAGGATATCCGCGGGTTATGTAATAACTCTTAGCACATCCAACACGATCAACAAAAAATCACACAGTTATTTACCTAACAAACAACCAAATGATGCACCTTCTACTTGAAATATCGATGGATGTGCATGCATAATCATACATTCCTTGAGGTATTGGTCACCCTTGAAAACATCCTATTAAGTTACGTCATCCGCCAAAGAAATTATTATGTACTTATCTACATAGGTACTTATAGAAAAACAGTTCTTTGAAAAATTTACATGTTTATGCTAGGTACCTGATAATAAAAACCTCAATATGGTACATAAATATCTTTAGTAAAACTAATGCAGTTATATGAAGTTATATGAAGGGAAAAACTGGGTGGTTTAATTTTTTTATTTGCTTTCCTTATGTACAATGTACATACATATCTATCTACCTATAATTATTAATTAAACAAGATGAAAGCTATAAGACTTAAGTGAAAGTGAAGTAACAATGGTCTAGAAGAGATTTATCAATAAGTATACTAATCACTAATAAGGACAGATTAAAAATGCTAAGGAACTGTTTTTCTAATAGTTACTTATTAATGTTATTTATTAGTCCATCTAATTGCAAGTGAAGGGATTGAATTTAATGAGGTAGAAACACGACAGTTGTCAATAACAATATTTTTTAAAAAGGCTATTATCTTTTATTACCTAATTGTCTGGATGATATTTTTCATTTTATTCTTTTATTATTTTCATCCTCCTGACAAGCGCTATGCCAAGAAAAAAATAGGTACACGTGATTACTAATAACTCTTTAAAAGTTTTCTTGCAAAATCACGTTTAAAACATTTAAATTGCATGTGAATTCTTAAATTAATATTAAGGGTGAACAGACGACTTATATAAGTACCCTTTATGTCCTGGGGATCCGCTCCTTTTCCTTATTGATTTTCTTCATATTTCTCACTAAATTAATCTGATGCAAGCTAATCTCATGCTTTTTGTAAAAAATATAATTCAGTCCTACAGGAATCAAACCCTGGACTACCACGTACGTATAAACAGGACAACTCGAGTTTGGTTTGTAATTTAAAAATAAGAGTAAACTTTAGGGATAAGTCTTTCGATAGTGCGCACTCTTAATCGCTTATTTTATTATGTAATCTTTAATGAATTTGCATATATGTAAGACGTTATTTTTTGATACTTAATGTATAATTTTGTGTATGCATGAAGTATGTTTTTATACCTAAACTAGTTATGTATGTATGATTACGTGTTTTCTGTAATAAACTTAGTCTCGAAAACTCGTCGAAACCTTAACTTTTACCGACTGTCATTGAAACATCAAAATTCGCAATGCCAGATGCCGAAGGTCTAATTTTAAGTAATCAATATTATTGCTTATGTTTCTGACCTTACTTAAAAAGGGTGTGACATCTTAAATATCATAACAGCTAAAATCCTCTCGTGCTATGACCCTGGCCAGTAGTTCGCAGTGAAAATGACAAATGGTCATGCTTTTCTGTAACAATATTTTTTATAATATAGTTCGCTCTTATACATACCTTTATGCCCAACTACACGCTTTTGTTTTAACAATTACTATAACGATTTTATTTGACTTCTAATTAATAAGAGTTGCAACTGCGTGTGCCCACTTTTAATCAAGAGACATGTGAAGGTAAAATAGAATCATTATTATTTTTATTTATCCCATTTTAAACACATACGTGCATTTACACAAAGCACCTTGCTATGACCCACATTAACACACAAGTTTTCGAATTAATTTTGATACAGTCATGTACTATTATCTTTACGTTTGCATATCAGTTATGCAATACATATAATATTAATTCGTAACCAAAAAAATCTGCTCCAATTGTGTCAATTCTATAAAAGGTTTAATTTTTTTTATTTATAATATTCAGATAAGATGGAAGAAATATACATATAGGTATATATAGTTGTGTAAATATAGCAAAATGCCTTATGTGTGACGAACAAAAATTCTGTACCTAATCTACTGGCAGGAATAGTAGATATGTACGTTGTTTTCTTTTAGTCTTTTTAAAAAGTCATTTTTATTTCTTCAATAGAAACAATAACATATTTCGCATAATTTAGAATGCTATAAGGAGCTATCAGTCGAATGATGTATCTACTTATCATACAATTATTGACTAATTACCAAGAAATAAAAAAAAACTAAAACAAATACCTACAAAGGTAGGTACTCTTCTCTCTTTCGCAAAGATTATCCAACGTGTCTTATCTCTAAGGGTTAAAGATTTATTGAGCAATTTATTTGGAAGATTTTTTATTTTTTTATTTTCAAGATCAAATAAAGCAAATGGACCAACAGAAATCAAATTATCATTTTTTTTTGTATTATTTATCTTTCGTTATCCTGGTAGTTTTTACATCAGTTTACCGTAAATTTTCAAAAAATTTTAACTAAAACGTTTTTCTATTTGAATAAAGGATCATTTAATCGAGGATTTTCTATTATTAAACCCTTTACCACTCACTGATTATTGGATTTCAGTTGTCCTACCATATTCATTTGCTTATCCTATGACTTGATAAGAGCAAACAGAATAAATGATTAGGATTTTATTTTTATGGGTCGTGATGTGAAACCAGTGCCGGATTTATCAATAAGCAATAAGCAATTGCGTAGGGGATCATGTCTCAGGGGGCCATCAAACTTACTAATTACATTTAATATACGAAAATATATTTTCTGGCTAATTTAAATAAATATGACTGCCGAAGCTAATAAGTAAATAAATTTTAAAAAATAAATATCTATCTGTATTTAGAATTATTATCCTTTTTCTTCCTCCACTTATCCTACATTATATTCACTTTGAAATATAATATACCTATGTATATCTATTTATATTGGCGAGATAAAAATTTACTGACAACTGAAAAGGTCGTGAGGTATCACATAGTCTAAATGTTTTTATTGTGCGAAACAGATGAATTTTGTTAAATTAATTCAATTAAGTACCTAGGTATATCTAACATAAAAATAAGTACCTACATTTTGTTCTAGAAGGTTAAAAGTAGTAAATGTAGCTAATTGGAATCGACAGTGTTGCGAGTTGGTTCGAGAAGAAAATGACAAAACGAATCAGTTTTGCGCAGTAGTGTCATAGTCGTATGCCTTTGAATAAGTGGTGAACTTTCTCTAGTGTTAATTTTCGCGCTATTTCTTCTTGGCATTATATGTACATATATATAGTGGGCGCCGACCTTCGACCATAGAACTTGACAATGAGCGCACCGAGATTGGAACGCAAGTAGAGAAATCTGTTTTTGTACGCGCTATTACCAGCAGTCGTCAAACCAAAAATTTGGTCGTGAATCGAGGGCACAAACATGTTATGTGCTGTGTAATCGCGCGTAATGCTATGTTAGTAATAACGGCTGTAATTCATTTTGTCCTTTCTCCGCTTTCATCGGTTTGCCACTTCTACAGGCCGACTTTACAACTGGGTCACTATCGCACACTTTTACATTACATCCAGGTGGGAGCCTGCACTTGCAGTCTATACCAAAATTGACTCTAGATCAGAAAGGACGTGTCGAGATGTGTTTCTAGTGTTGAACTTATATTACGACAGAACATAGTGTATTGACGGTCGTAACAGTGAACTTCTATCAGTGACTCGTACCTACATAAACAGTGTTTACACACTAATATCATTTCTATATTATTTTATACCCACTTTCAACCAAACTAAATTCATCATTCATTTGCTTCTTCAATGCCTGCCATGCATCCGGATAACGGCGTTATTTTTTCAACATCTCAAAGTAAGTAAAATTCAAAAATTTTTAACCTCAACATTCACAATCCATAATTCGTTTTCAAAAGTTTTTTTATAAAACCAAAGAAACCGACAGAATTAAATATCGCATAGCTTCTGTCGTTTCTTGTTTACGATATGATAACTAACCACCTACCTACCTGTTGAAAAAATACCTATGTCTGGGAGTTTCTTAACCAACCCTGTATTTTGATATTAATACCCAACCTTGAACTCTAACTTTAACTCCGTTAACTTTGTACATACACTTTATCAAAGTATGTATTATGAATCAACCCTGTGCTGCACTTCTATTAATACTTAGACTAAAAATAGTAAGCTCAATACGCGATTGTTGCCTTCTAGATAGTTTCTAGAGAAGTTTTCTTCTTTTCTTTTGCACTACCTACTTTCTTTTAATACGCGGACTGCTTAATAAAACGTGTAACAGATATTTGCGGATTGCGGATCTATCTTTTATTTCCGGTTTCATTAATTAATTTGGTAATGGTATATCTACCTAACAGGGTTATCAATAGTTCACGAGGTTAAAGAGGATATGTCTACCTATTAATTTCAATGTGAATAATATTTCAGAAGAATAACTGTTTTCGTTTACCTACAAAAAAAAATTAATTTTAAAATTTGTAAGATTGAAAGAAACCCTTATAGAATCTGTCTGTCTGTCTGTCACAGATACGAATTTCTGTGACCAAAACATGAACTTGCAACGCAAATAAATGAATTTTAAAAATGGGGATTACTTTGGGGGGCAAAATTAGAAAATTAAAACTATACCGTGTGGCATATCAATGGAAAAGGCTTGTTGTGAGGGTCTTAAATAAGTATATTTTTTTCTATAATTTTAAAATAAATAGAATCAAAGTTATTTAAGAAAATTGACAATTTATCTTTTCTTTTACATTTTTTTTTGGTTGTTACAAATTTGCGTTAGATTTAAAGTATATTCATCGAAGAAAACCCTCGCACTTGTCACTTTGTTATCAGTATTACGTAAACTATTAATTTCTAGAAAATAATTGTATAAAGGAAATATTTGTGTTTAAAAGTTCTCGTACACCATATTATTTATAATGTTATAATAACTTTTTATCATTTCAATAAAAAAATGTTTTGAATAGATATCAATTTATTGGTTATTTTGTAGCGAGAAAAAATAAAAACAATTATTTTTAGCTTATTTGCGAACAATGACACTTGCATAATTACGATAGTTGATATGTCCACATTATCCACCTAATTGTAAGTATAAAAAAATTTTTTTTTGTTCGCGATGAGCGATTAGGGATTTCATTCGAATTTATCGGTCTCCGACATTATTTGCTGTAGGTACATGAGACCTATACGATTATGTAAAAACGCAAAAAAATAGGTACCTACACACATACGAAAAATAACAAACGAAATTGACTCTACTGAGGTGCAGTGACTTCATGTTTAAACAATACGCAAAACTAGTGGTTCAATAACCTGGCGAAAAATTTGCGAACACTGTTTAACATTGCTAATTTGTTCGTATCTAACCGCTTCAACAATTAACAATCCTGAAAGGAATTTTAACTAAAACAATTTAGGTACTAAATAAAAATATACGTATACCTACTTAAATAATTATAAATTAATTTAATTATATCTAAAATATCGCTAGCATTTTTTTAAATAAAACAAATAAAGTTTTGTGTCTACTAAGCACGAATCAAACAACTTAAAAAAAATCTATGGGCATAAGGATTGATGTTTGCTTTGTAAGTAACGTGTTGATAGAAAAGGTTTATATTTGGAATTGAAAGTTGAGAAAAATTCAACTCCTACCTGTAAAGTATATGTCGTTTCAGATAAATCTATTAATAAAACTGCATCTTGCAAATGGGGGGGAGTAAGGGGCCGAGGGGGAGTATCGGGGTTAACGACAATTCTGTTATATATGCGCTTACCAACTCGACCCTCTCAATTTATTTTTAAATCAGTATTTTAAACATGCCTTTCTGAACTAAACTCGTGCAAAAATTCACATGCATACATTATATTATAGCTTCGATAAATATGCAAAAAAAATCGTACAGAGTAATTAAACCATCAGCTTTCGATTATTTACTAGCACTTGCATGTATTGGTGCAATTATTAGGTCTTTTTGTGTTCAACACTGGAGAAATTTCACCATTTACTAACTAACGTGCCAACTATCTATCTCTGTTATTAACTGAATAGGTAATTTAGAAAGCATTTTCTTTCTTTGAAAAAAAAAAACAAATATGCATGTAATAACTATATCAACGATAATGCAATAATTCATATGTAACAATTACCGTCTTTTAATTAATTAGCCCTGTGTTAATTATTATTAAATTAATAGACATCTAATTTATTAAAAATTTAAATAAATTGGCGATAAGTGATTTTAGTTATTGGTTATTAATAACAAAAAATAAATCATCGATATTTTGTCCAGAACTAGTAGATAATAATTGTTTCAGTATTCTTCTATTTTTAAATATCCATTATCTACACAGGGTGTATCAGTTGCCTGTTACAGAAATAGTTGCTTATCATATAATTTATTGAAAGGTAATTTTTCAGACACTAATTCGCTGATTTTTGTGTAACCCTAAATGTTCTAATCATAAGCACAAACAAAGGCAATTTTAACATGTCTTGGATTTTTCTCTTTTACGAAAAATGGCTTTGTCACAGATGAAGCGTGACGTAAATCAAAGAGTATATGAAACTAATTAATAATAGTTAAAAGAAAACTGCATTAATTCTAATAAGTTTCGCAAAACTTTCTCTTACTTTCTTAGGCCACGATTGATTAGGTAAATAAGGAATTTCTCTACCAAGCCACTGTACCTATCAGAAAATAGTAGGTACAGTGCATACATACTTACATACATTTACAGTACTTACAAATCAAAATTACTTACCTACAGTGAAAAAAAATAATAAAAAACATAAAAAACTCACCCTGTTGTGCCGATCAAAGACCTGGAAAGAGAGACGATAATAATTAGTTTATAGAAAAAATTATATTTCGAAAAGTACAAAATTTACCATCTTTTGCAATGTCCAACATAAATTGGGAATTATGTAATAATTCTCGTATGAATGAATGGTTATATTGAACTAACAATCAAAATCAAAATTTTTGTAGTTACAACCTATAGGTACCTATTTTTTTTCTCTATTTCTGAAAGAAAAGTTTTGCAAATTGATTATTGTGAGAGTTTCAGATAATTTTTCTTATAATCAACAGTTTTACCATTTCCCCTCTTATCTCTAAAATTAATGGGTCATGTTTAGATAACGTAGGTAAGACTTGTAAAATTTTTTCTCTGGTGATTTATTAGTTAGGTATAGGCAAAATAACAGTCATTTTAACTATTTATAAGTTCTGCTGTCATTAAAAATATTTGAAGTATTTTTTTAAACCAAAATATCGATCTTAAACTTAATCTTCAAAGTAAAACCCCAATTATTAATTTTGTTGAAGTATTACCGAAGGTATGTTGAGTAAAAAAGAATTATTTCATAAGGGACATAGCAGAATTACTACAGTGATTTTGTAATAAATTGAGTAAAGTTTCACTATATTATTTATTTTTGAGTCATCTATTTCACTATAACATCATTATCAAGACTTATTTTTTTGTTTACTCAAATTAATTTGTTCTTATTACTGATTTTTTTAAATGACATTATTGTAAAAAAATTTTTTTGTTTATTAATATTAATATTTTAAATCTATTAGGCACGTAAAATCTAAAACACTCGAATGTTGTAGCGAGTTTTAGCTTTTAGGGTGTGTTAAAAACGCATACCAAAAAGAAATGGTTAGCATAGACAATAGACAACAGATATTAAACATGTGTTCGTGAAGTTCATGCATAAATAAATATGTAGGTATACGTAGATATACGTAATAGGTAGAGGCGTATGCCTAATAAAAAAGTCAAGAAATTCTTTGAGATCACTTGCACCAAGACTATTGACAAATCGTTACAGTTATCCCGTTATTTTTCAACCGACCTTCGACGGGATTGTGAAAAAATTACCTATGGAAAACTGACTCTAACCTTAAATTATTACAAATTCTAACGGTTCGCTGACCTACATATTCAAGCTTGGCTGACTAGAGAAAAATATTGTTACGAATTCTAACATTTCACTTTTATAATTTAAATTAAATACATAGTAGGTATGTAGGTTAAAAATCACAAAAAAAAAAGAACAAAATATTCTACCAGTGCGAGCTTTGACTCACGCACCGAGTGTTACATAGCCTTATTTTGACACCTTCAACAATTTTTAGAAATTCATTTTTTTTTTCTTTTACTTCACTGTACCTAATCTAGTTTGGTCTAAAATTTCTGGAGATAAACGGAGGTAAAAGTTAACATTTTCTCTCCACTAACACTTTTGGCACATTTTTTCAAGGGGAAGCTACATTTTCAGCTGTAGTTTTAGAAATATGTATAACACATAACAACTTTTAGGGGAGCGTTGAAAGGTTAAAAAGAATGTTTTGTAAGACTTTAACGTTAAACGTAATAACAATAATTATTTGCCAATGTTAACAATTTGTACAACTGCTCTTCTCATCGACCTTTACGAGAATATACGATCAAAAATATATTATTTTTATTCTAAAATGATTGTACAAAAAAAATGAGAATGCTTTAGATTTATTATTTCTAGTTTGATAAAGCTAACGCATAATGAAAATAGTTGACCATGTTTTTGGAATCGTACTCAAAAATGTGTATGTCTTGTGGGATAGTCGAAAACGATTCATAAATTACTAGGTATTACATTATCAAAGTTTCTTGAGTAATAGAAAATGAATGAATGAATACCTCGCATGCCATTTGGTAAGTACGGGTATTTTTTTAAAAATGTTAGTCGTTAGTCATTTGCAAGTTGTAGTCCAAAATTACATTTCGTTTACAACAATAAAATTGATCAATAACAATATCGATTCCTTGGAATTTTCATGCATTCAAAATTACAAAGGCAATGACTAATTCGTGCAATGTAAAGACGAAGGACAAATCTTACGTATTTCGTTATGTACCTACCTATAATGCAAGTGTTAGTGTTCGAGTGAGCAAATGAATGCAACGCTACGTATATACCTAAACCTTGCGAAACTTTTTGCTACCTGAAAACATTTTGTAATCCGTAATTCGTCAACTCTTTCGAATTTTTAACAGTTAAGTACTCGTGCCGCAGAAACTTTGAGGAAGTGACGTACAAACTCAAAACGTATTAGAGTTAAAATAAATGATCAAATTTATCAATCGTCTATGAAATTTCAATTGTGCGTGTACGGGGTACATAGGTACATAAATTTTTACCCTTTAAGGGTAAATGAACGAACAGATACCTTACCTATTATATTATTAATTAAAAATAATGGATGCTTGTTTAGCACAGATAAAGAGACAATACACCTTTTTTTTAATCATAGATAAACAATATAAACTAAGTACCTTGTTTGTAGGTACCTACATATGTATGTAAGTGTTTAGCCTGCTATGTATCTAGTCGGAGAACATTTAGTAAACAAGCTTTATAGTGCGGTAGTGTTTTAAAACATACTTCAAAATATACGAGAAAAAAACACTGACAGGAAAGGTAGGCACCTTACCGGAAATAACCTAAAGTGGAAATAAGAGGTCATTTAAGTAACCTTGTCTTGGTATTGCAGCGAGGTCGATTACTTGCTACAAGCAGCATAAATAAATACATATACACTTAATAATAATTCAAGCAACATTTAGTACGAAGTCACGATTATACCGTGTGCTACTTGTACATAATATGTAAACACTGTTTAATACATAAAAATTTTATGTACACGTCTTTATGCAGGTTCGATACTTATTTGGTATAATTACTGATTGAATCCAAGGTATCAATCACGAGAAAAATAAATTAGGTATACATTTAATACATACCTATTGACGAATTCTTATGTTACATATGCTCAATTGTACAAGGGCTGACATAAAAATAAAGGAACAGATAACTGAAATGTTTATACGAATATTTTTTGTGTTATTTTTAACTTTTTTAAGTAAAGTAAAAAGTAGTTAATCTTTTAATGATCTAATGAATAGTTAGTAGGTAGGTATAACCTTTTTTTTTTTTTTGAATCTGACACCAGTCAAGTCAGTGACTGACGATAAAATTACGTCAGTTTGAGACAGTATGTAAGTAACTACTCAGACGTGATCCACCCTGTATTAAAATGTATCTAGGTACCTATACGTTTGGCGATTATGTAGAAATTACAAAAATAATGTCGCCCTTGATAGTAAGCGTTCTAGTCGTTGCTTTAATTGTGCCATATAAAAAAACCTTTATACTTATTTTTTTTTTCGAACGGTGCACTGTTTGACCTCGAGCTCGGTATATGCAGATGTTAACCTTAGGAATGGGAGACCTTTGTTTATTTTTGCACTCAGCGCGGTCGGAATAAGGATAACAGTAGATATTGTGCAGGGTATTTTGAAATGTGTTTATGATGTTATTAACAGCGAATTTTCTATTGCATATTACGTGTGTATTATATTTATATTATGTGCATCGTTTTTACGTGATAATATTTTATATAGAAACAACGTGAAAATTCTTATCTTTATGTTTTTATATTATGAAGTTGCATTAACTTTTTATCTCAGCTATATTGGTACAATGTTATGTCAAAAACCTTATATCAAGCAAAACATGAGCTAAAATGGGGTTGTTGATCTATAATGTATTGTTTCGTTAAAATCAACCTGCTTATTGTTTTTTTCATTTTTTTATACGATTACAAGGAGTACATTGTACCTAACATACAACTAGTAATAATACCATGCACTTTTTATTTTATATTAAAAATATTTACGTAGGTATATGTATTACATTTTTTTTTTGGCGATTGTACAATAATTTTACTTTATTTAATTTAGATACAATATTAAACAGGTGTAGGACGATTGCACACAGCGGTTAGTTTACTCCTTCCTATGGTCAAAATAATCTTATATTTGCTATAAGTTTGCAAATTATTTTATCATTTGTAAGTTAGGTTAGGTTTTATTTTCAAGGGCTTTATTTTGTAAAAAATGAAAATGATTCCTCTAGAATCTCTTCATTTTCATTCCAGATAAGTATTAGTGTACACAGTAATGAGTTGCAATTACTTTGCGTTCAATTGACCTATAATTTTTTTGACCGCTGCGTGCGATCGTCCGTTGCCCGTATTATACAAATTGGGAATTATGTGTCTATAAATTATGTTATTGAACACATTGTGGTGTTGTCAATTGATGTTCGGTATCAGTATTCCTAACCTATGTCAATCGATATGTAAAACTTATCAAATTAATGTACCTAATTAATTAGAAATAGATACGTATCAATTTTTTGTAATTTTAATACTTACACTAATGATAGTCAATTCAACAAGTCGTTCTGGTTATAAATTAAAAAAAAAAAACAAACACTTAGATATCTATTTTCCTAATCTACGGCTTTTTAAAATTAATTTATGAAGCTATTGTTCCCAAAGTATTGTATGTACCTGATTATACCGTGCGTTATTATCACATTTTATATATTCATGTTGTATTTCATAGATTACACGCGTATAATAAAACTTACAATATTATTAAAAAATAGACAGACAACAAAAACAACTAATCAAATCAAATATGTAACACAAAATGTGCAGCTATAAAAATCTATATAAATATTAATAAACACGTTTGTTGTTAACTGATCAGCCCAGAAAGGTTGTTTTTAATGAAAGCTGCGTTTTCGGTAATCGAACGATTAGGTACCTACCAATGTAAGTAGATACATAAAATTAGATAGTGGAACACGTAAATAAGTACATATAGGTATATATCCATAATACACATATTTTATTTATGTATTGCGTAATTTGTGTAGGGTAGCGTAGGAATTGCGATGTTTGGTAGCGAGTTTGTTTTAAAAATTTTGGCACAGGCCCTTCATGGTTACGTTATGTATCTATAGGTAGTTAAAAACATACACACAAATGTAGCTATTTGCGTAATACCTTTAAATAAAATAAATGCATCAGTTAATTTTCTAGAAGAAAGATTAAAAAATCTATCCAAATAAGTAGGTACCTATAAGCCACAGCTACATTATTTATAATGAACAAGTTTCCATTTAGGGTTCCATAAGTCCGAATTTAGAAACGGAACCCTAACAGGATCACTCGTGTGCCTGTCTGTCTGTCACCTCCAATTTGATTCGGACGTATTACTTTTGGGGGCGGCAAACAGGAAAATTTAAAAAAATATCGTGTGACATCAACTGAAAGAGTTTGTTCTAAAGGTCTCAAATATACATATTTTTAAATTTTAAAATAAAATTATTGCTCCCCAACCTGAAAGTTTAGTTTTTTTTTCTAAATTAGCAAACAAACCAACTTTTGGAATGTTCAAAAAGTTCAACATATGAACCCATTAGAGTCTAGACTAGAAAATAAAGTTATAGCTACCCAATAGTCAATAGATTACAAGTATAAATACCTATTTTGTAGACCCTATTCGATCCTATTAGACAAATAGAGTGGGGAAGGGGGAGAAAGAGTTAAAGATTTCCCAACAACGTACATAAATTGCATAATCCGCTTTGTTAAATACTTTAGCAAATAGGTTCAAATAATAAAAAGAATACTACGATGTACCACGAATACATTACATAACATACCGAAGGTGACCTGTCACTGCTCTGATTGGTGACTCACTGAGGGTGTTGTCCTCGTCTCCCCCACTGTTTCTCCCACTCCACATCGGCGCGACTCATTGTATGTATGCTACATGCGGCAGTCTGAGTACGTGCACCGCAAAATAGTTATTAATAAGCGCCTATACCGTGCGGACGTGCATTTGTTGTTCTCCTCTGAGATAGAAAAAAGTAATTGTTTTTTTCTTCGACTATTGTATATTTACGAAGTGTTTTATATTGAATTAAATTTCACCTCTACTACTACAAGTGGACATAAAATTAAACAACGTCTTGCGTTGTTGGTGAGTTTTAATTTTTTTATTTATTTTTTTGTTGTGCCACTATTGCACAATTTTGAGGGGTGAAAGTGTTATTGCTCGTATTGTAATAATTATACAAAAAAAAAATATTTATTGTTACGGTTTAGTTTGTTGTGGATTATCTTATTGAAAAGGTGATTCATTTTTGAGTCACACAAGGTAACTATCTGTTAACAATCTGTTTGTTGATATTTAGCAGTAGAAATTTTAAAGTACAAAATTGTTGTAAATACATTCTCGGCTTTATTTTTAAATCGCGATCGAAAGTTCTGGTTTTGGCGCGTAAAATCACGTGTATTCCCAGTGACATTTCGCCAGGTTACAATAACAATTACCGAAGTCACGTTTCGCATTCTCTTTGACCGGGAGTTGCTTGTAGTGGTATTAACTCATTGTTTACTTCTGAAATGTACTTATTATTGCGAATCAGGTTCGTGCTGCCAGTAAAACTGTTTATTTCGCTTATCTCCGCACTTTGTTGCCATTTGTTTACGTTCAGAATTTGCATGGATTACGTTAGTTATGTGATGATAAAATATTATATATTCTAATCATTAGATAAAAAAAAATAAATCCTGTAAGTACCTGCTTTTTTTTTTTATAAATATTCTTTCCATGTATTAGGTTATTGTTTTTCGAAAATGGTTCTTTGAGAAATTTGTTTACTGGGTCTCGATGAACTAATTCGATTAATATGTATGTTGCGTTTATCGTAGTTAGCAAATAATTATTGCGATCCAATATTTCTCTTAAACTTAACTCATTCCGCTCTAATTACACCAAAACACATATAAAATGATAGAGGTGTAGGTACAACGGTTGAACCAAACCAGTTTGCGATTATTTTATGTCTGTGTTGCTTGATTCGCGATTTTGAAATACTATTATGTAATGCTAAATTGCTACTACAGCATTGTAGGTCGCTAGTTCTACTAGCCTAGTTCTGGCCCGATCTAAGGAAATACACCTCAACAATGAACGACCGCAGTACTGCGTATTCTGATCGTATGTCTCTCATCGTCGGTAGTGCATTCACGGACGTACACGTGATTAAAATTGACTCAAATTCCGTGAAGTAATTTGTTCTATAACTTTGCTGCCTTCCTTTGTCTTCGAAACGATGACTCATTATTATTTTTTAACCGATAAAACTACACAAAATTACAGGTATCCACTTTTGTATTTCCCCAATATTTAATAATTCCTGTTTTTGGTACATATTTACCTTTATCGTCGCATCTACACATAATATACGATATGTACACAGTTAGCCGACGTAAAAAAATAAAATCTATCGCATTACGATATTTTAGTTTATAGTTATTTGTCTTATCGTGGCTTTGTTCATTCCTATTACAAAACATTGTGTCGTAATATGGTACACCTTTTTGCTGATGGATACATATTAGATATTACACATACTTACATGATTAATAAATACCTATAGTTTATCATTTCAACTTTTGTTGGAAATCTTTTACAGGCATAACTATTCTATATAATATAACGTGCAATAATTTTTATTGAAGACAATAGTTTTATTTGTCGTTTTCAAGAACGCTTCGAGTGGATCCTTTTCGATTATCATGTTTACGATTTATATTAATTATGTAGTCATTGTTGTGACGATCGCATTTCATAACTAAGGAATAACAATAACAACAAAAAAAAAACATGATAAATCAACGATGATGATGAGTTAAGATATTTTGAATTTAAATTGCGTCATTTAATAGGTACACGTAGATACATATAGGTAAACGTGTATATGTGTATCTATTAATTAAAGTGTTGCTCTATTAGAAATTAATATGATCTTTGTATGCTCGGATGATGTGGTTAAACTGAATCACATCCGTTGCTGGCGCCAAACAAACGTTTGTACATAATTGCGCGTGGAGGGGTTAGGCATTGACCTCTTCAAGGGTCACTGGCTATATTTACACTACTGCGGGGTTGAGAATTTTCTATGACGCTTTTACAATTGTTGATAAAAACCACTCAAAAATTAGTAGCGACGCAATGACTAATTGTATTTATCTCTTTTGTTGCAGACGTTATTAACCAGCGTATAATGGTTGCCGAATTAATGGGGCGCGGTCAGAGTGGGTCTCCTGTTAATGGCGAAATCCCTCATTTGAACTCCAGTATGCCAGCTAGCCACGGCCACGAAGGTATGATGACTTCTTCGAACCCTTCGCCCAACGGTGAAGGTTTCCAAACTTACGGCATGTCACAACAAATGAAACACAAAGAGCTGTTCAGTCAGCGAAAGCAACGGGAATTTATCCCAGACAGCAAGAAGGATGACAGCTATTGGGATAGAAGGCGACGCAATAACGAAGCGGCCAAGAGGTCTCGCGAGAAGAGACGTTTCAATGATATGGTATTGGAACAACGAGTAGTTGAACTTACCAAAGAAAACGCCATTCTCAAGGCTCAGTTGGAGGCGATACGGGAAGAATTTGGAATATGCGGAGAGAACATAGTCTGTTTAGAAAAAGTAATGGCTAGTTTACCAACAAACGAACAAGTTCTCAGCGTAACAAAAAGACAGAAGTTGACGAATTCGCCTTCGCTAATCTTCAATCGTTCGAATCCCAGCCCAATTCCCACATCTGTGATACACCAGCCGGTCTTGGGCCCGTCACCTCCCCCGCAAATTCCTATGCACACAGTCCTCCACCATCCTCCCCACCATGAACCTTCCTACAGAGATCACACAGAGTACAACGTGTGCAACTACCCGGCCTATCACAATTCACCCACCCATTGCGACACCAGCAACAGTGCACTGAATCTGTCGAGGTCCCGATCGAGAGCCCAGTCCCCTTTCGAAGTGTCCAGTAATTCCGGAGACGAAAGCGCGCCTATTGCATTAACAACAAACGAGGCTAATAATAGTCTCCCTCTAAAACTAAGGCACAAATCTCATCTGGGAGACAAAGATGCAGCGAATGCTCTACTTTCGTTGCAGCACATCAAACAAGAACCCAGTTCTAGGGCAAGTCCTCCGTGGGATGCGGAAGGTTCTAGCGACGAAAGAGATTCTGGCATATCTTTGGGCGGCGAGTGGTCTGCCTCTCAAGCTGCAGCTACTTTACAAAACCTACAGAAACAGTCTCAGGCGGTCATTCAGGAAGCGAACGATGGGGATGCTGATGCCAAAAATCGTTTACATTCGGAAATAGTACGTTTATCGTCCGAAGTAGCACATTTAAAATCGATTATGATTAGGAACAAAGATGGGAAGGAATCGTCGCCTATGAAACGCTAAAATGGCCGCGGCATATTGTTTGTACTTGTGATTATGGGAAAGCTGTTAAGTTTTTGTATTATATTTGACTGACCAAAACGGATGAGAATTGTCGCCACGATATTTTTTAGTTATTAGTTATTTATTGTTGTGTGGACTGTGAAAATAAGAGAAAGAAAGAAAGAAAGAAAGGAAGGAAGGAAGAGACAGTGCGTGATTAATGTATTTTTATCTATCAGAAAAATCTTTGTATTATTGATGTGTCACTAATTTAATCGGTCGATATGCTTGAATATTTGCCAACATATTGCTTTAATCATTTTCGTTTTTACTTCAACTGATCCTAAGTACAGTATGATGCAATGTACTTGGTTGCTTTTTTTGATGTTATTGTTGTTACGCAGCAGTTCCAGATAATGGTTGCATTTTTGATTATTTTTTCACTCTTCGTACTATATTAACCTTTACCTATTTATTAAAAAAATCGATGTGTGATTGTTAACTATTTATCTTATGTAGAATTATTTATACTTAGAACTTTATGTAAGACGTTGAGTGTCGACAGTTTGCAAAAATGTTTGCGATTGTGCTCCTCAGCCTAAAACTTAATTAAAAAATATCTGAAAACGATACACTACACTTGGAACGAAAATGTCTATATTTTCATATTACCGGAATATGTATCCTATACTGTATTGTACGAAATAAAGAAAACATTTTTCTGTAAAAAATAATCATTGCTTTATTTAATTTAATTTTAGGTGTTTTTTTTCGTGTAAAAGAAGTGAAATTCGAAAATTAATAAAATATCGCGTGACAGAATAAAACAACTCGTAGTGGCCCGATATAAATAAATAGCTTTAAGGTTATTTAAGAAAATAGATAAAAACCGACAATTGCCCCTTTATTTGCAAAACTACTGAGCCTAAAATATTGAAAATTGTTTTTCACGTAAGATGTTTAGGGCCATGAGACACGTAGCTGCGCGGTCGAGTCGGTACAAGTTTGCATTGGTTTATACGTGGTAAGGCATGAGGCGGCGCGACCAACTCGGCAGCCAAGACATTGAAATAATACTAATAAAATATAGGGAGGCACAGTGGCTGGACGGTTAGCGCTACAGATTGGCGACCACTAGGTTGTAAGTTCAAATCCCGGTAGGAGCTAAACTCTTTTAAAAGAAGTTTAGATACGTGATTTGTGCGAAGAAATATGCGAGTATGTTGAGAGTAGTCGTGAAGAAAATAAGGGAAAATGGAAGGTAGATTTTAAGAGATAAGCATAGAAAGTAAGATTGTTAAATAAGTTGTAAAACAGTGGCAAAATGTAGAGCATACATGTGAAAAATTAATAATAAAATGATAATCAAGCAATTTTGTACTCTCAGAAACGGAGTGTGTCATGGCCCTTATGGTCTTGAAATGGGGTGGTAAATCTTTCAATATAACAAAAAAATTGATTCAGATTAAAAAAATATAACAGATAACATTCATCGTACGGAACTGGAATTTTTTGTTAAAGAAAAGGTAAGTAGATGGTCTATGACCAGTGCTTACGATTTGAAAAACAGCGTGTGGTTGTTGGTGATGGTGATTGGCGTACGGCGTGGGGCTATAATGATGCGTCACGGGTATTTATACGCGACATCACCACAATTGAACTCAAAAATTCTATAAATATCAGTTTGTTACTGAATTACGAGCCACTTGGAAAAAAAGATGCGCAATCGTTAGATTGCAAACATTTACATACAATAATGACCAAACCATTTTAAATAAACGAATTTAACATTTAACGGATGTCAAGAACCTTTTAACTTATGGTGGGACGAGTGGTCAACAAGCTATTAAAACTATGGGGTATAAGTATAAAACAGTCGGGTTAATTTCTCTCAATTATTAAAGTGTGAACTGATGGTATTGTCTGATAAACAAAGCAAAGATTAGATAATTTTTTATCGCTTTTAATACAGAGACAATGCAACAAAACATTAAATAATAAAGTATTAATTTGAGGAATTTCTAGAAAAATGATTCAGTGTTTTTTTTGTTATCGACAGACACAAACATGCAGGAACATGGATAGGTATCTACTTATTTCACAACTCATTCACCGAAATTCTGCGCATCATTCAAAAACTAAAGTTAAACATAAACAAGCTGAAAGGCGCCTAGAACTTTTTAAAGGCAATTAAGTAAGCCGAAATAAACAGGACAAATAGAAGAATTTCCTTGTGAGTCAACGTCACTGTATGTACAAAAAAAAAGTTATACCTAGGTACACCTATATGGCATCTAATAATTGTAAGATGGTGAGGTATTAGAAATATGTAGATAGATATATGTGTGTATAATATTTGTCTGTACATTTACGTCGCAGTTGCCTGATATTTTTTGTCGATAAACAAAGGTCGTTTACATTTTTAAAAATGTTTATTCGCTAAATGTCGTAAACGAGAATTTCGTAATACAGTCAGGTCGAAAACCTACCAAGGTTACTTGGACGACGTTGCATCTATCTACATGCTTCATTTCTCCGATTCTGTATTTTCTTTTATTTTCGACTATTTGTTACATTATTATTATTGAGAGCGATATACACGCGAACCAATGTCAGAACAACCTCCGTTTCAAGTAAACAATTGCCTACATACATACGCCGGATGGTTAAACAAAAAAATGTACTTGAAACGCAAAAAAATATTCTTTATCGTCAAATTTTCCTTTATTTTTGTTTTCGAACGATACAAAAATATGCACCTACAAGCAAGACAAGTAAACACTATAAATGATGTAATTAAGAATATAAATATACTAATATGTAAACATTAATATATGTATTTCACGTATCAAATCTAAAATTATTGCAAGCTTACGTGTGCGCTCATACGTATCTATGTACTTATTTATTTTGTGGATATATTTAGAGAAAGTACTTAAATTGTAGCGCGATAGGAAATTCAGTATAATCACAACACTTCTTGAAACTTTTGTGAGGATAACACAAAAAAAATTCCTCATTGTACATTTTTATGACGCCACACGGGAAAAGTACAACATTCGATTACTGTGATTATATTTTATTGAAGCAGGTTATTGTCCCGGGGCCCCCGTAGGGGCAAATCTTTGTCGTATTTAAATAGAAAATTGACCTGAAATAACTATTGCGAAACAAATACGCAAATAATTTTTTTGGACCATTTTACCAAAAAAAATTTGTTATTTGTAAACAAAAATAAAAGTAAATACTTCGGCAACTAAAATATTGATCACGACATTTTTAATTACAATTAGCGTAATTAAAACCATACATTCGCGTCGTCGAAGCAAAAAAATTACATACTGTGGCGTAATATTATTTATTCTTCGCGTCAATATCTCTGTAACTACTCGCATAGTTTGCAAGTGTCTTTCGAACTTGACGCAGCGAAGCCTTTTTTGGAGCTTTACCGATTCGATGCACAGCAAACGGGTGTACAAAAAAATAATAATGAGGGAATAAGCGCCAGGTGTAAAGAAGTCAAAGTTTCATATATTTTATCGGCGTTCAATGTTCTTTGGCTGAATGACCGACGCGACGTCGATGTGCGGTTTGCAATGCCTTTGACACGGCAGCCGAGGGTCGTGGTGTCTATCCGGAAACATTTACATTCCAATAGTAAACCACGAAAATCGGTACTGGCTTGTTTTTAACTTAATCATCCAGTTGAAACGCGAGTAATTGTTCAAACACATCGGAGATGATGTAATAGTGTTGAACATCGTTTAATTTTAATCACACGTTCACATACACGCACTGGTAACGAAAACTAATAGTACTGCGCCCCCCACCCTTTACACTCCAACACACCTACACACTTTTTGATAGAAATAAACCAATGTTTTTCGATTTAATTTTAGAAAAATAACAAAATCGAAATTATAAAATATAATAGGAATTTCATCATAAAATTTTCCATTTAAGAGAATATTTTTACAAAATCGTCATACAAAACCGTAAAGAAATCATACATTAAAAAAGTACTATTTTATATTTACTAGTATACTTAATTATTTAATTATTAAATGTATAATTGATTATTTTACAATAAATTTATAAAGAATCATATTTTGTTTTTGTTTTTAATAAAGTATTCGTAGATGTGGGTGGCAAAATCCTGTTTGTAAGTAGTGTCATTGGCTTTTTCAAAATTTAACGAAATTGTAAAAAAAATTAACAATGTCGCCATCTGTGGGACAAACAAGTTGTTTACATAATTAAAAGTGTTTAGCAACCTTCAGTAGTGTTCTTATCGCATTCTACAGTGTGATTTGTCAAGGTTCAATTTGTTTGAGTTAAATAAGGAATTTGGTAGGGTCAGATGTGGCAGTGAAATTAGTTTTAGTGCAAAAACATGTCAAAAAATAGCAATACAGCGAAAAAAATAAATAATCCTTTATTCAGTGCCTCGGTTACTGGTGCAACTGTCGAGGATTTTACGCAAAATGCGAAATTACTAGCAGCGCAGGAAGTTCCTAAAAAAATTGACCAAAATGGTATGTAAAAAAATAAGCGTTTTTAATTCAATTCGTAACACCCTCGGTAATTATCAACACATATTTTTTTAATTCAAACATCTGTTAGTTTTTGACATTTACATTTAACTTAATACTGGTGGCATCTGTTGTTCAAAAGGTGCACTTCTGATTGTATATACGAGGGACGTTCAAAAATAATTCGCGCACTAGAATAAAATAATTCCTAGCTTTTGCAATTAAGAAAAATGTTTTAGCCAGAAAATTGCTCCCTAATTGATATATCTAAATCAAGCATTAAAAGTACGATTTATTTAGCTGTTTGTTAATTACAACGAAATATAATTAATAGGATCTGTGACGGCACTTCTGATGACGTATCTAAATTCTATAAAAGTCATTGCATTCGTATAGGTAATACGTGTAGAAAACTCATTCAAACTATCAAAGGTATAATTTCTGGTAAATAGCTAAATAAGTTAGGTGGATCAATAAGGGAGTAATTTTTCGGCTGTACTACTTTCATTAAAAATGTACGATTAACAATTATATTATTAATTAAAATTTTTTTAATTGAAAATACTTAATGAAGGCAATTTTTTGCTGGAGGATTTTTTGAACGTACCTATATGGAAAGCCTGAAATTAATTTTGCACTTATAACAAATAATAAAAATTGGTCAATAATTATTTTATGTTATACTTAATAACTACTCAGTAGTATTTGTACGCGAGCCTCTGTATACAGGTAAATCCACGGAGACCTTCTGTCTTCTAATTACTATCCATACTATTAAACCAATTATTAATGCAAGTAAAAGAATCGAAGATACCACTATAACTGCTATCACCCAGGCCCTCAATTCTGAAATTTATGAATTATAAAAGTACGTAAGTAGGTACTCTTATTTTTTAAAAATAACAAACCATAAGCGCTGATTTCTCTAGTTGACATATTCATTCTTATATCTGTTGCTGTTATTGTTACCGTGCTCTGGCAACACGAACCCGAGTAATATCCCCTCACTAAGTTCTGTGTTCCTGTTACGTATTTCAATGGAAAAAATAGTCCTCTGGGATTAGAAGTAACATGAAGTAAACCTAAGCAGAATTATCATTAGGTACCTAGTTGGTCCAATATGAGAACAAATTAGCAACAGTGTTTTTGTTGCTGTATGTAATAATTTAAATAATTATGTGTATATAATGACTAATGGCTTACACAATTGAATTCAATTAAAAATAGCTGATTAGCCATTTGTTGTACATGTTAACTATCTTATGCATAATTTTTTTGTACTTTGCACCCTTACAAAATTAGAAAAGGAAAAAAACCATAGTCGTAACAATGGAGTCGTCCATTAAATACGTTACTCAGAATTTCACCTTTTTAGACCCCCTCTCTCCCCATTCGTCACGCTATGTCACACTTTCAGCAACCCCCTAACAAATATTACGTCACAAAAGCTAATCTCCCCTATTAAACGTTTTAAGGACTGCCAAATTAAGAAAAAAATAAAATAAAATTGGTGAATTACGAACGTCACATTTCTTTAGACTCTCCCCTCCCTCCTTGTCACATCTTGCCACGCTAAGCAATACCCCTCCCTGCCCCCTATTTGCGGACGAATTTTCTGAACAGCCCCCCCCCCCTTACCAGAATCAGAATCCTGCACTGTGATTTCTGCACGCCACGTGGCATCCTGGCATGAACCCACAAGAACTCTATAGCAATCATTGACCAATTCATACGTGATAGATGGCTGATTATATTCGGGAACTGTTTGACCGTTGACGTAAACTAAAACTGACTTTTCCCATTTCGAACTCACTGAAATCGCTTGCAGGGTAACCTGGTCTTGGTAACCCCCGTCTACATTTCCCTTGGTCCATAATGTGACTGTTACAACAGTTGTTTCTCCTGGTCCCAGCCAAGATCTGTAAATTTGTTTTTCAAAAGCTTTTTTCTTTTTTCTTAATGTTTTCACTTACTTCAGGGGCCATGTGGTGAACAGAATACCCCTTGTGTCATCACTTTTAAACAGAAGTAACGTAGACTGAGCTTGGTTATTGGTCACTTCGAAATAAATTTTTGGACGTTGATTCGGTAATGTCTGAAGCTCGGAAGCAAGACCTATTTCGATTGATATCGATTCATACGTTCCTGATAACGAATATCCACCTCCCGAATTGATATATTCTCTTTCTAAATTTTATTAAAATCATTTTGGTAATTTTGTAATTGTTTAGTTTGTTCGATTTCATTGAAATTTTACTATTAGGGAAATCTAAGATGGGCCACCTAAATAAGACAATTAATAATTTATTTTTTGAAAAAAAAAAAAAAAATGTGGGCATTGTCTAATTGATACACGGTGGTTTTTATTTATGAGAGAAAAAAAATATTTATGACAATGAATTGGTTTATTTGTACGCCAATGTGCGTTTGACTTGGTGCTTTCTTTCTTGTGTATTGATTTGATTTTGCGCCGGAAAATCGAGGCAACGTTACATACGACAATTACAGCGTTTTGCATTAATCGTCAAGTGTAATTTGTATTTGAGAAGGTCATTTTGTAATTCCGCTTTTACGTAATGGTTGTCCATCACCACGCGGATTTAATGAAAAGTGCGAAGTCTATTTTTGTGTTTTGAAAGTATCGAAGCAAAAAGACGCAGAGTTGAGCCGAGTGGTGACCGATATTTATGTACATACATATGTGTGACACTTTCGTTCTTCCGGATTTTATTTTAAGTGTTAAGCGCGATTCCGTTTGCAAGTGTTTTATTGGTAGACCTGAATATACAACGTCAAGTTGACACTAAGGATGTAGTGCTGATGCTGTAAGTGCTGAAAAGTCATGTCTGCTGCGATATTATTTTTGTCCGTATTTTTGTCTATTCTAACGAAGAGATTTAAGAAGGAATTATTCTATTAATAGTTGACGGTATTTTAAATTGGTGTCAAGGCTTTCTGGTGATAGTTGCGGTTACTTTTCCTTAAAATGTTTCATTTAATTTAAGGTACACAATCGTATTAAATAATCGTACTAGGTACTTAATTTAATTAAAAAAACATGGTTCATTGTCAGAAACAAAAAAAAAAGTTAATTTTATAATCTCACCACTAATGCTGTTTTTTAAGAAACAAGTTCATAAGTCAAGATAAATTATTTGTTCTATCTGTTATAAATATTATCTCATGTTGTCTTTATAGTTTATTCGGTAAAAAGCGACACTAATAAATTTCCAAAAACACTGGCAATTAGCAAATGTGTTATCTCAGTTTAAAAACATTTTGTTTCACGTGTTAACTGCAACGAAATTGTAACTTGGCGTTGTTTCAATTTAATCTATTTATTTTTTGGCCAAGTCCTTATTGCAATAGCAATATTGACAAAAAGTATTTTCGGGACCCTGAACGTAGTTTGTTTTTCCACCTGCCATTGTCAACATTGTTATTGCCCTTTTGTAGCAAGTACTTCTAATTTTGAAACCATTTAATTCAAAAATAAAACTTTCTTGTTCTATCCATTAATTTCAATTTTCGCTTAGGGGTGTAAAGATATTCTTCTAAACAAAGAAAAGTTTTTTGAATTATTTACGACTTCGTTATCAACTATTTTCTTCGTCATAGTACATTTTGATTAAATACTATTGTGACGTAAGTATCTGTTGCGATAATAGTGATATCATTGTGGTATTGCGATTAAACCATAAATTGACCCATACGGGTTACTCTTATTTTTTAATTCAATAAATAGATACGTATTATCTATTAATCAAAATCTTTTGTCATGTACCTAAAATCTTTTGAAAATCTGTAGTGGAAGAATTAATTTTGTAATAATGAATTACGGCATTTGAAGATTTTTTTGTCCTAGTGCCCCACTTTTGCTTAAAATAAATAAACACGCAATATATCAAAGGACGATGCTCGAAATTTGTTATGTAATTTTAAAAAACATCCTTGCTTAAATGTTTGGATTGTTTTTCTTACCGGTAGGAAAAATGAGGTTGGCATTTTTTATACCATTCATCAAAGACGTATTTCCGGATGCAACCTGAAAATCAAGGAGAGCATCCTTATATTTCAAAAAAGGTTCAACGAGATATATTAGTGGATGTAATAGGAATACAACAACCCACTAACATTAAAATTGAAACCTTGTCCTGCTTTTAAAATGACGTTTATTTTAGTAGGTAGGTAGTCATCCTGTTGCCAAAAAGAATTTATTGAAACTAGATCGGCAAAAATCAATGGCAAATATCTGAGAGTCTTTAATTGGATGATCTACTTGGGATTTGCCCAAAAACTACTACTGTAAGCTAATTGTTTTCAAAAATAGCTAGTTCATTTAATAATTCATTTAATTCGGTCGTATCAAGATAATTTTGATTCAAAAGTAGCCCTATACAAACCACTTACTTGTGTTGGAGGAGAATTAAAAAACAATTCTTCTAAATCTTCAATAATTTCTGATTTTGGTGGTATTTCGAATGCCTTTTTTTGCACTATTTCGTTATTTAAAATTTTGGCCGTGTTACTTTTCTCAACTCCATCAGTTTTCTTAATAAGTTCCCAATCTGTTCCAAAATTACCATTATAAAAACCAATAACGCCATTTAACATTAATAAGAGACCTATTGTTATCATTTTAAGATGATTACAAGTCTTTAACAGGCCAAAAGATGAAAATCTACTAACTTAAAAGTGAAGCAGGAAAAGTTATGTATGTACTTATTTTATGACGTGTTTTTTAATGGGTTGGAACGGATATTAGTTAGTTTTTGTTGGTTTTTGCATAAACTGGGTCCGTAGGTACATGAACATCTAATCAATATGTAAATAATATTTCCGATCATCATTCTTTAATCTTCTTATCTGTGAAAGTGTTTCTTTTAGAATAGGTCATATCTTTTCTATCTGTGAAAGTTGAGACAATTAAGCTTGTTTTACAACGAAAAGGTGTTTACAAAAGAACAGAAATATCATTGATACCATTTTCTGTTATTCCAGTACCAGTACATCCTACAACGACAACTACCCAAGAGGCAAACCAGCACAATTACCATCAACCTCAAAAAGGAGACATAACTGCTCAAACGAAGGAAAACGTATTTTCTTCGTTTTTTTCTAGTCCTGACAACACCTTCTTCATTACAAATTCTGCACCAACTTTTACTGATTCCGTTTCGTCTCATTTATTTCAGCCTCCGACAAATCAAAATTTACCACCTCCATCAATTACAGATCCTTTCTTATCAGTTCCATACCAATCTCCTACAGCTCCTGTACAGTCTCCCATTTTACAAGGATCACAAGTTCCAATAACCTATTCTTCTGCTTCATATCAAACACCCCAGCTCCAATTTCCGCCGACTACCCTTCCGCATATATTCTCCAACAGTCCAGTTTTGCTTTCTAGTACGTCATCTACATCCCTTTTTACACCTACAGATATTTCCTCACAAACAGTAGCATCATTAGCATCTAATACGACTTTGACTCAGTCAACTTCTTCTCCTGCTTTATTTAATAATTCAGTTACATCAACTGTTTCGAGTGAGGTGCAGTCTATTCCGTTTTATAATCCCACTCAATTAGAGAACAACCCTCTTGCAGTCCAACCAGTCCCACTTTTTCCGCCAGGACCTAGCGAAACACCAAACAGTCTCCAATCAGCTGGTAATTGATTTAGGTGTTTAATTAAAAAAAATATCTTGAATACGAAATAATGTCTTTAGGTTCAAAGAATGCTTATAGACGTGCGGGTTTGAAGAGACCAACTTATGCCCAGATACCGGGCCTTTTGAATAATCAGCAGTCAACATCTCCACCCGAGATCTTTTCACCTGGATTACCTGTACCTCATCTTCCTGAGCCAAAGAAACAGGAATTATATCCGGTTGGTGGAATACCACCTCTGAATGTTACACAATTGTCTAATTCTGGAAATGTGTCTAATGACTTCCGAAATATAAGTCAAAACAGAGGGAATATATCGACTCCTTCAAGGTCTCCTTTTCTTGAAAGCTCGCCGCACATAACTAGCCCTGTTATGTCAGCAATGCCTATCGAAGAAGTTCAGCAAACCCAAAACATTCCGTTTTCATCAAATCCAAGTCAAAAACAGACCAATGTTTCACATAACAACGTATGTGACTATTTTTATAATGTGTTTTAGATAGTTATTTTTTTATTTCCTAATATTTTTAGACTAATTTTAATCCAGGATATCGAGAGGTTTATCATCATTGGTTTTATAAACGCAAAATCGAAGACGATGTCATTTGGACTGCCTTTTCAATGGCAGATTCTCTCAAACTTGAGGACGTTTTTACATCACGTAACTTTCTGTGCAAAAAAAGTGTTAGATTGTATCTTTAATTTATGGTTTGTTTAGATGATATTTCACCAGATAAAGTAGTTGCCACGGATGGTGGAAGATACGATGTGAATATCCTTAGAAGGGAACGGTATCCCGTTTACTGGGAAAGTTCTCCAACCGAAGTAAGGAGATGCTCTTGGTTTTTCAAACGTCCAACTGAAACCCATTTTGTGCCTTATGAAGAAAATATAGCTACATTGCTAGAAGAAGAATATAAGACTGCCTACGAATCCAATAGTTGGAACATGAAGGTTAATCTTCCGAATGGAGATACCTTGGTATTACGTGGTCCTGACGTTATTCTATTCGTTGATCCAAATCAGCCAGTTGATGCGTCGAGTAATATAACAGTAAAAATAATGTTATAAATTTGTAAAGCTGTAGAATTGATGGGTGTTTATTTATAGGCGCAGTCGAAACAGAAAATAGTGAAACGTGGCCTAGATGAATTCGATATAGATGAGGGGGAACCTGAAGAAATAGATCATTTACTGTTTTTAGTTCATGGTGTTGGGGCTGGGTGCGATATAAAATTTAGATCCCTTGAGGAAGTTGGTAGGAGTTTTTTGTTGTTTAAAATTAATTCATTTTCATTGATGGTCTCTTTTTAGTTGAAGACTTTAGGAGTATAGCTCTCCAGCTGGTACGTTCGCACTATAGGTCTTCTTGTGAAAGGGGGTTGGCTAGTAGAATAGAATTACTTCCCATCAAATGGCATAGCCATCTCCATTCGGACGAGACAGGGATAGACAAGAAATTAACAAGCATTACACTAGATAGTATTCCACGTTTACGAAACTTTACAAACAACACTCTTCTCGACGTATTGTTTTATTCAAGTCCAATTTATTGTCAGGTATTCCGTTATTGTTTCGCGGCGCAATTTTGCGTAGATTTCTGATGTTTTTTTTTGCAGACTATTATTTCAACTGTAGGAAACGAACTTAATAGATTGTACGATTTGTTTCAACAACGCAATCCTTCTTTTAACGGTGGAGTATCGTTGGGAGGACACAGCCTGGGATCGCTTATTCTTTTTGACTTACTTTCACATCAGTATCTTGATTCAGACAAAGATGCCTCACCTAAAGGCATTAAGATTTTTTCTGATTATTAGTGTTTTTACTAAGGATAGTTTATTTTTAGAAAACGAAGCTACTTCTGCACTAAAACCTGAGGCATCCCAAAGAAAATTTAATAGAAGAATAAGTTATATGATGCCGGCCGCTGGTACTGGTCAACCACAATTGATTTATCCCCGTCTTTCTTTTCAACCACAAGCATTTTTTGCCCTGGGATCTCCTATAGGTAAAAAAATATAAATTTTGGTTTTTTTTATCTTTTTAAACTGTGTATTTTTAGGAATGTTTGTTATGGTTCGAGGATTAGATACTTTAGGTGAAGATTTTGCACTGCCTACATGTCCAGCGTTTTTCAACATATTTCACCCTTATGACCCTGTGGCCTATCGCGTGGAATCGTTGATAAATCCACAATTATCAAGTCTAACACCTGTCCTGATTCCTCACCACAAAGGAAGGAAACGAATGCATTTAGGTAAAAAAGCTCACGTTCGAATAAAATAACATCAGTTGCAATTAAATCAATTTTTAGAGTTAAAAGAAAAAATGGTAAGAGTTGGCACAGACTTGAAGCAAAAAATATTGGATTCCATCGGATCTCTTTTGCATTTTTCGTATTTTGGTAGACGGGAAAATGAGATAACGTTAGAAGCAGAAGTGGATAAAGTGATAGAAGAAGAAATAACGGAAAAAAGTAAACAGGTGGTTGACGAAGAACAAACGGACGATCAAAATTCGACGGGATTACCTTTAGGAATTTTGAATAAAGGAAGACGAATTGACTACGTCTTGCAAGAAGCACCTTTTGAAATCTTCAACGACTACATTTTTGCCCTTACTAGTCACGTTTGCTACTGGTAAATTTAAACCAAAATTTTCAAAAAGGAGGCATTTTCAATCAGAAATGAATTTTTTTAGGAACTCCGAAGATACAATGTTGTTAATATTGAAAGAAATTTACGGATCTATGAATATTTCTGCCGACAGTCAAATTCCCCAACAAACCATGACGATAGAAAGGACAATTCCTCAAGCATCAACTGAAAGAGTAACAGCAACAACAAATGGAAATCAAAATAATAAAAGTTCACCAACGCCGATAGGCATGGACCCGACTGTACCAATTGCACTAAACACTAACATTGGACCGCCTCCGATTTCCGGTTTTGTTAAAAAAAATTAATAGATTATAGTCTTGTATTTATTTTTATAGTGTATTCGTACTAACGTTTTATTAATAAAACAATTTCATGGCATTTTGTTATTCAATGAATAAGAAATGTGTACCAGTGCCATGAGCGACCGATTTCGATGACGGTGCGTCCGGAACACCATCCCGCCAATTTTTCAGTAAAAACCATAAACGAAATTGAATACTACACATTTATTAGATGTTTCATTGTATACAAAAATATATAACTAGAAAAGATATAGTTACAGTACTCTGAAACATGTATATACACTTATAAAAAATAATTTCCAATCAATTTTAATTCATTGTGTAAGGCTATATTGTACGTTAATTCGTGACATATAATTTCAGAGTCTTTTGCAAAACTAATTTCTTTTTAAATTTAATAGTGTTGTAAAATGTAATACAAAAATTTGAGATAATGCACACATTTAAATTCTGAAAAGCATCTAAAAATTATAACGTTTAACATCAATCGATCATATTATTAATTATATTATGTATTTAGAAATATAACATAGCTGCTTATTATTTAATTGAATATTTTAAATACTGTACGTTTTTAGACGAGTTTTACGATATACTTAAATGATTATAAGCACGTACGTGATGAAATAAATGGTCGTGAAAAACAAAAATACGAATATTTGCAAAATTCAGACTTGATAGTTACGTCAAAAACAAATGCAATCTTAATACTCTCCTTAAATACTTTTTGAGATTATTCCACACAAACTGGTCTGTCTTTTTTCTACAATAAATTAAAATATCTACCTCTTTACTAAATATTTAAATGAAGATTTGTTTAATTTATGAGCAACAAAAAAATATATACTCGTTTACGTAACGAAGACAACAATACTTCTCCATATATTAGAAAGCCGTGGTCTTTTGATATAATAGAAATACAAAAAAACAACGACTTGTTATCCCGGAAAACGGCTCTCAACGTATAAATACCGGCCGTGAAAGGCTGCAATACTTTTCTGCCTATACATGCAATAAATATATAACAACGGAGGAAATTATTCACGAAATCAACAAATTTCCCAGAGATTCAGCAAGACGTTAATAACAAGAATTTTGTATAAATTGAAAATAGCAAGAGGCCAAAATTTGTAGTTACTATTGAGGCCTTTATCTTCGTTTTGGCAGTGACAAAAAATCGTTCCTTGTGCCTTTAGTTAAAAAGTAACATGTTCTGTGAAATATTGGAATGATTTTTATCTAATACGAGATTCAGCGTTAAATAAAATAAATAGATCACGAAAACGTCATGGCAAAAACGCGATGTGTAAATTCTTCGATTATATATAAAAAAATATGCCTATATTCAAATATTTGTAAATATGACATGTAAACATGAACATTGTTATTAAATTTGTTTTAGAAATTAACTGTTCATGCCGCTACGGCTTACACAACATACAATATAATTATTTTATGAAGAGAGAAAGAGATAGAGAAGGTGATGATTAAGCGAAGTGACATTATTACATTAAGAGACCGCAATCTTTTAAGTTATTTTTTATAATAACGTCGGTGACTGCGTCAAAAACAAATTGGATGTTTGTTGTATCGGTGGCACATGTGAAATGTGTATAGATCTCTTTTTGATCTTTTCTTTTGTTCAAGTCTTCAAATTTCATCTGGATATAAGCCGATGCATCTTCATATGTATTCGGTCCTGTATATTCTGGGAAGCAAATGGTCAGCGGACTTCTCGTGATTTTTTGCTCAAACAGATCTTTTTTGTTTAGGAACAGTATAATTGAAGTCGAAACGAACCATTTGCTGTTACAAATAGAATCAAACAGTTTCATTGACTCTATCATTCTGTTCATTTCCTCATCTTCAGCAAGTACAAGATCGTATCCTATTTTTGAAAACAAAAATTAATTCCTTCACTGACAATAATCCCTAATGGAATCAGAAGTCAAATGGGGTTGAAGAAAAATTTATTTCTTTATAGGCTTCTTTAAAGGTAGAAGTAAATAATAAATCGTTTTTTACCCCTTTTAGCTTTTAATTCTGTTGGAACAAAATTAGTCAAATAGATTTGACATACCAGAGAGAGCTACACAAAATATAATTGCTGTAACTCCTTCAAAACAGTGAATCCATTTCTTCCTCTCAGATCTTTGTCCTCCGACATCAAACATCCTATAAATTAAATTGTTCATACTGAGTAGTATAAACGTTTACTTATCATTATGTCATTAGCTTACTTAAAATGTAATCCTTTAAATGAAAAGTGTGTCTCTACAATCCCTGTTGTTTTAACTCTAGTTCTCAACACGTCCTGTTGCGTTGGTACATAATTTGGTTGAGAAATACGGTCAAGTGCATTTAAATAGTACCCAGCTGAGTCATTTAATTGGTATTCCCTGGATCTAGCAAAACATAACTGTACTCCGGGGTCTGCCCATAATTTCTTCATTAATAAAACTAGTTCTGGGGTCAGTTCACCTTCTTCTGCTGCACTAGCATAAGTGAAGAAGTGGCGGGCAACGTCCTGCATTTAATTATGGACATTATATGATAACTTATAACTGAATAATTTACTCACAGCTCTGCTGGGATCGGCAAAATCGATTCTTAATTGACCCATTGCACTAATAATAGTCATTAGACTTTGAATAGTATTACTGTAAACGACGGGGCGATATTGTTCACATTCTTCTTTGGAATAGCCAGTTTCATGAATGATTTTCATTTGTTTTACAATCGTGCTTTTTCCGGATTCGCCGGCGCCTAGAGACAACATCGCAGAATAATATTTCATAAAATGTTTTCGTGTTATTTCACGTTTACCTAGAAGCAGCAGTTTCGCTTCGCTTGCAGCTCTTTCGCCATCGGCCCTAAGGTCTCGATCAATCTTTTTCGACCTTTCTGTGGCTTCCTTATCACCTGTTGTACTTACAGCACATCCCATAATGGCAATTTTTAATATTTTGACACTTGTTGCTATTCAGATTCAAACAAACGACTCCACCCGCTAACGAAATACAACATACATATTACACCGACCCACTCCCGAAATATGTGCAGCTTTGTCATCAAAACCGACACAAATGTACTAAAATATTGTAACCACTAAATTCAACGATATCCACAAAAGCTTCAGGCATCGAAACTCAACATTTATTTAATAAAAAAAAAGCGGTTTTAACGAATACACTATCGCGTGTATCTGCCAGAGATAATGGTGACCGATGTCGAATTAATTATTGTGAATTAGTCAGTACAGAAATTAAAAAAAATGACACCATGCGGCATCTCTGAACTAATTGAAGAACTAGAAGGTTTTCAAGATGGACGAGAGCGCGCTCATTTTAAAAAAGTTCGTAGAAAGTCTTCCCCAAGTAAAAGAATTTGTACATACTATTTAAAAATGTAACCAACAAGGGTAACGTCAAAATATCTTTTGTGAGTGTTTAACTGTACGTATTTAAATATGTAGAAAAAAGGAGGCATTTTAGAATGTTTTTATAAAAACCTATCTATCGTACTCACAAAAATATGAAAGTATATTTGATTAAAAACGAAACTTGTTACAAGTATGTATATAAAACGGAAAGAAGAATAATTCAATAAGTGGGCCAATGTTCGGATCGGCAATAATAACAAACCCAGTTACCTACTGCCAGAGGTCACGATTCAAAGAGAAATTTTTCCCCTCTAAAACATATGCGGATTGTGTGAAAGTAGTAAAGAAGAGCGAAACTATTGATGTTCTGGAACCCAAGAATTGCACACCCAGATACAAATTTATACTAAACCCAGGTCGTATCGCAAAAACTCGTGATAAAGACTTGATAATGGTTTAAATGCCATTTGCCAATTTGGGTAATTATTGCGAAGTATTGCTCCAGCCGAAAATTGCTCCAAAAAATTTCTTGTATATTAAAAAACTTTTTTTTAGTGAATCAAATGCATTTTAGAGGTGGGGGAGATATATTTTTCATAAAAAAAAATTAAAAAACCGTCGTAATAATTCCCTGTGTCTTGCAATAGGTTATGGTAGAGGGTGGGTGTGTTTACATATACATACCCCACACCCCAAAAATTTTAATTAAATAGTTAATTTGGTATTAATAATGTTCTTTAGTAAACTTTTTTTTTAACAACAAAGTAATTGAAAAATTTACACAGTATAAAAATCGCCTAATAAAAATATCCTGTTCTATACTAAGAATATTGTTAACTATAATTACATATTATTTTTGTTGTGTACCCCTAATTTTAGGAATTTTCCTTGTGAGTCAGAGTGGTTTAGATTTGGCTTCAAGATTTTGTCGACGGGTGGATAAGCATTCGATAGGCGCTTTTAATAGTTTCGCATCAAATTAAAAAAAAAATAGTATCCATCAGACACCTGGTAATTTTAGGGGGTAAATTTTATCAAAATTCCCTAGCTAATACTTTTAATTTTAATTATCGTTAGTTATCTGATAAATAATAATTTTACGTTTTGTACAAAATTGTACCTATAGGTGAAGTGGTGAGCAGTTCATGATTTCCGTGGCTTTCTCCATTTTCATTTATGCGCTATATTGTGATAGTGTAAGACAAAGAAAGATGCTGGTGAAAGGGGTTAGCGAGGTAAAAAGGCGCTTGCGCAAATTTAAATCGTCCACCGCAATTCATTTGTACAGTCTCAATATCAAGTTATCTCTTATCAACGAGGCGTATCAGTAGCGAAGTTCACGTTCAATAATGTACTAAAAATAAGTGCGCTGTTTTATTTCTTTTTTTTTTAACGCAAAATGCTAACGACATTGGAAAAAATTGGAATTGTGTGTATCACTATCGTGGGGTTTCAAATAACGCGGTGGCTTATCAATTTTCTGTATTATAATTTGTTAGGACCAAATTTAAATTTAAACATCAACCTCGCTAATGTTGGAAAATGGGCAGGTAGGCCATTTTTTTTTTTTAAAATATGATAAGTAAAAATTATTCCTTATCTTTACGTAAAATTAAGATCATGCAGAAAACTTTCGAACTAAAAATATATCATTTTTCATTTAGGTATAATTTTAAAAAATAATTCGTTGTTCTCTTGAAATGTAAATAAAACTATTAATTTTTATGTATCTACGTTCGCTTGAGTTATTTGAAATTTGCTTAAATTGCGCCATAGTACCTATCTATTCGAAAATAAAAAACAAGGAAATTATAAAAAAATATAACAACCCAAGCATTTTTCGATGACCTACTCTAGATTGCTTAATATTTCGTTCTCTTTATATTTAACGATTTTGTGAAGTAACCTCCGTATATATGTATGTGTGTTCCAATTGTCTTTTTAAAACAATACCATTAATGAATTTATAATTAATGACTTAAAACGTCAAACAATAGACTGTTACAACAGTACGATTATTGGCATATTTTTCACTTATTTGTAAAAATTTTATCCAAATTTAAACGGAATAACGGCTTAAATTTGGTTTTTTTTTGTTAAAATATAATTGGTTGATTTAATTTTTTAACTATACCCAATTTTTCGTTCACATAAAGAGAAGCGGAATGTTGACTGTTGAATAAACATTTCGTTTAAACTTTCTATAACTCTTAGAACAATTTAAAATGAAAGTTAACGTAAACGTTTGTATCGTATAGTCACAAAAATGCGAATGTAATATTTTGAAAAAGTAATCCTACCTTCTACTTCGAAAGAACAAGTCCTGGAATGCTGGATAATCCTTATGGACATCACACACACTATCACTTAATTAATTAACGTTCCCTTTTCTTCAAGAATTTATCTGAAACAAAAAACAATAACTATATACATATAATATCATACATATGTAATTGCTATATATGTATTTTATTTAAAAATATTAGGAGTTTAATATAATGGTTAAAAATTTTAGTGAGATTTTTGTACTTTTTTTAAAGGTTATAGTCTATTTCAAAACATACTTGCTTTAGTTTTTTGTATTGAAATATAATAGATTGACAACAAATATTGCTCTTGCAATAAAAACCAGATAAGAATAAGAAAAAATAAGACAAGAACAAGAAGTTTATATATAAAACACGAATTTAAATTTTTTAAGATTTATAGTCTACGTCAAAACTTACTTACTCAAAAAGTATGAAATCTTTTTTTTTTTTTTTTAATTAATTGATAAGAAATATTTCTTTTGCTACGAGAAATTCTTTTCTTGTCTTATTCTTGAAATAATAAGAACAAGAACAAGAAGTTTGTGAACATTACCTATTGATAAATCAAGTGGAAGATATTAAGTGTAAGTTAGACGAACGATTTTAGGAATATCTACGTGCGTTGTACGAGAACGTTTACGAACATTTGAAATTCATTTTATTGGTTGGTTTAGCAATTTAGCTAACTTAGTTGGCTAATGCTTTTGGCCGCTGTAGAACATACCAAATTGCTGATCTCTATTAACGTTCTAATTAAATGTAGGGTCAAACCACTTGTTTTGCGAGTCGAGATGCAAATAAATCTCAAACTGTTGCAAACAGAGAATTGCACTCACCAGTCGGAATATCGAACGATCATTAACGTAGAAAAGTTTTCTTTATTGGCGCTAAGTTTAAATGTTTGGCTGCAACGTCCATGTTTTGTTTCAGTCGTTACCGGAGCTACGGATGGGCTGGGGAAAGCGTATGCGGAAAATCTTGCCAAAAAAGGATTAAACATCGTCCTTATTAGTAGGACACAGTCTAAATTGGAAGCCGTTGCTTCAGAAATAGGTACGTACGTTATTAATTCGATTTATAGAGTCACCCTAACTTCCTTATGTATGTATGTATGTATGTATGCACAACAACTACACAGACCTCTGATTAAGTCTATTAACTGATTATGTCTCTTCAAGTGTTTGAGAGTTTATCAACTTAAGGTGATCCCTTGTTTCTGCTATTTGTAAATTGGTTAGAGCAGTTTCTCATCACTAATAATGATGAGGAACTACTACATCACTGGAATAATGTAACCAAATTAGCAATGAATATACAAACATAGGCTTTCATGGCAGGAAATCCCTATGGTATAAAGGCTTGTAGGTTATTATGGTTGAACTATAAACGCCTACGTTCAAACGTTTTGTAGGCAATCACGGCTGACGTCTTCAGTCAAGATCTATTTTTCTCGTGGACAAAAATCTTGATCATTTTCGAATGTCTTAGATTAATCTCGAACATAAAAAAATTCTACATCATTCACGAAAATTTCAAAATTCTTAAAATATTTGGGACATTCTAGATCATTCTCCGAATCATTTTTGAAAAAGTTGGAACATTTTAGTTGATTTATGACAATTTCAGATCACCTTGGAATGTTATAGAACATTTTTCTTTAGCTTGAAATATTTTGCAGGTACATTGTGAAAATTTGGATTTCTAAAGCCTACCCTGTAGGTATATTGGTTTATGTAGAAAAAATTAAAAGGGAAATTGGTTTTTGTTTGTTCATTTTCCGTTCAATCTCAGTTTATATTTTCGTTTCCAGAAAAGGAGTACAGCGTTCAGACGAAAATAATTGCCGTCGATTTCACGGAACCCGTAGAGATTTACCATGTTATTGAAAAGCAGTTGGTAGGTCTGGAGATTGGGACTTTGGTGAACAATGTGGGAATGAGTTATCCCTATCCCGACTACTTCCTGGAGCTTAAGAACAGGGATAAAACATACCCGGAAATTATAAATTGTAACATTTTATCGGTAACGAACATGTGCAAGATCGTGATGCCGGGAATGGTGGAAAGAGGTCGAGGGGTTGTTATAAATATATCGTCAACCGCGGCTCAAATTCCGAGCCCTTTACTCACAGTCTACGCTGCTACTAAGGCATACGTTCAAAAATTTTCGGCCGACCTAGGAGCCGAGTATGCAAAACATGGAATAACTGTTCAATGCACTTTACCGGGTTATGTGGCTACGAAAATGTCGAAAATACGTTCTTCTACCTGGATGGCTCCCAGCCCGAAGAAATATGTTAAGAGCGCTCTAAGAACTGTAGGTGTACTTGACAGCACCACTGGCTATTTCCCACACACTCTTCTCGTAGGGGTCGTTCATACCCTCTACGCTTTATCTCCTAAACTTGCCAAATGGTTCATAATACGAACCATGGAGAATATACGAAGTCGTGCGAAACGTCGAAATATTTATTGAATTTATACCTAATTATGAATATGTACAATTTTTGATAATAAACGATTTGTTATTTTATTTGAATTTTATTTAGGAGGTTAAAAAAGTTGTCGTCATTTTAAAAAAAGGACTCTGAAAGGTAAGATAATATTTTCTTAAATGTTCCAAATTCTTCGAACTTTCCAAAACGATCCGAAATTTTTATTTTTTTATTTTCATATTTTTCGAGAATGTTTTGGAATTTTTATGAATGGATTTAAATGTTTCTGAATATTCAAAAATATTAGAGAATGTTTTACAACTTAACAAAAGAATTTTGATTATTGAATAATGGTTTAGAATGTTCTGTATTTTTTCGGGAAGGCTTTGGAATGTTGTAAAATTATCTACCATAATTTAGAATAATCCATAATATTCCAGGCTGATCTAGAATGTTCTACGACATTCCAGATTGATTTGGAATGTTCGAGAATAATCTAGAATTTTTCATAGTACATATTATAAAATCTCAAACATTGTTCTATAACATTGGAGAACGATATGGGATTTTCAAGAATGATTTAGAATGTTTCGAATTATTCAGTCATGCTTTGAAATTTTTATAAATTTCCGGACTTTTCGAAATTAATTTGCCATGCTCGAAAATGACCTTAAAAAACTAGATCTTAATATTTTATAACTTTCCAGAAAGATCTGGATTATTTAAGAATGTTTTAGAATATTCTAGATTCTTCGGGAATGCTTTGAAAATTATTTGGAATAGTTTACAATAATCCAGGCTAATCAAGAATGTTCTATGATATTTCAGAATGATCTACAACCATCCAGAATATTTAAAAATATTAGCGATTGTTCTACAACATTTTAGAATGTTGTGGAATTTTCGAGAATGATTTTTTAGAACTCTTTAGAATGTTTGAGAATAATCTAGAACATCCCAGATTTTTTGAGAATAGTTTAGAATATTCTAGAATGATCTTCAACATTCCAGGCTGGTATAGAATGTCCTGGGATATTCCAGAACGTTTTTGAATGTTTTGGAATTATTTATGTTAGAAACAGTGTCCCAAAACGTTTAAAATATTAAGTATAAAAAGTTTCAAAAAGTTAGAGAATTATTGTTTCCATGAAGCGTGTGATATATGTGTATTTTTGCTCGGATAAAGCAAATATACGATGCGTATGAATTCAATTGTAATAATGTGCAAATGAAGACCTAATGGTGCAAAATTTTCACTTTGGATGATTAAAATCCTTTAAATGAAGCGCTTTTGCAATTTATAAAGAACGGATAGGACAACATTATGTGATATTATCATTTGTGTAATTTTACATTGGTAAAATAATTTCTGGCGAAGGCGCCGGAATACTTCGAAAACAATTTTTGGCAAAGTACATTTCAGTTAATTAATTACTTTATTCATTAAACTAAATTTAATTACAAATAACTGAATCAATCATAATTTACTTTTTAGACCAATTTAATACTATTGTTAATCCTTTTTGGTAATTTTTTGCATTTGTATGTCTGCAAAATCTAAGAAGTAACTAATTATTAGGAGTCATTTACAGATTAGAGTAATGTTGGAAATTTATCCATTGAAGTCTGCAGTAAAGAACCGTGGTCGTGAAAGATTAGAGCTTTTCTTTGAACAATTTCCATTTAGCGCGAGCTTAATGATTTTTAAAGGAGGTTACGGCTTAGCTAGCAGGTCAGAAAAGGTAATTAAAAAGATGCTTTACAATTAGGAAACTCCGCGACAAACCTCTGCTTTCATAAGTATTCACTTCTTCTATTTCAGCTACGAAACAGGTTAAATCAATTTTCAAAGAGATTTCGATTACATAACAAACTGAAAATTTAACAATTTTTACAAGTTTTTTTTAAGAAAAAATTTTTTTAAATAATTTTGGAAGTATGTATTTTGTTTAAAATCCATTCCTTTTGTTCAAAGACTCGTTATGACATGCAGGGACGGAGAGACAATCAGGGCGGGAGGAAGCCAGTTGTTCAAGGGAGGGGGGAGCGAGATATTCAAGTGGGTGGGAGGCAGGCCGTCAGGATGGATGACAGAAATACGAATAGGGCTGGAGGGAGCGAGACAGGCAAGGCTAGAGAGAGTGAATTATTAGTCTGAGCGATAGAGAGGTAGTCACAATTGGAGAGGGAGAGATGGACAGGGTTGGAGGGGGACGTGACAGACAAAGCGAAAAGAAGCGAGTTTGGTCGAGAGAGAGAGAGAGGCAGTCAGAACGGAAGGGGGCGAGACAGACTGGGGTGGGGGGATTGAGGCGGATAGGGCTAGAGAAGGGTGCGAGACGTTTATAGGTTAGCTGGAACTATGCGACTAACGAATTTCTGGAGAAGTTACAAATCGTCTGGGAAATGAATAAAGTAAATTTTCGAAAACTACTCCAACGTCACAACCAAAATTGTAAGCAGCCTTTTATTAAAAAAGAAAAAGTAAACGACTATTCCTAAGGGACGAAGGGATGTTTTTGAAACTAGGATATGCCATTCAGTTTTAATACTCTCAAGGGATTCTTTTGCGAATAATTCAAATAATGCCAGAAAGAAAGTTATTTTCCTAATTAAGAAGAACTGTAAAAATTTTCATTTAAGGCAGGAAATTAATTAAGGAATTAAAAGGCGCAAAAAATAAAAGAAATTTTCAACGGTCTCTATTGTTAATTAACTCTAACTGAGACAATGAAATTTTGTTCAAATTGGTAGACTTTATACTGGGGAACGATTCGTTTTATTTTGTAACAATACGATTCAGTTTTTTGAAAACTGATGAATTAGTCGATTTTGAGACGAAATACGAATTGCTGAGGGATCATATATTTTCTGCATATACAAGGTGAGCCGTAATGGAAAATCAATTTTTTTGGGACATTCCTCGACCCTCTTTCCTCGTTGTAGCATAGACAAGAGGGGTTGTCATATGTGTTCAAATTGGAATCTACTTAATTTTGTAGAAAAAGTAAAAAAAAAGAATACTTATATTGTATACTCCTCCCGCCCCCCATGTCAACAAAAATAAGTAAAAGCAAATACCCCTATCCCTCTTTGACGTTTACGAAGGCAATACTTGAATGGCTACTAGGTAGCAATATCTTTGAGACATTTCACATATTTGTGCTCCTTCTAAAGAAAAATTCAAACGATTTCTGACGCTATAAATTTTCCTAATTCAAATTTTTCTGAATGCTACTATACATACAAAGTGAAAAATACCTACGCGTGTCAATAAAATTCATTTCTATGCTAAATCTTCTTATAAATGAGATATTTATAGTCCATTGGACGTGTGAGTGGACTTCTAAAAATTTAATTTTCTCGTTATTCACATACAATCTAAAAAAAGCAAAAAATTTGGGTTATTGAATTTTGTACTACAAAGAGTAGATACGAGAAAAAGATGGGGATTCCATTTACCTACACAAAATCGTTAGGTGCATTTCGGTTTACGTCATTTAAGTGCAGAAGATTTTCTTAAACCTCTTTCTTAAGAGCTCTTTCTCTCACATCAGATAAGGATTTGTTGTATTTTCTGATGTTGGGTATTTTTTTACATACATATGTACAGGGCGAGTCAGTTTCGATTTTTGCAAAAAAAATAAAATAAAAATATGCCTGAAGTACCTACGCCTGAAGTAGTTATTTTATTAACAAACAACTAAGTTAATTTCCAAAAGTCGAAAATTTCAACAATTTTTAGAAAAAAAACAGATTTTTTTTCTCAAAAAGAGATACCGAATGAGCCATTTGTACATACGTAGGTGTTTAGTAGATTTTGAGAAGACAATTGGACTATCGCCTATCTGGGTCTTCTTCTAGTTTTCTTTTTGTTTCCCAGATTAGGGTTTAATAAGACACCCTCTAGATCTTATGTTGGTGCAGATGAGGACATTCTACGTCCATGCGCAGCTAATGCTGCTGGTTCACCCGTTCAGTTCCGATACTGCGGCGGAGTGAACTTTTCGTGGCTCGTGGAAATACACAGTCGTTTACTCAATTCTGCTTAGTGCGGTTTACACTTCGAGGGTTGTTTGTCAAAGTAAGTAATAACACATTGCATGACAGAAAGTTTTGTTATAACAAAATATGTGTACATTACAATTACCCTTACGATATTACGTGATTTTCGTGAAAATTGAACGTAATTATCTTAACAGACTTATACAAGTAACGAAGTAACTATAGATGTAATCTTGTAGTTGACGATAAAACATTAATTTTGATTCAACATTACTTTTCTTTTATTAGATATACTTTAAGTGCTCCTTAAATTAAGATTTATATTAGTGGGAAATGAGGAAATGTACCTAATATTGCAACGATAATTTTTAATTTTACTGGGATGAAAGCTGCATCAAATACATCAAATATTTTAGAGATTCTGGCGGCAAAACTGCAAAATAATCAAGGTTTCCGGTTCATAATTCCAAAGGAAATTCCTGATGTTAAATTTCTCTTTCCACAATACCGAGAAGTTTTTTGGTTTTGTGATGCAGCCGAGGAATTTTTTTGAAAGTTGACGATTTTCCCTATGGAAATATTTCGAATTGCTTATTACATTTCAGACGTAACGAAAAATGTACCTGTTGTAATCTGTTTTCGAATAAATTTATTGAAGAAATTGCGAACAATAATTTTTCGTTGTATGCAGGCTATTTTGGGAGAAGAAGATGAAATTTACATTCTACATTTTCGTCTAGAAAAGTTTTACGGTGCGGGTATGTGAAAAGTTGAAATTTCTTCCTGTTTTTCTTACTGCCCGGTCAGATAGCATCTTTACCGCTACGTACAGGATTACGAAGTTTAACTTCTTTTTAAACTTCGATAATTTAGAAACCATCTGAAGCAGAATGGTCACGAAATTGTCGGAGACACTTTAGCGAAATTCTAACAACTATCTGTGAAATTCTATTATAATCCTTCAGTTTTCTCTTATTTTTATAGGTAGGTAGGTATGTAATCTTATCGATTCCTCTCCATTACCTCTCTGATGTTTAAATCGTCTGTACTGTAGGTACTTAGTAACTACCTACCTACACTAAATGTACATTGCCTGCTTACCTAAGTTGAAGGGGTGAAATTTCGAAATACTAAATGTAACGTAAATCCATAATGTGAAAAGTAAATCACGTGCAAATTTAATCAATAATGGAAGAGGATTTACAGCGGAGCTTACTTTTTTATTTCTAAACTTTATACCACCAAAAATACTCAATCACTTGTGCAAATGCATATTTTTTTAAATTATTCTTTATTTATTATTCCCTAATAAACATTAGAAACGATTTTTCCATGCACTCTTCAGAATTCAAAGAGGAAAACCTGTTTCACTTTTCATATTTATCAATTTGTCCTACTGCGTATCAAAGAAATTTCAAAGTTACTTCTGAAAACTTTTCCTTTACGCCTGTAGAGTTTCATCGAAATTAGTTCAGCCGTTTCGAAGATTGATCTGAATAGAAAAAACAGAACTCTAATTTAATTTATATCTATATATTTGTGAATATGTTTCATCAAGTTTCTTTAAGGAAAACCTTAAAATTCGCTCATGATTTTATTCTATTTTAATAATGATTTCTATATGATAAGTATACGAGATTGGATTCTATGTTTTGCTTATGACTCTAACCCTTCTTCTTTTGGTTGTATATTCAATATCTATACTGCATCAGAAATTTCAAAATTTTTTCCATTGTGCTACCGTAACAAAACGATGTACAAGATTCATAAACACAACAAAAGAATCCCAAAGAAAACGACCAGCAACGATTAATCATGCCGTCATGACTAAAAGAAGACGTTCTTTGTTTGTAAAAGACTCGAGTTGCAATTTTCTTCAAGCCCGAAGCCTAAGATTTTATTACGGTTTTTATTCCGTTTACCATGAATTTGAATATGAAATAACTTTTTTTGAAAAAATAAAAACTCGCCATGCGTTGCGGCATCGTCAGAATTGTAACTCCGACACAAATAAAGAAGTTTTTTTATAAAAGACGTGGATGTTTCAAACGGAGAAATTGTTTTAATTGGGACGAAGAAGCGAATAACACAAAAGAAATCTTATGAATTATACGTATTTATTATGTTCTTCGTTACTGACGAAAAAAAATAATAAAAAGTTTAAAATGAATGCATTGGTTAAAAATTTAACTTTAAATATTTTTAATGACAGCGGAATTCTCCCAACTTATTTGTAACTGTTTGTAACTAACACACATAACCGCTGTTGGTTGCATATCCTACGTATTTTTGAAGAAACTTTTTCTCGTTATTTAGAATCCATAAAATTGGATGAGATGCTTATCGTCTTGATCTTTGAAGTGTGGTTTTATCTTATCTTAATAAATAATTATTCCTTTTTGATCTAATTCAATTATTCAGCAGGGTGAAATAGAAAATTGTGACGTAAAAAGAAAACTTGAGTTATTTTTCTTCCAGCCCGGATGCGTTAGTTTTTATTATATTTGAAAGCCAATAACTTCAAAAAGAAATATTTTTCGTTTATTTATCAAAAGTAAATCATTTTGGTAAGGGTAAATGGAACGTATTTATTACTTTTGTGTTTTGAAATCGACTATGGAATAAAGGGCATTAGGTAACACGGTAGTGCACTTGAAAATTTACTCAACCCAAAATTTTCCCCCATATTTCAATCAATATTTACACTTAAAATTCTATTAGTAAACCCTGTCGATCGTATTGAGAAAAGGAACAGTAACAAACAGATTTCTCGATTGGAAACCATTAATTTCCTTCGTATTTTTTTTTTAATAGTTCAACTTCCGAATAGCAGTTTCGAAAGGAACTTAGCAATCGATAAATTAATTTATTGGTCTTGTTAATTACATTTCGATAATGTTCTCAAGCCGTTCGGTTGCCGTTAGTGACAGCTTTCATTTCACAAATTGTACGAACACGACTCTGCGGTAGTGTGAAAATCTCCGATTTATGAATCGGTCGACTTTTTAAAAGTCAATAACATACCTTAACAAATCAACGAGTAAATTAAATATAAAAAACGGTCGGAATCGAAATCAGCTCAAAACAGATTTAAATGTAAATTAAAAAAAAATAATCCTATTAAAACGTCGTAGTCTCATGTCATGTTGTCTTGATTTGTTTGGTGCAAATAATTCAAAAGTTAATTAAGTAATTAATTGTTTTGAAATGATTGATTTTCCAAAATTATTACGAGTGTACGAACAGCACGTGGTACATGTACGTGTTAACAGTGTGCTCAAAGAAGCTTGCTAACAGATCAAATTAGCAGTGCATAAATTCTATTATAGGTACATTAGCAACATAAACCGTACAATACATGCTCCAGATACCTACACCGCTTGCATTTCCGGAAATTCTCTTCAAAAGGAACCATAATGCCTTTGGGAATGCTACAACCTCTATTGTAAACTGAGCACTCAACCTTGGGAATCACCGAAGGACAAATACATACCTATATTGTGGAATTATTTCTATCAAATCCAGTTTTGAAAGAAATTAAACGCTGCAACTAAAGGCCAAAATGGTGTACCTGCTGGTTTTAGTACAACATAAGTGTCCAAACGAATTGCATTTTCTAATCAACGGTACTTTTTATGCATTCCGATTCATAGAACTTTTGTACCAATTGCTGATTCTTGATTTAATTTTTTGGTAACCGTTTAACAACAATAAAGTTTTTGTAGTATTTTAAAAATTAATCATGGGGCAACGAAGAGTAGGTACGTGTAAACAGGGTACGAATAAATCCAAGGGATGGCCAGTGTCCAAGAAAACTTCGTGAATTGTTGGAAAAAAGAGTTGAACGATTGATTTATAAAACTCTTACACATGTGCAATAATATCGGAACTGGAGTAGTTTAGATAGCAAAGCGTACCTACATATTCACGTTACAAACAGCATTTCAGCAAGATATAAAGGCGCGGGCAAAGTTTGAAATGTCGTCACTTAAAAGTTGTAAACTAGAACTGTCAGATTTCCGTAACTATCTAAAATCTGCTTAGGGAGAAACGTCAAGTAACAAATGAAGAATTTGTAAATTAAGACACAGCGTAACTAACAAGACTCAGTAATTATCAAAGTTGCTATTTTGTAATGCATCCAACAACAACAAAAACGCATAATGCTACAAAGTTTCTTGTTATACGTTGAGTAATTGATATCTAGTTAGACCAAAGAACAAAAGTTCTAATTGAAAATGAAAACGACAATAAAGAAAATCTACGATATCTAATAACGTTTGACTGTAGTAAGACTTAATCAAATTCTGCTTCACTGTTTATACATAGAGAAGTTATAATAATTACAACAGTTTACAAAGAGAAAATGGTTAATAATTTTTTGCTTGTAGTTTTCGAAGGATCGTTATTTTATAACTATTAACGTTGGAAAACAGACGCTTTGATTATTTTGTTTTAAAAAAACTGTAGGTAGGTACGTTCTTTTTATGTTTACCTAACGACGACACTGGCGCAAAGGAAAAGGCTCTCTAATTTTTAAAGAGCTGTTTCCGAGTTACTACATCTACAAGTACTTTTTCCATTAAAGGCTTTAAATAATGAATTCTAGTTGTTAATTCAAAGTCGTTACGCTGTGAAGTAAGATTTTGAATTCGCAACCATTTATTAAAATTGAGTAATAGCTGTAAAAATATGGTAAATTCCTAGGGTAGGTACCCACTACCCTTTCTTAATTTAATATAAACTCACGGACCCGAAATAACAGACAGACACAAAATAGCGAAATGCCCTTAATTCAGGGTTGGCGTGCTGAATTTCTTGTTTCATGTTTTAAATCATTATTCGCATTTGTAAACTACTCTTTCAGCATACTGCAAAGTATGTATGTAAATATGTATACGTAAGTATAACTAATATAAAAGAGTGCACGTGATTTATTCATTTTCTGGTAATTTTGGACACTAAGAGTAGTTTCAGAATAAAAAATCGCGTGACTGTTCAAGTTTGTAGGCGAGTTTAAAACCAGTCATTTTTCTTGGGATTAAAAATTACGCTTTTCCCGCGGTAAGGCGCCGAGAACCGTTTTCCCGGAAACAGAACACAGGAAGTGAAGTTGAAGCACAATTAGCAGTAGAGACCGAACTGAAGATCTGATTTTCTAATAAAAAGTTGATGGAAATAAAAAGATGGAGAAGTGAAGGAAGAAAAGAGAGATTAGTATAAATAAATCCAATTTTTTTCAAATAAAACAATAGCAAATATCCATATGGTTCTAAAGAGGATAAAAAAAGGAATCAATTGAAAAAATAAAATATGGTAGGTATCATTAAAAAAAAAACGAAATTATTCGTGTTTGAAGTTTTTAAACTTTAGATTTTTTTTCTGAACGCCCTGTATAAATTATCAAGTTCAGTTTTGTTAAGCCGTTGGCTCTGATATTCAGTTATCACTAGTAAAAATATCAATACTCTAAGTCATATTTTGTGGAAGTTATGATTTTTTTATAATTTGGTTGCGTTAGCGATTTTTTTTCTATAAATTAAATTATCTTAGAAACCGCTCATCGTAGGTGTATTATTCGAATTCGGCGTAAAAAATAAACCATTCGATTTAAAATAAAAAAGTTGGTGTCGACGTGACAGGCGATTGCAAACATTTTAAGTCGTCGATAAAGTCTAAGGGTAAAACATTTTTCCTCTAATCGATTTTGTGTGTTGTTCCAACATCGATTTCAAAGAGCAATGTAACTACTATGGAACCACCTGGATCCCTTCTGTCACTTAATGCCGACGAAATGCATTTCGCTAGCGTTATTAGAGCTTTTTGAGACAAGCGCAGTAAAATAATTAATTGATTGTGCTTTGTAATTGGAAAGCGGTGGTCTCGGAGCAAAGCTTTCGCCTGCTTATTTTGTTCAGTTCACATAATCAAAGGAAATAAAAAAAGCGTACACTTTTTCATTTAACGCCATCAAAGAACGGAAAGCACTACAAGAAAAAAATAAAAATTTATTTATAGTAATAAAAGGGTATAGCTAGGTACATGGCACGCCGTCAGTGTTTTTAATACATACATTGCATTAACCATAACCAAGTAAATGTATAATAAAAATTAGCACCACAAAAATTTATATCATGGAAACAGTCATGATAATTCATCGAATTATAATAATAAATTAATAAAATTGTATATAATAGTTGGGATTGAAGTATATTTTATGGTAGCAAAATTAAAAGTGAACACAAGAATTATTGTATCATTTTAAACGAAAATTTTCGATTCGATCGTAATAAGATTATAGTTTAATATTAATGTGCATCATAAGAAGAAGAAAAAAAACAAGGTGATTTATTCTCAAGTATCAAAAAAATACTTTACCATAATATTTCTTCACAATGAAAAATAATTTATTTTTTCTTATTGCAGCGAATTTGTACCATTATTTTTTTTCTAAATAAATTAAATTAGTCTAAATTTTATTACTATGTTGATCGTTTTAAATACAAAAGAGTTATTTAGAATTTTAATGTAATTCAAACATTACTCTTTGGATCGATTACCTGAATTAACAATAAAAATTCTTGAATTAAAATTGTCTGTTTTACTATTTTTAATTCACTAGAAACGAGGAAACGTAACATAGGTATTATATAAAGAACCGGAAGGGGAGCCATAATCTGCACATGCCATGTCACTTATAAAAATTTAAAAATGCAGTATAAATAAAATATCTGAAAATAAAATTATGTACTTAATGGAAATTCACTGAATTCGATTTATACGTGAATTTTTTTGCCAGATCCTTTACATTTTTTTTATAAACTATTTTTATTCTACTTTTTTAAATTATATATATCACTAGTTTAGACATATATTTTACCTCGATATCCAACTGAAATTTATTTGAGGCAATTTTTATGACAATATAAATTAGTGTATAAAAAATAGGTACGTTATAGATAATTATAATTTTTTTATTTGTATTGCAGCAATAATTTTAATTGTGCAAATTCTTATGGTACAGGAAGGTTTGTCTTTTTAGTTAGCTGCATAATAATGAAAATTTGCTTCGTATTAAATAACCTAAATAAAAATTCCACAAAATATTGCTTATTTAACTGTTTAAAATAAACATGCGGCAATATTAATTTTTATTCAACGTAATTGCAATTGTACAAATTAAAATTCGTTTGCACTGTAATGTGTTTATTTTTTATGCTGTTATAATTTAAATTACCAACAATGATTTTTACAATAATAATAAATAGGTGAAAGGCCCTATCATCTATGTACAAAACATTTAATATTATCTTAAAGCATAATAGAAATGATTTCTTTTTCCTTTTATAATAATCAAAATATTAACTATGAATTTTAGATCCATTTTATTTCGGTGATTTTATTTTTATTTAAACTATTAATATTTTGACAATTAAAAACATTAACGGCGTGCCATACAGGTAGGCTTCTCTTTGTTTTTTTTTTTAAAAATCCGTTTGTTTTAGGTATCGATTTCTGGTTGAAGAAAAATTTTAGCTCGTTAAATTACGAAAAGTGCAGGATTTTTAAAGGTTTAACAATTTTTATGGGTTTTAGAGTTTTTGAGAGATGTTCTCGGTTGTTACATTGACCCTATCTAATGTATTCGTCATATTGTTTTATTTATTAATGTATGTAGCTGAGTGCAGAAGCTGCAATATATGAAATATTAGTAATGTATAGGTATGTGTACCTATCTGGGCGTGTTGACATGTTTCTGTATTCAAAAGGATATTAAATGTGTTTCGTTTGTAGCAAGGCAGTACATACTTGCTTAAACTGTAATGTCAAGAGAAACGCAGGTATAGCGGCGACTGGCAAGAGTTAGTTGTTTAATTAGATTACATTGCAACATAAATGAGGGTGACATGCTGTGTAATAACAGAAGGGTGACTCATATCTAACCTGCGGTTCTAATTAAAATTGGTGTGGGTCTACAAGGAATACAAAAAATGCTCCTGAAAACACCTTCATCAGGACGAATAAACATTTCAAACATGAGGGTTCGTAGTTAGAAAAAATTTACAAAGTAACAAGTTTAGCAGTTAACCAAATATGTTATTAGAATTAATATGTTTAATTTATTTGAGATGCAAATGGGAAAACAATAACTTGTATGCAATGAAAACATCAATGTTATTCACGGCTAGAAAGTTTGAGTGAGTGCAGGTATAAATAAATTAAACCGCAGCGAGTTTTCTGAAATTTTTCGTTTGCAGTAGGCGTGGAAATTGATTTTCTTTGTCGAAAGAATTCGAAAGAAAATTACAGATAACTAAACGATAACGTGAATTTTCCTTGAAATTGCGTTTGTTATTTGAGGTGAAATTTTTTCCATCCACGTAAGTCGGGAGCTTAAGTCGAACTTATACTTTGTCTACCCGTTTCTTCTGATTTAAGAAACGTTTCATAACGACATTATTAAAACAATACGGCAGAAAGGTCGGAGGTTACATTCGTACCGGCAGGGGCAATGCGATTGTTTTTGTTATCGATTGGCAGTGATCAGTATGTATAAATATATCATATCACAAGCTTGGCTATCCTCCAATTTTATTCGACCGATCTGATCAAATTTTCAGGATCTGTGAAGACGAAATTGCAACAAAATCCTCTTCCGTTGGCGATAATGCGTTGGCCAACTTGACGGATCGATTGCAGTTAAGGATCTCAAAGCTCGCTTATAAACACAGACGAGAGAATTTTTAACGGAATTTTCTCCAACAAATGTAATTACTCTTCGAAAATTAGATATCATTTCAAAATTCCAAGGTTACTTTCCCTTTCGATTTCTAATTCAACGAACGCTATCCCGACCTCTTGAATTAAAATAAAGTCAACCCTTTTAAAACAAATGATTTAGAAAATTTAATTTTGTTCAAAAACCTCATAAATATAATCACACATATTTTTAGTGATTATTAAGTCAGATAAGAATATGGTTTGTACAACATCTCTTTATCTATACCTGCTCCCCTTCCCACCCTACAAACCTTTTTACTAGAACATTAAGCTTCCAGAGTCAGCTTTTTGGGCTGTGCTTTGCTCGAAACATTTAACTTTCTTTCCCTTTTTAAAACTGCAGAAAATTTCAAGTTATATACATAAGAAATGGACTGAGAATGTGTCTCCCAAAAGCAACCACCCTTAGTAATAGACAATGTGACTCCGCGGCCAAAATCTTTCTCTTTCTTGCAAAGTGTCCGAAATAGTTCACAATTCTTTATATCTATGGCTGCAATATTAAACCACGTACTATTTTGGTTTTGTTATTAGTGTTATATCTTTGGTTTATATGATCGATGTTTTATTATCTTTTTAAGGGATCAAAGACTGTATAATGGTGGTAACACAACAAGGGACAAAGCTAGTTAGTCAATTCTAATTTTGCGGCAGAGTAGTCAAATTTTTCTTTTTTGGAGATTAACTAAATGACAAAATAACATCCAAATGGATTTCTAAACAAGCGACAACGCTTTTCTTTCCAATGTTCTCTTTGAGCGAGTATAAAGGCTATGAATGGTTTGCAAAAAGCAGAGCTAACTGGATGCCACGTTCAAACTGGCCAGTTTGATTAAAACCTTTTTTTATTTTTGTTTAAGGCCTAAATGAAACTGTCACATGCAGTACAAGTTGCTTAATATGTTCCTTTCATGTACAGACAAACAGATGACTCTCGATGAACTTCAAAAGTTTCAACGGTTACAAAAATTGACTGCATGTTATTACCGCCACAAAATTTAAAACCAAATATACATAAATAACCAAAGACATAATGGAAATAAAATGGCGTTAATAATAATTAAGCTTAATTATCTTGCTTTTGGAATTGTAAGCTCAACTTCGACGACTTGAGCAAGCTTTTGTTACTAGGCAATGAGTAGGACCTAATTAAATTTCAAAAGCTTTATTTTGTATTTTCATTCAAGAACGTCTTTTAGAGCAATAAATTGGTTGTCTGGGCAAATAAAAAACATTTGGAATCTTAAAATAAGTATTTTTATTATGTCTGTAGGTACTACTAATGGTGTAGGTAGTGCAAGGCAAACGAAATAAATTATTCGCAATAAATATTCTTCGATGAAGAAGAGAAACTGTTGTTTGTTTTATCGTTGACGATTAAAATGGATCTGGATATGCAAGTTGTCTTAAGAAAAACAATAAGAAACGGAAATTTGTACTAGAGCTTGCAGCTTGTAGCGTTTTTCATTATTTAATCATATAAAGTGCTTCTTCTTTAAAAGCAAAGTTTCTAGTTTTGGTAGTGGAGAAATTATTGAAACCCTGAAACACCTGAGTCTGGCACTGGTTATATCTTTAAAACTACACTTCGCCAGTTTCTCAAGAAAAGTAAAGGCAATTTATCACAAAAAGCAGCTTTTAAAGCTCGTCTACGTTGCTTTCAAAAATATTTAGTAGTCCCTGCAGTAAATTACTTTTACCATTTATGACATTAAGTGTAACAAAAATGTAAGAACAAAGTCAAAGTTCAAGGTACAACGCATTAAGACGTTTAGTCCTTATTAAATATTCATTTTGTACAACGAATGAATGGGACGACAGCCGAAGAGGCTGAAAAAATATCCAAGCGAAAATCAATTCTTTATCAGTCTATTTCTCGCTCTTTAAACACAAAAAAAAAAACAACTAATTTGAAAAACAGATACATATACAGTCTCGCTTATTATTGTAGCTTGAAAAAAGTTTAAACGGGGAAATATTTAAGGAATGTGAAGGACACTTTAATACTGCTTTAAATTGCCCCGTAGCTCTTTTCGATTTAGAAATATCAACGAAACGTATTTTTCGATATTTTCAAAAAACTACTGTAGGTACTCCTTTTATTTGTTCTGTGGCAAGTTTTTAATGTGGACAATTTTTTAGTCTGCTCCTAATGGATTTGTCAAATAATTTCTATCTTCATTTGTTTTCGAGAAAATATGAATAACTTTCTTATGGGCACCATATTGGATTCTGCGCTTCTCTTTCTAGTAATGTACGATAAGAAGTTTATATTTTGGCTTCAACAGCGTGTAGACTCAGCTGAAATATGTACGTACAGGTGTATAACCAGAGAAACGAGATTCAGTCCAAGTATTTTGGGGACACCTTGACAATTGCCGCCTTTGTTACTGAATCTTTCAGTAGGCTTTCAGCCCCCGGTCAAATTAGCATATCAATCTAGCAGGGTGAATTATTAATCCGTCTTCTATACTTCAAATTCTAATGTGGTGGTTAACTGTAAGGCGTGCGGCACCGTTAGACCGTTTTGGGGCGGTCTCTGACGTAAAGAAATATTCTCGTGGATGATAAAATTGGCGAATGTCGAGAAAATCTGATTTCGTGTATTTCGGTATTCTGTTTGGGAACAGAGGGCATGAAGTACGTTTCTACCGGACTGGTTACAGCGTGTCACGTTCCTTTAAAATTGAATTGAACGTGAAATGGCACGGAATTCTTTCCAGGTAATTCTCAAGAAGAAGACAATTATGTCAAACCTACCCACAACATGCCACTTACATTATTCTACGTACGTCAAGTTACGGAAAAGGTGAATGTCAGTGGTACAATTTACACACCTATTGAATATACGTAGTTTGTAAGCAATAGATATACAGAGTGTTTCAGGTTTAACTGCCATGATTACTACGTAATTATTATTCCTAGCATCAGTTTTCCATGTACTTCTATTTCTATAGATATACAGGGTGGTTCTGATATAAATACGGATTTTTGGAGGGTGTCAACTAGATGCAATATATCATCGAATGGTCACTACAGCAGCGCGGTGAAGAAACAAAAAAAATTTCAAAATTTTTGAAAAACATCTTAACATGAATTAATTTGAATACGGTCCTGTGCGTTTTCGCTTTGACTTAAGCAACACATTTGGCAACTGTCACAAAATTCTGATGAACTAAACGCCATTTTTGAACACACTTGTTTACGTTACAGTGGTTACAGTAACCGAGTAACCTCATTCACGGTCAGCTGATTGAAGACAGCGTTGCCACTACACACGACCAGGTCAATCGAGGACACGTCTTGCACAGGACCGTACTCGGTTTTGCCTGTATTTTCACATACGTTTTTCTCGAAAACGGTAAACTTTAGGACCTGCGAAGTTTTGCTTAATTTTCTTATTTTCTACTGCCCTATCACCTCCTTAAATATCCGCAGTTATATCAGTAACACCCTGTATGTATATTATAATATGCTTATGATGATAATTTTTTTATGAAGAGATTTAGATTTTTAAAAAAGTTATCTCAAAGAAATCAAACAATTAATTTTACAATTTGTAATAACTGAGGGGGTTTTTGTAGCTGTTAGTAAAAAATATTAACCAAAATAATTTATTTTCTACACTAACTTTAGAAAATCAAATTTTGATCTCTATCTTTTTACTTCAAAGGAAACATTTTTCTTGTTTTGGGGTTCGAACTTGAGATTTTATCTTTGAGCAGTTAAATTTGAAACAACAAAAGGTTATTTATAATTCAAGAGAAACAAAAACATTAAATAAATAAATCAAGAGAAGAGGAGGATTGTAAAGAAAGTTTCTCAGGCGAACTGAGGCATCAAGCTTGTTCTGTTAACTCCCTAAACGTCAATCACCAAGGTATCAAGGGATTGTAGAAACTGCCTATAAATTGTTGGTAATATGTATTACTCGTAAAGTTCCGCTTTTACCCGTAGGTATTCTATAAAGGATAATATTTATATGTGAACGTGTGTCTTTTACTACAACGTACGTACGTATGCCTGTCCTATTTGTAACAACAGATTACAAACAGGTCTGTTGAGAAAGGACATCAAATATTTCTTTTTCGGCACATGTTCACCTTTTTCATCAAATGAAAACGAACGCGAAAACACATTATCCGAAAGGGAAAGCATATTTAGACGCATCTGCGTTGGGGTTTTTTCGAATTCCTTCCACACTCAACCGATGAAACCGTAAATTGAAATTTCGCTGCCATCCTGAGGGGAAAATGGGTTTCAAGATCGGATGCAAAATTACTCGTAGTGTTTTGGCAACTCGCTAGGAATAGCAGAGGATTTTTTTTGCTCGAAATGGCTGTATTTGTGAATTTACATGTATAAAGAACCGGCCAAATGTCGACCTACATTTCCTGCGAAAATGTACGATTCTCTTCCCTCCCACAAGAACGATACGATAAAAAACCGCATTATCCATAACAAAATCCACATCCGCCTTACCGATTCAATCTTATTTTTTCTTTCGATTTTAAACAACGGTAGTTTTATTAAAGTCTTAAAACTTTTATAGCTAACTAGAAAATTTTACTGAAGACATGACAGCTGTTCATTTATTTAATTTTTTTGGTTTAAACATTTAATAAATCATTTTATCAGCGACATCGGGCCATCATTACTTTTCGGAGAATGTCATTCATCCGGTGACACTTGACAACGTGTAATACGTACGAGATGGCGTTGGTTTAACGTAAGGGTTCGAAATGAAAAGTTTAAGGGAAAACACGTATTGTTGTTATTGAATTTCGCCAACGGTATCTATAGGTGAAAGATTTGATAGAAAAATTTTAAAACGAAAACCAGGTCAGCCGCTATTAGAAACCTATTTCAGCTGTTCAGCGAGAATAAGGAAACTTAAGACTATTTTTAGATTGAAACACTAGTAGGGGGAAGTTTAAAGCAGCCTTGTTCGCATTTCAACCCCTGCGTAGCTCGTATTGGGTTTTCCTCTTCGATAATACAAGCCAGACAAGATTTTATAAACTTAAACTGATTTATTGTGGAGGAACTTTAAAAATAAATATGAAATGGAAAAATTCAAGCGCCCTTCGACTCGAATGAATAAATAATAAGGGATGGTAATAAAAAACAATTCACAAAACACAGAAATAAATAAACAGTTTCTTTTTCCTTCTTGTTGAAAATACCGCAGCGTTACGACGAATGAGTCCGCCAGGCGCTGGGCAACAGTACTCGCCAGTTACGTGCTTGCGTTAGTTCGGAAATAGGATGCGTATTATCTACCACTGCTTACGTGGCTTTTATTAAGCTACTAAAAATACATACGATGGTTCATTGGATTCGGAATAACGACTAGAGTGATGTATTAAAATATTATATTGGCACATAAAAGGTTACAAAAGTTATAAACAAATTAAGACGAGAAAATAAAGGCATTTAGTTTTTCGTAAATAGGTATCTCAAAAACCATAAGTGATAGCGCAAATTGGAAAAAACGTCCTTAAAGGGGAGGAAATTTCCAATGACAAAGTGCGTTAACGTTAAAAATAACCAGGCCTCCCGCGGCCGCTACAGGAAGCACGTGCTGCTTGATAGTCAGCACTATATAAATTAAGTTTTCTATGGTATTAATCAATTTAAAAATTTGAAAAAAAATATGCTGTATTCTTAACAAATTTGATTAGTTGGAATAAAATTATAGTCCATTTTTCAACCAATAAGGCAATAAAAAATGTTGAAATAATTTTCCTAAAAAACTTTCAGTTGGTGGAGCCTTTTCTGTATATATTTCAACTAAATAGATCCAATAAATTTTGAGAAAAATTTACCATTGTGACATACGGAGCCCTGAAAAAGTGAAGCATTTTTCTTTGTGAAAATTTATCTCCTCATTTACATAGCGCTTTCTTTTTGAAAAATATTTACCATCCTCTGCTATCATTATTTCGTACCGATTTATTGGTATCCAATTTTTTTCATCCTGAGTTTTATCCAATAGCTCCTACATTTTTCATGATTCATTAACGAATCCCGTTTAATGTTATAATAAATCTGTGTGGGAGATCATTATCACATGATACATGGATGGGTTAGCAAAACACACATTACGTCGCGTAGAGCGGCTGAATAGCGGCGATGTTTTGCCCCAACTTTCCGTAGATAACAAGACGCGTTGGCGGATAAGGGGTCGAACATGTATGGGGGTGAATCAATTTGGAATCAATCGCAAGAATTAAGTGAAAAGGGGTTATTTATTTCAGATTGACTGGATTAACCAGGTAATGCTTTGACGCAATGAAAGCCTAAAGTAGGTACCTACCCTATGGTATTTTCGTGCTTTATGTCTGAAAATTTACGTCATCGATTGCTATCCAAGATTTCTCATCCGCCTAGTTGCCAAACGTAGCACCGCCGTCACTGACGCCATCCAGGATGGCAGCTTATTAGAAAAGCAAATACCCTTCCAATATAAACTTCAAGATGAGATTGGTTTTTATTAAAAGCCGCATTTATCATTATTATCATCTCATACACAAATGGGTAAACTGTTTGAAATTAATACCTAACTCACCAACCAATTTACCAAAAGTATGGCACGCCGTTAGTGTTTATAATTGTCAAAATATTAATAGTTTAATTAAAAATAAAATCACCGAAATAAAATGGATCTAAAATTCATGGTAACTATTTTGATTATTATAAAAGGAAAAAGAAATAATTTCTATTATGCTTTAAGATAATATTAAATGTTTTGTACATAGATGATAGGGCCTTTCACTTATTTATTATTATAGTAAAAATCATTGTTGGTAATTTAAATTATAACAGCATAAAAAATAAACACATTACAGTGCAAACGAATTTTAATTTGTACAGTTGCAATTACGTTGAATAAAAATTAATAATGCCGCATGTTTATTTTAAACAGTTAAATAACTAATATTTTGTGGAATTTTTATTTAGGTTACTTAAAACGAAGCAAATTTTCATTATTAGCAGCTAACTAAAAAGAAAAACCTTCCTATACCATAAGAATTTGCACAATTAAAATTATTGCTGCAATACAAATAAAAAAATTATAATTATCTATAACGTACCTATTTTTTATACACTAATTTATATTGTCATAAAAATTGCCTCAAATAAATTTCAGTTGGATATCGAGGTAAAATATATGTCTAAACTAGTGATATATATAATTTAAAAAAGTAGAATAAAAATAGTTTATAAAAAAAATGTAAAGGATCTGGCAAAAAAATTAACGTATAAATCGAATTCAGTGAATTTCCATTAAGTACATAATTTTATTTTCAGATATTTTATTTATACTGCATTTTTAAATTTTTATAAGTGACATGGCATGTGCAGATTATGGCTCCCCTTCCGGTTCTTTATACATACCTATGTTACGTTTCCTCGTTTCTAGTGAATTAAAAATAGTAAAACAGACAATTTTAATTCAAGAATTTTTATTGTTAATCCAGGCAATCGATCCAAAGAGTAATGTTTGAATTACATTAAAATTCTAAATAATTCTTTTGTATTTAAAACGATCAACATAGTAATAAAATTTCGACTAATTTAATTTATTTAGAAAAAGAGTGACGGTACAAATTCGCTGCAATAAGAAAAAATAAATTATTTTTCATTGTGAAGAAATATTATGGTGAAGTATTTTTTCGATACTTGAGAATAAATCACCTGGTTTTTTTTTCTTCTTCTTATGATGCACATTAATATTAAACTATAATCTTATTACGATCGAATCAAAAATTTTCTTTTAAAATGATACAATAATTTTTGGGTTCACTTTTAGTTTTGCTACCATAAAATATACTTCAATCTTAAGTATTACACACAATTTTATTAATTTATCATTATAATTCGATGAATTTTCATGACTGTTAGAATAAGTTTATTTAATTTCCATTATATAAATTTTTAAGGTGCTAATTTTTATTATACATTTATTTGCTTATGGTTAATTCAATGTATGTATTAAAAACAACTAACGTGTTATTTTGCTGGAGAAAGATAGAAAATAGTGAATACTAAAAATTAGTCATAAAAAAGTTTAATAACGGAAGATTCCACTTATTTTATAAAAAGTTCATTATATTTTTTAATTTCTTTTTTGAAAACTTTAATGACTAATACGAGATTAATTTATTTTAATATCGACTTATTATGTATATATGTATCTTAGATACTTTTTTAATTAATAAATAGAGTTTTTTTATAATGTGTGGAAATTTAAGTTCCATACGTGGATAACTTTTTTAATTTTGAGGGTTAAATATACTACCCTTCTACAACTCAGGGTTATTGACTTAACGCAAACAATTCAACCAATTAGCATTTCAGAATAATAGCCCTGACGGTCATAGTCAAATAGCCTCTCTAAATATTTGAGATTTGATTACCAGTGGTATTTCAAAATTAAATTATACAGCAGGGTAGTTGGTCAGTTAATTAAAGTTCCATTAGTGTGTTGATATTTTTTTTATGTAGTTTAATCCAAAGGACCGTTTTGCAATTATGACACCTTCATTTATACATTCTAATGCAATAAGGTTAAAAAATTTAAAAAACTTATGGATTACAGGAAAATCTATAAGAAGTCTATGGTTTTCAAAAAACATGATAGATAACAAATTCATCGTACGAAACCCTCTTCAGGCGAGTTCGATTCTTATTTCTCAAATTATTTTCAAATAAAATATATCTATCAAAAAATAATATTTCTATAAAATTCCTTTTATAACCCCCGTTTTCTTAGAGCTATTGTCAACACTCGTTTGGAGAAGAGATATGAGGGAGAGGCCTAACATTTATTTAGGTACCCAAATAAATGCGAGAGATTTATATACATTTTCAGATGCTTTCCCGTTTCTTCGATCATACGTGACATTTCTTTTGTAAAACGAGAATGTTTAAGTGAATTGCTTGAAAACACGCGATGCTCGGCCTCTTTCCTTAAATCGGGTAGATTTATCGATAGAATTCACGACAACTTTACACCGCATTAAACATAAAGTTTGGTATTTTTAAGAAATACCTGTATCTCTGTGCAGGTAACTTGTCTCTTAAATAATTCCAATAATATAACATTCAAGAAACGAGATGAAAAACAATTTCTTTTCTTTTATTTAGCACGTGCAACACTTTAAGGGGGAAAACATAACACGAAATGTACAACATTTTCTCGGAAGTGAGGTCAAAGCAACCTACGTCGATTTCGCGTGACCCCAACGGGGTTGCGTAATCTTCTCATAAATACTTTTCTCTTGTATTCATTGACATCCGACGATTTATCCGAAACGGAATGAGATTATCCCAAACTACTGTCGATCATTTCTTCAAACCAAACCATTCCCTTTAAGTCCTTACACATTTATTGGTACTAAGTCATTACCATTATCATTTACCACTAGCCGTTCCTTTAAATCAACTTAATTAAAAAAAAATCCTACTTTTTCGTAAAAATAAAGAAAAAATTATTCACAAAATTTCCTATAAAAGAAGTTCAATTAAGTTATAATTACAGAGAAAAATAAACCCTCTTTACATTTTTTTTTTTAATCGATACTTTCGGAAATTAGGGACCGGTAGAGCAGGGGACTGTCCTTTCTCATATTTACTTCTTTAAATAACTTTAAAAATATTTATTTTAAATGTATAAAAAAATATATTTTAAACCCTCACCCTTCTACATTTTCTAATACATCTTCATTTCTAACCTAATTTAACACCTTTTTTTTTTCTGTCGCTCCCTCTGTCCTCGTTTTACATTTCTACAGAGCCGTACTATCGAAAATCTACTTTTACGTACCCAATGTTTATGATACATTTTAGAATTATTCAGTGACTATTAGAAAACACGATTCTCTCCCCACAATTTTATGTTTTCGAGACTGTCATTGTCGTTTTAATATTAAACCCTTATTAAAAAAAATTTATCAAAGCGGATTGTTCACCAAAAAAAATTAATTTATTTTTGACGTACTTCAACAGGTAGTTGGGGAAAATGAAGTTTGAATATAGTATGAAGTATGGTATATATGCATAGGTATGTATATATCTATCACGTGGAAAGAAAGAAAGAAAAGTATGGATAAAGAAGTTTTTCTTTGGAGTGATATGTAAAATGAAAACAATTGAGCTCCCATTGTACCAGGTTATATGTACGTAAGCTGACAGAATGGAGGCAATTTAAGTTTAAATGGAGCTTGTACCAGACGAGCACGTTTAATTTTATTTTCAGATCAATAGCTAGCTGCTGCGACCATTTTAGTCCTTAATGTCCTATAAACGTACGCTTAAAAAAAAAAAAAACCTTTCACGCCAAAAATCCTGCACCGTGTTTGCGTAAAGCTCCAAATGCATCTGCTTTTACGTTAAACTCAACTGACACTACATGAAAGCAAGATTTCAAAAATATTCTACAGGACATAGGTATGTATTCAGGGTCCGACTGGGTCTGAAGGCTCCGGGTGGTATCATCATTTTAACGGCTCCCTAAAAGACTGTTTTGATGGTAGATGGGACAATATCAGATAATAACGAAATTCAATTTTTTGAAGGAAATTTTTTGTAGTAAAAAATACTATCGAGTACAACAATTTAGTTAATCGTTCAGTAAAAATTGTTATTGTTGAGCTTAATAACTATAACCAGAAATATTTTTGGTTGCTTTGAGTTCGAAACTATAGCGAGTTTTTCAAAATTTTCTATTTCACTTCCTTTCACACTATTTTATATTTTGATCCTAAGCCTTGGGGGTAGTTATTGTATTAGGGGGCCCACGCAGGTTAGGGTCCGGTTGCCAAACGCCCTTAGACTACATTACATTCAGAGATTGTTCGCTTAATTCCAAAATTATTCCATAATTATCTGCCTGATAAAAGATAAATATTTTGAACGCCTAAAAGCAGAAAAAATGTTTTATACATAAAAGTACTCGGGTATTAATTTTGTGAGAAATTCATTCCGATAAGGAAAAGGTGAATTTTACCGCGAAATTTTCCCACTGTGAAAATTTATTAGAGCCTCTTATCTGGTTATTCTCGTTAGATACATTTTGGATCAATACAACGCAAAGGGAAAAGCACAAGTTCGCGATCTAGAAAATTTATCACCTTTTAAAGCCAGAGTCTAATAAAAGAAATGATTGCGTCGTCGTGAACGATTAAAAACAAGTGTAAGCTTCAGTTTTATTGCTTCAGGTTGCAAGATCAATAGTAGATTAGAAATTTATGTTTTATACCATATCCTCATCAACCATGATTCTATATATATTTATAGTAGATATAACAAAGCATAAAAAAAATCGGCTTTGCAATAAAAAAGCATAAGCTTCAGGTTGTAAATTATTATGAAAAAGGAACGGCGTTAAGTCAAATGTTAATCCGTTTTATGTTTTTACTGAAATCGTGATTTTTCAGTTTTAATTTCAATCAATACGTACTTCCTAAATAGCCATTATGTAACATCGAGGGCGAGAGGTAAAAATTTATTCAGATTTATAACGCGACCTACAATGGATTACACGAGGGCGAGTTCAAATCGAATCCAGTTTCCGATTTATTTTTGACCACGATTTTCTGTTATTTAAAATTTTACCTAAGATACTACACATACGTATGTTACTGGAAATGTAACGTCGAAAATGCCAAGTCATACATAAAGGATCGAAACGTTTTATAACGGTACGTCTGTTCAGTCCTTTAGCCACTGGGGTTATGGCTTATAACAACGATATTGCGAGTCCGAAACCTTTGCGATGTGGTAACTGGTCTAGAAAAGGAGATTAAAACTTTCGAGCGAATTTTGAATTTTCCTCTATTCGTTCAAGTATTCAAGTTGAAGGATTTGAATAAAGTTCTCATGCTACACAACTAAACCCTTTATTTCTAAAAACGACATATCTACTTAATTTACTCAGAAAGCTACTCCAGGATATTTATACACATATAAAGGTCCTTCAAACTCAGTGTTATAATCTTGGACGTTCAAGGGATCGAAAACCAATACTCTTAGTTTTGGATTATTTTTGTAACACGAATTAATAAAAGAACAGTTTCTGGCTTTATTTAATGAAATTGGCTATTTTAAGTAAAAATTCAAAATTACCAAGGGTTTTCAAATAAAGCATAAAGTTTTGAAAAATTATAGATACTGTTTTATTCTCTTGATTGTTTCTCTGATCACCCTGTACAAATTATAAAGTTTAGTTTTGCCAAGACTGATAAAAATTTCAACGTTCAAATAATTTTTGGTTGGATTGCAGTTATAAACTAAAAAGTGCTTGAAAAAGAAAATATTGTTTTTTTCAAAAGTTAAAAAGCAATCAAGATATAGAGATATTTAAAAATTGCAAATTGTTACTCGAAACCAAAAGACAATAGTAATTTTTTGAAAATTAAATTTGTTTCCAAAAATCGGCTTAATAGTGCTTTATTTATTTTTTAGTTAAAAAAAAAAACGTAAATTTTCGGGCAATCATTCAGTTTTCGAAAGTTTACCATCATGTAGGTATGTTTTTCAGAGCCATTTAGCGGAGCCAACGGTAGCAAATAACGTTATTAGGTTAATTAGTTCATGCCGCAGAAAATTGCATAAAATAAATTAATGCAGTAAAGCGGAGGGAGAATGAACATTCGGGTTTTCTAGCGCTCGGCTCCTGATTTCGAGGAAACGGTGGACTTTTTGATTTTGGCCCTTTCTGCAACACAACCACCCTCGGTGAACCAATTCGACGCGAAATCTTTTAATTTATGGTTTGCGGTGTGGACGAAATGAATGCAATTAGATAATGTACTCTGCCGGAACAAATGAAGATATCATTCCCGTATTTTAAACGCTTCCTTGCATCGTTCTGTTCCAATCAAGCGGAAAACAATTCATTTTTCTTATTACCGAACGCAAATTTCATTTGGTGAGGGGAGGGATAACAAATAACTTGGAGATATGCCATCAAGTAAATTTTGCAGAAATGTAACGCAAATTTCGAGACTTATCACATATAGGTACATAGACATTCTGCAAGGTATGTTTACTAGCTGCTGTTAGTTTTCAGTAAAAGTTATACAGCTAAAAGTTTTGTCTTTCGCCATCGAAAGCAAAGTTTCAAAACACTCCACGGTGGCGTTATAAGGGCTAAAACTAGAAATTATTCTGTCAAAACTTCTTTTTAACAATAAGTAATATCCACTAATTAAATCATTAGATGTTATATTTTGTGAATGATGAGTAGATACGTTAACTTTGGCCAATTCTAAAACTGAAAATATTTGGGTTGCATCGTAAGATTTGTAGGTACCTACGTTTTATACATTTAAATTTAAATACGCTCCGAGGTCCAGGTCTATAAAATACGAAAACATTGCCCGAGTCCACAATAAAACCTTTTTCGTGTTATCAAAGTTCGAAATGCTTAATATATCTCCCTCAAGCTAGGAAGCCTTATATTGGAACAGCATCAAAATTTCATGATATTATCTCATAAAAAAGGAAACAAAATCTTCACTTACGTATACGTTCGAGGGCATTCGTCTATTTTCAAACCCATCTTACCCCAAAGTCACAAAGTTTCCCTTCTCGTACCTGAGTAACTTTACAGAATAATGGCTAAAGGGATGTAGGTATTAAACTTAAAATGACTACCTACTTTACTATTAGAAAGTGAAAAATCAAAAAAGGATGACTGCATACTTTACTTACAATGTCGCTATCTACTTACCATTTTCAATTTACGATGCGCAAGAAAACAAAAGCAGTTTACACACATTCTAAGCTGATAGGAACACAGTTTATAAACTCATTTTACTGCGCATTCAACTTTTGCTGTTTTGATTGGCAAAAGCTTTGAGGAAGCTTTTCAGATAAATTTTGTAAATGCTAAAATTATATCACGGAGAGCTTCCACTGGAAAAATAAACAAAAATTCACGAACGGTTTGGTTGTGACGGGATCAATCGTTTTAAAAATTAACTGGGTAAATGTTTTTTTTTTTTTTTTAATATTGAATGAACCGCAGTTTTGTATTTTCAAATGAACCATCGTATGACTGTAGATATATTCAGATCTTTTTACGTTTATACGAACCAAGAGGAAGTTATAATTAATTGCTGATTACATTGCCACTAATAAAACAGAATTGCTCTGTCATAGATTAATCACTCAATTTTGATAGAATGTATGTAAAACGATTCGAGTTCTAGTGTAGCCAACATGAAAATACTACTTCAGAGTCGACCCTTTAAGTCTAACGGATGGTGTAAGAGGATATTTGAGAATACATAAAGATAAATGAAGGCAAGTTTAACAGGGGAATCCTTCGTAGCCGCTATTATGGTCCTGATAAATCAGGTAGACTGGAGGTGCTCTTGCCAGAAATAAAAAATTTGAAATATTGCCCCGTACTTTCCCTGCGTAAAACATCTAATCTCGTTCGTATCTTGAGAAGTTCACAGTTCATCATTGCTTTGTGTGACGTTCGCAGTTAAAAAAAAGGAGAACTCAAGTTCTCAACTTTTGTCTTTTAACGTGGATAATATTTAAAATATGATATTAGAACGCGAATGCAACTAAACTTATCTAACAAACGTGCAAAACTTTGTACATGGCAAGAAAGTTGAACAACTTCCCATGTAATAGGTTTTCAAATACATTTTCCCTTACATAAGTTGAAAACAATTTCCTGTAATAACAAACTTTACTCATTGGGTTTATTTCATTTGAATCATAATGTTTGCTAATAAAACTAAAGAACTGAAGAGGGTAGAAATCCTAGAAGTTCCCATTTCCCAACAAATTGAACGGATAACTATAATAAGAAAACCTGAGACTTAGTAGTACAGGGTTGGGCAAAAGTATAGGAACACCGGATTTCTTGCTAAATTATGTGTAAAAAGTACACTTTATTTACTTCACCTAGAGACGTGACCTTTAGTATGACCGGCGCAAAGTAAAAAGGAACGGCACTAGGCCAGAAAAGGAAGGAGACAACTTGGAGCGACAGTCGCTTTCGGCAACAAGCGTATAATATGTAAAGTACTGTGCGGAAATTTTGACCACTTTATTTGCTAACATTGCATTGCATAAATGTATTTGTACTACCATCGGTATTGTGCACAAATTAGGGAATGTTGTAAATCTGCATCACCAGAACCTCACACGTGCATTTATTGGGTTTTAATGGGAAATAAATTTATTTATAACTGTTACAGTAATATAACAACTTTGAATCTTTGCACGCGATATTTAACGTTTGTTTTCGATTCTCTGTATTATTCATGGTGAAACTAACCTTTTGGCAGGTACTGTATTGACAACTATGTTAAACAGACAAGAGCGGAATGAATAATGAGCTCCGTATCCCTTCCTAGACTTTTGTCGTTGCACATCTAGTACGTTAGAGGGGCCATGTCTCTAGAGAAAGTAAATGGAGTATAAAAGTCGTACAAACACCAATGACGTCATGCCTCCAGAACTGTGAGCCACTAATGATCACATTCTTTCATATCCTTTATATGAGATATATATTAAGCATACTCGACCGGGTTCGACTAAATTCGTTGATAGCTGGAATATCTCTCATCATCTACTCGTGCGTTCTTAAACTGCGCACATCATATGTATACAATTTGCCTACTACTTTTCCTAATTTTGAAGGAGTGAGCAGTAATAGTACGCGTTCGATCTTTCGTATAGCACGGGAGCACGTTAATTGTCGAATTTCGTTTCCTGTTCTTTTGTAAGTTCTGTTTGTAGAGAATTCAATCAATTAAAAATAAAATCAAACTTTGCTTTAATAAATTAATGACCACTCAGAGTCTGGAGGGAGTTCTAAATGAACTTTGTTATTCTGACTGTGGAACATAAATGGAATATTTTGTAAACAAATTTCCTGTTAGAAATAAAATCAATAAAGTTGACGAGGATACGGAAAAGATAGAAAACCGAAGTCTGTTCACTTTCGAATGTAAAACTGCAAATGAAACGTCCTAGTTTTGCACACGGAAAAACAAAATGTTTTTTACATGCGACTAAGGTGAATTGAAATAGAACGATTCACAAAGGCGTAACAATGTAATTTCATTTAACGATCAAAGGAAGCATCTTACTCGCCATATTAAACTAATCCCCTTTCAAATTACATACTGAAAATGTATTAGGTATACCTACGTATACATATGTATGTATGTACAATATTGTTCCATACGATGAGAAAACTGGATAGCTCTCTATTATGCATATACCATTACCGTATATGTATAAAATCTACCGTAAAACCGTACACGTACCTATACCTACTTATAGGTATGCATAACGATATTTTCAGTTTTATATTTACATACAACTTTTTCTTCCTGCAAAAATATTCCTTTTAACATGAAATAAAGGATTCAGTGGAACACTAAACAATATGCGTTTTATTTTTATTTTTTAACCGAGGAAAAAAGGTAAAAAGAAGAATTCAAAATTACTCAAAATTTTTCAAATAAAACAACAGCAAGTACAATATTAATCGAAAGAGGAATCAAAAAGGAATTAACTGAAATAATAAAATATGGTAGGTGCCATTTGAAAAAATTAACTTATTTGTTTTTTAAACTTTACAATTTTTTTTGAACCCCTGTATAAATTACCTATTAAGTCAAATTGTGTCAAGGCGTTAGCTATAAGATTCAGCTAACAACAGTAAAAATTTCAATACTGTACGTCATATTTGGCGGAAGTTATGATTTTTGATAGTTCGGGTTGCGGTAGCGATTTTTTTTTTTATAAATTAAATTATTTCAGGAGCTCATCGTAAGTGTACAAGGTGGTCATAAACCATACCTTAAAATTTCACGTTTTATTCGAATTCGGCGTAAGAAATATATTATATATTAAATATACTAATATCCGGTATAACCGGAAGTGACAGACGACTGCAAATATTTTAATTAGATTTTCAAAATTCTACCGGTATTGCAAGTTTAAAAACTTTCAATTACCTACATCGGAGCTATTTCCATGCGAAAATGGCATAATAAATTATTTACATCTTATTTCCTGATCCCTATCCTAACAAGAAAACGGAAACGACAAAAAAAAGCGATTGTGCTTGTAAAGCATACAACAGAACAAAAAAAAATCTCTGAAATAATCCCAAGACGTTAATTCACAACAAACGGCATGTTAATCTGAAGGGTTATGTGAGGATTAATAGCAATCCCTTGGGAAATTCTGGATATTCATATACGTTCACCCCTGTTATGATCAGTATAAATGAAGGATAAAGCAGGATTGTATAAAACCGTGAAAGATACGTTTTTCATATATACATATATATATATATATTTTATTGGCATTCAATATCATTCAAAGAAAGATTCTTGTGTTTCATTTCGGTTTAATAAACAAGCATAAATTAAATAAAACAAATTATAAATCACAGCTACGTATAATACGTAAACCATTCGTACTAATAGTTAAATAGATTCCCAACTTTTTTACGTAAACGTAAATCAATAATGCATAAATGACAATTAATATCAACCCAGAATGTCTATGCAATAACGGAATCATAGAGTTAATACACATAGAGTAGGCATGCTAATGAAAAATGTGATGCGCCAATAGAAAGAGGCAGAAAATGAAGGAACAGTGTCTATCTTCTTTCATTTCCAGCATGCATTACGTTTGATTTGTCTCCTGTTATATGCCGTACAAAGTTGTCCAATGAGCAAGCGCGACAACGGAGATAGGTACACTGTTACTCCGTCTTCTACCGCACGTAACGCTGCCACTTACAAAGCGCCACACCAGATACCTGCTGTATGCATATTACCTCTATGAACAGAATTATTTGCAAATTTCAGTCACTAAGGAGTTAATAAATGCGTTCAAAAACTACTAAAATTGTAGGATAAACATATTTTATGTTGAGGAATTTCTTTAAAAACGTAAATAGTAGATGTTGTAAATTAAAACGTGGTTCATAAGTATCATAATTTATCATAAGATCCTATAGTGCATAAAATGACTTTTTGCCAGATAATTTCCATTATAAATTTCTTAGATAGCCCTCGAATACACCGACGTAATGGAATTTTAATCTTTCTTTAAAAGTTGGGAATGATAGTAAAAGTGTAAATAAGTCCTGTTAACTTCTTTAAACGTTCAAAACTAGAAAACCGAACTTTGTTACAACTTCTAAAGCGCTCTGACCTGTTTTTTTAATTTAATTTATATATTTAAAAGTCAGGAAAATATAACAGCAGATTTCAATTACTACGTGTATCAACGAAATTATATGTACAGGGTGGGCCAAATTCGATGTTTCTATAGGGGAACTGATACAAAAAAAAATAGTTGCATTCACGATCTCTTTTTTTTTTTAGAAAATTGTCATCTTTTGGAATAAAAAATGAATGATAAATTAGAATGATTGTTATCGAAAATAACACATTTTAACATTCCATTCTTTTCGTAATCTTCGATGACGTTTTATAATTTTAAAATTAAATAGATTGAAATGACAAAGTAATATAGATGACAAATTTTTGGTAGAAACAAACATAAAAAAGCAGAAAGAAAGATACAAAAGGATTATTTTTGTTATTGTGCGCTTACATAACTAAATAGACCCCATAATGTTACATATATTTTAAAAGAGAAAAAAAAATCTTTTTAATTAAAACATGGCCAATTATGATTCTCATTTAAGAAAACACATCTTTATGCTTTAACTCGAAAGTGTACGACTTTTTTAAATTTTCTATGACGCCACTGTAGGTATTCTACGTAAAAAGGTGCCTGAATAACGTGACAATCCTTTTCTCTAATTTAATAAACAACCAAGATATGGGCATATCTCAAAACTCGAAAATTTAAAACTTTTGCTTATAACTCGAAAACAAAAGTCGATAGCAATTTTTTGAAAACACCATTAAGTTGGTCTCAAAAGAAGACATGGTGAATGCGACATTAGTTCTTTTGTATCTCTTGTAATTACTGAGTTTCCCTATACAAAAGGTTTTTGGCTCAAATTAAGGTTAGGTTTAGGTTTGGTTACTTTTATTGAATGCAATCACACATTTCAGAGACATTTGTTCCTGGGCCCTGCCTCTGTACGTCTCTGAAATCATCAATTGATGGGTGTGATCCCTATAAATACATCGTTAACAATAGTAAAATATCTAGGGGTTTTTGATGTTCCAGCAATGTCGAAATCTGTTTAATGTTTCATCACGATTGAGGGTGACATTTAATCGGAACGTACCTACCCAAACTTCTGTTTGGGCAAGGTGCTTTTGGTATTGGTTTCCAGACAAATTCAGCAGGAAGGAGGTAGGTTAGTTAACGTGGGTAATCCGATAGCTTATAATCGACTCGATAATTACGACAATTATGATGATTACCAGATAACGAGTTTTAAGTTGATTGCCTCGAGGGCGGCGATAGGTATAAATATGAATTCACAAAAAGGACTGCGACGTTTCCATGGTAAAATAACTAATTAATGTTGCTACTAAATTTTCGTTCGTTAGTGCACCCCGTTAATCAAACTGATAATTTTATACGGATGAATTGGCAAAATTAAATCCTTCCGGTAAAGAATTCAGAGCAGTATTTCGCAATAATATTCGGCATCTGTTAATTTCAGTTTTCCTGGATGAAGCAACTCTGCAAAATTGAGCAACAACTCGGCACGATCCTGAAGGGTGACAAGATTTCGAAAACGGAACAATTATTCATGTTTCAGTAAAAACAAGCAAAACATTTCCATTCCCTTGTTTAAAATTACGTTTTAGAATTTCAATTCTGAATTATTTAATTCAATAACTGGAACACTGTACAACAAGCTAGCAAGGAGGGTTGTTACAAAATTAATGACAAATAGTGGGTCCTTACAGGGTGTTTTTAAAAATAAAGCAATTTTTAAATATTTTACTAGTTAACGGAAGCTGTTAAAGTGTCATAACCCTTCATGCATACACATTCCTAAAACTTCTTTAATAATCAATAACGTCGAGGGCATTGTATTACTAAGGGCCCCGAGTTCTGGATTTTCAACTTAAATAATCACAGTCAATTTTCTTCGTCGTAAATGCATCGAAAGACTGACTAATTTCATTAAATCAACTTAGTACGTAAATATTTTTGTAACAAGTATTTCAATTATTTTGTTCTACTACGTTGCAGATGATTTCCGAGTATTTTATTTTTTATTTTTCGTTCCTTCTTAGTGCCAAAACAACAGAAAAAAAACAAGCAACGTGTTACGTAGATTCTTACGTCTCGATTCGCCTTGTAAACATTCTTCTTCTAACTAGTTGTCTTGATAAATGACTGGAATTGTTTCAAATTATCACTCTCTGTTCCCTAGTTCGTCTTCCATGCTCTCTAACCCTTTTGAACAAAAAACTTACATCATCCCTATCTTCAACACACACAGACACACGCATACTTGGACGATTTTTACTTGTCTTGTCGCATCATCCAACTACAATGGACTTTATTTTAGAAATACTTAATGTCTATTTTTAAAAATAAGCTGAAATGTAAGATATTTAAATCGAATGATGATCGTGAATATGACGATAAGGAAATTTAAAAGCACGTAAGATTTTGTGTTTGACCATGACGAAGAAAGGCCAATTCAAGATAAATAGGGTTAGGAAATGATTTGATCTTTGGTTTAAGATACACTTCAAGGTCAAGACGACCTCAAATTCACCTCAGGGTAAAATTTAAAGTCTAACTCCTAAAAGACTTTTATTTCAACATTTTTCTATTGTGGAAATATTTAATGCGAATCTCCAGAAATAAGCTGAACTGTCAGAATTTATTACTGTTTTCTAAAAATATGTTATATACCTACCTACCCCAGTAGCAACTCCCATTGTAAAATTACCATTAATGGTATCTAAAATAAGGTAAGCAATTTCTTTGATACTTACTGAAATTTGTCTGACGTTTAAGAGAATAACTAACAACCTTCTTGGAATTAAGGGAAACACAATACAGAGCAGACATTTTTTTTTGTTACCAAAAGTAATTTATTCGAAGTTTTGTGAACGTCGATATACATTATGTATATACAACATGATTACATAAAAATATTTCGTATATTGTTGGTGATGTATCGTAACTTTATATATGTACTTAAATTTGCATTTGAATAAGTTGGATTTTAGGGATTTTCCCGAGTATAAGTTCCTTTCTTCGTCGTCCCAAACACATTTACATGCTACTGAGATAATATTATTCGGAAACGTCTACTGGCCAAGAAAATGTAAACAAAAGCAATGTTACAACAATACCCCCATGTTTTATTTAAAATTAACGACTTTTCCTTAAAGTTAGACAAACAACAAACAACCCTCTCACAAAGGAGGGGTATCAGTAACCATATTAAAGTAAAAACATTAGAGATTATTGTTGGTCCCAAAGAAAATAACATTTTTGTGTTGATAAACTTTTTAACTGTCTAGACGTAGATATTGTAATTTTAGTCCTGGGATAACAAAAAAAGATCAAACAATAAAAATATATTTACATTAGGTATTTAGTGAATTCATGATAAAATTAATATCAATGATCTCAGGATTTTATTATGAACAAAAATCCTTATACATCTGGATAATTTTCTTTGCATAGAGGGTAGATTTTCCATTATCGAACATCCCTTATTTATATGTGCTTATTGGTACTCTCATCTATTAAATAAAATAACAATATTTTTTTCTTGTTTTCTCACATAATTTAGCTTTAGGTAATAAAATATATATTATATAAATAATACTGGTTGATAAGGTTTCAATATATTTTTTATTTTTAATGACAAGTTTGAAAATAGTAGTTTTTCTAGGGTGGTTAATGAGTTTTGTAAGGCGGGCAGTACGTTGATTACAGAAAATGTAGTTAATAAAAGCGTTACAAAAAAATTCAGATTCTTTTCCTTTAATTTTCCCACGTATCCCACTTTAATAACAGATACCCATGTGTATCGATATCGACAAGTTACCGTCCTAACCGCAGATGCCTAAATTATGAAATTGGTTTGGTAGCTGCCAGCTATAGGAGATTTCATATTACTTTCCTTGAACTTATATTTTATTATCGTCACGAAATTGGAAGTTGGCGCCTCTGAGACCTATATTTAAGGACAGCTGTTTTTATCCTTCTTCATTATTAGTTTTTCTACCATTTCTTAGTTTACTTCTCATAATCTTTTATGTTCTATGCCAGTGACGGATCCATGTGGACGAGAGTTCGGGCAAAAAGAGCAGCATTTTTTATGAATCCCTCTCCTAAAATCCTGGACCCACCCCTATTTTATGCGAACACAGAAACTAACTTCATGAAACAGGCTGAATATCTATAATTTGTTATTTAAAATTAAGGCCCTATGTAATGAACCAGATAAACATGCAAACAATTTTAGAATGTATTATCGTAGTTCAGTTCAATATCCCTTCGGTTTAATTAAACAAAAACAGGGATACAATCAAATGCTTTTAAAGCCAAAATTAATATTCGAATTATTCGAAAACAGATGTATAATATTCCAAATATATTGGCTCTTAATTTGCAAAGAGGAGTTATTAAAACTCACTTCTGTTCGTGTATTAGCGCTAATTTATCAATACTGTTAACTGGACAGTGATCGATAAATTATACACAAGACCAATGTATTATTGTCAATAACTAACGGAATCCTGATAAAATCTACCCCATTATATACTTATAATGAATTCTGTTCATATTACCGACAGATAAAAAATTGCAACTGAAATTTTTAGGGGTAATACGGCTACAAAATTCTACTACTAAAAATAATTTCTTTTATTTTGATTTAACTTTGAAGTATTGACATTTTAAAACGAACAGCTTAAATTGTATTATCGGCTTTGCTCTCTTCGAGATTTTCATTTTTTTACCGCTAGGTCCTTACGTAAATCCGTCACAAATCCCCTCGAGCGGCCTCCTTAGTCTTTCCGCGCTCATTTTTCAGCTCGTTTCTTTAAATTTGGCTTCCACACCTCGGCTCTTATAAACCGTTCCTTTTACGAGAGTTCTTAACCACCCCCTCAGCCCATAACCAACCGCCGAACAATAACAGGACCGCTGACACAAGTGGAAAGTTATATCCGCAAGATCTTGTTCGATAATTGAACGAAAACACAATAAACTTAATAATGAGATCTGAATTAATTCAATTGGCCCTATTGTAGACACAATCCACTTATTCTAGTGCAGACGGTCTAGCCATTAGATTATAAAGGGGTGAAAATACGCAACACATCCCAACAGATAGGTACAATAGAAATAAAAGCAGCACGTCGATGTCTGTTTATAAAATTAATTCAATTGTACAGGGTGATCCATTTTAAAATAACAATTTTAGTAGCTCCTTGAAGAAGGACTAATTTTGAAAAAGCGAAATCGTAGGATGTAATGATGAGGTCCGATTTCAAGTTTATTAATTCTAAAAGCATGTAGTGCATTCAGATAGGAATCAAAGGTCAATTTAAGGCCATTTTAAAGTAAAAAATGTTAGGAAATCTGCAAATTATTACATGATACTTCAACTTCTAGCCATTAATTAAAATTTTTTTTTTTGACTTTTTTACTTTGAAATGATCTTAAATTGACCTTTGATTCCTATAAGAAAAAAAAAATGATTTCCCTTTAAAAGTTATGCAACTCTTATTTTAACAGTTTTCTATACGATGTTTCTTTTCAGAGTGGCGGTCAAAAACTTGTAACGTTGTTCTAGGGGTTAATTTAAAATTAGACACCCTGTAATTTATCTCTTTCCATCCGAAAGAGAGTGAGAAATTAAAAATGATTAAAGATTATATTAATTAATAGTTTAAAGCGAGCTTTCTTTGCTGCAAGGCAGAAGTTCCCCTTTAATCAATTGATAAATAGATAATGAGCTTAATTAATCGGTTATTGCATATAATTTATGGAAACGAGTAATAAATAATAGAGAATAGAGAAAAACTGTTTAAATAAATGTTGTCGAAAACCCAGTTAACGAAAAATTCCGGCAGTGTAAAAGACGAATTCAAAAGAACTGTAGAAATTTTGTTTGCTTTAAGGGATGCTTACTTTAAGCGACTTGGGGCCGTGTTTATTCTTTAGAAGTGGTTGTGGTATTATAAAGGTTTCTTTACGAAATGAAGCATAAAACGGATAAACATTTCTTTTCTTTTTGTTTCAGTTGATGCGCTTAAAGGATTAGAGGCGGAAGAAGAGGGAGAACTAAATCGCTTTATGGACGTTCGGAGGGAGAGGACTGAGTCCTTTATGAATTCTGAGCAACTACCACTTTTATGCAACATTGATACTTCCTAAGAATGCACAATGAACAGGAGAAGATTCAAGTAGCGCTAGTGTGATACAGAATTTGAGAGAAGGCGCGAAAGGGAGGGTGAAAGGGAGAAAGAGTCAAATCGACGGGTCGACCAATGCTCAGAACAGTAATCTATGTTTGTATATGGCTCCTACCAATTATCCTTTTTGGTGAAGCCAAAGTCGAAGATGAAAATCGCTATTACTCACCTATACATTTCACCGAAGGTATGTAGGTATAGTACCATAACATAAAATCACTACAAAGTTATGTGAACACAAGAACCAACCAAAAAATAAGGAAAAGTTTAGAGTAATATGAAAACAGTCTAAGATTTCCTGGCAACTAAACCACATTAATTTATAATAACAAAAAAATAGAAACTTACTGCTGCACGACGGAAAAAATGTACGCAATGCATTCATTCAAATAAGAACCTTTTAACAAAAAATTATACCGACTAAAAATAAACTAATCGTAAAAAACAAAAATAAGTATCTTATTTAATAAAAGAAAGAATAATCGAAACCAGACATCGCAGTTCAAAGTAATGAGTGATAAAATCGGTCAACAGGTAAAAATTCAATGGGTAAACAATCATCCCCTATTTTCTTACACCTAGTGTTGAAATGTTATTCAGATTTAAATGCGTTGTAGCTAATAAAAAAAATTATCAAAATCGGACCAATCTGTAAGTTTATATGCGGTCATATAAAGAAATATAAAAAAAAGATTCAAAAGATAGAATGCGATGGAAAATAAAATCTGTAGACTATCCATTCCGTCTAATACTTTTTTATTTCCATCAAAATTTTGAATACTTCGAAAAAGTTTACTAAAGCAACTGGAAAGTTTCCTTCGTCTAGTTGTAAATGTTTCGACATTAAAATAATTGTACAAAGGAAAACACGTGAACAAAGATGTCAATAAAATGTAAATTTTGTTCATCAAAAAATATTAAATTTTCTGACCATTTTTTTATTGTAGATCATATAATATGTTGCTCGTTGTCTTTATTTGTACAAACCTTTGAAAAAAAAAGTTGCTGTTTATTCAATTTATTGGTAAAAATTTTAACAGCAAAGTATGTGAAGATTTTTGTCAGTCCCCAAATTAAAATAAAAATTAAGTAACAAACCTAACTGATAATTTAACACTTAGTGGTTGGAAAACTCTACAACTTTTCTTAACAAAGAAATGTTACCACAACCCCATTCGTGCTTGAATAATTATGCTTATGTTCAGATAAGCAAATGGGATCTGTGCAATTTCCCTAAGGGCTCATAAATATCCTAAACAGTATGCATTCTCCTTAGTCCGCCTCTGTATCTATTCAGAACGATGTTGCAGGTGATTTTTATTATTCGTCGTTCAAAAATACCGAGCAAGTGGATCAAAATCGTTATATATTATTATATATACCTACTATAAACAACGGTCTGCCCTAAATAATATTTTAAAAATTATTATTATTACATTAAATATTTTTTTACTTCTCCATAACGAAATATTATTAAAATACGTAAGATTATGTACATGTACGTAAAAATGATAAAATAACACTTACTAATTGATTAAATGACTTAAAATGTATATAAAAATTAATTAAGAATAATAAATTAATTAGAAACCAACAGGGTTTTTTGGGAGGCTTCCTTCGAAGTAAAAGAGACCGAGTAATATGAGCAGAGGGGTGCTAAGGGTTTACACATGCATTTGGGGTCTGTAGAAGCACAAACCCAACATTAATTGTAATAATACATATACAATTTTGAGCACCACAGTTTTTGCTTCACAGATGTAACACCAAATTAAATTAATTTCTGTTTAGATTAGTTTAAAAAAACATAAAAAAATTTAAATAAAATATATAGTTGTTTAACCGACGAAAAAAAAAAAAACAAGATCTTTAAATCAATGGTATATATATTTCTTTGCCTATTTGTTTTTTTAACGTAGGTACTTATCTATGATCACGTTTACCTTTTTATAGAGTAGTTCAATTTTGATTCATTCATTCATTCGTTCATTCTTTTTTTATTGCATACGACAAAGTTTGAAGTTGATCTCACTTAAATTTGGAAAAAAATTTCACCTCTAAACCAGGGATGATTGATTATTCACATACCGAATCTTTACTTGTTGACTGATTCTACAGCGTGTAACTTTGAACTGTGTTATCCGATTTCGATGATTATTTTTTTAATGAATACAGCATGCTTCGAAGGTTGTCTCATTTACATAAAAAAAAAGAGTTTCACGTCTAAGGGTAGAAAACTGTGGAATAATTATACTTCATCATTTTTACATACAGAAAAACTCAATTAAATATGAAAAAAGATCCGGTTCTAATAGTAAAAAAATTGGAAATTCTTGTTTGTTCATTTGACATAAGATTTCAAAAAAGAACTGATTTTCATTTATCTGCAAAATAGTAAACTAACAAAAAATTTTTTGTTGTTGAAAACTTTTATATTCTGTCTGTGATATGAATTTTGTCCTGTTCTTCTGAAATGTTTTATTATAAATGGTAACTAATTATTTTTTTTTTTTAAAATTCTATATGTATTCACGTGTATAACTGTCGGTTCCTTGATAAAAATATGAATTGCTCTAACTCTAATTCCTCTGTGCTTTTTGCAGCAAACGGTTTTGTTGTGTTGTATTAAATACTCATTTGGTTAGACGAACACGGAATTTATAAATTCCTGAAACATTTTAATTTTGCTTACAAAAGTAAAATACACGAGTATATGTAGATATAAACAAAACGATGTCATGGGTTGAAACCAATAGCAAATACTAATGAATAGGGCAGCTGAAAGTGAAGTGAAATTAAAAAGAAATCGGCCTGAATAGAACTGTAATATTTCCCTGAAAAATACCAAAACGCTTCTTAAACCTCAGCTTACTATTTTAATCAACGATAAGGTACGAAAAAAAAAAAACAAAGGCTATTTTGTGTATTTTCTCGACTCCAATTTGAACTTTCTTAGTTCTTAAATCAACTTCAGAAGGAAAAGCAGGGAAAGGCATTAGCACTTTCGGACAATGGAGTATTTATACTAGAGAAATTCAACATCTGCTAAGGAACTAAATCAATCTTATATGTAGGGTGGAAAGAAGGGAAATAAATCTGTGTACAGACTTCTAGTGCTTAAGAAATACCACTTACCACCATATCACAACATCTATTGCCTTTCATCCCTAAAACCCGACAAAGAAACGATTAATTTTTTATCTTACAAGGGCCACTTTAGTATTCATGAAATTTTGTAAAAAAAACTTAAAGTTCAATACAACCACACGCTCTTACTGGCGTTAATAAAAAAAAATTTAATAAAAAAGGAAACTCAGTTTGAATTAAAAAATAGAAAAGCCGGCAACAGCATCCGATGAAAATTAAAAGAGTATCTTAATTACTATTACCCAATTCCCAAATTTTCAAACCTCTCTCACGCTTTGTTTCCTGTATGTGCTGCTCAATTTGAAAAACCCTGTATACCTTGTTGTAAAATACAGTGGAGCACTTAAAAAAATGTAACATGTTGCAGTTTCAAAAAATATATTATTAGCAAATAAAAATTGTTCATCGTTTGGCAGTTTTTGAATGTGATAAATCTAGCGTTGAGTGTTAAAACAATAGCAACGCCAACAGGGTTTCTTGTTGAATGGCTTATTAAAAAAGATGGCAACCTAAACTCGATTCATTCGTTTAGATAACAGCCTTTTCATGTAAGAAGTTTTAGGTCAAGTGACAAAAATGAAACAGCTTACATTAAAAAAAAAAAAAAAAAACCGCCGTTAATCAATCCTTTATTTAGGTACGTAAGAGATAAAAAAAGAATTTGAATTAATCATCAACTTTTAGTAAAAAATAATAAAATATCGTTTGGGTATTGGATAATAAAATAATGACGAATGCAAATACTTCGTGAGAACTGTTTAAACAATTGTAAAACGCTGACTATTTAACTGGGTAAACAATTTGTCTTCATTATTGAACGTTCAATTGGAAAACGTCAGTTATGTTTCAACTTTTTATCAACTGTTTCGTTACAACGGCCGACAAGAATGATTAAATTACTAAACAATGAATTTGATGTAATTGCAACGAAATACAGTTGGATTTTAGAGCTACGAAGATCAGTTAATATCGGTTCTAAAAATATCCGTGAATTTATTATTGCAGGAATGGTTGATTTGTGGACAAAGAGCTTACACGGTTGTCAGTGTCCTTTTAACATCACGTCAAACGACTGTGCATGTTGCGAAAAAAATGGGGGCTGCCATTGTGGAAATACCGTTCCAAACCGATGTTCTCAATGCGGTCTACAACAGTACTGTGGAGGAAGTGAGTGATAACTATTTTTTAAATTTAAACATTTCAAAATTTAAATCAACCAATCACATCACGAATAAAATTGACAACGTGGTGTCAGAAATTTCAAAATCAACCAACCGATAAAAATATCTTTAAAACGAAAAGACCTACAGGCAATTCGAAAGATGCATTAAAGTGATTAGAGTTCCTCAAATCTTTCCCCATTTAATATTTTTTTCAGCTTCGAAACCCCAATTGTGAGGCTCGAATTTCGGACACACTGTATACTGGAAAGAAGTAATTTTTCGGTTCATGCTAGACGCAATTATGGATTATAATTTCCATTTAAAAAAGCGTTTTTTTGGTGTCCTTATTTTTCTTTATGGCCACACTGTTTTTCTATAAATCTATCTCCATCTCATATAAGTACTGCATTTCCTAATGTAAATTAATCAACTGAGTCGAAAATATTTTGAACAACATTTGGTATGTCGATAGCAACAGAAATATATTAGAATTTTCCAGAAACATCTTAGAATTTGGATTAATGTTCGAAAACTTTCGAGAATGATTTCCAACATTCGAGAAAGATTTGGAATGTTCCAAATTTTTACTAAATTCGTTTGGCACGTTTCAGGTTGATCTGAAATGTTCCAAATTGTTTGATAATGATCTATAATGTCTCAGATCTTAGAATAATTTCGAGAATGTTTCTGATTATTTGAGAATTTCTTAGAATGACTGAGAATGACTTAGAATATTCCACATTGTTCGAGAATGATCTAGAATTTTTGAGAATGTTTTAGAAAAATATCCACCCATCATAGAACGATAAACGATTTTTTCTATAATTTAATAATTTGAAAACTTTTAAAAAAATAAAATAAAAAGATCTGTAAACAATTTGAAAACTTGCATTTTTTTAGGATCATATTTAATCCTAAATGTCATCAGGGAGCGTAAAAATGCACTTAATTGTGCTCGTTAAAGAGCACATACTGTTAATATGATTTATATGAACTAATTTTTTTAAAAGCAGACAAACGTTGCCATAATTCGCTTTTTAATGTACCGTGAAACAACAAAAATAATGATAAATAGGTCTACATTAATGGACAAATGGGATATTTTCAGTGTGTAACGTAACGATTCAAAGTGCAGATATACAGAAGCGGTCTAGGAAGTCATTTGGTCAGATAAAGCCAATACCATTGGACGGACCTGGGCTTTGTACATTCACATTCATCCCTACAGCTCATCAGAGGGTAGAAATACAGCTGTACCGATTCAGGAATATTGGATACTTCAATGGAACAAGGTTTGACTTTATCCTAATTATGTCGAGCATCATTACCACCCACTCTCTACCATAAATTGACCCCTTTAATCAACGAATGTAAGATAATAGTTAAAATGGGTTTTCTTTTTTAGTTGCGTGGGTGGATATATACAATTAATAAGTGGAATTGATAATGTTAATGAAACTGACGAAAAAAGATTTGATCAATTCTGTGATCGGGATGAAAGGTTTAGACCTCCCCTGGTTTTGTTCTCTGATGGAGGCCGAGCACATCTCATATTTCGGTAAAAAAAGCATGAAAATCAATTACTTTTGCTACGATAACAAATAGATTTCGAAATATTACTACACGTGTATGTACCATATCTATAGGGTATTTCTTTTGTCTTAATTGAAAGACAAGAAAAGTATTACGTTGTTTACCAGAAACGATATAATGCCTGCAGGAAAGTAAACAAGTATATTTTTTGCCTTATTGCGGCTTTCCAATAATAAAAATTGACTAAGAAAATATCATGTAAAGACGCAAATATATGTACAGGATGTTTCGGGTTTAACTGGTCAAAATAATTTTAATTCAAGAACGCAAGTTTCCTGAGAAGGTAGGTATATACGAAAACGCTTTGTTTCTTAAATTTGGAAATACATATGTACATACACACTTTTTTACTAACAAGGACGTTTCTAACGCATTTTTTCTTTATTACTTTTTATTACAAATTGTGAAATTATTTTATTTTTCTACTAAATCATTCCTAGGGGTTCCAATTTCATCATAAAAAAATACCTAACCTAGTAACTTCCACAAAATGTGCGTTAGAGTGTTGAAGTTTTTACCAGTAATAGCTAACGCTATGACAAAAGTAAATTCAAAAATGTATACAGTGCGTTCAGAAAAAAATTCTAAAGTTTAAAAACTTCAAACACGAATAACTTTTTTTTTTCAAATGACACCTACTTACCATATTTTACTTTTTCATTGGATTTATTTTTTTATCCACTTTCGATCCATATGGATATTTTCCATTGTTTAATTTAGAATTGAGTAACTTTGAATTTTTGCTTAAAATAGCTAATTTTAATATTTTTTCTATAAAAAGGTGTACATTGGAGAATTGACAATCACCTTGTCTTAAGTGGGACACTCTGTATACAGTTACATTAAACTTTTGGTGGGTTATTATTATTTTTTTTTGAAATTGGGATCCTTAAAGAAGTTATATTAAAAAATAGTAAAAAAGTTGCTAATTTAATAATTTGTAATAGCTGGGGATGATCATGAAAATGTCTTTTAGAAGTGTTCCTATTAGCAGAAAATATCTACCATCTATTTCCAAAAATTGAGAAAAAAAACCAAAACCAAATTTGGTCCCTATCTTTGGAGGAGTGTAACTATTTAACAAAGTGTTTCTGAGTGTACCTTCAATAGAAACATCTTTCTTGTTTTTAGGGTGTAGATATCAGATTTTAGGTTTGACTAGTTAAACTTGGAACACCCTGTGTAATAGTTTGTTAATTTATTTACTTAGTATTACAGAAAAATTCAGGGCTCCCTCCGACTTCTTTGCTTTCTTTAGTTTTACGTCGATCAACGATAAAAGTGTCGGATATCAGCCGAAAGGTGGTATGAAGTTACAAACGTCAAGTAAGCAAAGTCAGAAAAAATTGATAGGCACCAGGTGAAAAAATAAAACGAAATTTTAGATTGCGATTGGTTGTATGAAGACGCTAGTTGTAAATCTGGTTGTACTTTCGCAAGTCCAAACTACCCCGGCCCTTACCCTTCGTTTGTCAATTGTACTTACACTATTAGCACTTCAAGCGAAAACATTTGGATCAGAGTGTCATTTTATATTTCTACCCCGGATAAGTAAGTCGTTCTATGTAAGTTTTAGTGGATGGCAATTTGATTATATTAATTTTTTTAGACAATGCCCCACAGACAATATCTCCATCTATCAGGGATCTTCCGATATACCGGTGGAGGTTTTGTGCGGATATAAAAGACAAGTGTTCAACTTTTATGGTCCAAAAATTAGAGTAGAATTTCGGTATTAATATTTTCTTTAAGACCTTTGACTTCTTACAGGGTTTCCTGTCATCTATAAGAAAAGAATCATTTTCTACATTTTTTCAAAATTTTTATACTCAACAGCTTCCGAGAAGGTCAGACAATGGTTAATTTTTATCTATTTTTTAAAATAATATGATTTTAAAATTATAAAAAATATATATTTGGGACCCTCACAACAAGTCCGTTCATTTGATATGCAACAGTAGTTTGCATTTTCCAAATTTGTTTCCCCAAAAGTAACCCCCATATTCAAAATTTAATTATGTACGTTATATGTCCGTGTTTGGGTCACTGGAGTTGATACGTACCCCAAATTTGAACAGTAGATTCGGAGAAAATTAAGTGGATAAACTAAAGTGCAAACAATCTCTGAAATTATCTATTTTAATTTTATTTTGCCAATTAAAAATATAATTACACAGTTTCAATTAATTCTAACTATTAGGTGAATTGGAAAGAATTTCTATAATCATTGTTGTTTTACGAGATTGTTTCATTCAATTTCAGTCGATAAAATTCGTTTTGATTATTATGTTGTTAATTAAAAATTTGGTATGTAACTGAGACTGGTTATATTTGATTTACATACATATACGTATACGGGATTAATTATGTTTTCCCAATTTTCGTTTGTATATACATATGTATTTATGTATCGCGTTTGTATACAGGGTTTTTCATGTAATCCGTTCGTTAAAAGTTAACTTATAGTACTGGTAGAGTTTTGGAAATGTGGCAACTGTCTAATTAAAATATTACTACTAGTTTAAAAACTATTGACGAACGTTTTACGTGAAAAACCCTGTATACATATATATATACACGTAGGTATAGGTACGTATTTGCAAACATATAAGCATATGAGACAAGTATAGAATAATTGCCTATTTGGTAAGCTTGTTAATCGAATAATCGAGTAAGAGGTCGGTTTGTTTGCAAGCTCTTTATTCGCATATTCACTGGCAAGCAAATGCGTTGTTTAATGTCTGTGTAGGTAAATTCGTTTACAATCGACTACTCTAATTAAACATATTACACCACAATTTACAATATATGAACCGTTTCCTATCAAAGCATTGATCCGCTAATGCAGAATTGTAGTAAAATGTTGCAGGAACTGAAACTGCTCGTAAAGCTTTAACGTTGAACCTTAAAAACAACATTATTTTATATCGAGGTGACGGACGCGACGTATCCTCAGTATATGGTCATCTAATAAGCCCTTTGCATTCGGTTATTGTATTGTGTGTAATAACAGTTATTCTTTTTAGATCAGGCAGAAAAATACCTCCATTCAATTTTTATAGAGGTTTTAAAGCAAAATTATCTTTTTATGAAAAAGATACCTCGGTTACGTTGCCTATAACTAGTCCGAGTGTCAATGTATATAAACCCTCCATTTCTACGCTTCAAAGCACAAGTATGTCCAATATTATACAGGGTGGGCCAATAGAGCGTCGATAGAAAATTGCCTCTATTTTGATTTTACAATAATATGACTCAAATTCATAAATTATTTACGATTGCACAGGGCATATCGTTTCGACTCAAATAGAACGCCTTATACAGGGTGGGTCATTTTAACCAAATTTTTGGGATTTCATGGGAGGCAAAAATCATAAAATTTGATCATGATACACATGGCTAAACATAGAATTTATACTTCTCTTTGAATCTGAGGTCAAAAATATACAGACAATTGGTTAAGAAAAATTTAAGTTTACAAGTTAATGTACCTTTTTGACCACCCCATCAGTAATTATTACACTTTTAAGAATAAAATTCCTAACATACCTAGACCTACTCAATTTTTCCGAAAATTTGAGCAGGAGACCAAGGGTGGAGGTGGTGTTGGGAGTGGGGGTGGGGTAGTGGATGAAGTTATTGAAGTAGGGATTAGCATCTGGACTCTACGTATATGTTAGGGGTGGCGTCAATGTTGTTATTATTATTCTTAACGTTTACCACACCCCAAACATGTACCCCACCTCCAATACCAACCTCAACCACCACCACTACCACTCCCAATACAACACCCCCACTCCCAACTCCACCTCCACCCTGTATTTCCTGCTGAAAGCTCTCGATATTCGATTTTGTAATATCTTTTGTTTTCATAAAGAAATAACAAATAGACAATCTTCCATCCACATGCTATTGGCCCACCCTGTATTTACATACATATATGTAGAGATTCCGTTTTAGTGCCTTACACAACTTCACTACCTGAAGATTTCTTAGCATGTGAAATTTTGATATCTGGTAATAATACCAGGTCAGGTCACTTTGATACACGTGAACTTGATTGGCACTCTTTATGCCGATGGACCTTCAAAGGACATCCCTCTGACGTTGTACATATCTCTCTGTTCAATTATCGTCTAAGGTAAAATCCGTTTTCCTTTTTTTTTATAGACATTTGACTTCCGTACCTCATCAAAATTCACCCGTCTTTCCATCTGTCATGGGCTTATAAATTATGAACAAATTTGGCACGTTCGTAGACTGTTAAGATATGCGAAAGTTCTGAAAGTTATCTTCACAATTTTTTAAAAAGTATAAACCCCAGAGGCCAATGAGTTAACGAATAAAAAAAAAATTAATAGTCTCACTTTCTTTTTGTGTGTTAATTTAATATTCCCAGCGTTAAAACTTGAATCATAGTCATGAGACACGTGAAGAAAATTAAAATAAAAGAGCCTTTGTGTCATGTTTTAACAGCTAGTAATTTTTTTATGGGGTTTCGTAGAGCACCTTCTTGTAAATCTGTAATAGAAGTTTTCAATGGTTATATGGAAGATTCGAAAAGGCCTATGGATAGGATTTGTAGTCCCGAGACTATCCAAACCACTTCTCCGTCGACCAATCAAAGATCTTACCTATCTAAGGGGAATATTATGGTCATATTGATGCGAAGACCTACAGCCCCCCAATCAACTGACGAGGCTGAATTCATAAGTCTTCGATATTTTTTCCATGACGGTCATTATAAAAAATTATTTTCGAACCAAAACGTGAAGTATGAAGGAAACCTTTACTTTCAGAACAAATAAGCGGAACCATGCAACCAGGGAGTTTTTGCGACGTGGTCTACTACGGGTCAAAAAGTCCCTTGGCTGGAATGATGGAGAATCCAGCGTCCAAATATTTTTTCGTAGAAGGAAGATTAATATGCAAACAAATGTTCAAGCCTTCAGCGAATCAAAGTGTGGAATTGACCATTTTGGGGATGGAAAATGTGTCCAAAAGGTCTCAATGTATGACGGAGTGTGGCGACATCACTGGGTGTTTATGTGTTCCAGAAGGTAGTTTAGAAGATGTAGATCATTTGTTAATAGTTGATGAAGATGGCCTTAATGTTGGATGTGTTTGCGGCCAGTTCGAGAAGGACTGGTTTCCTATTAGTGTTTATTCATGGAAAACGTTAACTGTAGTTTATTCTATCGCTGATTATAAAGGGAAAGATAAGGGGTTTACATTTTCTGCATCGTATTCTTTCAATCAAGACAGTTCTTGTGGAGAAAAGTTCTATACGTTACATTCAGGTCAGTATCGAACGAAACACTTCGAAAGGTCAATTTAACTTTTAACATTAAATAAAAAATAGTGACAAATTTTCTTCTCATCGACTTCAACCGAAATCAAAAATTTTTGATTTTTATTCTTAAGTTCAAGTGAATTGGAGCAAATCTGATTTGGTTCCTTCGATTATTTTCACAAATTTTTGGATGTACCTACCTAGAGTTTATTATATTAAACTGGATGATCTTTTTAGGAGAAATTACACCAAAAAATATTTCAAAATTGCACTTCAATCAATACTTTTATCTTAGTTGTGGATGGATTCTGCACTCAAATGTCGATCGACAGTTAGATATAGAAATAAGTTCCAGTCACAATCGTAAGATTTGATCAATTTTTAAAAATACAAAAAGTAAGTAAATATTCTTTTCTCAAAGGGCCATGTAGTTCTTGGAATATTAGTATATGTGAATATAAGGCTGATGCCAAAGATTACTGTGGTAAACTTCTAGATACCTATTGTTCTAGAAACTTGAGTGACAAAGTTTACAATTTGCAATGGAAAATGAATGCTGTCGTCATTAGGTTTGTATAATTATTGTAATTATTCCGTCCTACTCCTGTTTCTGTATTAAAAATAAATTAATTCGTGCTTATTTATTTATTTTGTTTTCTTAAAGGTTGCGCTCGTTTAGTAGAAAAATGCCGGAATTTAGGGTAAAGTGGAAGGCGCAAGTGAGTCATTGGAACATCAAATATGGGTCCACAACCCCAAATGATAACTCATCAACGAATGTCCATTCGTGGTCAATTACAGGCCTACTGTTTGTAGCGTTCTCAAATTTTTATTTGTAAAAAAAAGGGATGATAAATGATGTATACAATAAATATTGACGGATCTGGTGATGTTAAATTCATTGTTAATTGTTGTAACGCTGGACAAAAATATTGTCGACACTACATTTGTACGATAAAAAGCAATATCGGCGTCCATGGTACAGTAGACCTAAATGAAATTGATACACGCCTCTTTGTACGATGCGAGTAAAGGCAACGGCGCGTGGTTCGGCGAGTAGACTCGGCCATGATCGTTAGCTCGGCTCGTGTAGATTTCTGATGCTCGACATGCCGATTGTGTGCCAATAGATGCGGGCCAGATTGATTCTACCACGCGTCGTTTAAGATTGATTAAATGGTACAAAGTACAATAGCCGAAAACGTAAATGTGACACGCCATTTTTGTGCAATTGAAGTACCGAAGCAAAAGATGTTTTTGCTAACGTTCCAATGATTTGTTCTATTGTTAATAAATGTAGTGTCAACAACTGCACCCCCATTTGTTGTATCAAATACACAATCCTTAGGTTTTTCTAGGTACACCGGTGTTATAAAAAAAAAAAGATCTATATGTATTTTATTTAAAGTACACCTTAGTTGTGGATTGCAAAATATTTGACGAATATTTTTCCTGAGATATGCTCAAAGTTGTAATCTTGCTAGTCCTGTAAATCTAGCACCTAATTGTCAATGACGATTGGTACTTGTTCTTAGAGGCAATGCTTATAAAATGTGTTTTATCTGTGATAATAAAATTATTCAAAGAATAACAGTTGTATAATTTAATATGAGCAGGAGGGACGACAAAATCATTGATTGCTCTTATGTAATATTCATTTATAAATTTTATGGCCAGTATTAACAATTAATTATTATTACATATGTATCTGATTAATATTTAATAGAATTAGGTATTATTATTAGTGTTAAAAAAGTAATTTTACATTTACCCAAATATTAAAATTCGTAACCACATAAGTAAAATAGATTTTTCTGAAAATTAATAACATTGAGTAGGTGGCAAAGGGTAGTGGATGGAGTGGGGTGGGGTGGGGAATAGTGTAGGGGTGGGGGTAGGGGTGGTGTAGATGTTGGGTTGAGCTAAACGTTAAGAATAAGGTAAGTTTGAGGTCTCTGGAGGTTGAGGTGGTGTTGGATGAGGGGGTGGGTTAGTGGTGGGGTGGGGTGGGGGTGAGGGTTGGTATTGAGGATGAGCTTAACGTCAGGAGTAACATTTACTTTATCTCAAAAATTTACCCCACCCCCACTGGTGGTATAAGGGGTGGGGCAGATGTTGGAGTAAGATAAAGAGTAACAAAATGGTAAACGTATGGGATGGTTCTAGTTATGGTGGTGGTGTAGAGGGTAAAGGGTGGTGTGGTTGGGGGTGGTGTGGGGCGGTATTAGGTGAAGGGGTGGGGTAGTGGTGAGGGTGGGTGTTGATTTTGGGATGAGGTAAACGTTAAGAATAACATTTACCTTACCCCAAAATCTACTCCACCCCCAATGGTGGTATAGGAGAGGGGCAGATGTTGGGGAGAGATTTTTCAGTAATAATAGGGTAAATGTTTGGGGTGGTTACGGCAGTGATTGTGGTGTAAGGCGAGGTATATAGGACGAGGGGGTGGTGGTGGTTGAGGTTGGTTACCGATCTCAATTTCTAAAAAAATATGTATTTAGCTTAAGATGACAAATACTACGACAGACTAAAATTTGAAACGAATCGGAAGGATGAGGCTTAAAACGTACAAGTGGGGTTAATAATACAATTAATGATACTACATTTGTTCGTTTTAAAAATTTGAAATATTTATCTGTAGAGTTCATGAAGTTTCTGCAAGTAGGGTGTAAATTCTTTAAATATCTAAAATACAAAAGGGTTCTAAATAAATATAAATAACAGCAGAAAATTGTAACAATTTACTTACATTCTCACCCAGACAATCTTTAGGGAAAATGTCGTTTAAACAAGGATTAGTTTGTTTTTGTTTGATTTCCTGACGATATCGATAAATCAGTTTTAACGATGAATACGGTGAGACAGGATAATTGTTGTATTTTGTCGAAATTGCAGGCATCGGGGCGTTAGAAGGGTGTCGTAAAATATAAGCAGTATACGCATCTTTCGGAGAACCTAAATCTCCTTTGGTAAATACAGATCTGTTATTAACGTATGACAACTAAAATAATATGTTTATATTACGTATTATCATATGTATGATAGTTTTAATGTTAAATAAACCTACCCGAAGTACTTCGGGATTTTTTACTTTTCTGTCGTATTTATATACGTTTCTGGATGGTTCTAAAATAAACCCATTGAAGATAACCCCATTTTGGTTCAAAACGTTAAGAGATATCCTATCCGGTCTATAAGCAAATTCTGGAATTTTACCTCCAAGATCTGGAAGAACATTTTCTCGAAATAATTGTCTCTTTTGCTAAAATACACAAAAGTTACACTTCAAAGGCAGTCGCATTTGTTTGTGACATGTGCATGTCATCATCATACCATAAAAATAGAGTAAATCACGTGCTGGTAAAAGTGAATGTACAATTTAGTGTGTTATATGCAAATAACAGCATCTCCTTTTACTCATCATACGATTTACATTTTTAAAACTTTACAAACTGTTTGCTATTTCTCATTTAGATCAAGACCAATTAAATGATAATATTTATTTAAATCATATAAGTAACTCGGTGTTTTACATTTAAACAAAAACTTTTTCAACTTATTTACGCGACATTAATAAAATAATAAAAAATTATTTAGCAAGTTTTCGTAAATACATGTGTACGTATTAATAGTAACCCTTAATTTAATGAAATATAAAATTATTAAATCAACATAAACAAAATTACATTTTTTTTTTTTAATTAAGCAAAACTTTTTAAGTTTGTTGATGAGATGCACATTTTCTCACTTACTTTTCTATGTTCAGATAAAGATTCCGCTGGAGATAAAACTATTATTATAGAAACACTTATCACAAAAATGTATTCACTTGTTCGTGACATAGTTCGTTTTGAAAAAAAAAATCAGTTTTGTAACAATTTAACTATTATTTAACATCGTGCGTGATTCTTTTTAGTTTCGCCACGCCTGCTAACTGGTACATTCTAACAGAAGATGCTAAACTTTCTATTATCTATATACTTATGTGGTATTCGCCATCCAATACCTCGGCAGATGCCTCTTACTCCCATAATGGGAATGGGACCTACGATCTATACCTTTCCCTAAATTGAAAAACTTCTTTCCATATAAATTCATCGAGGAAAAAGTTACTTTTTGACTATAAAGAAATAATCCCTATACTAGGGGATTTCCCAAAATCAGCTGGATTATAATTCTTTGGTGACGAAAAGAAAAATTATTTGATAACAATGTGCTTTAACCCTCACCTCTCCAGTTCGTTTCAAATTTTCGTATGACGCTATAGTATTCATCACCCGGAGCAAGAAAAATTTTGAGGAGACAGTAGAGAAGTACATTAGGTTAGATTAACGTATTGTAGATTATGTAGTCAGTTTAGATTTAGTTAAGTTTTTACGTTTTCCAACTTTTGACCGAAGGGTAAAATGGTAAAAACCCGACTTCATCAAAAATTAACGTAACCTAGGTTACCCTTTTCTAACCAACCCCTTTTTTTCTTTTGCTTAAACTCTCAATTTTCAAAAAACTCTTTTTAAGTTCAGTTACTTATTAAAATGTTGCTTCTCTTAACAGTACTTCTTAAGACACCCTGTGTATGTATCATATTACATTATAGAGAAGTATTTATTGGAAAAAAAGAAAAACTAATGTCCATTATGTAGGTGTACGTGCACTGCGAAAACCGATGAAGTCAATTATTTTCGCTGAACTCTGGTATTACAAGTAAATTACCTCGGTCATGCTTTCGCGTCCAAAGATTGCATTATGAGAATCGTATTTTTTATGCCTGGACTTTTACTTGACCCACATAAACCAGGAATGAGATATCCGTTGAAGTAAAGCAAAATTTTACGAAGACATGAAAACCAGAATACGCAAACACGTACCTAGTGATGTATATTTTTATTATGGTCCTTATAAAAAAAAACCTTATATATATAGATATAAGAAAAATATAGACACATTTATTGCCACTTTGGGCTCTATCTTTCTATAAAACGAAGCTGCTGTACATAAGACAATAACAAAATTTGTTAGGTACATTACATCATTTAATGAGTAATTTAACATTATATGATTATAAGAAAATATTGCATTTTATACGGTATGAGATGTAATTATGAGAATATATGGAGCACGTATACCTAAACAATATAATTATAATAGACCTGCATGTAACATTAATCAATTATACATAAATATGTAAAAGCTGGTCAGTGGATTATGAACGACAAGTAAAATTTCAGTTCTCTCATTATGAAACACTTATTTTATTCTTAATTAAACTGTAGAAAATTGAGTAAAAATTGTTCAAAAGAACGAATTTATAAACCCTGTTTTATAAATGGCGCGTTTTTCCAAGTACCTACAGCAATTTCCATGGAAAACTTCGTACACTGCCATCTACGTAGCTCTTTGAATATTACTGTCCTGTTTTGAATATATGTTTATGCAACCTTTCTAACATGGTTGTATGAGCAGCTGCCTAATAAGCAGAGCTTTAAAAGCTCAAAAGCATAAATCAATAAACACGTACTAAAAGAATACAAACCACCCTTACAGTAGACGTTGATGATATACCTATGTATATCAATAAAATAAGATTGTCAGAATTGAAATTGAAAAATAATTTTCGTTATAAATAAATTCATAAAAGATTTCACGGGGATATTAATTATTTAATTAATTTATTAAACTTCTTAGTCATAAGTTACTGTAATTAAATAAGTAATTATTAATTGAAAATTAAAAGTAAATTTTAAATACATAGTTGTTTGCTACGTTAATTAGCGAAGTTAAACATTTTTGGAATACAAAGCAAAACCGAGCCATTATTCCAATAAAAGGTCTTTTCAAAGAGGCATTTCCTTTAAATGTGTCAATCGTTTCCTGTCTTATGACAATCGTCTGTCAAGTTAAGGGCAGACTGACTAAGAGTTGGGGTAACTAGCTTATAAGGGATTACCTCAGGTACTCCGATTCTTGCTAATTTCATTCATGTTTCTATTCAAGGATCTTTTCATTCGGTACTCAAGCCCAACACAATATAATAATACATATATTCTAACTTAAGTAAACATTTTTGTATTGATCACATTAACAGTGTGAACAGTTCCCTTTTAATGTTATAAACAAAAACATTGGCACGATTGTTAAAAACAATTTTTAAATGTTGACCGTTAAAATATCGAACTAACCGGTTGCCAGAAAGTCGAAGGAGGGCGAGGCTTCTTCATTTCTCTTTGAACTTGAAAGCTAAAAGCTTTTTAATGTATTTTACTGTCGCCTATCTGATGAATGAAAGATAAAGCTGATGAAATTTTGCCGGTAACAAATAGGTTCTTATTGACACCCTTTAATTTTATAACGTTTATGCTTTGTATGTAGATGGAAACCCTGTCACACTAAAGGTAAAGTTAATTCAATCGCAGGTCGCTAAAATTCGAAAATTATTAGTTTATGCCATTTTTTCGTCACGTATATACACCCCAGTGATAGGACACAGTTAACAAATTGGATACACATTGATTTACGTACTTAGATTTGAAATAAATATAAAAATAAAATTGAAATTACATCTAAAGGGTAAAGGGAAAGAGGGTCACTTATTTATTAACATACTCCCGTTTTGATTTAAAAATACAAAAAAAATAAATTTGCTAAATACTGCAAATAAAAATATTCTTATATTTAAGACCTTTTCATTTGACTGTCTGTCCGTTTGTCACAGCTAATTTGCTCCGAATTTACTGAATTTATTAAGTTGAAGTTTTGGAACATATACGAAGTTCTATAACCCAAACATGGGGCATAACGTAAATAAAGGAATTTTTAAAATGGGGGAGGCAAATTAGAACTTAAAAAAAGTTGTGCAAACTGTATCGTTTGACATATAATTGGAAGGTCTTGTTGTGAGAGCCGCAAATGTATTTTTTTCATAATTTTAAACAAATAATTAAATTGACAAATAGGGCACTATGAAGACAAACTTTGAAGCTTAAATTTGGATTAATATCTGTTACTAAGGTTGGGAAAATAGGAGATGATTGATGATTGAATTTTTAACTGCTGACCTATTATACCACTCAAAACTTTGTACTAAGTTATCTGTTTTGAATGAATATTCTTTTATCTAGCCTAAATACATTTCACCCCTGAGGGTAGGAAAATTTGTCCAGTAAATTTTATTAACCGATTTTACCCACGTATCTGTTTACTGGGTTTTCCATAATTCTTTTTTTAATAATAAAAGAAAATGCCTAGATTTAAATTTGAAAAATTAGTAGATAATATATAGGAGAGCGGGCAGTGTAACGAGCGTATATGTGTGTGAGAGCAGCGACGAGATCCGACAGCAGATAAGCGGAGTTCAAAGAATGCCGCCGTCGGTCGGCGCTTTGATGACAATAAACAAGGCCATAAATAAAACGAACACAATACGAAGTCGAGAAAATTTTAGAAGGTTTCTTGATTTTTCTAGATTGTTCTTAATCTGTATTTAAATACTCATTGATGTGGTCAGTGACGGCAGTTAACAGTTAGCTTCCGAACGAGTAATATAAATACCGAATTACGATATACCGAGTAATATAAATACACATTTCTCTTGTCATATAAATAAGTTGTTGAATTGCTATTAGTGTTCAAGTATTCTATTAGTGTTTAAGTGTTAAATAAATAGTTGTAAATAAATATTCGTTAAATAAATAAATTAAACTAGACTAGTCGTTACAATTTTTTCGCTTTTAGTTTTCTTTTCTTTTTCACGAATTTTGTTTTAAATGTTGGCATGTATTTTATTCTTAAATAAGCAGTCTAACAAGTAGAGGTACCAAGAAAAAATATTATTTCAGTAATTCCCTTTGTGTTGTTTGAAAAATTGTGGTTATTTTTTCAGTGTCAGTAAGTTTCATTGTGCGCTGAAGAAATTCACAAACAAATAGACTGAAAGGTTGGACAACCCTTTAAGTATTTAAATGCTCCAAAACGCGTGTCAGTCTTTTCAACAAGGCATCCATAATCGAATACCCCTACAATAGCTTTACGCTTTAAGCCTTAGTAATCTTAACACAATCTCAAGATAACATAAGGACTTTGACAGTGTGGTCTGAAGCAACAATTCACACACGTCACACAATGAATAGGTAGCTTTCGTTCGAAATAAATTTTCTTAATAAAAACAAAGAAATCTAAAGTAACCGAAAGTATTTTGTTTTTGGGGTTGCATTAGTGATGGAGCTGTAAGTTTTGCAAATGACGTGACGGTGTATCATTAGAGTATTGTGTGTTTAGAAACACAATATGTGATAGAGATACGGTCGGACTGTGACCAGCACGAGTACAATAGTTGAATCGATCAACGAACGTCCGTCCATTCGGAAAACCACGATTCAGAATGGGCTAATTGACTCAAATTATCTTCAGTGCTTTGGCTTTCCAATTACAGCTACCCTGAAAGCGCTTATTTTTTTTCCAGACTTGTTTTATTTAGTCAGTGTTCTGCTACATTGGAAGCTCGCTGCTTTTTGTAAATGCGGCATTAAGGATTAGCCATTGTTACAGGCCATTTCGTCACATGCTCGAGCTTTTTTAAGCTCCAACAGACTTTTATACAGCTAATTAATTTTTCCACATCTAGAACTCGTTCTACTTATTATACAGAATCTTTAAAATTACTCCACTTTAATGAAAAAAATTAATAATATCCATTTTTTTTTCTATTTACCTATCACTGTTAATGATTTACGTACCCCTCTCGAAATCATTCAGTATAATTCAATTAGTTCTACTGAAAAAGAGACCCATTTCAGGAGTAAAAAATCTCTCTTCAAATTTTTTAATATCTACCTATCAACATTTTGTTTTAAATTAAATTAATGTGACACAATAAGAAAATGTGGAGCCTACGGGGCGTTAAGCTGTTTGAGAATTCATAGCAATACCCCATAATTCATCCCTGAAACGGGGAAAATATTTAAATGATTGTTGACATAATTAGATCACGACTGCTAGCGCGGGCTGCTGGGCTCCTCCGCGTCGGTTGATTGTTTTATTACAACTAGTGAGGGAGAAAAAATTAGCTTGTTATTACATCTATCACACGGTCTTTACCGCTATTAGTTAATAAGGGGGTTCGAACACTTTGACACGTCCTCAGGGAGAACTACGCGCTCCATCCCTTGTACTTATTTACATATCTAACTGGTAACCCGATATGCTCTACAAATGTTTCCTATGTCCACTGGTAATGTCATTTAGCCAGTCTCAATACTATTTCGAGTATCGGTTGGACACAACAACGAAAAAGAAATAAAGAAAGATAAAAAACTATAGGTAAAGTACCATTCTTTCATTCTAACCCCATTTTTGACATTTCCAGATTTGCCTTAAAATGGTTGATGTGTTGCCTGTATTTTATAGTCTTAAAATAATAGGTATGTTGGAGTTACTTAAAGTCACAGAAAAAATAACATATGTTATTAAATAAAATTTTGCTTAAACTTTAGAAGAGACCTAAACGTGTACCTATTGTTTATATTAGACAAAACGTATCGATAAGGGTTGTTTTTGTTCAGTTTAACTTTGCGTGTGAGTTAAGAACGATAGAACCATAGAAGTGGTTTCAAGAACTGTACGTATGATTGTGTCTGGTTAAAGGTTTTGAAATAGATAATCTCTAGCTAGATAATGACTGCCTTTGTTAGGGAAAATTAGTGAAGGACCGAAAATATTTGAGATTGTGTTCATCACCCCTTAGCACGCGATGCGCCAAGTCGGAAACAATTAAATATACAATGGCTGGCTTGCTTGCGCACGCTTGCAACCCCCTACTCGGAACAAATCTTGCAGAAAATTCCGTTTTTGTTGTGACTATTTCGTCTAGAAATTGCTTCATATTAAATAGGAAGTTCGCATCGAAATCCACGAGAAATTACGTGCGATTTGGCGGCATCAGAGACAATCAAGAACAAGACAACTCTAATTGAAAAACACTTAATTATGCACCATTATTATTTTTTTTAAATTTACAAAATCAATAATGAGTATTTCAAATTTTTTCTTTTTGTAATGGCCAATAAATTCTAGACTGTATTAGATTTTACGTAAACAACATTTTGACCCATTTTTGGTTATATCGAGTAGCAAGAGACGTAACAACTGATGAGATGTGTTAATAATAGAGAACCCAACACCATATTAAGGGTCTCCCATTGTAACAGTTATTTGTAAGATGAAACCAATTCTGAAAGTTATTGTGCCTTAAACATCTGTGGTGCTAAATACTTTTAATGGTTTTGTATACAATTTACAGGGGTGTGCCCAGCATACAGCTTCCTGTTACTTTAAAGTTAAACCTAGTTCCGATATTGATAATGCAATTAAAGAGATACATGTTCGAAAATTTACTTTACGGAAATTGTTATTTGTTTATTTATTTATTACTAATGCACCTGAACTAATTGTATCCATCATAAGATCCTTTCAAATATCTGAGGCAAATTGGGTCTCTATAGAGGGTGAATGGTGTAATTCTTTTCTAACAAAAGCCACTTTGGACAAAGCACTTAAATGGCAATTTAAAAATATTCTCACCTTGTCACAACAGGAACGGTTTCGATTTTTAGCATAAAATTGGCATTTGTATTTACGTAATATGACAGCTTCTTTCACAAGTGGTAACCGCTCTTCCTATATAAATATTCGCAAAATATCGTTTTACATCAGGTAGATAAATTTTGTAACCAAAATTTGTTTTCTCGTACACACCCGAAACCATTTTCGTATTAGTTCATTCAGCTAAACTTGTATTTAAATAAAATATTGTTAAAAAAATTATTAACTTTTTGCAAAAAAATATTAGGTACGTATCATTTTAAAAACAATCCGTAGTCTAACTCTGATTTATTTTCCACAAGCAACCGATGATTCATTATTTCTTTTTTTAAACCAAAAACACAAAAAAAAGATTCATTAAATTTTTTGATTACGTATCTTAAAAACTTATCACACAATCTTGTTAGTATAAACAAGCGAATTGTAGATAATAAAATTTCTAGCAAAATGAATCCTGGAACAATTCAATCCGATCATTTTTAACGGAGAAAAGGCAGAAAACTTTAAAACATGTGAAAAACACACGTCCAAAAACGGCCAAATGCGTGAAAATATATCCGAGTAGTGGGGAGATCGGCATCTGAGTAGTGGGGAGTTTGGCAGCCGAGTAGTGGAGAGTTCGGCAGCCGAGAAGAACTCGTTTACTCCGCAATAATAACTGACTCCTCCTTATCTGGCCGTCTCCCCCACTACTCGACTATTTTCACGCATACGGCCGTTTTTGGACGTGTTTTTCACATGTTTTACGTTTTCCACTTTTCCTCCGTTAAAAATGATCGGATTGAGTTGATCCGAGAGTCATCTTTTCAGAAATTTCATTCTCTACAATTCGTCTGTTTACACTAACAAGATTGTGTGATAAATTTTTAAGTTATAGTCAAAACAGCAATGAAAAGAACCAAAATATACAAATTCAGAAATTGTTTTTAAATTTTCTGATAGACGTTTTTACATTTTAAAGTGTCGATTATGTTTGACTTTGTAATTCGTTTAGTATATTTTTTGCCTTTTCACTTTTTTTTTCGAGATAAAAGCTGTTGGTAAAGAGAAATTGGAATTGATCTATAGTTTGTTCGCGGCATACAAAAGAAGTTTAAGCCGATTATCAAAATTAATAGGACATCAAAGACCCCGTTTCACAATATAATAATTCGAATGATGCATATAATACGTCGAATGGGGAGAGATAAAATGTCGGTACCTAAATAGCAGCCCTTTCATTACAACACCGTCGTGTCTCCTCGCTGGTTGTGCCCTTTGTTTGTAAAATATAGCTACTGTTGATGGTTTTACTACGTCAAAACAATCAGATATTAAATATGCATCGATTATTCTTGTTATTAGGTCATCGATACCTGCTAGGAATGTCTATAACGGATTTCGGTTATAACGTCGACGACGCACACAATTTTTTAGAGGGAGGAGAGGAAAATAAACGTTCTCCTGAAATCTGGATATCACGTTATTTGGGACTAAGTATATTCTGTGTTTATAATTCATAATTTTTTTATTGGCACAAATATTTCATAGTTGAGGCCTTTGCTTTCCCCGGATCCTCTGCTGACACCCCTCCCTCACCCTGCCTACATTTAAATTTCTGTTTCAAAGATTTACATCTACCATTAAAAAAGGGTAACATCCCTAACTCCTGGATCCCCCCCCCCACCACGTCTCAGTACTTAAGTAATCAATAAAATAATTCAATAATCCCTTGGGATAAAAATAGTATCTACAATCTTTGGGCAATAAAAAAATGTTTTGCTACATCTGCTCCTAAGCCCCTTTGGACTATACTCATCTGATGCATCTTGTACGTGTCCTTGCTGGGTAAAACAGGGTTACCAGTAGATTGGGTTGGGTTAGGTTGGGGTATCGTGGAAATTACAAATGGATTTGGAAACGTATTTCGTTTTTGTTTTAAAATTCATTGGGTGACCCTAGGAGGGTCCTTAAGGTATAATTTGTTTTCTGCGGCCAATAAAATGCAGTAGAGATGATCGACTACTGGTTATCGATGTGGATATCCATGGTGGCTATGCTGGTCACGGCTTGAACGTATCCCGTGTCACGTATTGTGTTTCTAAACATACACCAACCTCGTGATACTATGATCTCGACAAGCTGAACTGCGTCCAGTACCATGTCGCCTGCGCCTTGTTCGTTCCCCATCATGATGATGGCCACAGCGATACAAATTACGCTTTGGTGGAGACATAAATAGGTATCCAAGACACGCAGGGGACGGCAGGCATCTTCTTATCGACTTCAGTTCACTCAATTATTTCCTTCTGATCGTGAGATGAGCGAAAATACGTAGTTTTATTCCAATAGCGTGGCGTACACGGAGGGGATCTACGATCTACCCAATATACATATACAGGGCGTCACTTAATGATAGACCGTCATTCCAAAGGCGCATTCCACAAAACAATTCAAGTAGAAAACATTTTATTAAAAAAAAAGGTATGTTATAGAGCTCGTCATGCTGATCAAGAATAGATATATATATACAGGGTGAGCCACGGTGGATGGACTATTAGAAGTACCTAAGTATATGGGAAACTAAGCTAGGAAAATTTTGAAAAAAATCAAGTATGTAGTAGTAATGGCATAGGATCTACATTTTTAAAATATTTTGAATATCGTAGCACATCCGCTTATACCGGATATCAATGCCAACTTTGTTATTCTAAATAGAATGGTATATTTTTTACAACGAATTCAGATAATACGTAAAACTTCAAAGGTAAGCTTGATAACGTACTTGCATACCTAGGATGAACAGTTTCTGAGATGATTTAATGCATAGAAAAAAAATCTTAATCGCTACTAGAATTATAAAAAAATTATAATTTTCACTAAAAATGACTTAGAGGGTGTTGTAATTTTTACCAATTATAGTCGAGTCTTAAGCCTAATTTCCTGCCAAAACTATGCTTCATAAAGTATACGGAGCGTTCAGAAAAAAAATCCAAAATTCAAGGTCAATATGGATACTTTCCATTGCTTTATTCGAAAATTTTCGAGTCATTTTGAGTTTTAACAAAAATAGCTAATTTTACTTTCGGTAGATATAATAAACGTGTGCTACGAATAACGATAATCAAAGCAAAATCAAACCAAAAAGCATATTCTTTAGATTAATTTATATTACGAACACATTCGAAAACAATAAGTATTTATAATCAAGTCTCCAATTAAAATCATCGTTTTTGGTAATTCTGTAACAAAAATTAATTTAAAAAGCTGTTTTCAGTTTGATTTTGCTTTGATTATCGTTATTTGTTAGTTATTCATTGCATACTTTTATTATACCAAAAATAAAATCAGTTATTTTTGTAAAAACCCAAAATTACTCGAATCATTTCAAATAAAACAATAGGAAGTATCCATATGGACCAAAAGAAGATAAAAAAAAGAGGAATCTAATGAAAAAGTAAAATGTGTTAGGTGCCATTTGATAAAAAAGAAGTTATTCGTGTTTAAAGTTTTTGAATTTTGGATTTTTTTTTCTATACGCTCTGTATACATTATGAAGCTTAGTTTTGGTAGGAAATTAAGCTTAAGACACGACTATAACTGTTAAAAACTTCACATCCTTAGTCATTTTTGGTGAAAACCCTTTTTTTTAACACTTTGACACCTTGTATCTTTTAGGACACATGTTTATATGATTTTTTCTACTTGAATTGGCTTCAGGAATTACAGTCTGTCATTAAGTAACACCCTGTATACATGGTTCTTTGTTTTCTTGTTTTATTTAAAATTTAAAGTACTATTTAGCAACTTTGAAAAACCATACCAAGATATGAAATTAGAAAAGAAAGTCTTTTGAACATTTTTTTTTTCTTTATAAAAGACAATTAAATTTAAACAGATGCTACACAACAGTATTCCTGTGGGAAAACTTGGAAATTCTTCTCCAGTTGGTATCTCTACTTACGATTAGAGACATTAATTTAACAGAAAACTACCGAAAAATATAGACAACAATTAGTGAATACTTTATCATTTTCCATTTTTTAACTTGATTAAAATCAACCACAGAAGTAATTATCTTATTCTTCATCGGATAAGAGGATTTGGAGGGTTACAAATCAATATAGGTAGGTACCTAGCTGAATTTAGACTCGGAGGTAAAGGCGATTAAATTCAACCATTTCTAGGTATTATATATTGATTACTTCGTAAGGAGAGGATTAAAACAAACAATTTTAGTTGCTATGTAAGTAGTAACTAATGGCAGAAACATCTAAAAAGTATCTAACAGAAAATTAATTATTGATTTTGCAAAAATGTTATCTACTATATTAAAAAAAAAAACCGATTTTTATGTGAGTTCATCTACCTACACATTTTGAAAAAAAAAAAATATATTGTTGCACCTATGAACACAATTTAGAACTGTCTTTGTTGGATATTTTTGAAAAATGATAAGTATCTATTTATTTAGCTCCCATATGTATTAGGTGGTTTAGGTTTAGATAGAAATGAAATTGAAGATTTTTCAATTTTATTCTTTGTGCATAAAGCCCGTGCTCGGAATATTATCCCTGTTAGTAACCAAGAGGCTGGAGGGGTATCTGGTGAACGTTGGCTTGCGATAGATGGGGGTTTAATTACAGACTAGTGGCATCCCTCGGGAATGGTGGGGCTTCAGCTACCCTTACTATTGGCATTGCAGTTGCCTTCCACCTCAATGTTCTACGCGTAGGTACTTTTCACTTCGATATAGGTACATAGTTTTAATGACCCTGGCTGAATGAAAGAAAACCCCCTTTTATAATTGTAGGTATTAATAAAAATATCAGTAAATACAATGTTGAGAAAATAAGTTTTCCTCAAGAAAATTCAATTTCCTGAATGAATAATTTCAAAAAGAAAAATAGCTGCTTATCTACTGAAAGCAATTTCTTTTACGTAATAAACAAATCTTTATGAAAAGGAACAAATAAGTTTTTATCATGTATCAGTATACAGCGGATATTGTAAGGGTGCATTAATATATAGGATGGAAAATGATTCCCTAATCTCAGCTGAAAAGGTTACGCTCAAAGGATGTGTCAGGAATTATTGTGGATAATGTAAGCCATACAACGTCCTACAGGGCGTTCGAGCATATTCCCTTTGATGTTGTACAATCCAACAGAGGCTTATTAACTGCCAGTATTTTCTAATGGTTTTATAATAACTAACAGAAACCGTAATCTAACAAGCCGCAAAGAAATACTTCCTTTACATCCGAGCAACGTGACAGCTTATAACAGTTTTTTATTTCTTTAGCTTTCATAAAACAAGTTTCTTTTATACTTATAGATATAAACCCAAGAACCAATTAGGCACGAAATACAAACATAAAGCATCTTGCAAAATACTTTTTTTTTTTTGATACGCCGGAAAAGCCAAAATTCACATGGTTTTCCCACTTTGAATATTCAAATATTTTAGGTTAGGTAGGGTAGGTTAGGTTACGTTCGGTTAGTTTAATTTTCTTATCCTCCCCCCCCCCACAGAATCACCTGTCGGGTTTAATAAATGTTGGAGAGGGTAAAAACCAAACCTAACTTAACTTTTCTATAGAGCCAGTTAGGTTAGGTTAGGTTAGGTTAGGTTAGAAATGGCTACATTAAGCTTTATTTAAAAAAAGGCAAAATATGTTTTAATTTGAAGTTTTAAAGTTGTCTGCGAAGGATTTTCCTATTAACTGTAAGTATTTTTTTGATGCTAAGTATTTATAAAAATATCCTACCTACAAAATAATTGAATTGAAGAGTAGAGGTAAATGTTAAATTAATTTGTTTAATTAAAATTACCTTTGGGGTAGCTAATTATGTCAGAATTGTAAGTACCTAGATACAAATAATTTACTTTTATTTTTTTATACTTATTTGTATCTAAGTACTTATTAGTAGTTACTTATTTTAACGGACAAGGGATGGGTAGGTTCTAGTAGTGGGTAGGTACCAAAAAAAATGTCACAGTTTGCTGCTGTTGTATTCAATTAAAACGTTTAAAATCTCCTGTTGCAATGAAAAGAAAACTACCCGCCCATAATTATCCACTACATCAAAAGAGAGGAAATATTATAGTGACTGATCAAGAGGGGTAAAAACAGTGTTGAATATTTTATTATGTATGATTTATATACATAGTCAAATTTTCACCCCAGTGGTAGTGGTACAGAAGGGAAAGATTTTTTAACATGCTGCTTAGTCAACATAGGTACATGTATCTACATGTTCCTAGATACTAAAAATAGATAAGTAGGTACTTATTTCTAGACAGAATTTTTAAATTTAATTTTGTGGCTGTTGCTGATTTTAAAGTCTGTGGTAATTATGTACAATAGCTTAGTACCTTCCAATTTTCTTGAAAGCGGTTATTCTTATACTTAGTGTGTTACGAATCCAAATGTTGGGAAAGGGCGAGGGATATGTAGCTAAATGTAAACACACCCATCCTGAACCGTAACCTAATGCAATATACACGGAAGTATTACGACAATTTTTTGTATTTTATGACGTTTTCGTATTGGTTTTGAGCTTTAAAAAATAGGTTACGGTTGAGGATGGGTGTGTTTACATTTAGCTACATATCCCTCACCCTTTCCCAACATTTTTATTCGTAACACACTAAGATATGGAAAACAAATACACGAAATGAAGAAGCTCAAAAACACCATGAAGGGGTGGTTTACGCGGCCAACATATTTAGAAAATCGGAAGGGGGTAAGCTAATGTACATAATTACCGGACAAATTGACCTGATGAATATTAGTTCAAAGTGAAATTACAAAAAATGAGTAAGCTGGTAAAAATAATTGTTGTTGGATGGCCTTTGTTTAAAGAAAGGAAGTAAAAACTACGTTCGCATCTATAATTAATAAAATGGACAAGCCTTGAAATTAAACACAAACAGACATTGTCTTCGAACAAATCATTTGAACGAAATATACTTTCACCATTGTGTGAAAATATACTAACAACAACAATGTTTGCTTAACATGCTCAAATCGTGTAAAATCATTTTTGAACAAGAAACAGACAAAAGAGCTTCGAAACAGACTTGGGGAGGGGATGAAAGGGCGGAGCTTAATTTTGAAAAGGAAGATAGATCGTCTCTCTCATACATATCTGGCAAAAATATGCACAGAGAAAAAAAAAAAAGAAGAAGAAGAAGAAGAAACAATGAGAGCAACTTCGTCACAAGAGATAAAATACCTACCTAACGTATGTACTTAGGGGCAGTAGTTATTTTTAAATATTTAGTTACCTACGTAGGTAGGTACAGGATTTTCGTTTGTATTGAAGTTGAATGCACAGAAGGCAGTAGACGAATTGAAAATCAAGTTGGCAGTAAAAGCGTAAAGTAGAGTAAGTAGTCCGTGGATTGTGTTTAAAAGAGGACGCAATTGAAAATGAACAATCGTCGTGTCAGAGGGTGAGTGAGAAAAGCGTTTCACCCTTACGGAATAAAGAAGGCATCTCTGTCGTGGAAAGCGAGCGAGCGAACAACATGGCGAGGCGGAGTTCCGCTTTTTCCGGAAGCCTTCAGTACGATCCGATTGGTCGTGATGTAGCACGCCTCTAGACTGTTGGCAAATATTGGTCGACAAATAGTTTGTGTTTATTATGTGTTTAGGGACCCAGATGGGTCCTTTAGTTATACAGTGTAGCTAGCTTATTCGAACTTCAGGATTTATCAGCATCAAATCCTACATAGGTAATTGATTGAAAACGGACAGTAGCAGTGAAATGTTCCGGGTAAAAAGTTGGTGACTTAATTTTCTCATACCTATAATTAAACCGAAATGTGTAGTAACGAGAGTCCCAGTACACCTACGGCAAGGTTCCCTGCTGTCCCGACGTTTCCAGGACTAGAAGCCAACATGACTCCGAGAACGCTAATGCCGATAGAACAGTATCGCCTTCAGCTTTACCAGTACGCCGTTGCCGAAAGGCTACGTTATCCTCTGCTGAATCCTTTCCAGGCGCCGTTGCCCTGCTATCCGACGTTATTTCCGCGGTCGCTGCAACCGGAAGAGCCGAAACCGCAACACAGCTACATCGGCCTTATAGCAATGGCGATCCTGAGCGCTCCAGAAGGCAAACTAGTCCTGTCAGACATCTACCAGCACATCCTAGACAATTATCCGTATTTTCGAACCAGAGGTCCCGGCTGGAGAAACTCCATTCGACACAACCTTTCCCTGAACGACTGCTTTATAAAAGCTGGAAGGAGCGCCAACGGGAAGGGACATTATTGGGCCATTCATCCTGCAAACGTCGAAGATTTTCGAAAAGGCGATTTTCGCCGTCGCAAAGCGCAACGGAAAGTGAGGAAACATATGGGACTTGCGGTTGACGAAGACGGAACCGACTCCCCAAGTCCACCGCCGATCTCTGTGAGTCCTCCAGCAGCTCCAGGACCTTCTAATACTGCACCGTTTGCGGCGCCCGTAACCACCAAAGTGTCGTCCAGGAAGCGGCAGTTCGATGTGGCGTCCCTCTTGGCGCCCGATTCAGGCGAAGAAACAAACGAAGAAGATATCGACGTGGTTAGCGGCGACCAAAGCCAAGAAGACCAAAAGTGGCCCATGTTGCCCATTGTAAATTATTATCAGGCCCTTTTGCAATCCAACAGACCGTCAGGAAGCAGTGGCAATACTACCGAAACCAAATTCAATCCCTTAGATAATAACAAGGACGCTGTTTAAAGTGATAAGGACACGATCGTTATAAGTACCTATCTATTAGACTTTTTTAAACTTGTACCTAATGCCCAATAGTGAAGTTCGAATTTATTTTAAGCAACGACGTTATTTATTACCTATAAATTATCGCTGTGAACAATAAAAGTAATACAAAAAGACCCACGAAACAATTTCTGAATAATGTAGAATGTGTATTATCTACCATAAATATTCAATGTAAATAAATACCTGTCTATCGGTATCAATGGTTTATCTCTATCTCTATTCAACCAGTTCCAGCCTTCACAAATACAAAAGGTAAATATTTTTAGTTATAAGTATCTAATAATTAGGTAATTTATTATCCTGCTTTTATACCTACTTATCATATAAGTAGAACTATTGAATAAGACACCATGATTATGCACTAACTAGAATACAATACAATTCTAACAGATATACTTAGGTAAATAACAAAAAATATAAACAATTACCGTATTATAATTATTGAAGCACGGTAATCATAATCAAGGAATTTCAAAAGAGGACGTTAATAATTTTAATAGATTTTAGCGGTTGGTATAAGTACCTACTTATATTATGAAATAAGTATTTTGAAATATAATTACTTAAAATTTGCTTTAGGTATCATAAAAAAAAATTTCAATCGCTATACCAGAATAAATGATAAAAAATCACCAAAAATGGCTTACCCATAGGGTATTGAAATTTTTCCAGTTGTAGTCGAGTCTCTACTGTAATCATAAGTAGAGATACCAACTGGAGAAGAATTTCCAAGTTTTCCCACAGGAATACTGTTGTGTAGCATCTGTTTAAATTTAATTGTCTTTTATAAAGAAAAAAAAAATGTTCAAAAGACTTTCTTTTCTAATTTCATATCTTGGTATGGTTTTTCAAAGTTGCTAAATAGTACTTTAAATTTTAAATAAAACAAGAAAACAAAGAACCATGTATACAGGGTGTTACTTAATGACAGACTGTAATTCCTGAAGCCAATTCAAGTAGAAAAATTCATATAAACATGTGTCCTGAAAGATACAAGGTGTCAAAGTGTTAAGAAAAATGATTTTCACCAAAAATGACTAAGGATGTGAAGTTTTTAACAGTTATAGTCGAGTCTTAAGCTTAATTTCCTACTAAAACTAAGCTTCATAATGTATACAGAGCGTACAGAAAAAAAAAATCCAAAATTCAAAAACATTAAACACGAATCACTTCGTTTTATCAAATGGCACCTAACACATTTTACTTTTTCATTAGATTCCTCTTTTTTTTATCTTCTTTTGGTCCATATGGATACTTCCTATTGTTTTATTTGAAAAGATTCGAGTAATTTTGGGTTTTTACAAAAATAACTGATTTTATTTTTGGTATAATAAAAGTATGCAATGAATAACTAACAAATAACGATAATCAAAGCAAAATCAAACTGAAAACAGCTTTTTAAATTAATTTTTGTTACAGAATTACCAAAAACGATGATTTCAATTAGAGACTTAATTATAAATATTGTTTTCGAATGTGCTCGTAATATAAAGTAATCTAAAGAACAGTTTTTGGTTTAATTTTGCTTTGATTATCGTTATTCGTAGCACACGTTTATTATATCTACCGAAAGTAAAATTAGCTATTTTTATTAAAACCCAAAATTACTCGAAACTTTTCGAATAAAACAATACACAGTATCCATATTGACCAAAAGAAGATAAAAAAGGGAATCTAATGAAAAAATAAAATACGGTAGGTGTCATTTGAAAAAAACGAAGTTATTTGTGTTTAAAGTTTTTGAATTTTGGATTTTTCTTCCTGAACGCTCTGTATACTTTATGTAGCTTAGTTTTGGTAGGAGATTAGGCTTAAGACTCGACTATAAGTAATTGGTAAAAATTACAACACCCTCTAAGTCATTTTTAGTGAAAATTATATACGTTATCAAACTTCCCTTTGAATTTCACATGTTATCTGAATTGGTCGTAAAAAATATACCATTTTATTTAGAATAACAAAGTTGGCATTGATATCCGGTATAAGCGGATGTGCTACGATATTCAAAATATTTTAAAAATGTAGATCATGTGCCATAACTACTACGTGATTTTTTTCAAAATTTTCCTAGCCTTAGTTTCCCATATACTTAGGTACTTCTAATAGGCCATCCATCGTGGCTCACCCTGTATATGTATTTTTAATCAGCATAACCAACTCTACAACATCCTTTTTTTTTAAGAAAATCCAAAGGGGATAAGCTAATGGACCCATGCAAAAAATTACCACGAAATTTGGCTCAAATATGATTCTTGTGCCTAATGTTTAATAAAAAAAAATTGATAACGATACAAGACTTGTTACGTATTTTATTATACATATGTAATTCAATTTACTATACAGGGTGATTAAAAAAGATCGTTTAGTTTAAAAGGTAACCACTTCAAATATCGAAATAAGTTATCTACTTATAAAAGGAAACTACTTATTGTCTTAATAGGTCTTGAGGGTCAATTATTCTGCATTCGAATTTATAATGATTTTTCGTAACTAATAGCCCATATTTTGGGATTTATTTGTTTTTTAAACACCCTGTACAGTAAATTTAATTTTTCTTTTACATATGACTATATTTAAATAAGGAACAAGTTTTGTGTGATAAATTTCTGAGACGGGTTATTAAAATTATATTTGACCTAATATTTCCCTGAAAAGCATATTTCAATTGGAATGCCTTTATTAAGAAATAAATCTTTAAATAATTGTCTAATACTTTTAAAAATAAGTAAGACATGAAAATATCTAATAAGGGCAGCTACTTTTTTTTTATTTATTCTGGACATTATCTTCTATCAAATTATCATTTTTTAGTAAAAGAGCCTACAAGCCCTCCCTAACGTAATAATTTGAATAGAGTCTTTGAGTCAAACTAATAATTTCATTACATTGTATAAAAGTTGGGTTAGTTTGAAGTGTCCACTTCGACCCTATAGGAGGTATAAATATTTTGCCTTTTCGAAATAAGTACGCATTGTAACTCGTAATCTACTTATAGTCAGTTGTAAAGATTTCACGGTTTAGCAACTCCTGCGGTGGGGCATTGAGCTTACAACAAAAAATAACAGAAGAGATAACCATAAATAGTGTGACATGCTTTTTCTTTCAAAAATCCTTTGGTGGTTTTAGTCTGGGGATAAACAATATAATATGTAAAAGTGAAGATTTAATACGAATATATTAGGGTTTCTGAAGGTTTCAAAAGGGGTAGGTACGTTATATTTCTAATTTTTTTAAATTTAATGGCGGATACCGTAACATAACATAACCTAACCCAGCCTAAAAATTATTTAACGTACCTATTAAACGTTTAGCATCAACAAATAATTTTAGTATCAGGATTTTGCTAATTGTCCCATTATTGACGTTAATATTTAGATCATAAATCACTAAGCATTAAATTTTAGTTTTTGGGGTTGTAAACTCCACCCCCCCCCTTCCCATTCATAACTAACCCAACCTAACCTAACTTTCCAATTCGTCCAACATTATCAAAGTAGGAGTGTAATTATTTATATCATATTTTCTCCCTAACCGTGAGTCTCACAAAAAAATTGTATTGAGCTTTATGGTAACCAATTAGATTATCTCCAACTTTTATTAAAAAGTTTTCTATACTAACTTGATAATACAACTTGTATGAGGCTCAATAAATGGACGTCAAAAATGATTTTCAGATAATGAAAATATTTTAATGTTTGTTATTTTTAATTTTACGTGAAATATGTTTAAGTAAAAGTTGTAGGCTGTTTATTTGTCTACAAAAAAGCTGTGTATAATTTTTTTAAGAGACTAACGGTTGAAGAGAAAATGCAAAATTTCGCCACTTCTATTTTCTTGACGCTTTTTTTGGCTGGCCTAATGATTAATAGTTTTTCAATTTTTTTTTATTAGAAACGTGAACCTTCAGTGGCCACCCTGGAAAATGTCGTGGTGAGATTTAGGCTAATTACCCCCACAACCGTGAATAATGTTTGATAGGACATTCAAACAAATAAAGAAAGCTGAAAATGCTTTAGGGAAGTTTGGCCAAGTAACAATGGTGTTCAGGACGCGTATAAATTAGTCAGCGAGTGTAAGTAAAACTCCATGGGGTTCTTTCCATTAGATTACAATTCTTCAACGGCACGTTTGTGTTCGGGGCTACAATTATTTACTAATTTACACACAGTTCAATAAATACAATTGCAATTGTTGCCATAGAGGGGCGGCGATGCGTTAAATTTAGCTTTACACGCGGAATGGTTTGGCACAACACGATTTCGCATCTCTCCTCCAAGACATCATCAAGGTGAGTATTTATTTTCAAATACCCCGCAAGCTCTTTTGTCCCACGAATAAAACTGCCTGCTGTGAAATTCAAGTTGTTATTGTAAATATACTTCAAATAAATTCTCTTGTCGTTTAAGCTAATACTATTTATATATATATATATATATATATTTCTTTTTTAAAGAAATTATAAAATTTAAAATGAAATTAATAAGTCTTCACTTGAGAGATGACCCCGACGTTATAGGTATTAACATCGTTTTAAGGAGCTGAATTTGGTAGAAAAAAATAACCAATATATAATAATAAGAGAGTGAAATAAATAAATTATAAAAAAAATTAAAAAAGCTCTAAAAAGGGGTGATTCAAATGCATCAATTTATTACATTACACAATTATTATGACGTAAAAGTTTTTCACGAGATTTACTTATGTGAAAATCAAGTTACATACATATTATATTCTTGTTTATCTACAGAAGTAAATCTCGTGACGAGCTTTTATGATATATAAATTGTGTAATGTAATAAATTGATGGGTTTTTTTTATTCAATTCAATGTCTATTTTCTTCTTTTAAGAGCTATTTTAAAAATTTTTAGTTACCTATTTATATCTATATATTCAGTTCCAAGATTTGATACGTTGCGAGTTTAATAACAGCTTTTAATTTTAAAAAAAGTGCTCTCTTTATTTTTGAATAAAGATGAAAGTATGGCAATTTTTTGAATCTGCCAAAAAAATTATTTTCGCAAATATCTTTAAAACGAAAAGACCTACAGGCAATTCGAAAGATGCAATAAAGTGATTAATCTTTCCCCATTCAATTTTTTTTCCAGCTTCGAGACCCCAATTGTGAGGCTCGAATTTCGGACACACTGTATATTGGAGAGAAGTAATTTTTTGGTTCATGCTAGACGCAATTATGGTTTATAATTTCCATTAAAAAAAGCGTTTTTTGTGTGTCCTTATTTTTCTCTATGGTCACACTGTGGATCTATTTCTATAAATCTATCTCCATCTCATATAAGTACTGCATTTCCTAATGTAAATTAATCAACTGAGTCGAAAATATTTTGAACAACATTTGGTATGTCGATAGCAACAGAAATATATTAGAATTTTCCAGAAACATCTTAGAATTTGGATTAATGTTCGAAAACTTTCGAGAATGATTTCCAACATTCGAGAAGGATATGGAATGTTCCAAATTTTTACCAAATTCGTTTGGCACGTTTCAGGTTGATCTGAAATGTTCCAAATTGTTTGATAATGATCTATAATGTCTCAGATCTTAGAATAATTTCGAGAATGTTTCTGATTATTTGAGAATTACTTAGAATGACTGAGAATGACTTAGAATATTCCAGATTGTTCGAGAATGATCTAGAATTTTTGAGAATGTTTTAGAAAACTATCCATCCATCATAGAACGATCAACGATTTTTTCTATAATTTAATTATGTGAAAACTACCTTTTTAAAAAAAAATTAAAAAGAACTGTAAACAATTTGAAAACTTGCATTTTGTTAGGATCATATTTAATCATAAATGTGATCAGGGAGGGTAAAAATGCACTTAATTGTCCTCGTTAAAGAGCACATTCTGTTAATATGATTTATATGAACTAATTTTTTTAAAAGTAGACAAACGTTGCCATAATTAGCCTTTTAATGTACCGTGAAACAACAAAAATAATGACAAATAGGTCCACAGTAATGGACAAATGGGATCTTTTCAATTTGCAAGATTTCACCCTAACATACATACACTGCAAGTTAAATAAAAGCTTTTAAAAATGGTTATTATGACCGATTATTAATTGGAATATTGATTTCTTTTATTTTTGAAATCATTATATACCACAAATCTACCGCTATAAGACGAACACTTTTGAACGAAATGATCAGAAAAGAATCTTAAATTATGTTAAAGGCAAATACGACAACGGTAAAAACGAAAATATTTAACTGTCATGAGCTCAAAAAATTTCAGCAGGGTACCGATAGGTGTACCAACAAAATCATTTGTGTAGTTCAGGGTGCGTTTTGTTATTTCTGTAGCGTTTAGAGAGGCGTTTGCTTACTTTACTTCCAGTTTAGTTTCGCCACTTGAAGCTGTTCAATGGCAGCAGGGCCTCACAATGACATCAATCCTAAACGTATCTATTGTATCCGCTGGCTGCCCTTAGTCGTTGGCACGGTTCTTTAAGGGCCCTACAGTGGCGTAACACCACCCCTCCTAACCGAAATCAACAAGAAACTAACTATTTAATTGATCCTAATTTTTTTTTTAACGTACCTACCGAACATTTATTTATTTCTAATCGTTAACTAAAAAAAAGTACCTACTTATAAAACGTTATATGTAAATTCGTTATACTTGGTCACTTGGTTCGTAATTTATACCTACTATATACAAACTTTACTTCGTGTAATGAATGCCGTTAGTGCTTCTTTAAATGACGAATTATATTTTGATGAAACGTTTTTTGGTGTTGACTTTTGTAAACATAGCTCAGTCAGATTCTAGAAGCAATCTAAACATCTTAATGCCTCCTGAAATATACCTGAGCCTCCTTCTTATGTCGCTTTTATTGAATTAAGGATATGGTTTCCTTATTTGCGTCTTTATTCAATTTTTAAAGTGGTTTCTTGGCGCTCCTATGCCAACATCTATTGATTGTATTACTATAAATAACATTCACTGACTGTATTTATTATACCACATATCCAAATCATTTCCTATTGTTAATTCGTCCATTCAGAATAAACAACTTGAATGAATTATGTATATCTATATATATTGCCATTTTAATTTTTTTCCTAGAAATAAACCGTTTCCTGGGTTAAATTACTTATATTTTTTATTCCTTTATCGATAAATATAGGAAAATTTTGAAGAAAATCGTATAGTACTCACGAAACATGGTCTATATTTTTAAAATATTTTCATTTTTGAAAAAACGACACAAAGTCGAATTTAGGGTCATACTTGTAGTTTACTTTAAAAGTAACGTCATTTTTATTTCTACGTTTTTTGATTTAGGACTTCCCTTGGGAGTTATATGCCTAAGTGGTTATAATGGGTCACCCTGTATATTTGGTCTTTTAATTAAAGCTGAACTACATTCAAAAACATACCTACTTATAAATAGGTAAATTTGTCGTTAGCGCTGTGCGCGACTAACTCCACCCTTTACAAGACAAAAAAGAGTAGACAGGGCCGTAACAAATAATTTCAAATGAATACGAGAAACAGTTAACAAATTTCATAAATCAACAAAATCCCCAAAAAGCATTTAAAGTGAATGTTTAAGAAACACAAAGGCGTCCACGTTATTGTCATCAAAGTTTATTAACTGTTAAAAGAAAGGATCGGAACTGAATGGCATCAGCATCAGCATCAGCATCACCTATTTGAGCCAATCTCGGCGGTAACTTGATCTGTCAATAAGACATAGTTTGGCCAGCATTCTAGCAATTTGTTTAGAAGTGGCGAACGTCCGGCAGTTCAAGAGCTAAGCAACTAAACTAAAGTGAGAAGAGGCCAGCGAGCTGCCTGTGGTAGCTTTACTCAAGTGCGTCTTGTAAGCGACCCCCCCAGGAAGTGGAGGCAGAGTAAGCAACACTTTTCAGGTTGATATGTTGGGCTAAAGTAGACTCCGCACTCTTAACAATAAGGCAAGTGGTCTCAATATTTGTTGCATTATTTTTAATGTTTTGTCAAATGAATATGGTTTAAAATTGTCTTAAACACTAAGCAAAATGAAAACACGTTGTGGTCCAAATAATTTTGTATATCGTGTCAAATAATTAAGTATTTTCTAAATTATAAATAAAACTATAGTGAACACTAATTAGGACATCTGAACGTTGTGGTCCTACCAATTGTGTGGCCCAAATATTTGTTATACCTAGATACTATTTTTAATTTTGTTGTCAAATAAATAGATACATATATTTTGAATGAAATATAAATAAAACTAACACTCTTAACACTAAACGGAAATACCAAGCGTTATGGTGTAATTTTGTGATGTTATTAATTAGGGGTACCGAACGTTGTGGACCGACAAACTTAGTGGTATAAATATTTGTCACTATATTTCCTATTTTTTGTCAAATAAATATGCCTTACCGAATATATACATAAAATATGTATTCTTGAACACCAAACGGGAAGACCAAGCGTTGTGTGGGCCGATCTATTTTGTGGTCTAAATGTTATGTTTTATGTTTTGTTAAATAAATTTTACTTTAATTAAACTATTAACGTTAAACTGAACGTTGTGGTAAATAAATAATTCTTTACTCAACATAAATAAAAATTATTCAACGTTTAAGTGAGAAATTAAAGAGAGAAATTAAACGTTGTGGTCAGATTCTTGTATTTGAGCGTTGCTGGATTTCTCATTCGACTTCATACGTTATGGTTTTGATAAGTAAACGCTGGTTTAGGTACAAAAATTGAAATATACGGATTTAATAAATAGGATATAGCTTATTTGGATGTTGCTTAATAGACAATGGTCTAGGAGTTGAAAATACCTTTCCCCGAAATACTTCAGCTAATATTTACAGATACCGCCTGCTTGTTTTCATTATACACCTTCGTGTTATGCGTCCTCTTGTATGTAAATAAGGTATCGAGAGTTGAAATAATATTTTCACTTTGTTTGAATGTAATTCATAGACTTAACAGAACCCTTTACAAATTCTTTTAATGCATTCAGTTTGTTTGACACTTGGGTATTATTATGGCTTATTCTTTCAAAAGTGGACGCACTTCAAGTCATAATGGCACTAAGTACATCCCTGCTGATAAAGTGCATAATGTTCACTTTTAGTCTAATGCATCAATAAACCCAATTATCAAAGAAACCACACCACTCTAGTCCTACCCTGTCAATTAACAACAAAATTAATTTGCTCGCTACATTGACTCATCATCATCCGTTTCCAAAAGCATACATAGGTAAAATATAATGTCTTGGTTAAATAAACAAATAATACAATGCACGTAAAAAGGGAACGTCAGAAGTAGATAATTTCTTTCAAACATTTGGCAAATAGAAAGATCTGTTTTAAGATAGTGGCATATTAAATGGAGTTCAACAATAAAGCTACTAACCGTGTCGTGAGAAGGTTTCCCCTGCTGAAATACCCAACCTTCAGCATGCAATTCGTTACTTTTTATGTAAATTAAAAGCGGGAAATGGCCTACAAATGGAGACTAATAGTAATGGAAGCTAAATTAAAACAGATATTTTTTGTTTAGCACTAATTCAAGAAATAATTTCAACACGCGAAGAAAAATACATTTCCTAACCCTAACTAAATCAATTAAGAATAAAGATAAACTCAAACTGAAAACAAAGGTCGTAATTATGTACAGCTTACCCCCTTCCATCTTCCATCTCTATTGTAAAACGCGATTCGTAGTAGTGGTTTGTTGATTTATTCGAATATATGAGATCGTGTAGTGTTTATTGTTGTAGATTAGATGCGGAATCATTTATAGTCTTTATCTATAGGTGATACATGATACTGCTCGTTTGTTTAAACATTGAAAGCGGTTATTGTTAGTGTGTTACGAATACAAGTTTTGGGAAAGAGTGAGGGGTATATAAATGTAAACGCACCCATCCTGAATCGTAACCCATTGAAATACACACAGAAGTATTACGACTGTTGTTATATTACGGTATGAAGATGTTATAAAATACAAAAAAACTGTCGTAATACTTCCGTGCGTATTGCAATAGGTTACGGTTCAGGATGGGTGTCTTTACATTTACATATCCCTCACCCTTTCCCAAAATTTGTATTCGTAACACACTAAGAATAACCGCTTTCAAAAGTTTAAACAAACAAGCAGTATCATGTATCACCTATAGATAAAGACTATAAATAATTCCGTATCTAATCTACAACAATAAACACTACACGATCTCAATATTCGAATAAATCAACAAACCACCTACTGATCGCTTTTTACAATAAACATGGAAGACAAATACACGAAATGAAGAAGCTTAAAGACACCATGAAGGGGTAGTTTCCGCGTCCGACATATATATATGTATTCTTGATCAGCATGAAGAACTCTACGACATACTTTTTTTTTTTAAGAAAATCGGAAAGGACTAAGCTATTGTACATAATTACCAAAAAGTATTTTTTTATTTAATTCGAAGATGTTGCAGTTGATAATTTGTTATTGTGTACAGAACAGTGGAAGACGTGTTTGCTTTTATTCAACAATAATATCCAAGTCACCTAAGCTGTTAAACGATCCCCTGGTATGATAAGTCATTTTGAATCAGAATCGCACAATGGTAACATTAAAGTTGCTGACTGACGGCACCTTTTGTAGCCCAAACACTTAACTGTTTTAGCTGACAGCTAGTCGGCACTTTTGTTGTGTATAGCAGGCGTCAAACAAAATCAAATACCATTGTCTTTGTACGTTTTTATAGAATGAAAAGATGTTTTTTTTTCCGACGTCTTAATCAAAAACACTAAAAGCACAAATTAATATCTATAGGTACCTCTACTTCAATCATATTGTATAAATACAAAACAACACTCAATTCTTTGCCAAATTAAAACATAGGTATATTGTGTGTATCAATTCAATTCTTTGATCCAGTATAAATATCATCATCATCATCATCATCACAGAATCATCAGTCTGAAGACTGGTTTGACACCTACCTTCATTTCTTCCTATACTGAGGTAGTCTTTCTTACATCTAACATTATCTTCACATTTATACGTCTCAGTAATTGTCTATAAAAAAATAGTTTAGGTGACCCTCCTCCCATTTTAACGTAAAATTTGTCGACTTCTGTTACATAACTATTAATAAAATTCAGTAGATAATTTAATTAGTATTCTACCACGAATGCAACCGGCGTGGCGACTGGGCAATAGTAATCGCCAGTTACGTGCTAGCGTTCGCGATTTATTTCGTATTACTTCTGCTTACGTGACTTTGCTTAAGCTTCTAAAAATACATTCCCAATCTTAGAATCACGCACCGCCACTGGCACCTACTAACACGCGAGTACGTTTTATGAGCTGCCACTGGTTTTCATACCCGCAGTATCTATCTAGTGTTAAACTTGGATACATCGTTCTAACTTCTCATCTTTGGTGTGAGGATTTTATTATTTTCCGTTTCCACCACAGTCCTGATCTGAATAATCAAGTTATGGTTTAAATAAAAGGGTGCCACACAGGCAGCCCAAGCGATGGCTTTCCACAGTTTATGTCAAAAGTTAAAACATCTACGTTAAAAAAAGGACCATTGTGTACGTTTCTAAATTCGAGAATCTTCAAATTTTATTCTAAATTATTAACTACAGATATATTAAAAACTTACCGATATTCCGACAGTATGCACAAGAATGTACTGTTTTTGTTAACAACTAAATACACTAAAATGTTTTTAAACGATGCTACTCAAAGGCCGAACACTCCACGAATGAAGGATTTGAGGAAAAATATTTCTAAATGTATTTTTAATTATATCAAGCTATTCCGTCAGCTTTTTTTGCTAACAGCGATAACACGAACTTAATGTAAACAACCTTATACATTAACAGGACATCACAAGGAGAATAGAGTGATACTTGTTTTTCTAAAACGATATTTCAAGATATACGAAATTAATTTATACAACAAAATATACCGGGTGTGTGGGTAAATTAGGAAAAAAAAACTGTGATCTCGATTTTCTTTTAAGAAGGACATTTTAGAAGTTACTACCCTTTATTCGAGGGCGTAAAATATCTTTAAACTTTAAATGCTATCTATATACCCTCTGTATTGAGTGACAGCTCATTTTAAAGCTATTTTCATTCTGCTGCCGTTTAAACTACCCTGCATAAGATGTAGTTTTCAAACACTAAAATGTGAAACCCTTAAAAATATGTGTTTTGTTTTTCTTAATTCCGATATTTTCCTGGTGGAAGTTTTAATTGCACATATTTTTCGCGAGCTCTATTGTATTTGTTCACTAAATTTGCGGTTTATGAAATAAAATTAGACATTCCCCTAACGAAAATCAATATGTTCAAAATTAATAAATAAATGAATATTAAAAGAATTTAATGATAAACAGCTGCAACAAATTGAACATCGCTGCTTCTGTAGTTAGCTAGGTATGTAATGTCTCTTTGTTAATAACACTAATTTATTGTTGTTAACAATATTTAATTGTGTTTAATTTTTTTAACTTTAAATTTTTTTGTACAATATCAATAAAAAATTTATAGTTCAGTTCGTAGAATTTTAATTGTTTTTAAAAATAGTTAATTGTTATTAAATATATTTTATTGTTATTAATAATATTTAATTATTATTTTTAAAGATAAACCTCGTAATGATAATACAGAATAATAAATGTTATCTTCCATTCACCGTTTTGTTTATCATTAATATCAACCATTTAAAGTTTTTCTTTACCATTTGTTGTTACAAGAAAGTATAAAAATTTGTTTTGCTAGTACCGGATAAAAATACATATCTGATTTTTTAAAATTATGGAGTTACACCAGAACCAATTCGATCAGATAAATCTTTTTTAAAAAAATCCAGAATTTACTAAATTTCAGTCTTGTGGTTTAAAAAAAAAACCACTCTACCGAATGTTACGTAATTCTTTTCAAAGTCGATATCATTTTTGATCAAATTTCAAATTATTTTGAAAATCGCGGTTTTAATTACAGTAACTTCCCTACAGACTGAGGAGTTAAAGAGTTGTTAAGTAGAATATGAGATTAAAAAAAGGAATACTTATCCAAAATTTTCGAATTTTTTTGCATGTGAGAATCGTTAAAGATTTTCCGAGAAGGTTTTTTTTAATTTTCGAAGATTTCGGTTTGGATATAGCTTTGGGGAAAGCTTCCCTTGCCTGCTATCGACCCAAGTTCAACACTGGTGCTTCAAATTGCCAGTTGAAAGCTGCCGCATAAAATTATCCTAGGGCGTTTATGTATATTTACTGGCGTTTGTCAGTTTTGTAAAATACAGAGACCAGCGAAATATCTTATTTTTGCCAAGAGAATTTCAAAACATTTCAGGGAAGCATTAGCATAAATATCGTCTTTGAATTCACCGACTTGAATCTAATTCAAAAGGGAACATTCTCTTCTATTATATATAAAAGTTTACAAGTGTTTGCAGTCTAACAATAAATAATTACAACTTTAGTTCATTCGTCTCACATCTTATTATATCACTAGCGTTTGCCAGCAATTTTATCCAAATAGAACTATCAAGAAAATATAAAAAATTGCATACTTAATACCCAAATGTATCACATAAAAATATTCAAAATTCGACTTATTTTTTTTTTAGTGTTCGTTGAATCTCGGTTTAATGTTTCATACGATTTTGACCTATGTAACTATTGCACAAACTACTGTTGGTTAGAAAAAGCTGCTTGGAAATTAAATTTTGTATGATATGGACTACAATAATTGAAGACATAATGCATTTTTTAAGCCATTTAATTAAAAAAAAAATAACGGTACGCCCTGTACATTATATCCTTTTAGAGCTAATAAAAACAATGTGACAAAACTGAAAGTCATCGGGACCGTAATTAATAACCCTATATCGAAAGCTGACATGTATTGCTTTAAAGTTTTGATGCTTTTAAACTAGAGCTTCTTCTAAGTGCTCTGTCGGAGTTATTGTAATCTAGAAGCCGCTTTTGTCTTCCTCTGCAGAATCCCTTAGGATGTGACAATTGTTTAGTAGAGTAGAATAGGTAAAGTATTTAATAACCATATCAATTATTAAACTACATAAAATATATTATATATTAATACAATCAATAAATATTCATATTATTAAATATTTGCCCAGGTTTAATAAAATATTTACGGTTTTTATTTTTTCAAGTAGGAATTTATTTTTTGTAGTGTAAGTGGTAGAGGAAGTTAAGTAACAGTCTAAACGCATTTGTGATTCAGCAGATTTTGAACGGCAAAGTTGTGATACTATGTCCTATAATTATACCAATTCCGACAACACCTTAATTCATATTTGCTGCGAAGGGCAGATGCTATTTGTATTTCGAAGAAACAAAAACAAATAATAATTTTAAGAGAGACGTTTCCGATTGAAATTAAAACTAAAAATGTCGCTTCCTAAAAACAATTAATCGTGATAAATAAAACTCAAAAATTGAAATTTTGTCCCAAATAGAACAATAAAACTTAAATTTGCTCTTTTCCGGTAATTATGTACACTAGCTTATCTCCTTCCGATTTTCTTGAAAAAAAATACATATTTAGTAGTTCGTCATACTGAGCTTCTTCATTTCGTGTATTTATTTTCCATGTCTATTGTAAAACGCGATCAGTAGTAGTAGTGGTTTGTTGATTTATTCGAATATTGAGATCGTGTAGTGTTTGCTTATTTTGTAGATTAGATACGGAATAATTTATAGTCTTTATCTATAGGTGATACATGATACTGCTCGTTTGTTTAAACTTTGAAAGCGGTTATTCTTAGTGTGTTACGAATGCAAATGTTGGGAAAGGGTGAGGGGTATGTAAATGTAAAGACACCCATCCTGAACCGTAACCTATTGCAATACGCAAGGAAGTATTACGACAGTTTTTTTATGTTTATTGAAGCTCAAAACCAGTATAAAGATGTCATAAAATACAAAAAAACTGTCGTAATACTTCCGTGCGTATTGCAATAGGTTACGGTTCAGGATGGGTGTGTTTACATTTACATATCCCTCATTCTTTCCCAAAATTTGTATTCGTAACACACTAAGAATAACCGCTTTCAAAGTTTAAACAAACAAGCAGTATCATGTACCACCTATAGATATAGACTATAAATAATTCCGTATCTAATCTGCAACAATAAACATTACACGATCTCAATATTCGAATAAATCAACAAACCACTACTACTACTGATCGCGTTTTACAATATACTTACATGGAAGACAAATTCACGAAATGGTTACTTTTGTTGCAGGTATAAGTACATACAACATATTTGTTTATACACACATAGTGGGGATTTTTTTGGAACTTCGCACTGGAAGTGTTATTGAATTTTCCCTAGCAGTTTGGCGCCCTGTGCAAAAGTCCGCGGGTGTATCCATAAAATTTGTTCGGGAAAGACAAAAGAGTCGAGAACGAATCACGGCGACTGAAATACGAACTGATTGAGAAGATTCGACAACGGACTACAAAGAAGCGGGACGGTAATAAATACACTTGATTGTAAAACTAAAGCTTTTTCAGAACAATCTTTGAAACTAAAAATTGTACAGTTAATAAATCGTGTTAGATCTAATACTTAAAGAGAAAATATAAAATAGGTAGAAATCATGTTCTAGTTGATAATCAAGAATAGTCAGATTTTAATAGAACTACGGCACCAGAAAAATGCTCTACAAGTAGATCTGGAACACCCGGAAAAAATGGTGAGTTTGCAACAGAAGTAGCTATATTTTACAATAATTATCTACAAGTCCATACGCAGTGTTTGTAATGTCAGTTACAAGATATTAATTATAATTTTATTGGCAGGTAATAGAGAAATGGATTTATGGGTAGTTTAGCACCAAATCTGAAAACCCATTTTACTAAAAAAAATTCCTCTTTTCGTCCAGAATTTGTTCAAATAAAGAAAACATTTCACCGTTGAATTTTTTTTATGCGTTTTTGAAAAGAACACATACATATATCGTTAAATGTTTTAACTACTTTTAAAATACAGTAGGTAGATATGTTATGTTGGATATACCTATTGTATATTCTAAGAACTCCAAGAAGTGATCACCTGATCATCATCGCAGCGGATCTATAAATTTCGCTTATCGACCATAAACATCCTGTGGATAGGGTTCTTAAACGTTCTAAAACGATATTTTAACTCATATATGTATATCTTGTGTCAGTTTTATTCATATTATTGTTTGTATGTGTTATTATTTCAATCTTAATTATATTTATTTACCTAATATAGGTACATATAGGTACCTATATAGTATATATGTTGATTTAGTTCAATAGGTACCTAAATTGAAGTTAATTACCTCTACGGTACCCAGTTGGTAAAAGTTTCCTTCTGAATAGATATCATATATGAGACTATTGTAACGAAAGCATTATTTAATTGAATATAAGTAGCAATAGGTCATAAAAGCGTTCCCGCCTCGCATCACTTAAATACCAAGATTGCCACGAAGAAAAAAAATACGACTGCAAATTAAAATAAAATTACACTCATTGTCAATTTGACAGTTGTAACGTTTACAAGTTTCTTGTATATTTCTACATTTTTTTGACGTAAAAAACAGACTGATATACGAATAACGCAATTTAAATCGTAAGTAATTTATTCCTCAAATCAAAATGACCCACATTTTATTTAATGAGTTAAGGTCAAATTCATTAGGGGTTCCTACAGATTTTGTTGCGCCAGGTTGATTATCAACTAGTCTAACAAATGGAATCTAAAACGAGAAGTTATTCTTGTAGACTCGCTGTACACGATTCAGGAAGAGTGAGGTACGTGCAAATATTTACACAATATGTAATACGAGTACAAAAAATTGCAAATAACTCGCGCAAAAATTTTTGCTAATTAATCCGACGCTAAACTAACGCGCGCTGTGTCACGTTAAGTGTTAAAGACTTGATTTTTTTGTCATGTCTAGGTGGTGCATCGGAAACGAAAAATCGTGGAGATCGAAACTTAAACTGCTTGTATTCCTGCCAATTATTTTGTTAGCTGTGACAATTTTAATTCTGGTAATAAATCATCTCATTATCAAGTTTTCAACGCGAGTAAATAACAGCAATAACAACACTTTAACAGGTAAGGTTAGGGTAGGTTTTTAAAATTTTAGTGTTAAATTTTATTTTTGTTGAATTTAATACCTAACTAAAATATACGCCATCTACGGGGATTTTAGGCTACGCAATTCAATAGATAGCAATTGGATCTTTGTTGATTGCAGCAAATCCCCGCAGATGGCACTCACTTTCAATTTACGGTATTATATTAATCTTTAATATATAAGAGGTGAAGATAAAAAGACAAGATACTCTTTTTTTATGTAATGTTTTGGCTATCCTCCAACGAATTAACAACAGTTTCGTCGGAGTGCAGTCAAAACATACTTCTTAAATAAAAACATATTTCACAACTTTTCGTTCTGACGAAGCCAGTATTTCTACGACCACCCGAACTGCAAGATACAGAAGAAACATTGAAATGGTAAAAAGAAACATCTTATTTTTAAAGCTTTACAGACTTTTAAAGACCTTTATGTTTACAGTCAACAAATTCTCGTAATGTTCGTTTGTTTCTGCACGCTCATCAAAATTTCTACCATGTCAATGTGGATAATCAACAAGAACAAAATCGAAAGATTCACCACCAAAACTTTTGGACGACAAAGATAACGAAAGATAAAATAAGAGCAGCTCAAGGTATTTATTTATTTAGGCTGAATAGCTGTAAAAAAATGACTTTTTTCTCCAATCTCTACTCACTTTTGGCAGTGGTACCAGTTTATTTCTTGCTTTTGATGGGCTGTTTACATAATTTGTTTTTAAACTTTCATAATGAAATAGTAATATACATATTTATATTTTTCAGATATAGTTAATGGTCCTATCACTTTCCTCATAACTTTTGAAAAGAATATTTATAATTTTTTCATGAATTTTATATATAACGGATTAATGATAACATTGCAACATTTTTTTTAAATATTTTAAGTATTACATTAATAATTTTAGCAAATTTAATGAAACGATACATGGATGAAAAGGAAGATCCTTGTAACGATTTTTATCAATATGCGTGTGGCAATTGGGCAAAAAATAACCCCATACCACCCGACAGAACAGTGTTCGATACGTTTGAAATGTTGCGCGAGAATTTGGACTCAGTTTTAAAGGAATTACTGGATGAAGAAAACGAAGATGATGTAATCAATAATCAATGTTCATATATATGTACCTATCTAACTAAATTGATTTTATAGGACTCTACTGCTTATTTTAATTTTGAAAACACAAAAATTCGGAATACAAGCAAGAGTGTGTCATCAAAAAGACCGTCACATCTTCCTCTAAATATTCCTCCAATTTTATCAAGTGAAAATATTATTACTAATATGACACCTTTTCATGTCATCGACGCTGTAATCAAAGCAAAATACTTCTATAAATCTTGTATGAATTTGGGTAAACAAAAAATAATTTTAACGTCCTATTTTCTATAATTGATTATTATCTTAGATTTGTTAGAGAAACGGGGGAATCGACCCCTGCACGAGTTTTTGAAACGTTTAGGAGGTTGGCCCATGATTGACTCCAACTGGGATGAAACCCAATTCGACTGGATTTGGCTGGTTGGGCAATTGAGGCTTTACAACAACGACATTCTTATATCCGAATGGGTTGGACCTGATATAAAGAACTCTAACGAGTTTGTTTTACAAGTAAAGATCTGTTCGCTTTTGCGGCATCAGTTCACTCCTAATTTTAATTAATTTTACCAAACAGATCGACCAAACCAGCTTAGGTCTCCCAACAAGGGATTACTTCTTAGACTCTGTTAATTATAAGTACATAAGTGCCTACAAAAATTACATGATTTCCATAGCAACACTTCTTGGAGCCCCAATATCAAAGGCAGTCGAAGATGCAGAAGACCTGATCGATTTTGAAACAAAACTAGCACAGGTAAATAATATTTTTTGTGCTTACTATTTACCATATAAATAATTTATTCAATTTTTAAAGATAATAGCTCCGCCAGACCTTCGGAAAAATGTTACTGACATTTACAAAAGGCTCACAATAGGTGAACTACATGCTTATATACCTCAAATAAACTGGTTGAAATACTTCAAAATAGTATCTGGAGGTGATATAGCACCTACACAACCACTGGTCTGTTATTCAATTAAATATTTACAGAGTTTGGTGATACTGTTAAGCAGAACACCAAGAAGGTGATAATAAGATAATGTTAAAGTGAGATTTTTGGTGTTGCATGTAGGTGTTATTTTTTAGAACAATTTCTAACTACATCGTGTGGAGATTCGTTAGACACAGGGTGAATAATTTGGGCAAGAGCTTTCAAGAAGCAAAGCAAAGGTAATTAATAAATGCTGGATGATATGAATCCGAAATTATTTAACAACGACCTTTTTAGGTTCTATTTTATACTATCTGGTCGCGAAAGGGCTCCTTCTAGATGGCAAACGTGCGTTACCCAAGTCAACTCCAACATGGGAATGGCTCTTGGTAACATGTTTGTTAGGAGATATTTTGATGAAAATAGCAAAAATGATGTAAGCAAATTATGTCTACAATTAGTAAATGTTTATTACTTCTTTATGCACTTTTAGACCGTACAAATGACAAAAGAAATTCAAGAATCTTTTCGCAAAATTTTATCTGACACGTTATGGCTCGATTCGGAAACAAAAAAATTAGCCAAGTATAAAATAGACACAATCAGATTAAAAATTGGATATCCAGACTTTATTCTAAACAGAGACGAATTAGCCGAACGTTACAAGGATGTCAAAGTTCATCCCGATCTTTATTTCGAAAACACCTTGAGTATGTTGAGGGTAAGTCAAAGGTTTTAGATTAAAATGCAAACGGCGTAAACTTAAACTTTCAGCATTTAACTCAAGTAGAACAAAAGAGACTTGGTACTGTTGTAAATAAAAATTTATGGAACACCGCACCTGCTGTGGTTAACGCTTATTACAGCAGAAATAAAAATCAAATTAGTAAGTCAAAAAGAAATTTTAAACACAAAAATTTAAAGATACGTGTTTGTAGTGTTTCCAGCAGGAATTCTGCAGCCCCCTTTTTATCAAAAGTACTTCCCCCGTTCTCTTAATTACGGAGGAATTGGGGTAGTTATTGGTCATGAAATAACCCACGGATTTGATGACAAAGGCAGACTCTTTGACAAAGAAGGAAATTTGCAAACGTGGTGGTCTGAATCCGCAAAACGTAATTTCCACCTAAGAACGCAATGTTTAATTGGTAACAATCAATTAAATCCATATATAATACCTAATAAGGCGCGACATGAATATTTACAGACCAATATAACAATTTCATTATCCCTGAAGTTAATTTACCTGTTGATGGTACCAATACTCAAGGAGAAAATATCGCTGATAATGGAGGAATTAAGCAGTCTTATAAGGTACTAAACTAAAACATCCTTCTGAAGCAATTTTTTTGAATCATTTGAAACATAATTAAACATATAAAACCTAGTTAGAAAAAGTTATTGTCTCCAGGAATTAGCGAAGTAAAATGTACATTAATAAAAGTTAAATCCTACCTTTAGGCATATGAAGAATGGTTAGCCAAGCATCCGGACTCTAATGAAACACTTCCAGGAATTAACTTGAACGGGAAACAATTGTTTTTTCTTAATTTTGCACAGGTAAAAACAAACATTTTAATAAGTTAGTCACTACTAAACCACTGCATTGTTGAAAATCATAATTTAGTTAAAATAACCGCCAGTGCGGTGGCGCCACTTAATAGTTTCTGTCTGTTATACAATATCTATAGATTCTACTTAGAGCTATATACAGGGTGTGGCGAAAAAGGAATTTGTTTGCATGACCGTTAATTAATAAATGATGCGTAATTATCAGGGATAATAATTAGTAGAGATTAGGTACTTATATTATAAAAATTTCTTAATTGTTTGTTTTAATTAAGGTGTGGTGCGGATCAACACGACCAGAAGCAGCCAGAAATAAACTAAAAACTGCGGTACATTCCCCTGGGAGATACCGGTATAATTAGATTAAACTCAAAAATATAGTAGTTGTATAGAATCACGGTTACCTGGATTTTTGGCCGTGATTCATTTTAAATTGTTTCATATTATGGCGACAAAAATAATATTATTACTATTTTTTGGACTGTAAATTGTAAAAACCTCATTTGTTTTTTCAAAAAAGTTTACAACAGAAACCAAAATCGTAAACAATTTATATGAAGTTTTTTAAAAAAAAAAAGAATAGTATTTAGTACGTTCAAAAATCATGTAGGTTGGTCCATCTTTTAATTTTTTACGGCTAAAAAAAGCCGAGTGACCGTGATTCTATATAATTACAAAAAAAATATTACTATATATTTACTAATTTATAATTTTTAGTGTAATTGGAACCCTCAGTAATTTCCAAGAGTTTTCTGAAGCATATCAATGTCCCAAAGGATCTCGTATGAACCCCCCTATTAAATGCAGCATTTGGTAAACGTTAATATTTGTTTATTAAAAACTATTGTTTAAATTCATGTTGTTAACTAGTCAAAAAATAAAATAAATTAATTTGGAGTTTATACTGTTTGAGACATCATTTCGGATATTTAATTCATGAGGATAACAAAACTGAATAACGTGTTTAATTAAACGATTATTAAACAAAACCAACTTTTGTAGATAATTGAATTTTGTACAAAAAATTTCAGACGGCATACCTCTATCTTTTTTGGTAAAAAAAACTGCATTACAAGAGCGCTTAGGCGAAAAATTACACGTTGTATTTTTTATGAACGCCCTGTACAAATTTTGAAGCTTAGTTTTGGCAGAACGTTGGTCTAAATGTCTACTACAACCTGTAAAAATTTTAGTACTGCAAGTCACTTTTTGTGAAAGCTATGATTTTTTATAAAAGAAGATATATCATGAATTGTAACTACAGTATAATTTTTTTAAAATTCCCCTACCATTAGTTTTCCGTGACTTCGGGCAACAACTGTATGTACCAAAAATATGTAAAATAACGGTTATCATTAAGAAAAAAAAACTAAAATTTTAGGCTTCATAGTTAAATAAAAAGCACACGTAAAATGACTTATTTAAGTTTCAAAAACTAGTTTCGTAAAGCACTTTGGAAAATGGTATAAACGAAATTATAATTAAAGGCGGCAATAAAAAGTTACAGTCTACCAAAAATTTAATTAGCCCGAAAACGCCCTCGTAAATTTTTAATATGAACATAGGAGTGTTTTATGCCATTTGGTACAAACCAAAATTTACAAAACCAAAGGCGAAAATTTTTTATGAATTTTGATTAAAATAGAGACGTTGCAATAAGTTATAAATTCAAGGAATTCAAAAAACGCTCTGAAATTCTGCTTATCTTTGGAATATATACTTCCAATAATAAATTTACAACAAAATTTAATATGATAGAATAATCAATATTTAACGTAACCTGCTTTTTAAAATAGTTTTTCAAAAGTTTATATATTTGCGCGCCATTATTGTTTAGTGTGAAGATAGTTACAATTGCGATGAAATCTCTATCGGTTAGGTTGGGTTAGATTGCTAATGTCCTATCAAAGCCGTAGTCTTACTTCTAACCTATTAAATTTCCGGTTTGCTTTAATATTTACTGTACAACAGTATTTTAGCAGTAATTAAACTTTAATATAGAACAGTGGCCCTTTTTGTTGTAGTAATACGTCATTTAATATTTCCTAACAGTATTGTGCCTGTACCGTACGTGTTTTCAAGATATTAACCATTACAAAAATGGTTAACCTATACTCTGATGTAAGTGTCGATAAAATGTTTAATTATGAATTAAATCCATTTAATCTACTTATTTTAGTCGGTTAAATATTTTTCACTAATACCAATAACTATTGTGTTCATTATATTGTTAATTATTCTTTATAAGAAACGCAATCGAAAGCCAAAAGTTTCTGAGGAGGTATTACTTTAATAACACTGTAAATGTTTAGAAATTAATAGCTGCGTTTTAGGATATCGAAGAAAGAATTAGAAACTTTAATCCAAAGTCACTTATTGACGGCAGTCTTGCTACTTCAAATGATAATTTCTTAGAAAAGTTTCAACCAGACGAGGTAAAATTGGCTGCACTTGTTCTGTTTGCAACAAATACAAATTTAAACTATTTTGGTCGTTTTAGTCTGACCCCAACTGTTTAAATTTAGTAAAAGTAAATTATTATTGCTTCCTCGATAATGTGGATATTCGTAAAAATGCAGAAGATTGCATTAAAAAATATGGAGTCGGCTCCTGTGGTCCTAGAGGCTTTTATGGTACAATAGGTACTCATATGTAATTATTTCACATACACAAAATTAATTTGAGTTTAATTCTATGTTTAAGACATTCATCTTGTATTAGAAAATCGTTTAGCTAAATTTATGCAAATGGAAGAAGCTGTACTTTACTCGTACGGTTTTTCAACTGTAGCAAGTGCAATAGGTGCCTACTGCGGTCGATCTGATTACATATTTGTGTACGTTGTCATTTGTATATGCAAGAGTTTAGATTCAGTTGATTTGTTCAATTATTTTAGAGATGAATATATAAGTTTCTATTCAAAACAAGGACTACTATCAACCAGAGGCATAGAAGTTTATTTCAAACACAACGATGTGCATAGTTTGGAAGGAGAAATGCATTTAATAAGTCTTTTGGAGAAGAAAGTAAAAAGCATAACTTGTTTATTTTGTTAATGACACACCCATAACTTTATTTGTTGTAGAAAAAGAAAACGTTTAGAAAGTTTCTGTTAGTTGAAGGTATTTATGGCGCTACTGGCCAAATTTGTCCCCTGTCTGAAATTCTAGCATTATGTAAAAAATACAAGGTCCGTATATTTATTGATGAGTCTCATTCTTTCGGTGTGCTCGGAGCAACTGGAAAAGGAGTGACCGAACACTTTGGCGTTAATGTAAGACACTTAAATACTCCCTTAAATTGAGTTTTATGAAAAAACATTTTTAGACATCTGAAGTAGATATGATAATGGGGAGTTTGGAAGGTGCTTTAGGTTCAATTGGAGGCTTTTGTGTGGGTGCATCAGTCATTATAGAGCATCAAAGACTCTCTGGGCTTGGTAATAACATAAATTAAACAATATTAGTTTTTTATCTAATCACTTGCGCCCTTAAGGTTACTGTTTTTCGGCATCTTTACCACCGTACCTCTGCCAGACTTCCATATGTGCCTTAGAGAAATTAGAGAAGTTTCCAGGGTATATCTCGGCTTTGCAAGAGGTCTCAGTTTCTGTTAATGACGTATTGTTGGAATTGTATGGGTTGACTGTTCTTAACTCTGATGTTTCGCCTGTTAAAGTAATGTCATTATACGAAAGCACTCCTGTTGAACAGAGAAAGAGAAATATTAACAAGATATACGAATATGTGAGTTTGCTTTTTGTTGTTTAATGAACTTTAAAATAATTTTCTGTTTTGCAGTGTGCAGAACACGGTTTATTTTTAGACAGAAGCGATGTAGGATTGAAATTCTACTGCCACATGCAAATGTTGCCTCAAGACATTAATAAAATTAAAAAAACACTCACGAGTGCGCTGAAGACTATTTAAACAAATAACAATTAAAAGTTAAAGTTACATCACATTACAATAATTCCTGTTGTGTTAATTTGTTTGTTGTTTTTTTAATTCTTGTTGTTTAAATTTCCTTTCGTTTTCTCTGTTAAATTGAAAATGAAAATGTTTATCAGTTCTGTTTTACGTTTTAACTATTCAAATGTTGGAAATAATGTTACCTAATGCGATTTCAATTTAATAAATAAAGTTTAAATGTTCCTTGTTTGTTTTCAAGTAGTTAGCACCGTAAATTAAGATAATAATTAGAATAACAAGAATAATTAGTAACGTTTGGGACAGTCAAAAGCAGTTCTGTCTTTTCCATAAGGGCACTTAGTGCGCGAAGTTGGCCGTTAAGCCGGCTTTTCACTGTAGGATATAATTTTAAATTGTGAGATATGTATTTTTACTTAATTGTTTTGCAATCTTCTACAGAGGAACTGGCGATGGGATGGGAAATGATGTTTGAGGGGAGAGGAAGGCGTAAGAAATTAATATAAAATATATATAATATTAATATGAAACCTTGAAAATATCGCTCGATCGACCGAAAAAATATTTATAGTTTTTAATGTAATACATATTACAGCTAAGTGTAAACAGTACCAATCAATAGTACGGTGAGCGATATTATATTATATCTCCAGATTTAATATATATTATTTTATATCTAAAAATGTAAAAAAATACAACGTGTAATGTAATCCAGTTTTATTTTAAACTATAAAAGGTAGGTGCTGTCCCGGACTTTTTTGTAGAAAAATTAATTATCTACAAAATGGTCTATATACTCTTTTCATATTTATTACGATTATGGCTACGTAAGCGTCGAAAGGTCAAATAACACACATTCTGCGAAACTTAACGTTAAATAAAAAAAACAGTAACAATTATTTGCCAATTCCCAGAATTTTCAGAAATGTTCTGATTTTCCTCTATAAGAATCCACGATTAAAAAAATTTTTGCACAAGAAATACCTCGGCTGTAATAAGATTAAAACTGTTCTATGAGAGGAACCAACTCTTTTGACCACGGGCATTTCTATCTGTTGGACACATTAAGTTTGGGGCCGTTTTAGAATTACAGAAAAAAATTAAACAAAATATAACAAGAAACTGCAATCTCACCTAAAAATGACTATAAGAATTTAAAAGCAGTTTATCACTATTAGATATAATATAACATATATTAAATCTTGAGATTTAATATGATATGGCTCACCGTACTTTTAATTAGTACCGTTAACATTTATCTGTAATATATATTACATTAAAAACTATAAATATTTTTTCGGTCGATCGAGCGATATTTTCAAGGTTTTATATTAATATTATTTATATTTTATATTAATTTCTTACGCCTTCCTCTCCCCGCAAACATCATTTCCTATCCCATCGCCAGTTCCTCTGTAGAAGATTGCAAAACAATTAAGCAAAAATACATATCTCACAATTTAAAATTATATCCTACAGTGAAAAGCCAGCTTAACGACCAACTTCGCGCACTAAGTCCCCTTATGGAAAAGACTGAACTGCTTTTGACTGTCCCAAACGTTACTAATTATTCTAATTATTATCTTAATTTACGGTGCTAACTACTTGAAAACAAACAAGGAACATTTAAACTTTATTTATTAACTTGAAAACGCATTAGGTAACATTATTTCCAACATTTGAATAGTTAAAACGTAAAACAGAACTGATAAACATTTTCATTTTCAATTTAACAGAGAAAACGAAAGGAAATTTAAACAACAAGAATAAAAAAACAATAAACAAATTAACACAACAGGAATGATTGTAATGTGATGTAACTTTAACTTTTAATTGTTATTTGTTTAAATAGTCTTCAGCGCATTCGTGAGTGTTTTTTTAATTTTATTAATGTCTTGAGGCAACATTTGCATGTGGCAGTAGAATTTCAATCCTACATCGCTTCTGTCTAAAAATAAACCGTGTTCTGCACACTGCAAAACAGAAAATTATTTTAAAGTTCATTAAACAACAAAAAGCAAACTCACATATTCGTATATCTTGTTAATATTTCTCTTTCTCTGTTCAACAGGAGTACTTTCGTATAATGACATTACTTTAACAGGCGAAACATCAGAGTTAAGAACAGTCAACCCATACAATTCCAACAATACGTCATTAACAGAAACTGAGACCTCTTGCAAAGCCGAGATATACCCTGGAAACTTCTCTAATTTCTCTAAGGCACATATGGAAGTCTGGCAGAGGTACGGTGGTAAAGATGCCGAAAAACAGTAACCTTAAGGGCGCAAGTGATTAGATAAAACACTAATATTGTTTAATTTATGTTATTACCAAGACCAGAGAGTCTTTGATGTTCTATAATGACTGATGCACCCACACAAAAGCCTCCAATTGAACCTAAAGCACCTTCCAAACTCCCCATTATCATATCTACTTCAGATGTCTAAAAATGTTTTTTCATAAAACTCAATTTAAGGGAGTATTTAAGTGTCTTACATTAACGCCAAAGTGTTCGGTCACTCCTTTTCCAGTTGCTCCTAGCACACCGAAAGAATGAGACTCATCAATAAATATACGGACCTTGTATTTTTTACATAATGCTAGAATTTCAGGCAGGGGACAAATTTGGCCTGTAGCGCCATAAATACCTTCAACTATCAGAAACTTTCTGAACGTTTTCTTTTTCTACAACAAATAAAGTTTTGGGTGTGTCATTAACAATGTAAAGAAGTTACGCTTTTTACTTTGTTCTCCAAAAGACTTATTGAATGCATTTTTCTTTCCAAACTATGCACATCGTTGTGTTTGAAATAAACTTCTGTGCCTCTGGTTGATAGTAGTCCTTGTTTTGAATAGAAACTTATATATTCATCTCTAAAATAATTGAACAAATTAACTGAATCTGAACTCTTGCATATACAAATGACAACGTACACAAATATGTAATCAGATCGACCGCAGTAGGCACCTATTGCACTTGCTACAGTTGAAAAACCGTACGAGTAAAGTACAGCTTCTTCCATTTGCATAAATTTAGCTAAACGATTTTCTAATACAAGATGAATGTCTTAAACATAGAATTAAACTCAAATTAATTTTGTGTATGTGAAATAATTACATATGAGTACCTATTGTACCATAAAAGCCTCTAGGACCACAGGAGCCGACTCCATATTTGTTAATGCAATCTTCTGCATTTTTACGAATATCCTCATTATCGAGGAAGCAATAATAATTTACTTTTACTAAATTTAAACAGTTGGGGTCAGACTAAAACGACCAAAATAGTTTAAATTTGTATTTGTTGCAAACAGAACAAGTGCAGCCAATTTTACCTCGTCTGGTTGAAACTTTTCTAAGAAATTATCATTTGAAGTAGCAAGACTGCCGTCAATAAGTGACTTTGGATTAAAGTTTCTAATTCTTTCTTCGATATCCTAAAACGCAGCTATTAATTTCTAAACATTTACAGTGTTATTAAAGTAATACCTCCTCAGAAACTTTTGGCTTTCGATTGCGTTTCTTATAAAGAATAATTAACAATATAATGAACACAATAGTTATTGGTATTAGTGAAAAATATTTAACCGACTAAAATAAGTAGATTAAATGGATTTAATTCATAATTAAACATTTTATCTACACTTACATCAGAGTATAGGTTAACCATTTTTGTAATGGTTAATATCTTGAAAACACGTACGGTACAGGCACAATACTGTTAGGAAATATTAAATGACGTATTACTACAACAAAAAGGGCCACTGTTCTATATTAAAGTTTAATTACTGCTAAAATACTGTTGTACAGTAAATACTAAAGCAAACCGGAAGTTTAATAGGTTAGAAGCTAACCCATAGAAATTTCCATCGCAATTGTAACTATCTTCACACTAAACAATAATGGCGCGCAAATATATAAACTTTTGAAAAACTATTTTAGAAAGCAGATTACGTTAAATATTGAATACTTTCATTAAATATAAAATAGTGTTATCATATTAAATTTTGTTGTAAGTTTATTATTTGAAGTATATATTCCATAGATAAACAGAATTTCAGAGCGATTTTTGAATTCCTTGAATTTATAACTTATTGCAACGTCTTTATTCTAATCAAAATTCATAAAAAAATTCCACCGTTGGTTTTTTAATTTTTGGCTTGTGCCAAATGGCATAAAACACTCCTATGTTCTTATTAAAAATTTACGAGGGCGTTTTCGCGCTAATTAAATTTTTGATAGATTGTAACTTTTTATTGCCGCATTTAATTATTATTTCGTTTATACCATTTCACAGTGCTTTATATAACTGTAGCTTTTAAAATTTGAATAAGTCATTTTCTAGTTGTCGAAATTTTACGTGGGCTTTTTATTTATTTTACATAGTTTTGGTACATACAGCAGAAGCTCAAGTACATACGTTAATTAATTAAAACTAAGCGTGTTTACGTTATTAAATTGTTTACCTCTAAAAATGTGCAGATTACTCAAAAAAATGTTTAATTATCGTTTTTAATCCATTATAAATATTATTCATAAACTATAAAAATATATATAGTTGCCCAGAGTCAGTGAAATATTACACGTTTATGGAAAACTAATGGTAGGAGAATTTTAAAAGAATCATACTGTAGTTACAACTCATGATTTATCTTTTTTTATAAAATTTCATCTTTCAAAAAAAGTGACTTAGAGTACTGAAATTTTTACAGATTGTAGTAGACATTTAAGACCAACGCCCTGCCAAAACTAAGCTTCATAATTTGTACAGGGCCTTCATAAAAAAAAATCAAAAGCATTAAACTATTTAGTCGGTGATGATTCCGATTCAAAACTGTTCAGCTACGACCTAGATTACAAACCAAGCTCCGAAGATGCTCACCACAGTTGTGAGCGAAACGTCAGCGAAGAAGACATCGCCAGGACCACGGCCTACCAGCCCGGAATCATCACCGACTACAAGCTCCGACCGTGAAAGCCTTAGCAACTATATTAAACTATTTTTCCTTTTCAATGTATTCTCCCTTAACCCTAATACATTTATTAGATCTGTCAAATAACTTATTAATACCGTCGAAAAAAAGAGATTTGTCTTGGGCGTCAAAATAGGCCGAAATTGCCGACTGCTTCACCGTCGTCGCCAAATTTTTTTCCACGCAGTTCTTTCTTCATTTTTGGAAACAAATGATAGTCGCTTGGAGCCAGGTCTGGGCTGTAGGGTGGGTGGCGCAGTTGTTCAAAACCGCATCGGTGAAACTTAATGACGGCGCGATATTCAATTTTCTCCATAGTGGCTAGTTTTTTCTCGATTGACTTGTTGATAACTCAAAAGCTAATGACCCGATTAGGCTGAAACTTGGTATATATACTAACAATGAGTCACCCGATTAGCGCCGACCTGGATGAGTAAACTCACCCTCGCCAACCCCGCCATTCCGCGAACTTTTTGACCCCCCCTCGTATGTCTAAAATACAGATAATAGTTCTCTACTTACAGATTACAGGAAAATCCTCTTCCTCGTAAATATCATTTCCTTTTTATATTTATTTGCAATAAAAGTTAGCTTGATATTTTTATTGAGTGCAAAGTTATTTATTTCGACAATGATGGTTTTCAACTGTGGAGGAGGATAAAGCGACGCGATGTGCATGCGTGAAAGAAAGAAAGTGAAGCAAGCGACAGCCGAGCATTATAAGCGCGAGCGACTTGCAACGTAGATGAAGGCGCGGGCATCAGCTGGTTTAGAGATAAAAACTTGGGAGCATTTTTTGTAAATTCTCTTTACTTTGAATTAATGTAGATACTTACATGTATGAATAAGCGAGTACAAAATAGACAAATTTCTTATCATTTTATTCAAATAAATACCTATAAATAATACTGTAAAGGCTCTCAGCTTAGTTTGTCGTATTAGCTGACAATGAGCTAAAACATATATTGTTTATATTTTTTATCTAATAGACGTCGTCCTTGTCTGTGAACCAGACCTTGAGATCCTATGGAAACTACTAACCATTCTGCTGCTACGTACTTTTGTTGATCTGGGCTCCAGTTTACAACAAAGGGCCAATTGGAAGCTTTCCCTGAAGTTTTTTGACATAAAACCGTAGATTATAGGATTTATGCAACTAGAACGAAATTAGTTTACTTGGTTTAGCAGAATCCGGATGGACCTTGTTTTTGTTTAATTTTTACCTATTAAAGTATGCCATCAGGTGAAACGCTGTGGCCATGTACTTCAGGTTTCCTGTTCGTTGGATGGGAAGTTGGCCGTAAGCAGTTAGTACGTTATCAATTAAGACTGGTCCCCAACATACGATAAACAAGACCACAACAGTCACCAACATATAAATAACTTGCTTTACCATACGCGTATCGTCTCTATAAGCTCTAATTTTGTACTCAGGCCTTTCTGAAGATTCCGTTAAATAGAAACTTTCTATTTGCTTACAATGAGTCGAATGTTTTGAAGATAGTCTAAAATTAAACTCCTGACAAATAGATTTACCAGAATACAGTAAAAAGTATATATTGGATACTTCTTTCTTCTCTTGATTTTTCACTGATGACATCTTCACCGATGACTCGTAGGTAGTCAATAGCGACCGAGTCATCACTGGAGATGTCGTCAGTGAGGAGCAGCGAAACGTTCGTTCTATTATAATTAACCTACGCATCTCTGCTGGTCATAATAGATCGTCTTTCCATAACTCTCCACACCTCCCAACATATAAGGGAATAAGCAAAACTCATAATTATTGACGGGCAAATGAAAACCAATAGCAACATATATAATTCGTTAAATCTCCAGAGGGAAATGTTGTCCCAATTTCGTACACACCAGTAGGCCTTGTTTTTATCACCTACTGGCATTTGAATCTAAAATTTATATCCAATATTGTATCTCAAACGTGTTCGCTGATTATGGGCTTAAAATGACGTCAATAGATGTAACGTCAAAGAGGTGACCCGTTTGATACCTGTTAATTCAGAAAATGGCCATAGTCTGTATACGATAACGGTTGGTTAACCAAATGTTTTAAAATATTTAACAAACTTTACTTCAATAAGGAATTCGTATTCGGATTCGAACGCGGAACTGTCACGTGAGTTAGACTCCATTTTTGGTACATACATACTGTCGTTGCGCGCGCATCTCAATGACGTCGCATCTATTGACGAAAAATGTTGCAGGATGCAGTTTTGATTTGACATTCGTTTTTACCTGAACAAAAAGTATAGGTAAACCTAATAAAAATGATACCATCCACGCAAGTATAATAATTTTCTTAGCTTGACTGATAGTGCAAATATACTTGGCTTTCATGGGATGCACTATAGCGTAATACCTAAAAAAAGATACACACATTCACGTTAAATTTAACAGAATCGTGTCATTTAAACATTCCTGTATGCAGCACAAGATACATGTATATTTGAAGTCAAAATACTTTTCGACCTGATGAATCTGATGAATAACACGTGTTCACCTAGATTTACGTTTTTTTTTTTGGTGGATAAAAAGAAACCCAGTAACTTAGTAATAGCTGGATGGGTACTAAACGTTACAGGCGCGGTTTTATTAAAGCTAAAGAAATATTTTTCTTACGCAACTCACCTCTCAATGCTAATTGCGGTTAATGTCAAGATTGAACAAATTGTAGAAACATTTTGCATATAGTGAACACTTTTACAGAGGAAGGCTCCCATTGCCCAGGTGTACGAAAAAAGTTTGGCAACCTGAAACAAACACAAAAACAAATTAATAATAAAAACAAAAAGCCTAAGTAAAATCTATAAGTACCTACGTAAATATTTTCTCTATTTTTATTTTTCAAAATGTTAGTATATAGTTTCGGAGATAACAGGGAGAACATAAAAACATATTTTAAAATTATTAAAAAAATAGATTTGAAACCCTCACAACAAGCCCTTTCATTTGATATGTCACACGGTACAGTTTGCAAAACTTTTGCTTTTAATTTTCTAATCTACTCTCTATAGGTGGGTATTAGATTGGCTGTGACAGACGGACAGACAGACACACTAGTGATCCTATAAGGATTTAAAAGTCTATGTGATGTCTAACAATTAATTTTCTGGCTTATTGGCTATCGCTCGGAGATTTTTATTCGCGACGTTTCATCAACGCGAGTGGTAGACATCTTCAGGAGTTTTGTTCTGGTGCTCAAATTAGGATTCCAAATCGGCGAAACGTCGAGGATAAAAATTTCCAGACGATAGCCAATAAGCTCGAAAACTGACACTATGTTGGACAATGGCCGTGAAAGACGATCTCTATTTTTATAATTCGATTAGTATCAAAGGGCTTTAAAGTTGAGATGGGTATGTTTTATACATCGTATTAAAAGCATGAATTAGCAACATTCCAATTTTTACTGCTGCGAGTAATTTATTTCTTCTGATAGTACTTCGAGTTGTACATAAAAGTTAAAAATAACCCCCAAGACGAACTTAAAACGAACTATTTCGTTAACACGCTTTGCTGTTAAAAGTTATTATCGATGTTCCTCCAATGTTCCAATCGATACCATATTCATTAATGTATTATGTTGAAAAATAATACTTAATTAATTAATGTGCTTCAATTTTAATATCTATTATAATTACGGTATCAGTTTTTATGCGTATCGTTAAATTAAGTTTGTATTTACTCGAATAGCATCAGAACAGTTTAGTTGACTAAACAAATTGGCTGTTATCTCAATATTTTTAAATTTTAACGTTGTTCATATGCTGCACATAATCTATTTATCAGCAATATCAATTTTACACCAGAGAACGTCATAATTTCATTATTTTTATCTGATAAGATGCGGAAAGCGGCGAAACAAATATTTGACTAAGCATAAAACCACACTTGAGATTGTCCGTCATTTTCACATTCGGTTCTTCGTGGCTGTATCAGTGTGTGCTCTTTTTACATACTCATTTAATCAAATTTTTATTTATCTACATTATATTTTCATATTATATATCTAAAATTGTTTTGGTTGACTCCAGGAATAATATAGAGCGCTTATATACCTACAGCAAAAAGAAGAATCAAAATTAAAGTTTTCAATGTAAAATTTAAAGGGATAAAATGTTATTTCTTTATGTACACCCTTATTAAATTTACAAAACAGCACAATTAAAAGTTCCACTAGGTACCGAGAAAAAAAAAATTTTCTACGATTCCCAACATTTTGAATATGGGGGTCACTTTTGGAAATAAATTAAAAAAATACCGTGTGGCATATCAAATGAAAGGGCTTGTTAGCAAGATCTCAAATATATATATTTTATAATTTTAAATTATAAAGGTTTATAGTTACTTAAGAAAATATATAAAAATTATTTATCCCACGAAACTACTCAACCTAAGTTTAAAAAAAAAAATACAGTTCTTTACTTATAGATTTCAGGAAAATCTATATGAAGTCTATGGTCAATATTATGTACAGATTTTCCAAATTTTTTGCCAAAAATTGCTCTTGAATGCATTAAGATTACTTTTCTTATTTACGAAAAATAATTTGGGTCAGAAAAAAAAAAAACAGATAACATTTTCATTGTACGCGAATTCAACTCACACTTGTCGTTGACAGATATTTTATTTGTTTTTTCTTTTTTTTAATAATAGGTGACTAAAATTTTAGACAAACCAATTTACTTTATTCCACTGTCGCATTAGGATAAGAAACAAACAAAAATTAATTTTCTTAATTTTTTTCTTCTATTGGAGTAGGTACCTATATTTTTTTTAAATTTAAATTAACTAATAAAAAAATAATTGTATACAAATCGAAAGAATTATGCGTAATAGAACAGGCGAAAGATCAGTAGATGAACAATTATTCATTTTCTATTTTTCTACTCTCAAGAGTAACATTAATTAAAATTTAAATGAGACCAATTTCAACGTATGTTCTAACTATTTAGTAAAAAAAATATCAATATGGAACAATTATATTTAAAATTATATGTATATGTTGGGGCATAAAAAACATACCTGTAATACTAATAAACATATAAACCAGTATCAGTCGTATGCGCCATGTCTGTAAGATTTCTTTTAGAATCCAATTTTTTTGTTTCCTTTTAAAAAAGACATTGTCTCAAAGAAACAATTTTTGCTTCTATTTAAATACGTTTTATTAAAAAAAAAGCCTTTCTTAGTTTCTCTTCTAATTTTTTTTTTAAATTGTTTTTTTTAATTGAACCATTATTTAAGTTAAAAATACTGTTTAACTGAAATTTCTGTCTGTCTAGTCTAATAACAATAGTGTATAAAAAAGTATTAAAAAGTAAAAATTCAAATAACAACATTTACGTATTGTTTAAAAAATTTAAAATTTATAATACTATTAGGAATTTGTTCAAAGGCTCTTAATTTAGAATTTTTTATTTTTCAGAGGAAAGCTTTTTAAAAAAAATATTTTTACAGTAAGTGTAGATGTATGTACAATTATTTTCGAAGGGATAAAATATAGTAGCTCCTTGATGTTTTATATCGTTTGATATGTGCACATAAATCAGTAACTACAAAATTTAAGAAGATTCCTAATATTTATCAACAACTTCGCAAGTGTTGACCCCCAGAAATAGACTAAAAGCTTTCTAAAAATAAATATCCATCTTAAAGTGCCATAAAATACAAGTACACGTTATAGGTACCTACACTCTTTTTAATGTGCATTTCTATTTAATTTTTAATAACATCGTTCGATCGATTTCGAAATTTTTATAACGGTCACATTAAAAAATGAAATATTATCAAAAATAACGTGTTCAATTTTAAAACGAACACACATGTTTTACGGAATTGTTAAAATATTAGAGAAATATTATACAAACTTGAAATAGATATGGAGCAATGAAAGGCAAAGGTCTTTATTGGTATTTTTATTTACTCTTTATCGCTTACCATTTTTAATAAAATAATTCAGTCGACAATTAGCAACAGCTTTCAAGCACGTGAAATTTTTTTTATACAATTGTAGGCATCTGGTGAACATCATCAAACAAAAATTGTTTTTTTTTTATTTACCTAAAATCTAGTATTAAACGTTTTTGAATATAATGTAAATTAATTTTGAAGCTTAGCTTTTGATATGATAAATACATAGTACGTAAGTTTTTATCATTTTGACCGAATTGTTTAAAATAAAACGCGCACGAGTATGCAATTTGATCAGCTGAATAGAAACAAAGTAGCAATCGTAATTTCTAATTGATAATGAAATGAACTTTAATAGATAAGTTCACAAAGGGGCAAAACTACATTATACAGGGGGACTAAAAGGAAAGGAAACTTACTGACTAACACTTCACAACATCAAATTTTAACAACTACCTTCACGGGTATGCAGAAAATGATGAGCAGGAGGTCAGCCGAAGCAAGACTTGCAAGCAGAACATTCGTAGAACTTTGCATCCTTCGGTATCTGTACGTGGTGAACACTATCAACGAATTCCCAGTTAACCCTAGAAGTAAAGTGACCCCATAAACTAAAACAGTGGGCAAAAGTTCTTCCCAATAGAACGTAGAATGCGATTCACGGAAATCATATTCATAGTCTTCTTCATATTCGTACTCGTTCACTTCGTAAAGGGCTGAATTTAATGATAACCAGAGCATTGCGTCGAGAAGAACAAGTCGATTAAGTACATAAAATCATTTAGAAAACACTTCCCTTGTTATCCCAAGGACTTATTGATGCGTCTCTGTACGTGGCTAAAGATCGACTTGATCAGGATGAAAAAGCATTTAAGCTAACAGGTTCTGGCGTCTATACGATGACGCTCTCAAAATACATGTGTGTATTCTACACAACACTTTATCCAGGTTGTGTGTGACTTCCTATTGGGAATAGTGATCTAATACGTTCGAGATAATAGGTGTTGTAATTTAGATAATTCTGCGCATCAAGAGGTAAACATTTTCATTTAATGCTCGCAGAAGCATCTACTCCAGATACTCTCAAAAACCTCCTCTGGCGCCATTAAATTGAAATCTCTCGGTAACTACTCTATTTTTGACTCGCAAATGTCTACTTCGCAAAATTTAATTAAATAAAACAAATACACAAGTACCGATTAACGTTACTGAAATATTAGATATTGTTTTTAAGGACTTTTAATACGCAAATTCCCTGCCTCTATTTATGGACCTCTCAAATAACATTCCTTTTAAATTGTATAATCAATAAATTAATTTTAGTTTTCTTTTTTATGTGTCTGATAATTGTAATAAACCACCTTGTATATGCAGCGGGGAAATAACTATCCACAACTTTAAAAAAATTAAATAAAACTGAGAATGATTAAAAAAATATGAGTGCGATACCCGATTGTTTTTAAAAATAGTTAGTAAATTTTAATTTTCTACGAAATAAAAGTTATGATCAATTTTTAATAGTGTCAAAAAAAAAACTATCTCAGGTACATTTTTCAAAAATTGAGCCCATGGAATCTACATCGATTGTTTAATCAAGTCAGAAAATATATTTTCCCTGTTAAAACAGACCAATTTGGACCACCTTTTACACCCTGTACACCCTGTACATCTAATGAATATTTTCCATAAATTTACTCTTACAAATTAAAAACCTAAATAAAGTCAAAGTAAAACAAACACCCTGTATGCAATATGATGGTCAATAAAGTATAGTGCAAATAAAATTTACTTTATTACCATTTTCCTTAATTATTTTTTTTTGTGATGGGTATGTTCTTGAAAAGATTATTTTTAATAATTTTTAAAAAGATTACCATAGAAATAAGTACTATTTCACTGTTACTACGCGGCTAAAATAATTAAAATTGGAATTCGATTTGCAAAATCATACATGCGGAGTTGATAAAGTAATTTTTTCTTTAACTTAATCACCAGCAAAGAAGTTGCTGATGCTTGCAATAAATATTGTATATAAACTCCCTAACTACTGAGTGATGTCAGTTGTTCACCATGGGATGGCTCAGGTTGGCTTTCATAACGGGTAAGTAAATTTACCAAATTGTTTGTTTTTACATCTGAAATTTGTTTTTCTATTTCCCATTTATAACGTTAAACTGCAGCCAGGTCAGTAGCCAGGAATTTTTGCAACGAGGGTTCTTACACATTTTTTTAACACAGAAAACAACACAAACAAATTTGGCGTTTGACGCTTTTTTATCAGAATTGTTTCGGTTTATTCAATCATCTTCAGAAAGTTATACTAAACTTTTTTAGAACAACTCATTGAAGATGACTTAAAATTTTTTTTAGCCGCTAAAACAACCAATTTTATTTAGGCATTTTAATTACCAATTATATTTTTTTGCATGAAGAATGAGGATCATATATGTACATATAATGTTGCAAAGAAGTTTCATTTGTAAATTTGAATTATTTGAACAAACGTTTCTTTTCTAGGTCTGTGCTTATTTTAGTTCAAATTTAATTGCAACCGTATGTTTGATTTTACATTTTTCATTGGCTCTCTTTTTCAATAATAATTAATGACCAGATGAAATTAATACACTATACAGAGATAAGAAAACACAAATTGATGATGTTTACTAAACAGTTTGAGAAGTTATAAATGTTCCATTTTACACATCTGTATGAAATATTTAAAGCATTAAAATATCTTTCATAACGGGTATCTACGATATTTTTTTTGTTTCTAACAGCTCTTGCCTTGTTGACGAGCACTGCTTGGAAAAATGACGCGGAATATGTTTACTCCTTCAGAACACGCACCCTTAGTGGTGTCGAGGACGGATCTAAAGAACTTTCTGGGGTATTTTTGAAAGGTAAATTCCACTTATCACCAAGAGGCGATGACAAATATATGGCAAAACTAAGCGACATCCAAATGGTCCAGATTCATTCGCACCTGTTCGAAGGCTGGGAATCCGATATTCCGGACTCTCAGCTTACCTACAAACCCATTCAGGTGTCTAATAATCCCTTCAAAATCGCCATGAAAGATGGAGTTGTAAGGGACGTCTTTGTCGCACAAAATGTTCCAAGCTGGGAAGTGAAAATGATCAAGGGCATTGTCAGTCAGATACAATTGGACACCCTCGGACAAAATGTGATAGAGAGCAGATTAAATCAGCTACCTAAAGAAGGCAGTGACTTTGCCGTCTTTAAAACAATGGAAAAAGCCATTACTGGCGAAACGGAAACATTGTACGAAATCAAACGATTCCCTGAGTACATACTAGAAAATGAAAAATGGAGGAATGTATTACCTAAGCTTGGAAACGCAGAAAACCACTACGAAGTTACCAAGAGCCGCAATTACTCCAACAGCGACCATCGACCAGGATTCCACTATGGATTTTATGACAAAGGTAATTCCAAACAAAAGGGACCTGGAAGCAACACAATGGGACAATACTTCATAAGAACCGGAGTATCAAGAGCCATAATTTCTGGTAGTCTCCAACGTTACACCATCGAAGGCGTTATGTCCACCAACAGGATCATGCTTCAGTCGGAACTTTCGGACAAACTTTATGGAAGAGTAGAAAGCGAGTTTACCATGGAATTGAAAGAAGTACAACCATCAACATCGATGCCTGGTGACGGTTCCGGATTGCAATCTATTGGAGGTTTAGTATATACCTACGGAGATAGCTCCCCCCAACGTGACGAAAGAAAAGAAAGCAACAGTGACGAGTCGAGTGAAGAATCTGATTCCCGTTCTTTAGGTTCAGAAGAACAGCTACATCCAAAACCTAAACTGAACGAACCTCTACAAATACCTCCATTGATTCCAGAATTCCCTTCCAGACAACAGATTGGAGAAAGTTCGGCGCAAACAGTCAGGGACCTCGCAAAACAAATTGGACACGAGCTTGCCAACCCTGAAATGCTCGAGAAACATAACACCCTTGAGAAGCACATTCTTCTCACGCACCTATTGAGAACTCTTGATGACAAACAGTTGCAACAAATCTCAAATGAATTGTACACCGCCGAACAAGAAAGTCCCGCTGCTAAAACCTGGAAAATTTATCGTGATTCAGTTGCCGAAGCTGGCACAGGTCCCGCATTCCTCACTATCCAACACTGGATTAAAAACAGGAAACTCACAGGAAGAGAGGCTTCAGTTGTAGTAGAACGTATGGCCCAATCCGTCATCCAACCAACCGATGAATATATGAAGGCTTTCTTCGCAATGATTTCGCAACCGGAAATAGAACAAGAAGATTACCTTAACGTAAGCGCTATCATCTCGTTCTCCCGTCTCGTCAATGATGTTTACATGAATCAAAGAAACAGCCACAATAAATACCCTGTCCACACTTTCGGCAAATTTGCTACAGATTCCGGAAGACAATTTGTTCTCAACGAGTACATTCCATATTTGAGGCACAAACTTCAAAATGCTGTCACTCACGCTGACAACCGAAAAATTCACGCTTACATAACAGCTATTGGTATGGTTGGACACAGGAAGATTTTAGAAGTTTACGAACCATACCTCGAGGGTCAACATGCTATCACCCAATTCCAAAGAACTTACATGGTCAGCTCTTTAAGACTTTTGGCAAGAACAGACCCAGAGGGTGTACGTGGTGTACTCTACAGAATTTACCAGAACATCGGAGAAAATGAAGATGTTAGGGTCATAAGTGCATACAATTTGATGTTAACAAATCCACCAAGAAGCATGTTACAACGTATGGCTTTAGTCACTAATTACGATTCAAGTGAGCAAGTAAACTCCGCTGTAAAATCCATGATTTTGAGTACCGCCAACTTAAGAGGACAGCGATATGCCGCTCAGTAAGTTTGCCTGTTTTTTTTTTTTTTTAATTAAACCATGTCATTGTATATAATTTTTTCATTTTTTTTCTCCAGTTCTGCAAACGCTAGAGCTGCTGTTCCTTTGCTTACACGCAAAGAATACGGACAACAATACTCAAACGGAAGGTCAGACACCTTTGAAAATGAAGATTTGGACAATCTATATCAACAATCCATTAGCTGGATCGGAGGTAAAGACAAAGCGATCCCGAAAGCCGTGCATTATTCATGGAACTCATATGTCGGAGGATTCATGCAACCTCTTGCTGAGTTGAAAGCTAAAGTATCTAGTGTAGGTGATTTGATCGACGAAATCGCTGACTTAATCAAAGACGACTCCCAACAACAACAACCCCAATCAACCTCAGGAGGAGAATTCTCTGCCGAAAACATTGCCAAAATAATGAACTTACACCCACAGCACAGGGAAGAATTGGAAGGATTGTTCAGATACCACATATACGGATTAAGTGGAATGTATTCTTTCAACAACGTCTCAATCCGTGAAAAACTGCAAGGTAAACTTACAACTTACAATTAAATTAAACAAACCACTAATATAATTAACCACTTAATTGTGTTTTATTTCAGATTTACGAAAATTCGAACAAGACCTTCGCGCTGGTATCAAACTTGGTAACACTAAAATAGTAGACAACAGGAAACTTATTGCAAGTTTCCCAATGGACATGGGATTCCTGTTTTATTACGTATTGAACAAGCCCATTCTCGTTCAAATCGATGGGCATATATCTGGTAGTGTCCAACCCCAATTGGTTTCCGGTCAAAACATCGTCATTCCAGATTCTGTCAGTTTCAACGCTGATGTAAGGGTAACCGCCGCAAGGAAGGTTCAATCCCGTTTTGGTTTCTTAACGCAATACGATGGACATTACTACTCAGCTGGAAGTGCCGAAAATCTGCAACTTTATGCTCCTGTGGTCATCAAATCTCATTTCGACACAAAACAAAAACAACTTAACACAGAAGTTCAAATGAAGGAACCTGAAAAAAATACTCGCTTACTACAATACAGCACATACACCTACACAACTCACAACAATTACAAATTAGTTAAACCTATCCTGGAAGTAGAAACCACGAGAATTCACAACCAGCAGCAAGTTGAGGAAGAAAACGTAATTGGACACAGCTCTGGAATGAAATTCAAAGTCTCTCAAAGTTGGGAGGGTGGAAAGCCCGAATTCAAATGGAACCTGTACAACCTGTTTAGACAGAGAGGTATGGAAAGACTCATTAACAACTACTACCAACTACCCACTGACCACAGAAGATTCAACATAGAATACCAAGGAAGTGAATCACAAAACAAAAAGATAAAAGTGAACCTCGCATTCAAAGTGGCCTCAAGAATAAACGGAAATCAAAAACCAAGCGGCCCAGATTCAATTGATTTCAACACCGTTGCTCAAACACCTAAACAATCCAAAGAAAGACTTAACGATTTCTACACGAAGGTTTCATCTGGAATTCATAGTCCCAGAGTCTACGTAGCTGACGCTGATATCCAATTCGTGGGACAAAGCACTGCAGAGTTTTCTACAACTTTGGCCCTTGCAGCTAGCCCAGTAGATGAAAAGGTCCGTGGTTTATTCTATTACAAAAAACAACCAGTTCCACAATCAGGAGAACAACCATACCAAGCTGTCTTTATGGCCCAGGGTAAATTCCCTAACACCAATGGTCTGAACTTTGACTACGCTTTGAACTTTGACTCCACTTCCTCTCTCCACATTCAAGCTGCTTTCGGTAAAGATGTTCAATCCGGAGAAAAAATAAACGTAAACGTACAAATGAAGAAGAGCCCACGTAGATTGGCTTACATGAAGAAGGAAGCTGAATATGAACTGAAACGAAGCAAAGCAGAAAGTGGTTTAGACACAATGTACCCGAAGGTTTGGGCTGCTCTTACAACTCAAAGTAACATTATGGATCATGTATTCGCCAATATTGAATGCGAACATCTGAGTGACAGTACAAAGAACATCGTGCAACAAATATTAGACACAATTGATCTCAGCATTGGAGAATACAAAAACGTCACATATCGTAAACAAGGTGAAGACCGAAAAATGAGTGTACATGTCGACTTTAGTCCCGAATTTAGGATTGCCAACGTCACCATCAACACTTCCGAGAAGAAAATTGACTACGAACGACTTCCTGTCTCAAACTGGTTGAAACCCTTTGTAGCTATCCACCCTGTATTTTCCGTAAAAGAACGCGTTATGGGACATCTTCTAAAATACAGCACCTACAGACGTAAGTTTTTCCAAACCCAAAAATCTTATTACATTTTTTTGAAATTATTATAATTGTTTTGTAGCATCTTGTGTACTTGATCATCAGTATATTTCTACATTCGACAACAGTTCTTACCCAGTCCAATTCAAGGATGCATGGTCAGTCTTGTACTTCTACGAACCACGTATCTCTTCGAACAAACAGTACTACGACCAAGAACAGATGAGACTTCAACAACTCCAAGAAGAACTACGCGAAGAACAGTACGTCGTTTTAGTTCGCTCTAAAGGTGGTAGTCAAGACAAGAGGGAGGTCAAAATTTTAGTTCGCTCACCCGAAAACGACAACAAACACGTCGAAATTGAATTGAGTCCAACTGGAGGAAAACCAGCAGCCAAAGTAACCGTCAACAAGCAACAGGTGAATTACAACGATAAAGAAGTAACATCCGCTGAGAATGGACTAATAGAATTGTACGCTTTGCCAAATGGAGAAACTAAATTAGAAATCAGAAATGCCTTCTACATCATCTACGATGGCTCCATGATGAAGGTATCAGTTACCAACGACAGATTCCGTGGTCACCTCCGTGGACTTTGCGGCACCTTCACCGGAACAAAGGTAGAAGACTTCACAGACCCCCAAAATTGCGTTAGTGGAAACCGTCAACAATTTATTGCTGAGTACACCCTCTCTGGCGACCAGTCGCAGAAGAAGCAGCAAGGCTCTGGTAAATGCGCCAAACGTGAAGTCATCTACGGCAATTACGTCTCCGCACGGGACAGCCAAAGAACTGAATCCTCAGCTCCAGGCTCAACATCCGCATGTTACAAACATCAAACTCGATACGTACAACAAGGAAGTAACCAAGTCTGTTTCACGATTCGTAGTATTCCAGTGTGCCAGAAAGGCTGCAAGACAGCAAAAAGCATCACCAAAAATGTTGAAGTTCACTGTGTCGCCAAGAACCATATGAGTGACCTTTGGATGAAACAAATTGACATGGGAGCTAGTCCAGACTTCAGCCAGAAGGATCCTAGCCAGTCTATCAAAATCACAATCCCACTTAAATGCGCACCATCCTCTTATTAATTAGAAAGTTTTTAACTTACGTACCTATGCTACAAATTGTATAAAATATTAGTATAGTAAATTAAATTAACGAACATCCCAAAAATGTAAAAAAAAAAGTAGAAAATATAGACGTTTTTCTAAATATCCAAGTTTTTATTGAAGCAACTTACCTTAAAAAATACTTAATAAGGAAATCATTAATTATTGGAAACAATGGGAAGTTTTCTCCTCTATTTTCATGACGAGAATACAGAAACATGCATGTAGAGGTAAAGATCAAAGGGTTGAGTGATAAGAAATAGTTTTAATATCTCTGAGTAACTTGGACGGAGTTTGAAATAAAAAACGGTTTACTTTAAGTATCATTGACAATGATAACATAAAAATCCTTTTAGCTCATGTTTTATCACATGAAAATATGATTAAAATAGTGGGGAACGAAAAGTGGTGGCGTGGAGGTAAAAACTTTATATGTTATCAAATATATCATAATTAAACTCCACGCTCCATTTTTCGCTCCCCACTTTTTATCACTAGAGATGAAGTTCTTTTACCGTCCCAGACACACGGATGATCCTATAATAAGGATTTGGTTTTTCCAATTGGATGTGAGAACCTCCAAAAATCAAATTAGTTGGTTCATATTTTTGGTCATTTTATTTTATCAATTAGACAAAATGCGTTCAGATATTTAATTTATTAAATATAAATTACAACATAAAAGAAGTGAAATCAACCACTCCCACAATCAGTCAATAAATAGAAAACAGGATAAATAAGGTAATTAATAAATTAATAGAACAGTGGTGCATGAAATAACACCTACAATAAATTAAATTAAAATTTCTTAATTATTAAGAATAGCATCACAATGAAAGGCACCTGTCCTTCTTCTAAGTACATACGGGCCCAATTCCCTGTCTTTATTTCACTAATAACTTCACCAAAAGTCTGTAGCTACTTCACGCGTGAAGATGCAATTTTAAATTAATTTAAAAAATACTGTTTGGGTTGTGAAGAAGAATGCTCAACTAATTAAATTCTCACATACAACCGCAAGTCTCAACTATCATATTCGATAATATTTTCGATGTGATCGTTTTGTTGTTATCCATATAAAATAACTGTAAGGGTTGAAACTGGGTGGCAGCACAGCAGGTTGTTAGTTCCAACCTATTTCCAGAATTTCTGTTAGGATCATACATAACTTTCTGCGAAAGAAATAAAAATATGTACATTTAAAAAATAATAGTAATAAAAATAGACATTTTTGATATATTTGATTAAACAAAAGTCCAAAGTCGTTTACTGAGAGTGATTAATAGTTATCAATCATGGTATCGTAAACAAATCCCGGTAGTTTAGAAATTGCGTTTAAAGAATAACTAAATTTAATACAACTTGTAATTTTGTACTTTCTAATTACAAAAAAATTAACCAGAAGCGTAATTATTGTAAATAAAATAAAAACACGCTTATTCTCTCGCTAAGGCTAAAATGTTATCAAAATTTTAAATACATTATATATGTACATATTATACACGTGTATATCAACTAAATATCTACACGGAATTAGAATTTATCGTTATTTACCTATTAAATTAATTCATTAAACCAAAATTAATTACTGTGGTCAGCAAGTAAAATTTCCTAATAATCTAAATTAAAAAAAAGATGCTAATTAAACAGACACAACCTATTTTGTTCTTGTTCTAACACCGTAGCTGCCCGTCCTTTGAAAATAATTTACCACGTACCTCGCCTTCTGAATGTGACCCGGTTAAAAAATTGCATATATTAATTATCTGTACATATGTATATCAACGGAAACATCTACATATATGAAATCAAAATTTATTGTTATTACCTATTCATAAATAAAATTAAATAGCAAATAAAAAGTTAATTGAGAATTTACAGTAGTCAAAGCAGCAAAGTTTGCTGATGAAATAAACGAATAAAGAGACGATGACTAAAAAGTGAGAAAATATTTTGTTCTTATTCCAGTATCCTATTCGTCCGTTCGCTTGAAAATTATTACAGACCTCGCCTTCTGAATCTGACCCGGTTAAGTATTAAGTAAGTGCTTTTAAAGATAATTATGTAATGTAGGTAATTTCCTACCTGCAATATTGAGTTATGCTGGCTTGCACTGAGCGTCTTCGCAGTTGCTGAATTGCAAGATCCTTTACAGAAATAAGCGTTATAGCCACTTGGGGAGATAATCCAATCGTCCCACCCTATATCAGCGAAAGAAATGTAAAGACTTTCCCTACAGCAGTCGGTTACTCCAGGATAACAATTAACGTGCCGCTTCGTCCTTCTATGGACCGTTCTTTTTTGCTGGGAATGAGTATGGATGACGACAAATGGTTTGTCGTTAAGTTTAAATGAAATGGGAGAATCCCCAATGTCTCTACTACAAGTTTTGCATGCCACGTTTATGGCATGAGTTAAACTGGACTTGTTGTCCAACCAGTTTTTAACTATTTCTGTCACGTCTATCGTTAACCAACCCTCTAAAAGAATTAAAAATGAAATTAGTTATCTGGTAAGTTCGGGGGTTGTTTTAGACCAACCTGTTACGGTGGTTTGGTTGATATAAATAGGTGTAGTCTTTTGGAAACTCTTTTTTGCGTCCCAATGAGCTATTTCTGACACGATGAACGTTTGGTTGTGGATATCTTCACTGTCTGCCTTCTTGTAAACCCAAAGTTCTGCGGTGCTCACGTCTGATGCATGAACGTCTTTTGGTAACAGAAATGGAAGACATGCCGATGGGTACTGGACCTTTCTGGAACATTTTGCTTCATCTGAAAGAGTCGAAATAGCTTTACAGTCTCTTACGATGAACAATTGTAGGTTTAGGTTTTTATGTTGGTGACAAAACATTAAAGAACAATCTTTATCATTCTATTAGTGTCCAAAAAAACATCATCAGAAAGGCCAATATTTCTTTATCTTCCTGATATAAATTTCTGTAGTGAAACTGATTCGAAATCACGTTTTATAAAAAAGGAACACATTATGTTTTGGTACCTTAATCACGTGACGAATTACGCAATTTTTTTTTTTTCGTTATTGTACTTCCTTGTTAAATGTTTGATGCCCTTATAACCTTTTGTACGGTCATTTTACGACGATTACACTCAAGAAATTCCATATCTAACTTTGAAAAATTATTTTTATTAATTAGATACATACGTATGTATGTACTAAATTGTTACGAATTACGTAAATAACGAGGTAAATTTTCATAAATGCAATTAATTTATAAAATCTAAATTTTGGTGGGATGATCGGGAACACTTATAACAATATGTATGATCGTTCCTACCTTCGTATGGGAAAACAACAGCTTGGGTAGTTTTTCCATAAAAATCGTCGAAATATAAGTTGCTGGAGTCATCCTGAACTTTCGGCAAAATAGAATTGCTTTCGATAACTAGTTTTGGTAGGAAAGCTTTGGATACAGAAGGTTTATGTTTCAGTCGAAGTTTCCTCAATATTTGGTTTTTAATATACTCGATCCTGATGGCAGTAAGTTGTTCTTCGGTTACGGTGTATTTATGTTGACGGTTATGGGCCACCCCAGTGTGTTCGCTGGTTGTCGGAGGAGTTGAGGAAGTCGGCGTCGAATCGAACCAAGGTCCAAAAATTGAAATGTAGCCGGAACTAACACCCACAATATTGCACAGAACCACCACCACAAAAGCAACCCGAAACATTCCTATTTCCTGTTTATTCATTCTGAATTTGTTAGAAACAAAACTCTTCTGAACCCGTGTTGTTCACTCTTAATACGGTCGTATTTTAATTCCCCACTCTGAACACTGCTCTGTTGAATGATATAAATTTGAACCTTGAACCTGTGTCCTGGTATGCTTACATGCTGTAGATTTTGTTTAGAAGCACCAGTAGAAACAGAATCAAGAGATTCGTTATCCTCATGGAAAATCCTTTCCGCGTAGCTATTGACATACAAGATACACAACTTCCGTTTTTATAATGTAAACTCATCAAAACTATTTTAAGGAAATTCTGATAAGATTTTTCAACTTTTGATCTACTTTTTGTTTCTACTTTTAATTTTTTATAGTTCTCTTATAGGAAAGTTGGAAAATTAACATCATACCTATATAAGATGAAAGGGCTTATTATGAGGGTCTTAAATGTGTTTTTTATAATTTTTAAATAAATAATTTTAAAGTTATTTAAGAAACTAGATTCCAACCCTTTATTTAGTAATCATTTTTATCCAATTGTTTAAGGTTTCTAATGGTCAGAAATAATTTTCACAAACCAGGAAACGATTTAGAAATGTTTCAAATAAATATAATGATGAAAAACTTCATGACATTACGAAATACTTTAATTACCTACTTTTTGATAAAAAAATCAGAAATATTTTGCAACAAATGATATAGAAAATCGTTTGTTGGAGGTATGTACATATTGTGGAATTTTGTAAAAACGTGTGTAATTGTAATTAATATGTATTATATTGAAACAGAGTTGTACGTTTTGCGCATTATCATTGCAATAGCTTATAAAACAAAAAGGCAATAACTGATAAACTTCAATCCGCATAACGATTCATAATTAAATTAACATTCCAATGTTTTCTGCAAAATATGCAAATTTAATCACTTAATCTGTAAAGGACAATATTTTTGAAATTTAAAGTTTATAAACCAACAAGAAAAACAATAATTTAGGCTAAAAAACGTAAGCAGAATACTCGGAGTTGTGTTGTTATTTACGTTCCACGAAGACGTAGAAGAAAATAATTCCGAGAAAATCCGTTGAATCTCAAGAAGTAGCATGTGCGTTACATATCAATAATCACTAAAAAGATATGAACAATTGCTCTAATTAAACAGTTTCAATTAGTAGCATGTATGCCAATGAAAAAATAGCATGTTATCAAGTTATCAGAAATATTTCGAAAAAATGTAACATCACGTTAAAAATCGTGATTATTTATCAATTTTGCATTAAAAAAATGTTGATAAATGTTAAGGAAATTAATAAACAAGACTATCACTTCTTCGTGAGAAAACAGAATCATGACTAGATACTTTCCTGTAATACCTAATAAGTATTATTATTATCATCACAATTTACATATTTTCTTTACATTGTTTAACATATTAGATAAGATTCACTATTATCATAAGTATATGTTTACTATTAACTGCAATGTTCAATTACGATAACAATTGTAATTATTCGTAATTTACAAAAACATTGTTCACACGATATGGGAATTAACAGAACGTTGTACCTTGTTTGGAGATTCCTTTTACTACTTTAAACAAACATGCAGCTGATGGACATGTGTCAATCGTTCCATAGTACCATAAAATATCTCTGAAGCATGCGTTTACAATATGATCTCGTTTGTACTAATTAATAACAAAAATATATAGAAAGACGCGAATCAATCACTCGACAACATATTAAAATAGAAAAAATAAAACAAAACTAAGGTGGAACAAGACAACAACAATTTTAAATACAAAAAATTGAAAAGAATTAAGAAATCGTGTATTTCTAGTAAAATTTTTAAAATTATATTGTATTTTAAAATTATAAACATATTTGAGACCACCACAACAAAACATTTCATTTGATATGTCACATGATACAGTTTACAAAACTTTTTTTGATTTTCTAATTTGCTCCCCAAAAGTGACCTCCATATTCAGAAATCACCATTAACGTTGGTACGTGTTAGGTGCTCCGAAATTCACATATCTACCAAACTGGCTGTGATAGTCAAACAGACAGACACTTTAGGGTTCCGTTTTGCCAACCCTAAATAAAAGCAACGGTACCATTTATGGAATATTTTTTTGAATAATAACCTAACAAATATTTTTTTGATACAAAGACGACTTAATATTTGAAACACAAACTTATCGTGTATTTAAATTACAATTTAACACAAGTTGTTACCATAGTTTTTGGTTTACGTCATTTATCTAATTTAATGCGCTTATTATATATCTATTTATGTAATTAAAATAGGAGTAGAATTTCATTTTGTTTGTTTTCAGTTCATTGGTTTGGAACCGAATCTAAAATTGTTCATTTTGCTTAATTAAACTAAATGTAAAGATAATTATTGGATAATTATTTTTATTTTGTTATAAATAGGCTATTAATGTATACTATGTATATAATAAAAAAAAATATGTACCTGTAAATAAATTAAAACCTTTTTTAGATACATTTGTATGGATTCAAACGTTTGAATGGCAAAGTGGAACCCTTTTAGGGTACCTATCTGTCTGTCACAGCTAATTTGCTCTTAATCTACTTAATTAGTTAGCTTAAAATTTGGTACACATATAAATTTCTATCTCAAAAACTGACGAATATTTTTTAAATAAGGGGGTCACTTTTAGGGGGAAAATAGAAATTAAAAAAAAGAAAAAGTTTTACAAACTGTACCGTGAGGCATATCAAATGAAAGGGTTTCTTGTAAGGGTATCAAATATATACTTATTTTTTGTAATTTTAATGAGATGAGAACTGACAATTGTTCCCTTATCTCCGAAACTACCGAGTCTAAAATATTGAGAACATACAGAAAATAATACTTTACTCATAAATTTCAGGAAAACATGTAAGAATTATTTGGGTTACTTTTGAAAGGAAAATTACAAAAAAAAGGACATAGGCTTTCAAATAAATATGGGGTCACATTTTGGGTGCAAACTAAAAAATTAAAACAAAAAATTTTATAAACTGTACCGTGTGACATATGAAAGAAAAGGGTTCCTTGTGAGAGTCTCCAATACATGTTTATTGTAATTTTAAAATAAACACTTAAAATTATTTAAAAAATTAGATGAAATTGGCTATTCCTCCCTTATCTTTGAAAGTATTGAGCGAATTTAAAAAAAAAAATACAGAATATAGTTCTTTACATATAAATTATAGGAACACTTTGATGAAATCGGCGTTAAAATAAATTAATTATAAATATAGGGGTCACATTTGGGGTGCAAACAAAAAAATTAAAACAAAAACTTTTATAAACTGTACCGTGTGACATATCAAACAAAAGGGTTTCTTGTGAGATTCTCGAATACATATTTATTGTTATTTTAAAATAAATAAACATTTCCTCCCTTATCTGCGAAACTATTGAGCCAATGTTTTTTAAAAAAATAGAGAAAATGATTCTGGATTACAGGAAAGCCCATAAGGAATACATGATCCTAATATAACACTGTAAATCTCTAAATATTGTATTATTATTAAAATGCCTTCCGAATAAAATCAAAAAATGAAATATCAAAATACTTTCTACAGCGCGAGTTCAACTCACACTTGTCGTTTTTTTTCTTATGAAATTATGAAAACAGTTAAGAAGTTTCGTCAGCTTATCTTTTTCAGTACAGATACACAAATTTTACGAATAATTTAATTTTCCATAAGCTTGGGTTATTTATATAGCGTCTTCTATTTTTTTTTAACGTTTCAGTATATTATGAGTTCTTAAAATGTGTATGTATTTTATCAAACATTTCTATTTATACATATGAATTTACGCTGTAGTAATACCAGAGAGTACTTTTTTTCGAGAATGGAAGATTAGCAGCAATTTTGAGTGACATAATTTCATAAAATTTAATCCGGGTCATCACCACGAAAGAATTTTAATTTTAAAGAGATAAATGGAAAGGCTGGAACGAACTTCTGTATCAGCTGCAAATAATTGTTAACACTTACGATGCATTTTGCATCTGAGAGTGAAGAGATTGTGAACGAAACGAAATATCTGCACATGTAGGTACATATGTTTCACTAAAATCTGTATTTTTTGCGAATTATCAATATTTGTATAAGAATGACCTCGTTCGAAGTTACCAATCATTTACTTTCGCCCACAACTATTTATAAACATTAATTATTATTATTTCTCAACATGAACTTTGAGATGAAATTAATGGCTAAATAAAAATACTTTGCGATAACAAAAGGTTGATTCCTTGTATCGGTTGACGAATTACAGTTATTTCACTTATTTGAAGCAAATACAAAGGGGGTTGCTAAAAACTGTACATTGTGTATTACGTCGTTTTCAATGCAGCCAAGTAGCGTGAACACCAACGCTACCTTCAAGAACAGCTTACGCGTGACGTCATTCACCGGAGTCAAAATATAAGAAACTGTTTTAGTCTAATAACCAAGGGATTCATTAGGTATGCAAAAAAATTTTTGACCGCAGATTCTTGTAGAGGTCAAATAATTGTTCTTTTTATATATATCACGGTTTTCTACGTATAAGAATACTCGATGAATCCTTTAGTTACTAAACTAAAACAGTCTCATACAATGACGTCACGTGTGAGCTGTTAATGCTAATGGCGTAAGTCATAACTAACTTCATACAGCGTTGACATACGTTCCAAAACGTGACGTACGTCAATATCTAATTCTAATATCTTACAACTTTAAATGTTTCGAGAATACGACACTACAATCCTTGCAAAATAACTGAATAATCAATTTATAGATATCAGACAATTTTCGTTGCATAATATCCAAAAATTAGTTATTTTTTTGGTTTTACAGGAAAATGTTCAGTAATTAAATCTACTGGTACATTAAAAAATAACAAAAGATTGAAACTTAAGTTTCATTAGCTGCATGAGTGACCCGTGACTCTACATTTTGCTATCGCAGGTCAAGAACTTAGTCTACTATCATTTAACTAAAACGAAGTGACACATTCTTTGGTTCAAAAATTAGATAACAAAAAAAAACGATTAGGTTTAGGAGAATTTGAAGGTAAAAAAGTCCAAATACAAAAACGTATTTCTAGGTAGGGTACCTACATATATGTACATTAAATATATCCTTTTTCAATAAATATCAAAATTTAATTACGTACAATGTAAATACTATATTTAAAACTTTGTGATACACAATATAATCAATCAATTTATTTATGTTTACGACAGACGCCAGAAATATAAAAATATAATTCTAAAAACTGTTTATTTGCAGTTAAAATAACATACAGGGTTGTTTATACAGAATGAGATAAAGTGGTGTAATTATGAGCATGTGTGCCCCCTCCCTTCGCAGATTTTTAAAAGCACCCTCTATAGGTCAAATTTTTTTATTTCTAATCTCAAATTTATGCACTAATTAAAGTCTCCTCGCTGCTGTGGTGGTGCATGATCATAAGATTAGGGGTGCACCATACACAAAAATAATAATAAGTGATAAGAATATCCCTAATATGAGATAAATATCTCCCACCATCTCGTGCGTTCTTAAAATGTGCACACCGTACTTATACGATTTACCCATTACTTTTCATAATTTTAAGAGGGTAAACAGTTAATAATACGCGTTCGCTCTTTCTTGTTGCACAGAAGTACGTCAATTTATTGTCGATGGCATTGATTTGTTAATTAATTTTTTATCCTTTTAAATTTAAAACTTCTTGAACCGTAACCAATTTTTTTACGTTACAACCCTGAAAAGTGTGTGTATTATTTAGTAGATAATACTTATATTGATATATTGTGTTAAAATTCAATCAATTGCCATTAGGCCATTACTGTTCGTACTTATAGTGGATTGGGATTAACAAACTCAAGTTTGATCTGACAGACAGGACGCTAAACTCGATATGTTTAACATGCTCTCAGCAGGTTTTTAAAAACCTGTTGTACGCTTATTAAAAGTATAGTGCTTTCATAATATTGCCGAGTCAATCCGCGAGATCATCCTACTAAAGATCAACGAACCTTTTGCAGGATCACATTTCATTCACTTTTTTTCTTTATACTTTTTTTGTTTCCTTTTTTATGAAATACTATGGGTATTCTCTTTTAAATGCGCTTTAATTTTCAATTATAAGACGTAAATAATTTTTTTTTTAATAATCAAGAATAATACTAATTAAATATTGTATTTGATTTATTTATTAATTATGGCTACAAAATTGCCTTGACTTTATTTTTATTTGTAAATTAATATTCTAGTCTCATGGCATATATTTTCACTTTGTCGATGATAGTGTGATGAGAATGTTTATTTAGTTCCGTAATGTAACATACTAACAACAAATACATAATATGACAGGGCCGAAATACAATAGGTGCCACTTAATGGGGGTTCATACTCATATCAAATAGGTATCTCTTATTGTAGTGTCCTTCTATTGGTCAGTTAATTAATAAAAAATATGCAATTGTAAATTTTCATTGGAAAATTAATAAAAAAATGAGATGTGTATCAGGTTCGATTTTATTAAAAAAAAAGTATGGGTAAATAGGTAGAGTTTTCTAGTATGTATTTTTGATTTTTTTATTTAAGTGAAGTTAAGAAAAAGGTTTACTACGACGATGTTTTCTAAAACGGTTTGTTAAATAGTTACGCCCCTTCAAAAATATTTTTGCTGAAACTAGCAACCCCCATTTTGCCTTTTCGTCACAAAAATTTTTAGAAAATTTTAGGACTTCTTCAATTTTTTATAGGACTGCTCGTAACCTAACCTAGCAGTCGTTTCTTTTGATATCCAATTTAAAAAAAAAAAAAAAAACTGTTAATATGTATATATTTTTCTCTACGTGCAGTAGGTAATATGGTTTAAAAAATAACTGACACTTAAAGAATCAATTAAAAATGCAGTCTATCGTATGATACTATTAGATTTTATTACATATTTATTCATAATGTTATCATTTTTATTATACCTCCTCTCAGTTATATTTTTGTTCGTAAACGAATTCAGATCATTGACTTCGACTTTGTAAACGTTAAAAAAAAAACGCGGTTTCGAAAACGTACGAAAAAAACAAAACATTCTTCCAAACTGATCTCAAGTGGTCATTTCCATAAATTAATATTAAATACTTCTTCTATATAACAGTATTGTGTTTACACTTAACACTGGAAATAAAAAACTTATTGTTCTTTTTTTTTCAGGGTGGCGATCTAAATCTATAGCAATGGTTTTGTGTAACGTTTCGGTTTATTTAACCATCGTCAAACTAAAAAACAGTTTACTGAAATTATTAAAAAAATATTTTATTATTTTATTTTATTATTATTTTATTAGTGCAGGACTTTGACTTATTACCTATGTCATATATTAATAAAAAGGTTAAATATTTTTAGTAATGATTAATTAATAAATATTTTTGATTTATGATGGTTAAGAAATGAATAATTAATTAATATGAAATTTCGATTTTGCAATTTGCTAGAAATCAGATAAAGGTTTGTTTTTTTTTTAATTCAAGAATTTCCTTTATTTTGCTGATTTCAATTCTGTTTAGTAAATGTAGCGGTTGAGTACATAAATAAATGGCACTCCTTTTTCCGATGAACTTAAGGTGACGGTACTGTTCAAACATACCGTAGCATACCTATGTAAAAAATTTTACAACATGTTGATTGGCGATGACACAGGCCTTAAAGGTTGATAAGGAGCCTTGTTTATGTTCACAATGAATATAATTTGTATTCCACCCACGGGTTGGGGCGGAGTTCTTTGGCCCACAGTACCTGGATAGGTAGGTATGTATGCTAAATAAAGAGAACGATATATCTAATGTACAGTATTTTTTTATGGTAATGACTCTGGAATATTGGTATCAAAATGCACATCATGTTAATGGCCCAATGCTACATAAAAAAAACTAAACGAAACTTTGCTATAAATCCCCGACCATCTTCTGCCGTCCCCACAGTACGGTGTGGTTTTTGTTTCCATTCCTTGCGGCAGTGTCGTTCAACTGATATGTTTTTTTAAGTGCAGTTATAGTGGTATAAGGCACCAAATTTTTAACAAATACAAATTGTTTTTTGGATCTTTTCCTAAACAAAAAAAGGTGCGTTAACTTATTTAAAAAAAAAAAAAAATATTTTGTAAGTAATTTATTTATTTATTAATAATTATGTATTTTATTTTTAATTGGATTACTTACTATGTCTAATAAGTTATTATTATTATTATTTTTATATCTAATTTGGAAGTTTAATTCAGTAAATTTAACTTAAAAAAATTATTTTTAATTAGCAATACCTCTTAATTCATATTCTTAAAACAAAAGGAATAATAAAGTGTTTTGTGTTTTACCGCCTCTTCATGGTGCGGTAGGTATTAAGGTATTCCCTTTCATTTATACATTTTGCAATGTAAATTCAAAATTAAAAAACATGCTCATTGTCAATTGAGGGCCAAAGAAAATAACTGCATACAAATGTAACCACTTCCTTTTCGGAATGAATCTATTATGTCGTTAAAATGATGCAACGAACAAATAAATATATTTTATTTTTCTTCATTGTATTTCGCAACTTTCTATTTACAGATTAAGAATGAAACTGCCGCTGGTATTGTGTTTTGTAATTTTTATTACAACATTAGGTAAGTGATGCCTTTACGTAAATAAATAGGTGCAAAGAAAAGTAACCAAAGCGCGGTTTTCAACAAAAAAAAAAACTTTTTTGTAGTTGACGCCACTCCGAGCAAAGTGGTCTGTTACTTCAGCAATTGGGCAATTTATCGACCTGGTGTGGGAAAATATGGTATCGAAGATATTCCCGTTTCCTTGTGTACACACGTTGTTTATTCTTTCATTGGGGTTGACAGCAAAAGCTGGGGCGTTTTAGTAATCGATCCCGAGGTATCATTAATTTTGCGAAAATTATAGTGGCGTCCTGTTTATCTGACCGAAAATATTTTTTCTAGTTGGATATTGAACAAAAAGGCTTTAGAAATTTCACGGGGTTGAAAAAGAAATATCCCAATGTCAAATTTCAAGTTGCTGTAGGGGGGTGGGCTGAAGGTGGCGAAAAATATTCCCAAATGGTCGCTATGAAGAGCAGACGAGATTCTTTTATAAGTAGCGTCGTAGGTGCGTAATAAACAAATTAAAAAATAAAAATAAATGGGAAGAAAACTATTTTTTTTTTTTTTTGAAATTTCGTAGACTTTATGAAGGAATTTAATTTCGATGGATTCGACTTGGATTGGGAATACCCGGGAGCGGCGGACAGGGGTGGAAAGTTCTCCGACAAAGATGTGTTCTTTTACTTCGTTGAAGAACTTAGAAGAGCGTTCGATAAAGAGGGAAAGGGTTGGGAGATCACCATGGCAGTACCAATTGCTAAATTTAGATTACAAGAAGGATACCATGTGCCAGAACTTTGCGAGTAATTTTTTTTTTAATTAGTTACCCATTTTCTAAATTTTCTACTGAAACCCACTTTTTAGACTTTTAGACGCCGTTCACGTAATGTCATACGACCTGAGAGGAAACTGGGCTGGTTTTGCTGATACTCACAGCCCCCTGTACAAAAGACCACACGACCAATGGGCCTACGAAAAACTTAATGTCGTAAGTAAACGCCACAACAAGTTACAAAGAACTAAACTTCATTAGATACTAATTTTTTTTATTAGAACGATGGAGTTCAATTGTGGGTCGATTTTGGTTGTTCCCCAAAAAAACTGGTAATTGGAATACCTTTCTACGGAAGAACGTACACTTTGAGTCAAGGGAACAAAAATTACAATCTTGGTACTTATATTAACAAGGAAGCTGGAGGTGGAGATCCTGGACCATTCACCAACGCTACAGGATTTTTAGCCTATTACGAAGTACGCAAAATCAGTTTAGAATTGAATTAAGAGTCTAATTAAATTTTCTCTTTCGTAGATTTGCACCGAAGTTATGAACAAAGAATCAGGTTGGACGAAAAAATGGGACGAAGCAGGAAAAGTTCCATACGCTTACAAAGGTACCTAATAAAAATAAAGAGTACTAGGTGAAGTGTTTTCAAGTGTTATTTTCTAGGAACCCAATGGGTAGGATACGAAGATCCAGAAAGTGTGCAAATCAAAATGGAATGGATAAAATCGAAAGGCTACGCAGGAGCAATGACTTGGGCAGTTGATATGGACGATTTCCACGGATTATGTGGACCCAAGAACGTCCTCATGCATATCCTCCATTCTAACATGAAAGGATATAGAGTACCAGAACCAACCATTTCTACAACCCCAAGAGTAATCCACTAAAAAACTAATTTTTCTAAAAAACGATTTAACAACATTTTTGCAGCCTGAGTGGGCCCGACCTCCAAGTACCCAATCTTCTGGTGGCAGCCCTTCCCTACCTTCGTCCACTCCATGGAGCGAATGGAAACCAACGACCACTGCCACGACTCCAAAACAAACAAAAACTACAAGAAGACCTCAGAAGACTACAACGAAACCATCGGCTTCTAAACCAACAACGTCTTCTTCTGTGGAGGAAGTGTCAGAGAAGGAAGAAGATGTAGACAATAACATTGATTGTAAAGAAGCAGACTTTCTACCACACGTGCGATGTGACAAGGTAGCTTATTTAATATAAATAATTTATGAGATAATTTATAATTCTTTTGTTGCAGTATTATCGATGCGTTCATGGAAAACCTTTCGAATTTACTTGCAAACCCGGAACAGTGTACCATACCATTCAACATATCTGTGATTGGCCAGCAAATGCAGACAGAGATTCATGCAGATCGGTTTAATAATTTAAATAATAATATATACTTGACTGTTTATAGAAAAATATAACTCTATAAAACTGCATTATATTAATGTTACAACAGTATTCTAAGGAAATTTCAGAATTAAATATGTATCTTTAAGTAATATAAATAATAAATTTTTCAAGTTTTGGTATTTGTTTATCTTACACTAAGTTACAGTCGAAGATAAAATAAGTTTAAATAAAATGGTGCCATTTCTTGGACCCACCCCTCATGATAGATTAAGACTAGATAAACCTTCTTAAACAATTTTATTAACAAAACGTACGTATTTTGTTAGGTTGTGTTTGTTAGTTTGGCATTTATATTTCATAATTTGCCTTAAATAGAGGCCAATTAAGACTTGGTTCTTTCAATTTTGAAATAAAAATAAATAAAAGTTATTGAACCACTACTGTCTAGGTGCACTCCAGACACATTCATAAATTGCCATATCAGTTACAAACCTAACCTCTATTTGTCCTTTCTTTCTTCTTGAAAGGTGAATAAATTAAAAGTTTGTAGTCCCAGTGAAAAACTTAGCAAGGTAAAATATTGTTATTCAATTCGCAGATATTTATTCATTTATTAGGCTATTAAATTACTTTGAACGTGCTCGTTTAATATCGATTTTATTGAAAACGATCGAACCACCTGGTTGATGCTAGCACTTCAACATGTGTAACTTCTTTTTTATGCTTTATTTTTGATTCTAGTACAATGGCACTAGTAGCTGCTTTATCACAAGAGAAATTCTGGGTCGACAAGTCCAAATATGACGATGCAGAGGCAGCATATTATCAAAAATCTGCTCAGGTAAAACTAAATGTGTTTGTATAAAGAAATTGCAATCGGTGTAGGAAAATCAAGTTAATTATGATACTAATTGTGTTTCTTGGTGCAGGTAGTTAATACTCCTTTGGCTAATGAAGTAGCTAAAGCAAGACAGCAACTTTTAGAAATTAGAAATCAGTTTCAGGATGTGAGTAAATTAAAGAACAATTAGCTGTTATCGCTTTTGATTAGCATACTTTTATACATATGTATTTTTGCGTGTTTAGATCTCCTTTTGTGCTTCTGAAATATTTCTAAAATGTCATTTTAGTAATGAAACAATTTTTTTCAGCCTCTGCAGTTACCAACATCTACTTCTACCCCTATTGATGCTAGTGCCTTAAAGTTTTTCGAAAAGAAAATGGTTGAATTTCAGAATGGTAATTATTTCATACTAAATTGGTGGATTTGATACAGTTAATTTGTATTTTAGTTATCAGCAATTTTGAGAACCGTTTTACGGCAATTGAATCAAGATTAATAGGCCTGGAAAACACTTTAAAACAAACGCCAAAAGAATGTAAACTCAGTGCTAGTATTCAACCAGCTGTTGCCACTGTAAAGGCTGAAGCAAAAGAAGATGACGATGTAGATCTTTTCGGCTCTGACTCGGAGGAAGAAAACGAGGAAGCAGTCAAAGTAAGGGAGGAAAGGTTGGCAGCTTATAATGCCAAGAAATCTAAAAGTAAAGGCTTTTGTAATGTAATTTCTACTTATTTCTATTTATTATTATATCTTCTAGAGCCTCAGCTTATTGCAAAGTCAAATATTATTTTGGATATTAAACCATGGGATGATGAAACAGATATGAAGAAAATGGAAGAAGAAGTACGTAAGATTCAGTGTGATGGACTCATATGGGGAGCAGGTATGGCATAAGCGTAATTTTTATTTAGAAAGTATGTTTTCTAAAGCCCTTTACTTACAGCAAAACTTGTCCCTTTGGCTTACGGAATTCATAAACTTCAAATTTCTTGTGTTGTTGAAGATGACAAAGTTTCAGTAGATTGGCTTCAAGAAGAAATCGAAAAAATTGACGACTATGTAAGTATTAGTTTTTAAAATAATTTTCATTAAATTAATATTGTTGCTTCTTTCTGTAGGTTCAAAGTATCGATATTGCTGCTTTTAACAAGGTCTAATTCCATTTACAGTTAAAATTATTTTTACATACGTTTGTGTACCTTAGTCAAATAAAATCATTTTTTCTGTAATAGCTTATTATTTTAATGCCTCATTAGTGATCGTTTGAAAGTATTAATACGTCATTAAGTTTAAAATTTCGACGTAATAAGAAAATAAATTCAGTGCACGTTTTTTTATAAAATTAAATCAATCTGCTTACAGTTTAAAAACGGTTTTTTAACTTAGTTGTTAATTTCAATTAAATAATGGAAAAAACTGTAATTTTGCCTTTTTTTTTTGTTCCAATATTTTTGCTTAAAAAAGTTTCAAAATTAAGCCATTTCGATAGAAGATTAAATTCTCTACCAAATGTTCCATATAAAGTAGAACCTGTATCTCATCAAATCATGTTTAGGTGGTTTACGTAAAAAAATAAATAAGAATTAGATTCATAGGCAACATGGTGTAGGAGTAAGACTGATTTTCGAATTTCCAAAATATTTTAACCCTAAAGTAAGCAGGTTTTTTAAATAAAATTTAGTTATCATTTGAATATAAATTTGACGTAAAACAAAAGTTTGTTAGAATTATTCATTGTTGACCTAAACAAAAAATAGTCGTAGTCAAGAGGCTGTTTCTAAAAATAAACGGTAAGAACGCATTTTCCTCCCTTTCTCACTACAACCCCTCCTCTCTAAATTAAAAGAAAATTTACACTATATCTTATTTGGTCAAATATGTGAAAGTAAGAGAGACTGATTAAAAAAAATAATAAAAATAAGAGCAGATACATAATTACACATAGGTACATCCCACAAACTTCAAAATATTTTGAAATGTTATTTTGTAAACAAGCCCTTGCTACGCGATGATTACTAGGTTCTATCGCCTACCTACCCTTCGGTTTTTTAGCCAAAATTGAGTGCAATCGCGTGCATTTCAGCGCATCATAGATGAAAAAAATGATGGATGGAATGGTGGAAAATATACGCCGAAACTACCGAAAAATTTTATATCGAAAATGAAGCTTAGGTCCTGTACCCCACGAAACCATATTTAGGGGGTAGTTTATGTAAAAATTAAAAAAAATTTAAACTCTTATTCGACAGAGTGTAGGTGTGAGTGATGATTGAGACACATGCCCTGAAAAATAGAGTAAATTTAAGTATAAAAACTTTTAGGGTGGATGCTGTTATATACTTTGGAATCCGTTGCAATTGATACCGCTTCTGTCTAACAGTCTAACAATAGGACTTTGTCTTCACTACTCACTCATTGTAGCTTCTTATTAACACCCTACAAAAATATCTTGGTCTATAATTTTATCTCAAAATTATTGTTATTAACTGTTTCGTTGTTAAATATACTCTAAATATTTCAACAGTTGTTGAAAACGGACACCCAGGGACTTTTTGATTCCTCGTTAGATTAATAAAAATGATGAAAGGTATGAAAAATAATAATTAATTTGTTAGATCTTCTATATTATCCTTATACCATTAAAAATTACAGTCGTGTAGTACAGTTTTATAAAGCAATTAATTATGTACATGAAGAGTGTTTTCTTTTTTTTTCCGTAACTCTTTGTGCTTGCCCTAGGTACGCTATTTTTAATGAGCAAATAATTCATTTTCAAAATAAACAAAGCATGAAAACAAGATAACAAACGCATATTTACAACAGTTGGTCAGCGACCGAATAAAGAGACAATTGAACACAAAATTATACTAAACTATCGAGTAGAATTTGAAGCATTCATTTTTCTTACTTTCCTAGTATGTACAATTTAGCTTAAATAACTTAATACAAAATGCCCATATTATACGATATTTATCAACCTAATGGAATAGTCGCTCTTATTTGTAAACTGTATTAAGGACGACTGCGGAGGAAGAAATGAAACCTATGATTTTTTCAAAATCGTTATCTCTACTTAACATACAACAGCACAACCTTTTGTAGCTCAACGTAACTTTAATAAACTATTTCGAATCAACGATAAAGGAACAGTCGTCTCGTAAAGACATTTACCACTCTTTTTTTTTACTGAAAGACATTTATATTTATTAGACTCCACTCTGTCCACCACTAAATAACTACGACCACTGTTTTCCTCCAATGAGGATTTTTGCACCATAAAATACCTCGGCTATAAAATTAAAATAGTTCCCTACGAGGACCTCCCTTATATGACGTTGCGCGTTATCGCTCTGCCCTTCAATAACGATGGTAACGGTCTGACTCGTCCTAGAGCAGTCGCAGATACTCAGTTGTGGAACTGATGGAGGATAACGCAACTTAAGACGAAAAATGACAAATAAAATAACAAATAGATCACCAATACACCTCTAATAATAAAGTGGTTAATATCTCACATACGATTTAACAACTGATGGATATACTTATAATATTAAATGCAATATATCTACACCAATATCGCAAATATAAGTAAACAAATACGATACCACCCTGTATGGAACAATGTTGTGCACTACGCCTTTAATAAATATATAATATATGTTGGTACAAAAAAAATACTTCGAAACACTAGCAATAACCTAGTGGTTCAAAAATGGTACAACTCACTCTTTTTGCAGTCAAATTAATTACTTAGTTTAGACCATTACTCTCCATCTCTTTTCATTTTTGGGGGACAATTACATGTGAAAATGATGATTCAATTATCGGAATTCAAACAAATTACTTCATATACATAAGTACATTTAGATTAGATAGACAATTAAAATGGGAAAACAACAAAACACTTAACAATTATACTTTTTTTTTACTGATATTTACGCTTTATTATTTTTCAAATTTTATGAATCAACTGGTTGATATTCCGATAATTTTTAAAAAGGTGACATTAGATGTTACATGTATGTATGTATGCACTTCACACGTATACATTTCTTTTTTTTTTGTGGCGTATAGATTACAGTGAGTAGTAAACTTGAACAATATTTATTAAGTGAACTTTTTATACGTATCCTTTTTTTTTTTAATAATCCCCATAAATATTATTCAATGTTTAACTGAAAACTAAGCCAAAATTCCATAACATTTAGAGAACAAATAAATTGTGACGAGGTCTCCCCTGTGATAGGAATCTTTTAAGTTTTTAAGTAAACACCAACTTGAGACGTTTTGTATTGTGTATAATGTCATTCTAAATTGATAAGAGTGGATTGAAGAAGTAAGAGCGGTCTCTACGTGAGATACAATTAAATAATTTTTTTTTTTTGTTTAAAACACAACAAGAAAAGTAGGTAGGATTTATGATTCTTCGGCTTCTTCCCGAAACAGATAGGTCGACCAGTAAATAACATTGAATAGTGCAAAAACTAATGGAAACGTTATCCTAGATATAACGTCGATCCTTTTGGATCTAGTCGGGAACTTGGATAACCATGATCGGCAGCAGTTTGGTCGAGCTTGTTGCATATGAATTTCGCACTGTCGAACCTTTTCCAAACTCATTGGGTCTCCTGGGTGACGGACAAGTGGTTTCTAGAAAAGTAAAAAAAGTTTTATTCAAATTTTTCATTTCTTTAAAAATATACTTTGCAAGACCAAAAACATAAAAATGGCTAGTAAAAGTTTGTGGTGAAAATATATTGCAACCAGGATAACACACAAAATTTTTTAAAACTGCGTTCACAAATTTGGAATGCTTTAATAATAATCTGATGAATGAAAATACGTAAAAATGTAGGTTTGGCAATTAGACTAAAAGGAAAAATGTTATGCTGCATTTCCATGGCGAGTGGTTCGGCGAGACTAGTCCAAGTAACGTGCCGTTGAAAAATATATACTCGGTAGTGACCGTCAGTTACCCGTAAATGACGCTTCGGCTCATGTAGATTTGATAAAAGCTCGCCAAATTAATTCAGCGAGCCGGCAGTTTAAGTTAATTATATTTTCTTATATTTTAAAAAATATTCATGTTGTTGATCAGCAAATGGTGAATTATTATTAATATTCAAAAATACCTTTAAAACAATTTATTTTAAAAAAATATTCGAGACCCTCACAACAAACTCTTTCATTTGATATGTCACATGATCCAGCTTAAAAGCTTTTTTTTTTTATTTGACTCCCAAAAGCGACCCTCAAAATTCAATTAATTAATTAACGTAATCGGTACAATAGATTCGGAGCAAAATGTTGCCTTTAATAATAAGTTACAATGTGTAACCTATAATATAACGGATTTAAACAAAAAAACGTTCGAATTGTAAAATCAATAAAATCTTTTAATTAACAATTAGGCAACGTTTCGACCGTCAATTTCGGTTATCGTCAGACTAAACACAATTTTTCTAATTTTTCAGTACATTCAAAATCAATTTTGCAAACCGTTATATACATAATATAATGACGTAAGGAAATATGTAAATTGAATAAAAAAGCGTTCGTATACTCTGGGGTTTTCAAAAGCTTACTTTAAAGGCTCTACAAAGACTAAAGGAGCGTAAAAATATCTACAAATTTTTACGGTCGAGCGAATAGGGAATAGCAAATTGGAATTAAAATAAACCCGTTAGTTCTCGCACCCCTAACATGAATTTATAAATCGTGATCGTAAATCTTCAATATTTCAGTGAATTATAAACCTTTGATGTACAGAAGCACGTAAGGTAAAAAGGAAATAACAAAAAACCGTTTTATTTATTGTGAAAAACCGACACTGACGTTTCGCCTTTTATAGAAGTCTTCCTCAGGGTAGATTTTTTCAGTAAATTTATGATTATAGCTCATCAGCACAAAACACATTATTTACTATAAAAAAACTACCCCGAGGAAGACTTGTACCAAAGGCAAAACGTCGGTGTCAGGTTTTTACAATAAAATAAATTTTACCTTCCTTTGTCTTAAATTTTCTTGTGGGAGAACAAAGAGCACAGAAACAGGAGTAAAAAGGGGCAGATGAAGATTCTTGTCCGTATCTAGTTAATAAATTTATTTTTTGTTAAGTTGACTCAGAAGTCAGAAACCCTAAAGATGGCCTGTTTGAAACCCCTCAGCCGTAATAATAATGAAGATATTAAGTCGATGGTGTTTCAAAATAATTATATTACAATACTGAATCAAGAAACCCAAATTCGTAGAGTGGTTTTCAATGTGTATTTGTATTTTATAAGCACGCATACTTTAGTAAAGCATATTTAATTAGGCATTGTCCATAAAATAGTGATAATTAGGTATCATAAACGATTCACTACTTTGTAATTCGTGTAGATAATAAACGCTGGCAACTGTTTATGAAGAGCCTCATGCCACTGTATTTGTAAAATTGCGCTCACTGGCCGGTTTGGGTTCAAACAATTCGCCCATTACCGTTTCACGCGAACATTAGATCAGGAAATTAGGAAAAAGTGTCCAACTAATCTTCGGACTAACGAATTTGCTTTATGTTTGTATAAAACAACTGCATTAGATAGATAATTGTTATATCTACTTGAACGGTGCTTATAAAGTTTATACACACTATGCAGATGTAATAAATACTAAAATCGTTTTCGAATTTAAGCTTTGTCAGAAATGTAAATTTTCGAATGATGTTGGTACGTACTTGAAGTAAAAACTACTTGAGCATTCTACAAGTATCTGAATATGTAATAGCACTTCATAATAAAGGGTTTGTTCGTATCTACCAGCTTGAAAAAGATCCGAACTATGATTTCAAAGTTCATAGTTCATATTTCCATCTCGACTGGGGTCCAATTCCAATTCAAATATCTGCCCTAAATGTTAAGGTCAAACTCCATCTTCCATTACGGTTTTTTTTTTGTTAGGTATATGATCCAATATTACTAAACACGATATGAGAAGTATAAATAGGCAATAGCTTTTCAGTTTTCAAATGGACTAGGGATATTAGTGTTTACCACAATCAGGTCCGAGGACGTTACAAAAAAAGATGATTGATGAAAATTGCGGTTTACTGACTATCATCGCTGTCAACTTGAAATTTGTATAACCATAATTATTTACCTTTTTATGTAGTTGGTCGTAAACAATATTACGTACAATTCAAAATTAGAAGTCATATTAGTTAATTTGCTTTAGGTACCAATCAACTTTAAGTGGAAAACAAATGGAAATTGATCACTTTATTAATCAATAACTTCAAAATTACATACCATCAGACTGTCCAATTTTCTTGATAGATAAACTGGCAGTTTAATAAGGTGTCATCAGCTCGTTGAAATTTACCAATAATTCGACATTAAGATAATTACTTAAACAACACGAGCGAAAATTTCAGAAACTGAAAACGTTCTCAGTTTTGGTTTTAAATACCCGCTAATAATTTCTTTATTTCTAATTAATTGAAATCATAATATTCCATGGTATCTATAACCCAGGGAGTGAGAGGGGGGTAAAACTTTTCACCATGGATGACCTTTCTTTTTAAAATTATAGACGAAAATCTATCAACACAGAATGAGTTAACTTAAGAATTTTTTTTAAATTAATTAATGTTATTTCTTAGATTTTTATAACTAAAGGTGACGCTGCCTATGGTAATATTGTGGTAAACACATGCTTTTTACAACTTTGAAAGTAATTTTTGTTTCTTGAACTATCAGCAAACCATTCCAACAAAAAAAATATCACGCATATTGACTCTTGTACGTAAATAGTAACATATTTTAAATAGTATGTAAACAATAAACAAATTAAACGCGATTTACTTTGCTTAATCTTACTACGTAAAATTCTTTTTACTTGTGAAATGTGATTTCTGGTTCATTTCTTTCACTGCAGCTTTTACAGTCGTAAGAAGATCAAATCACCATTGTTTTAAACAAAAATCCACTAAAACCTAACTACACCATTCTGTAATATTTACACTTTTAATGACGGACACCATCGCACTGTCTGCCACCGTTTAATGGAGCGAGTACAAAATAAAATAACAATGTTCGACGTAGAGTCGGCTTACGAGTTACGTGTTCCCTCTCTTTCCTAGTCTAAAGCCTGCCATCAGTCGCTCAGCTGAGCCACTAGACGCGGCCACCAGTCGTAGTCACAAGTGGTCAGATGCAACAGCCAGTCGCAGTTACGTGTGGCTAGACGCGGCCACAAGTCAAATCAAATTTTCTGTCAGTGTGACGAAATTTTAACACCTACGTAAAAGTCAGGCTGTGGTCTAGTGTGCACGGGTGGTGGGCGACTATATGCAGCCACAAGTAGCGATTGATGATCATTTTTTCGACTTGTGATTCGAAACACGACACTATTATGAGTCTTCTTTGAAACTATATAGAATGCATGAAAAATGTTGTCATGACTTGTGGCTGTCACTGGTCGACGTTACTGTAACTTTTTTTCGCTATCGTTAAAAAAAAAAACAATTTTCCTTATTTTCTTTACAGTTTTAATATCGTGTGGCTTTATGTTTTAAAAATAGCTCACTTTCGTTTAATCGAACCTTGTGTAAACATTGAAAGGGATTGTTTTTCGCTTAGATTAGCTTTTATTAAGAGTTCTTCGAATTGCCCACGTTGGAAAATATTGAAACATTATTTATCTTTAACTAGCCGTGCGCTTAAATGATATCTCATTCAAGAAGTAGTAGAAATAGAAAAATCAAGACGTAAATACATTGAACTTCGACTTTTTACATCAAATCGTTTAAACAGCAGCAGTAAACCATCTGAAAGTGATGATATTAACATTGAACGAAAAAGAAAATAACTAAATAACATCGACGTAGCACATGAGGAAAATTGAAGGTGTGAAGTGTGAAGCAGCGCATACGTATACCTATGGAGTCTCTTAATGCCTAATTGTACGCTCTAATTAAGAAATTCTGTTCGCTTACCATGGCAAATGTAGCATTGCTTTCGGTATCGATGAGGTCACTTGTAGCATCCATGGAGGCGGCATGTTCTAATTCGCATTGTCTTCGCTGTTTCTTCATGTTTTCCCGGTGCATGTCGGACCTCGAGGCATAATTCACTAACGCAAATTCAAGCAATGCGCCAAAGACGAACGTTAGACATACTCCAGTCCAGACATCTATTGCTTTTGTATATGATACGGGTGGCAAAGAGGCGTTTATGCCTGACGTTTGGGTCGCCATTGTAAGTAATGTGGTCACACCTAAAGATACCCGGGCTGGAACGGCACCCTGATCTAACCAAAACGACACCCATGACACAATTACAAGCATGCAGCAAGGGATGTAGATTTGGATAAGGTAGTAACTGAATTCTCTTTTGAACAAGAGATCTACTTTAAGACAGCTGTACTCCCCTGGAAAAATTAAGGAATTTTTTTAGTTCCGTTACTGCCAACTTTACTTAATGGCAAGGGATGTACCTGTATTGGTTCTACTGTTGCAGTAGTCTGTTAGAAATTTTTCTAACGTAAATCTAGGTAGGTGTAAATTTTTTACCACCTGCACCGGATCGCCCTCTTTCCAAAGAAAAACTAAGTCGTCTGTGGTCCAACCATCTAAATTGGAAAATTGTATTAAATCCAATTTCCAATTGATAATTGTCATTTGATCTACTTACAACTAGCCATTCTTAAGGAACATATTTGCCGATCTAAAGGATACAGTTTTAGATTCATAGGGCAGGAAAGCGTCAAAGATATCCTGTAATACAAAATTAACTTTAAACTATTCACAGAAAGGGAAAACATCTATATCTGTAATACCCATCGAAGATCCCCGAGAGGAATTAATCGAAATCTATCTATTTTTAACCTTTACTCATTTCCAATACTAGATTTCACTTTCCTTTACACAACTATAGATAGAATCCTCAAAAGGAAAACTTCCCAAATCAATAACTTTTCATCCAAGGGAATAAGCACCTTTGATGAAGCTTATTCTCAGAAATAAAATCGTGGAGTTAAAAATAAACTTGGAAATTCAATACCAATGTTAAGGTGGAAAAAATAAGATAATGGAGCTTTTAAAACGGAACAAATGAGTAACTGCTTGTCAAGTTACGTAAATGATAATTTCCCCAAACGACATTTAATTTTATCCAAAAAGGTGAAAATAATCGTTTAATTTCCTCCAAAGTAAAAACATAATGTTCATACAAAAGAAGCTTAATTGAGAATTTAATTGAACTGTATCCCGGCTTTTTTATTATTAAATGACACGATAAACGATGAGTTATGTATAGTCATTCATTCGTTCTGAATCTACCAGCAATTTTTTATCTTTGTTCTCCTTTTTATGCGGCGTCAGTTTAATTATTCAATTTCGCTGATTTTATTAACACCGTTTGATTAAAATTCTATTTCGAAGTGTTAACCGAAAGAAATTGGGTTGCGAAGATATTAAACAAAAAAATGTTAATCTGCAGAGCGTAGTTTGAGCACGAACAACGATGTGTAGGTAATCCAAAGAATAAAATCAAATGTAAACCCGAATAATTACTGGAATATTTTTCGAAATATCACAGATTACATCGAAATTTAAAATTAAAATTTTTTGTTGAAGAATTACTGTGTCCAGTAAAGAACAAATTTAAATTGTCTGATAAACCAAATTTAAATAACCTCTGAAGAAAAACGACAATAAAATGGCTTGTGGTTTATATTTTTTACTCACTTTAATTATGTACTAGTTAAATATTTATTTGTTAGTAACAGATTACTAAAATAAATAAAGGTCAAAGCGTTGTCCACCACAAGCCACTGTCGGGACTGTAAGGTTGGTGATTAAAAAAAAAAAAAAAAACGAAAATCTTGGATCTTCTTCTTGTGTCGTGGAAGTGGACTATTCCCACCGACAGTTTTAAAAACAAAATTTGTAGGCAGAAAAACAAGGAAGTTGCAGAAAGATTTGCTACCTTCTCAGAAGAAAAATCAAAAATAAGAAACCGAAATCCTATTATTGAAATAAAAAAATATGAGTAGTAGTTTTAATAAAATAAAGCCTTAGAAATGTTTTTGTTTCGAAAAGCAGGGAAACATGTGAATGGGCATCTGCTTTTAGGGAAGATATTGTATTTCGCCTCGATCTCTTTGTAACTCAATATCTGACGATTTCCGGGAAACAAGCAGTTTATGTACAAATGTCTGCTGCGGGTGTTCGTGTAATAGAATTAGTTAACTCCGAAGATTTACAGTTTTAAATGAAATTGCAAAAAGATTATTACAAAAGACTGACTGACTGACTGAGGATTAAGTTGGCCAATCTATGGACTTACCGAATACTGTACAAGACAGATCCATATGGAAATATTCTTATGTAGACGTTAGGCATGATAATGTTGTGAAAATGTCCCTCCTTTTCGTTCGAAAAGAACAGATCAGGCATCCAGACTCGGTTTGCTTCGGTAAGGGTGAGATATTTGAGCCTTCCGCCGAAATCTCCAAATTTGAGTCTTTCATCGAGCCATTGTTCCCTGAACGTAAGCTGTACGCTGTATTCCTGCAAGAGGTAATTGAGGAATGCCGCGATGAGGGACGGGGAGAAAGACAGAGGCGCCCAGGCCCAAAACTCGTTGGCCCTGCGCCCATGTACGTACGACACCCATGCTGCAAGCAAAGGCAATCGGACCAAGGCACATGCAAGCAAAAGCCAACATTTTCCCGAAGACACATCGACATAACATACACCACGTGCAGCTTACAGAGCGCGTGCACACGCCGGTGCTGGTGCCCTCATCGCAACAGTAAAAAATAAAGGAAGAAAACAACGCCAACCACTTGCGGTGCGCGTTATTCTATTTTATTATTGGCTTTTTTTATTTGCGTAGTACGGTTCTGTGCATCGACATTTATTTAGTTCGCATATTTCATTTAAATAGCTCTCCTCAAAATATTACGGACATACAAACATTTATCACTGGAACAAGTCCCAAGGTTATAAAATATTCCTAAAATGCTACGATATTAAAAAAACTCATCACCAAAGCTCACACGGTTGCTTATTCAAATAGTCTTTGAGGTCTTCTACAACCAAACCCAAAGTAAATCCTTGACTTGTTCCAATGGGCCATACATCAAAATCGCACAAACCACTTTGATAATTAATCTATCCAATTATCTAACAATTATATTCCGAAGCAGTTATCTGTACACTAATAGATATTGTTATACAAAATGCAGTTTCATCAGCCATGTGTTACAGTCTCACATCGCATGATGATATCTAATGACATTTCTATTCGTTAGAAAAAAATAAAACAATGAGCCGTGTGTGTCTTTTCGACACGCTGGAGAAGCGAAGCTTCTATCGTTTTAATAATAGTAATAATGGTAGGTACTGACTAAAACCCAAATTCAAGATAAGTTCGGTCACGCTAACGGCCCTATTGAAGCTTCGCTTCCCTATGGAATATGCGATGTGAAACTTGCGTGGTTGGTAGACAAAGTGGTTTGTTAGCGTCATCAAGTGCACGGTTATTATTTTTTTTTTACCGCTACCACTTTACGAACATACGACACAACCATCAATTGACAGTCCCATTTCGCGACTCACCATTTTATAATCATCTATTTTGCTGATAGACCGAAGAAAGAAGTTGATGTTAACAATCGTCGGGGCGTCTCCTACATCGTGTGAACAAAATAAATAGTATTACTCTCTCAGTAGAAAATTCAAGGTGGAAAACCACTGGGCATAATCTTTTCTTTTTTTATTTTTTAATCTTAATACGACATATCTGCAAATAAAGGTTTGAATTCGGGATGTTTTTGGCATGTTGGCTTCACTTGCAGATACATATGTCGAAAATACCAAAAACGAAAATTTTATGTTGTTTGCAATTTTGTAAAAATTTTACAAATCAATCTGTTATTTATTTGTGCCCGCCCGGCTTTGTAATTAATACGATGATGCATAACCAGGCGAAATGAGTTTTAATATAATAACCCTTAGAAAATGGAACGTTTCTGAAAAGAATTTATGTCGCGGCAATAAAAGAATAAAATCAATTTTACCATGAGCAATTTTCTCGGTAAGAGTTTTACATTATTTCTACTTTACTAAAGAATGAATGAATGAATAAAATTTCCGAGAGCGAGCACTTCAAGAAAGCTCCAACTTCTTAGTCAACAGTAGGTACTCCGCGATTTATAATTTTCATTTAGTTTTTTTTCCGCAATAATAATTCCAAACACTTCTAGTATTCCACAAGAAAAAAGGATTTTCCAGTTTTCAATTCGACAGCTAATTAACGACTTAATTTAACATTTACAAAACAAATAACATTGCAATTGCATTCTCTGGCCTACAGATGGAAACTTAGTTTCTGAATTTCAATGAATGAATATAGGTAACAAGACAAATAGAACCCATTCCGTCTCGATTTTCGTTGGCTACGTTTTGAAACTGAATTTTTCATACTAACTAATGATCAGATGAAGGCACCCGCACCTGCAATCCACTGGGTACCGAACTACCCAAAAGAAAAACGCATTCAGCAACTTGTACTTTAATAGTAAGTAACGCTAGACCTACGAAAGCTCAGTGACAGCGATAAAAAACAACGCTGAACATTGCACAGTGTTGTCAGATCAAAAAACCAATCCAAAAGTTTTTGCTTTTAAAATATGTGCTCAAATTTTTGAGATTTTAACAACTATCTGTCTATTTTATAAGCAATACTACAGGACTCCATCTAATCTAAAAGTTGCTATAGGTAGGTAATTATTGTATTAAAAAAATTTCTAAAGAAACTACGCTATTATAGGTAGCTACCTAGGTATGCATGTAAGCTACTTCTATTGAAATGTACCTAAATATTTTTTCCTAATAAAGAAAAATTAATTTCAATTAAGTACCTATATTAATCAGGAAATCAGGGTGTCTCGTAAAACTGTATCTCAATAACGGTAAGGCCTACAAGTTTGGGAAAAATAGTTTTACTTTGAATATGTACCGTAAGGGGATGTAACTTTAATCAACAAACGCAAAATTGATGCTATCTCGGAAATTCGGGTGATGAGCTATGAATTTTAAAACTTCAATTAGGAGTTTGGGTAGCACCGCATCTTTTTGACCCTTAATTTTTTTTTTGTATCTACCGTAATAAAGAAGAGAGAGGCTGATGTATGTCCCAATGTTTACCATTAATTTCAAAAATATGTAAAATCAATAGCTTCATCACCCAAATTACTGAGATAGCATTAATTTTGTGTTTCTTTTGCTAACTTTCCCAGCAAAGTTTTTTTTTGCCTTATTACAGTTGTCGAGATTCAGTCGCATAACGGAACACTCTGTATATCTGTGTTTATATTAAAAAGCAGTAAAATACGTTTTTTTTATTTACATTCCGCTTTGATGTGCGCTTTTTATGTAAGTGTTTTATGGTTTGTTCAAATTGAAAACCGAAAGAAAAACGTAAATTTCCAAAAGCAATGGAATTTTTACTGAAAATGCGCTTTTATTTGAATCAAAAATTCGACGAACGCAATTCCAATAATATGCAGTACATATAGGGACCAAAAGGCTTTCACAGCCGGCGTTATGTGGATAGTTGATAAGAACACCATTGGAGTTGTCTATACGATGTTGTGCCTAGCATCCTCAAGGAACTGAGAGTACGAGGATGTCAGCCACAGCAGTTGACGAAACGTCAGATAGGAAAAATTATGATGTGAACTTCAGAACTACCCTAAATATTTTAATGTCACTTTCAAATGCTCTCCCTATACTTGTACTTATTTTGGAATAGGGGAAATTGTTTTTTTTTATTCGTATATTGTTTTTGACTTCAGTTTCTCTTCAAAAAGGAAAACAACTCTCGATTAACCTGTGAAACTTCAGAGAGTAGGAGGGAAACAGCCAACAAATTCTTATAAATCGCTCAAACTGCCATAAAGTTTTTATTATTAATCGTATTGTTTCATCTTGTTTCGTTTATTCTTCTTCTTGTGGAAACAAATCGGGGAAGGAAAACGTAAACTTTAATGTGGGTACGCGATAACTTTTTACATCGCTGTTTATTAAAAACATAACGAGGTTTTTATGTACGACTTATTAAAAACATAGCGCCGTTTTTGAATGATTCAAGACTCAACGTTCATTCATAAAGAATTTTTTTCAATGAACTTTGACAATTTGCAACGGTATACTGATCCTAGTTTAAAAAAAATTCAACCTTACGTCATTGACGACAATTTTTCTAATAAAGTTTGATAATTTGTTAGGGTAAATTTTTTATTATAAATGTTATAAGTTGTTGGTCACTTATTTTTCTTTGTTTATTAAAAACATACCGGTTTTGTTTTTACCCAATCTCAGTTGAGGTATAATGGTAGTAGGTAACCACTTTTTCTACAGATTTAAAAGATAGTGTAAAGATAAAAAAAGACATGCACAGAACGAGATAAGACCTGACAACACTGGGCGCTACAATAGCCTACAAGAACCTGGGCGTGGATGGTACTCCACTTACCATCTTGATGTCACTTATGGTTGCTATACTTCGGACGAACAGGTTTACTTGCACTACTGCCGGACCATCTAAATTGACGGCAGTTAATCACAATTTGTCGAAAAATCCGATTGAAGTTTTATTAGGTACCGACAATCGACCTTAACACTAGTTCAAAATAAGTCAACAAGACCAACAACATTATGAAAATGTCCTAATAAATATCTACATATGTAGACATATATGATAAACGACAAATATAATTTTGGAAAAGCACGTGGAGTATCATATATTTGCATATCGTTGGTCTCGTTGGGTTGGGATATAATTGTAAATTGGCACAGAGATTTGCTCACCTGTACCATTCACACCGGACGGTCGTATTCTAGCATCGTATCGTCCTGGACCCAAAATCTGATCCAGAATTTCCTTTTCCTTTTCTCGAAAATTTATCTTGACGTTTGAACATCTATTAAATATCAACAACAAACTTAACAGATAAATTTAGCAGAAGGAAACGTCTTTTTAATGTTCCTAAGACATTATTACGAAATTCTACGGACAATGAGTTGTTGTTGTTGTTTGCCAAAATTTTTCGAGACGATTTCCTTGTAGAGAAACGCTCGCTTGGCAAAAACACGTAATGCTAAATTTAACTTGTCAAGCTTCAGTTCATGTTAGTTAAACGTGTATCTAAGTAATAATGGTTAATTATACTAAGAAAACAATTTAACATTCCAAATGGCTAAACGATTAAAATTGTTATAATCAAGCATTCAATATCATCGTAATATGCATAGGTATCTCGGCGAGTTAAACGATTCATAATAGTTGGAAACAAAATTCCAAAGCTGCAATTCCAATTTAATTTCGTTACAGTGCGCATTCGAATTAATTTGGAAGGAATTTACGCAAAAGTGATCCAGTGATCAAGTATTCATTTGTTTTAAATTAAACGCTTTGCCAAAGTTCAACGACCTTTCTGTTAAATGTTAGATAATAATTGCTGCAAGCTTTGTAGAAATTAGGGCGCATTTTGCTACAGGTGAAAATTCTTTACATCGATTAGCAAAAAAAAAAACTAGGAACGCCTGCAAAAAAAACATGATTTTTAGTTAGGTAGGTACTCTGGAAGGACAATATTTAAACATCGAAATTACTGACCGACACTCAATTTGTTTAAGTACAACGAAATGATTTGTTGGATTATTTTCGTATAAATAAACCAAGCACAGGGGAATTATTTCATAAACGGGTGTAGGTATTTTTTTGTTTTGGGAAAATATAAACTTTTCCCCAAAAAAAAATTGGTGGTTTCGGTGGGTATACATATGTAAATGACGATGATGGGTGAGCATGTCCATCAAGTAAAAATAACTTACTCGATCACATGGAAGACATGCAGGATAATCGCCAAAACGGCGTGCGGGATCGTGGCTTGCATCCCCTGCACGAGTTTTAATTCAACTGCAAATCGTAACCATCTCTCATCCTGCCGACCACCACGCACAAGAGTCACTCACTTCGCCATGGGCGCCGAAATTTATAGCACGCCAGGCCATAAGCCTATGAACCGAAGTCTAACGCTGCTCACCGAAATGGACAGAGAGAAAAATTCTTTATCGATTCGCCATTGCGCACCACGACTATGTGCGGAAAATTTGCGCATTCAAACAGCGCGCTCCCAAAATCAAAACCCTCCTGGAACCCACACCCTATCACATAAGGGAAATCTAGGTTAGCTGAAAACAATCCAGGCATATACCTCCCGTAGTCGACTGTCTGCCTTTTCGTATCGATTTCTATTCCGAAACCACTGACGTGACAATGTCAAACCATAGAAGGAAAACGAGTTTTCTCGGAAAATACTATACCGAGGAAACCATATTAGTCGATTTCTATAGGTGCATATTTTTTCAGAAAATGCAGCTAAAAACTATTTCTCGGTAGGTAAAGTAATTTAATCTTACACAAAAAGTTTTACCCTTAGCGAGAAGAATACTTTCAATATCAGAGACGCGCAAGCGAAACTTCTGTGAAGATCAAAAACCTTTCTTCAATCGTGCGCAGCAAGAAACGAACTCTTATATCGTCTTCAAATAACTTAAGTACAGTATTAAACTAATAAACATCCGAAATAACGCTAAGAAACTTTCAAAACTGTAAACCGAAAATTTGAAAGTCTCTAAATCCAAAAATAAGTCTGTAAAAAGAATTGCTTTTGAAATTAATTAATGACGTAAGTAATTTTATGACGTCAAAAGATCAATAATTACGTCAATTCAACAGGTCCCAACCGTAACAAATTTTTGCAAAAAAATGAAGCGGTAGAGAAAACTGTGAAAATACACGCAAAATTATATATGTTGCGGCAAACAATACAACACGCGCTAAAATGTAAACTTGGCAGTAATACAAATGGAAGCAAATTATGGCGGGAAAACCTATTTACGACGCTGGAAATAAGCAAAATAGTTATAATATCTTAAAATAACCACCAAGTAATTAGCAGCACATTTACGTATTCGCCAAACAATGCTAATGTTAGTATTTTTTTTACGAAAACTTCACAGAGCAGGCTACTTTTAATGAAAAGAAGTTCCTTCTAACCTAACATAACCTAACCTTACCAAAATGAAAATAGAAAAAAATATTATGAGCCCAAAAACGTATTATTTTAATATTAATTTGTTAACGAGAGTGAATATACCATCTTAGAGTCTCGACAGTCGTTGTTGAGACGTCGACATACAATCTTCGCTCTGGTTGTTACACAGCTTCCACTGAAGATGTCAGTCACTGTTGCTGACGAAACGTTGGGCCCAAAAATTCATATCCACCATGTCCTACAAGCCCAAACCTTAGTTCTACTACTCTAAAAATTGTTTTAGAACATTGTAGTTTTAATTACAAAAACCGATCACTAGTATGTCTGTCTGCCCTCCTGTCACAGCCAGTTTGCTCCAAATCGATTAAGTTGAAGTTTGATACACGTATGAATTTCTGTGAGCCGCATGGAACGTAAAAAAACGATCTTTGAATATGAGTGTCACTTTTGGGGGGCAAATTAAAAATTACAAAAAAAACTCTGTGACATATCAAATGAAAGGACTTGTTGTGAGGTTAACGAAAATGTTTTTTTCGTAATATTAAATAAAATGGTTTAAAAGTTATTTAAGCTAATAGATAAAAACTGACTATTCTCCTCTTTAACTTTGAAACTAATAAACCTAACATTTTGAACAAATACTGAAAATATACATATAGTTCTTTATTTTACGGCAGCTAAACTCGTACTTTATAGGTAAGTTTTATTATAAAACAAAGGAATCTTCAAAGTGGCCTCTAACTAATGAAAATAGTTTTCCAGAATTTTCCCTGACCAGAAGTACCATTATTCCCAACCACTTTTCTTTTATCAAATTGAGAATCAAAAACCGTATTATGAGCCCTTTTACAACAACGATAACACATAGAACGTATGATTTTAAAGTGAGTGATGAGGAAATATTGAAACTTGTCCTAAAACATTGAAATTTTAATTGCAAAGCACTTAAATTGATAATGAAAGTTACAATCTGAGGGTAAATAATATGAGAGGGCGTCTTGTAATGGTCTCAATTTTTTTTTTAATAATTTAAAAAAACTAATTTTGAAATTATTTAAGTGAATAGGTAAAAACTGGCTATTTTCTTCTTTATTTCTGAAACTAATAAGCCTGAAGTTTTGAAAAACTACAGGAAATATATCTTTATTTCTCGATAGCTAAACTCGTACTTGTCAATTCTTTTATTTTATAAGTAAATTGTAGATATTAGAAAAGAAGGAAAACTTCTGAGTGGCCTCTGCTAATGGAAATAGTTTTCCAGAGTTTCCCTTGACCAGAAGTGCCATTATTCCCAACCACTTTTCTCATTCTAAAATGAAAATAAAAAACCATATTATGAAACCTTTTGAAACAACGATAACACATAAAACGTATGATTTTAAAATGAGTGATGAGGAAATATTGAAAGTTGTTCTAATACTTTGTTTTATTTGCAAAATACTTAAATTGATAATGGAAGTTACATACTGAGGGTTAATAATGTCCATAGTGCAAATGAAATCTTTTTCTAACGAATTTCATCATTCTGTAGGGTTTTCCGTTTTTAGAGTTCCATACATGCAGTTGAAATAAACGAAATTAAATTAAAATTTGGTAAACGTATAAATTCCTCTGACACGGAAGTGAAACATAAATAAATGAATTTGCAATATGAGGGTCACTTTTGGGGAGCAAATTGGAAAATTACAAAACTACCGTATGACATATCAGATGAAAGGTCTTTTTGTGAGGTTATCGCATATATTTTTTGTATAATTTTAAATAAAATAGTAAAGAATAATAAAAAAACTAACCATTCTCCTTTTTACTTTTGAAACTACTGAGCCTAAAATTTTCAAAGAAACAGAAAATAGTTCTTTAACTTATAGCTTACAGTAAAACTATAAAAACAATAAGTCTATAAATCACCAAATGCCTTCTTTAATCAAGAATAGATATACGAGAAGACAGAAATTAACAAAATTACTTACCTTTTCCTACAGAGAAATTTAGATACTTACCAAACGTTTTAAGAAAATATTTCACTGTTGTAATAATATCACGAGCGATAGAAAAAAAATAGAGAAACGAACGCTGTATTTTTATTTATTTAAGAGGAACATCAAAACAAACTAACATCTAAAGTAATTAAATTTGTCATTACAACGGAATGTTAATACAACAACTTATTAACCTTTGAACAACGAGTGCAACAAGAGTTTAGTTATCTATCGAATAACATTTCAGCTCCATCGCTAATTTGTAGCCAAGTTCAGGCCGTCTATCTCTGCCTTCTACCATAGCTTTAACAGCACTAGAATTAACAATAACACCATTATTGTCGATTACAGAATTTTTAGTCTTTTCTATATCAACTAGATCGACACCTCTACTACAGTCATCGAGAAGTATCGTACGATATCCTATCGATAAGGCATCTATAGCGGTTGCTCCTGAAACGGTTACAATTTCCCCTTGTAACACAAAAAATTGTTTCTAAAACGTCAGTGACTTACCCACACACACATCATACGCTAAACCACATACATAAATATCTGTGGCATTTTTCATCCGAAGTTGTGCGCAAAGTGTGGTATCTGTCAACTTTCTGTTGTCCCAAAACACGGAATAAGAATCTACTTCTGGATTGGTGCCCTTATAGACCTTTATAGAATTATCTGTAACCTAGAACAGCCCCCTTAAGTAAACCTTTTTTCGGGATATTCAGCAATGATCCATAGGATTCTCTTCCAAACTAAATCACGACCACAGTTTGGAAAGCGAGAATGCCATGAACCAATCCAGAACAATCCCAAACGACATTTCCTTACAGTTACACTCGATACCTTTAGATCTTTATGTAACTCAGATCCCCAGGTGTCCTGGACACAGTGTCGAGGCCAAAGCTTTTGCTTCATAGGGGGTGGACCTTTGAAAATAACCGTGTCATAGACTTTTGCGTTTTCCGCAGTTACGGGACTTGTAGGATCCAATTCTCTTTGACCGATATTGTCTATAAATGAGATATGATCACTGGGGTGCCAGTCCAGCGAGTAGAAAACAGCGTCGAATTGTACGGTGTCCAAAAGCCTATTAATAGGCTCTATCACTTCGACACCGTCTTGTTGAGCCGAACAATGGCTTATGTTCAAACTGCCGCTTATGAAATCATTTTGGACGTCCACAATCAAAAATACTGATATTGGACGAACGATCTAAAAATTTATAATTGTTTTGGACTCATTGTGAATTACACTTAACTTGGAATAAAAGGTTCGACAGTTACTGTTTTCATATAAAAAAAAACAAAAAAAAAAAAACGCCAACAGAAGCTCAAAGTTTTTACAAATATGTATAATGACATTTTAAAAATAAAAGTACGAAAAATCTGTTGAGAAAAAAGTTTTTATTTCAGAGGCTACGTTAGAAACAATTATTTCGAATTCCTGTCTTCTTCCGGACTGTTTTGTCGTGGTCCATGGAATTTTGCTGTTACAGGTGTTCTTTGCTGACGGCATCTTGGAACAGGGAAATTCCATGGGTCACAGCACAACAATCCCGAAGAAAACGGGATTTCGATGACCGCCGGCCATGAAAGCCTTACTACTACTTCACACCCGTGTAACAACCAATGACAAATAGAAAGGCCAGACAGCTTACGCTTGACGTAATTGAAGGTAGTCGATGTATAGAAATCTTTTAATCCAGTAGGCAAAGGATTTTATAGTTCAAAAATTCGTTTGATCACGGATTCTTGTAGAAGTCAATGAGATCCCTTGGCTATTCGACTAAAATAGTGCACCTAGGTAGGTATATAGTGACGTAACAGACTTTTTACGCTGAAGTTATTTGGTGTTGTTATTTTTCGATTTTAACGACTTATTACGACAATGTTCAATAAATATCTGCAGGTAGGTAAGTTTAATTTTTTATTAAATAAATCTACTTATGTATTTACAAACTTTCGTATCTTTCGAAGCGTATTATCGTGAAAGCTGATTCCAAGAAGCAATAAAAAGCAAATACAATAAGATAAATAAATTGTACTTAGAAACGCGTTTATATCTTGTTCTCTTGGAACCATTTGCAGAAATCTGAGCGTTTAAAGAAAAAATAAACAAGTTCGCGGTAGAGCTCCTGACGAAGGTAAAATGAACAATAGCTAATTGGATAGTTAGGACATTTTATACTTCGTTCGTTCTAGTTACACAGATACAGTATTACTTACAATTTTTATCCAGTTGTTCCAACAGAATGAAAACTCTTCTTTATCGAGGTAACCATCCTCATTTTTGTCAAAAACTCCAAATATCTCTCTTAAGTGCGTTTCCGAAAGCGAATAAATTTTTCCCTTATCATTACGAAAAAGCGCTTTGCAAATACACCGGAACTCGTCTATATCCAGCATTTCATCCCTACAATCGATTTTTAATTTTAAAGGCAGTTAAAAAGCGACTACCTTTAAAATTACCATAAAAATTAATTCGACTGTAATTAGTGCAAGAAGCTAATTAAAAAGCGGATCATTCTTGCATGAGGTATGAACTGTAATGTGTATATGATTCATGGGCACACTTTGTTCGGACCTAGTTAAGGCTCGGACGATTTAATGAATAATTTAGAGCGAATACCTTTTTTCTTTCTTTCTGTTGATGTATATTTATAAGTACGTGTTATTTACACAAATAGTTAACGTTAAATTTGTTGACACGCGATACAAGATTAGCTATAAAACTTTATGACTAGACTCACGGAACACAAAAACTGTTCTGACTAATGTGACACCACTTGAAAATAACTTAATGTAATGGTTTCACGAATTAAGGGTTAATTAACAGTTTTGAATAGGGAAAAATTAAAATAAAGTACCACATCCATTTGGCATTCTTAAAAAAAAAAATTTAATTAATTATATAAAAAAAATTCGTACTGTACCGTGTATTATATCAAAAGAAAGAGTTTGTTGTGAGAGTCTCAAATATATTTTTTATAATATATTAAAATAAACAGGTTCTAAAATTATTTAAACAAATCTCAAAAAATGCCTTATTAAACAATACCAGGGGCGGATCCAGGATTTTAGGAGGGGCGTCTACAAACACTAATAAACATTTTCTTATATAATTAGCAGATAGTACCATTTACTAGAAAAAAGAACGATTGTGATTAATTACAAGCGCCGATAACGTTAAAACAACCTTTCGAAAGTATTTTCCTTAGACTAGGAAAGAGAGGGGGCACGTAACTCGTAAGCCGACTCTACGTCGAACATTGTTACTTTATTTTGTACTCGCTCCATTAAACGGTGGCAGACAGTGCGATGGTGTCCGTCATTAAAAGTGTAAATATTACAGAATAGTGTAGTTAGGTTTTAGTGGATTTTTGTTTAAAACAATGCTGATTTGTTATTCTTACGACTGTAAAAGCTGCAGCGAAAGAAATAAACAGGAAATAGCGTCACCTTTAGTTATAAAAATCTAAGAAATAAAATTAATTAATATAAAATAATTCTTCTTAAAGTTTAGTTCCGCCACTTCATGTTAATTAACGTTAATGAAATAATTATTTGCATTTGATTTCAGTGAACATATATTCTTCTTGACATAAAATAAATAATATTTTTCTTAGTAACCGATGACGCAAAAAAACAGTTCTTAATAATTGTTTACTTTATCAAATTAATATACAATTGATACTCTGTATGGAATTATAATTGTACGAATAATGGTAACAAAACTAACTCCCTCTTAACATTATATGTTGCGCTACTGAGCGCTGACTGCTGGTTCCATCGCGTAACAATTTGCAGTCGACGATTATGCATCCTCCTTTCATCGTCTAAGGTATTTTCTTTCATTAAAGATGAAAGCATCGAAATGCACAAATTGAATAAAAACCAAAGTTAACTTTAATGTACCTATATTCATCGCAAATGCAATAATGTATACGAACAAATACTGCGTAGTTAAAACCTCTGACCTTTACCTAAAAGCTATTTCAAGTTCATCACAATTTCATTTGCTGGTTGTTAACAATACAACGAACGCTAGGGAATTGAATCACTTTCGCAACCTGTGTATAGGTATGTATATAACGGAGAAACTAATAATGCGATAACGATATAGGTACTGGCATAACCGGGGCATTCCCAGTAACGCAATATCCAACGTCCAAAGCACATTAACCTTTAAAAACATCCATCCGTGTTAATTACAAGAGTCTGGGTGTCATCTAAACAGCGTAATTAATTTTGGAATTTCTCTGCACACGTATCTACCTACATCTTCAATGTAATAGGTCGAAGCTCATGACCAAGTTCCAAACACCTTCACCTACATTGTAAGTATAATCGTAAGCGGAATTTGTTGCGAATGCCGAAAGTATATGTCATCGCGTTTAGGTTAAATTTTGTATGCCTAGAACGCGTTGTCCATTTTAAAAATGATCCCATAACCGAAATAACCACAACGCGTTCCAGGTAAAAATTTCGTTCAATGTCCGAATTCAACAACTGCATACACCGTATGGTTTAAATAACAATTAGTTAGTTCCCCAGAAAAATTTCTCTAAAATTCCATTAAAAACATATCCAAAAATGTTTAAGTACAGAAAAAAATTACTTCCGGAAAATCGATTTTATTGAAAATACAGTGTCCATTTCTTTTGAGCTTTTAAAAATTGAAAAACCGTAGTAATTGTTTCAATGTGTGCGTGCGCGAACATCCTTAGGAATTTTTTAAATTGTTGATTTATTTTAAAATTGATAGCATGTAATGTTCGTTACTTGTAGATTCGATAAAGAACGATTGAATGCTTATATCTCTGTAATAGGTTACGGTAACGGGTGTGTGTGTTCCTTATCTAATCTATAAAATAAACACAACAATATAACTAGTAACGATGTGGTTATCGCGTTCGTACACACAAACATTGAAACAATTACTATGTTTTGAACTTTTTAAAACAAAAAAAAAATTAATGGCTCATTATTCTTGATTAGCATGACGACAAACTCTACTACATACTATTTTCAAGAAAATCGATTTTCCGGCACTAAACAATTACCAAAAGTTTTTACAAAAACGACTGATGTTTCGATTTAAAAATTAATTTCTTCATTAAATTAACTTTCTTTTATCTGTAATTGATTTCAATAAACTGTATTTAAAATGTGTGGAACTGACCGAAAAGGACATAAGTAAAGTCTAGGTGATAAGTTGATTAAAAAAGTTAATTCTCTAATAGATAAGTGGGTTAAATAAAGGTTTATAAACAGGCAATATCGTGAACTGTCGCAGTGTCATTTACGGAAATTGATGTGAACGACACCCTATTTGTAAATAGGTACAAAAAAAAAAAAGACGCGCAAAGAAAATGTGACTCGGGAAACGAAAAATGATTACTAAAATAAAACAAGACTGAAAATACTGACTGAAAATACTCACTTATTTCTATCAAATGCAGAAAAACAGGCTTCCATGGTTGTTGTTTCTCCGAAGAAATAAAACAAATCAATGGGTAGTGCGGAGGAATCGTTCATGATGGCAAAAACCGAAGCCTAGAAGGTATGTCGCAAGCTGACACGATATAACTATGAATAGGGTAGAGGGGGCCACTCAAGGGGTTTAACTTTAACACAGTGCAATGATTACCTCTCCTCGCAGGCCTGGGGTGCCGTTTCTCAAATTGAAGGTGCCACCTTCATGATTATCTGCCACCCATTGCACGCTACTTATAAAATTTATAACCGCCAACACACCTTAATACAAACTCACAAATGCTCTGCTGAATTTACATCAACACGAAATTGGTTATTTCGGGAAATACCCGGTAACGTTCAACTTTTTTCACGCCAACGGATTGACGTCTCTCCGGAAATGCTGCAAATGCAGATTTCCAATATTACACGGTCTAATGACTGGTTACATGACTGACCATTTTTTAAACATTTACAGCCATTGTTATATTACATAATATCCGGTTGAAATTATCCGTAATTAATTTTAAATGACAAAAGCACAAACCGTTTCGAATATATTTTTTTCTGACCATGTCATCTAACAAATAGTACCTACAGCGAAATCATAAATGGTAATTGTGTAATTTAAGTATCCACTTTTTTTTTGAAATTATTGTAGATTGAAAACGCTCAACGCGTTATGGTCACTAAAATGATGAAGAAATTAAAAAGAAATTTATTTTAATATTCAAAAACGAGCTCTTGATAAGGCGGCTATCGATGAGTCGCACTTTCTAAAGGTGAAAGGTGAATTGCTACCACAATACCTATTACTAGTAAATAATCTTAAACCCTTTTGTGACGTTTAGCATTTTATTTATACCGAAACGATAATCCATAGCGTCATTATTACAAATAAAAATCAAATGAAAGAGACCTCTGACGTAAGCACATGACTGACTAGTAATTAAAAATTTTAGTTCATAAATGGTACATAAGTACTTGAAAATCGAAGGACATTAAGTGACGACAAAAACTAAACGTAGTAAAAAAAACAGAAGACTTTTCAACAGTTAATTAAAAAGATTAGGTGCTTTATAATTTATACTAGAATTAATTTCTAAATTAATTTCATCATAACTAGTCATCCTACTCACCTGTACCTAAAGAAATATGTATTAAAATAAATCGATATTGATATGAATGGTTACCTAAACTTAACTAACACAAACATTCATATAAAAAGTTATTGAATAAAATTGTTTAGTTTGTCAACGTTACTCACAGTCAGTTGAAATTATTTTTACATCATTAGTTCAATCAAATGATGGTTTTTCACAACTATTTTACGTAGAATATCATGTATTCACCGATAAAAGATAAGAAATTACATGTGGTAATTCCCCAACCGCAAAATAATGTTCTGGAACGAAAATCCTGTCTAGCTGTTTAGTATTGATGGATAGTACGGTTTAGGAAAAAGTAAAACCTACGTACAAACTTTTAAACAAAAAACCGCCAAAATAAAATTTAAAAAAAAAACATGCAGAGACATCTACCCAAAATTGTACGAAATGGAAATTAAAGAGTAGAAAGAAATTTATAGTAACCTTCCGCAATGAAGACGTTATTTTCTAAATTACACAGTTTGTTGAATTTTTTCTGAAAATGTTTTAAATTTAAAAATAAATGTACTAGAAATGCTTTTATGAATTATTTTGTTTGTTCGATATTTTCTTTTATTTCTATTGTGCATTTCTGTGGATGACTATTAAAAAATAATAAAGATAACAGCTGAGTCTCCATTGGTAAGATAAAAAGCAGAATGAATTTAATATAATGTAAATAATGATGCTGTAGCATTAATATTAATTATGTTACGGCAAGTAGCTATTTTTACTTACATTTCATTTCTGTTGACATACACGTGTTGAGTTACTTTAAAGGTTATGTTAGTTTTTTTATTGGTTTTTAAAAAGTATTTAAACATGTATAATATCCATAATAAATTTTTGTGTGTTTTGGAACTTAATAATTATATTTTGAAAAACATTCACTGACAATTAGTGTAATTAATAGCGATTAACGATTATAATTTTCCCTGTTATATGTCTAAGAATAATATACCTCTGCCTTTAATGCGATAAGTTTACGGATTATTATTGATAGTATCATTACATTGCACATTGACAATATATCATTTTATCATTTATTGTTTAATAAGTCATATCCCATTATTTTTTTTTTCTCTAATAACTTTAAACTACCTATACAAAACTTTTGGTAAAAAAGATAAATACATTCAAAAATAAAACTGATTTAAAAAGTCGTGAAAGTACTTGATATTAATTTTAATACAAAGAAAAAAGAATTTAAATTAGTTTTAAAAGCACATTTTTTAAAATTGTATAGGCAACCCATTAAACACCATTGAATAGAACCATTAAAATAAATACTAAAAAAGTACAAATATGTAGTTGCCATACTAAATTTAATTAGAAACCAGGAATATCTATATGTAATTGAATTAAAATCTTTTATTTTATAACGTCTCGTTTTTTAGTGTTTTAAAGTGAATTTGAATAACTGCACAAAAGTATGCAACCAGTTGTGTAGGTAATAATTTTGTAATGCAAGGGTAACAAAAAACGTAAATTATCGTGAGTATGGTAATTATGGTTTTTCGTTCATTTCTTTAAAACACGTCCATGGAATTCAATTTTTAATGTGATAATTAAAAAGATGGGTTGGTTGAGAGTGGAAGATTTAGTTAATTAAAGTTGGTTAAAGTGAGAAATGTGTGTGCCTTAATAACTAGTGTGTACAGCATCTTGTACTTAATTGAGAAATTTTTAAATGCCGTCCAACAATAACTTAACATTATCTAAATCCGTTAGAAATAATGAATATTTGCTGAAATTAAAGTTTATTGAACGACTTTAAATACGGAATAAAAATATTTAAGGTTATGTAGTAATAAAACAATATGAGTTGGCTTAATTGTCTGTCTCGAAAAAATCCAGAGTTTGATGATGTCAAAGTGCTGGATTACAGTAGATCAGCTTTAACCGAAGTCCCTCCTGCAGTATTTAACTTTGAACGTACATTAGATTGTCTATACCTCGATGGGAATAAGGTAAGTGCCATTAATTGCAGTGAATGTTAATTGGTTGCTATTTTAAGCCAGAAAGTAACTTCATTATCAACTCTTTTTAGATCTGTGATTTGCCACGCACCCTGTTTCAGTGTGAGGAATTACGTTACCTCAATCTTAGTGATAACGAAATACATGTTATTCCACCACTAATTGTGAAACTTAGCAATTTACAACATCTAGACCTTAGCAGGAATTGTAAGAGGTGCAAATGACTTTAAATAGTTAATAGTGTTACTGTTTTATAGATCTAAAGCACATAAGCATACCAGCAAACATCCATAGGTGTCAAAAATTAACTGCGTTGGATTTAAGTTCAAATAATTTAGAAAAAATTCCTGAATGTCTCACGTGCCTTGTCAGTCTGCAAAAGCTTTTTCTAAATGACACATCCATTGACTTTTTCCCTGCTACTATTGGAAGACTGAGTAATCTTCAAATTTTAGAACTACGAGACAACATGTTGTCTATGTTACCAAAATCATTAAAGAGATTAACAAGTCTCCAAAGGCTTGATCTAAGTAACAATGATTTTTGCGAGTTGGTTAGTAAAGTTGAACAAGTTGTTTAATTGATTATTTCATTAACACCATTATTTTAGCCTGAAGTCATACACACTTTAACAAGTTTAACTGAACTGTGGGTAAATGGCAACTGTATAAAGGTAATACAACCAGATGTTGGAAACTTAAGGAAGCTGATGTATTTTGATGGCTCGAATAATGAAATTGAAAGCGTACCAAAGGAAATATGCTTTTGGTCGAATATGACGTATCTTGCTTTAAGTGAAAATCTTTTGAAAGAAATTCCACCCGAAATTTGCAAATTGAGGCAATTGGAAACGTTAAAATTGGATCATAATTACATCCAAAGTCTTCCTGAAAATATTGGAAATTTAAAAAATTTGGAAGACTTGGATGTCAGGTTCAATAATCTTAAATCTTTACCAAGTTCTATTGGTATGCTGAGAAAATTGAACTGTCTTATAGCTTCTAATAACTACATCACATATTTACCTCCAGGTAAAAATATTCCATTGACTTTCTACATTAGAAGGAATAATTTTAGTTAACCGTTTTTGAATTTTAGAAATTGGCAGCTGCTCAGGTTTACGAATTTTAAATTTAGACGTCAATTTTATAGTGCAATTGCCGCAAGAAATAGGACATATACAAAATCTAGTTTCTGTTAGTTTAATTAATAATCAGTTACAATTTTTACCGATAACTGTGTTGAAATTAAGCAAATTAAGGGCTCTTTGGCTGTCACAAAATCAGAATCAACCCTTGGTAAGTTTTATTTTTTAATATTAACTATTGTTATATAAGTTGCCTTTAATCTAAAACTGGATTCAAATAATAACTGCAAATGATCTGTTATTGTGCTGTAATTAAATTAAATTTAAATTACAGATATCACTACAAAAGGAGAGGATAGACAATGGACAAATGGTTCTTACATGTATATTTTTACCGCAAGCAGTGGCTTCTTCTGTTCAGAATACTCAATTAGTGTATCCTTCTCCGAATAGAAGAAAGATATGTTTCACGGAACCTGGAGTACAAAAGGAATTTGCCCCTCATTTGACTCGTGCTCCCACACCGTACCCTAAAGACTATCAGCGATACCGCAAATCTGTTGCGAACATTTTAAAGAAACAAAAGGACGTAGACCACACAAATTTAAGAGACTTAAATGTTCCAGTTGTTAAAGAGGCAGTGGTTGCGTCAGCTAAAGTATCAGACGAGGATAACCAGTATAATTTAATATCGGAAAGCAATAATTCGGAACAAATTTATTCTAAGAAACTGTTCAACGACAACTATTACAAATATGGAAGGAATACTGATGTCGAGGACTCGGGAATTGAAGATAAAGTTAATAAAAACGATACTCCAAGTATAGAGGTAGGAATAAATAGTGACGAACAACCGTCTACTATTCGTACAACTGAAGAAGACAATTATAACAATCATAATTGCTACGAAAACTCGAGAGTAATGTTTGCGGATGAACCTAATATAAATAACTTCAGTTCTAAACGAAATCTACATAGTCCTAAACCAAAATCTCCTTCTCCAAAAGACGAAATTGACAATATGAGTACTTCTCAAACTGACCAGAATCGAAATCTTTCCAATACTCCCATTACTTATAATAAGGAAACAATTTCTGAACAGACTTCAAGTAAATTATATCAAGATGACAAGCTTTCATATGAAAACATCACTTCTATTAACCGTCCTTTGCAAATATACAGCCATGAAATAGTCACAAACACACCGAAAACTGAGGGGCGATTTCACGAGCCGCCCCTTTTCCAAAAGGCTGATTATAACTTACGAAAAGAAATAAAACCACCTCCCTACCACATTGCTGCAGTGTATTCAAAAAAGGCCCAATTCTTTAACGATATTGCTAGTAAACAGTCCCCAGGTGCCATCGTGAAACATCAAACAATAGAAGAAAAACCAAAGCATTTTACTCAAGATCAACCTTCTAATATTATAATGCCACAACCGCAACATCCTCTTCGTTTAACGCACGACGAGGGGAATTCCCGAATAGACAACTTATCTACCCTCAACAACGAATGTTCTTCGCCAAATAAATCAAACCTAAACGAAAATATTTGCAACGAGGCAACAGAAAAGGCCAATTTGAATTTAAAAGTTGGAACTGAAACCGTTTGGAACGATAATAAAAGTTACAGAAGTGCCACTGAATGCTCAGAAAAAAATAGCCAAGTACAAGGTTGGATTTTTGGTAAACATCGTAATAAACGAATTTTGGAGTGTCCAGTTACTCCAACAAAACATCTTGGGTTTGAATATGCAGCTACAAATGAGGTAAACTAAGTACTTGGTTTTTGAACAATGTACATGCTTATTTTTGATTTTTAGGGACTGTTTGTAACAAATGTGACGGATCCGTACAATAAAGGAAGGGTAATGGTTGGAGATAAAATACTTATGGTTGATGATTTTGATTTAGCAATATACCCGGTAAGTAATTCTGTAAAGTATCTTACCGAAGCCGGTCCAGGTGCTGAGAAATTTTTGGTTTCAAGAGAGTGACAAATTTTATAACATTTTTAAAAATTTTACCTCTTAGTTTTGTTGTATATATATTATACAGTTAATATTTTACAAGTTTTAGGAAAATCAAGTTGTGTTTGCAAATATTAGCATAGGTAATATTTAACAATTTTGAAGTATTAAGTTGCTGTTATATATATTTTTTTTATATAATTTTTTTGTACATTTAACTGAACGATTGTCATTTTTTTGCGATTTTATTTATTTTATTTAAGAACATATTATATACTCCAATATCATTTTTGTTCGGCTCAAAATATCTCATTTATTTATTAATGAACTTGTGACTGACGTTTTTGAAGGTAGAGCAGTTGGTGCTTTAAATAATAGTACAAAAATTGCATTTTCAGGGTAAAAAATTTAGTTATTTGTCTTTCTTCACCTTTTGTAATCTACTTATCATTAATTAGGATGATCTCAGATTATTTATTTCGAAACTACAGAAAATTTAATGTTATAGTAATCTCACATCTCTAATTAATAAGTATGTATATTTATGCACGTGCCTTTACCTATTATACTTTTGTGAACGCTTTCATCTAAAACATTGTACTTTTATACTCTTGAGAAAACGACTGTGATTTAAAATGTAACATAAATTAGTCTGTAATTTTCAGGGTGGTAAAAAGAAATATTCTGATACAGAAGCTTTACCAGATGTTTAGTATTAGATATCCCGATTAAATAACAATTTATGTAATAACTGAAAATAATCATTTTTACCCTATAAAATAAATAATAAATTAAAAATTGTATTTTCTTATAGTTATATAGACAGATTATAGTTGCCTATATTCAACCAGTCATGTATATAAGGGAAACACAATGCTGTTTGAAATAAAACCTTTTAGAAAGGAAATATTTACAGCGATTACTTTAATTTACAACTGCGTGTATACAACCAATCATGCGCGTAAGTTTAAGAGGTTGCATTCGATTTCTGTTAAATATTTTACAAATAATGCTTTCTTCAACTAAAACGTTAATTTTAAACTTTACGATTGTTTTTCTTCTATACAAGGAAACGCAATATTTAAAGTGTTCTCTGAATTATTAATTTCAGTAATATTTTGGAGATATTTATATACAAAAATGTGTTAAAAACTCACTTTTTTTAAATATGTATAATTAAATCAAGGAAATTTCCATTAATTAAGCCTAGAGCTATTAATTAATTACTTGTTATCCAAAAAGGAAACTAAATGCATTGTATATTAATTACTTAAATTAAACAAATCAATACGGTTTAATTTTACCCGCCATGTTTGAATTTAATGTTAAAAAGTAAAACTGCATTAATGTTTTTGTGAAAAACTTTCGTAAAAGTTTTAGAAAAAATTGTGGATCAAGTTTTTCATGGACGATTAGTTAAATTAGTATACATTTTCCTTTAAAAATATTCGAAGAGTTAATGAAGCTGTTGTTATTTAGACACTGTTTTTAAATAAACAATTTTAAATTAACAGAGGAATTTAAGAGTTCAATTTAAATTAATTTTGAAAATAATTAGATATATGTATATATAAATGAACAATAAGTCGCGCGTTTTTATATAGTTTAAAAAATATAATCGATTCTTAAAATTTCAGAATCTAAAAACCGTTCTATTTTTTTTTTTTTTTCGTAATTGGTTCAAAATAAAATTGTTTTAATTTATAATAAATAGGGTCATTATCGTTATCTTTTGAGTACATAAAAGTGTTAGGTAGTGCAGACACAAAGAAACGTTTGAATCACGGTTCACGGAGGGACGGACGAAACGAGGCGAAGCTGAAGTGTTTTTTGTAAAGATGAATGAAAAACCAGTTGCCTGGTTACAGTTCGTGTTAGAACTATTTAGTACGTAGCATTTGTTGCGAATTAGAGCGGCCCATGTTAAAATTTAATGCCTTCCATTATAAAAGTGATTACCTATTTTGAAAAGTGTAACACCTGTAAGTAATCGTACAGGTGGTTTAATTGTTGTTAAGAGAGGAGCGGGGAAAAGTTACACCGGCCGCGGCAGCTCAAGTTTGGTAATGGCTGCTACAAGTGTTGTGGTGCTTGACAGGGGGAATAATACAACATGTACAATTAATTTACATGGTAAGAAATTATTATTTAATCACGTATTTTCCTTGTTTACTTTAACGTTTCTAACCGTAAACGAAAATAAAATTTTCTAACCTTACATTTTTTTTAAATGCGTTATGTTTTGTTTTATAACTACCCCAGGGTCTATTTAAATTTTAGGTGCCACAGTTGTTTCCTGGAGAGTAAACAATCAGGAACAATTATTTGTCAGGTATGTTTTAATATGTTCATAAATTAAGGCTGAAAATATTTTTTTTTGTACAATCTTTTTTTTATAATAGAAACAAAAAAGAATTATTTTATAATTATTTGGTTCATAGTTTTATGAAAGCAATTGTTACATTTTTTTTATAGCAAACAAGCAGTTTTTGATGGAAAAAAGGCCATCAGAGGAGGAATTCCATTTGTATTCCGTAAGAAACAGTGATAAATAAGGAATTAAATATTAAACAACTTTATAATTTTTATAGCTCAATTTGGACCATGGACATATGGACCACAGCATGGCTTTGCCAGAATTGTACGTTGGAATCTTGAAAAGGCTCCAGAAAGGCTAGCTAGTGGTGACGTAGAAGCAATATTTTCTATAATGGACAACGATTTTACACGTACTATGTGGAATTTTTCGTAAGAATTTTTTTTGTCAATTAATTATAAGCATCAAACTTTTGGTATGTGAAGAGCAGTAGTAGTCCAAAAAATAACAGTTCATTGATGTTAAAGAATTTCTAACAATTACATAATATTTGATTAAAAAACAAGTAAAGGAAATAACAATTATTTTATATAGTTGTAATAAACAAAAACTTTTCCATTCTCGCCCTTTTTGCTATCTACTTGACCTCATTATCGAGTAGAATTATTGTTAAATACTTTAACACATTACCTATGCATTGAGAACATTGGAAGTTATCAAGCATGTCAATTAAAAGTTGTGACAAAAGAAATTAAATAGTACACCACAAGTTGGTTACATAATTTTTTTTATTGCAGAAGTAAAATATATTTATTATTTGTTAATTTTTCTACAAGGAATTTAATTTGTTTAATGAAAATTACTTGAGCCTCGTGTGAATATTTTGCACTTTATTTATCTGGTAATAGATTAGATGTACGTATGTACAGGGTGGACCAATTTGGACACTTTTAGAGGCAAAGTATACTTTAAAGAGGAGATAGACAAAAATCGATGTCGGTGCCTGAAGCTCAATTTTTATGAGAAGTTAATTAATTGGTGCAAACCGCGTCTCGTTATCTGTCACCGTTTCAGAGATACAGGGTATTTTTGGAAAATGTACGTTTTCGAAAAGCCTCTATAACTTTTGTCTTGGCGAAAATTTTTTATTTCTGTAAAAACAATCCCAAACACTTTTTTACGTAGAATTTAACGGTGTTAGATGAATTGTTGTAAAGTGAATAGTTTGGCTGTAAACGACATGAAATTAAACCACATACATACAGAGCAATTGCTGCTATTTTATATTTTTTGACCAAACCATTATTTTTAAGTTTCTTATTTTTGTTTTTAAAGTGATGCCAAAATCGTGTTATAGGAAATACCTTTTAAAAATAATTTATTATGGTGTCAATACTGTTGTTATTTATTTACATTTTCAGTATAAATTTTCACAAAGTAAAGGCTGAAACAATCAATTATATTGTTAATGTTTGCAAGTAAAGAGAGATGATTTTGAGTAGATATACATGTATAAAAAAGAATAATGAAGTTACTTCACTATAACATTAATGATTTTATTTGTTTATATTGTAGATTTAGACTGACATACCGTTTGATACTCCGTGAGAAAGAGTTACATTTTAACATAGCGGTGTACAATCCGAGCAAAGATGTAACATTTAGTTTCAATATGTTACTGCACACTTATTTTAAAGTTCCTGACGTGCGAAGATGTCAGATAACAGGCCTACACGGATGCACATTCATCGACAAAACACGAGACAACACTTGCTACCAAGAGGGAAGAGATGTGGTTACTATTGGGGAGTGGACTGACCGCATATACCAAAATACTCCTCAAGAACACATCATAACTAACGTGGTGTCAGGTCGGAAGATGAGAATTCAAAAATACAATTTTCCAGACACGGTCATATGGAATCCGTGGGTCGATAGGGCAAAAGGAATGACGGACTTTGGGGACGATGAATACCCTAATATGGTCTGTGTGGAAGCGGGCCATGTTTCTAGTCCCGTAATTCTTTTGCCTGGGACAGCATTCGAAGCAAGCCAAATTTTACAAGTGATGTGAAAAAGTATTACACCTTCGAGAACGTGTTCCGATTTTAAAGATATTCTTTTTTTATTGTTAAGTAATTTTTGTGTTTACAACACGATTTTAATTTTAAAAAGCAACAATAATGTCAGTGTAAAGGTTGTGTTCGTAAAATAATTACGGAAAGCAATAGGAGTTATTTTATAGAGTTACTGGATTATGGGTCTTTCAGTAACCTGCTAGCTCAACATTAGCCTTAATCTGGTATACGACTGGTATAGATAAACATGTACTACTTACTAATAGTGCAATAGATTGTTGATCATGAAGCAACTTTCGATTGTCATATAAGCACTGAAAATAAACGTTTTAAAACTACTTAACGTACTCCACTTTTATTTACCTAACGACCCCGGATACGAGGCAACAAAACAAAAATACAAAGACTTTATAATTGTAATCAATAGCTAATATCGCTAATAACAAACAAACTATTATGTGCCACTAACAAAATTAAATTCCTATAAGTGACAAACAAAGAGCTATTGTAAGAATTTTGTCAAATTTTATATACAATCAATTAAGAAATTCATATAAACATAAAAAAATACAGCATGCGAAAATTTGAAAAAATTGTAGAATTTACAATGAATTAGAATAAATCAGTTACAGGTATGCAACCAATCATACAAGTTCGTTAAACTGGTTATCTGTAGTTGAAGCCTCAGGTTGTTTCTAAAATAAAATCATTAAAAAAATGATATCAAACTGTCTTTTTGATTAAAAAGAAATACGGCTTAGAGATATAATCAAAGGTAATTTATCCCTAATTTTTTTTTTTAAGAGCCGTAATCTTGAAAACAGGATTCGTATAGTATACTCGACAATAATTTCACGTTAACGAGTAAATTCCCCGAACCAAAACAACAAAAAATTTAAAATGGATTTAGTTTTAGACAGATGTCCTATTTTTCTGGCAAATTAGAACTTTTAAATTGGTCTGCGGTGGCGGCTTCTTTCTTGTTAATTAATTGCTAATGTTAAAGGTAAATAAGATAATGTGATAATAAGGTATAATTGGAACAAGTTTATCGAAAACTATCTACTTAAAAGTACTGTAATTAAAGCAATAATAATATGTAGGTATTGAATATTAAGAGATAACTAAAAAAAAAACATTTTATTAACTTTAAAACGTTGCTTGAGCAATTGGTACAAAATATATGTAAGGTGTGTATATTAATGGAGCAGTTGTTTAAAATTAAGTAAGCAGTAAGTATTAGCTTACAATTCAACGTACATTTAAAAAAAAAAAGACTTTTGCGTGATAAAAAAAGTAACAAAAACGAAATTTACGTACTTTAGAAAACAAAAAAAATCAACAACATTTTTCATGTACGAAAAACTGTAAGCTGTAAAAGCGGTTGATAGAGAATATAAGATCATTGGGTCGTACTAATTAATTAAACAGCAAAAGAAATTATTTTGATGGATTCTTTCGAAAGGTAAAATTGTTTTGGTTTGTTCTTTATTAACTAGTGCGACCCTGTACTATTGCTATGTTTATAAAAGGCATTATCTGATGGCTGTGCCTTAATATGTAAGATTATACGTAAGTGTAAGTGTAAAGCTTAACAAAAAGCGTCATAATCGTTTTATACGACGATGATAATAATAATAATAATATTAATAACTAATAAGAAAAATACATTTCAGTAAAATTAATTATAAAGCAGTCTTAAAGCAAATATTAAATTTTAGAAGCGAGAACAAAAAAATCACGAGGAGTTAAATACCACAGTTTACCTGACGTATGAGCAATTGCAATAATAATAATTAATAAAAATAATAATCACACTCACATGCTACAAATTCCTAACATTAGCAAATATACAAAGTATTTTAAATAACAAAAGAGAATATTCCCAGTGAATTTAACATCATACATTATACATATATATTACAGCGGAAGCACCTTAAAAAAGTATCATTGTTAGATTTAAAAATTGTAGGTAGGTATATAAAATGTTTACAGAATTTGCAAGGAATGTTAAAGTCACAGGGAAAATCCCAAAAAAAAAATCAGTCTCAACAGATCAGCGATTTTGAACTGGCCTGGTGCATCAAACATTTGGCGCATTATCACGGTAGAAAGGCACAAACTGATTAGTTCATATTGACTTGGCTGTGCGCCAGGACCAGGATGTCTTTCTTCTCTTTGGGGAAACGTAACTCACGTCCAGCTAATCGTGCGGATTCTAATTCTCTCTCAGCCTGATTTAGTTCTCGTCTAAGGGCCCCTTTGCACTCCTGCTCCCTAGCTATCCAGTCGAGAGCCATTTGAGATCTCATATCGTCATCCAGTGTTCGATTTGAATAATGAGCAACAACCTCTTGACGACTACACTGACGTTCTCTCATCGCCTTCAAACTACCGTTCCAATGGAGCAACTGAAAAACTGTCATCAACTCCTGAAACTCTAACATCGTACGGCCCTTGTTCGATTCCAACATGAATCGAAACGCCCCTATGCCAGTGTTTGGATTGTCCGCTTCTTCCGGTTCACCTTTGAATGAAGCACGTGCTTCAGCAACGGCCTTTTCTATAAAATCGTCAGATATTCGTCGGGACGGATGTTCATTAAAAACTGAGTTCATTAAAGCTATTTTTGCTGCACTTCGGCGGGCCTCTGCTTTCGTCGGACAATTCTAAAAATATTTTTAAATTGCTATTTTCTCATATTTATTTTAAAATACTTATTCAATTTTAATGTTTTACTGATCTTGGCTATTTATTTTTTTATTTGACGTAATGTTATAAAAATATTGAAATGGTCAAACGTGTCCTAGCACGTTAAAGAGCTAGGTAGGTAATTAAATTCACATGACAATGGTATGTTTAACGAGTTAAAGGGCATTATCTGGTTTTGTTGCCATTAAAAATACGTTTATATATGTATATAAACATTTACAAATGTATATTTCATAAAATGGCGATAAAACGAAAAACAAAGGTAATTGTAAGAAGGTTTTATGGTGTTTGTGGTTTAAACGTTTCTTGAGCAGAGTAATAAAACTGTTTTGTCTATGGAGCCTAGAGTGCCACGAACGCACTCAACAACACTCATAACACCCACCATCAGCAGCACTTGTCTTTAAGTTAGCTCTTAAAATAAGATCATAAATGGTACTATGGTTTACGGCATTATTGAAAAAAATATATAAGTCTCGAAATAGGGTGTACAAATTGATTCTCGTATATTACCTTTATGGTAACATAAATTAAAAATGATGGAAAGCTATCAGGTATCAGGTATCACGTTCTTCCAGTTGAAAGAAAATCAAATTATTTCCTTGTGGTTTTGTTACATAAACAGCCATAATTCTTGGAAATAATTATATTATACACAGTTACATACGGTTATTTTGAAAATTTAGCCCTAAACCTCGTAAATGTCAATCCGATTAAATGATCCTTTTATGCTCCTTGATTTTATAGTGCAAAGTCATAAAGATTGCGACTGCTAATAACAATTTTATGTAGCTTTTGGATAAAACACCTAGACCACTTAACACCTTAAACGTACACTACTAAGTACGCAATAAATTTTGCAATTTTATGCCTAAGCAAACTTGTAACGTTAGATTGAAAAACCATAAACATTACATTAAATATGCCTGCATATGGCTATGAAAATTATTATAAATCGTCAGTTAAATCAAACAAAAATTAATTGACAGATACGTAAATAGAGTTTAATTTTTAAAATTTTGGAGAATGCGCCAGGCTTCCATCTACAAAAAAGCTACGTCAAAAAGGCCTATAAAAATTCACCTGTTGTTTTATACATCAGTACACAAATGGTATAAAAACTGCCCAAGAAAAGAAAGTTACAAGTGATTTCAAAAATAAGCACAACGAATGGCACACAATATATAAGTAGCAAAAACCTGTATGTAGAAGTAGGTTAGTTTTTCAAATGAGAAAGAATAATTTATATAGTAAATAAGTTACTTTAAACGCAGAACATTTTTCTTTCTAATTTATCATTCATAATCAATCAATCAGTTGTAGATATATTAAAAACGTTTTTTGTTTGTCCTCACTATTCTCCATGACAACCTATTTATGGTTATAATTTATAATGGTACCTATTTCCTATAAATCGACTTAAAAGCGTTTTGAATATTCAAATTTATAATTATCGAAATTTTTGGAAAATGACATAGATCTAGAATTTTCCAGAGCTTTTGAGAATAATTTGAAATGAATGATCCAAAAAACATTCTAGAGAGTTCTAAATTTTAGAAAATGATTTGGAAAATCCGACAGTGATCTAGAAATTATTTAAGAAATGCTAGAGAGTGTTGTTAGGATGATCAGGGATTTTAAAGAACAATCTAGAACGTTCCATTATTTTTGAAAATAATTTAGAGTGCTTGAGAATGATCTGGAATGTTCTAGATTCTTCGAAAACTTTTTAGAATGTCAGTTAACATTCCAACATGTTCCAGATTTTCTGAGAACTGCTTGAAATTTTTTAAAAATTATTCGAAAAATTCGATAATAACCTAGAAAGTTTCAGAATATAAACAAAAATGCTATATATGATATTTTGGGGTAGTGAATGATTTTAAAAAATGATCTACAACGTTCTAAATTTTTTGAAATTGATTAGGAATGTTTCATAATGATCAGAATTTAAAACAATGCTAGAGAATGTTGTTAAAGATCTTAGTAAAATTGTATATTTTTCTAGAATGTTGAAGAATGATCTGGAATACTTCTTTTGAGAACGATTTGGAACGTAAATGAATGATCTAGAACATTCTATAAAGTTCCAAATATTTCGAGAAGGGCTTGGAATGTTCGAGTACATTCCAGAATATTCTAGTTTCCAAGAATAGTTTAGAATATTCGAAAAAGATCTAGAATATTTCAGATTTTTCGAGAATCGTTTGCAATTTTTAGCAGTGATCTCTAGAATGCTCTAAAATGTTTCAGATTTCTTCAGAATGATTTTTAAAGTTGAAGAATGATCTAGAATGCCCCAGGTTCTTTTGAGAACGGTGTGGAATGTCAGTGAAAGATCTAGAACATTCTACAAAGTTCCAAATTTTTCGAGAAAGGCTTGAAATGTTCAGAGTTTCCAAGAATACTTTATAATGTCCGAAAGTGATCTAGAATGTTTTAGATCTTTTGAGAATCGTTTGCAATTTTCGCCAGTGTTCAGAATGTTTCAGATTTCTTTAGAATGATTATTAATTTTCGAAAAAATTTTCAAAAACATCCGGAACGTTCCAGATTTTTCGAGGATGATAAATTGATTTTTGTGTGTGATGTTTTTTAATTATGTAATAAAATAATATTTGAAGTCAATATAAAAATTTATGTAAAGAGTGTATTCTTTATTATGGTATTTTTTTGTAAACACCGTGTATATGAAGCATCTATAACGTAATGGTGTCATGAGATAGTGGAGAAATATCTAAGTGATGTTTAGTACTTAACTTATAAATAACCAAATTCGAAGTGTCTAATTATAAAATAGTGAAAGAACACGTTTATTTTTTGATTTTTCTTCTCCTTTTTTCTGTTTGATTCGAAAATAAACTTTCGGGGTTACGCATCTGAAAGCAAACAAGTTAACAGGTTTGGTAAGGCTATAAAGTGAAAATGGTCTTTCCAAGGCAGAGCCATTGTTTACCTTTATTGTTTGCTTTTGACACAAGTGGCAAAACGTTACCTGGAAACTTCCGAAAATAAAACTCAAACGTACGTACCTATATGTAGCTACGTATAAATACAATCTCATTTCCCGAAATTCCTTTTAACAAACTAAATCATTTTTCCAAAAGTAACGATTTAAAAAAAATATATATTTCTTTAACATCTAAAAATCTGGGAAATAAATATTTTTGAATTCTTATCTATTAGGTACACTTAAAAATCCCAAAAGTAACAAGAACCTTTTTTTTAACTTCCTATTATACCGGAAGTTGATGCTAATTTTGTTATTTTAGATGGAATAGTAAAATTTTCACCACAAATTCTTATGAAACACAAAATTTTAAAGCTTTTGAGATACTTAATTTAATTTATGGAAGAAAATTCTCTCTTACAATCCAAACTATAAAAAAATCATAACTTGCACAAATAATGACTTAGAGTGTTGAAATTTTTGTTAGTCATAGTCGAGTCTTAAGCCTGACTTCGTGTTAAAACTGAGCTTCATAATTTGTACAGGGCGTTCAGAAAAAAAATCCAAACTTTAAAATACGAAAATCAAAAAAAATAGCAGCTACTAAGTACAAGTACATTATCTTAATTAAGATCTCAAACACTTAATCATCTAAATTTGACAAATTTTGTGCATATAATAAAAACACCACACAACAACGTTCCAGTTAAAATACTCATTAAGTTTTTGATTTTATTCTGATGAATAAGTATTTTTTGATGTAATTTCTTGACGTTTTTGTACATGAGTTAAGTGTGGTGCTAACGGCCGAAAAAGAACAGAATGTCTACCTACCTACTGTTAGATCTTGTCTACGAATCTGGGTCAGCTAAAGTTAAAACTACAACACTAATCGTTCTGGATTAAGATACTACCTACAGATGTGTGTGCCTGTTTCTTTTTTGGTTAAAATAAAGTTCTTGTTAAGTTCTCACCTGAAAACTGCCAAAACATGAACCTCCTGGTAAGGTCACATAGCAAACGTAGGGTTGAGAACTAGAAGGGACAGATTCGTATATAACAAGAGCACCATTTCTCAAATCCGCCCCACGAGCCTGCTTCATCTGCCAAAATTCTTGAAGAGCTTCAACAACATTTACTGAAATACATAAAAAAAAAATAACTCGTATTAATTACTTAACTTTAAGACTATGTATTATATATTTAAAATGTTCACAAGTCCTTTCGTTTGTAATGTCACACGGTATTTTTTAATTCTGTCCCCTAAAAATAATCCCTTTATTCAAAATTCAACTTAATCGTTCCAGCAAATTGGCACGTCGTTAGTGTTTTTAATTGTCAAAATATTAATAGTTTAAGTAAAAATAAAATCACCGAAATAGAATAGATCTAAAATTCATGGCAATTATTTTGATTATTATAAAAGGAAAAAGAAATAATTTCTATTATGCTTTAAGATAATATTAAATGTTTTGTACATAGATGATAGGGCCTTTCACCTATTTATTATTATTGTAAAAATCATTGTTGGTAATTTAAATTATAACAGCATAAAAAATAAACACATTACAGTGCAAACGAATTTTAATTTGTACAATTGCAATTACGTTGAATAAAAATTAATATTGCCGCATGTTTATTTTAAACAGTTAAATAATCAATATTTTGTGGAATTTTTATTTAGGTTATTTAATACGAAGTAAATTTTCATTACTATGTAGCTAACTAAAAAGACAAACCTTCCTATACCATAAGAATTTGCACAATTAAAATTGTTGCTACAATACAAATAAAAAAATTATAATTATCTATAACGTAATTTTAATACACTAATTTACATTGTCATAAAAAATGCTTCAAATAAATTTCAGTTGGATATCGAGGTTAAATATATGTCTAAGCTAGTGATATATAATTTAAAAAAGTAGAATAAAAATAGTATATAAAAAAAAATGTAAAGGATCTCGCAAAAAATTCACGTATAAATCGAATTCAGTGAATTTCCATTAAGTACATAATTTTATTTCCATATATTTTCTTTATATAGCATTTTTAAATTGTTATAAGTGACATGGCATGTGCAGATTATGGCTCCCCTTCCGGTTCTTTATACCTATGTTACGTTTTCTCGTTTCTAGTGAATTAAAAATAGTAAAACAGATAATTTTAATTCAAGAATTTTTATTGTTAATTCAGGTAATCGATCCAAAGAGTAATGTTTGAATTACATTAAAATTCTAAATAACACTTTTGTGTTTAAAACGATCAACATAGTAATAATATTTCGACTAATTTAATTTATTTAGAAAATGAGTGGCGGTACCTACAAATTCGCTGCAATAAGAAAAAATAAATTATTTTTCATTGTGAAGAAATACTTATTATGGTGAAGTATTTTTTTGATACTTGAGAATAAATCACCTGGTTTTTTTTTCTTCTTCTTATGATGCACATTAATATTAAACTATAATCTTATTATACGATCGAATCGAAAATTTTCTTTTAAAATGATACAATAATTCTTGGGTTCACTTTTAGTTTTGCTACCATAAAATATACTTCAGTCCTAAGTATTATAAACAATTTTATTAATTGATCATTATAATTCCATGAATTATCATGACTGTTAATAAGTTTATTTAATTTTCATTATATAAATTTTTATGGTGCTAATTTTTATTATACATTTACCTATTTGGTTATGGTTAATGCAATGTAAGTATGTATTAAAAACACTAACGGCGTGCCATACACGAATGATCCTGTAAGGGTTCCGTTTTTTTAAAAAACTTTGCAGACACTTTATTTTCCATTATTTTGCTAGTCAACCTTCAAGGCCATTGAATGAATCAAACGAGACTGCTTAGTCATTTTGGCGATTCAGACGGTAAAGCACTTTTAATAATACCTAAGTATAGGTACATACCTATATACCTATAGGTATACATAAATACATACACATAAACAATAAATAAGCTCAGCACATTTATGTATTTCCATCTATGTATTCCACACATATAAGAATCATATTAGGGTCATCAAAAAGAAAAGATCACTAGATTTGTTACTTTCAATTTTAAACGAGTACTTAAGTACTTTTAATGTCTGCACCTTCGACATTTTAAATTCTTATATCTATATATTATATACATAATGATTAGTGATGTAAATACTCTTTAAAGTAGCTCTAAAAGTTTTAAAAGCTTGAGGTTCGTCGCTTGATATAATGTTGAAGTCTCCGAAGTTTTCTCAAAAAAACACAAATCGAAAAGTATGTTTTCAACTAAAGATTTTTTAGTAATCAAAGACTAAATACTAAAGCTCTACAAGTTTCAAGGCTTGTTGTTTAGTTTCTTATTGAAAGTTTCTCCTAAATGATTACAAAATTAAAGTAAATTTAAAAATATGTCTTCAACACAAATAAAGAATTAACGTTATAAACATTTCATAAAATAAGTTAAAACAAAGCTAAAAGCTGTACAAATTTCAAAAGCTTCAGGTTCGTCGCTTGATCAAGTATTGAACTCTCCGTAGTTTTTCCTAAATAACTCAAAAATTATGAGCAATTGAAAAATTTATTTTAAACGGATGTATTTTTAGATCTCAAGAGATAAATACTAAAGCTTTAAATGTTTCAAAATTTACAACCTCGTCACATAGACGTAGGTTTATTGTAGTTTCCGAAGCTTTTCCTAAATGACTCCAACAATTATAAACATTTCAGTTCATAAATAATTAATTACAAAAACATTCGATAAAAAATATATGTCAGCTAAAAGCGAGATACAAGTTTCAAAAGCTTCAGGTTCGCAGTTTGGTCTATCGTTGATGTCTCCTGTAGGTTTTCAGGAATAACTCTAAAATTAAGACGAATTGAAGAAAATATTTTCAAACGAATGTTTTTTTTTTTTAGTATTAAAAAACCATGTAAGTACCTACTTACTGAAGTTTTTTAAATTTAAAAGTTACAAACTCTTTTCCTAATGTACCTACCTAATATTAATTAGTTTTTTGTTTATGACTTCAAACCTAACTAAAATAAATTAAAAATACATATGAATGATTAATGATATACAAGTACATTGAATGTAAAAAAAAGTAAAATAAAATAACGTCGAAAAAAGTACCTAGTAGTTTTAAGAGTTTCGGGTTCGTCGCTTGATCTAATGCTAAAGTCTCCGAAACTTTTCCTAAATAACTCCAAAATCAAGAGGAATTGAAAACTGTGTTTTCAATAAAACTTTTTCTACTATTCAAGCGCTATGTGCTGAAGCATTCGCGGTTTTTGTGAATTTAATTATAAACGAGAAAAACGAAAATATTTAATACGAATCAGTTGGTAACGAAAAAATCTTACAAGCAGCAATTATAAGTACCTACTTGTTTTCGTGAGTAAAAATTCATGGTTTTATCAATACAATGTACGAAACTCGTTTAATATGGCAAGGATGTCAGCAGCTGTGCCCTTTTGGAAATGCTTTTTAAACATGTTTGCAGCAAGTTTTTAACTATTTAATGGTCCAGTTGACGAAATTTATGCTTTATACACAATTTTTTGCCGTCTGGCAATGCCATATGAAATGCCAAACAGTGCACAGCTCGAACATACCTACACATTTCCATGATCGTTCTTCTGCCATCGTTTAGTGGTTGATCTTACGAAAAACACACACACACACACACGTACCTACTATGCCCGACATGTCTCCAACTTTATAACACAAAACGTCGAAACCTTTTTCAAAAAATAAAAAATCACAAAAGTAGGTACCTCATCTTAAGCAAGATTTTAATTTTTTTTAGAAAAAATTTTGTCCATATTGTACTTTCTCTGTTTATATTAGATACCTATTAATTTAATACTTTTCTTTTGGTTATGCAACTCAAGTGAAAGTATTGTTTATAAATTATATTAGATACAAGTAGGTGCACATATTGAAAATTTCTAAAAAAATGAATAATTTCAACTGCATACCTATATTAAGCTCTTAAGTTAGAAAGTTTTGCACAATTATAACTTTAAAATAAATGGTTTGGGATAAAGGGGGTGGGGTGAGTTGTTGTAGAGATTTTCCCCCAAATCATCTGCGGTGTCTTTTAATGGTCGTAAAGGTTCTGACTGTTGTTCAACTAGCTGTTAATGACAAAAGACTTGCGAACAGTTTAACGGTAAAAAGACATTTGGGTTGCAGTCAGTAACGGTGTTGATGTATTGAGTCATTAAAATTTGTCAAAAATAATTCAATAGTTACATTTCGACGGATTAAAATATCTCGACCGCATTATACTTTCAACATGTAGGTATATATAAACCTTTATCACATGTTTAAAAAGAATATTCTACAACAAGTTGAATGACTTTTCTATTGAGGTTGCCATCTGTTTATTCAACCTATGCAAGCAGTTTTTTTTTTTCTTAATTTCCAACACACACATTCTAGGAGATTTGCCTTTATCGCCAGGATATTGAACTGTTTTTGGAAACCAACGACAAACACAAAATATAAATACATATCTACAAAACCCAAAACTTTGGTAGCAATTAATTATCAACATTTTGAATATACATACACTTTTTTTTTAAATTATCCATAACCCCAACTTATTTGTAATCACGAAGGATTTTAGACGATACTCATAGAATTTTTTTAAGAATTATTTGAGGAGAAAATATTCTCATAATATATACTCTTCCACAATTTTTTTGCCGCGTTTTAAAAGATACAAACAATGGAGCTGCGAAAAATTTTTTATTGAACAATTTTTAGACCAAAAAAATTTAAATATTAATTCTTAAATTGTAATATCCAAATCTTCCCTCAGTCAGTAATGATATTAGAGCAAATTGAAGCCAGCGAAGGGTAAAATGGTTTTTATTGTCAAAAGCCGACATTTACTGACGTTTCGCTTTTTTTTTTCAAATAAAATCACGCGATTTGTAATCATGGGTAGATGTCGATTTTTCGCAATCAAAAAACATTCTTTTCTTGCACAATCAATATAAACTAATCTTGCCAGCAATACCAACAATATCTTATGAACGTAAAATTAATTATGCAACGTTTCGGCCGACAATTTTTATCATCATCAGGTTAACAACTAATAATATCAATACCTTTATAATTAATAACTAATGTAATTAGTAATTATAATAATTATCAGGTTATTAATGACAGAAGTTGAGGGTCGAAACGTTGCATAACTTTTAGTTGTTTTATCAATTGTTGTTTGTATAGATTATTCTACAAAACATTTGATACAAAATTGAAGTTTTATAATAGAACATTTTACTCCTTTTTTTTATCTTGACTGCATTATTAAATAAATTTTTATCAATTTTAAAGTAATTAGTTTCTTGCTTATCCCAAAATAAGTCAAAATATAAAACAAAAATTGTGTTCATGGTACGTTAGATATTCGTACCCTTTTACATTTTTACGAATAATTTCCAACTAACTGAACCATCCGTCGGGAATGGTGTAGTTCGACTGACTAAACAACAAATGGGCTTTTAAAAAGAAACTATCTACTAATTATACGTTACACTAATTAGTTAGTCATAGACCGTGTTATGTTTGCGCAAAGGAGCATGTGAAAGGCACTGCAAATGTTGCAAACATTGTCGTGATGAAAGCGATAAAATAAATACGATAGCAAATTATTAAAAGACACTCAAATAAGTGATACGATGCTGATGAGATATTTTGTTGTTGTTGTTGTTGTTGGCGTGAAAATTTTAAGATTGATTAAGTTTTTTAGTAACAAATAGGTACCTAATGAATGGTTGTGCAATCGGTTCTGTTTTGCATTGGCGAATTTTTCTACCTACAGCAAGACGGTTCACGCGGCTACGTATGGAGCAAGCAAACCAGGCTGTGGCTGTGAAGGTTGCAAATTTTCCAGTAACAGACCGGTGACAAGTAAAATACCTGTTTGAAATCGACGAGTGAGATTAACAAAGCGACCGACCGCATTCGCAAATTTCCTCGTTTATTCTATGTGCCTATTTATAATATACGTAATACGAATAAGTGGAAGAAGTGAAACAGAAAACTAACGAATCTACAGACGTACAGATGACGCGTGATCTGGTGCAGCACAATACATAGATATTTAGTTATTATTATTATTATTAGAATAGAAGTACATATTAAATAGAAAAGCGGTTGTCGGGTGTCGAAGGCGCAAATAGAGAGAGCGAGCGGGATGGTTATGATGACGGTGATACAAGAAACTTACCGCGGTAGCCTATATCGTCGTACAGTTGGAGCATAGTGGATGTAGGGCAAGTCCACTGGGGGTCGGAATAGACCATCATGTCGGCAGCGTGGCCAACTTCGTCGTCGTCGTCCTCTGAGACAGCGGCAGAAGATGCTGGCACTTGGCCAGAACCGCCGCCTGAAGGTTCAAGGATGGACCGCGCTACCAGCTCGCGGTTACCACATGCACTTCGCATCAATGAACACTGCATCTCTGCATGCTGTTACTTTTGCTGTTGCTATGGTCACAGTGGAGTGGCGACGACGATGGCGCGCTCAACGCTCTCCGACTTCTCCCAGCTCCTCCACTCCTTCTTCTTCTTCTTCACTTGCAGTTGTTGCTGATATTTGTGTTGTGGTGGTGTGGTGTGGCAGTAGTGCGGAAGTGGTCTCTGTCTCTTTGTACTCGCTACAACTACTACAATACTCCCTCGCCCTCTTCTCGCGTGAGACTCGGACAGAAATTGTCTCAGTCAAAGCCACCTTATTTCGCCTGCTGCTGTCTACTAACCGGACAACGCGGTCTACGCCTCTCCTGTCCAACGGACACACAACTGTTCCTTCTCGACGATTGCTTTTCTTTCGCTTGCTCCCACTTTTAATACCGCGACGCAAAACAGAACCGCATTAACAACCGTTTTTCTTCTTCCACTCCACAAACCACTCGCAAATTCTTCCTCAATTTCTTTTTTTCTGTACTTATTTTTCAATCATTTCCTAAAATTATTCTACTGTTTCAGTCCTTTGTACTATTTCTGGAAAAAAAAAGTATTTTTTGACATTTTCAATCCTGTTTATATATCCATGCTTTCAAATTGTGAGAAAAACGTCAAGTTTACTTAAAAACTCGTTATTATGTCTAGACCCAATCCTGCGTCAGTGGCCTGGAAATAAATCGGTTCGCAGACGAAGAAGGAAGGACCGATCTCTGTGCTATTCTTCTTCTCACGAGACCTAATATGATAAGAACGCGCAACAAGTTCTCACGCGGACCTCGGCTATGCACATATTGCTTCCACTATTGTTCGTGCTAATACAAATTCATTTGATGAGATAATTCACTCTTTGAATCGGACAACTTCTCAGGAAAACCAGTTTTACACATGGACAGTGTCGTATCCAAAACTCCCAAACTTTTTCCAAAACAATTTAAACCCTTTTTTCTCCATTTGCAAAAAATATTGACTATCAAAACAGCAGAAGTGGAAGCACCTTTAAATTTTTTATTTTTTATTTTTTGAACCTAAAGAGCGACCCCGACGAGTCAACAAAATTCGTGGAATATTTTCCACCATTTGGTGCGTTTTTAAACTACGCACGTCAAATGTATACAATTCGCCCACTGCCTTTCTTAATTTTGGAGGGATAAGCAGTATCTAATAATACGTGTTCGCTATTTCGTATTGAACGAAACCACGGTTAATTATTGAATTACCTAATGGTGTTAACGCCACTGCTAAAGAAAATGCTCTCAAATCCGTTTTTCATATGAAAATGCATTTGTTTTGTTGGCGTACAAATTTAAGTGAAAATTGAGTCTTAAATCCCAAATTTCTTTTCGGTCTCATGGGATGAGATACAGTCACTCAAGTTAATTTTTTCTGAACGTTCTTTTGCTCGAAAAAATTTATTTTGCCGCGTTTTGAAAGAGATTCAAACAACGGAGCTACGAAATCTTTTTTATTGAACAATTTGTAGACCAAAAAAATTTAAATATTAATTCTCAAATTGTAATATCCAAATCTTCCCTCAGTCAGTGATAATAGAGCAAATTGAAGCCAGCGAAGGGTAAAATGGTTTTTTATTGTCAAAAGCCGACATTCACTAACGTTTCGCTTTTGGTATACCTAAGGCTTCCTCAGCTAGATTTCTTTTTTAAATAAAATCACGTGATTTGTAATCATTTAATTCCTATTCATTAATTTATCTTTATAAAATTAAAAACAGATATGGGTTAAATATGTAGGTAATTAAAAGCCACGTGATCGTTTTACCCTTCGGAAATCTTATACTAAAAGAAAAACATGGGTAGGTACATGTCGATTTTTCTCGATAAAAAAACATTCTTTTCTTGAACAATCAATATAAACTAATCTTGCCAGCAATACCAACAATATCTTATGAACGTAAAATTAATTATGCAACGTTTCGGCCGACAATTTTTATCATCATCAGGTTAACAACTAATAATATCAATACCTTTATAATTAATAACTAATGTAATTAGTAATTATAATAATTATCAGGTTATTAATGACAGAAGTTGAGGGTCGAAACGTTGCATAACTTAAGTAAGTATCAATTTCTGTTGGTATTGGTAAAGTTACCTTTTATTGATTATATAATATATTTAAAACAAAATTGAACTCTTATAATAGAACATTTTACCCATTTTCTATCTTGACTGCATTATTAAATAAATTTATATTTATTTTGAAGAAATTAATTTTGATTTTATTTTATTGATCGTTATTTTTTAATCAAAGTTTCATAGGAAAAAAAATTGTGTGCACGATAGATTTTTGGTCGAAAAAATTTTCGAATATACTCTTTTTTATAGAATTTTTCCAATAATTATTGAAGGTGAGAATAATCTCCAAATGTACTTTTTAGTATTTTACAATTTTTTTGCCGTGTTTCAAAGGAGATACATACAAGAGAGCTACAAAAAAAATTTTTATTGAACAATATGTAGAACTAACTGATTATCTACGTTCCTCAATAAAAACATTATTGTTTTTATTAATTCCTGTAAAACCCTTTACTACCAAAACAGTTTTTTTAGGATTGTCCTGGAGTAGCAATGAAAGAAATGTACAAAAATTCAGAAATGTGGTACTTACATATTTATTATATACCTACATAATAAATTTTTTGTGTTAGATGGTTAAACTTGCAAAGAAATATTTAAAAAATATTTTTTGAGTTTGTTCACTTCCAATAATTCTCGAAGATATTCTACCAAAATGTTTTAGTATAGAATATCTTTGTGAATTTTTTTAAATTTTTTCGCCCAGCAGAACTTTGGAAAAAAATTAAAACATAGCCCATACTTATTCCGGAAAATAAAACAAACGCAAAAAAAAAGAAATCATTCTACTTCGCTTTGAATGACTGTTAGTAACATAATTTATGTTTAACATTTTTTTTTTTAAATCATGAGAGAGAAATTGAAGACGATCTGAAAGTCTTGTGTGACGTAATGGTATTTTCCTAAACTAAAATTAATTTTTTTTCTAATTCGTGAAAGTGTTGCGTATTGCATTATCAGGTCGTTAACGTTGTCTTGTGCAAACCGTGTTGGGGTACATCTATTGACAAACTACATACTATGCACCGGTTAGAACACCACATTTCTTAAGGTAGTGTAACTGTAATTCTTGTATAATTCTTGCACAGGTTGCATCGCATCGCACAACAAACACACGCATTTGTCACCACTAAAAGTTACCTATCTATCATTACAATTATTAATTATTGTCGATATAAGAGATTTGTTTTTCGATACGAGTACCAAAGTAAATCCTCTTTTTCTTTTAGTTGTTGTATTGTAATTTCAAACCTTATCAAAAAGACAGGCTTGTGAAAGAATAAAGATTTCTGTGGGGCTTCTTTGCCTGTATTTACTTTCCATTGAAGAAGCCTTATATCAAAAACGAAACGTGAAACAAATCAATTTACAAATTACCCTTTGTCAATTTACTCTTTCATTTTTATGAAGAAGCATTAAAATTTAAATCAACCAATCACATCACGAATAAAATAAATTTTTTTTGAGCTAAGAAGGATAATGTAATGTAGGGAGGTACTCACTTTTTGACGACATTATGAGAATGTTCGTTCACCGACTGGCTTACTAATTAATACAATTTTGCTTTAAATTAGCGAGAGACCACGTTGTATTTTTTTACCAATTGTGAATACACGGCGTGGCTACTTAAAGTAAGTATTTAAGACGTTGAAAGGGTACTGTTTGTACAGGCTTTGATTTGCTTAAGTATTGAAGTATTTCAGAAACAAGCGAATGCTAAATAGCTTTTTAAACAGATATGGTGCTTGCTTAACTATTTGACGGATCACTTAGCTGCCTATAAACATTTAAAACTCGCAAACTTTACCGCTTTTAAAATCCAATAAAAGCCAAACTATTTAAACTACCGTTTAACTAGCTACCACGCTAAATTTATCGAACACTTCTCGTATTTCACCACCTTCATTATACGAGGTACAATCGCGAACATAAACGACAAGTATAAATATGCATTAAATTAAAATATTAATTTTAGGGATTATACGTAATTTGCAACGTAAATAAACGAACTTTGAATATGGAGGTCAATTTTAAGGGGCAAATTAGGAAAAATAAAAAAATACATGTGACATATCAAATTAAAGGGTGTGTTGTAAGGGTCTCAAATATATATTATTTTATAAATTTAAAATGTATAGGTTCAGTTATATAAGAAAAAATTGTGAAAAAAATACTGAAAAATTTTTCATCATTGTTTTTCGTCAGTTAAAAAGATTTTTAAAAAATAATTTATTCAAAATTAGTCTTATATTCGAAAATAAATGATTACAGTTGTTTATTTTTAGTTTTATCTTAATCCATTAAATTTTAGTGACTATTTACATAATAAAATAATTTTTTTATTATACTACCTACTCTGTATTTAAATTTTCCCTACAAAACCCTAGAAATATTTTGTAAAATCCATAAAATGAACTAATTTTACGAATTTAAAAATTTCAAATTCTGGATGTATTTATTTTGTTTGTTAATTTTTATTTATTTTATAAGTAGTTAATTTTTAAATAAAACTAATTGGTCTAGCAATTCACAATAATAAAAATATAAGTGAATTGTGTACTTACCCCTTTCGAAGTATTTCATGGTTTCATCCGTACGTGATATTAACGTGAGCACTGAGAGTTTTTCAAACAAAGTGAACTCAACTTACACTGGATCTATTTATGTACATACATTTATACTTAAAGCATCAGAAGCGGTACTGTTCTTTTACAGGTAATACGTTACATGAAAAGTAAATAGTTGCAATAAATCTATTAGTTTATTGTTGGTCTAACATAACGGACCTTTGCTTGTACATAAAAGCTCACTTTTTGGAAAAAAAAAGGTCCATTTAAAACAATCGCCATAATTTTATGATACTTACCCCATTGCAATGTAAAAAGAAATCAGAATTTGATAAACGAATACAACTGACACGTTTGCAATTTATGTTAATTGAGATAAAAACATACCCTGAAGAAACCTTATACACCAAAGGCGAAACGTCGGTATTGAAAGCCTCAAAATGACCATAGATAAAAAAGAAAGAAATCAAACACTTATTTTGGTTGTAAATGTGAATCTACTATTGTATTTGTTTAAATATTTTATATATACCTACGTATATAATATTAAAAGTACGATTTAAAAATGATGTTGATATACAAATATTTGTGAGATGAAATAAGTAGACGACAGGTATGAGCCATGCAGCGTACGCTACAATACATATTAAAAATCGTAAAACAGTAATACAAAAATTAAATAGATTACACAATTAGACTTTAAATAATAAATAATTATCTATAGCATTAAGCTGCTTCCTTAAAAGTCATTCCTTCGTTAACGTAAACTTCTTTCATGGGATGACTTCCAGGAGAAGAAGATTGAATTATTTCTCTGTTACTACTGTTATTTTCTTTCGTTAATTTTTTGAATAACGACGTTCTCAGACTGTATATCCCGAAACTGAACGTATGCAGAACCAAAATAAAAATAAATACTCCAACAGAATAAGCCGATGTTTGACCTGGTCTGTCCCAATTTAAAATTGTATAGATATAACTGTAACCAGATCTGCAAACATCAGTACTATTAATTTAATTTCCAAAATTTAATAAGTTTTTGTCTGCAGATATATTGTATTAAATGGTACACCCTGTATACTGGATGTACAAATGCGGTTTCGTAATCTTGAAACATCAAATATTCGTTTCCATTGTATTTTTCAAAGTGGAAATATTCGAGCAAAATGACAAAACAAGCTGCTTTATTCCGATGATATGATAGCCACTTTTGTATTAAGTCACATTAAGTCGCTTGCAACCGGAAGGGAGAACACGAGCACTTGTATATCTGATTAGATCAGATACAATTACAAAAAAAAATCCCTTGTCATTTCTGAACCAAAATCAAATTGAAAGATATAAAGTGCACCTTTAATCGACCAGATTTTAAAATTAATTCCATCAAAAGACAAACAGAATTACCAATTTCCGAAAGGGTTGTTTAACTAACAACTAAAATTTAATTATATTTTGGGAGATCTTTTAGTCCACTCAGATGTTCCCGTTGTTACCAAATTGAATCATACTCACTAAAAGTCACTTCGAATCAAATCTATAAGATCGATTTTAACGATAGCATCGACCAATCGACCGCTTAATGGTTTCTATATAGTTATTTAGCTCTACCGCACACTGGGCCACGGTGGCGACGACTAGTGGCAGCCACAAGTCGCTGAAATAAATCCTTCAACGTAAACTAAGGGTTCAAATGGCCGTGTTAGAGCCACAGGCTCTGCGAGAGTGGCTACCATTAATTACTTGTGGCAACATACAGTCACCTCCACCTGCGCGTACTGAATCACAGCAACTGGCAGCTATAAATCGACAGAAAGTTGATGCCACTTGTGGCCACGTCTAGGCATTTATAACTGTGATTAGTGAGTGTGTCTAGCTACTTGTAGTCGGTTGTGACTGCTACTAGTGGCTGCGTAATTATAGCGGCTGGTAGCTGCAAATAGCTACTTGTAACTGCGACTAGCCGCTTGTGACTGTTCCACTAAGTAGCTTGTGACTGCTACAAGTGGCCACGTTTATTCTTTTTTTGACTGCGACTAGTGGCCCGGTTTAGATACTTGTGGCTTACACTAGTGGCCCGGTTTAGGCACTTGTGGGCTTAGACTAGTGGCCCGGTTTAGGCACTTGTGGCTTAGATTAGTGGTTACGTTTAGATACTTGTGGCTGCGAATAGTGGTTACGTTTAAATACTTGTGGCTGCGACTAGTGGCCACGACTGCTTACTGTGTCTGCAACTAGTGGTCCCATTTAGTTACTTGTGTCTTCGGCTAGTGGCCGCGTTTGGTTACTTGCGGCTTCGGCTTGTGGCCACGTTTAAATACTTGCGGCTATGACTGGAGTCATCACTGGTGTTGGACACTACTCGTGGCCACCGATGATGGACCATTTGAACGTATTTTTGGCTTTAAATTAGTAACTTTCTTATGATCACATATTAAAACATGCGTTGCTGGTCGACCTACGTCTATAATTTAAAGACAAGTCGCTCGTGGTAAAAAAATATTTGGTCACCCTTAATCTAACGTATCCGCAGACAAAAACTAATATTAATATGTACGTATTGGTATGTCTATCCATAAATGAAAAAATAAATAATGGGAAAATTGTAAGTATTCTATTTACCTATCTGTACCTCCCGCGCTCCAATATATCACACTAAATAAAAGGTAAACAAAACCAAACAATACTGGCAGGTAAAAATGAAGTAAACGAACGGGATGCGCTACCACCAACAGATCCAGCAACATGAGACAGGAGTTCATTCCGTGAGTCATCACATTCATGGTATCCAATTCGTGACTACCTGTTGACATTGCGTTTTGGAGATACGTATAAATGAAACAACATAATATTAACTAACGTCTAACGTATTAGTAATAGTTAATAAAAAACAGTAACAAGAGGGGCACAGAACATCTTCAGACGAACTGTATTTGTTGTAATTGTAAATATCTCACGGAACCAGTGACGAATCGTGACGTGATTATGACCTAGAAAACCGACGACTTCTATTACATCATATTCATTTTACCCGTCAGTTTGACATGCCAGATATACGCAGACCTCCAACAGGTGGCTTTTTGTTCGGCATTCCCGCAGTTAGTAATCGATTTGAAAATATTACACGATAATTTAAGGTACGGCAATGGAAACAAAAAATACAAAAATTGAATTAGCTGTAATGAAAGAAGTGAAATCATTCCAAATGATGCTGAAAAATCCAAGCAGCAAGTGGAACTTTTGTCCGAATTAATATGAGATGGGCGCCTGATAAAAAGGTGCGCGACACAGTTAGGTGTCAACCATGAAGACGTTGTCTAAGATAATGGTTAAAACAGTTAACGATGACTGGTGAGAAAGTACGATATCATTTTCGTGTTTGGTCGGTTCTTTTCTTTTTTTATCGGAAATCACCCTGTACCTAATATGACGGTAGCTGTAAAGTCGGTCGCTTACATTAGGTGTTTAACTTACATGCTACATACACCGAGTTAAAATCGTTCAAGAGCAGTTGTGTTAGCTGTTGTTCAAGACCAGTGACCGCATCTGACGACATGGCCGTCAAAGACAGGTTTGGACGCGTGTTGTAGCCGTCGCACTCAGCCTCAACTCAATAATTCCACTTCTTTCATGTATTTACCTTAATTATCGATTATTAACACAAGTCCAAATTTTTAAATATCGCAAATATTTGGCAATTTTGATTTATCACCTATTCAATTTTCAAAGGCGCGACCAGTAGGTAACTTTTTCTCGCGCAATTCCTACCACAAATATCTATCTGTATTGGAAATTAAAACAACGAAAAAAAAATGTCTCAAGGAGATCTAATTAGTAAATTTTTAAGAAAAAAAAAAATGCAAAACGGTCATGGTTACGTCAAACTGTATGAATACTGTTCGGTTATGTAATTTATACATTTAAATGTTTTTTAAACTATCTCTAGCACTTACTGTCGTACAGGAGAGACCAATAGATAATAGAAATCAAAAAGGCAAGATCAGTAGCAATAGTGTTTACAGCCCAATAAACCTTATAAGGAATCAAATAAAGGGGTTTCTTGTTCTGCTCGTTATTAACATCTAAAACAACAAAACTCATTTAACTTAAGGGCAGTAAATTAAAAAAAAAACTGCTTAAATAAAGGTGGAGATTTAGCTAATAACAATAAAATAATTTCCAAGTAGGTACTCGTTTGTCGTTATTCGGTATCAACTTTCGGTATAATCGGAAATGGCCGGCAGTTGAAATTATTTTAGTCGAAAAGGTCATTAGTAACAACACCTAAGTATCCCCAAATTTTCGATTAGTTTCGCTAATGCATGTAATACACCACTCAATTTCTAGAAATTTGTATATACAGGGTGATCCATTTTAATAGAACCATTTCAGTAACTCCTGGAAGAAAGCATAAATCGAAAAAGGTCTATAAATAAAAGCTGCATAATTTTTAAGGCGAGATAGTAGTACCTATGGCCTTAAATTTGACCTTAAGGTCAGGTTAGGTTAGGTTATTTCAACATCAAGTGTTTTTTTATTTTTTTTAAATGGAAACGCCTGTTTTTTACTCCGGATTCTAAAAGCGCGTAAAATTCTACGTTTGTCAAAAGCAATATGCTAAAGTTTAAAGGTCAATTGAAAATCATTTAAAGGTGTAAGTCACAAGCAAAATAAAAATTTGCGTATCGTTTTTTAATTAAGATAAAACGTGTAAAATTGGCAGATTAAGGCACGGTAAATGATGTATTGAATCAAAGGTCAAGTCATTAAAATGACCTTTAAAATAATAATACGAAACTTCGGAACCAGAAATCGTCCTTTCTATTAAAAATTCAATTTGACCTTAATACAGCCTTAAAATGTAATCTCAAATTCATATTAAAGGTCACCATTCGATTCCCCTTGAAAGTCATGTAACATCTATTTATTTACTTTACTCCATTAAGACTTTCTCCTGAGAGCTACTTAAGTCGTTCATTTAAAATGATGACCTTTGATCCGTAAGTACCACAGTAAAACGTAGAATTTTGCAAGCTTTCAGAATAATAATCCGGATAATTCAATTTATTTCTAAAAATAATGTAATTTTTATCTCTTTCTTTCTTTTAAATAGGTCACCCTGTATAGTTGATAGACTCATACGTTTTTTTTTTATTGATGGAGAAAACTGATTAAGATTGAGTATATTTATTTCCAATTGGCACTAGTCTTCCCATAAATAACGTAAGATTTCTTGAAAGTTGCACAATTAAGAAATCAAGTAAAATTTGTACTTCCTATGATAACTATTTAATGAAGTCGAATATTTAAAAACCTGTTCTATTAGAATAGTTAATGGTGTTAACTTTTTTTTTTAAACTCACTCAAAACCTTTCACATAAACTTTTCAGAAGTTTTTAATAGCTCTTTTGAACTTGAATTTGGGTTGACGACGACACCTATTATGTCCACTAAAGAACGTACTCAAAAAAACCTCTTTCAAACAAAAAACATCATAATTATTTCAAAACTGTCGCCAACGTTCAGTGTTGCAAAATCCGAAATTAGAGGGAGAAAAGCCAAATGAAGTAAAATGGCATAAACATGTCTAGGCAACATTAATTCTTGTTATCATTAAAATGGACTCATTAAAAACTCCATAAAATTTTTAATAAACTGCTACGGAGTCCGTGGTAAAATATTTATCATACTATGTGCATGTTTTACAGAAAATAACAAAGCAAAGCTTTTTCCCAACGCCACGGTTATTATTGTACCATTTGATGCACTCCTCGCTATAAGTAGGTACTACAGCAGAATTCTGACTCTCACACTATACAGGGTGATCGACTACCCATTGTAATACATAATATGAAACTTTTTTTAATAAATGTGAAAAGAGTTCTGTAGCATATGTGCATGTTTCGACCAATGTTTTTACGTTAGCTATACAGTGGAAGGTGAAAGAGAAGGGGAAGAGTTGCGCATGCGTACGCCTTTCAGTCGACGTCGACTCATTAGTTAGTAGCACATGAAGGAACAATTTCTTTAGATAAAAATTTTGACATTTTCGATCTGTATTTTATTGTTAAGTACTTTTTTTTTAATAAAGACACAAAATCCTGCATAGAATCCACATAGAATAGCGTCTGAATTTTTTATTTTCTTTTAATTCCCACGAAGATTAACATAAACGGCGGATACATGCAAGATAATCTGTTGTTTTAGTTAGGTATCTATCTGAAGCCTATTATCCATTGTCTTGCGAGAACAACGTTTATATACATATATTTATATGAGCAGCGTTCTTCCGTCAAGAAGTTTTAAAATTCTAAATGTTGACTGTCTTTCTTTCGATGACACAGTCGTTGTCCTCAGAGAATACCAAATTTATAGTATGTATGTACTTATAATGTCGACCGCATCAAAACACATCATCAACGAAATTATTTTCGTCACGAATTACTGCAGATTTAGCAAAGGACGTCAAAAAACTAGTTTGAGCTTTTAAGAAATTTTCTGAAAAATTGGATCAATTTCCCTTAAAATCTTAAATTGTTAATATTTTCAGAATCGCATAGTATTTTTACCAGACACTCTACTACCCACTAGATGACGGTAATCTAGGATTTTTGGCTACTCAAAAAGGAAAAGGGTGAAAAATATTTTCTTTTTGATAATTTTTTTTATTGCTTAGAAATTTTAAAATAGTGTAGAAAAGGAAATTTTAAAAAACTTTTTCAAAATTTTCCACCAAATTTAAAAAACAAACTAAGAATGTAGTAAGTATAAAAGACATTTTCTGTAAAATTTGGTGACTGCATGTTTTCACAGGCATATTTAAAAAATTATTGTATTTATTTTTTTTTTTAAATTAGTCGGGAATCATAACAAAAATGTTTTTTCATTTTTTTTTTACTTCTACGAATTTAAGAAGAATTCATGATTTGTTAATTTTAAAATGCCGCCATGAAATGAGACGTTTGACGACTTTTTATTGAAAAAAGCCTATAGTGTGCATACTTTTGTTCAGCGATATCAATGATAAACTATTGGTTGATACCCAAATGTTGTTTTTTCGAATATTTGCGATTAATTTATTGTCAAAATATTTAACGAAGTTTATCTCAACCAATAACTTAAGCAAATCAAAAAAAAAAAAAGAGAAAAAAGAAAAAATATGTTGGTGGATTCGAACTGTATACGTTAAACGGCTGCTCCTCGGTTAGGTTATAAAACGTTCTAGTTGCGCGCGCATTTCTACGACGTCACATCCATGGATGGATGCTTTAAGGCATCTACAGTAATAGCTTCACAACTGATAATGATTAATTATGGGTAGATAAATTATTTTTATTTAATATAATGTCTAAAAAAACGCTAGGTATAGTTAAAAATTAGTTGCAATGTATGGAAAAAAACGTGGATGAATTCATAATACTTTCTCTTATGTTTAAAAGCGTAATAAATATTTAAATGTTTAATTTTGACAACTGTATCTGCATGTAAATTTAATTTTGAGATCAATAAAAGCTAATCTTGCCAACAAAATTTAATTCATACAACTGAAAATTAATTTTAGACTGCACAAATGAAATAGGTAAAAGGATAGTTTCTATAATTTAAAACCTAGTTTATCTTAGTTTAATTAATGGTAGTATAGTGCATAATATGCAAGAATCAGAATTACTTAATTTCCTGTTCAAGAGTTACCTACACTAATTATATATTTATGCGTAATATAACAGAATGTAGGTACTGCTCGAGGCCATAATATTCGTTATTATACAGTGCTTGTTCGCATATGATCGTGCACAATTTTACGTCATTACAAAAAAGAACTAATATCTCCACCCAAAGAATTTTTTTAAACATTAACGGTGTATACCTTTATGCATATAGGTGATTACCCAAACCGTTACCATAATAGCGGACAAAAGTGCTTGGAAAGTGCACACTGTTAATCCCCAATTTGTAAGATATATTGTCCATTTTACAGGTACATCGTACTCTTCATTCATATTAATGGACAATATCCATATTATTAAAAACAATAAAGCGATACTCCATCTTAAACCAACATAAAAAATACTGGGACCGTACGTTTGTTGCCACTATAATTAAAATATTTTTTTGTTCTTTGCGTCTTTCCAAACGTGTGACGCACTGTATATTCGTAAGACCTGTATTACTTACTTGGGATTTAAAAAATACATGGGGGTCTGGGTGTCTTAGGAGGAATTTTTCTTTTGTAAATTGCTTTCTCCATACTTCTATCATTCTTCCTGTAACAAAAAGAAAAGGGGCAATAAAGGTACCTTGCAAAAGTGAGTTTTCCACAAAATGGAACTGTTTCATTCCAATGAAATTCAATTATCTGCCGTATACATAGAACAGCAACCAAAATAAGTGGTTGAATATTGAATTATGATGTCAAAGATGAAGCTATAATTAAATAATCTTCACACAATCAAATCAAACTATAAATAAAAATTGTTAATAGTAAATATAATACGTTTGTAAATCTATTAAAAGTTTAATTAATTTTTATTTAATATTTGGTGAATTTGAATGGCCAAAGGGTGAATTCTTTTGCAAAATAATGAAATTAATTTGAGAAAATTTAGTTAAAATATTGTTGTTATCAAAAGGTTGACTTTAAGTTGTAAAGCCAAGTGTAGCTGCAATATATGCAACACATTATACTGAGATGAAGAATAAAAGCTGATCATGAGTTGAGAGAAATCAAAAGTTTTATATTATTTTTTTTCGTTTGCTGTGGAAATTAACGTTAATTTTTGTATTCAAGAATAAAGTCGTTTATTTTCTTTTGAAAAAAATTTTGGGCAGCCAGCTAAAGGCTCGGTGAAACTGTCTTTAGCAGAGCGGCGTTATCAACCCCAATGCTTTGTTGTATGAGTCACAAGGGGAGGGTTAAACTTGCCGAACCATTATAAGGGTGTTTGAAACATAACTCGCCTCTTAAGCAAAGCACTTTGCCACAATGGTCTCATACACAAAGATTACATCCCTTCTGTTAAAACTTCCGTTTAGAAATTACAGCGTTGCTTTTGCTAAAGAATTTTCAAGTGCTCCACTCTTCTTTTACGATCTTACATGGAAAATTTTCTGGCACTATTTTACGCTATTCAACGCACAACTTTTTAAAGACGTGGCCACAAAAACTTCACAAACCCTTCGCTCCGATTAACGCCATAAAATCTGGGTTAACAGTGCCAAATCATCAGCACGTTACGTAGCGTTGTTAGTATTTTTTTAATTATTTTTAAATTACTCCGGAGAAAATGTTCAGGTATGTTTTCGTTTTAAAAATTATGTAACATAATTAATTGTAATGATAGATCACGATATACACGGTAGAATTACACACATCTTATTTCGCAATACATTAATGGTTTCATCGTTATAATGGGATGTGTATAATTAGTTAGAAACAATTGCTGATATTTATAAAAGACACTAATTTAATAATTTAATTTTTTGTGTTATTTTTTTTAAAATTCTAGACACTAGTCGATTTTTATCTGTTTTTTTAAATATTTATTTTAAAATTATAAAAAAAGAATATTATATTAATTTATTACTAATAACCTTTTACCAGTAATTACAAAAAAAAATCAGTATCTATTTAACTTTTTTCATAATGTTTTATCAAATTCTCTTTATTTTCTTGTTTCGTTTATTTTTTTTATTTTTATTATGTATTAAAAAACCAAAAGGGTTTTACCTTTTTAAACAACTGGACAACTGTCGAAGACAAAGAGCTGAAATTTGGGGTAATTTTTGTATCAAATTTAATTCGCTTTCTCAGATTTTTTTATTTGTTTTCTCTATGCCTATGAAAAGCTATGTAACTAATTTCCTTTTAAATTTGAAAATTCGTCCAGCGTTGAATGTTATTGGAATGTCACCAGGAGAAGCTTCCTTTTTTCAGAGAGGCAAAGTTATCAAGGTAGCTTATTAAACATGACAAAAACACCCGCACTTCTCGGATGAGATGTCAAGGGAGGGTTGTTAGCAGCAACTGGCACACGTTGTACAGCATTAATAAGTTTTTCTAGGGTGTACTTTCCAACGAGCGAGTTCATTGCGGAAACGCCAAAAGAAGGCTTCGGACTCAAATTTAAAAATTAAAATTTACATAGTCTGCGCCCTTTAACCCTCTTATCTCATTTTTCCATTACATAAACCTCGATTACTGTATATTAATTAAAAAGAGAAACGTAATTTACAGGTATAATTAAAATTCATCAAAAAATGTACAAACGGCACACATTTCCTTAAAATGTTGTTCAACCCTCTAATTTTTGAGAATAAAAATATTTTAGAAACTTCAAACTTGCTCTAAGTTTAATTTTTCAAACTTAAAATCTAAATTCTGGTCCCCAAAACAGGAAAAAAGTTTCCGGAAATTCTTTAATAACAAATTATTTCCCTTCAGAGATGAGGGTAAAATTTAGTTTTTAATTTTTCTGGTAGCTATTTCTTATAAATGGAATCACCTACTGTAAGGATATTTTTACAAATTTTAATTAAAATTAATTTCGATTTCTCTATGATAATATATTTAAAAAACTTTTTACGACCGACCACACGATAATTTGGAAAAACGAGCAGTTCTATCATAAAAATTAAAATTTTCTAAATAAATTAAGTTTTTGAGAGCTTAGGTATTTTTTTATGATGAAATTTGAACCCCTAAAGAAAGTTCTATTAAAAAAATAAAATAGGGGTTGTTAATTTAACCATTTGAAAAAATAAAGGGCAAAAAAAAGTGATTACAAGTGTTGCTCTTTCTATATTAAAAAATATGGGTTATTAATTTTTGCATAGATTTCCAATTATAGAAAAGAATTTGAAACCCAAATTTTGTACTTTAAGTTTGACCAATTAAATTTGAAACACCCTGTATAAACATGTTTAGGCATGAATGAAGTTTATATAGATGTTGTATTTTTGATGTAACAGAGAAATAGAAATGATGGTATAGGATAGGCGAAATTTAAAAGCAGCTTGCGGAAATTTCAAAACCAATTTTTGTGTCTATAAAGTCTTGCCTATGATTTAGACAAACTTTCACACTATTATTACAAAGCATAACCGCTTATTTAGACGGGTAATAGATGCCTGTGAAAGTGAATCTAGGCGTCTTTGCAATCGGAAAATTACTTGTCCTCTACCTAGCCAATAAAACTTTTCCAAACCACATCCATTATAAAAAAAAACCAATTAATTGCCTCTAAAAATTATGTACACAATGTCCCACATTGTAAACTAGCACAAAAGGACTCGTGTTAAAATATTTTCAAAAACATTGAAACGCAATTAATTTTTATTTCAAAATTAGATACACTTTCTTCTACCTTGGATAGTTAAGATTTTTCCACAAAAATTGGACGCACTGTAGCTAGGAAATGTAAATACCTGTTCTTGCATTTAGCAATGAACTTTATTATAAAAGCTGTCGAAAATATAAATAAATATTTTGTCCTTCAACTTAGTTGTACCAAAAAATTTCATAACAAACAAAGAAATTTTTCTAACATTCAAGGCAAGAAAATGTTTTTGTTAATGTTGATTCTGTGGATTGTTATACATTTTACATAATACATGTCATTCATCGTTCGCTAAATTCATCTCCAACCATGCTGACATGTCATAAGCAAGTACCATATAGTGAAAGTTTTTCATTACAAACAAACAATACCTTACATAACATATTTCAAACAGAGAAACGTTATGTTCTATTAACTATTATGTGCCTATGTATTCTATATCTATATTTACATTATTTTAATAACTCCAAAACTATTTACTTTTAAATTATAAAAAATATATATTTGAGACCCTCTCAAGAAGCTCTTTCATTTGATATGTCACACGGTATACTTTTAATTTTGTAATTTGTCCCCTTAAAAGTGACCCCTATACTCAAAATCGATTTTTATTACGTTACTCGTCCATGTTTTGATCACAGAAACTCACATGTGTACCAAATTGAACAAAAATATTTATTTTCTTTATTGTTAGTAACGAGATTCTGAAAACAGTCGGTGCGTATTTATCCTTCAAGTGAATTTCGCACATGAAGGAAGTAACTATTATTGTCCTTATCAATACAAGTTTGCAACACCCAAGAACTGAGTAAGGAGGTTAAGTGTGTCTGTAAAATAAATGTATTCGTAATGAATTAAGCAACACCTTTGGCATACCTAGGATTACACTTACATAGGTATAATAGTTAGGTATGTTGTTTTGCAACAGTTTCATGTTGAAAAAACCTGGAGAGTGAAGTTCATAAACCGTAATTAATATATTAGACAATCGATGAAACTCTCTCACATCATCTTAATTAAAATGTTGGGTTTAAAACATTTCTATAATTTCCCTAATTACAATTACGTAATCCGTAAAAATATTTACACCGAACCATGAAATTAGTAAACGAATAAACAACACTAATTAACTTTCGATCCACGGATGCAATATTTGCTTCAAATATTTCGTCAATAATTGTGTTCTGCAAATAAATAAACAACTGGGTCAAATTTATTGACAATGAAATTTTTGTGTGCGTTTTCCTTCTATAAAATTATTAGGTAATAAACGCTAAAAGCGTATGCAAGGACAGGAAAAGTAAATTAACAATTCATTAATTAAAAATTAATAAATTACCATAATTCGACAACCAATGCACTAAACCGTAAAAACAATAATTTCTACACGAAAAATTATTCAATTTCCATGGAAAATTTCAAATTGAAAATCATTAGTTTATCATAAATTGCATGCCCATGTTGCATGCTAAAAAAAATCAATATCTTAAGGAAAAGGAAAAAAAAACAAAAGCTATAAATACTTAATTTATGAACAATGTGTATAATAAAACAGCTAATGGACAATAAAATGTTGTTAATAAATTGTATGACTCACGTATACACGCATTTTTAAACAATTAAATGTTATTTGAAATGTTACACCTATGTATTGTATTGTAACAAGTAACAATAATAATAATTAATAAATATTTTTTTACTTTCTGTTAAGCAGAAATTTTAACATACAAACAACATTAATTGCATTTGAAAATGATTAAAAAAAAAAAATCAATTTAATAAATTTTATGTGCGGAAGCTACAGAAAATATAACGCATGCAACATGTAGTTGTGGATGTAAAACTGAAAATTACGAAACGTAGCAACATGAAACAAAAATTTCTACAAAAACGAACATCTCGTAGAAATTTCAAATAGGTAATTAACACACCACACAGTAAATTTTTAATTGGATATTAATTTCCAAGTTTTGAAAGAAACTAACTAAGTACATGTTTACATACTAACTAACGGTGGGAAAATACAGCCTTTAATCACACGTCTATTAATCTTAATTGATTCAGATTACGTACCTATACATATATGGCTATTTCATGTGAGAAAGTACAGCTGTTTTATTATCAAACTGTGCGTCGTTACGAAACAAATTGATTTTTTATTTTTTGAAAAAAAAAAGCAAAATGAAATAAAATGAATGTACATATTAGTTCATATCAACCGCATGCCTTACTATTAAAACTGCATAAATTACAGATAAAACACGTATTGCTAATAGCGATAAATATTTTATAAATTTAGTATAAAAACAGTTCTAAAACTTTAAAAGGTCGTTTCTCAAGGTACATATTCAATATCGTAACATAACAATTTCTTTTTTACGAAAAAAGAAAACCAAACAAAACAGAGGACAACTACGAAAAAAACATTAAACATTACAAAAATTTTGACTTACTCTTGAATCACAAGAAACGTGAGTGAAAAGCGGTTTCGGAAAAAAAGTTGTAAAACTTTTCACATCGGTTGGGGTAAAATTGGCTTACCTAGAAATGAAAAAGGTGCTTCGAAGGGGGTGGGTTGGTGGCAGTCACCACGCAAGTGTGACAGCCACTGCCGGCTTGGTCTGTCTCTTAAAGAAGACCGTACAACACAACCACGTTACGAAGTAACAAAATTCTGCCGCGTGCGACCTAGTGCGCGACCTGTGAAGGTAGTAAAGAAAGACAAGGGGCAGAGAGGGGAGAGGCAATGCCTGCACAATCAGTTGAATAAACGTAACAAACTGCAGCTCGTGGGTTGCTGATCTTTCACGCAACAACTCCTCAGGGAGCGTGTGAAAATCATATCACTCATTACGCACCAATCAACCAAATTTCATCCCAGGACGTTGCCATCGCTTAGATAACAGATTAGGATAAGGAAACGCGAAAAACTTTTTGCCTTTGCTTTTCTCAAAAATAGGGAACGGTTGGTCCATCATTCTCTGTGTCTATGGTGAAAACCGGAAGTAACCTAACCTAACCTAATTGTCTAATCTATGATTCTAAGAAATCAATGGACTTAATCGAATATTTTATTGTCTGTGTTTTTCTAAAAAGTGTTATCCTACATAAATACTTAATAAATATTAAACTTAGAGTGCCAACATGAGAAAGCACCAATTACCCTCTGTTAACGCTACTCCAATACCCACCCTAACGGAAGGCAAGCATAGGGGATGTTTTTTAATGAATTTCCTATTTTAAAAATTATTTCTACGAAATATTTATCCCTATCATCCTATTATTAAAAATAATAATAACGATGATTATTAATAATATCTAATATAAAAAAAATAAAAGAAAGATACTTAAAAAAAATGATTATTGAATTATAGAGCAGATTCAATAATGATTTCGAAGGATTGGGCACGCGGTGAAGTTTCACTCTGCCAAAACCCCACGCATAGTTAACCTCTGTAAACGGCGTCATTGCCTTACAGACGGAATGATAATTATTTGAACAATCAAAGAAAAAATTATTTGTCGTATTGTTATTGTACTTCGGAGTGGTTTAAATCGGCTATTATTATTATGATTAATCGCTTCTATGTATGTGAAATGTCATACAAGGCACTCTCAATTAAGATAAATCTTAGTGCAGCTTTAAAAAAAAATTTTTTTTAATGTTATTAAAATAGCAATAAATTTACGAAGCAAATGGCATTAATCTAGGCAAATAGCATACGACCAGGCAAATCATTTTAACCATTATTTTAAATTACTCGTCTAGACAAATACCATTCAACCAGGTAAATTATTTTAAATTATTTATCTATGTAAATAGTTTTACGAAGCAAATGTTATTTGCCTATGCAAATACCATACGACCAGGCAAATAATTTCAACTATTATTTTAAATTATTCGTCTAGGCATCATATAATTGATAGAATTTCACGAAGCGAACGTCAAGTAATCGTCAACATTTTTCTCACCTTTTGTTTATTTAGCATGAAATAAGATGTTATGTATTTTCAATTACGTTTAAGTTGGGTATGGTCAGAAACTACTTAAAAAATATAAGAAGTAATTTGGATTTATTGTTTCTAATAAAAATATGAATATTTCTATTTGGATAACTTATTTAGTTTTTGTTTTGTATATTTTGCAAATACACAAGTACCTATCAAAATAATAAAATTGTGAATTATTTCAAATCAATCTTAATTTGCCTAAAAAGCTATTAATTAAGCAAATGACATTAGCCTACGTTTCTCATGCAGTTTCATTAATTAATAGATACATTTTCTTTTTTAATTTCAAGTAATAAATATTTTTCTCTTTATTAACAATACTTTTATTAATACCTGATAAAAAAAGAATGACAGTCCGGATAAAAAAAAATCGATTAATTTCTAGTTCAAACGATATCGATTGAAAAGATATCTTATCATTTGCTAACGATTTAATATTAGAAGTTCAAGCGTCAAAGGTCAATTTTATACATACATATATCGAATTTCGTGAGTTTTATGTTTTATAGCGCACACAAGTTAAAAAGCTTTTTAGACTATTAATTTTCACATGCATAATATTTTAGTTAAAAATTATTCGTAATGCAGTTATTAAGGTAAAATTTTGTTATAATAATAATAACACAATTAACGAAATTTTCACAAACTTTATTTAATAACGTAGTAGTAAATACTCTACCGTCTGATGAAGCCAAAGTTTGGCGAAACATATGTTACGTTATTAAATAAAGTTTGTGAAAATTTCGTTAATTGTGTTATTATTATTATAATGAATTTTCATCAAGTAAAGGTCGAAACTATTCAATGTTTAAAATTTTGTTATTTATGATTAATTAGAGTAATTGTGTGAAATATACTTCATTGATATACTTATTAAGATTTTAAAAATAATATTTATATAAAAATAAAAAAAAATAAATTGAATTCCTGTTACCTGTTATACTAAACTTCTGGATAACTGAATAAATCGGTTTAAAGTGGCATCACTCATAAACTAATTATCGTGGAGAGACCGATAATATACTATATTCCATGTAGGTATATCTAAAGAAGTATTACCTATATCTTATGTGACGTTAAGATAATGATTTATTACTAATTAAGAATCTAAAAACTCGAGATTTACAATATTTTTAAACGTGTCTATTTTATTAGTAATCGGAAAGATCCTTTTAAATAAACAGCGCGCCAATTTGAATTAAAAATCTTTTAAAGCGCTGCAACCAACGAAACACATGTGTATTAATGTTTCACTATATTTTCACCGCCAAATTTAAATTTAAAAAATAAATATTAACCCTCCGCGTTAAAAGATATACCTCTAAACGCCCAAAAGCGTTCAGAAATGCAATTGACAGCTGGTGTAAAACTAGAGTTTCCGTTCAGAAATGAAATAAAATTTACCCAGTGTATCAGCAGTGTTAAAATTTTACCTACCTCGATAAGGTGGGTAAAAAACGCCCCACTTGCGCACTACCACTTCGTGGTTTGAAATCAAAGAATTTTGAAATTTGTTTGATGACATTTTAAGTCATTTCACGTTAACTTAACCTAGCATGGACTAGAAAAAACTCTAGTAAAAAGTCTCGTTTATCAATTTCATATAAATAGAACATAAAATTAACCGGTAATTTTAATTATATACTGCGAAGAAAACGAAAGTAGTCAGAATTATAAAATAATAGGACGCTTTCCAAATGTGGGATTTGTAATCCTTAATTGTTGTCGTTACAGGAATTTTACCTGTTTTTTTAGATTGTTATAAATTAATAGTTACGGGTTTTTTATTATGTTATGAAATTTTTACTTATCATTAATAAACAGTGAAAATAATAATTTAATTTATGATTTAGATGGAATAATAAATATACAATTTTTTGGTTTTCATACTTACATTAGAATATAAAATATAAAATTGACTAATAATTTAAACTGTGAAAAAACAAAAATTAACAGAATTTTAAATGAAAAGTTACAATTTTTTTATTGTTCTGTTATTAGTACCTATTATTTAAAAAATATCGTTACCTTTTTCTCTATTCTTTCAGAATAAAAGGGAACTTGAACTTGAACCGCCGTCGTCGATAAGAAAAATAAAGCTTTCTTCAACACTTGCTGTCAATGAGCAATTACAAATCAATTAATGAATTAAGATGTAAACGTAGTTTTGTAAAAAAAAAAAGAGAATTGAGTAAATTAATGTTTTTTTTAACTAATTTGTATTTCATTTTAAGTTTAATGATAAATATTATACTAAATTAATTGGTGTGTCTTTTATTATTATCTAAATCATTGTTTAGTATTACAGTATAATTAATAATTAACAGTAATTGTTTTGGGTATATCTGTAATGTTTTAATATTATATAATTTTTTAAATCGTTCTTTGTTTGGATGGTATTGAATTATTTATTAATTAATATTGCACAATTGTAACATGTAATCATCTTTTTGTTTTTTACTTTGTGACTTTTTATAAACTTATTAAACAGTCATATAATGATGAGGTTTGTGAATTATTGAATAAATAAATTTATTTAGATTGTACTTTCCTGTGTATTTATTTTAATTTAATCAACTCACTATAAAATACCGTATTAAGCAAACGAAATAAATACAATTAATCGCTTTATTTTTTTAATAAGAATCAAAATTAATGGTGCATGTAACAGACAGTAAAAATGATAATTCAAATAATTATTTAAATCAATATCTTTAATGTAATTTAATTATAAATAAGTTAATTTAGTCTAATGAATAGTTGCAATAAATGGTGGATGCGCTGGACACATTAGTTGAAAAGTTCTCATTTCGAGCGCAGTTTCGAAAATTTGTTATTTAGTACCAGGAGAACATAAGTTAAGAAGGATATTTAGTGTTATTATTATTGCTTTGATCAAAATTAGAAAATTTTTAAAGGTGCGTTCAATGGTACTGATCGGAAACTGAAATTAAAATTCTGAAGTGATCTTTGTCGCTAAAAAATTATTAAACGTAATTAAGATTAAGATAATATATCAGTGCTGAGCTACTACAGGTAATTGCCAGCTTTTGATAAGGAAATTTAAAGTCTACAGCCTAAATTAATAATTTTTAAAAATTAGTGAATTATCGAAGATACCTAAACAGCTGATTTTTGGGTTTGAGGTTAAGTTGTTGGTTATGTTATTGTTTTTGTTTGACGTTTACTGTCATAAACAACTAATTTTACTTATAAAATGCAATTAGTCGTGATTATTAATGAAGCACAAGCTTTTTAAAGATACTACTAATGACTTGTTGTAGTTAGAATACATTGCTTGCCGAATGTGAAGCTTTTAGAATACAACAATACATGTTCTACGTTTACAACTAAAATTCAGAAAAATTCATAAATTATGCTTTGCAGCATTACAAATATAAAAGGTTTTGTTAAAAAATATTATTTTAATGTTATTATTTGTATAAAGAATTATTTATTGCAGATAGATTTCCTTTAAAAACGTCAGACTTCTTTGAGAACCGAGATGAACTTTCAGAGTTCGAATGGGGCAGTGAAGGCAAAATAAAGAATGCTGAAACAAGATAAATTTCAAGCTGAACATAGTGATAAAGAGAAATTTGATCAAGTGGAGATATGCAGGAGAAGATTATCATGTAATTAATAAATCTTCATTTGACGTGAGGTTAAAATTTTATAAGAACTACCTTTGGAATATGTTGAACTGCATGGTACAGTGGAAGAAGAAAACAATTTCGTTGGAAAGGTATTAGTAAGTATACAATTTTTTGTCTTCAATTAATAAGTAATTCAATTACTTATAAATTTCTTCGTAATTTACAGGTTTACTGTTTGGCAACGAAACTACTCCTAAGCCAAAAATTTGAAAATTTGGCATTAAGGGTTACCATGGATGGTCTCTCTATTGAAAATATTTTCGACTGTCAGTTAGTTCTGGTTGTAAGTTACTAAATTGATGTCTAAATTGTTATTCTAAGAAGAACTTAGTAGAAAACGAACATATTATGTCGTTTATTTGCAAATTATTAAACAAAATTACTTTTTGTTAGGATATTATGAGGCAAATCGATCAAATGTTGTCGTTTGTTTGTAATTTATTAAACAAAACTACCTTCTTTTAGCATATTTTGAGCCAATACGAGTGAATTTTGTCGTTTATTTGCAATTTATAAAACAAAAATTCCTTTTATTTAAAAAATAACGTTACCTTTTTTTGTATTGTTTCAGAATAAAAGGGAACTTGAACTTGAAACGCCGTTGTCGATGAATTATTTAAATTATTAAAAATATTAGTGTTATGTATTGTTAGATCTAGGAAATAACAAACATACTTTCTCAATCTATCATACAGACACAATCATACATTCTAATTCATTTCATCCTTGGTCACACAAACTAGCATTTTTTCATTCTGCTCTCCATAGGCTCATAACTGTCCCTTTATCCCCAGATAATTACAGTAATGAACTCAATAGAATTTTTTTGTAATAGCCTTAAATAATGGTTACAAAATCTCGTTAGTAAAAAACTCCAGCAACATAGGAAAACATTTATCAAAGTTCACAGATTCCACAATCTCCTTTAAAACTAAAAATACTTTAGGACACCTAATAAAAATCAATAAAGAAACCACAAACAGAGATCAAAAATAAGTCAGAACGAGCAAATTTTGTCCTATTTTGCAATTTATTATAATTTGACGAAGTGGAGATACGCAGGAAAAGATTATCATGTAATTAATAAATCTTCATTGACGTGAGGTTAAACTTTTATAAGAACTACCTTTGGAATATGATGAACTGCATGGTAGAGTGGAAGAAGAAAACAATTTCGTTGGAAAGGTATTAGTAAGTATACAATTTATTGTCTTCAATTAATAAGTGATTCAATTACTTGTAAATTTCTTCGTAATTTACAGGTTTACTGTTTGGCAACAAAACTATTCCCACGCCAAAAAGTTGAAAATTTGGCATTAAGGGTTACCATGTATGGTCTTTCTATTGAAAATATTTTCGACTAAATTGACTGAATTGGCCTTTACTATATGAAAGTTAATCATACTGATATAATTATAAGTAAAACACACTTGTATATAACTTTCACTAAATTTTTTATTAATATACTTGACAACTTGTTTCAGCCTACAAGGCCATCTTCAGAAGAAGGTATAATAACTAAGTTTACAAATTATGTTTCTTATATAGAACTAAAGTAACATGATAAAGTGGGGGTAGTCAATGTTTTGCACACAACTTCACAATTGGGTAACCATAAACATTTTCAATTTCATTTAGTACATTTTTTATATTACAATTCAGGTGTTTTTTAATTTCTATTGCTTCTAGCAGTGTTAGTTTTTTACCCTTATCTTTTACATGAAGTATTTCGACATTTTCTTTGTGATCAAAATTATGTTTCATTTCTACAATGTGATTCATGAAAGCAGACTTGCCATTGTAGTTTTTGTTATGCTCTCGTATTCTTTCTTTGAAAGTTCTGCCTGTTTGGCCTATATAGACTGCATTGCACGAATCACACCATAGTTTATACACACCACATTTTTGTAATATTTCCGTTTTATCTTTTCTGCAATTTATGAAATTAAAAAGATTATTTGTGGTTTTAAAAGCAATTTTAACGTTTTCGTTTCTTAAAATGTTAGCAATTTTTAAAGAAAAAGAACCTAAAAATGTTATAGTATTAAATTTACAGTTTTTTTATATGTACTGTGGTATAAATAGAGTTATAACATAATTTCTGTTGTTTTTTACAAATTAAATCATCTATCAATTTGATTTCATAACCGTTATTGTAAGCAATCTGCTTTACAATTGCTACTTCCATATCGAAGTTGTTTTTATTTAATGGTAATTTGCATAATCTATCTACCATACTACTGTAGGCTGAAATTTTGTGTTGTATGGGGTGGCAAGATTTTTTATGTATAGTTGTGTCTGTGTGGGTGGGTTTTCTATATACTGAAATTTCTATTTTACTATCTTGTTTTTTCAGTGTTAAGTCTAGAAAATTTAACTTATCGTTTTCTTCTACTTCAATTGTGAATTTAATCCTATTATGCAAATTATTCAGGTATTCGAGAAATTTATTTAATTGTCTATTTGTACCACTCCATACAACAAAAATATCATCCACATATCTTTTCCAAATCTTAATATTATTTTTGTGTTGACTATTGTGAATAACATGTTCCAAATTGTCCATAAATATATAGGCCAGTAAGGGGGACAAGGGCATGCCCATAGATAAGCCTTCATTTTGTAAGTAAATATTATCATTGAATTTAAAATAATTTTGATTTATGCAAACCGAAAGTAAGTCTAAAATTTCTTGTATTATGCGTGGTAAAACCCTATTATTCTCAAGTATTTTCTGAACTAATGATGGGATTTCCCTAGTAGGTATCGAACCAAACAGGTTAGTTACATCGAAGGATACTAGAATATCATTTCTATTTAAATTTAATTTGAAAACTTCATTTGCAAATAATATAGAATTTTTAGTAGTGAAAGGCGAATCGAATTTTGTATATTTTTTAATGATTGAACAAAGTACATTAGTTAGTTTCTTATTAGGCGCTTTTACATAGGAACAAACTGGTCTTATAGGATGTTGGTCTTTATGTAATTTAATTAAACCGTATATTTTTGGACACTCCGGATTCATAGTTATAAGTTTTTGTTTTTCAAAATCTGATAAAAGAAATTCAATTTGGGTTAACATATTTTTTAATTTATTTTGAAATTGTTGTGTCGGATCTTTTTTAATAATTTTGTAATCATCGTTGTTAAGAAAGTGTTCCACTTTTTCTATATAATCTGATTTTCTAGACTTAACACTGAAAAAACAAGATAGTAAAATAGAAATTTCAGTATATAGAAAACCCACCCACACAGACACAACTATACATAAAAAATCTTGCCACCCCATACAACACAAAATTTCAGCCTACAGTAGTATGGTAGATAGATTATGCAAATTACCATTAAATAAAAACAACTTCGATATGGAAGTAGCAATTGTAAAGCAGATTGCTTACAATAACGGTTATGAAATCAAATTGATAGATGATTTAATTTGTAAAAAACAACAGAAATTATGTTATAACTCTATTTATACCACAGTACATATAAAAAAACTGTAAATTTAATACTATAACATTTTTAGGTTCTTTTTCTTTAAAAATTGCTAACATTTTAAGAAACGAAAACGTTAAAATTGCTTTTAAAACCACAAATAATCTTTTTAATTTCATAAATTGCAGAAAAGATAAAACGGAAATATTACAAAAATGTGGTGTGTATAAACTATGGTGTGATTCGTGCAATGCAGTCTATATAGGCCAAACAGGCAGAACTTTCAAAGAAAGAATACGAGAGCATAACAAAAACTACAATGGCAAGTCTGCTTTCATGAATCACATTGTAGAAATGAAACATAATTTTGATCACAAAGAAAATGTCGAAATACTTCATGTAAAAGATAAGGGTAAAAAACTAACACTGCTAGAAGCAATAGAAATTAAAAAACACCTGAATTGTAATATAAAAAATGTACTAAATGAAATTGAAAATGTTTATGGTTACCCAATTGTGAAGTTGTGTGCAAAACATTGACTACCCCCACTTTATCATGTTACTTTAGTTCTATATAAGAAACATAATTTGTAAACTTAGTTATTATACCTTCTTCTGAAGATGGCCTTGTAGGCTGAAACAAGTTGTCAAGTATATTAATAAAAAATTTAGTGAAAGTTATTTACAAGTGTGTTTTACTTATAATTATATCAATATTTTCGGCTGTCAGTTAGTTCCGGTTGTAAGTTATTAAATTGATGCCTACATTGTTATCTTAAGTAGAACAGAGTTGAAAACGTACATATTATGTCGTTTATTTGCAAATTATTAAACAAGATTACCTTTTACCAGCAAACCTGTAAATTACGAAGTAATCGAATTACTTATTAATTGAAGACAATAAATGTAAATGTTTATTGCCAAAAGTTCCTTTTTACATGAAAAAAAATTACACAAAAGGACCTACAGGGGACAAATGCCCGTACATAGGTTGGCCCTGAAAATTAAACATAAAAATTGACCCTTACAAAATAAAAAAAAACAAATTGGTGTACATCACAAGAAAATTCTAAAAATAGATTTAAATATTAAAAATATTCAATTTAAGTTAATAAAGTTGCTAAGAAAAAGAGAAAGAAAAGTTAAATTACTCTTATGTGATTAATAAATTTTAAAAGTTACTTGATATCACTTAGTCTAAAACTGTTTTTTAGATGTCTTTTTAGCGTTTTGTTATTTACACTCACTGTCAAATCTTTTAAGTCATTCGGTAACTTATTATAGTATTTTTTAGCATAGTACACGTAGCTTCTTTGACCTATGGATAAAGGATGTTTAGGTAATGCAACACTTTTGTACCTGGCGTTTAATGGATTATTTGTAAATTCCGTTTTTAGTTAATTATATTGATAAATTATAGAGTTCACTACAAACACTTGTCTTACTTCAAGTGGTTTATCTTTTTCTTCATCAGTGACCCCAATTATTTTGAGGAGACGTTTCTGCAGTCTGACTAACGGATCCAAACCTAGATCATATAGTCCTCCCCATCCTATAATCTCATAAACGGCAATGCTATGGAACAAACCATGGTAAATTTGTAATAAATTGTGTACATACTAATACCTTTCCAAGGAAATTGTTTTCTTCCTCCACTGTACAAGCAGATCATCATTTTCCGAAGGTAGTTCTGATAAAATTTTAACCTCATGTCAAATGAAGATTTATTAATTACATGATAATCTTCTCCTGCATCTCTCCACTTTATCAAATTTCTCTTCAACACTATGTTCAGCTTTCAATTTATCTTGTTTCAGCATTCTTTATTTTGCTTTTACTGCCCCATTCGAACTCTGAAAGGTCAGCTCGGTTCTCAAAGAAGTCTGACGTTTTTAAAGGAAATCTATCTGCAATAAATAATTCTTTATACAAATAATAACATTAAAATAATATTTTTTAACAAAACCTTTTATATTTGTAATGCTGCAAAGAATAATTTATGAATTTTTCTGAATTTTAGTTGTAAACGTAGAACATGTATTGTTGTATTCTAAAAGCTTCACATTCGGCAAGCAATGTATTCTAACTACAACAAGTCATTAGTAGTATCTTTAAAAAACTTGTGCTTCATTAATAATCACGACTAATTGCATTTTATAAGTAAAATTAGTTGATTATGACAGTAAACGTCAAACAAAAACAATAACATAACCAACAATTTAACCTCAAACCCAAAAATCAGCTGTTTAGGTATCTTCGATAATTCACTAATTTTTAAAAATTATTAATTTAGGCTGTAGACTTTAAATTTCCTTATCAAAAGCTGGCAATTACCTGTAGTAGCTCAGCACTGATATATTATCTTAATCTTAATTACGTTTAATAATTTTTTAGCGACAAAGATCACTTCAGAATTTTAATTTCAGTTTCCGATCAGTACCATTGAACGCACCTTTAAAAATTTTCTAATTTTGATCAAAGCAATAATAATAACACTAAATATCCTTCTTAACTTATGTTCTCCTGGTACTAAATAACAAATTTTCGAAACTGCGCTCGAAATGAGAACTTTTCAACTAATGTGTCCAGCGCATCCACCATTTATTGCAACTATTCATTAGACTAAATTAACTTATTTATAATTAAATTACATTAAAGATATTGATTTAAATAATTATTTGAATTATCATTTTTACTGTCTGTTACATGCACCATTAATTTTGATTCTTATTAAAAAAATAAAGCGATTAATTGTATTTATTTCGTTTGCTTAATACGGTATTTTATAGTGAGTTGATTAAATTAAAATAAATACACAGGAAAGTACAATCTAAATAAATTTATTTATTCAATAATTCACAAACCTCATCATTATATGACTGTTTAATAAGTTTATAAAAAGTCACAAAGTAAAAAACAAAAAGATGATTACATTTTACAATTGTGCAATATTAATTAATAAATAATTCACTGCCATTCAAACAAAGAACGATTTAAAAAATTATATAATATTAAAACATTACAGATATACCTAATACAATAACTGTTAATTATTAATTAAACTGTAATACTAAACAATGATTTAGATAATAATAAAGGACACACCAATTAAATTAGTATAGTACTTATCTTTAAATTTAAAATGAAATACACATTCGTTGAAAAAAACATTAATTTACTTAATTCTGTTTTTTTTTACAAAACTACGTTTACATCTTAATTCATTAATTGATTTGTAATTGCTCATTGACAGCATGTGTTGAAGAAAGCTTTATTTTCCTTATCGACGAAGGCGTTTTAAGTTTAAGTTCCCTTTTATTCTGAAACAATATTGAAAAAGGTAACGTTACTTTTTAAATAAAAGGAATTTTTGTTTTATAAATTGCCAATAAACGACAAAATTTGCTCGTTCTGGCACATAATATGCTAAAGAAAAAGGTAATTTTGTTTAATAAATTAATAAATTAGATAATAATAAAAGACACACCAATTAAATTAGTATAGTATTTATCATTAAATTTAAAATGAAATAGACATTTGTTGCAAAATCATTAATTTACTTAATTTTTTTTTAAAACAAAACTACGTTTACATCTTAATTAATTAATTGATTTGTAATTGTTCATTGACAGCAAGTGTTGAAGCAAGCTTTATCTTCTTCAAAAATTGAATCGAGGAAGCTTCTAAGTCTGTAACTCCATTATACACACAAATGAAAACGCAAAGTTTTGGTTACAAAGTTTTATTTTTGGCCACGATGGCCATTTCACCACACAGTGGCTTCTTCAGGCGGAAGAAATATAATAAACTTAAACTATTTACAATCGCTTAAATACAGACTTTAATAAGGTAGGGGTGAATATAGAATAGATAACCGTATTTAAAAACTAGTGTAAAAGTAATAATAATAAATAAATATAAATCTAAAATAATTAAAAGCTAAGTGAAAATATTTAATAACGGTGATCTATTTACATCTGTTTGATCATTTAAAATTAACCCTAAACTATTTAATCTATTAATCCCTAAGCATTCTAGTAAGTTGAGTTTTAACCCTTTATTTTCTGTATGTAAAATTTGAAAATCATCGTTAAAAGTATGGGAGTTGTTTAAAAGATGTTCTGCATACGTGGAGTTTATTGATTGGTTTACAAAACTTCTCATATGCTCTTTTATTCTATCTTTAAAACATCTGCCTGTTTGGCCTATGTAGGCTTTGTTGCATGTGCCACACTTGAGTTTGTATATACCTGATTTTTGATCTCTGTTTGTGGTATCTTTATTGTTTTTTATTATGTGTCCTAAAGTATTTTTAGTTTTAAAGGATATTATGGAATATGTAAAGTTTGATAAATGTTTTCTTATGTTGCTGGAGATATTTCCTAAATAAGTTAGAGAATTGTAGCTGCATTTTTTGGTTTTAACCTTAGGATATATCATATTTAAAGTCTTTTTATTTAATTTTTTGTTTAATAAGTTTTTACTAACGAGATTTTGTAACCATTATTTAAGGCTATTACAAAAAAATTCTATTGAGTTTATTACTGTAATTATCTGGGGATAAAGGGACAGTTATGAGCCTATGGAGAGCAGAATGAAAAAATGCTGGTTTGTGTGACCAAGGATGAAATGAATTAGAATGTATGATTGTGTCTGTATGATAGATTGAGAAAGTATGTTTGTTATTTCCTAGATCTAACAATACATAACACTAATATTTTTAATAATTTAAATAATTCATCGACAACGGCGTTTCAAGTTCAAGTTCCCTTTTATTCTGAAACAATACAAAAAAAGGTAACGTTATTTTTTAAATAAAAGGAATTTTTGTTTTATAAATTGCAAATAAACGACAAAATTCACTCGTATTGGCTCAAAATATGCTAAAAGAAGGTAGTTTTGTTTAATAAATTACAAACAAACGACAACATTTGATCGATTTGCCTCATAATATCCTAACAAAAAGTAATTTTGTTTAATAATTTGCAAATAAACGACATAATATGTTCGTTTTCTACTAAGTTCTTCTTAGAATAACAATTTAGACATCAATTTAGTAACTTACAACCAGAACTAACTGACAGTCGAAAATATTTTCAATAGAGAGACCATCCATGGTAACCCTTAATGCCAAATTTTCAAATTTTTGGCTTAGGAGTAGTTTCGTTGCCAAACAGTAAACCTGTAAATTAAGAAGAAATTTATAAGTAATTGAATTACTTATTAATTGAAGACAAAAAATTGTATACTTACTAATACCTTTCCAACGAAATTGTTTTCTTCTTCCACTGTACCATGCAGTTCAACATATTCCAAAGGTAGTTCTTATAAAATTTTAACCTCACGTCAAATGAAGATTTATTAATTACATGATAATCTTCTCCTGCATATCTCCACTTGATCAAATTTCTCTTTATCACTATGTTCAGCTTGAAATTTATCTTGTTTCAGCATTCTTTATTTTGCCTTTACTGCCCCATTCGAACTCTGAAAGTTCAGCTCGGTTCTCAAAGAAGTCTGACGTTTTTAAAGGAAATCTATCTGCAATAAATAATTCTTTATACAAATAATAACATTAAAATAATATTTTTTAACAAAACCTTTTATATTTGTAATGCTGCAAAGAATAATTTATGAATTTTTCTGAATTTTAGTTGTAAACGTAGAACATGTATTGTTGCATTCTAAAAGCTTCACATTCGGCAAGCAATGTATTCTAACTACAACAAGTCATTAGTAGTATCTTTAAAAAACTTGTGCTTCATTAATAATCACGACTAATTGCATTTTATAAGTAAAATTAGTTGATTATGACAGTAAACGTCAAACAAAAACAATAACATAACCAACAATTTAACCTCAAACCCAAAAATCAGCTGTTTAGGTATCTTCGATAATTCACTAATTTTTAAAAATTATTAATTTAGGCTGTAGACTTTAAATTTCCTTATCAAAAGCTGGCAATTACCTGTAGTAGCTCAGCACTGATATATTATCTTAATCTTAATTACGTTTAATAATTTTTTAGCGACAAAGATCACTTCAGAATTTTAATTTCAGTTTCCGATCAGTACCATTGAACGCACCTTTAAAAATTTTCTAATTTTGATCAAAGCAATAATAATAACACTAAATATCCTTCTTAACTTATGTTCTCCTGGTACTAAATAACAAATTTTCGAAACTGCGCTCGAAATGAGAACTTTTCAACTAATGTGTCCAGCGCATCCACCATTTATTGCAACTATTCATTAGACTAAATTAACTTATTTATAATTAAATTACATTAAAGATATTGATTTAAATAATTATTTCAATTATCATTTTTACTGTCTGTTACATGCACCATTAATTTTGATTCTTATTAAAAAAATAAAGCGATTAATTGTATTTATTTCGTTTGCTTAATACGCTATTTTATAGTGAGTTGATTAAATTAAAATAAATACACAGGAAAGTACAATCTAAATAAATTTATTTATTCAATAATTCACAAACCTCAAACTGTTTAATAAGTTTATAAAAAGTAACAAACTAAAAAACAAAAAGATGATTACATTTTACAATTGTGCAATATTAATTAATAAATAATTCAATACCATCCAAACAAAGAACGATTTAAAAAATTATATAATATTAAAACATTACAGATATACCCAAAACAATTACTGTTAATTATTAATTAAACTGTAATACTAAACAATGATTTAGATAATAATAAAAAACACACCAATTAATTTAGTATAATATTTATCATTAAATTTAAAATGAAATACAAATTATTTAAAAAAAAACATTAATTTACTTAATTCTTTTTTTTTTTTTACAAAACTACGTTTACATCTTAATTCATTAATTGATTTGTAATTGCTCATTGACAGTAAGTGTTGAAGAAAGCTTTATTTTTCTTATCGACGAAGGCGTTTCAAGTTTATGTTCCCTTTTATTCTGAAACAGGTAACGTTATTTTTTAAATAAAAGCTGTGGCTTAAAAAATAATTAAAAAACAAAATGATCGAAAATAATGTAATTTACTATTAGTTTCCAATCACAAATGTGTAGAAAAGTTATTAGGGAAATAATACTAAGCAAATATTGTCCAAATATTTATTAAGAGAACAATAATTAATGTCAGCACGTAAACTTATTAAATAATTAATACACATAAAAGCCAAGCAAACGTTCTATAACGATTTGTATTAAAATTTCATTAAAATATATATAATTTGCATATTCTTACTTTTTTTATACTTTTAATCGATTAAGCAATTCATTTGTCTTTTCACACACTTAAATAATAAATTAATTATGATAATTATATTCACAAAAACAATGCAAAAAATAATAACTTGGGAATATAAATACAAAACTTAACAAACAGATAAACGAAAAAGTAGTCCAATTTATCAAATAAAAATTACATATATGCTCATAAGACTAACTACGAAGTTCTTCTACAAATTTACAAAACGACATACTATTGGGAGCCCAATCTGCTTTTATTCTGTAAACTTCAACACTTCTGGTACCATCTGTAAGAACACCTAAAATAAAAAGTTAAAATCATTTTTCAACAACTCTAATTTTTTGTTGCTCACTTAAAGAAGTCAATCCATGATATTGAGCAATACCATGTAATAAAAGTCTTTCAAAACTTGAATTAGGAGTCGATACATAGATACCGTCGCCCGTAGAAGAGGAGGTAAAGAAGTTAGTCAGATCCATTTCGATTTTTCCCATTAGATCAGTAGGAAGTTTCCTTTTTATTTTCAACATCCTTCTTATTTTAGAAGACATTCTAAAATAAAGAGTATTTATTTTCGGATCCTCAAGCACTGTGGTTTTGTGTCCAGATTTTGAATCTTTAAGAAATTCTTCTTGCTCTTCTTCTGATTTATTAATAAAATCATTCCAAAATTGTAAAGCAGTTTCATCTTCAAGTAATCGTGATAATGGGGTTTTATGATCTTCACTCAACTTTATGTAGCCTGCAAAATCTTCCTCCTCTTCAGTTAATGTTTGTAGAAGATTTCCTGGGTTATACAAAATGAAATCCATTATGCTTATAGACAACAACACTTTGGGGATCATGTTTGTATCACATAAAGATAATTCACCCTATATTTCAGCTGTTTACCTTGAACATTTGTTAAGTAATAAAAACAAACTCTTTTGAATTGAATTATTCATTTTAATCATAAAAAAACATTTGCGATCGTTCTCAAATTTAAAGTTTTTGAAGAAATAATTAAAACTAAAATCCTTTTTTAACTGTACATTTGAGGAAAATATTAAAAGCCCATTGTTACTTACAAATACAATCCCCAATCTGTCTGTATCCTTTCTCATATCAGACTGAAAATAATTAATACTGGTACTTACTGTTTAAGTATCGTCTCTGTTTTCGTTTCCCCAAAGTTCCAGCCCTTGAAATTACGTCATCCAAATTCAATACATTAGCAAATCTTGCTTGTCTTCTCGAAGTAGTTGGCTCATTATGTAATGATTCAGAGTCACTAGTTGCAGTGCTCCCTAAGCTACAAATTAATATTCGTAATATTTATTTATTAATTAATTTGTAACTCAACTTTAGTGATTCCGTATCAGATGCGTTATTGGAACTGGGATTGTTGTACGTGTGCACTTTTCTTCTTATAACGGTCATGCTCCCTCGATTACACTCTTTTTTGATTTAAACTAATCGACCACTATGTTAAATACCACTTAATTAAAATATTTTCAAAAAACGTTTACGTTCAATCAAAACAAACATTAAATTATTAAACGTCAATGTCAAATTAATTGAGGTTAGGATCATAGATAATACGAGTACCATAGAGGTAACGGTAATGCGACTGCGGTCAGAAGCTTTCTCTCTTCTGCAAACCTGTGAAAAGCGAAGTAAAAGGGATAGCTAGGCTCCAATAAGTTAGCCCCACTTGTGTTGAATTTTGATTTTATTTTCTTTTTACTGGAATGTTCGTCGTTTGTTCTTTATTGATCGTTCATTAAAATTGTTTGTTCGTCTTTTGTTTATATAATTAATTAAACAAATTTTCATTCTTAAGTTAGCCCCCCGTCATCGATATTTTTGTTTTTTATCTCTTAAACACATGTGTTTTTATTTATTATTGATTGTTCGATCATTATTGGCGACTGTTCGTTCATAAAAAATGTTTATTTATTAATTATTAGATATTTTTAAATAGTGCTCTCATCTCCTTATGCTGCGCATGCGCTAACGTGTATAGTACTTATCTTATCTATCAACTGTCATATTGTTTGTTTTGACTCGCAGAATAAGTTCGAATTAAATTTGTTTTTAAATTTCAGAAGAAATAATTCACATCGTAGTGTCGCAGATGTTTGTAAAAATAATTCAAAAGAGGCGAACTGTTCTTTTTTCGGTTTCCAAGGAATTCAGAAATCAAAAAAAAGTCAGGAGGTAACGCAGTAGCGAAATCGGTGCACTACCGACTACTCTACAAACCGATTTGACCTGCATGTCTATATTTATTTGTTAACTATAAAAACTGTAACGAATATTATTGCATATATGTAAATTACATTTATTTTTTCATTTCGTATCTTTCATAAACGTTCTTTGATAAACGTCAAAATCGTTATCCTGGTGCAAGATATTTCGAATGAGGTAGTATTAACAAGATATTTAGAATGAGGTGGTATTCGCAAGATATTTAGAATGAGGTACTATTCGCAAGATATTTAGAATGAGGTACTATTAACAAGATATTTAGAATGAGGTAGTATTCGCAAGATATTTAGAATGAGGTAGTATTAACAAGATATTTAGAATGAGGTGGTATTCGAAGGATATTTAGAATGAGGTAGTATTATCAAGATATTTAGAATGAAGTAGTATTAACAAGATATTTAGAATGACGTAGTATTATCAAGATATTTAGAATGAGGTAGTATTCGCAAGATATTTCGAATGAGGTAGTATGAACAAGTTATTTAGAATGAGGTAGTATTCGCAAGATATTTCGAATGAGGTAGTATTCGCAAGATATTTCGAATGAGGTAGTATTAACAAGATATTTAGAATGAGGTAGTATTAACAAGATATTTAGAAAGCTCCAGTAAGTTAGCCCCACTTGTGTCGAATTTTGATTTTATTTTATTTTTAATGGAATGTTCGTCGTTTGTTCTTTATTGTTCGTTTATTATTCTGCAAGTCAAAACAAACAATATGACAGGAATATGACAGAATGATGACAGTTGACAAATAAGAACTATACTAACACGTTAGCGCATGCGCTGCATAAGGAGATGAGATAGTATTTTATTTAAAAATATGAAATAATTAATAAATAAACATTATTTATGAACGAACAATCGCCAATAATGATCGAACGATCAATAATAAATAAAAACACATTTGTTTGAGAGATAAAAAACAAAAATATCGATGACGGGGGTTAACTTAAGAATGAAAATTTGTTTGATTAATTATCAATAAACAAAAGACGAACAAACAATTTTAATGAACGAAAAATAAAGAACAAACGACGAACATTCCATTAAAAATAAAATAAAATCAAAATTCGACACAAGTGGGGCTAACTTAAATGAGCCGGATAGCTACTACAGTTCCTCCTATAATTTTTTCGGAATATCAATCCATTTTCTCTGTCTATGGTTTATTTATTCCCGTTCTGTCAAATTTTTAGAAGCGTTCACTTATTCAGCTGCGTAACTTAACATATAATTCAAAGTTCCGTTTGAAAAATACACGAAATTAAAAACAATAAACGATTGTTTACGCTTTTCTTGCTGCAATTATGTTTTATATATTGACAGTACTGACTAATGCTTATTTTAATAATTCACTGTTAGATAATTAGTCGCAATTAACGACAAAATAAATTTAAATCAAAAAGGATAAATTGTAGATATTTATTGAATAAATACATAATATAACAAAGAACAGTCACTGTTAAACAAATTCTAAATGCCTGTATAAAAATATCTTAACAAACAAAATCCTACTGATAACACTATCAGTATTTATTTTAGTTATGTAACGTATCGGCCACTGTACAAAAAAAATGTTTTATTTAAGAAGTTGTTTCGTTAGTAAAAAAGGTTTTAGATTTAATTTTATTATTTACACTAAACTGGTTTACTTAAATTCATATCTTACATTATGTACAGTACTTCTTTATATCACAATAATACAATAATAGCACTTTGTTAATTAGCTTTTTTTTAAATATAAGTATTCGAAATTGTATTGTGCAAAATTGTAAGGGGCCAAAACAAGTAAAATTTTAAATCAAAGGCAGGAACTTGCTACAGGATACAACAACAAAATTAATTAAATATTTGTTCATGTGCATTTTCCTAAGTATTTTCGTTTTCTAACAAAAAAATATTCCTTTTTATAAGAGATAACAATAAACAAAAGCAACAAATTAGTGTATGATGAGGTATACAAGTGATTTAATTTAAACGATCATAAATATACATAAGATTTTACGAACATTCACGACAGGTTTGTATTTTTTAAGCGAATATGAGCGTGAGAATTTAGTTTTCCATTTTGGGATATAATTGTTATCTAAATTACCTATAGTAAGAGTTTGATTATGCAGAATGCAAGACGTGATAATGATAAATAAATAAATAAGCAACTTTTATTCAGTGGCCGATATGTTATTGGTGTGTCTTTTAGAAGGAGGGATCAAATGGTCCGGTAAATCATTAGGGAGGTCGTTACCGTCAATTTTAACATTAATTAGGTGCATCGCAAGTGCAAACTCTTCAGCATCCAGCATCCCATCTTTGTCAACATCTGCAAGTTTCCATATTTTTCCTAAGACAGTCTTGGGTAATTTTGATTTTACCATTTCCGACTTCGCAGCTGAAAAACAAAACTCTCTTTCAGAAGTAACTCATAAAAACCTATTATATCATCTAATGAATGATACAATTTAGATTTTCTATAATTTCTGATGACACCCGATAATTAAATTATTTATTAAATAGATATAGACTTGCTGATAAACAACGTTCGATAAACTTACTACTTATTAAGTTAAAATTTAACCAAATACAGTCAAAGTTTGTTGCAATCAACCCATAAATTTTATGACAGTAAAAATATGACCAAATATTTACTAAGTCATTAACAGTGAATATTTGTTATGTGAATCATTTTCAAATAGCCTTAACGGTATCTTTATGGCAAAATACTATGAATAGTTTTGACAAATGTATATGCATAATATGTGCTTAAGGCTTAAATATTTTTTAGTAAATACTTTCAATTGAAAAATGACTTACTTATAATTTTGATATTACTTAGAAAAATTTATCATATTGAAAATAATTACTCATCAAAATACCTGATAATATAAAAGATAAAGGATTAAATAAACTGCAAACTTAGATTCTCGTTCTACACCTACTGATAAGATTTATTTAACAAGCATTATGTAATTTAATAAAAGGTGTGATTCTTACCAGCTCCGGTAATTTTTCCATCAATTGGATCCAGATTTTCAAACATTGCATCAAATTTGGGTTTGAATTTGCTAACAATCCAGGTTGGCTCACCAAATCCTGCATCAATTCCTTCTCCTCTTTTGTAACCAAAGGGAGAAATTGTGTCTTCAACATTCTCAAATGCCCCACCTTTAACAAGCTTAGATTCAGAAATATGATTTTCTTCCTCTTGTGGTATTTTCGCCATTAATGTTGAAATATCATCAGCTAGCATCCTGTCTACAATTTCCAGCAATTTTGGCTTTAGTGGATGGAATTTAGTAAAATCTTGATTTTGTAAAACTTCTTGCATTTTTTTAATTTCAGGGAAATCTCCAGGAGAAATTTGATGTTCACGTTGTAGTTTATCATAGATTTGCCCAAGATTTTTTATAAGCTCTTTCTTTTTAGAATCTTTGCCAAACATTGATGGCATATCTTTACGTAATTCGGCTATGATGTACGCATGGACTTTGGCCAATCTTGCCCTTTTAATTAAATCATTTAGCTTCCTTAAGGCTGCATTTCTAGGCAGGGATTGTAAATCTTTAAACAAATCTTGCTCTTCATCTTCAAAGAGTCTTCTGTTAACATCATACCTTAGGGGCTGGTCCCAAAATGAACCAATATACACCCTAGCTACTTCAGGGGTTTGAAGTACTTTACCAAGTGACCACATGAGAGCTCCATAAACCCTCATAAGTTGTTGATGATCAATCATGTCTGCCTTGTTTAAAACAATACGTATTTTGTCATCATGACCCCTTAATGCCTCAATGGAACGCCGAAATTCGTCTGAAATATCTAATTTGTGAGCATCAAATAAAAGAATTATTCTATCTACTCTTTCAGCAAACCATTCTAAAACACCGGTAAAATCATAGCCTCTGTCAACTCTTTGCTTTTCTCCTGACAATATGCCTGGAGTATCAACTATAGAAATATTTTTAAGAACAGGAGTAGGTACTAATGAACACTGGAGGCGATTTAAGAAGGCATTTCCAAACTTTGAAAGTGGTCGAAACTGCTTTTTGGGATCAACAACCAAAGCATTACCTGGAATCATTCCCTCTTTGTCATCATACATTACAGCAATGAAGCGGTCTGTGGTTGGTTCTGGTCCTATCCTGATTCCAGGAAAGTCTCTTTCTAGTAAGTACTTGATGAAAGTAGTTTTTCCCGTTGAATATTGTCCGACTAATAGTATCATTGGTTTTGCATCAAAATCGGAATCTTCTAATTGCGGGGAGTGGAAATCATGAAACTGATAATGCTGTTCCAAAGGCAACAGTTTCAATTTGTAAATGTTTTTAAGCCCTGTTACTACATCTTCGTACACTTCTTCTCGATTACTGCTTTTATTAAGCCAACTGAACATGTTTGTTGTCACTTGTATAACCTCTGACTTTAAAACAACAAAAAAACGAAACGAACTGCACTTTACCGAAAAAAATTTGTTATAAAAAAATACAACGGTTGTTACAAATTTTATCTATAACAGGAACTGTAAATTTACGATATATTATGTAGAACTATTTCCATATACACTATCACATCAATTCGGCCACGGCCCACTCGTATACAATGCGACTATACAACTGTATTATACGTACACAACACGCAACTAATTACACTCCATACACCAGAAAAGAAAAACCGATAGTAGCATCCTTGTCTTTCCAATGACGTATCATCACACAATATCCTGCAATCCGCAATCGCCTATTCAACGATTCGGTAATTCGCGTGATTCGTCACCAGACTGATTTTTAAAAAACTTCTATCCACTAACCACGCAAAATAAATTAGCAGAACCTATCATCAACTGTATCAAATTAAATATTTTGTAAAAAAAATGTTACTACACATAAGCCATAGGCGTCGTTATCAAACGGCTAACGGGATATTTAAATTAATTTATAGTCTACTACTACACTTTCTTCTTTCTAATTATAGTTGTTGAATTTTTGTAACAGTGCTGCATCAAAAAATTGTTCAATAGCAATTATGAAATTCCTTCAATACAAAATATTGCAAACAAACCATTTCTTCGTTTTACTTAATAATAAGGCATGTCCTGCTGGTGTTTTTTCAATTTGGAACTTCCACATAAGATTACAAATCAACAAGAAAATTGCAACTTAAAGTACATAATGATACATACCTACTATGCATTACATATGTAATGGGTGTTATGCAAATGATAATAATTTAAACGAGACTTGAATAATTATCAGACTTTAGGCACGCTAATTGTTTCTTTTTTTATAAGTGGTACAAATTACTGAGCTACAAACGTAAAATATTAACAAATTATAATTTTCTTTTTCAAAGAGTGAAATATTTTTTGCGTGCTCATTTATTGCGCTGATTACTGTAAAGGCAATGTACACACTTCCTGTTCAACAAATGTATATTTTGTTGCTTTTATGAGTTTGATATACCATTTGCAGAGCAATTTAAATAAAATTGGCCTTCATTATCAAGACGCTATAAAATTAAAAGTAAATGGCGTGTGCAAACAGGGGTTTATTGGACTTAAAAACCGCCAGAGCGTATTTTTTTTGCAATCCATCACAAGACGAAATAATGCACTGTAATGCATTGCGTAACAATCAAACAATGTTGCTGTTAAATAAATAATTTTGTTCCAATTTTGTATTTGATAAAAAAACCGCACATGCACAGTGCGAGTCGAAAATAATGTTCCGTAGCTTGGATGACCTTAAAATTCTAAAATGTTGCAATAATCGCCCTGTAGGGCGGGAAACGGATGTTGTAGGGTGACGAATACTACTGAAACATGCTAAAATGTTAAGGCCAAAGCCAAAACTTCTAAATTCTGTAGTCCCACGGGAGTTATATGGTGCGATAACCCTTTCTTTCTATCCACAAACAAGGTTTTGTTCTGGAGCTGCAGGGCTTATAAAGAGGGCTTTTCTCTAATAGATTTTTGTAGCAGCACTACAAGAAGCTTCGACAATGTTTTAATGTATTCTAGATTGTTACAGAATTTTCTATAAGATTCAAGAAGGTCACAAGATGTTTGGGAACATTTCAGAAGTTTCGAGAATGTTCTTTAAAATTCACAAATGTTTCTAAAGATTAGAGAACGTTTTTCAACGTTTCTGAATATTAAGAAATGTTTAACAAATATTTTAGAATGATTTAGAATTCCAGTAAGATGTTGGTGAAATTTCGGGAATGTTTTAGTACGTTATGCAATCTTCCAGAAGTTTGGAGGATGCTCTAGTATGTTCCAGAATGTTTTAAAGGTTCGAGAATGTTATAAAATGTTTCTGGATATTGGCTTTAAATTAAAATTGTTCCAAGGCGTTCAAAAATGGTGCAGAATGCCTATTTTATTTTATTATTTAATAGTTAGTTTTTTGGTTTATAATTGATAGGATCTGGTTCAAACAATATGAGGGTACTCATATAGATTAAGACAAATTTTTACATTTAAAAAATATGTATTTACAGTACTAATAATATCAATATCAATTTATAACAAATAAACAAATTATTTACTCTGTGCGTTACAAATACATTTTCTTTTCAAATAGACTGAAACAATAAATTCATAGAAATTTAATTCCAACAACACCCTGATATACATATTACAATGGAACTAACGGCAGTTTATAAACTATTTGTTTTGTTATTATTTAAATTTCTTGTAACTCACTTTTTTGTGGAGATAAATATTCCAAAAATCTTTTACACAATTCAAAACCTAAAAAGCAAGCGGCATTGGCGGGGAATGCCCTTAGTAAAACAGGCGTTATGCCTTTATACAAAGCCAATGGTCCCTCTTTTTGCATAAGGTCCCTGAAAACGTCCCGCATTCCGTTTGGATAAGTTCCTTCCGGCGCTAAAATTAACAGAATAAATTTTGAAATAATAAGATCACTAAGTAATATGTTACCAGTTTGAAGTCGACTCTTAAGAACATCTGGAGGCATTCCAATCAACCAATTTGCTATCCCTGCACAACCCCCTGCCAATAAGGTGTAACCAAAACCAATTTGTGTCTCATCATAGTTTGTCGCAAAATTCTTTATAGATTCATATGTTAGGAAATACAAACCACTTGCAGGGCAGTCTAAAAAAATATTTCTAATAAAAAAATAAATTGGTACCAAACCAAAACAAAAAAGAAACTAAAATACACCGACAAATTTATTTAATTTTATTTAATGAGGACTAAATGTAGATTATTTATGTACAAACTTTGCAACATATTTTGAACTGGAAATAAAGAGGATGTATCTCTGTTTCTCGTAAGAGATATTGGGCAGGAAACAAGTGGGGGTGAACTTCCTTGATACAATCATTCATGTAGTACTTTTATAATGATTTGTAGTATCTTTAACAAGATATTTTACAATTAAGTTAAATTGAAATATGTGGGGGCCAATTGTCGTGGTATTAGTTTTCTCAAAAAGTGTAAGTGCAAAAATATTTACATTTACAAGTAAAAAATGGCAACAAAAAAATAATTGTTTTAGGTGCACTCATTATGGGACACAGACGTTGAGTGCCACGAATCGTGTACGTGTAGTTTGGTACATTTAACAGAAACTTCTGTTTATGGTTTTAAAAATCGTTTTATCGAAAAACAGACTTTAACAGAGTCGGATTTTCATCTTAATAATGAGGTAAAAAACTCAAAAGTTTCTTAAACTCATTCAAAATATTTGTATTGTTTTAGGTAATATATGATGACAGTTTTGAAACGAATTTAGAAAATTTTTTGTTTAAATCAGTTACATGTCTTTTACAAACGGAAACAAATGCTGACGAATTATTAAAAGGGCTTCCAAAAGATATTCAATCTTTACGATTTATTCAAGGATTCGAATCAGGAAATAAAACAATATCTTTCAGCAACTTTTTAAAATTCGAAGACTTAAAAATTTTGGAACTACAAGGCACAAATTTATTTTTGGGACAAAATAACGACAGTTTTATCAGCGTTTTCAACGCATTTTTGCCATCTTTAGAATACCTAAATTTAGAAAACGTCCATATAAAAAACTCAAAACTTCGCCTTCCATTTGAAGAACTAAAACCGAAAGAAGAAAGTGTCACGTTTGAATTTACTCAACAACTAAATTCTAAACTACCTCCATTAACATTTGTTCAAAAAGGATCAAAAGAAGACAAAATACTACCATACAAGGAATACCAAAATGAAGAAATAGAATCACCATTATTTATAGAATTTCCAAATTTGCAGTTACTTAGGGTAAGCAATTGCAAATTAAACATTTTAAAATGGGATATGTTTGATGGATTGCACAAACTGCAACATTTAATTCTTGAGAAAAACCATATCATGTTTCTGCCCGATTTTGTATTTTATGGCATTCCAAACGTTAAGAGTTTGTCTTTAGCTTGGAATAATTTATTAAATATCCAAGTAACTGATTTGGCAGGATTATTAGAGTTGGAATATTTAGACGTGTCCCATAATAATTTTTCACAACTGTCTGAATTATCACTTCCACCGTTTCCAAAATTGAAGCTCGCTGATTTTAAGGACAATCCTATCACGGCAGTTTTTCCAAGCACTTTCGAAGTATTAAACACGACAGACTCTTTGATATTAGGCAGTACAGATACACCAATGAAATTATTACCCAATTCGTTTTCCGGACTAAAATTATTACAAAAACTTACATTGACAAACGTTTTAATTCCTTTACTACAGAGAGACTTGTTATTTGGAATGCCAAATTTGAAAGAATTAGACATTTCTGGTAATATTACGAAGATAGAATACGATGCATTTATGGAGACAAATATTCTTGAAAGACTCATTCTCAGTAGATGTGAATTACAAGAAGTTTCCATGGATTCATTTATGGGATTATCAAAGTTACGAATTTTGGATTTATCCAGAAATAACTTACAATTTCTACCACCAAATGTATTTGATCCTTTAATTAGTTTAAAAGAATTGTACTTAAACGAAAATAACTTTTCTATTTTACCAAGGGGTGTATTCTCAAAAATACATCCAAAATTGATTCGATTAACGGAAAATCCGTGGCACTGTAGTTGTCATATGGATGACTGGAAGCCGATGGTTATCAATAAAGTAAAACAAAAACACTTAAAAATCTGCGATTTCAATCACGATAAAGGAGTTACATGTTCTTACGAAGACAGACATGTAACTAAATACTTGTTTGATACTAAAGTAGCGCCAAAATGTACGACGCCGTTAAAATTTAAAGACTGGAGTATTTTTCATGTAATGAGAAAACAACTGGCTTGCCCTGAGTTCAGACCAAAATTGAAAAAGAAGGTGCATACTGAAAAAGTTTCGAACAATAATACAGTAGACCAAGATGAACTGGATTATCTAAAAAAGAGAAATCGTTCACACAGCAGCAATTCAGACATTGCCAGTCATAATGACTATAACACCAATACAAATAATCAAAACAACGATATTCCAGCTAAAGTCTCTTTGTACCTAACTGACGATATACCAAACACTGAAAATAATGAAGTAAATGATTTAGACTTACTGAAAAAAGACTATGGACTTTTGTTACCTAGTTCAATAGACGATTTCAATAAAACATTTGATAACCGGAAAATGTGGAGGAAATTAAAACATGAGTCACACAGGAGAAAGTACAGAGCATTAAAAAAACGAGTTGCTAAAGTGTAAAAGAAAACGTCTAAATACAAAACTTAATATTAGCTATTCAAAAATTAATGTAATATGAAATGTGTATAATTTTAGTTATTGTATAAGTACTACTGATGTTCTTTGTATTGTTTCCTGAACCTTTTGAATTAGGAAATTTGTATTTTGTAATTAATTAACGAGTAATTGTACGTTTTATCCCTACTTCACTGATTTGCTCCAAATATTATGTTGTAGTATTTGCCACCTTAAAGAAGAGTATCTGACGTGAAATTCATAACTTTACACTCCAAAAATTGAAGTCGTTAACTTAAAATAAAACAGAATTTTTTGAAATATGAAGTTATAACTTTCATGCAAATTACTTTTGTTCAGGGCAAATAGAAACAAATTGATGGGGTAGGAGTGAGTTAAAGCATATAATTAATAAATAAAGGTTTAATAAAGAATGTATTCCAAACAAATTAAATTTAATTTCTCTAGTAAATAAATTAAAAACCTTCCAGTTAAAATATGTAATTACTAACAGAGTTCTATTGGTACTTTCCATATGTGGTATTTTTTAAATGATTCAGATTCCCTACTATTGAGGAAAAATAAACAGAAAATTTAAAATTATTGTTTGTAATTACCTCTACACATTGTGGCAAGTGATCCTCTGTAAATGCTGCGAATACCTCCATCTTTATACAGTTTTTTGGCACAATCTAAGGGACCACTGTATAACTTAGGTTTATTTACATCTTGTTGAATTTGAAGAAGACACTTTATACGTTCTCCAGGAGCCATAATAACAGTAGTTAAAATCCCTGAGAGTGCACCTGCATTAAAGTATTGTAATGTTGTCATACGCTCTCCAACCTTCTTAGGACCAAATATTTTTTTTCCTACTCCATATCCAAAGAAGGAAATAGCAAATATTGGTGCTACGCCTACCAAGGGGGCACCCATTCCTTTATATAATCCACGGACACCTTCATTGTGAACAGTCTTTACAATACAATTCCAAGTGCTTGTATATAATGGGGATTCTCCAGGCTTAGGTAATGGCATTGTCTGCATACGGACCTGAAATGATTTTGGGTCACACGAGAACTTATGTATTTTTTCTACCCTTACCTTTACAGTGTCCAGAGGATGTCCTGTAAGCACAGTACATATTCCACCAAAACCACCACAAATGAAATATTGTAAAGGACCAATATCCGACATTTTTATGTAATTGTAATAATACGTTCTATTAATATTAAGGCCAAAGGTTAAAAACTTTTAAAATTGCAAAAAGTCTTCTACTTGCAGGCTAATCAGTCTTATAAATTAAAAATGATTAGACAAACTATTTGAAAAGGATTGTAATTTAGTAAATAACTAATAATTATAAAAAATAATTTAAACTTTCACTTTTGTTGTCCTTTTAGGTTATTTTTTATTTTTTAGGTTAGGTTACCATAGATAAGTTTTTGTTTTGATGAGAGGCAACCATAGAGTTTAGGGATGTTGTTGTTGTTGTTGTCTTTAACTATAGATGTCTCTCACATTTGCATAAATAACACATTTAAATAAATAATTAACATTAACGCATTTTTCGACAATATTAATAATATTTCTCTAAATACAAAAAAATTTCTAAACTAGGTATAAATTAATAATAAAAACATTACTATTGCTATTAGATTTGGTTTAACCACTAAAAAGATTTAAATTTTACAAAATAATCACGCTATAATTTTTAAAATTTACTATTAGAAAAAGTTAAATGTACAACATTCTTAGATGACATTCAACTTGTTTAAAAGTAAAACATTGAAAAAAATAAATATAAACTTTTTAAAAACGCTTTTAAAATAATGCAGAATCCCTTTAGATTTACGTCTACTTAATTTAAATTTAGTTTGAGTTTAGTTAATAGATACTCATAATTAATGCGTTCTCTGAGAATCAATAGTGAAATAAAAAAAATCAAATTAAAAGACTTATTAATAAAATAAAGGGAATTAATGTTCCCCGATTGTCACATTTTCGAAATAAGTGGATAACGGAAGCAAGTGTTGAAAATGTTCAGGATTTGGTCTAATATTGACGAATGTTAGGACGATAAATAAAGTACTTTTGTTGGCAATAACGAGGCATTTTGCAACCCTCTAAGGGTGCCGTCCAATGGAATAGCCGATCGCGAAAAGGGCGTGCTGATTAACCACCCCCAATTTGGACGCAGACGCCTGGCGTCGAAGGATGGCGTCCTAAGTTTCGCCGTCGATCCGACCTGGGCAAAAATTCGGAAAAGACTAACGCATGTCGTCTCGGATTGAAAACGCTTAATAAAACCATTTTTTTTACCCCACAAAATGGATAAACTCACACAATTTGTTACCCGATCTTTCGAGAACGAGAGCGATCAGATTAGTGCTGAACAGTGTTCAACGGTGAAAATGAGCGAAGAAGATTTTGCTAAAAATCAAGACGTCGAAAAAAGAAACGATACAGAACTTCCCCTTACTAAGAAACGGAAGGTAACACCAGTTGCCAAGAACTGGCTGATATCAGACATTTCTAGTGACGATAAGGAGGATGAGATTGTCACCAGTTGCAGTTCTCAAAATATCTCAACGTCCAGTGCGACTTTTCCATTTAACGAAACTAAAGAGTCCAGGAGGAACAGTTTAACAGAAAATGAAGCAACTAATTTGACAATAACTGAAAACAGTGAACGAAGTGGTGTGTGGTTTCTTAACGACGACATTAAGAACTTAAAAAGCAACCAAACGTCGTTCTCATCGTCCCCCGTTGACTTGGAGGAACCCAAGTCAAGTCCCGAAAACTTTCGGATCGAAAGAGTTGAAGACCAACAGGAAACTTCTTCTAGACCACCAGCTTTGGAAAACCCATCTTCGAAAAGACTGTGTAAGTTTTCTATTCTATTTCACAAAATTAAAGAACCTTTCCATCCATTAAAAGACATTGGACAATTGGACAATTTATTTAATTAGTAAGTAGTCTATTGTTTTTTTCATTTTTTGCAAATTTTAAAAAAATTACTGTCGATCTTAAATGTAAAATTCTTAAAATGAATGCATTTGTTCAAAAGACAAAAAAAATCAAATATTGGAAGTACTCATTAGTCTTTGATTAAATAGTTAAATAGTCAATTATAAGAGAGCTTCTGAATTAATTACCTATCATAATCTGTAAAAAAATAATAAAATTTTGAATATAATTGATAACCTCAAAGCGATTGAACTTGAGAAAATGTACGCATTAGCCAAGTTTGTCGTTAGGTACAAGTTGAGAAAATAAATTTTCTTGGAAAATTTTTGTCCCTAAATATCCACGATTGGTAAGCAATAAATAAAATAAATTAGTGAAGTTAGCGATGGATCACAAAATACGCGTTTCGATACCCAAGATGTCATCCTCAGTCAAAATTTTTAGACGTTTTTGGATTCGAAAGTTTATTTAATAGTTGTTCTATACTTTTGATTTTTTTTGGCAGAAGTAAGTTCATGATGGTAATAGTCATTATATATGCGTTAGGGAAAGGGAAGGAACTGCACTCTCCCTCTCCAGAAAAAATACAAATTAACTAGTTTTAGTTAAATAAATCACGTCAGTTCACCTAATTCCATTATAAAGGCTTATAAAGGTCAAGATGTAATTGTAAACAATAAAATTGTAATTGTGCTTATTTTATGAGGTATAAGGTCTAAGATCGAAATGAGGGATATATTTTCTAAATACTCAGAATGATCCCCCATTCCATAAAATCAAAATTAATTATATTAACCCACCCTTTAGTTCAGATTATGGGCACACTTTTGGCATATAGTCATTACAATAAAAATAACTTCACTTACCCAGCCACTCATCACTGCGGTTTCCACACAAATCTGAAAATAAAATTAAGAGTCACGTTAAAAGTTTTTTGAAAATGGGATCCAAGCAATTCTTTTGCAGGTATATGGGTTAAGCTAAAAGGCATTATAGGTTTTCTTGTAATCCGTATATGTAAAGAATTTTTTTCTGTATTTTTTCAAAATTTTAGGCTCAGTAGTTTCGGGGATGGTGGGGTGCAAATGGTCAATTTTTGTGTTTTCTTTTAAATACCTTTAAAACTACTTAAAAAAAATATATTTGAGATCCTCATAACAAGCCCTTTCATTTGATATGCCACACGGTACAGTTTGCAAAACACCTTTTTTTTCTAATTTAGGTACCTATCCCCCAAAAGTGACCCCCATATATTCATTTGACGTACGGACAAACAGACATACAATTGATCCTATAAGAAGGGTTCTGCTTTCCCATTCGGATAAGCGAATCTTAAAATTGAAGAAGAATAAGGTTGTGTTTGGTAACTTTCAGGACTCTTTTAGAGTCAACTGATACAAACAAATTAAGAAAAGGTGTTAGGAGAATTTGTTAAAAAGAAGAGGTGTAAATAATCAATTAATTGGTTCTCGTGAAGATGGTTCCTTAATCCATTGGAAAGCAGACCACGTAATCCGTTTTTCTGAGCGAGTTGTAAATTATTTATAAGGCAAATTCCCATTACCGTTAAGTGTACTTCATTTTATCTCGGCTGCAAGCTACTTCGGTCTTTTTATCTAAGTTTAAGACGCAGTGAACTCGCAAAAGGGCTTTTCTGAAACGGCAATTAACTAATTAGGAAACACAGTTAGGAGAAAACACTGGAAAATTAGATGCCTCAATTAAGAAAATGTAATTAATTACTGTCTCCCAAAAGAAAGCGCCTACAATCATGAAGGCGTTAAAATGAACAACTGGAAGGGTTATTTTTCCTGTTTAAGGGCCAATTTCGACGCAGAGGTGAACTTTGTGCGTTAATGAACTCACATACACTCAAAACAAATGCCCATTTAATAAATGCTAAATCATACTGAGATTATACTGCAGTGTCCAATTCATAAATAGGCAAATAGGCACTTTTGGAGATAACGAATAGGGAATAGCCAATTTTCATCTGTTTTCTTAAATAACTCTAATAGTATTCATCATAAAATAAAAAAATGAATATATTTGAGACCCTCTCAACAAACCCTTTCATTTGATATGTCACACGGTACAGTTTGCAAAAGTTTCTTTACTAATTTTCCCCCAAAAAGGTGAACGCGTATAGGATTACACCGATGATGACCACTTGGTGGTCGAAATGTACACATCCGTAAGTTTTAAATAAATATTTGTGAAGTTTTCGACGAATTTTCTTCTTTTTTCAACATTATCTAGACATATTAGTCATTTAGTAAGGGTTCCGTTTTACCATTCGATGATATAGAACTCTAAAATACAGTGGAAAATATAGAAAGGGCGTATTTTAGTTTAAAAATTAACACAGGAACAGAATAATTGCTCTTTGGCTTTCTTGAAAACCTCTGCATACAAAAGGGTGGTCTGTTTTCAGTGATGAATTCTTTAAGGCAATTATCCAAAATTGGAAAAAAATCGATCCTAAAAGTATAGATTTCCAAAAACATTTTGAGAAAGCAAATGTATATATATGGGTGATTCTCTATCAAATAGTGCGCAAAAGAAATAAATTTCTCCGAAACTCAGGGGATATGTTCCATATAATGGTTTTGATTTTTTTTCGGATTTTTTGGAAACCAATTCAGTGAGCTACAGGACCTCAAAGTTGTGATTTTTGAATTTTTTTTAAAGTTTTGGAAAAAGTTGGTCTCAAGAATCATTAAAATTTCCAAAACCGGAAAATAAACATTATAAATGAAAAAAAAAAGGCAATCGATCCAAAATTTTGATCTCAAAAAATTCATGGTTTTAAATTTTCATGTTAGAAATAAAAACTGCCTTAACTCTAAACAATTTGAAAAAAAATCATGCATGTGGTAAAATTTTTTTTCATCTGTAGGTAATAACAGAAAAATGGGAAAAAAAGTTCTATCTAATGCAATGGCTCGATAAAGTTGATAGAAAATAATAAATTGCATATCTAACATATTTTTTGTTTGAGCTGCTCTCGCAAAAATCAATTGTATACCTACAATCTTTTGAAATTTTCGAACGCGTGCCAAAATGTGAATTTAGCGTCAAAAATTTTGAAAAAAAAGTAGGTTGATATTAATTATTTTTTATATTTAACCCCAGTAAGAATTTTTGGGATTGGTTATTAATTGGAGACATCTTTAAAAAAATCAAAATTTACCATTTAGTACCTATAGCGACCTAATAGGTAGTTTGTGGTCTAAAAAGATTATCAAAAAGTTGTTTTTTCATTACATGATTTTTTTTTAGATTTTTTAGAGTTAGGACAGTTTTACCCCCACTATCCTAAAGCCGTTTATTTATTTTTTGCTAAATCCCAAAAAGTACCATAACCAGATATATGGGAGAATATTTCTAACATGTAAAGCTAAAACCATGAATTTTTTGAAGTCAAAAGCTTGGATGGAATGCCATTATTTTCCATTTTTAATGTTTATTTTACGATTTTGGAAATTGGAGTATAGTTTTTGAATCTTGGGATCAACTCTTTCTGCAAATTAATAGAATTTTTGATTTTTTATGCATTTATTTACCATTTTTAGCAATAACTTGATTTTCTAGAAATAAAATAGAGCTAAAATACTCATTAAATTGCGAAAAATATCAAAAATCACAACTTTGAGGTCCTGTAGCTCACTAAATTGATTTCCAAAAAATCCGGAAAAAATCAAAAGCACTTGTGAGTTTCAGAAAAATCTATATTTTTTGCGCACGGTTTGGTAGAGAATCGCCCAAACACAGTGGATTTCACTTATAACGTTCTCAGTTGTAACGACCTTTTGGTCATAGCGACGTTACACTTGAGTCCCTTGAATTTAAAGTACCTATACTTTCAGTGGAAAATAATGTGGCTATAGCGACTTCGGATGTAGCGCCGATTTCGGGTATAGCGACTAATTTTAATGAACCTTTTGTCACAATTTCTTAGAAATTCCGTGCAGATATTGGGCCTTTTTCGGTTCGGACACCCCAAAATTTTTCAGAATTTTTTACCAACTAATGAGAAAGTCATCAAAAATGAATGTTCAAATGTTTTTTTTGTCGGAAAAATGCAAGGAAATGCCAAAAAATTTTTTTCCGCACCTATAAGATTAGGTTATACGGTTGTGGTGGTGTGCGTCTCAATGCACAGATCCATACCTATAACCATATAACCTAGTACATCACTATAAATATAAACAATTCGTCTTCGAGTTGCTTTATCTAATATTAACATAAACAATACATGGACGAAAGATTAATTAAACACAAAAATTATTGTTGGTTTATTCCTACCTTCGTATATAACGACTTTCGGTAATAGCGACGGAGTTATAGTGGTCCCTTCACCGTTGTTATAAGCGAAATCCACTGTATATTTCTTCACTCTTTATGGTTCCTGAATCTTCAGTTCAACTTTTCTTTCAATTCTCAAAAAAAAATCCAAATTTTGGAAACAGAAAAGTACTATTTTGGCGTAACAAAACAGACTAGTAGGTATTTCTTTCAATCAATATACCTATGTATTATCATTTTAGTTTATTTTGGACATTATCTATTTTAATTTTGTGTGTACTTTTAGTGAAGTTTTCACCCTAGACTCGGTGAGTTCTTGAAGAGTGAGGGATTTATTCGGTAAATTTTTCAAATTCAATAAATACGTCATTGGGAATTGTGCAGCGGCAAAAGGAACAAAACGAAAATGGGCGCATACAAGCATTTGCGCCGACTCGTTGGAGGTGTCTCGCTCCTTGAAACCGTGGAGACTGAACGATATCCCTGGAGAGGAATTAGCGCAGACAAGAGCTGTATTTAATGGCACCCCCTTTAACCCCCTCGGCAATAAAGCTAGTGCGAAATAGCGCCCAGATTAATTTAATTCCATTACCGTAACGAGGATACAAAGTATGTTGCTACGCCTAAATGAAGTGGAAAGATCCCATAGGCAACTCTGGAGTTGTGCCTTTGCTCCGACGACGTCACGGCTTACTACGATGACCCGAGTAATTGCTTGAATCGATAAAATGCTTTGCGCTGATTGAAAGTGTAAATAAACTACTAACATCTTACCTCAGATTTGCACCCCCTTCATTAAAACGATTGCAACCGTTCCTGCACGCCCCTCTTTATGTATATGTAGATACGTATATATATATATATACAAATATATTTAACTCTTGTTCACTTCATCACTCGAAATGCTTTATAAAGAATACATTATCGAAGCTGTTAAATGAATTAAACTGATTTATTGAACCTTTCCGCCATCCACTAGAAGCAATTTGTATTTGTAATTTATATTTAAATGCCAACGAAGAACACAATACACGATTGGATTGACAAATTGTTAAATAAAAGCAGCTCAAGAATTTATTTTACATTTTTTGAATCTACGGTTAAAAAAATGTTCAGACTTGTAGGTATACTTCCGCAATTTATTTTCTCGCAAGAGACAATTCTCAGTAGGACCAACACAAAGCCGTCAGTCCCAAGACTAGTTGGACAAGCACTTCCATTTTTTCCTATATCCTGATTCCTGAACTATTTTCGAACAGCAATCAAATCTAGGTCTCTGTCAGCCCTTCTTTATACCTGTTTCTACCTCTAATATGTACCATTATTGTCCTAAATAACACCACATTTCAAAAACGCTTCCAACTTTTTCTTTTCCGTTGAGCCCACCGTCCACGTTTCGTACCTTTAGAAGTACCATTTACGACAAAAATCTATTTTAGGCTTCTTATACATAAATTAATCCTTCCACAGTTCCGTTTTCTTATTTGACAATGACCACAAAGTCTTCCACTTTTTTCTGTACTGACTGTTTCTGTCTCTAATATATCTCCAGCTAGCCCTTCACGTTTTAGAATATGTCCTACAATCCTACCTCTGCCTCTTCTTTATTCTCCTTCCCCTAGCAATACTTTTTTCTTCTGGAATTTTTGAGCTATTGCATAGCTTTTATCGCGGGCTTTGAGCGCGGCGACCGAATCAAGAAATTCCGTAACGAAAAAAACCTAACACACCCCACTCCGACCGGCACAGCGGTGGGGGGTGTGCGTGCGACTAGACGTATGCGTGTAGACTGTACGAAGCTCGCACGGATCGAGACGAGCTGCTCCGAAATCGGACGAATACCTAAGTAGCTGATTGTGAGAAAGTATATAGGTTTATTGTTATATTAATATCAAAGAAAAAAAAATATTGCATAAATATTATAATTGCATAAGTTGATAAACTATGCAATAGCTTTACCGCGGCAGTTCCCGAGTGCCACACGTATTTTTTTTATCCTGAGCTAATCTTCGCATTTCCTGATGACTGTAACATACAATATCCTCAACTGTTCGCGATCAGTAATGTTATCTATCCCTATTTAGCTCTGTTTCTGCTTCTAATACGTTTCTAACCAGTCCTTCATGTCTCAGAACGTCCTCTAGCATTCTATATTTTCCTTTTCTTTATTGACTTCCAAAACGCCCTTTGCCATCCTCCCCCTAGCAATACCTTCTCATCTATAACTTTTTCTATCTACGGTAATTTCAGGTTTTTCGTCCCACCATCCACGTTTCATAGCTCCAAATACACCATCTTTAACTGTTTTATTTGCTATCAGTAATCTAATCTAGGTCTCCCTTTGCCCTATCTTTTTCCCCTGTTTCTATTTCTTATCATCATCCTAACAGTCTTCCATTTTTCCCATCCTGAACACATTCCTCAAAAACCATATAGAAAATCTAACATCCTTAACTATTCGCGAACAATCGAGTAACTTAAGTCTCCCTCTGCCTCTCTTTACTACTGTTTCTGTGCCTAATAATACTTATCTAACTAGCCCTTCATGTCTCAGACGGTGTCCTACCAACTTAACTCTTCCATTCCTGATTGTAACTTCTAAAGCGTTTTCGCACCCCTTTTGTTGTTCCACTTCTTTTCATATTTTTCCATTTTTAACTTTTTCTATTCACGGTATTTTGTTCATTCGCATCCCTCACATCATTTTTTTTTTTGACGTAAATAATAAAATAAAATATTCCACCAGAGAAATAGAAGTATGTATTTAATTTTGTAATCCACACAAATTAATTCAAATAAATTGATTATGCAATAATTAGGTATGTTTACAAAAGTAATTCCCTGCGGAGAATTTAAATTTCTTTCTGTAGAAGCGTTTTCGATATATAGATAGGAATAAAAATTTTATTTGTTCAGTTCAACGTATACAGAATTAATAGTCCTAAATTTTTGATTCAATTCAAATCGAAAAATAAAAAACGACACAGCCAGTCGAATGTTTTCAATTGTAATGTTCAGTATTTTTCGTTCATATACAACGAATTGGGCTTTTCTGTTTGTCTTTTATACAGTTCGTTTCCCCGATAAAGATTTGTTTACCGAGTTAGGCTGCGAGGGTTGGAATTTTTTCGCTAGATTTAAATTGCTAAAATAGGATTATTTAATCCACCCCCTCCAAAAATTCAATCAAATAATTAAATCGTATACACATACGTAGGTACACACGAGAATAAAAACGAAACTAAAATTTCATGTCTATTTCGTTACCAGCAGCCGAATCTGTAATACAGGGTGGTGTTCTGTTTAATCAATTTAAGTTTTTTGTATATTTGAAACAATCCATTTTACAAATTTGAAAATAAAATTTTAGTCGAAGATGTTCGAAACTCGTCGAATGGAACTTCAAACGGAAATGAAATTCCAAAATCATCGGCAACAGCGAAACAGAGAAGATCACGGACAAATTTTACCCTCGAACAGCTCAACGAACTGGAGAGGCTATTTGACGAAACTCACTATCCTGACGCCTTCATGAGAGAAGAACTTAGTCAGCGATTAGGACTCAGTGAAGCAAGGGTTCAGGTAAGCAAATGTACCTATAGTATCTCTATGAAACAGAATGAATCTTCTTCGAAAAATTTAGAACATTATGGTTCAATCTCTAACATTCCAAATTATTCGTGAACGTTTAAAATCTAGAAAAAAAAAAAAATTTAGAACATTCCAGATCATCGTCTATAATTTTAAGTCATTTTTGCAAAATTTAGAACATTCTAAATCCTTAACAAAATAGTCTGAAACATTCCTGCAAATTTTATAACTTCGGAAAATTATAATACATAGATACACCCCTAGAAATATTTTCTGAAAAATAATGTGCCCATTTCAATAACTGGCCTCGCCGTAAAGTAACCCCTTTTTATTAGCTTTCGTTAGTTCGTTGTTTTTCAAAAATTTTCAAATTTTAAATTTTGCTTTAATTAGATTTTCAATGAATTATTCTTGAGTACTCAAAGAACTACCGTCTTAAGGTGCTTTATTGAACCATCCGTCGTGTTTCTCTCCCGTTTCATTAATGTTATCAATTAATGACAATGAAACGTAATTATCCCCTTATAAAACGTAATGGTTCTCTGTTACATTAATCGGCATATTTCAGGTTTAATTAGTTCATTATCCTACTGCTTCTCTTCTACCTAAATATTTTCTCAAATGTAGTGAAAGGGATGAGTTAATATTTACTTTACCTTTCCTTTAGCTATTGTTCTCACCCTGTTACTATTCATACCTACTAATATAAATGTTCTGAAAAATCTGTTCTTTAGGGGATGAAAAAGGAACCGAAATTTTATATGAGAAATGCTAATAGCTAAATTAATTATATTCCCGGAGACAAGCATCTACTCCTAAAAGGGGGATGATAATGATACAGTTCATTAAATATTCGGTTAGTTTTTAATATTTTAAAGATATTGAAAAATTCCGTGACGAATTGGAAGGAAATTTTCCGTTTTCCATCATCAGTAGAGAGGAATAAAGCAATAGGTTGTAAGTATTCGGGATGAAGTTAGAGAGTGATTCCGATTGTTTTTACCCTAAGTGTTTCCAAAGATGCAATCAATCAGTCGTGAAAGTTGAACGGTGTCGTTAATCTAATGCTTAATCGACGTTAGATCGTTCCCCGCACATCATACGTATTCATTAGGCAATTATCTCTGTTAGAAGCATTAGCCTGGCTAAATCGTGTGGAACCGATGTCCATCCTATAAAAACGGCGACCAACGACCTTAGGGCTTCTCTGATAGCTATTTTTTTTTTTTGGCAACAGTGACACGTTCCAGTTTTGTAAACAGCATAAGACAATAACGGAATATAATAATTAATTATTGACTATTATCATTAAGAATTTATGCTTTATTCTCAGTATAATCAAAAATACGGAAGGCTGCCGTCCGTCAGAATACCGTCAAAATATTATCCAATTCAGTGAACATTACGTATTCATAATACATATATGGACAGCTGTACTGTATAATTTGAATACGACATAAAACTGCCGGACGACTGCCTGACTGATAGTGTAAATCAAGCTTTATTAGGTGGTTTATGTGGAAAATTAATGATGTACATAATCCACATGTCGATCGTTTTGTAATTAAAACCACGTGACTAGTTTGCCCACAATTTCGTTTTTTCGTTATTTCACCCTTGTGACTAAATAAAACTTTAAAAATAGGGATTACTGAAAATCGTTGTTTTTACCCTGCGGTTCGTTTGGTTAAAGTTAGTCCAAGATAGCCCACTTTTTTTTTTTCGAAAAAAACGAAGCAATATCGTGGGTTAACTTGGGCTAATCTTGGTTATACGAACCATGTTAGTTTTAATTAAAAAAAAATGTTTCTCATGGAATATTCCAATTTTTTTACAGGTTTGGTTCCAAAATCGACGAGCCAAGTGTCGAAAACATGAAAGTCAAATACAAAAAGGTAAGAAAATTGTACAAAAAAGTTTCAAAAATCTCTGCTTTATAATTATTATCATCAAATTTTATTTTATACCAAAAGAAAACTTCAAAAAAGTGAATTGATGATTACATGAAAAAAAAAATAGGCTCTTTTGTCTAAAGTAAATTTGTGAAAGCGAAACAATAGGTTGGTGGTGGTAATATATTCTGATAATCAAAATCGAAAGTTCGATAAGTATATCATATTTATTATACTCGTTAAAGAGAAAGGAAACGATGATGTAGCAAGTAGAGAAACTCATAAAAGTTGGATGAAAATGCCATTATTCTTTTGAAACTCGAGCAATTACGACTGGAAAGTTAGCGCCAGAAAAACTATACAGTGCTCAAGGAAACGTCGTCATAAATTCGAATTATAACGCAAAATTATTCGCACGGAATGGAAATATCCTTTAAGCAACCCTCGATGTTCATAATAACCCGAAAAACGCAATAATGGTTTGCAGGGAAAGACAATGAATAATATCGTCTGCTATCGTTTAAAATCTGCATTTAGATAATATCCAGACTAGTGCAGAAATAATAACAATAATAATTAAATGGGCTTCATCTTGCAATAAAAGTTTCCCTTTCTTAGCGGAAAAACAAAGAGTTTTGGAGTTGGGTGTAAAAAGGCAAACATAAATATTTAATAGCAGGGTAGATGTGGGAGGGATGAAAGGCAAGAATAAAAAGCGGATTTAGAAGGAAGGTATCCGAAAGGAAACGTTACCTGCCAGCACATTCGTCAAGTTCCTGAACGTTTTGAACGAATTAAAGTAGAGTTAGAATCCGCTTGCAAATGTAATTTGGAAGAAGAGGGAGGCGAGGTAAGGGTGCTGTGTTGATGTGGATGTAAGGCAGTAAGTGTAATTTAGTGTCCCCTCGGGTTCGTCCGCGGCAGGACTCGCGTCCCAAATACTGGGCTCTCGGAAAATAGCCCTCGAGGGGAATTATTTGATTTGATTGAAAACTAGCACTGACTTGTATTTTTTTAGTGCACTCTTCTGTGCAAATTTGATTATCCACCGCAGATTTGTTAGGGAAACGCGGCCCATGACGTATTCATGAACCCAAGAATTATTACCAGTAACAGGAATAACGTCTCATCCGCCGTTCATTCGGTTTAAACAACTTTAAACATTCATACAGACATTCGTCTACTGACGTACCTACCTACTGACCATCCAAATTTAATAGATACAACATAAAGTCTGAAGAAAACCTCAATAATATTCAATCCCTATTATTAAAACACGAGGTAGAAACTTTCTAACAGAAAAAGTAGAAAAAACCCTACGAAATTTTAAAGCAACCTGAGTTACTTAGCATGCACTAACGACCACAAAATATGAAACATTTATACTATGTTATTGTGAAAGAAACAATAAGTAATTAAAAAAAAAATATTAGAAAAATTCGCCCACAATTCAGAAAAAACCTGAGTAATACACGAACAACTTTACAATCTTGCATGAGGTTAATGTTAAATAAACTCTAAGTAAATAAGGACTAATTCGCCCATAACATATGAGAAACCTGAGTATTTAACATACATTTTGACCTTAGAATACAGAATAGTTGCAAAAAATTAATGTCAAATAAACCTTGGGTAAATATGCCGCAGCTATTCGCCCTCAGTACTTGTAAAACCTGAGTAACTTCAGATACATCTTGACACCAGAAAAAGAAATAATTACATGAAGCTAAAATAAAATGAACATACAAGAAACATGAGTAATTTAATATACATTTTGACATCAACATACAAACCTGCATGAAGTTAATGTTAAATGAACCCTGATCAAACGTAAAGGATCAATTCGCCCACTTCACGTGAGAACATGGGTAACTTTACATATATTTTGACATCAGAGATGGTAGGTACAAAAAAATTAAATGAAATTAATACGAAAAAATCCTGAGTAAATACAACGCATCAATTCGCCCATAACACAAGAGAAACCTGAGTAAACATACATTTAAAAATCAGAATGCAGAATAGTTAGATAAAGTTAAGATAAAATATATGTATCATTAGAGACCCGACAAACCAGGGTTGTTTACGCCTCAATTCGCCCAAAACTCACAAGAAACCTGAGTAACTAAACATATATTTTGACAACAGAATACAGAATAATGGTAAAAAGTTAATGTGAAATAAAAACCCTGAGTAAAAATAAGTTACGCACCAATTCGCCCACAGAAGACAGAACATGAAAAACCTGAGTAAACATACATTTTAAAATCAGAATACAGAATAGTTATATGAAGTTAAGATAAAATATGTACCTATATCATTAGAGACCTGGCAAACCAGGGTAGTTTACGCCTCAAATCACCCAAAACTCACGAGAAACCTCAATAACTTCACACATATTTTAACATCATGTAACGAGCGTATATGTGTGCGAGAGCGGCGACGAAATCCGACAGCGGATAAGCGGAGTTCAAAGAATGCCGGCGTCGGTCGGCGCTTTGATGACAATAAATAAGGCCATAAATCAAACGAACACAATAGGGAGTCGAGAAAATTTTAGAAGGTTTCCTGATTCTTCTGGATTGTTCCATGCCTGTATAAATACTTGTTGATGTGGTCAGTGACGGCAGTTGACAGTTAGCTTTCGAACGAGTAATATAAATACCGAACTACGATATACCGAGTGATATAAATACGCATTCTTCTTGTCATATAAATAAGTTGTTGAATTATTATTAGTGTTTAAGTGTTAAATAAACAGTTGTAAATAAATTTCCGTTAAATAAATAAGTTAAACTAGAAAAGTCGTTACAATCAGAATGCAGAATAATTAGATAAAGTTAAGAATAAACAAACTACTTACTTATGATTCAAAAAAGTAGAAATTGGCAAAAGCAATAACATGGTATTATATTGAAATGTTCGTTGGTTTATTAAATTTTTATTTACAAGACTAAGTACAGGAATACAATTTATATACACTTAGATTACTATTTATTCAAACACTCACTTATATGCGCGTCTCTATTTATTTGTCTTTTCACTTCCAACACTGTCGATTTATTTCCGATGTTACCACTGTCACGGTCAATTTATTACTAACTCACTCGGCGAACGTCTCTGTCACTTTTATAGCATCCATAGAATAATCCAGAAAAGTCTGGAAGTTTGCAAGATTGTTTACGTTTTCGGCGAACCGCTTAATTACTTTCTTGGAAGGCAGGTGCGAGACACACGCCTACAAACACACGCATACACTGCCGAAAACCGCCCGCGGCTAGTTGAGCCGCCGGCCCGCAACACATGCAAGTGTACCCGATCGCACACAAGCATGCTCGCGTTCGCTACAATATTTAAATGTCAAGTGTTATATTATTTTTAACAGGGATGATGCACAGTCCACCACTGAGTACACCCCTTGAGCCGTGCAGAGTTGTACCTTACGTAAGCGTTCCTGCTTTAAGAGGTTTACCTCTAACAAATAACAGCTACGATCGGATAAATTCTTCTCATTTTCCCCAACCGGGACCCCCGTTTTCAGCTTTTGATCCAGCTTTCCTGTCTGTGGCGCATCAGGTGAAAACAATTTTCTTTTTTTTACAAACGCACCCTTTTTATTAATATTCTAAACCAAGAACCACCCCTTATGTTACGGTACACCCTTTTTTAATGTTCTAGTACGCAGCAGCAGCAGCCGTGGCCGTGGGGGCAGCACCTACTGCCAGCCTATTTTGCCACCCCTCATATCCTATAGGATTCGCAGCATTGGCGGTTGCACATAAGAACAACAGTATAGCAGACCTAAGGCTTAAAGCCAGGAAGCACGCAGAATCACTTGGATTGACGGTTTCGGAAAAAACTGCTTAAAATATTGTTCACTGACCCTTTTAATAATCGGGTCAAATAAGGTTAAAGCATAACAATGTAGACCAGATAATTTTGTACGTCATTTAACTTCGGGAAGTTGGAAAAACAACCGCAAGTTGCAGTATTTTTGAAGATGACGTACAAAATTTTCTACGTTCTATACGAAAAGGCTCATGTTAGTTTTCTTTTTTTTAATTTGTTGCATCATTTCTATTTTGTAATCCTTATCACAGATACCGAAGTTGTAAATAAATAGTAACTAATCTTTTAATTATATTAGAGTTAAGGTCCTTACTGTACTTTACATTTTAGTGATACTATTATTTTTTGGAAAGAACAATAAATAAAATAATCAATAATCTAAATGAAAATTTCAAATCACTACAATAATTTAACTTCAATCAGATATCAATGGTCAAAAAGGTCATCTTTTTAAAAGAACTTAAATCAATCTAAATCAAGAAAAATGTAGTAAAAGACAATAATGAATTTGACCTTGAGGTCATACTTCAAGGTCATTTTAAGGTCAAAAAGTTTATATTTAATGGAAAGCTTTATTATTGACTAGTTTCTAAAAGCTCGTACTATTCTACGTTTTATCATATAACACAGATCAAAGGTCAATTTAAGGTCATCATTTTAAATTAAACCCTTAAATAACTCCCAAGGGAAGACCTAAATCGAAGAATATTTGAGTAGAAATTGAATGACTTTTGGAGATATTGAACTACCTACATACATGGACTTGATTTATTATTTAAGGTCTAAATGGATCAAAATTTATAAAAAACTCGAGAAATCGAAATATGATATTGAATTCGACCTTGAGGTTATTTTTGAAGATTTTCAAGATCATTTCAAGGTGAAAAAGTCAAATACAAGATGAAACTTTACATTGACTTTTTCACAATAAAATAAAAGCGTTGTGCAAAATTTGCAGTTTATGCCATAGCAAATCAAGTACCTATTGCTACCTTAAGATCAAAGGTCAAGACCATTTCTTTAAATTTTTCACTTTTAAGTGACCTCAGTTTGGCCTTATTATAGAATCGGATGGTCAGACGTAGTATTTTACGCGCGTTTAGAAACTGAAAACAAAAATTGGTGTTTCAAGTTGAAAAAATCGACTTGACCTTGAAATAGCATGGCCTTCATGTGTCAATTTCAAGGTCATCATTAGATTTTTTCCCAAAACTTATCCCACTTTTATTTCCAAACTGCTGTCAATTTAGGGCTTCCCCTGGGAGTCATTTAAGTGGATAATTAAAAATGGGATATGAGGCACTCTTCCTGGAGTTCAAGGACAAAAATATTTTCCCTCTTTTATTTATTAAATCATAGATTTGCCTTGAAGAGAACTTTCAACCAAAGTAAAAAAAAATGTAATCTTTGAAGATTATCTATATTCTTAACTTTAACTTTTTGACTTTGAGTGAGAAATGCAGCACTATTTGAATTAAACTTTAATTCTATTCGAATCAGTGATGGACGTTGGAAAAAAAATGACCAGAATTATTTTATTAGACAGTAAATCAATTTTAGTTAGGATCATATCGTTGGACAGTACGTGTCACGAGCAATTACAACCAGGCGTTCGTTGATTGGACATAATAAGATTAGAGACCGAACGTCAATGGTACAAACATGGGGTAGAAATTTTTCAGCCGCATATTTATACTATTATTTATTTGTTTCTGTGCACACAGAAACGACCCTCACTTTTACTACACCCTCCATACTCTACCATCGTCTCATCTAATAAGATTACTACCCGCAATTAATAAAATCTTGTTAGTCACGTTTCACAAGTGATAAATTAAAATAAGTTTCATTCAAAAGGATAACATGAGTATAGGACCGGATTTTTTTTTTTATTATTTTTTAAATTTTTAATTTACACTCATTTCTTTTTTTTTTTTTTAATCCTCCAAATGAAGGCAAATAATATTTTTTATTTTTAAAAGCTGTTAAGTATTATACGTTTATTACAAAATGTAATAATTTTTTTGGAAACCAACAACCGACGAAAAGGAAAAATTTGAACATTTACTGACATCTAGAGTGAAAACTTTTAACTGTCAATCTCTTTATTTTATAGAATTTTTAAATTAAGGTTAATGAAAATATTATGCTTTTAAATTCCAATTAATCCTCGAACTTCCTTTTATTATTTTTTTTCTTCACTCAAAAAAGCAAGTTTCTACTTAAGTAGATAATATTAAAAAAAAGAAATCTTAAACATTCTTCTTATTGCATAAAAGACAGAAGAAAACGTCTGAAAACACTAATGTGTAGGGAAGTTTTTCTAAAGCTTTGGTTTTCCACCACTCTCCCGTAAAAGAGCGCCAAAGATTTCTGTAACTCCCTAACGCGGTATTGACTTCTATAAGCCCTTATAAAAGGGACGGTAGCTGCCGAAGGGCTAAAAGGCAGTATCAACTTCTCTAATTCCACCGAAGAGGGTGCTGCGTATTCAATTTGAACCCAAAGAAGGGTGCAAATTTCAAAATATTTTAAATAATTTTTATTTGCTTTTAACAAAGTTAAAAAATACCTAGATTTATTAACAATTCGTGATAACTTATAGTTTTAATAAAACAGACTTTTAAAGAAATAAAAATAAGCTAATTCACCATTTGTCGCCCCTATAAGACACGTCCCCAGGTGGCATAAAAGGGGAATAGCTGACAGATCTGTCAGGCAAGAAGAAAACCTGAGTAAATTAGAAAACCAAAAGGCACAACCATATAGGTAGATACTAGTAAAATTTTAACCAGCAGTTTGCTTTTAATATTACATTTGTGCATTGTATCCCTATTTTTAATTAATTTGATTTTAATTAGGTACGTAATTATGTGACGTATCGCATTTAAAATAAAGGGAAAATTCAGATATTATCGTATATTATACGATGTGTCACTGAACTTTATAGGATATTATTGTAAATTATGGACATTACCAACATGCAATGAAACGAAGCACGATTTATATTTGGTATTACAACTTACAACCCGCATGGGACTTAATTGATTTAATACGGCAGCACCCCTTTGATGTCTGTTATTACTTTATGATTTTTATTTATTAACATGTGCCACACTGAAATTCAGGATTTTTAATCATTGTTTCGTCATCCCTATAAAAATAGCCCTGAAGATATACCTCGTGATCGAAGACGAAACTTCGGAACTAGGTGTAAATACAATGTTCATTTGTCAAGTATTTACCAAAGTGAAGACAATTTTGGAAAATAGTATTTTGAATGGAATTGGAATATCTAACCGATGGACACGATAAGTTTGGGGATATATAGATCTAATACGACTTCGAAATTCGGAAATTGCCTTGGTATAGATAACGGGGAACCATTTGTTCGTAGTCACCGATAATGAGTGAAAATTTGCATATCAGATCGGGTCTAAACCCTTAGGTTTCCATGCTGAGATTATTGTCGGAAAGTTAGGGACGGAAAAACAGGCAAAAATACGAGCCGAAGGGATTTATACCAGCCACAAGGGGTAAGAAATTGCAAATCTTTAGAAAATGGGATAACAAATCATCGTGTTAGAGAGTATGATAAAAATAATAAAGTGTAGGTAATTTTCACGAAAATTAAAATTTTTTCCCACATTTAAGTAGATATATGTAATTATGTATTTATAAATTATAACAATTACTTTCCTGTAGACTGGGAACTATTGTAAACTCATCGAAAAAACTTATTAAATTTAAATACTTACTAATAAAATAACCGTTACTAAAATATTATTGGTTTTTATTTCTCACCCCCAATTTAACTGTACTGTAAAAATGTTGACAAAAGCCTTCATGAGAAAGTTATAAATCAATGCGTTAAGTAAGTGATTCCCACCTGCGGAAATAATAACATATATCTAAATCGGTTTTGTGGAGTTTAGTGGACAGGTGTCCTGACGATTCGCTCGAACGCTTTGGACATCTGACCGAAGTTTTGATTTACCAAGTTGCACCCCTCAGGTTACGGAAGAATGCCTGGGCATTGTTTAGCTTCCGTTTAGCCACTGGTTAAAATATTGTTAGGTCCATTAGACGGAAACTACGCTATCAAAGCCGCTATTGTCTCTGATTTGCTACCACTGTTATTATTTGTCTTTTCATACGTATAAAAAAAAACAATAACTTTTTTATATAACGTACTTAAATTTTCGATTACATAAAAATGACCACAGGTCATTATAAAATTTTATTTACTTAAAACATTAAATTTATAGTCAAATAGAAAGTACTTTTCTTTGAGGGTTAAAACTTAACCTTAAACTATTATTCTTTAATACGCAGTTAAAGCCTCCTCTACCCTCTTTAACAGGGTTCTGTATCGAAATGGAAAAACTAAAGCTTTATGGATAATAATATGCCACTATGGAACCTCTACTGGTGGAATATAACTGCCCCTTTACCATCTGATCTCCTTTTTCAAAGTTGTGTGTCTAAGTGGCAAAACTGAACCCTTATAAATAATGATAACCTTTGTGGAACCTCCGAAATTCCAAACTAAATGGTACTTGAGCTTTTTTCAGAACCCTTATAGACACCAATATGTTATATGTCAAATTTAACTGGCCTTTTACTTTCTAACATCTTTTCTCAGGGTTCTGTATCGAAATAACAAAACAGAACCCATCTACAGACAATAATATGCCACTGTGGAATCTTTGGTCATCGAATCTAATAGGCCTATGGACACTTGGACATCTATATCCTTCTTTTTCAGACGTATGTATCAAAATGGCAAAACTAAAGCATTACAGACCTTAATTTGGCGAATCTAACTGACCCTTTGTTTTCTGATCTTCTTTTTCGGAGTTCAGCACCCAAATGGCAAAACAGAACCCACAAAGACAATAATATGCGGAATATAAGTAGCCGTTTACCTTATGATCTTCTTTTTTAGAGTTCGGTATCGAAATGGCAAAACTGAATCCAATTGGCTCTTGAGCTTTATTTTCTCCTTATTTAGGGATCCACACGGAAATGTCAGATAAGAGCTCTTATGGACAATAGTATGCTGCTACGGAACATTTGGTCATCGAATCTAATAGGAACTTGGGCATCTATTCTTCTTTTTTAGATTTATGTATCAAAATGGCAAAACTGAACCCTTGTAGATAATTTATATATCGAATATAAGACCATCAAACGTCTACTTTCTTTTATTTATGAATCTGACGCCTTATGGACAATGATTGGTCGAATCTAACTTGGCATTTGCCTTCTAATCTTCTTTATCAATCTTCTGTCTCAAAATGGAAAAATAGTACCCTCATAGATAATTGTTTGCGGAATCTAACTGGCTCTTTATCTTTTGGTCTCTTAAAAATTTAAATGAGATGGTAAAATTGAACCCTTTTAGCCAACATTATGCAGCTTCAGAACCTTTGGTGATCGAATGTAGCCGGCGTTTAACCTTCAATTAGTAAAACTGAACCATTATAGACGATATTCACTCCCTATGAATCTAACTGGCTCTTGACCTATTTTCCTTCTTACATATAGTTTCTTTAGAAACAATTTTTTATACTTATTTCCCCTTCCCTTTAAATTATGAGTAAGTATGATACAAAAATCGAAATGTGGTTTGAATTAAATGGCGATATCTTGGTTAAATAATTAGCATTATTAGTTTTTTTCGGGTGTTTAGTTTGATGATGCCGAATGTTTGATGATATAAACAAACGGGGTGGTTAAATACGACGGTTCCTGCGCCACATATCCGGTTACTCCCCCGGAGTGGTTTGAGCGGGTTAGCAGCAAATTTAGGTGTAAGTGTACGGGTATCTTGTTTGCGGAAACTCTAGAACATGGTTAATGAGACAGATGGTTAAACATCCATGTTTTTGAATGCGGCAGAGCTTTCAATGGAGTTCATTTCAAAAGCTCTCTTCTTTCAATGGAGAAGCTCGTTTGATCTTAATATATTGCACGGGCGGCTACCATTCTTTCACCACTTTCCCTCTAACCGTCCTTTCACAACGAAGGAACAATCCAATAGCAATAACGAAGAATCTTTTACGAATATTCTAAAGATTTTTATTGAATCCGCAAAATGACGAATATACAACGTTTTGTATCACCATTTATTAATTAAATTCTGTATTCTGTTTGATACATCTAATTAATTATCTCTGATAAAATAAATGAAAGAATGAGCTGGACAATTTCTAATACATAGTAATAATAGTTTATTGCCTATCGTACAAATTGAAGGACATACGTGCATACAAAAGACAACATGTTGTTCTCTAAATTACGATAATTGCAGCTGTAGGTACAATGTACGAAAGTTTTTTTGATTTCGTTTATAAATTACTCTGTCAACTTTTGAACGAACTGTAATTGATTTTCTATAAGTGATTGCCGTTGCAATATCCGCGGTTAATGAGCATGAAGACCATTGCAATGGAACAGACTCGACTAGGAATAAGAGAAATCAATGTGCATATAAGTATCATTTCTTTTTTGAAATTTTCGTTACATAAACAAGATTTATAGACAGCATGTTAACAATAATTAATGTGCGAACACGTAAAGATTTCATAAATCAAAATAAGAATCGACTGATTGACAACTCGACAGATGAAAATGTTGGGGTTTAAAATAAATAAAAATAGCACGGAACCCATAGGAACTACCACGTGAACTACCACGTGCGAAACCGTAACACTAACGTATAGTTAAAAAATAGTATTTTTGGAACATGTAGCTATAGCTTTTGTGAAAATTCTGGAACATTCTATATCATTCTTGAAAAACTTGGAAAATTCCAGAAGTTTCTAGATCATTCTCGAAAAATCGAGATCATTCTAGATTATTCTGTAGTGATTTAAAACATTCTCGTACATTTTTTAATATTTGAGAACATTCTAGATTATTCATAAAAAATCCTGAAGAATTCCACAACATTCTTGAACATTCTAGATCATTTTTGAAAGATCGGGAACATTCCAGATTATCCTGTTATGATTCAAAACAAGCTTTTGTGAAAATTCTGGAACTTTCTAGATCATTCTCGAAAAATCGAGATCATTCCAAATTATTCTGTAGTGATTTAAAACATTCTCGTACATTTTTTAATATTTGAGAACATTCTAGATTATTCATAAAAAATCCTGAAGAATTCCACAACATTCTTGAACATTCTAGATCATTTTTGAAAGATCGGAAACATTCCAGATTATCCTGTTATGATTCAAAACAAGCTTTTGTGAAAATTCTGGAACTTTCTAGATCATTCTCGAAAAATCGAGATCATTCCAAATTATTCTGTAGTGATTTAAAACATTCTCGTACATTTTTTAATATTTGAGAACATTCTAGATTATTCATAAAAAATCCTGAAGATTTCTATAACAATCTTGAACATTTTAAATCACTTTTAAACAATCCTAAAGATTTCTACAACATTCTTGAACATTCCAGATCATTTTCGAAAGATCAGGAACATTCAACATTATCCTGTTATGATTTAAAACATTCTCTAGCATTTTTTAATATTCGTCAACATTTTAGATCATTCAGAAAAAATCCTGCAACAATCTTGAACATTTAGATCCTTTTACTGATGTAAAACTGAGGATTCCTTCAGCGTAGTCCTACATAAGGCGAAACGTAAGTGTCGGTTTTACATCAGAAAAGAACCTTATCAGCCCTTTGTCCGGCTTAATTTTTCTCCTAATTGTCGTTAAATTAAGGGAAGAAGTGGATAAAATAGAAATAGAAATATATTTACAATTGGGTTTAAATAATGTAGGATCGTACATCAAACTGAAATAAAACGATAAAAAAGTAGAGCAGGTACAGGGTAAAACAAGAGAACCCGTGGGCAGGGATGCAAGTTGTTTATTAAAAAGATAGCCGTGGTAAATAAAAAAAACTTTCCCTGGCTGCAGGGTGCATATCGGTCACTTGTGATATTTTATCGGCTGTCAACCGAGGCATAAAACACTGAGATAAACCAAATCGTTGTCTCGGGGGATCTCACTCTTCTCCTCTTCAGTTCGACACAGATAGGGATGGTAATGCATTCATTGTTCCTAGTCTCTCTGTGTGACACTTCGAGTGCTATACACATCTCATCCGGACGATAAGTGAAGAGGAAGAACTGCCGTAACAGTTAGATGTAAAACGCCAATGTAAAGAGGAACGGCTATTACATATTGCGAAATTTTTGCCATACTACGTTTTAACCATTCTTTTTCCATTTTAAAATACAATATAACCACCCCTAATCTACCAAAAAAATCATTATTCACCATTCCAATGAAAAATTAGCCTTAAGTTTTAAATAACGTAATTAAAACCAAGTAATTAATTTCTATAGAAATATTACAAATTAGTTAAATCGTTATTTTAGATTTTTTTATGATTTATAAAATAATTATCATATTTAAATTTACGTTTTTCCTGCATAATGAATGAGAATAATAAATGATACATTTAAAAGTATGTTTATTAATGTATAGTGATCAGTGACTGCATGCCTGGGCTATATGGATACAAACCTGCAAATTCTGACATTTGATCAGTTAGTTTTGAAATTTCCTCTTCAAAATTGAAGTTTTGTGTATTTATATCTTATTCAAAATTAATTATGCCGACTAAACTCAAATTACATCTGATAAGCAGAAGGAAGAAGTACAGGTAATCAAATAAAATATTCGTTACAACTTTGAAAAAGTTTTAAGAACTACTTACATACAGATAGGTACCTGAACTAAAATTTCAGATTAAATTATTAACTGCCGCTTACCTTATTTATTACAGGAATAAAAAACGATGGATTGTGGTTGTAAAGAACCCGGTAAAGTATAAATTTAAATATAATTACAAATATCTTTATATTTATTTTATTCATTTTCGTAGAAAAGAAAACTTAAAAGGAAAACGCGTAAGTCAAGGAAATTATTAAAAACTCGTCAACAAAGGGCATTTTTGGAGTCAATTCAATTACAAAACAGGAAACCCATAAAGAAGTTGAGGTATAAAAACCGTGACCGTTATACAAACTATGTAGCTGCTAGAAGTTGCAGACGAAGAGATGAATTCAACAAGAAACGAAGAACTGTAATGAATATTCCGAACTTTCCCCACCAAAACGAAATTATTTTTTTGTATTTATTTTTGATGTACCTAACTAACTGTAATTGTGTCAGATCATTTTGTCATTAATTAAAACACTTTAAAAACACCACAATCTTAATAATTAATGATATTAAAATGAAGTAAAAAGAAACGAAACCGAACAAAGAGGTTAGATTATTGATTTTATTCTAAACTAGAAATTGTGCACTTTGTTTACATCATTCGGTGTTTTTTGAGAGAGCGGTTTATTAAAATCACGTTGAAAAAAATTGAAAAGAAAAATATAATCACAAAAAGGCATTATTTAAAATTGTGACTGACAATAAGACGTAGTGCTTATGCTTTTTTGGTTGTAGTGCGCAGGTAAATTGTGATACGTGAATTATTTCTTAGTTGTGAAGACTGAAGAATTACACATCGTCGTAATGTAACGGAAATTTATATTAAAAGTGAAAATATGGGATAAAAATCTATTGTAGATGTTAACCATTTGTTACATTATAGCATAAGGTAACATATCAGTAATTAATACCCTATAGAAATTAATTAAAATATAACCTAATTACCAAATGGCTAAATATATGTCAAAAAACTTTTCAAGCGCTTCCTCTACATTTTTTTGGTATATTTTTAATTCGTGACTAGAAAATATACACCAATGTCCTACGTCATTAAAGTGCAAGGTAGGGCTTGGTTTAAAATATTCTCCAAAATGTCTCCCCTGAAAGTTAGGTTAGGTTAGGTTAGGTTAGGTTTAACATTTTCCAAAACATAAAGTTTAATATTAGTTTTTTTTTTTTTAAATCAGGAAGCAAGGTACTAATTCTTTTGCGTATGTTAATCGAATGATTGTAGAAAAATACCAAGAAAGATATCAGAAGGGATAACTGTAAGCATTTCAGCACAAAGATATCCTTTATTTAAAAAAAAACTGTAACTGTAAGGCATTCTAGAATATTACAAATTATTCTCGAACATTTTGGATAAATCCTAAGTAGTTTTAAATCCTTATAAAAATATCTAGAACATTTTTAAATATTCCTGAAAACTCTAGTACTTTCTGAAAAATTCTAACGCACCAAACGCCCCTCAAAACATTTTCGCTTCGATTTATAGGAACTACAATGTGTTAGACAAAGATAGATGTATCTCATTACATAATTTTGGAACCCACACACACCCATTTTCACCTACCGCAATCAAACTCATAGAGGAAAATGAGAACAAACAGAAAAACACCTCTCTCTTATTTACATATAATTTTTAATTATGATTTTAGAGCCCTATTACACGGTAAGTCCTGAGCAGATGAAATTTACATACTTCTTATCCTTATGATGCCCTGATCTTTTATCTTTACGTTACACAGGGGCAAAAGACCAAAAAGGCTCAGAAGACCAAGACACAACAAGAAAAACCTGTCAGTGTCCGGGAAACCCCAAAATATAAAGCAATTCATGAATAAAGCAGCTTAAAGGAAGAGAAAACGAATTATAGTACTCAAAAGTTGCAGAAATTTTCATTCAACAGCCAGTATTTGCTGCTTATGCCAAAGTATGATGGAATAATAATACCTCTTCTCTTTTATGCTCTCCCAATACAGAATTATTGGAAATTAAAACACGTTACAATCTCTTTTGGAATTTCAAGTAAATTTTATAAAGTTTATTTATTTAGTAATTGACAAATTATTCTGTTAAATTAATACTACTCTAATTTTGGTGTATAATTAATAAAGTTAATGTACATTTCGCATACCTAATGCTTTTATTATTTATTTTATTAAAAAAATAATAAATAATAAGGATATCCTTCTGATTGACCCCTACAAGGATTCGTAATCAAAAGTCAGAGCAGTTAAGATTCAACCAAATCGATGACTTAAGCAAACATTTTAAAGAGTACTTTGTATGAATATATTTATAACAAATGTTCCCTACTCTCTGTTTTTTTTTTATACACATATTCTTTACAGTCTTTTTTGCATGAAGTACAGAGCAAAACGTCACTAGAAGTTCAGTAATTACTCAGTGCGGTAATTGATTTTGCCGGGGATTCCTAAGGGACATACAACTAGACGGATCGGTCCCCAGAGGATCGTGATGTCGTTACCAAAACGACGGTGCCATTCCTCTGTATTTGTTTAGTTCTCTAAGTACTTACAAGCCTCTAAAATTTGGACGCTTCAAAATTGTTTTGTAAACCCACAAAGCGCATCTTCACTCAATTATTCCATGTATCCGACACATTTTGACAGAACCCCGGAAATAAACAAGTAAAACATTTAAAGGTTTAACAGTTCAAATGATTAACATTTTACCTACGATTTTATTTATAACGATAATTTTTTTTTTAGGAATAGTTAACATTTTGCAAAACGACTACTTAATTGTTTTTTTTAATCTAATCAAAAACAAATAAATTTATTTATATAACCAGTTTTTTACTTAAACCACTTTAAACTAAAGCAAATATTTGACAATTAATTAGATAGACGAAAAAAGCGACGGAGACCTCTACTCTAGTGCTTCTTAACGCTTTGCAACCACCCCTGAAGGTGCAAGAGAGCATTTCCAGAGGCGGTAGCTGGTTCGCGCGCACTATTGACTATTTTTCAATGTAGCATCAATAGTAATTATTTTTATTTAGTAAATAATCGATGTATTCTTAATTTATCATCTTTCTGCACCCCTAACGTTTCATATACAGTATGGAATTTATTAAAAAAGTTGAAGACATTCGGTTTCAATTAGTTTTCCACGTAAAAAATTTAAAGGTGCAAAAATTTCCAAAGGTTTATGGAAGTATGTACCAAAAAATAATTTTCTGACTTTCTTAACGGATTTATATACAGGGTGAGCCACGGTGGATGGCCTATTAGATGTATATGGAAAACTGAGGCTAGGAAAATTTTGAAAAAAATCACGTAGTAGTTGTAGCACATGATCTACATTTTTAAAATATTTGCAATTTTGCAACACTTCCGGGTTATACCGAAAATTGAGGCCAACTTTATTATTTTAGGATGGTATTTTTTTACGATGAATTCGGATAATACATAAAAATTTGAAGGTAAGTTTGATAACCCACAGGATGAACAGTTTCTGATATACCTAATTTAATTTAAACAAGGAATCTAATGAAAAAATAAAATATGGTAAGTGCCATTTGAAAAAACGATATTAGCAATGTTTAGAGCTTTTGAACTTTGGATTTCTTTTCTGAACGCTCTGTATACCTTATGAAACTTAGTTTTGGTAGGAAATTAGGCTTAAGACTCGAGTATAACTGGTAAAAATTTCAAAAACTCAAGTCAATTTTGGTGAAAATTATGATTTTTTTTTATAATTCTGTAACGATTGATTTAACTTCAAAGTACAAACATTAAGATTCCCTTACACTTACGAAAAAAATGTAGGGGTTACTACTTGTAGAAAATTTAAGGGTGTAAAAATTTCCAAAAAAAGGCAAGTGTTTACCAAAAAATAATTTTCTGATTTTCTTTACGAATTTATATACGTATTATCTTCATATGTGCGTATCTTACGAAACGGTTGAATAATATAATAAAATCCACTGAATTCATTGAAACTGTCTAAGACTAATAATGTGCACATGCCGTCTTTATTGCCAGCAATTAGTAATTTCTAAACGACCTGCGCCATATGCCTAGAAATAGGCCTTCGTCGCTATCAAACGACATTCATTATTAACACAGAGACAATCCACTTTGCAAAACAAACAAGACTTCGTCTTATACTTATCATAAAGAACAATCTAGTATTTGGAGTACAGATGCATTTAATCAGAGTAAAATTCATCTCTTGATGTGTTGATTTACCAAATCTACTCCAATTGTAGTGACACGCATTACAAGTAATTAAGTAAGAAATTATTATAATAATAAATTTTGTACTTAATAAAAATTACTGTATTACAAAACTTAGTAAATACTTAAATATTATTAAAAAAATGTTGTTTAAAAATATGTATATATTTATAATTTAACATGTGTGTCTTACTCCAATGTCCACACGAATAAATTTCCAGTATAATAAAGAGTAAAAAAATTGCAAACTATACCGACTGACATATCAAATGTGAGGACTTCTTGTTAGAATCTTAAATATATATTTTTTATAATTTCAACATAAATAAATTTAAAATTGTTTATTAAAGTAGATAAAAATTTACCATGCCCCTCTTTATTTCCGAAACTACTGAGCCTAAATTTTTGAAAAACATTAAAAAAAAAATAGTTCTTTGCTTATGGAAAACTTAGAACAAACAAATTTGTCTCAGATTTAAGAAAAACAACTCGCATTTTTTTTTAATTTTCTACTCTATCCACGGTTTTTTCATTATAACATCACAAATCGTAGAATTAGTCAGGTACTTTAAAATTATTAGAGCAAGGAGCAAAATGGGTCTTTTATTACCTTAAAAAGAAAGAGATTTTCGAAAATCTATTCTATTAGATAGAACAAACTGTGGCACATGTGCTTGAAGCAATGGCCAACATGATTTATCGGGTACTACATCAAATCTGAACACAAATAAATCAGTTGCTTGAATTAATTGCGGTTCTACCCGAGTATTTAAGGCTTTAAGCTTAACATACCCAAATGAATATGACATTTATTCAGCATACGGCGAAAATCCATATTTTACTTTCTAAGCCACTTTGTTAAACTTAGCCCCAATATTTTTGAAATTTGTTGTTAATTTAATTAACCGAATAACATTACGTTTTTATTTCGTTGGTTGTGACACACTGGCCATAAACTGTTTCTTTCATTTTTTACGTTTACAAAAGAAAGAGATCAATTTTTCCAAGATCGAGTCCGAAAGCTTTTAAGGGCAAAACTCGTCACGTACGATCTAAGTGTTGGTGTCAGTCGCTAGTCCATTCAGTGAATTAAATTGGACAAAATAAAAAGCTCCTCTGTAATAACACCACTGCACCACACAAGGGCCTTAAATCTACTGTGTTCAAACTTCCTCATTTTCTAAACACGCATCATGGTTACTAATGTTCCACTTTAAGTCTTTTATTATTTCAAATTATCTTTACACTTACACAAATCCGATACGAGGGGGCTTACAGGGCTAATACTTGGGTGCAGTTTTTTTTTTTATAATTTAATGTTTTATTAAAAACTATTTTCAGATAAAATTAATAACTGTAGTGCTATTTTTTATCCGTAAAGGAACGAGATGTAAATATGTATTGGATAAGCGAAATAAGTCTTTCGTCAACCCTTGAGTCGGTTATCGAATATTCAAAAAATACGTTATCCTTAAAAGGCATTTGGTTGTATTAGATAGATAAGAACGTCTTCACAGAAAAAAAGAACCATTAATGTGCCGCATTTTTTTTATCAAACGATAAGAATACTTCAGAGGCGATCGATATCTTTAGTTTTTAGGGTCTGTCAGTCAGATTATTTTTTGTACGTACTGCCGACCCTCTATATTTTACTTGTGGGCATAGTAACATAAATCACACTTGGAATGCTATATGATCCACGTGATATTATCGACACTTTTACTGCCAACTCTCTTATATATTTAATACAACATATACAGGGTGTCCATTGATTAAATAGAGCATACGTTAAAACACAATAACAAAATAATTTCTATAATCGTAAACAATAATCATATTTAATTATGTATTATAATTTTTAGTTGAATGGTACACGTTGTGATATTTTTTTGATTGATTAGGGGGATTTCCCTACTAGATAGGTACCCAATTGTTTAGAGCCGTTACGGACGAATGTTTTAATGCATTTTAACGAAAATCACTTTTAACAATTAGTTGTTGGTTAATTGCGAAGTAGAATAAAAAGAATAGGGGGAGTTGAAAATTCGTCGCCTGAACGAAGTTGTTAGGGTTAGGGTGGTATATGTTGTGGTGGCTGTACGCCACTCGCTGAGGATATATATTGGTTTGTTAGTGGTCACGAGCAATTTGGGGGAAGCTCGCTCACCCCCGCCGAAGGGGTGTTCAGACGTAACTTTTCAGCTTTAACAGATGCAGCGAAACCAATTTAACACTACCGCAAGAACTACCATACACGTATAACTCACACTTAATTGTTTTTCTTAATCTAAGAATTAATTTATCTTACAAATTACCTTAGTATGTACCTACTCATCCATAAAAAAAAAATCAAATACAACTCAGAAATTTTTCAATTCCTTATACCGAGTCCTTTGAAGAAATGTATTAAGTACAAGTTTTTTTTTTTTTTTTTAAAATTTCTACAAATTTTCTAGAAAACAAGGATTCTGCTTTTTAAGGTACTTATTTAAAGAAGACGATGAAAAATATTTCGAGAATCGTTGCAGTTGTTTAAGGAAGCAGTTTTAGTAAATCAAAGGGGTTGCAATTCGTTTTGTTCAATTGTCCGTTAGCGAAATAAAGTTTGGAGGATTTTTAAAATGGAAATCTTAAAAAGGACGATAAAATGTGCCGCAACTCCGACTTGGCACATAAGTTTCGTCAGGACAGATGTAATAATGTAGAAAGTGCACCCCTCGCAGTCAAGCTGCAGAATATAAAATAATAGCCATATAACGTCGGAATGTTTTTCAGAAACACAAAAATACATTCGCTCCAAGTGCATTTGTCTCGCGTCATTTAATCTATAAATTAGAGGTAGCCTACTCCACTTTAAAAACGAACAAAAAAAAAGGAAAAGGAAAACAGAAATCTGTCTCTCTCTCATCCACCCACCCATATACAGGACTTTTCAGAAAACGTAACAAAAAAGACTTTTGAAATCGATTGAGGAAGTGCTTTCTGTGACGTTCGGTTTGAAAATATTTTCTTCATAATGTATTTTTGAAGCGGGAGATTACGTTAGTTGAAAAGACGTTTAACATAGGGTAATCCAATGGAAATTAGACCTAAGAGTAATATCCGACAAGCTTACAGATGATGCGGACGGTGAGCGCGATAAAACGTCATTTTTATTCACGTAGACATTGGTTTTATATCGAATTCGATTTCTCTCGCCAGTGCACATGAGTGACAGTTTTGTAGGAGTGCCATGTGTGAATCCAAGTAGCGAATGCGCTTTCTTAACACACCACCTATGTATGTTATTTCCTTTTCCACCAGCGGAATATTTGCGAAATAGAAATAAAATTATCTTCATCGATATGTACAACGCATCTATCTCCAACGCAGATTCGCATTTTATTTACAACACTCGACTTAATCCACACGATACGTTGAATATCTTTAAAAAATTCTTCTGAACACTTTTCATCCCTTACGATCAGTTATCTATATAAATCTATAAAATATTCCACTAAACAACAAATATTCAAGAATAAAATCAGTGACGGATTGACGGGGGATTGGGGAGGAAGTCAAAATTAAATAAATTCACAATTTTTCTGTGGTTTGGAGGTGGCGATGGGAGTGGTGGTGATCTTGAGGGTGTGCAGCACCAATACTCCAGTATTACCTCCACCAACACCTCCGGATCCAATTTAAATTTTTACCCCATCCTACCTCTACTCCCAAAACCACCCATTTCACCTTGGTGTCATCCACTTGCAATACCAAATACCATCCCCACCACTAACTCATCACACATCCACCCTCAAAGTCACTCGTACCTCCAACTCATCTTCCGGGGTAATCCCACCCCCAACCTTACCACACCTCTGCATTGGAACCACTTAAAATATTAACCCAACTCATAAACAACCAAAAACATCGTTAAGCAATTTTTTTAAAGCATTATATATTAAAAACAAACTGTTTATTTCTATTATTGAATATATTATTAAGGCTAAACAATCGAAAATTGTTTTTTTTTGTATGTCATTTTTTTATTTTATTCGTTTTTTCATGTAGATTTTGAAAATAAATATGTAAAAGTGATAGGATATCGTGAAAAAAACTTATGAAGGTTTTAGCTGTTAACTTTGACAATTCCATGTCTTAAAAAAAAAAGTAGAAGGTATGATGAAAAATGGGTTGCCTATTTTGTTATTACATGGAGGTTATGGTACAGTTTCTTAAAAGCTATAGGTACCTATGTCCAACTTTGGACGAGTCCAACTAGTTCTATATAATTATTTAATCGAATTATTAGCGCAGACAGGATAATAGGGCGAAAATTTTTGTGGACCTAATTCCGCTTTCCAAAAATCTGGATCCACTCCTGATTCAGGGTGATAAATAGCAATGTCGTCCGTCTTATTTTATATTTAATAATTAGGGATTTGTTCACTAAGAATGGAGAAGGAAATAACTTCTGCTAAAATATATGGTATAATGTAGAGATGGATTTATGTATTTCCCCTCATTTATATACATGTATGTAGCAGAAACGATTGCTTTTTTCCTTTTAAATCTGATGCATTAGTCAATCCGTCAGGCGTGTGTTATGGGGGAATTCCGGAAACAGTTATGTGCAGACTTGTCTAGGCAACTTCCTCATACCGAGAAGTTGCATTCCCACGCAGATTCAAACCACCCGCTTATTGCACCTCCACATGTCGAATATCAGTTTCCTGCTTCTCACAGTTTTTCCTACCGTTCCTAACTTACACGCAACTAAAATACAACAACGTCGTGTGAAGGAATTTGTTATAGTCAACCATACACCCCCATAACTACGAATAACTCCCTCATATAGTTCTGATTGTTTTCACGTCATGTGTCCGTTTCCATAGGCAGTGATTAGAAACAGATCCTCGGGACATTTGTAAAATGTAATTTATAAAAACTACTTAACTTAAAATAATTTCAGTTTTTTTACAATAGTTACTCAAACTCATTACGCAAACAAAATTGATAAAATTACAATTGGATAAGCGAAATACATACATGTTTATATGGTTGATAAAGATTTTCTAAACTTGGGTTTATATTAAAATTTATTAGATTTGATTTTCTTGAGAAATTTGTTCACCTTCATTTCTGAAGATTATATATGGACCAAAATAAAGTGAAACTTTCATATGTTTGATATTTTTTGTTTAAAGAAAAAACTAAACGATGAAAAAGTTAACAGCGACCATTTGTTTTTGTGTCTTACTAAAAATAAGGAGTTTAACGTAATTTCGTGTTTTCTCTGTAGACACTTGATTGACAAGTATATTTTGTCTTGCAGACTTAACGAAAAAAAGTAAAGCAATACTATCCAACTTTTTTGTCGAGTTCTTAGGTGACGTTCTCGTCGCCGTCGAAAAGGTACCTTCCGGGAAGGAAGTTATGACCCCGAGAGGTTTAAGGTTCTACTGGCAGGAGCAGTAGAAATAGTAGTGTTAGTAAACGATTTCTTACACCTGGAATCTCCCTTGAGAAATCTTACAAAACCTGCGGTATTCCTAAAAGAAACTTAACAGTTCGTATTTTGTTACCGAAATCGATATTTGGATATTTACATATGTATAACTAAGTAATTTACAGGGGACAATCGAACAATTATACAACCAATATGCACAACGTACTCTTTATTTATGTATTATTATACGGGGCGAAAAAAAAAATAAAAGCGTCATACAGGATGATACACGTTAAAGAAAAATTTAAAAACATTTAGAAATATAAGTTGTACAACTTTTAGGGAGAAATTTAATTAAAACCTTTTTTAGTTTTGAGTCCGAATTATAAAAATTCGTAAAAATTCTATGTTGGGGTACACCATTTTATGATCGAGATCAAAGGTCAATTCAAGGTCATTATATGGAAAAAGACCAAAAACAAAAAGAAATATTTCTTTTGTTTTTTCAGTTAATCGTGTGAAACTGACAGTTATAGCGGTTCAAATAGCGACCTTGAAATTTTTCATTGGACAAATTTCAAGGTCATCATTAAGGTCATACTTCAATTTCCTCTTAATAGTTATACAAATTTAGTTTCTACACTTTTATCGACTGAAACCTTCCATTGGAAATTATTTAACATGCTAACCTTAAATTGACCTTTGATCCCTATTATTAAATGGAATGGTCAAACGTAGAATTTCACGAGCCTTTGCAATCGTGTGATAATAAGTGGGAAGTTAAATAGCGACCTTGAAATTTTTCTTCGGGCCAAATTTCAAGGTCAATAATAATAAGTCGTAATTCAATTTCCTGTTAATAGTTATACAAATTAATTTCTACACTCTTTTCGACTGAGACCTTCCTTTGGGAATTATTTAACATGGTGACCTTAAATTGACCTTTGATTCCTATTATTAAATGGAATGGTCAAACGTATAATTTTACAATCCGGAGTAAAAAATTGGCATTTCGGTTTATGACTTATGGTCAAATTCAAGGTTATCAATAAATTTCACCCTAAAAAAAGCTCAAAGCTCATGTAACACTTTTTTTTCTTTTCTATGCATGAAGTTGTGATAAAAAATGAACTAAAACTAAATTGTTAATTAATGTAAATATTTTAAGATTTGTTACTTTTTCAGACGGTTAGGCAATGAAATTCGGGGAAAATAATTAAAGAAAAAATGTAATTTTAGTATCCAACGTTTCGATACAAAAACGTTAGTTGTTTCTCTTTATCTTATCCCCTAAGATTTGTGGTTACCGTGCGGGCTACAATGTGTACATTATCTGAACATAAATTAGCCCGTCTTAATTACTAATGGGGAGACGAGACCGTCTTGTTTAATTAGCTATACTGTAAATTCTCTTTATAAATCATCTCCGTGTAATTTGAGTGCACAACAATTACTATCTTTTTGAAATGTAGCCTGGCTTTTTGAAAAACAGAGAAAACTTTTCTAATGGACATTAAACGAAAAAGACCATTCGCATTTTTTTCTACTATACCAAGAAAACTACTTATGGAAATTTAAAATTACATAAAATACTTAACTTTGAGCCAAGTATTCTATTAATCTATAAAACTTAATATAATTTTTCGGCAGCCATTTTGAATCTGCCATATTGAAAACGCAGTTCTATGGGTTTTCTCTAGCATTTATCAAAGCTATTCATATTTTTATATGTACAAACGTTTCGTAATTAAAACAGCTTATGTCCTTAGTGAAATAATTTAATTAAAATTAAGTTATAGGTTAATTAATTTGTATTAGCAGCTTTAAGACGATTTACATACATACATATATGTTATTAAAGTTATTACCCTTCCTTTTGGTTTCAACGTAATAGTAGGGTAAAAAGGAGGTTCTTATTAGAGTCATAATTTCATCAAAGTTGGCTCGTAATATAAACGGCACGGCACCGCATTGCCGGTTGTCATTGAATCTCTAAGTAATTAATCACTAAATTCGGCGTTTTCTGTTTGCAAAGTCGGCGAAGCGTCTTAATTTGTAAGGTAAATACCTGTATTAATTAAAGCACGTCAAATAATTACGAACCGGAGTGCCAGTATTCGTTCTTAATACTTTATCGTCGCGTTACAGACACAAATTTGCATAAACAACTCGTAAAGAAGCCACACTCTGATGCCAACTTGCCACTGTATCCAAATCTCCACCGATACCTCGAAACAATGACTTCCGCCAACACGGCCAAACGACGAACGAACACATTTAAATTTTTTTCTTTTGTTTTACTTATAGAATATAATTGGATTATGCTTGAACTGAAGGTCTAAAAATCTAGGAAGAAAACAGTAATTCTCGTTGATGATAGATTTTATAAACATTAAGTAAAGCCAGAAAAAAAAAAGATTTTTAATGTTTGTAATTTTCGAGAAATAGTTACTTAAACTGTTAATTTATATTAAAATTGAATGAAATCGACAAGCCTATAAGGTTCGATTCCTGTGGATACAGTGCTTTAATTTCTCTGAATTTCATTTGGAGAAAACAAGGCCCGACAGTTCTGACGTAACGAGACAGACATGGTGGTGTAGGTAGGCGATCGTGCGGAACACTTTTAGGCCAGCAACTCAGGGATATGAGGTGTAGAATCTTTTTTTTTCGCGGATTCTTGTAAAAATCAATGAGAAGAGCATTTTTGCAAATTTTTAACATAGACAAAAAATTTTTACTATCATTTTCTTTAATATTAAAGTTTTGCAAAATTGGTTTTTGATTTTCGACGCTTACATAGCGAAAACCGTGATAAATCCAAGAAAAAGTGGAGAGACCTTTTTTGTAGACAATTAAATTTTCTACAAGAAAGTCCAAAACAGCACCCCTCTATCTTTTAAATGTAAAAAATTGTAGCGCTCCGAAGACGGTTCTGCGCCACATTAGGCGTTTAAGCGCATCTTGGGACGTATTTTTATACTTGTAAAATATAGACGGATGCTGTGCTGAACTTTTTTGTGGAAAATTCAATTCGTTACAAAAAATGACTGCACATTTTTTTGTATCTTTTGCGGTTTTCGCCACGTAAGAGTCGAATGAGCAAAAAACGCATTTTGCAAAACTTTAACATCAAGTAAATAATAGTGACAATTGTTTGCCACTGTTAAAAATTTGCACAAATGGTTTTACCATTGATCTCTACAAGAATCCTCGTTTGAAAAAAAATTTCGGCTAATAGATTACTAAAAAGATTTCGTAAATCGGCGACGTCACGATTGATTTGCAATATACAATGTGATATTATCGGTCTATTTTTATAATTTCGGGTCTCCAAAAGACAAACAGAAACCTCATTATGTATCTTATTGCAGAAATTATAAATTTTCGAAATCAAGTTTATAAAAAATCTTCGGGTAATATGTGTAATGGTAAAAATCTTATTTAATTTTGAGATAGTAACTAAACTGTAGTATAATGAAGGCTTGTGCAGGTGAAGTGAATTAAATTTGGAACGAAGTGGTCGCAATGAAATTATTATTTCAACGGTCGCCTTTAGTTGATAAAATCTACGGAAAGTCCTGGAAATCCGTGCTGTAAAGGCGGCAAAATAGTTATAAATTCAAGACGGGTATAAACATGTAAATAAGTGCATAGAAGGTAATCGTGGCGGCTGTTGAAGAAACGAAAACGAGTACCTACGTATATAGTGAATTTGGTGGTTTATTTAATAATTCCTGTTCCCGACTGTCAAGGGGACAGATTCAGCGACCATAAAATTATGTAAATAGTATTTTTATCCAAAATCCCACGAAATGCTTCATTTACAATCGTATTTCCATAAAATTTTGATTCCGATGCATGGCCCTTCAAATAAATACCCAAGTACCAGCTATCAATGTTCATTTAAAGAAGGAAATTTGAAACTTAGATCAAAATCATTAATTACAGGATACTACTGAGTAACTAGGTAATTTTTTAGAATGTGGATATAGCAGCTGCGATTTTTTTAGACTTAAAACGACAATATTAAAATTTTAAATTTACTCATTTGAATAAGAAAAGTACAACAATAGATGACATCGTTGGAAACGTTTTAATATTCATAATTTTCGAAAGACAAGGAATTGCGGAATAGGAATTTTACAATTAAAAACAGTTACATAAAAGTGTTACCACTTCTATTGTATGTATTTAAGTGCGTATTAAAACGTGATGTTTTTTACTATACTTACATGAGTATAAGAAAAGGGAAAAAGTAACGGCGAATATATTTTAGAAAGTGCACATTTCTTTTGCGACATCCCTAACTTGAGGAAATAGAATATATTTTCATATTTTAGTATTCAGAAAAGCCCGCGGTCATTTTAAGGGTATTGAGCAAGAGCTTTTTCTGAATCCGGGGCATTCGTTCAGAAATCCTCGAACATACATATGTAAATACACTATACTCTGATCTAATGGTTTCTTCAACCATGCGAGCCCTTTCAAACAGTAACAGAACCTACCATTCCCTATCCTTCCGCCCTTCTGTTATAGGCAACCCTCTCTTAAAATACACTATTCTCCGAATTAAGGCTGCAGACGACCTTTGAATTGATTTAGTTAATTTTTACCTCAGAAGTTACTTTTTTAGTGAAATTTTACTATTGCTAAATATCAGTTTGCAATAAATTGTTGTTATGTATAAGAAAAATTTAATTATTGTAGAAAGTGTTGTTGGTTATATGTTATCGAGGTACAAAATATCTATTTCCAAGTTCTTTTTTTTAATTACTGTACAAGAAGTCTAAGAAATAATGGTAAAAATATTTTGAAAAATTAAAAAAATTAAAAACTCCACAGGTATTCTTTTAAAATATGATATCATACTTTCTGTGACGTATTACATATAAATATTTAAAAAGGGTGAGCCATGGTGATTGCCATATTAGAAGAACATAAAAACTAAGGGTAGGAATATTCTGAAAAAAAATACTTAGCAGTTATTACACATCATCTACATTTTCAAAATATTCCTAATTTTGTAGCACTTAGTGACAACTTTGTTATATTAAATAGAATAAGTATATTTTTTACGACGAATTCAGATAGTACGTGAAATTCTAAGACAAATTTCATATCCCACTTGTGTATTGTAAAATTTTTTAACCGAGACTTAACGACTAGATGCGCACCAGCAAACCCCGCCCTAAGAAGGTGTTGGAAGAAGCAGGCACTTTAGCTATTTCCTTCAAGCACGCCTATGAAATATGCAGGTATCGGCATACAGATAGGGAAGTTGCACGTGATTGGCTGTCGGTTAAATAATACAGTTCTTCGGTCTTCCTACATCTGACCGAATTCAAGTCTCGGTTGAAAAATTTTACTCTACCTAGGATGAATTTTAAAAAAATGTTTACTATTATTTCCTAGACTTCATGTAAACTAAATATTACAAAAAATATCGTACATTTTGTAACATTTCAATCTCATAGAAAAGAAAATACATTTTTCCAATTAGAAGCTGATATTTAACATGGTTGATTTCACTAAAAGTGCAACCCCTGAAGTAAAAATTAACAAAATCCATATAAAAGACTTTTTTTCTATAGCCAACTTAAAACTAAATTACATTAAATTAACCTTACGTAGTTTTGAAAACAAAAAAGGAAATGAATAAAATAAATAGGTATAAAAAAATGTGATGTAACTTTCTTTTGTGTGTAATATACAAAACGAACACATAAATTTACGTCTGATCGAAGAGAAAGGTAGTAGGTATGACATTGATATAGAGTAGGGTAGATGATGTCTTTCAATCAGTACTTCTCCCCTAGGGTTTGGTGAAATTAAGTGACCTTGCTTCACAGTTGTAATTACACGGCATCAATTCCGGCGATTTTCGATTAATCCCTCCTATTTGTCGATGATATTGTCTTCCACGTCATTGGTAATAAACCCTATGAAAAATGAATATTCCCATCAAAGCAAATTCTTTTAGTTATGCACCATAAACTCTATTTCGAAGCACGTACTCAATACAACGTTAATAAAAACTACGACGAAAAAAGAAATTAAAATTTTGAGAAAGCTTTTTTTTCGTTAAAAAAACATTTTTGTGCATCCGTAAAAAATCAATTACTTCCTGCCCTACTCAATAAAAAAAGAATCATCAAAATTGGACAACTCTGTAAAAAGTTATACATAAAAAATTATTCGTCCACATGACCTCATATAACGCAACCTAACCTATAAATGTAATTCTACAAAAAGTTATGTTGTAAGCACCCCCACATAATTTTTTTAAATTTTACATCTTTCGTTACATCGGCTAATTTAAAATGGTTAATGCATAGCAATTATATATCTACTAACGGAAAATTTAAACTGAGAAACATGACTCTGTATGCCACTCATTAAAACACACGAACACAGTTATCTTTGACCTCCCTGACGTGTTTTAACTTTAGATAGCAGCTTGTTATTGGCGCCGCCAGGTCAAAGGTTGCCGGTTGTGAAATTTTATTTACATCTGGCTTCTAATATTTATATATTATCGCTGCAGAGAAAAAAATTGTTAGCGTGTAGTTTGTAGTATCCCTCGCTCTCTACGTCCTTTAAAACAATGGTTGTATCTATGGATTTTCTTATTTACTAAATATGCATTCAGTGAGTGGACTACTATTTTTTTCCGCTGAACCTGTTGCTCTAAAGGGTGTTACTTAATAACTTTGCCAAATGTTCGACAAAATTACAGGAAATTGCTTGACCCAAAGAAAAGAAAAACGATTTTGTTGAGACATCTCAATTCAATTGGGAACTAATTTTCTTACAAAAAGGTCAAACGTACCTACCCCAGTGGTTTATTTAGGTACTAATTACAATCGAGGTAAAGTAATAATAAAAAAGTATGTAAATGAAATGGAAAAGTGTTTTACAATTAGTTGAAGTTGATTGTGTTTCTTCTTTTCTAATTCCTTGGTGGAAAGAGAGAACGATTAGGTTTGCTGTAGAGCTTCGAAATTTTACACCGCCCAAAAAAAGAACAGACACGACCAGAGTGATTTATAGGGTTGTGCAAATGCTAACCTAATATCTTTGCTCGCGTCTTTCACATGTGCGGCAAGGCAAGGCACACTTCACATGTGTTAATCAATTTAGGCATACGCCAGCACTTATCCCTGTCGTTTTTATTACGGCCACAACAAGAAACAGACCCTTATTATCTTTCTCGCGTTATGATACTTTCATAGACCTAAGTATTACCTACCATTCATTGCAAACCGACTCGTCTGTTACCTCTCCTTTCAACCACCACAAACTCGCAATTATCTTTTCACATAAAAGCCATTACCGTAAATAAGAAACGAAATCCTTCTTGCAATTAGTTATCATTCTTAACGTCTTCTTCTTCTTCTTCTGTACCAATATTCACTAACCCTCCCTAAATCATCTAACTGATAAGCAGTCAACTTTATTAAACAAAACAGTGAAATTTAATTTATATTGAAAATACTTTTTTAATAATAGACTTCAAAGAAAATTAAAAAAACAAAAACAATCATACTGAACAAGAATGTATATTTAAGAGAGGAAACCACCCCTTCGCATAGTTTTTCCACTTTAAAGATTAAAATTTGTAACAAACATATAAGTAATAGATTTTTCTCTGAAAATTGAGAGACATTAAAAATAGGGTAAATAGTTTGGTGTGGCTGCGGGGGTGGAGGTGGAGATGAACGAGGGGTAGGGTATTGGGGTTGGTACTAAGGGTGAGCTATATACGTATTGGGAGTGGAGTAAACTTTAAGAATAAATATTAACCTCATCCACAACATCTATTCCACCACCAAAACCAACCCCAACCCTCACCTCCTAACCTAACTGACAGTAGGGGTAGTGGTATGATAGGGGTTGATATTGGTGATGGGGTAGATGTTGATAGTGAGGTGAATTCTATTCCTATTCTTAACGTTTAACCCACACCCAAAATGTAACCCACACTTGGTACCAAATCCAACACCCCACCTGATCTCAAAGTTTTATTCTATTGTTAATGTGTACCCCACCCCCACATTTATCCCACTACCAATACCAACCACAGTCCCTACCACCTAATCTAACTATAACAGTAGGGGTAGTGGTTAGGTGAGATAAACGTTAAGAATAATAATATCGTTTACCTCACCTCTAACATTTTCTCCAACCCTCACCACCACACCACCCCCTATAGATACCACCCCAAACATTTATTTTTGAATTAATTTCACAATTCCTTTTGAATTGAAATTTGTAAATATCGGACGTATGGAAATTTCGATATTCTAGATTTGAAAAAGCCTGTTTCATCCCCTAAAAACGCTTTCCCTGTCAATTTGGTCACCGTTTGATGAATCTTTGTGAAAATTTTTATTACTTTTAAACAACGCTTTTAGCTTATTTAACTTATATAAGTTATAATTTCACCCCTTTAGGAGTATATTTTAAGTGATGACACCTTTTCATATTTTTTAGAGATTAAGATTTAAAAAATTCTTTCTTAGTGCTCGACTGATTTGTATCTCTTATTATTATAAATATTTTCTTCCAACTACATTTCATACTGAAGGATTAGATTTTCTTAATAGTCTTAATAGGTGTAATTACCATCAACGTTTACTTTTAATTGTTAGTTAGATACATACATATTTACATATGCATGTACATTCATATATTCATATTTTATGTGAAATGGGGCGGTTTTGTTTTGAGTCATCCCTGCTAATTTAATAATACTGACAACAGCCACTCAGCACACAAACTGAGGATGACAGTAGGCAACAGAGTGAGGAGCTGGAAATTTTCTTCCTCGTAAAATCAGTGGGTAAACAATTGTCCCCAATTTAATTAAGTAGATACTTGAAATTCCGTGGCCAACGGTCATTTATATCTGTTAGCTGCTGAATACTGTATCTTAAAATAATGCTTTACAACTACATACCTCGAGACAAGCCACGAGCTTTCGTGGGGTAATCATTTAGAAAGCTTTCATTTAACCACATACGTATAAGAACCTTTATGGACAACTATTTGACTTTCAAAAGTATTGTGCGAACTAAAACAGCTTCTGGTCTCCTTCACAAACCGATGAAAGTCAAATCTGCAATCTATTCTTCCACACAAAATATTTGTTTTAAAAGTCATGAAAGTGCTTTTGTTTTTATTATTATTTGACGCTATATAGTTCAGCTCTGAAAGTAAGGATTAAAGAACATCGATTTTAAATAATTTGACTGGCCTGTAATGTAGGCATAGAAAATAACAAATTAGTAAGGCCTGTAAACAAAAGTTTAACCCGAAATGAAATATGTCCTAGTTAAAAGGTGAGAAGGTTATTTAACAATATAAGTTATATAGGTATTGTAGGTAATGTGAATCTGTTCAGATAGCAACATGGTTAATTTCGAAGTATACGGTTTGATATATGACCCCACTGATATAATATAATTAGAAAGAGCCTTGAATCAACCCTTATCTATTTGAATAGTGGTGAAGGGGCTGCAAAAACCATATTAGTTACCCTTTATGCGGTCGTATTACATCGCAATCTCTATCTCTCTACTGCAATCTCCCAATTCCACTGAATTTAAATGCCTTTTAAACAACTTCCGTACGTTTCTATTTCTTAAACGTTTTACCCCAGAATAATAATAACATCTACGTATTATTATTTATCGTTATCATTTCCGTTATATGAGTCTCGCCATCTGGATTTTAGAATAAAAACAATTTGATGTTGATATCAGTCACAATTTCTTGTTATAATTATAAAAAAAGAAAAATTGTTTGACTGAGTTAGTTAGATGGATACGCTCAATGTGGTAAAAATAGATTCATTTATTTGTTAGATAAAAAGGGTGAGATACGGTCATCCTTGGCTAGGGCTAACTCTAAATACCGAACGGTAATACAGGGTTTAAATTATCGTGGTAGACCACCCTAGATTCAAAAGTGAGAACAATGCAGCAAGGGTCTCTGCTCCACCCTTGCAAATCACTAACTCCGATAATATCGTTATACATCCGATTGAGGAAGTACCTCCTGTTCTCCGCCGATTCCTTTATTTTAGGTCGTTTTTCAGCTGACTTTGTCTTCTGAATATCTAAATCCCCTTCTAACACTTCACATCTGATAAAAACCGGGAATTTCCAAATAAATTTGTTCACAAAAAGGCACATCACATATATAAAGTATAACTAAAACAAGAAAAATCAGATTCTATACGATATTTAGTAGCCACGAAAATACTTCTTCATGTTCCAACTACATTTAAGTATAGCTTTTTAAAAAAAAAAAAAAAATCAGTGATGTACCTAAATGACACTCAGCAAAACCAGTGGCGCCCCCAACTCCCTCAATAAAAAAGATTAATTAGTTAAATAGAAATTAACATTTGCTTAAAAAAAATCACGGTAATTACAAAATAGCGAGGTGTCTTCAAAAATCTGCAGGGGTGGAAGGCATAGGTACATACCTATTAGTTACGCCACTGTACAAAATTTCTATGTACAATTTCTTGAACTAAAGCATTTAGGGTTAATATATAGATGTATTTTTTACTTTGGAAACAACGGCGAACATTTCGCCTGACTTTTGTCAGGTTTTATAAAAACAAAGATATTTTTTTTACAACAATAAATAGATGGACATATTAAAAAAAAACCCTAAATGCTTTGATTCAACTAGATATAGAACATATTTTATATTTAAAACCACACTTGTTTTTTTTACCATAATCATCACAAAAAAAAATTAATGTTCATATTTGAATTCGTGTTATGGGTTATTGACAGAGGATCGGATGGATTTAAGCATTGAAAGGTCATATTGTATATCGAACACATGGCCAACTGGTGAAACCAAATTGGGTAATAATTTCATTACGTTGACACTAGCCCTTAGTGGGGTTACAAGGCAAAATCATTCACTCTCTTTGTACCGTATTATGTTGTACGTAGAGGAGACCGAGATGAGGACTCATGCCAGTGGTTAATTTCGTTACGATTCCTGCATCACTCCCACTGATTGATTTCTACAACTCATGAATATGCAGCAGCAGCATCACTACTACTACAACTGCAGGGTCTGTCGAAACGTGGCATTATATTTTTGAACTTTTCACCACTCAGCGCAAAAAAGACGTGAACATTACAATAGAGAATGCCAACATTACAATTAGATTATTTCGAGCAAATGTACGCTACAATAGTTAGTCATGTACTTATACGAGTATAACAGTTACCGTCATAATCAAAACTGACTGGTCAAGTTATTTACAAAACTGTAAAAAGTAAAACAAAACTAAAATACACAAAAATAATAATTGTAAGAATAATAGTAAGAAAATCCTAAATATAAGATAAACATTTATTTCGAAATTAATACATGAGAAAAAACCAAAGCGGTTTAGATTTTGGCTTCAAGAGCTTGACGACTCAGTTTAGTTCTCCAGTCAACCCGTCTATACAAGCTTAGCTTTAAAAATATGTATGTTTAAATAGTTTTTATTTCTAATAAGTACCATATCTTGGTGTTCTTTGATTCTTACTTTCAAAGGTCCACTCCTTTGTCCAATGTACGAAATTTTATGTTGCATCAAATTATTTACAATTTAATTAACATACTCTCCAAATATTTGAGGTTACGTATTTCAGAATATACTGAACCGATTAAATTAAAATTTGTTACACTGCGATCCAAACACGAACGCGTAACGTAAATACAGAAATTTGAATAAAAATGCAATTTTTGGGGCAAATTAAAAAATACCGTGTGACATGTCAAATGAAAGAGCTCGTTGTGAGGATCTCAAAAATCTTCTTTTTTATAAAATTAAAATATTTTGAAATGGGAACGTACAATATGTAAGTTTCTGTATAACATTTCATTTTGAGATTTTGATATTGCTTTGCATTTCTTTTTCGTTTTTTTGAAGTAATGATTCCCTCTCGTTAGCAAACAACGTAGGTAATCATTACGTTCAAAGTAACAAAAGGCTCTCTGCGTGGCCGTAGCCATGATATGGACGGAATAGAATATCCATCTACTTTTATTGTATTGCTTAAACATCCCTTCTGTTCCCTGACCGCAGAGCTCCCGTGATTATTAAAACGTGACGTCAGTAGTTAATTACTCGAAAAAGTGCACCTGCTACCCTGATCTTTTATGCTGCCGCAAAATATGGGCCTTACATTATGAGAGAGAGACTCGTGCCACATGTTAATCCAACAGGAATGGAGTGAGTAGTGGTACATCGACGATGTCGAAACAAAAATTGAACGTGCAATCGTCAAGAACATTACCATTATTACCACTTCACTCATACAGACTTCTTCTCACTGTTCATTCTAACTTTTCAATTATACTCAGTGGAAGCTTTTGTTAATATCGACATGGCATAATTAATACTCGTCTCTAGCTTTGTGAATTACATAAATGATTTTTCTTTGGATTCTTTAATTGAAAAATTATAAGTAGGTATCTACCTAAATATTTAATTAAGTCAAAACCACACACTAGACGGGTTTTAAGTAACGTCAGACTTTTAATTAATGATTATTTTTTGTTATTAACAATTATGAGCAGAGATAGATGGGCAAAGAATTATTATTACCCGTTGAACTGAGAGCAAGTCTAGAACCTTTTCAGATGACAAATCACCACAGCGTGCGCTCTGAGACCAAGCTTCATCAAGGGACACCGATCCGATATCTAAACCTCCCTTGTCCTTATATTTTCCCCTGTATTACTGCACCGCAGTATTACGTTTTAATTCGCCTGTCTCGTCTATACGATAAGACATTTTATGTACACGTAATTCAAAAAACATATACCAACAGCATTTCGTGGACCCTGGACACTGGAGTATATACATAAATAAAAATACGTATCTAATAATTAAAATTTTTATAAAATAAAGAAAATCTATTTTTTTGCCCTATTTGAATATTTAATAGATATTTTGATTTATCGTACAAAATCAAAATCAGGTAGGTACCCAAGCTGCAAATATTCAGAACTGCCTTAGATCTTTTGTATGTGGTTAAGTCGTGGCGACCACCGCACCGCCACCGTCAGAGGGGTCGTAGATTATGTGCATATGCATATATTTCTTTCCCACGGGCAGGTCTAGAATCAACCACATGTTGTGTCTTATAAGAACCGTGTCTGTCTGTCAGACATACTAAACTAAAATTTGGTACCATTTGCCCCTAAAATTAAACCATATCTTTCGGACACTACTTCCATCTACGCAATAGATATGCTAATCGATAACACTTTACAACGTTTCAAGATTTACTTTGGGTCTCAAACTCACAATAAACTACGGAATAAGTCCCAGGTCACCCCAAATATTCAACAATACTGTTCAATTTCAATAGATTAATATTTTCGGTAATTATGTACAATTGCTGACCCCCTTCCGATTTTCTTGAAAAAAAAAAGTATATCGTACAGTTCGTCATACTGATCAAGAATATATACATATGTTGGACGCGGAAACCACCCCTTTGTGGTGTTTTTGAGCTTCTTCATTTCGTGTATTTGTCTTCCATGTCTACTTATTCTTAGTGTGTTACGAATACAAATGTTGGGAAAGGGTGAGGGATATGTAAATGTAAACACTCCCATCCTGAACCGTAACCTATTACATTATGACAGGTTTTTGTATTTTATGACATCTTCATTCTGGTTTTGAGCTTCAAAAAATATAAAAAACTGTCGTAAGCTAATGTACCTACATAATTACCATAGTTTTTTTCTATAAGTATTTATTAAGTATATTGATAAATATTGTAGTCATCACGTTTTACGGTGGTGTAGGTTTGCGTGATTTGCTGGGGTAAATGTGATCAAAGTTAAAGGCGTTTGGTTGAGTTGATTTGGAGTATCGCATGTTCCATTAATTACCTTGGTAATCTCTCTTGCCCAATTAGCACCGCTCTGATGCCTACCTTCCACGCCGCGGCTGCTTTTCAATCCCCGTACAACCAACCGAATAATGTTCAAAACAGAATTCGTTTAAACCAATAGAAAAAAGATATTAAGTTCCCTACCTCAAAAAAAAATTCTTTTTGGGGGTCTAAAGACACGCCTTATTGATAATTTTTGAAAAATACTTAGGTATCAGGAGAAAACAAATTCTATCCCACAAAATTCCTGTTTTTTATATTTGCTACAACTAATATAAATATTTTTTAATATACGGACACCCTGTATTTTGCTGATATAAACAACTTTTAATTTATAAAAAAATACCACTTGTCCACGTATACGTAGAATCAATAAGAAGAAATAATAGGTATATGTCAATACCTACAGCAAAATATACAAATGTATATTGAGTTGCCTATGTTTTTTATTAACCCCATAATACGAGAATAGGAACCATAGAAACTGTCTGATGAATTAGGAAAATAAAAAATGTTTTACTTTTTGTATTAACCATGCAGGCCAATTTTCCCTACCATTATGCAGAGGAATTTTTATTTAAAATAGTTACAAATCACTTTCAGTTAATTCTTGAATTTTTTAAAAACGATTTATCTGGTCAAATTAAAAAAATTAGATATTTTTATCCAGTACCTACTAGCAAAAAAAAAAACGATAAATAGTTGATATTAATGATAAATAAAACGGTGAATTGAATAACATGAGATTCATTGAGTTTCCATTTATTATTCTGTATTATCATTACGAGGTTTATCATTAAAAATAATAATTAAATATTAGATATTAATAACAATATATTTTTAAAAACAATTGAAATTCTATGAACTCAACAATGAAATTTTTGATTTTCATGAAAAATACCTACTCTTTATTTGTGTGTACCTCAAAGGTAGTTTGTTAGTTTTAATTCTCACGTTTAAGAATTAATAAGCATAAAGTATAGCGGTTGATTATTTTTGGTCACCGTGTATACCTATAGAAGGAGAGAAGGCGTTGACGGGAGGCAGATATAGTAAAGAAGGAGACTGTTTAATTTACCGTTGGAAATTTTACGAAAAGGAGGAAAGAGGATGAACTGACGAAGTTCGTCTGCGACCGCAAAGCTATTGTTTCCTTCTACGGTTCTTGATGGAAATTTCCAGACACAATAGACCAGATAAGCCTGAGTTCTATAGAAAGGAAACTCTCTTTTTGTACAGAAGAAAAGGTACGCACTTCCCTAATTTCTTGTGTTCTGATCATATTCTGGCGGAATGCTTAATTAACTTGTGCAATGTCGTCCTACAATATCAACTAAATTACTAAAATGATTTATTCATAATAAAACTTCGTCGAGTTGTTCAATGATCTTGTTAAGCCCTCATTCCGTACCGAAATCTGCTTCATCTCTACTTTACAATCCATCTAACTTCCTCTTTCACACATCTGTACAATCCCTTATCAAACAAACCAACGTTCAAATATTAATACATAAAAACAAAAAATTAACCATTAATTATATCATTTCTACGACTTTATCCACATGGAATTCCATTGTATCGCTTTCCAAACCACCATTGAAGTTTTAGAAATTTTAACTCATATTTCATCCCTTTATTTTGAAAAATATTGACTCTAAATCTGTAGATAGAATGAAACATTAAGAAATTTTATGGAATCTCTACTTATTAAATTTTTGTAATTTATTGATGGAATATTTTGGATTTATTTTATCTTTCTATTATTAAATCCTTCAGTCGACACCCCTTTAAATTGCTTAAAAAGTAAATTAAATTTGCATCCTAATCTATTTCCGAATTTATCTTCTTATTTTATTGTCCATTCAATTTCGATTTTTTTTTTTCAGTAAATTATTAACTGTGGTTTGTTAATTTTTCAATCATTTTATTGAAAATAAAATGTCTTTTAATGTTTATCAGATAGGTACCTACATAAGTTTTTCGAACTTCGTCTTTTGACTAATTTTACAAAATTCTAATGCCCATTTTAGTTTAAGTTATTATTTTACGTTAATTAACGTAATCAGTTAGACCATGTAAATATTAGGTAATTTTAATAAGATTATTAATAGTTTTCTTTTAATTTCAAGTTGGTAAAATAGATATGTTTATCATAAATTTTAGATATTATTTACTACAAATTGCGTTAAAATGCAATTTTCTATGAGTAGATGATAAAAAAATTAATTTTTGCATTTTAGCTACCACTTTAGCCTTGCGTTGATCCTTTCCAGAAAGATTATTTACAATATAAGTATCTGATGCGTGTCTAATAGTCATCCAGGAGATTGTTTTCCTTCTAGGTACGATAAAGTTAGGGAAAAGGTTTAATATGAGCGGTGGTAGCGCATCCCCTCGATTCAACTGAAGAGTTTTGATTTTAAATGCTGGATTAGCGTATTAACATTTATGCTAGATGTAAACTGAATGTGTGTAATGTGATGTATGTAACCACGTTAGTTGTGCGAACGCGTCATACCGTAACAATTGCCCATACGCTTCACTGTATACCAGCGGCACCAAAAATTTATTTTTTTCTGAATATCTATGCCTGCTTAGACCCAAATTTTATATCCTTTGGAAAATACGGAAGGTTGACATCTGTACGAATTACAATTTATGTTCCGTCCTTCAAGGAATTTTGGGAGATATTTGGAAAATAATACCACAATTTGAATTTTTTACCACTTTCGAATTTTGTTAAATCGTGACGATTTATTTCGTTTCACCAAACTCAATCTCAACGCTGTAGCCCTGCGATTTATTGAAAGAAAGGGTTGCATGGGGTGTGGATGGAACATTTTTGGAATCGCTGACACATCGCACCACTTGAGGAGTCAAAACGGCGTACACTAACGCTACTTCACTAAGCGCTACATCCATTCAAATAGTCGCCAAATCCATGTATCCGACACAAAGGCGGGATACAAACAGTTAATATCAAATGGTATCTTCACCCCCCTTAAGAACGGGTTTAAGATGGTTGAATTTTCGAAAGGAAATGCAATAACTGAAGCAGGACCATCTTTTCCATGGGCCACTGTGATAGCCATATACCCATCAGGACCCTTACCATTAATGGCCCATCCTACCTGATCATCAACTGATGATTACTGAGTGAGCAAAATGATCATGTCATACTCATAGGCCTCCAACAGGTCAAAGACTAGGTACCTTAATATCAGAGGTCTAAAGAATCGTTTCCTTAGACTAGGAAAGAGAGGGGACAGGTAATAGTCGACTGCAAATTGAGGCCGATTGGGATCGCGAGACAGCGCTCAGTATCGCAACATAAAATGTTAAGAGGGAGTTTGTTTTGTTACCATTATTCGTACAATTATCATTCCATACAGAGTATCAATTGTTTATTTGATAACGTAAACAATTATTAAGAACTGTTTTTTTGCGTCTTACGTTACTAAGAAAATATTATTTATTTTATGTCAAAGAGAATACATGTTCAATGAAATTAAATGCAAAGAATTATTTTATTAACGTTAATTAACATGATGCGGTGGAACTAATAAACATTAAGACGAATTTTATTAATTAATTAATTTTACTTTTTTAGATTTTTATAACTAAAAGTGACGCCGCCTATGGTAATACTGTGGTAAACGCATGCATCTTACAACTTTGAAAGTACATATTTATTGTTTCTCTCACTATCAGTAAACCATTCCAACAAAAAAAAATATGATGCATTAATGATTATTGTACGTAAATCATAACATATTTTAAGTAGTATGTAAACAATAAACAAATTAAACGCGATTTTCTTTGCTTAACCTTACTACGTAAAATTCTTTTTACTTGTGAAATGTGATTTCTGGTTCATTTCTTTCACTGCGGCTTTTACAGCCGTAAGAAGAACAAATCAGCATTGTTTTAAACAAAAATCCACTAAAACCTAACTACACTATTTAATTATATTGACACTTTTACACAACGCTGTCAACGCACTGTTTGGGATCAGTAAATGGAGCCGGTACCAAAATATTGCGTCAATTTTCGACGTACAGTCGGCATAGGAGTTACGTGTCCCCTCTCTTTCCTAGTCTAAGATCGTTTCCTTCTAAAAGTTTCGTCGTTCTTCAGTGACGTGATGAGTAGGTATTCTATCTATTGTTTTTACCTACATATTTGGTGGTTTTGGCATTAGATGTTAATTTAAATCAGGTCTTTATTTCGACCAAAGGAGATCATAAAACACCCCCGATGATTCATTGTTATTTATTTTACACGCCATCATACAAATGGGTCGTTTGTAAAACGAAAAGCCGTAACAGGTTTCGGGTTATTATCTTTGTCTCCGTGTCCTAACACCTGATACCTTTAAATCTTGAAGGGTGGCCGTTACTGTTGCGGCTGCTGCCACTCAACTACCGGCTAACCCTTTTTGGGATCAGAAATAATTAAAGCTACCGGTACATCCCCTTCCTCACTCACTCTCTCTCTCTCTCTATCTCTCTGGCACTGTGTTATTTTAGTTATTTACTCAGTTGATGTCGTCATCATTCACCATCCATTCAAACAGGAGTATGAAAACACATCACTCAGGTAATTTCTACCTGAAACTCTCTGCTCCTGTTGTGAAATGACAACAAAAAAAAAACCAGAGAGAAACTGTTTTGTACATAGCACGAGCCATTTGGTAGGTACCACAATAACGAGATTCCTGGATTAGACAAAATTAATCACATTTCAATGATGTTTTTTAGAAAATTAATGTACCTAACAACTTTCAAAACTCACTCAATGAGAAATCGTTCACTTTCCGAAGAACTGAGGCAATAGGTACCTATGTCTTTTTGGTTTTTCTTTTTTTTAAATTTATTGAGAATAAAAGAAAATGTGTTGAAAACCTACACAAATTTTGGTAGATAAATGCAAATCCCTACATATTGAACGATATCTGGTAGAGGAAAATTTGGTAATTGCATTGATACGCCTCCCCCCTCCCCCCCAATCGATTTTCCTGAAAATTCAGTATTTTGTACAGTTCGTCACGCTGATCCAGAATATATATATATATATATATATATATATATGGAAACGGGTGTGAGGAGTATGTAAATGTAAAGACACCCATCCTGAACCGTAACCTAATGCAATATACACGGAAGTATACGGCAGTTCTTTGTATTTTATGGTTTTGAGATTAAAAAAATAGGTTACGGTTCAGGATGGTTTGTTTACATTTACATATCCCGCACCATTTCCCAACATTTGTATTCGTAACACACTAAGAATAACCGCTTTCAAAGTCTAAACAAACAAGCAGTATCATGTATCACCTACAGATAAAGACTGTAAATAATTCCGTATCTAATCTACAAAATAAGCAAGCAGAACATGATCCGAACATTCGAATAAGTAGGTAAATGAACAAATCGCGTTTTACAATAGACATGGATGATAAATAAGTAGGTACACGAAATAAAGAAGCTCAAAAACACCATGAAGGGGTGGTTTCCGCACTCAACATGTAGATATACATATAGGTATTCTTGATCAGTATGACGAACCCTACAACATATTCAATTTGATTGGGGGGAGGCGTATCTATACCTACAATTACCGAAAATTTTCACTGTAACTACTGTAAGACAACACGGCTTCTGAGGAATCACTTGTAGTAGATAGATAGATAGAAGTAAGATGGTTTGAAGAAAACCAACACCGAACCAAATTGGAGAAAAGAAAAATCCATTAGATAGGTAGGTAACAAAACTTGCACTTGAACTTATTGAACTGATGTACGAAAATTTGCTCACCAGCAGGCAGAAGAAGGTAGATATTAGACGTGGACAACAGTAGGTAGATATGTGTCTCTATAGATACTAAGAGTAGTAAAAGATGAGTATGTTGTTATGATATAAGTAATTGTCTGTTCGAGACGATACGAGTGACTGCGTTGGAACTGATTGCGGTCGGTCGACGGGACGGCGTCGGTCGCGTCGCCGAGCAGGCAGAGTAGGTAGGTAACAAACAGCAGAAGAGGTAGGTAGAGCAGCATAGTGGTGGTGGTAGTAAATAAGCTGTGACAACAAGAAGGATCGTGTGGTAAAGAGATGAAATTGAGAGTGAAGTGGAAATTAGCCAAACCGACCGAATAATATCGGTGTACAGGACGCGCGCGTTGCGGTGTGGGTAATACGAACCACGTGCTCATCAGAAACTTCTTTCTCGTCTTGAAAACGACGCGCACCGACGACTCGATATGGCCCGGTGTCGACGTCGCCCCCTCCACGTCCTCGGTAACGCCCCTTGGCCTATCGTGACCCGAGTGTGAACCGGGGACCTCCCCGGCCCGCCCAGGCCAAGTCGGTGTCGGACGCGAGACCAAAAGGTCACTAGTAGAGGCTAGAGAGTACTAAGGGGATGACCTATCACCTCGGTCGCCACTGTACGTGCTCCTCTTGAGTCGTCCGTCTTCCGATCTCCGGAAATTTGCTGAAAGTGACGACCTCGTCTCCGTGGCTCACGACGAGTGGCCAAAGCATGTGATAGCGGTCTCGGTCTCCACCAGCTGCTGACGATGGCCCTTGTTGCAAGCTCTTGGCGAGAGTCCCCGCTAGTCAACCCGATCCCGACCAGCTTGAACTCGCTGACCGGCGCGCTGAACCCGCTGCAAAACGCTCTTCCTTCAACGTTGCCGACCAACATCAACCCCATCTCGGCATTGCCGGCGGACAACCCCGCCGAACTGCCCATCGTCAATCGGCAAACGCCGTCACAAAATTCGCAAAATAGTGCTAATAGTGCCGAGAAAAACCAAAACATTGAGTGCGTGGTTTGTGGTGACAAAAGTTCCGGGAAACACTACGGACAGTTTACGTGCGAAGGTAAGTTCACTTGTTAGGTTCCTACAACACCTTAGGTTAGGTACTCTCTCTCTCTCTCTCTCTCTGTTTCGTTGATCACGCGCCAAAAGTACCACCCACGACACCGACACCCCAAACATTCTCATTACGCTAATGAGCTACCCACATCTACCAATTATTTTAATTGATACCTGCACTGCGTTGCACTGCAAAACTTCTTCTACTGCATCTATTTCCTCAGACCTAACACTCTCCGTCGTTTCTGTTACCTATTACCTGGCCTCTTCGCAGAAAAGAAAATTAAAAAAAAAATGCATAGGTACGTACTTATACTTACCAACTAAATTATTGTCATCATTCCGTCGTCAAATCCATCATTTCTCTTATTGTCGACTTCCCTACCCTTCAACTGACCTTTGAGCATGAGGAAATACAGAAAATCCCTTTTTGGCAATATATAGGTAAATAAGGGAAGTAGATAGATAGGTACTTTTGTTCTACTGATTTAAATTTGACCTACTTATTATTGTTCAAATAATAGATAGGTACCCCTTTTCCTCGTAAATTCTAAATCCAAAATCTTGGACGTTGGATTGACGAGGTAATATAAAGTAGAAAAGAAAAATTTTTTGATAGGAAATCATTGGGTGGCGTCATGTTTTAGGTACATACCTATCGAATTATTTAGGAACCTTATTAATAGGTTCTAATTTACCTATCTTTTATTTTTCCGAATAAAAACAGAATGGTTGAAGCAATATTTTAGGATCTAGGTACCTATAAGTACTTATTTTAAATAATATTCCAAAGGAAACATTTCAAATGACACACGACTCAATATTTTGCCTTCATTTTCCGACGCTAAAAACCTGACCACAATAAAATCTACAATAGTTTTGATAAATTTCCTTTAAAAAAACGAACATTTAGGTACAATTTCGACATGAATCAATTAAGCATCCTAAAAGGTCATAAGTGATGGACTTGAGGTACTTTCGTTGTAATTTATTATCAGTGTAATATGACCGTGGCCATGGTATTTAATATTAATTGTAATTCCTTTCGGCCTCTTGTTGACGCAATTACGTGAATGCAATTTTAACCACACGTACCTACCTATGTAGGTAGGTGTTTGGTCCTTAGGTATATACTTACATATAAAAATTTAGAAAAACTTTTAACTGAGGAATGAGTCTATAATTCATTCTTGGATTTTTGGATTATTCTTTTCGACGAGTACCTACCTAAATGATATTAAGTTTCGAAAATCTCTAGAATACCTATAGATTTTGCTAATTTTAAGTTTTCATCAAATAGATGTTAATAGATAATAACTTAATTGTCGATTATGTTCCTCCTGTTTCTGTTCTTGGGTTTGGGTGATTTTTTTTAACCAACTTGAAGGTCTAAAATATGGGTTGATGCTCGTTCTATTGTTGGGTTTGGAAGATTGACTTGAACATCTGGAACATGAGTATTAGATACTTTTTCCATCTATTTCATTATTTCTCCTGTTTTTAGATTTAGAGTTTTCCAATTGTACCTATATTTAAAAATCTGGAAAGCAATTTTCGTTCAGTTTGTTCTGCTTTCTGTTGTTGGATTTGGAAGAAGTTTGGTAATAAATATATCGATAAAATTTTTCTGTCAATTTTATTCCTGTTTCTGTTCTTGGTGTTGGAGATTTTCTTGGATAAAATTGAAAATCTAGAATATGAGTCCCTTATCCCCCTGTTGTTAGATTTGGAAAGGTTTTCCGGATAAATAAAAAACTGGAATACTTATAGAATTTGCTTTCTGGTCCAGTTTTTGAATTTGGAGGAATTATTTGGACGAACATTGCCAACTTTATTATTATTATTATATGTATTAGGAATTGTTTTTCTGTAGGTGCGATAGATTCTTATTCATATTCATTCATTCTTTAGTTGTTTTAGCCTGTGCGATAATGATTGTCTTTTTTTATATTGTACCCTGCAATTTTTCTTGTTGTTCTTCTAAGAGACGGTCCCTTATTTCACTCACGTGCTATGCCACCCACTTAGCCTCACTCGTCTATGTATCAGTATTTAAGTTGCCTTTACCGTCGCATCTCTTCTCGACCATCTTCCACAAGACGATGATGCTATGTGGAAACCTGCTGCGATTCTAATTATACAGAGCGCAACAAACTGACTTCAGCCCTCTAACTATCAGCTGCTATTTTGCTCTGTCTTCGGCTCTTTCAACCGTTTCATCCTGTTCATCTCAATGGAATTTCAAATAAGTACCGTAACTTTCACGATAAACTTCTTCTTGCCCGTGGACTCATGTATTACCTATAGGTACCTGTACCTATTCATACTTAAGCAAAAATATACTTTTTGGCACTAATTAGGTAACAAAAAATACTATGTCGGCTAAATATAATAATGATAATTATTAAGGTTTTTATAATTTGCCGCGCTCTGTAGGAAAGTCATTTCGTCAAATTATACGTACCTATAAGTAATGGATAAATTGCCTCTAATGGCTGTATATAGATACCTTAAAGATAATTTACAGTTGTATTTCATATAATTGTGACTGATAGCACGTGACGGGCTGTTATATCTACTACGTACGTGAACCTATCATAAAATCGACAAGTGTTAGGTACCTACTCAAGTGCAATTAAAACATCTAAGTAAATTATATTGCAATATTAAAAAAAAAAATATATTGAATTGATCATTTTATAAAATTGAAAAAAGAACTTTCTTTTTTTTTTTTGACAAACGTTAAAATAAATTTAAAAAAAAAAAGTACGTAGGTACGCTTACTGGACTTTTGAACCATACTGTACGCTAGTTAAAAACATTTCAGAACTCGTATCATGTGGAATTCCAAGAAGCATTTCAGTTAATAAACCATGTGCACCCATACGGCCGTTTTGCTTGCCATAAAACGGACTGGTTATTATAAAAACCGAAAGTTGCCCTCTTACGCCGTGTTACCTGACCCGTCAGGTTATAGAAAAAAAAAAGTTGCTATAGTTCAAGCTCATCATCCGTTGAGGTTTACTACTACAACGGCTTCTGTCTTTCGTTAACTCAATTTTCTAGAAAATTATCAACTGCACTAAATCACACACATCGTCTTATCACTCGCATTTCTACCCTTTCTAATATTTCGTATATTCACATATAGTTTTCTATATTAATAATATTACGTATATGTACCTATAGTATATCCATCCTCAAAAGAATTTTTTTTTCTAGCTTATGTTCCAAAAACTAATTTTTAAACTGCAATATATTACTTACATGAAACTCTAGAGAGTGCAATTGGCACATTCCTCGTAAACGTGAGTGTAATCAGCATACGCCGCATACATTTGTGATTTATGATAACTGTTGATGCTGTTGCCGCTATTGGGCATCGTTAAAATCGGTATTAATATTAATTTTATCAGCATCCAAATCAAATTACTTAAACAGGTGTAAATTTATATTCCGACACGTAATAAAATAACACTTTGAGTAGTTAAAATTTATTAAATCTAGCAGAAAATGTTTAGAATAAGATTTTATAAAAGTATCGAAGTTGTTGTTCAAATAAGAACTCTAAAAACTTTACCTCGTAGGTACTAAAGAGATTAAATAAAAGGGCACCTGCGTCTAAGCCGTTGGGGTTAAAGTTATCTTTCATCTATCAAATACCTAGTCATTTTGTGTCACCAGTGACACTTCATGGAAATTTCGCCAAACTTTTTAATAATATACTTACACCAATGATTAATTTTCTATTACGGTTTTCATCAAAAAGTTTAATGAGCAATAAGCACAGAAACCCGACTCATTATGCAACACTTGTATTATCAAAAGGGTCAAAAAGAAATATTTTGTGATTTCGCGTTTATTTTAAAACGACGGTAGGAAAAGTACCTAATAATCTTAAAGATTTGTGGGAAGGTTCATAATAATTAGGAAAAATTAATTTTTAATGGAGTTTTAATTTAGCTGTTAAAATGCAGATGCTCTAATTTGCTGTTTTCTGCAAACGGGAATTAATTATTTTTTTGTCAACGCTCGTTTGGAACTTCGGACCTCGTGGGGTAGGTGGAAAATATAACTTTTTACCGGACCTGGGGGAAAAAACCTGCAAGCTATAAATTCTAAAAATTACCATAATGAATATTTATAAACACAGTAACACTTTTACGCTGACTTTACTTCTCAAACCTGGATAAACGATACCTACCTACTTATTTAAAATACAATCAAAACAACTGAAAGTAAATCAGGAATTGTTTAGGTATTTTTTTCTGATTAATCTACAATTAACTGAAAATATAATGCTTCTAAAAAAAAGAAGTTTGGCACCAACTTCATACTTTTAGATTTTAATTTTGAAAAAAATATATTTTCATCTTCATCAAACATTATCTGTAACCAAAAGATATCGTCCGTACAATATTTCAACAATCGTCTCTTTAGGGGTTAAATTAAAAAAAAAAAAATTTAAATTTAAGAAAATTTTAGCTCTTCATATCCGATTTTTGGGCGGTGCGTTGATATATCATTCAGCCAGTCTATCCTTTTGTAAATACAGGGTGATTCACGGCGGATGGCCTATTAGAAGTATTAACAGCAAGATTTTCAAAAAAGTTACGTAGTTGTTATAGCGTATAATCTACATTTTTTAAAATGTTTTTAATTTTGGAGCACAAATGACGATAATCAAAGCAAAATCAAACAAAAAATCGTTCTTTCGATTAATTTATATTACGAACATACTCGAAATTAATATTTATAATGAATGTTCCAATTGAAATTTTTAATTTTTGAAATTTTGTAACATAAATTAATAAAAAGAACAACGGTTTTTAGTTTGATTTTGCTTTGATTATTATCGTTATTTGTCAGTTGTTCATAGCACATTTTTATTATACCAAAAGTAAAATTAGCTATTTTTGTAAAAACCCAAAATTACTCGAAACTTTCCAATAAAAAAATAGGAAGTATCCATATCGATCTAAAGGGGATGCAAAAACGAATCTAATGAGAAAATGAAATATGGTAGGTGCCATTTGAAAAAACGAAGTTATTGGTGTTTAAAGTTTTTGAATTTTGGATTTTTTTTTCTAAACGCTCTGTATACATTATGATCCGATTAGTTTTGGCAGGAAATTAGGCTTAAGACTCGACTATAACTGGTAAAAATTTCAACACCCTAAGTCATTTTTGATGAAAATTATGATTTTTTTATAATTCTGGTAGCGATTGAGAATTTTTTTCTATAGGTAAATTGAATTAAGTATCTCAGAAACTGTTCATCCTAAGTACTTATACAAGTGGGTTATCAAACTGACCTTAGAATTTCACGTTTTAACTGAATTCGTCGCAAAAATATACCATTCTACTACGTGATTTTTTTCAAAATTTTCCTAACCTTAGTTTTCCATGTACTTACTTCTGATTGACTATCCACTGTGGCTTACCCTGTATAAATATCTTTTATAATTTCATTAAATTTTGAGCCTCTGTTTCGCCCCTTTTAAAGGTTCTATAGGTAAATGATAAAAAAGTGAACGATATTGTTGTATAAAGAACCTTTGTACTCAAGATTTGAACCCTATTTTGAAACCTTTAGGGATTAAGTTTCAAAAATTCTTTCCTTAAATCTTTGTGCATACTTTTAACCCCTTAGACCCAGGGATTTGGACTTTGCATTGACATGTCAGAAATTGACATGTGGATATTAGATATCATACACAATTTTAAAATTTTGGAAAATTGTATTATCTACTTTTACAATTTTTAATTAATATGTTCATAGAAATATCCTCGAATATGAAACTATTTGAGCTTATTAATTTTTTTTTAAAATATTATCCTTGTATAGAACAATATGTAGATACCTATATATATATGTACGAATACTAGTAGCATTTCTATCCTCTTTGAAAGATTATCAACTCAAAAGGAATCCTTACGAAGCATATTATTTCGTATGAAGAAAAAGTACGGCCGATAATATTGTTTCATTTCACATATGGTTTCAGTTCATTGCGCGAATGTACCTACTTCACCGGCAGATATAAATGTAATTATGTATCAGTACTGACTTCACGTTTAACTTATTGTTACATAGTTCGAAAGCAGAAAACAGATAACCAAGAGAACATACCTAAGTACCTAGAAGTAAACAACTAAATAAAGTCTGCTAAAAACTACTACATTTATATGCTCAACGAAACGCTTAAACCAGCAATAATTGATTGTCCTTAACGTTTAGAATTATAAATGCTATAAACAGACTACTCAAGTTTTCTTTTTTATAAAAGTGGACATAAAAAATTTAAAGCTGCAGCATTTGACAACTGCATTAAAATTAATAAACACCCAGTATAAAAGTACAGACATTATCTTACAAAATTCAAAATTTCAGTGATGTACCTACCAAAACCCAACTTAAATTTTTCTAGGGTGTTTGGTACCACCTTTATCTCTACCCCCAACACCAATCCATAAGTAAACAGACAAATTATCCAATCAACTTTCAAATTACCAAAAACCCAACAGAATAAAATGCCCCTGTGTCCTTACATAATAGCAGTTGCCACTGTCGACACGATTTTTTTGTCATAATATATTCAAAGAATAAAAACTCACACCCTTATGACAAATAAGAACCTTAAACTTTTAAGATAACCCAAAAAACGTTTTTATTCGATGTTGCTGCAATTTTTTCCTTTTTGTAACTCCAAGCATGTTTGAATTAAATAGACTTTCCTATAGCTTTATTGCCAAAATGTTTTTATAAACGACCATTATTCTCACACCATTCCCCATGGTGTCATTATTTTTCTCCGGTGGATTGTATCTTTCTTTCGGAGGGACTTCGCTTCAACAACAGTCAATTCAAAAAATGAATCTGTTATCTTCTCTGACACTTATAAGACTTCTACAATTTCTAATGTAAAATGAAGCCTCATTTAAATTACATTTTAAGAAATTTTTTACAATCATTCCATATTTCATTGTAATAAGCAGCACCAAATTAATAGTTTTGTTTTAAAATTTTTCGAGAATGATCTAAAGAATGATTTTTCGAAAATGATTTGCAATGTTCGAAAATGTTCTTAGGTACAATGTCTTAAATATTTTAAGAATTACTGAAGAATAATCTAGAATGGTTTCGAATAAACATTTCATATTTGTCGAGAATGATTTGGAACGTTCGAGAATGATCTAGGACGTTCTAGAATATTCCAGACTTTTCCATAATTACTTAGAATGATCTAAAATAGTCATATAAGTTAGAGAAAGCTTTACGACAATTTAAGTGATGATATAATAACATGTGTTCTCTTTTTGTTTCAGGATGTAAATCATTTTTCAAAAGAAGTGTTAGAAGGAACTTAACTTATTCGTGTAGGGGTAGTAGGAACTGTCCTATTGATCAACACCATAGAAATCAGTGTCAATACTGTCGACTTAAAAAATGTGTGAAAATGGGAATGAGAAGAGAAGGTAAGACACTTGCAGGTAAAAATATGATTAATCCAAATTTATTATATGTTAGGTATTTAAGAGTTCATAAAAATTAGATGACTGACCATTAAATTTATTGATTATCATTATATGTTAGGTTAGGTTAGGTTTTAGACGTAAAACAAGGCTTATTTACAAAAGAAATGGCATTATTCAACCGAATATTTCAAAACAGCGTCACAAACCTGGAAATATAGTTCATAGTCCAGTTTGTGATGCAATTTTTAATAGACTAAAACAAATGAAATATGTATATATTCCTAGATATTACCCTAATATGACCTTTTTAATTAATATAAACGTATAGGTATCAAATATAATATTCTCCAATCGCAGTCATAATTAGGTAATAGAGAATAGAATTTCATATAAAAGGTTTTATGTTCAATAGATTTAATTAGTCAACAAATGAAATAAAATCATCATGGCAAAGTTAATTAGGGGTGTCAATGTATACCTGTAAACCTCGGCAAAGTTGGTATCAATGCATTTATCAAAATAAAATAAAATAACAAGGGAATATGATCCAAATCGATAATATTCAACGTTCAAAATTCAATACGAATGTTACAGGTCCTTTTAAACTACATTAAATCATCAGGTTACATTGAAAGTACTTTTCTATTATTAATTACCTAATTCATTAAACGTATTTTATCCTCCATATTTGTTTGAACACACAAATAGGAATGACCGAGCACGTCTCGTTTCGACAAATGAATGTAGCTCACCTGCATAACAGCTTTTATCAGAATATTCTCCCTAGCTCCTGTTTAATAATCACTTATATCTTACACCACGTTAACACTTACACACGATCAAATAACGACACTTAATTAGTTACTGTTAATCACCACGCAATTATTTCACGAAATGTGTTAACACGACCGGTACGTTGTCACTCACGCGGAAACTGAAGAAAGGGTAAAGGGATTCGCAGCAATGTAGACAGACACACGTGATTGTACAGCCACTTTTAAGAAATCTACATTATATGTAACCATAAAGTTTCTATGACAACTAGATGACGTTCCTGGAACAATGGTTTGGCGGGCTTAGTTTAAAATTGAAATAAATTTAGATATAAATTAATATTTTGAAAAAATAGTCAAGTGTAAGAGAAGTGATTACAGTATTAGGTATAATAAATATGTAACGAATTAAATAAGTTTATTTGAAAAGAAACAGCACTTTGTTTTTGATAATAAGTACCTATTATAAGTAGTCAAATGTAGGAATTTTGAAAAAACAACTTTATAATTATGAAAACCTTTATGACTCCCTTCTGAAAATCATAAACACTTTTTGCTTATTTGTTTATAATTAAGTTATAAGGTACCAAATAATTAAATAAACGATATAGAATCTTATAATTAGTGAAATAATTACAGTTAGTTTTAGAAAAAGTGAAATTAGAAATAGAATTTACAAGAGACAGTTCGAATAATTATTTTGCAATCCTAATTTCAAAAATAATTGCTTATATGAAAAATTGTAACTGTTGCAAATTAAAAGGTATTTTTGGAAAATTGTATGTCCACCTCCAACACCACTTCCACCCCACTTTTGTGCTTCCACTATGTGAAGTGACGATTTCCAAGCCATATAAGTAATTAATAATACAGAAAAAAATTTAAGAATTTTTATTCTTCCTCCTTTAGGAATAAAATGTCTATTCTTAATTCAAGAATACTTTGACCAAATATAAAAATTTTTTCTAATGTGGGTTTTAGTTTAAATTTTAAAAATTTTACTAAATATCTATAGGTGATGGCCAAGTGGTTGAAAGAAAGAAACTTTTAACATTTCGGGTATTCATAATCCGGAACTTTTCCTTTTGTTTTTCGGATGTCAGGGTGAAATGGGTTCTTTACAGATTGTGGATTGGATAAAATGACCACAGCTAAGAGGAAATTTATTTCGGGCCTTGCCGTATGCATACGTATACCTTCCTTAACGTTTACTAGCAAAATACCATTAATCTCAGGATAGTCGTTAATAAATTCAAGCGTAAACGTTCTTTTAGAAGACCAGAAAGGCCCTTTGTTGGCCCTTACGGTCAAGTATTTGTATATTAAACCGATCAATCATCTACAAGAATGGACTACAATAGAATGGGTCCTACCGTACGTACTGAATATTTACAGGATAAAACGCAAACTTTGTCCAACGAGCTTAGCATTTCTTATACATACAAAACATCCATATTACACCCCAAGTTATCACCATACTACATCAACCAAAACCACTGATAGGTACCCTAAGAAAACAATCTCGATTTTTCATGTAAAAGAAAAAGATCACAAATATGAAATTTCAATAACAAAGAACCTTATTGAAATATCACATGGGGGTGGAGGAGATGTGAGGTGTGGACTGGGGGTGGGATGGCACTCGGAGATGAGGTTCAGTTTTAGATGTTGCTGGCACTCGAAGATGATGCCGTCTGAGTTGGGGGTGGCACCCGGGGGTGGGAATGGTACTAGGTGTTAGGTTAGGATATGTTAAGTTATGTTCAAGTTTATTGCCTAGCACCCGGAGATGAGGAGCTGTCTGAGTTGCGGGGTGGCGCCCGGGGGTGGGGTAGACATTAGTGATAGCTCCGGCGGTGACGATGGTTACATCAACCGAAACCACTGATAAGTACCCCATGAAAACAATCTCGATTTTTCATGTAAAAAGAAATCACAAATATGAAATTTCAATAACAAAGAACCTTATTGAATTATCACGTGGGGTGGAGGAGATGTGAGGTGTGATACTGGGGGTGGGATGGCACTCAGAGATGAGGTTCAGTTTTAGATGTTGCTGGCACTCGAAGATGATGCCCTGTCTGAGTTGGGGGTGGCACCCGGGGGTGGGAATGGTACTAGGTGCTAGGTTAGGATATGTTAAGTTATGTTCAAGTTTATTGCCTAGCACCCGGAGATGAGGAGCTGTCTGAGTTGCGGGGTGGCGCCCGGGGGTGGGGTAGACATTAGTGATAGCTCCGGCGGTGACGATGGTTACATTAACCGAAACCACTGATAAGTACCCCATGAAAACAATCTCGATTTTTCATGTAAAAAGAAATCACAAATATGAAATTTCAATAACAAAGAACCTTATTGAATTATCACGTGGGATGGAGAAGATGTGAGGGGGTGGAAGAAGCGCTTATAATGGAGTGGTGTTCGTAGATAGCAGCCAAAGGAGGTGGAGTGACACTTGGGGGTGGGATGGCATTCGGAGGTGAGTTCTGTTTGAAATGATGGTGGCATCCTGAGATTAGGCGCTGTCTCAGATGGGGGTGGTATCCGGGGGTGGATGTAGCACTCGGACATAGAACACTATTTGAGATGGTACTAGGAGTTAAGTTAGTGTATGTTAAGTTTTTAGCCTGGTCCTAACCGAGCAATATTAAATTATTACCAAAGGGTTGCATGTGCATTGTGCACCTCCGTGTTAACTACTACTGGTACTTTTTGAAGATGAAAACTGGTTTCTTAGAAATATTTCTTTTTTTTTACGATTTCCCAGTCGTGTTTATCTGTCTTGACGTTAAAGAAGAAGATCTTAACGGCTGACTGAGACAATTGCCGAGGGTAATATTAAAAAGAAACGTACATTTCGAGTAAGTGTCATTTATGGAAGCATATGAAATGTAGACAGCTATAAAGACTACATCAGCCTCTCCAGAAGTCGTTCTCGAAAATGTCCATGTAATGAAATTAATGTAGTGTGCGCGTTTCTTTTGTACACGCGCACTGATGTCCTCTGTTCCCGGAACCGTCAGTCGTTCGTTATGTTGACGAAATGCTACTTACATTCCTAGATTTTCGGTGACAACAACTATCGTTTAATTAGAGACCACTAACTGCACCGTACGTCACTACGAAATTAGACTAAAACCTAGTGCTAGTGCCAGCCGCATTAAAAATACCATGAGCAATCGCTGACAACCGACGAAATTAATTAAAATTTACAACATAAACTATTAATCATTGTACATCGTCATCTCACTTTATTGAAAACAATTCCTTACGTACCAATGTAGGTACATCTGAAGAAACTAAACTTTTACGAAACATTTTTATATATTTCGTTAATTCAATAAATAAATTATTTTTCTTTAATGCGTCCACGACATTGGATATAGCAACATACCGGGTAAAGAACCTGTTATAACAACGATCGGTTTTATGACGTCGTTATAACCAACATTTTTTGAGTGATTTTCGACTAATCAGCCATCAATAACACATTATTCCAACGAGGAGCAACTGATATTGGCATTTGATGTAATTATTTAATTCTTAAAAGTTAAAGACATAAATCTTTTATATAATTAATATAGTCAGTGCACTGAATACCATCGAGTGGAATTGCCTGATTGTGAAACCCATAAAATAATGAGATATCAAACGAAGTTTATAATTCCTGATAACCTATGGACCTCTTTATATATCTATCTTTACTCAACAGATTTCATTCTTAAAATGCGACTATTGGGTTTTATAGTCACAGAGAAACTCCGTTTCAACATAACATAATTAATGGACACCAAACACGTTAACAATATCAAGCCTCTTACTATATTCTTTTGAGATAAAGACAATCTATACTTTTCTACGAGATGATTAGAAGAGAAGCGTTTTCTGTTTGCCCTCATTTTTCTCCATTTCACTTCCTGACAGTAGAAAGAACTTTCCGGAAAATTCTAGAATTTGAAACGATATTCTAGAATGTTCTTTAATATTCCAGATTGTTCGAGAATGTTCTGAAATAATGTTTCCGGAAATTTGAGATAATCTAGAATGTTCAAAAGTGTTATCAAAGGAGAATATTCCTCAACATTTCAGAATGAACTGAGTTGTTCCAGACTTTTTGAAAATTATTTCGGATGTCCAGACTTTTCGAGAATGATTTAAATTAATCGTGAATGAACTATTAAACATTCCAGGATGGATGATCTGGAATATTTGAGAATCAAAGTTCAAATAAAATAAAACTCAAAAAACTTGGCTTCAGTAAGTATAAACAATTCATTCATTTCTTTAACAATGTTTTCAAATTTGTTTTATATTCCTGATATTCTTGAGCCTGATAAGCCCCACTAAATCTCAGGTTAAATTAAGATTTTTATTTCTATAGAACTACGAGACGAATTTAAATTGGTATAAATTGTGAAATATCGGGTAAGGAATCAAAAATTCGGTAGTTGTCAATCATAGAAGAATAAAAGCGTTCAAAGAACAAGAAAAATGATTGTCGCTAAAGATAATATTTCATAGTGAAAGACGAATGCGTGAAAAGAGACGTCGTTATCCGAAACGGTTCCCACGAAGTGAAAAAGGATCCCTTTTCATTTAAATAAATCCCTTAAAACTGCCCTCGGTTCATTTACATAATGTTTACTGGACACTGGCCATCTGAACAGTTCCACCTAAAAACCCTTGCAAGGTGTTATTGCGATGTACCTACCCTTCGGACAAGTCCTGATTCTACCTGTTATGCATATACCGAAGGGAGCTCCTGTACTTTGCAATAACTCATGCATTTTCATTTCGGTGAGAAATACCCATTTCCAGCGGTTAATTTCGTACGTAAATTCTGGTACCGGTTTGACCGGCTGCTTCACCACAACGTACGTCCAACATGATCCTGCAACTTTACCGATGCAAATTCTATTACGTCATCGTTACACACGATACCTACATACTGTCCTCTATCCTCAACTAATACGAATGATGATTAATTAAAAAGAAAAGACTCGATACCTACTAACCAATCTAAAACATGTTTTGGGTTTCTAAACGTTTTTCTAGTTCCACAGTACCTACCTACCTACTCTGTCGATTTTATTTTTTCATTCTTCAGTGCACTCACTGGTTTCAGCTCGTTCTTACACCCTCTTGTGTTGAGGTTGATGCAAAGAACGAAAACGTTTCGTTTAGCCACGATAATTCGTTGTTGGGTGATAACGGAGAGAATGGGAATTAAATTGATCGAAGAACGATTGATTGGACGATATGTTAGGTCTAATGATTGACGAGAATATTTGTTACAGTTATGTTATGCTGTCTGATCAACAACTAATAAATCTTAACAAGGCTTAATAAGTAACACGGTCAGACAAATTTGTTAACTTGTTAAAATATGGTATCTGTTGTAATTCAGCACTAGAGGTTGCTATGCCGAGTGTGGCTATCGTGGGAAATGACCTTTTCTGACCCTGACCTCGAAGCAAGACTAAGAAGCATGTGTCGAGAGATGGGGCTTAGCTAAACACCATGAAGAACAAAGAACGGCTCCGTTGTCATTTTACATGCGTTTTGCTCAACTGTTAGCATTCCGGACAAAATTTAAAGTCATACTCTGCGCCCCCTCCGCTCCCGCCCCCCGTGAACCCCTTCGGGCCTACCCCCCTCCTTCCCTCGTCTTACTTTATTGTACTTTACAAGTGTACTCTATCATCGGTACGAGCCACTCTGAGTCAACTTCTGAACCAAACATAAGAAAGAAGATGGCAAACGGTCAAATAAAACGTAACAAACAATTACATTATGAATTATGCAATTAAAGACGTCGAGGGTGGGCGATTTTAACACGAAAGGGAAGTAACAGTTTATTTTCTAGTTTGCTTTGCTTTAATGATGCAACTTCTTCAAAACAAAAAATTAAGAGGAAAGGGAAATTAAAATCGTCATTATTTTATATGCACTTTTCATTAAAGAAGCTTTGTTTCATTCATTATCTTAATAGCAAAACGGAACCGTACCGCATTACTCGTGTGTCTGTCTGTCTGTTTGTCAGTTTTGCTCCGAATCTACTATGAAGTTCTGTGACCCAAACACAAAACGTCAATAAATAATTTTGAATATAGGCGTCATTTTAGGGGGCAAATTTAACAAAATATCGTGTGACCTATCAAATGAGAGAGCTCGTTGTGAGGGTCTCAAATATACATTTTTTATAGTTTCAAAATAAATAGTTTTTAAGTTCACCATGAGCCTAAAATATTGAAAAAAATTTTTTAGTTACCTAATTTAATGTTTTAATTAGGGCATCCCAAGCAACACGCTATCAGTGATTATAAAATCTTCCTTTATCTGTCAACACGATATTTTAGTGAAAAAATAACTTTTGTATGTGTAACAACAATTTTATCAACAAAACTTTGTCGTAAACATAAGCATATGCGTATATAATCACATCATTGCTATATTCAAAACGATTTGTAAATTTTCTTGTTAAATTAATTTAAAAGATTAATTACAAATGTTTCTTATGTAAACGAACAATAAATTAAGTGAGTAGTAAAAACAATTTTCGTGACATGTTAATTATTTTTTTTTTTTAACTTTCAGACTAATGAACATATTTGATGCAATTTTTAACAACAATTACGTAATTTTGTTTTTTTAGATTCATCTTATTTTGTTATATCAAGCAAAATAACAATAATTTGAATTATTATTTATTTAATAATTAATCTCACTATATTTTGAGATTGGTTGGTTAGAATCAAAAATAAATAATTTTAAAGTTGGCCTGATGATGTCCAAAGTTAGTAGTCGAAACGTTGAGCAAGATAAAATAATAATAATAAATAAATAATTCATACCGTATGAAAGTGTCAATTTTTTTTATTGATCAATTCGATTTCTGAAAAAGTAAATGTTGGAGTCAAAAACGGATTTTTTTCGAGACGCCTCACCATCAGTGCAAGATACTGTATGACCCTCGATTTCTAATTCAGCATCACGTCGTGCTTTACTCTTGGCTCGCGCGAAGTGGCCTCTCCGAAGGCATAGGGTACCATTAATCAAGGCTTGAGATCATTTATATAAAACTTGACGTTTGAATTAACATTGATTGCTGCGATTGGTGTTCGACTTTTTTACTTTTATGGTGTCTAGAAACTGAACTATGTAGTCATTTTTCATAAGTATGGATCTGGCAAGGATCATTCATTCTTAATACCTCAACATCGGTAAGACAAAGGCTTCCACGCCGTCAAAAATACATCAGAAACAAATGCGCTAAAATCTTAACTAAGTATAAAACAACTTAACAACAACAGAGACATCATCCACTATACATAGGTAATTAACAAAACTATATCTAAAACAATCGTAGACAATTAAGGGTTCTTTTTGGTCTATTGAACACCAATTGTCATGGCTTTCATTTTCAAAATAATAATCTAATTCTCATTAAAATGATGTTCTAAAATATTATGGCGTACACGTAGAAATTAGGGCAAAACAGGATGGTCAAACTTGGTCTGTTATGACGGGGAAGACGTACCTACTTACTTTCCGTCTTTATATAACAAAATCGGTTTAAATGTTAAGGGTTCGATTTTTTAAAAAACTTTTAATTCCAAAACTACATGACATTATCTTCAGTACCAACTAAGATAAAAAAAAGGCTTTTATCATATTTTTTGCCATACTGAATATCGCACATAACTTTTCGAAAAATATTAAAATTCTGCAAATACTTTCTTAAGGCACTTTTTTAAGAAAAATCGAATGGTTTACTCAATTTATTTCTATCAACGTTAATTTTATCTAAAATAAATAAAATCTTCATTATTTAATAGAAACCATAGTTGACTTTGGTCTTATAAAATTTCCAGTGTGAAGTTGTGGATACTTATTTTCAAAAATGGCGGGAATATTAGATATGTTCAACTCTTGGAAATGTGATGTTAAATTTCGATAATTGATAATTATTAAGAAAACAATTCGATATAAAATTAATAGGTTAGGTTAAAAAAAATGATAAAAAAAAGACTTTCATCTTGATTAATATCTACTGATAATAGATAACGTCTTCTATTAAATATTTCTCAAAAATCGACTCCATCATGAGATAAGTATTCCTTTTCAAATCAGGAAATAGGTTTTCCTTGTCAAAATTAGACCACTGAAAACCCACCACGGAAAAAATTCGGACACATTATTTTTGAAATATTGAATAGAAATTGTAACTTTTCTGTTAACGATTTTAATGTTGATGTTACAACAAAAATTTTTGTGTCCCATTTTTTTTTGTCCAGCAGTCTTGTAAAGATACTTACTTACATAGTCAATTTTCTTCGCTGTTTAGTTTTTATTCTGTCCGACCATGGAGCAATTATCGTGTTTTTAGCGAACAAAAGGGATCTTAAATGACATCCACGTTTAGTAATATCGAACAACAACAAATCGTTTTTGCTTATAATAACAATTGAACTTTCAGTGTACAACTCAGATTTGACAATAAGATTAATCTCCTCGGGAGACCCCGTTGTAAAATTTTAAGGTGATTAAAATTCTTTTGTAGATACTTACATACTTTCTTTTTTCCGACATAAAACTAGGCTAACAACAATTAGGCAGTCCCTTGTAAATTTTTTCAAATTTTTTGATAGACGCTTTATCGAATATGTAATAAATATTGACACGATGCTTTTTTTTTGTTATAGCCGTCCAAAGAGGGAGAGTACCTCCATCCCAGCCAGCTTTACCAGGCATTCCAAATCAGTTCCTTAGCGGTGGCGACTCTGTTGCCACATCTCTCAGTAATCATTCGTACCTTAGCAGTTACATATCTTTACTCCTTAGGGCAGAGCCCTATCCGACGAGTCGATATGGCCAATGCATCCAAGCAAACAATATCATGGGCATCGACAATATTTGCGAACTTGCCGCAAGATTATTATTTTCTGCGGTAGAATGGGCCCGAAATATACCCTTCTTTCCCGATCTACAAGTTACTGATCAGGTAAACCCCGACGATCCAACTGAAACGGGTGTCCTGTTTTTACACCTTGTTTTTTGTTTCGTTCCTACAGGTAGCCCTTTTACGTTTGGTATGGTCAGAACTATTTGTATTAAACGCAAGCCAATGTTCGATGCCCCTTCATGTCGCACCACTAATAGCAGCAGCAGGTCTTCATGCGTCGCCCATGTGTGCCGATAGGGTCGTGCAATTTATGGATCACATTAGGATATTCCAGGTAGGTAACAGGCTAACAACAAAAAGAAACACTTCTTCGCCTTTAAGGCAATTACTAAAGACTGTAACGCTGATTGAAAAATATTTATTACCACGCGCAGTACCTACCATCTAACGTAAATGATAACTACCTAATTAAGACATCACCAACACGTTAATGTGTCAACAGAAAGAAAATTTTTACTCTTTTCCAGGAACAAGTGGAAAAACTGAAAGCTCTCCACGTGGATTCTGCAGAATATTCCTGCTTGAAAGCAATCGTTCTCTTCACAACTGGTAAGTTACTATTGTGGTGTATATTTAATTTAAATTTTTTATACGAAAAAGTGATTTTCAAGTAAACTTAATTTTAAAGTGGCGTAATCTTTAACGATCATGTTGCCTCTGATGATGTAATTAAACTGAAGGTTGCTATACGGTTAGACTTCTTGGAATGGAATTATTAAAAATTAAAATGTCAAAAGAGAAGGCACCTATTCATAAATTTGGACATGTCATTTTTAGAAACTTTTGTTCCATTTATTAAATCTGCTAGGACCTGATTTAGTTAAACAATGTTTTTAGTACCTTTGACCATTAGAAATCTAAATGTTTAAATTCTCTGGTATCTATTCCATTCAAGGACTAGAAGAGTAGAAAATTATTTTAATTAAGTATGTTTTAAAAAAGAAAGTTTTGTTAGTCGAATAAATTGGCATGATGATAAAAGAAAGAAAAAGGATCGGTTGAAACAAAGTGTTTAATTGCATGTCGAAATGATAAAAAGCAATTAAATAGTACAGACATAGAGAATAATAAATAGCGTTTCACACGTGTTTTTACGATGGTAGGTATTGCAATTTGTTGTTCAAAACGGTATGTGTATGAAGAAGAAGATAGGCAATGGTTTTAATTGCGAGTAATTTACAGTAGATAGCTGTGTACATAGTAAGTTGAGGAAGGAAGGTTGGATAGCTCTTGGTCGCCGTAAACTCTGGCGTATGTTAACCCGTCGTGGAGCAGGTTAAGTTTCAAGAGGTCGTGACTTGCTCGGTCACGGAGAGCAGTTGCCCGGGCACCTCTCCGCTAGGGCACGCCGATTGCAAGGCCTCGGGCCATGGCAGTGCCCGTCGTAGTCTCCGTAGTAGCCTCCTTCGTACCATGCCGCACCAACGCTAGAAATCACCGTTGTCACGATATAAATAACTATGTTTTAAATGACCTATCTTTAAAAAACGTTTGACCACCATATACACCTACTGAAGACGTCGTTGTTGCCAACTTCTCTAAATTCCTTCTGCTCCATTACCAACAGAATATGAACAAATAAATATTTACTCTGAAGATCTACGCGGGGACTTTAGCTAAACTCCCCATACGCGTCCCATCAACTTTATCCTTTTACGTATCTCTGTTATAGCTATAATAAGAAATTGCAACCGACAACATCGCATATTCTTCTTGCATCTTTGTTCTTCCCCGACATTCTTTGAATTCCTTGCCGAAAGTATTGCCTCATGATACTCAGGTACGTACTGAGTACCAAGTTGATCTTTATTTTACAATAGCAATTAATATTGTCTGCAGCGTTCAGAGTGTGGTTGTTAAAAGAAAGTTGTTAATGTTATTAAGCTTCATTTTTTATATATATAAATCAAAGAGAATTAAATTTGAGAAGGGCAAAAATGACTACAAGTATTTTTTTATTAAGTCAACTTACTGAAGGGTCTTGGGGACTTTTTCCAATTCATGAGCTTTTTATGTGGTACGGACCATTAAAGTTTACATTGCATTTTAACTCGCCAAAACAAGAAGGAAACTATAATATAGCATCTTCAGAGCTGAATTTGTAGCTGTCTACAAAAAAAAGTTCGAAATCAGTAATGTGATTTTTGTTACACGTGGAACAGAAGCAAGAAAAAGTTAAAAAGTTGCTGTCATTTGCAGCGAATTGAATTAATAAAATGGTTTTTCGGTAGTTTATTAGAAAAAAGCGTGGCGAAATAAATTCAGGAAGTAGAATGGGGTGCGAAAGTGTCTTGAGGAGCGCCTTGAAGTGACACCGACCTGTAGTTTGACCCAACGGTTTATCTCCGGCAGGACGCGGAAAGACAGAAATAATGGCTGATTGATTCAGAGTCGTTTTTTCGATTCTTTTAGCGAAGTGCAAATAAATCAGGATGAAATACGGCCGCGGTTTGTTTGAGGGTGCATAACAAAGTAGGCTCCTTATCACGATCTGATTTTGAGAGTAACTCTTAGAAATATGGTCCCTCAAATTATAGATAAAGTTCACGAGTTTTAACTGAAATCGTTTCTTCCATCGATCAATTATTTCATGGGAAATTTAATGTGCAAATTACTTCACCTACTTATACCACTTCCACTTCTCGAACCTTAGATATTTCTCATGAGCAATAACCTTGTCGTTTGTTATTTTCAACACAAATTCATGAACATTTACAGTAAATTATTTAATTACTGACACAAATTAAAAACTTTGGCAATCAACTGTATGTATGTAGACAATTAGTCAACTTCAACACAAAACCAATTGAATTGTACAACTAAACAAATGGTCTTCATTTAATTAGAAATAAAAAACATGTTCAATGATATTTTCCCTATTAGGAACTTGCTAATAAAAAGTAGTTAAGTGTGTCGCTATTTTCTTTTATCGTCGGTTTCCAAATTTTTGATATACGGTTTAAGGGTGGATATTGTTATATTGGCCCACCCAATTTTAAAATCGCATCCGAATCAAAAGTCTATAGTGCAAAAAATTGTTTTTAGGAGCTCATTAACGAGTTTTGGTATTTGTTTCTATTAAATTATCAATTTTTTTTATTTTCTTGATGTTTTAGTATGTAACAATATTCGTCATCCTGAAATACAGTGTGCCCCAAATTCGAGAAAAAAGTTTAACCGGGGAAAGATTTGGGTAATTTTCCGGTCATCTTAATGCCTCTTTCAAATTGCCTGTAGCTATTTTCGTTTTAAATATAAGTATTAGTGAAAATGTATTTTTTGCCTTAAATAGTTTTTCCACTTTGAAGATAACATATAACATATTGTAGTGTCCGTGGGTTTAATAAAAATTTATTTACAACACAAGTACAGGAACACAATTTATATACACTTAGATTACTATCTATTTATAAGATTCACTTATATGCACCTTTTCAATTCATTTGTCTCTCCACTTCTAACACTGTCGATTTATTTCGGATGTTACCTCTGTCACTGTCAATTCATTACTAACTGACTCGGCGAACGTGTCTATCACTTTTATAGCATCCATAGAAAGAGTCGGAAAAAAGTCTGGAATATTCGAAAGATTGTTTACATTTTCGGCGAACCGCTTAATTACTTTCTTGGAAGGCAGGTACGAGACACGCGCCTACAAACACACGCATACACTGCCGAAAACCGCCCGCGGCTGGTCGAGCCGGCCGGCAACACATGCAAGTGTACCTGATCGCACATAAGCATGCTCGTGTACGCTACAATATTTATAAAAACTTTTAATTGATTTAGGTTAGGTTGGGTTTTTAACTTTGCTAACGTTTGGCCAATCCGATTGAGGGTTGCAGACAGGAGAATGTGGGGAGGACAGAAAAAATTAACTAAATTAAATATGTTAACCTAACTTAAATTTTAAATAAATTCCTTTGAAGGTTTATCTTGATCAACAACTATCATTTCCAAATTATTTCTCAAAGAATAAGTAATTATATGAATCTAACCGGAAACGGAAAAGTTTTGTTTTATAACCATTTAAGTACTACAGGGTTAAGTGTTAAATATTCAAAAAGATACCTAACTAAACTTTTTTTGTTATTTTATACAAGAGTTATGTAGGTTGCTACAAAATAGAACCCCAGACATTTAATCCCATCATTTTTGTTACTAAAAACATGGTTAGGGTAAGTACCTATCTTCGGGAAATCCCTGTTAGCTGTTACCCTCTGTAATTACAGACAGGAAAATTTAAAAAAAACTGTTTTGAATTAAGGTTAGGAAGTTAGGATATCTTTAATTACGTAAGGTGACTTTTTTATGTTCGACTTATAGAAGATGAAAGGTCTGCTAATTCCGAAGTGAAGATTTTCCGTTTTGTGCTGAGATCCCCCGTCCGTGTTGCACGTATGTCAGTTCGCTACTAGTGTTGAGTTAACAGTTCTTTGGTCTTGTAGCTCTAACTAAAGGCCCCGATAATGGTGGGGTTGGCTATACGGTATCGGTATCGACTTCGGCAGCAAAATGCCTGATAAACAATGAGCCCATTGTAAGCTCTCCATCACGTTTCGGCGCTACATAAGAACTCTCGACCTCTTCGGCTGAGTACCGTTGCACAGCTGGTCATCGATTATCTGACCTGGTGCCTTCGATCGCATCGCAGCAAGCGTCGCCTTCTCGCCTTCTCGAAGGGAGGAGGGTGGCCATCGTCACCGTAGTCCTCCTACACCGTGCACTATACGTAACAAGTAACTGCAGACCGCTAACAACGAAAGGGCGTAGCGCCCAGTTCACGTCCACCAACTAACTATTGTACGAAATCTTCCATCCGCAATTTATGGCGATTCTTACATGTAACGACAACGCTACCCTCATGGAAATTACCTACCTCTACTCCCTCCTCAATTCTCTACTTTCATTATTTTTTACGCTAATTTTTATTCCCTCACACATACACTAACTTTAACCATGATAAGGAACGCAAAATTCTGGGGGAGAAATAAATTTATTCAAGTGAAATGTAAAACCTAGACGAATCTTTTTGTGTGTTTGTTTGTTACTTAATTTCTTTTTCTACAAGAACAACTCATTATCAAGACCATTTTTCAATTTTTTTTTCCATCAACTGATTATCAAACGAAATATTTCACACTGACAGTGATCGCTATGAAATAGTGAAAATAAAATTAATATGTCCGATAGGGATACATGTAGGAGTCAGCAAAATTGAATTTTCCGGGTAAATTGCCACAAATCATCAGGTACTAAACAGTATATAGGGTTATTGGAATTATCCTGTCAGCACTATTTGTCTCTTGCAGAGGATAATGCATTCCATTACACTGGCCGATCTCGGTAGCCCACTTTTTCAATGACTATGGTTTGCTAACAAGAGGGGAAATATCATTTCCACCCCATCGTGCCCAATTTCCAAACTAGAATCCTTAGATATACACGTGTAGCTGTTTTTTCAGTACCAACACTTTTTCGTTTCGTTTTTATTAAAGAAAATATTTTGCTACTAAAGGATGAAAATATAATTTCCACTCCATCTTGATCAATTTCCATACTAGAATCTTTAGATTTACAATACCTGTAAATTTTTCTTTTCATTGTTTCGTTCTTCAGAAGCCTATTAGAGAAAATATTTTAAATTCAAATTAGCAAAGTGATTGATTTGCTTCCAAGAGAGGAAAATGTCATTCCAAGTCCATCGTGGTCAATTTCTATACCAGAATCTATAGATATAGACGCGTAAATTTTCCTTTTGGTAAGTCCCTACTAACACTTCTTTGTTTCGTTCTTCAGAAGCCTATTAGAGAAAATATCGTCGAATTCAAATTGCCGTAGTGGCTATTCCGTCTCTAGACACGTTAAAGGTTAAATCTTTTGTGCTGGGGTGTAAATGTCCCTTTTGAGCAATAAAATTTTACAATTAACCTCGGCTGACCTTTACCCTCCGGCATAAAAAGTCACAGAGGGAGATGAAGTGTTGCCTCCATATGAAGAACGCTAACCATTAAAGATAATTCATGGATTTTAATACGTTTAACCTTTCCCATTCTTTTAGAAAATAATCATAATCGTCTTCTACAATAATAAATACAAAATTTACGTTCGGATAACAAATAGATAATTAATAATGAATGAATAAATTTTTAACATGTTCAATCTACGGTTGAATTATTATAAAATTGTATGTGGACGAACTAGACGTTGACATACGTCACCTAACCTAACCTATGTCAGTGCTATATGAAGTTAGTTATGACTTAACCTACAATTATCGGCTGACTGTAGCGAATCAGTTGCTAACTTCAGTGATCAGATGTTTTGTATTGTTTCATATCTACGGATTATTGGATGACGCACACGCAATTTTGAAATAAAGCTACTTTATGTACAAATCATAGATATGATATAATGTAGGTAGGTACACGTATGTTGGAAATTGCTAAAGCGCCCCATTATATCTGCATTTCGGAACGTGATTCAGAGTTGTCCTTTTGTGGAGAACGTCACTGAAGAAGAATAGAACAAAGTATCTCATGTGTCCAAAACATTTTCAACTTCCTAGGGACAGAACGATAACAAAACAGTGCTCGAAGCGTCTGAATATTGTAACTATCTTCTACCAGAGTACGTATTTCTCGAAATAACGTTTCGTGCGAGCAAGCCACATAGTTCTCCAATGAATTTATCATACCTAACGAATTGTATGCTTTCGCTCGGTTGAAAGTAAATAGAGATTTGAATTTGGAATGACCACCAACTCCATGCCCTTATGAACATTCCTGACCACAAGGATTTCGAGTCAATGATTCAAAATTCTATTATACAGATTCACCCTAATTTTTCGGCTTTACATAACACGAAAACATGTAGTCATACACTCAAAAAAGATTATCATTTCACATTTCACGCAATGCATAATACACTTTTGACATTCATTATTCGATACAAACAAAAAAGGCATAAATATTTCAAATTTTTTGAGTTACGTACATCCGAATGAGAAATTTGATACACATATGAATTTCTGTGGTCCTTATACGGGACCTGTAAAGTAAATTAATTAATTTTGATTGAATATGGGGGTTACTTTTTAGAGAAAATTAAAATACCGTGTGACATATTAAATTAAAGGACTTGCTGTGATGGTCTAAAAAACATTTTTTTTAAACATTCAAAAAACAGTATAAAATATTTATTATTTAGGTACTTATTACCTATACTTTTTCTTCAAAATCCTTTTTTTTTTTAAGTAGAGCAAAAGAGATTTTTTATTTTTTTATGCTGTGCCTATTTGAATAAAATAATATCATAGATAAAATATTCGCGTTGGTTATTGTATAAGTATAATATCACGGGAATATTTTTCGTCCCCTTGAGCGTGAAATATTTGTGTAAAGTACATAGGATGTAGGAAAAGGCGTAAACTTAATTAAATACACATCATCAAGTAGAAGAAGTGGCAGCATATCAATGGAATAGCAAAAACAACAAAAGTACGGAATGTTACCACGCTAGATTATTCACCCTTCCTCAACGCACTTGCTTAGGGCGACATCCCTAAAAATTAAAAGCCACAGATTTGCTGTGGCTGTTACAACAAAACTGCTACCCCTATTCAGCCCACAGCCCTACTTGCAAGCCACGAAGAACTCGCCAAAAATCAATATTCATTATGACATTCCCGAACTGCTGTCGAAAGAAAAATATAAAAGCCTCAAGATTTTTTCCGATACTTTTCATTCCTTTTCGGCACTCGGCTGTCATTGCATACACACAAAATTAGATTTTTAACAAAAGTCCTACACAACACAAAAGTTGAAGCACTTTTCCCATTTCCTCAACGAAATTCATTGCAATGTTGAAGCATTTATCTTGTGGTATGTGGTAAACTTTTAGTTATTTTGGCATTTCAAAAATGCTTTAGGATATTTGTATTGATTTTGTGCATGGATGGAAGTTACGTGACATTTATGAACGCCCTGTATATTATATTAAACATGTTGCGCAGGAAAGGAGGGTGTAGGTAAAGAATGTTACTGTTATTATGGTCGAAATCGTCCAAATTTTAATATTGACGAACGTGCAAATGGTTACAAAAAAATTGGCTCAGCATGACCAATTTCTGTACGGAACAGTCACAAAGAGGGAGTTTTTATTTATGTTCTTTCATAATTGGCTGACATTTACTCCCCTATATTCGTCATTTATTTGAACGAACAACATTAGTTTTCATACTGCATTATCTTTAACGATCTTCTCAAATACAACAGATTTTCAAATCAAATAACTCCCCCAAAACCATCGTCAACTTTTTTTTATTCAAAATTATTTCGTTATTAGGTAATTAAAGGGAACTAAATGGCACAATGGGAACTCCGATCCTTTCGATTATTACCATCCTAATCCGAGACTTTTGTCCTGTTTTAAAATATCTTTAAAATTTTTAGATGTAATTAAAAGTAGAAGGAACGAATAAGTCGTTTTCTTTAAGACAAGTGATAATGGCTGTAAGTGTTGCCTCTTCTTTTGAAGTTAACTGCCATAAATTACTTCGAATTGGTACATCTAATTATGGATGGTGCACATTAAGAGTGTAGGGCCCAGAATATGTCAAACGCAAATCACCGATAAAGAATTTTAGCGGTTATTTTTACCGATTGGTGCTATTAAAATGTCATTTGCCTCTAAAACACGTACGTCAGCTATGTCTGATAAGTTCAAAGAACAATGCCCACAGTATTCAGTACCGACTACTTCGAAATACTTGGACAAAAATAGCGCAAACAATTTAAAAATTCTTGCCCAAATTTATACGTATGTACGTACACATATATACATTCACAATATGCGACCAATTAAACTCAAACTATCATCGCATCCAAATCTTCAGTTCTGACAATCATTGAAAATCAGCAGTGATGCAATCCGGTATGATTATTTAATCATATGATGTCACTATACACCAGATGGGGGTGTTTTGATCGTTTCAGGCCAAAATAAATGAAACCAATGATGTCATTCTCCGGTAGTCATACCAGTTTTTTGTACCATCCCTAACAAAAAGAAGTAAATCCCTTTTGTCAAAAACTACTCAATAGGAGTGTTTTTGGAATAAGTACCTGTTTTTGCACCATTTTTAAGCGAAGAAGAATAAAAAATCCTTTCTGTAAAAAACGAAGCAAACAGGTAGGTCGCTTTTGGCCAAAACAGAGATGGACGATACGTTTCCTTGACAAATTGAGCAGTTTTTGGATTATATTTAACAAAAACTGATAGCAAAAATTGGTGTTTATTTGGAATAATTGTTTTTGCATCATTTCAGAATAATTTTTAGCAAAAATAAGTGAAGAAATATAATAAAATACCTTTCCATCAGAAACGAAAGAAACTGGAATGTTTGCTGATAAGTAAATCCAAAACAGAGATGAAGATTTTTTGGATCATCCTCCACGAAAAAAATGCAATTAAATTCTTTTGTCAAAACACCATTTCAAGGGGATGTATTTGGAATATGTAGTTGTTTTCGCATCAGTTTTAACAAAAGATGGTGAAGAAATATAAAAAAACAATCCTTTCTACGAAAAATGAAGGAAATAAGGGTGTGTATTGGTCGCCTTTGGCCAAAATAAATAAAACCAAAGCTGAGATGAAGAGTTTTTGAATCAGTAAATTCCTTTTGTCAAAAAAACCCGACGGGGATGTATTTGGAATAGTTATTTTCTCATCCTCTTTAACAAAAATAACACAAAGAAATCCTTTGTGTTAGAATCGAAGCAAACATGAAGGTATAAATCCAAAGCAGAAATGAGTGATATCAAGAAAGTAAAGTAAATTATTTTTGTCAAAAAGTACTCAAAGGATTTTGTATTTAGAATCAAAAGTAAATGAAGGAACAAAAGAAAACCCTTCTGTGAAAAATGAAGCACAACAGGAAGGTGTTTGGCAAACTGAATCCAAAATACAGTTGAACGATATCTATCTTAGAGGGGGTTGTAACTTGTAACAACAAGAAGTAAATGAACACAAAAAAATCCTTTTTGTGAAACAAACGTGTATTGGTCGTTTTAGCCAAAATCAGTCCAAAATATAGATGGAAGAGCAAACAGTAATTTTTTGATAATTTTCGACGAAAATAAGATGTTTAAAATTTTTATTGAAATTTCCTGAGATTCTGGGATGACTGTCGGAACTTTATGCGGTCGATAAAATGATTAGAATGATAAGAGGGGAAAGATAATAGCTACAATTAAGAGCAAGTGTTGCTTGTTCTTTAGAATGTACTAATAAATATAACGAAGTGTAATTATTGTTGAAAAACAGCAGCTGCGTCAGAAATAGCAATAAATATACTACACAATTACGTAATTCTCTTCTGTACAAGTTGTTGAATTAAATTTTCTCTAAAAATAACTTCATAGCGGGCTCGGAATTATATATACGTTATTCCATTCTCAAACTTGCTATGTAATTACTCACTCTACTTGCAACATTGTTCCATCATCATACTTTTGCAATTAAGTCGAATCATTAACACTTGAGCCTATGGGTGCCGTCTCTCTACGCTCCATTAAGAATAACCATAAAATTGCTGATTATAAATTACAACATACCGCAGCTTTGGCCACAAACAACTCAATTTACGCCACAACTAACTAGATCACCGGCTAAAACCTATCAATTCATAAACAACCTCTTCAGTTACTCCTTCTCAAACGGAAAAAAATCTAGCCTAACAAAACAAAATAAGGGTGACCGCCGGGCCGTGTTGCAATATTTGGTTAAAAAATTGCAGAGCTCCAAATCCGACTCAGCGCCACATCCAGTGGCGTAGCTACATCAAGAGGGGCCCCGGTTCAAAATACTTTTGCGGCCTCAATCAAACAAAAAAGGTGTTTATTAGTTTAAGCTTTTAGTAAATCTATACATGATGGAATCATCGGTCGGAGGGGGGTTAGGGGTGTTGAAAACGAGTAAGAAAAAATTATTTTTCCCTATTTTTTTCAAATACCCAGGACCCCACAGACGATAGGGGCCTTGAAATACCGTTAACATTGTTTAACGTGGTCGTAAAATTTTTTAATGGTCATTTTCAAGTCAGGTTGCGGTTGCTTGTTCGCATATTTTCTCTCATTCTTTTCTGGTTTTTTAAAAGGGCCCCAAACTCAATATGCGCAGGGGCCCCTGCACAGCCAGAGACGGCCCTGAATACATAGCTGTTTCAATAAAAGTTTTGTTTACGCTTTATAGTTTTATCAGCTGCTAGCAAAAAAATTTGCACGATAAAATCACATGGCTACTAGACTGAAATATTTCCGTATATCCACCCTGATGAGTGACGTCACGCGTAAACTGTTGGGCCTTGTATTCCCTTCTGCATATAGTGTAATTGTTGCCAAAAAAGTTCTTCTACACTATTAGTGCGCTACTTTTGATACTTTAGCAGAACCATCACATACGATGTGGCTATAATAATATCTACCTTCGATGAATGTATTATTGACAATTGATTAAATTAAATGTGCCAGGTTCAAGAGGTTAACAAAACAATCGATTTGTTATTTCAATTGGCATTCATTATGAAAGTCTATTCTCTATATGGAAACCGTACAAAAGTTGGAGTTGTTAATTGTTTATTCACATTTTCCATCATACTTTCGTGGAAGTGTTACGTTTCAGTCATCAGTCCTTTTTCTTTCGCAACTTTAACTAGATTATTAAAATAGCCACATAATAATATACAATATCTACTTGTTTCGTAACTGTCAAGTCGCAGAAAGTGTAAATTTGCATTTGAAATTCGGTAGCATCGAACTAAGTTAGAAAACTGAAATATCCATTATTTATCCGGAGATCGTCTCTAAACATTAAAATTTTATGAACATTCCAAGTCGTACCTAATGATACTGATGTATAATATATACAGGGTGAGCCACGGTGAATGGCCCATTAGACGTATATGGAAAATTAAAGCTAGGAAAATTTTGTTATTTTACATAGATTGATATATTTTTTACGAAGAATTCTAAGATAAGTTTGATAACCTACTTGTACCTATACCTAGCTAGGATGAAGAGTTTCTGAGATTATTTTTCAATTCTCAATCGCTACCAGAATTATAAAAAATCATAATTTTCACCAAAAATGACTTAGGGTTTTGAAATTTTTACCAGTTATAGTCAAGTCTTAAGCCTAATTTTCTACCAAAACTAAGCTTCATAATGTATATACAGAACGTTAAGAAAAAAATCCAAAATTCAAAAACTTTAAACACAAATAACTTGGTTTTTTCAAATGGCATCTACTACATTTTATTATTTCATTAGAATCCTTCTTTTATCCTTTTTCGATTCACATGGATATTTTCTATTGTTTTATTTGTAAAGTTTAGAATAATTTTGGGTTTTTACAAAAATAGCTAATTTTACTTTTGGTATAATAAAAATGTGCTATGAACAACTGACAAATAACATTAATCAAAGCCAAATCAGACTAATAACCGCTTTTTAAATTAATTTTTGTTACAAAATTACCAAAAACGAAAATTTCAATAGGAGCATTCATTATAAATAGATATATTAATTATTTTTGGTCCAAACGAATTTATTTAGATGCATATTATTAGTTATATCTTGTTTTAATAATTATTTTTCTCAAAGTAACTGAACAATTTTTATTCAAATTTTACTAATAACAAGAAAATTATTTTATCAAAAAACACTATTTCACTTTTTCTTATTAAGTAGATAGACAGTTTAAATTTTTTCGAATCCAAATAAGTTTTATTTTTGTCAATTTCATAATCCAACGTGTGTTATCATTGTTTTTAAACAAAAACGTGATTTCAGTTATCAGTATCTATATACATTTTGTTGTTATTATAATTTTTTAAAAATTAACAACTCAAAAGAGGTGTCTATATTTAAGTTTACAAAATTTGCATAACATCGAGCATGAGCTCTACATGAGCTTCTCTCGTGATGCATCCATTTTAATTAGTTATTATAATGACGTCAGTGATATCACTCTGATTTACTAATGAATCAATTTTAAGCCATAATTTAACACTTTTTATTTACTTAATAATAATAATAATAATATGTTTCAAAATTAATTATATCTAACGAATAACATTCAGACATTAATATTGATTAAGCAACTGAAATAACAGTCAATAATTAAAATTATTTATTTCCGTACAGAATTTTTTATGATGATGGGGAAAGAATTGTTTCCTTTCTGTTCCAGATGCGTGTGGCCTGAGTGACGTGTCTCATATAGAATCCCTCCAGGAAAAGTCCCAGTGCGCTCTCGAAGAATATTGTCGTACGCAGTATCCAAATCAGCCAACAAGGTTTGGAAAACTCCTGCTGAGATTACCCAGTTTGCGAACAGTATCATCGGCAGTTATAGAGCAATTGTTTTTTGTTCGTCTCGTAGGTAAAACCCCGATAGAAACCTTAATTAGAGATATGCTTCTATCGGGGAGTTCGTTTTCCTGGCCATATATGTGATACTTGAAGCTATACTAGAATCCTAGTCAAAAAAAAAATTATAAACGCTGTAATTATCCATAAAACTTATGAAAAGATAATTGCCACCTTTTTATTAGTTATTTTAAATACCTGTTCGAATTGATGAATAAAATAGACTGAATGGTGTGCCTAGTGTGGGCCTAATTCATAGTAATCGTCTTATACAATTTTCGAGGTATTAAAAAAAAAAACGTACGTAATTGTATCCTTCAACGCTTACGACTCAAATTTTAATATGTCATCGGTTCGGTTAAGTCAGGTTAGGTTAGGTTTAACTACTTCTGCATTTAGTATAGACTGAGGTTAGGTTAGAACATTTAAGTTAGGTTAGATTACGTAACATAACCTAACTTAAATTTGAAGATTGAGAGTCTCTAGGAGAAGAAATGAAGAAGTTCAGTTTGGTTAGGAAAGATTTCTGCAAGTTGAGGATTTTTTTGAAAAATTAGTATAACATAAATTTCCTAAACCTAACCTAACCATACACCAATTTCTACCACTCAATTTTAAAATTTTGATTTAATTATCTTACGTTAGGTTAGGTTAGAAAAATAACCTAACCAAACCTGAATCTTCAGAAAATTCTCAATCCACATACAGTAAATGTATGTAGGAATGCCTAAAGGTTGGTAAGAGTGAAACCCTAACCTAACATATCCAAAAACCTTATCCCCCTTCCTCCGACAACTAAAATTTGAAACGAACAGGAGAAGGGGGGCTAATAGGTACAATTACCAAACAAACAAACAAGCAGTCGTTGCCAAAACTTGAACTTTGACTTCTAGAGGTATCCATAAAATAATCAATTTTCTTTTCATCATAATTTATGACGGTAAAAACTCTTGATTATATAACTATATAAAATTTAAAAGGCGGAGTTGGTTAGGTACTATAATAATTTTATTTGACAAAATAAATTTCCTATAAGCTTTTGGTGTACCTAATGAAAAATAATACAAATTGAATGTGAAGTATAATAATTAATATTTTTTCTCACTCCGCCTTATTGTAGAAAATGTACATTTTGTAAATATTAAAATTGTACAGTTTAGTAAATTAAAATTAACCGGTGTTCATCATTTATGTTATCGTTGTTAGTTGTTAAATATTATTGTTACAAACTAATTAATTAAATACTTTGTTTGATTGAAAATTTTTGGTTGACAAATGAATTTATTGTTCAAAATAATATACCAAAAAAAAAAAAGAAAAACGAACGTACAGACTACCTACATATTTATTCTTTACATTTATTAGATTATTTCGTTACCACCTGGATAAATTTGTTACCATCTAGATGATTTTTTTTTGTTTTTCCAAAAAAATATTTCATAATTTTATTTTCAGTAGGTAATCGGTATGGTTAATCTAAAAAACAAAGAAAGAAAACCAATAGGGCGAAAACAGTACATACCTACTTATTGATTAGCATTTAAATTACCTAAATTTTCGAAAGGAATTTTTTTTTTGTTTTTTTAGATTAATCATATATGCTCTACTTTTAAATATTTTTTTTCTTATTTTAACTTGTTTATTATTAAATTATTTAGAAAATGTTTTCCTCTGTAATTCACTTCAACGTACTACAAATAATGGCTAACGAAAATTATTTTGCAATAAAGTTTTAAAACATCAAACGATGCAGTGATGTTATTATGTACATGTTAAAAAATTTTTTGTAAAGTTTACTTTGTAAATATGTAACGTATAATGATAAAAATAAAAGTCACTTGTATTGTAAGCGTTATTTTCTCTACAAACAACCTGCCAAAAAGTTTTATTGAAATGGAAAATTACTCTCCAAAGTCACTAGGTATATATGAATTATTATACGGCCTCAGACAGCAAGCGAGCGCCATCTGTGTTAATAAATAGACACAATTGTCTTTTTATTGCCTTTGAATTCTACAAAAGTATGTACCTGTACATAATTATGTTTTTATTGGTGTCGTACGTAATAAATTATTTAATAAAAAATCTAGGAAAACTGACGACAAAGAAAGGGATGATGTCGGGTCTTGGACTCAGGTGTAGGTCTAATGATGGCACTTAGCAACTTGGTAGCAGCTGTTACCAACTCACTTTTAATAGCAAACTTTCTACATAATCAACATTCTGTTCGTCCTCCTAGTCGTTTATTATTTTAGCAAATATTTTAATTAATTACTATACACCCGATTCCGAAGAAATGCTGGCCTCCCTAATGCATTATTTGAATTTTTAATCGCCATAAAAGGATGTCCAAATCGCTTACAAAGTATTACCAAAACCTGTGGAAATTACTAATGCCAAAATATTTAGTATTTGAGGTTAAGTACGATTAGGTTAGGTTAGGTAGGGTTATTATAACTTAATTTAGAACTTCAATTTCAGTCATTTCGATAATTCCGGCAGATTAAGTCACAGACAGAAAAATGAGAGGGGGATAAGAATATGTACCTAACATAAACGTAATGTAACACAACAGCCTTATTATTAAAAATATAGGTTAGGTAATTTTTATAACTCTATTCTATTCTATTCTAACCCTCTATTCTCACGTCAGCGACTTTTAATCTGTGGTAATTGTCAATGGCTAAATAGAAAGAGTAAAATATGCGTTATCTAACCTAACCTAACCCAATCTAATCATTCCTAACCTAAAATAATTAAAATTCTCATTAAGTGACATTACATGTTGAGTGTAAAAACTAAGTTAGGAATTTTTAGGTTATTATGTAGGTAATTAGGTTAACAAGTGCAACATACAGTGTCCATATCAGTTGTAGGTATATATTTTTAAAGAAAATCTGTGGAATTTACCAATGCCTGTTTTCGTTCAGGAGTCGAACTCATAATGGAAAATTCATTAAATTAATATTTGTCATACTTTATGATACATATAATAATTTTATTACCCAATAATAAATAATTAAAAACTACACAGACATAAATACATAGACACATAAATAGAAGAAGAAAAATATAAAACGAAAACTGTTTACTTACGGAAAAGGTAGTGTTACAAAGGTAGTAAATGTCTATAGGTAAAGTAGTTGACAATTTGTTTTCTAGTTTACAACATGTTTTCCATACTGTTTTATTAAATTTTATTCTCTAATGTCCTTATATAAGTAAGGTTATAACGTAGAAGATGTGATATTAAAGAAACCGATGATGAGTGCAGCAGTAAAAATGTCCCTACAATATTTATGAAAAAATGCAGTGATATAACCGCTAACTTTAATTAAAAAAAAAAAAAACGGTATTGCCAGAGAGTGAGAAACTTAATAGTGTCAGTGCTGTTATTGCAACAAAGAATTCTTTGAAAATGTACGGCTCATTTACGCGTAAACGAGATAAGAATTTTACGCGTTGCAGACTGTCCGTATACAAAACTATGAAGATGGCAATAAAGCATTAATGACATCAACGACTTTTAGGAATCCGATTACTTATTAGACTTTCCAGTGGTGGCGCGTCATAATTTTGCCAACAAATAATTTTTAATAACTTATGAAATTGAATTTTGAACAGGAGAAATGGGCGACGGTGGTTTTGGGAGTATCACAGGGATGGATGGGTTGACGGTGGTGTTTTCAGTTGGGGTTTGGGGGTGGTGTAGGGGTGGGAGGAATGTTAATTGAAGTTCTGGGGGTGGGATGGGCTTAAGGGATTAAGAGATGCTGCAAGATTGGGGTGGGGGGGAGTTATAATTGGGGGCGGGATGGATGTAGGGTATTTCTTTTAAGTCCTCCTGGGGGTGGGGTGTTTATTTGGAGGTGGGTGATATTTGGATGAGGGTGGCACTTGCTAGTTGAGTTTTGAGCAGAAGCAAGAGGTAAATGTAGTGTTGGGAATAGCACAGCGAACGGGGTAGTTCTTACGAAAGGGGTGGGTTGATGGTGGTGTTTGCGGTATGGGTTGGGGGTGGTGTAGGAGTGGGATGAATACCGGTGGAGGTTTTGGGTTGGGAGAGGCTAGATATTAAGAGTTGTGCAAGATTGGGGTTGGGGTGGCGTTTGGGGCGGGAGAGATTTTGAGGTTGCTTCGGGGATGGGGTGTTTTTTGGAAGTGGGCAATATTTGGGTGGGGGCGGTAACACCCCCAACGTCCCGCTCCCAACACCACCCCCACCCCAATCTTGCACAACTCTTAATACCTAGCCCCTCCCAACCCTAGAAATTCCACCAATTTTCATCCCACCACCGACGCCACGTCCACCCCACCCCCAGAACTTCCACCAACATTGAACCCACCCCTTGCATGATACCTACAATAACCACAAAAACTGTTAATGTTTTAAAAATATTTGAATTTTTAAAGTGAAGGGCTGATTTCCGAGCACAACATACCTATGTAGGTATACTTATAACGAATAGGTATCTACTAGTTACGAGTAATTGTAAATATTGCATATGCTCAGATAATTCGCTGTGAACACATTTTATTTACGTGGTTGCGTAACACGAACATATACCAATTTAATTTAAAAAAGTTAGACGTTTCTGAGCTCTGTAGCTGTTTTACAATGCAAATTATGAAGAATAGTAGTAATAAGTAGTTGAAGAAGTAATTCATATTAAACGAAACGTTTGGTGCTTGTAATTGTTTGTGACTCGACGTTTGATTTGAATGGGTTATGGAGCGGATCCGGTTGGGTTCTTGAAGTAGGAGACATAAGTGGAAACAGGTCTCCCGGTAACCCTGGACAACGGAAGCAGTTAATCTTCGTCTTGAGGTGATCGTTTAGCGAATCAGTCAAGAATGAATTGCAAGTCGTCACCACGCTAGCCGTGGGCGTATCTGCTGACACTTTACCACTGGCCAATCACAGCGGGTCACTACTGTCTCTATAGCAACTATCTTATTTGTCTACACTTCTTACGCTTTTGAGCAAACTTTTTTCGAAAAGCAATCAATGTGAAACGCTTACAGCCCAACCAGTTCATTTATCAAATAACTTCGAAAAGTTAACGTAAAACTCAAGAAATACTTATTAGGGCTTTTCAGTTCAGTTATCTATAGGTAATTCTTCCCTGACGAACACCCTCCTCCCACTACCTAATAGTGCATCCCTCTTTTTTTTCTCATTTTTAAAAATTAATGAACTCAAAAATAAGCAACAACACAGAAATTAAATCAATCGCTGCATTTGATGCAGTCACATATCCAAAAAAAGGTACCCACATCTACTTACCTTTATGAATTTACTTGATTTAAAAAAATATTTTCAGTTAGGTATTAGCAGAATATGTAGCCAGAATTTGAAATGGCGTATTTTCAAAAGCATTTTCTTTCAAAAATAATTTCTTGACGTTTTCCAATGTCGGATTCCTAAAATTCAAAATGACTGTTTAAATATGGCGGACATGATCTGTCATTGTTAATCCGCCATCTTGAATTTTAGATTCGTTATTTGTGATCTAAAAAATTTCAAAGAAGCGAATAATCAAAAAAGGAAAATTTTTCTGGACAGTCATACTTATTTAATCTGACATTTTGAATTTTAATAATCTGACTTCGTTTCTTGAAATCTAAAAAATCCCTTATAGACTCATTAAAAAAAATTTGGTAATTATGTACTTTTTGACCCCATTGGTTGGAAAAAATTTTATGAGGGGTTGAAGTTTTATAAATATATCATATTTATGAATATTTAGTGCATCAAATGCATTTTAGAGGTTAAAGGAGATTAATTTGGTATTTGGTTAGGTTAGGGTACGGGGTATGTATATGTAAACACACCCACCCTCTACCATTTATTTTTTTATTTTATTTTTTTAATATAATTTTAAAATATTTATTTCAAAATAATGATTTCTGAGTTGTTATAACAATTGGCCTTGAAATAACCTTTAAAATCAACATCAAGGAAAACTCCAAGGTCACCGTTTTTTTTTTTATTTAATTTAGATTTGTTATTCTCAAATATAGATTGAAATAGTCCACCCTGTATATAAGTAACATATATATTTTATTATCTTTTAATTGTACCTAGTTGATTGGAGTAGAGTAGAAAGTATAGAGGGGGTAGGTTGGTATTGTTTAAGTTTTAGAAGTTGAAAATGTTGAGTTTGAATGGTTGGTATTTTCCGTGGTGGAGCGATAATGAGAGAAATACGCTTTTGAGTAAACGTGGTTTTATTACCTTCCATCCGTTCATCTCGTCGTTACGTATGTAGGTACATACATATATACGTAGGTATATCATCATCCCCTGCTTCGTATTTGTTACGCAATAATGATAATCAACGACAATGACATCAAATCAGAGCAAATGTTGCAAGGGCCGAGTTAAATGTTGCAGAATTATCTTGACGTTCCTTTTTCCATTAGCACGGGCAATTCAATGGAAAGAGACTGACTCTAACGTCGACTCGTCGACATGTTGGCGGTCTAGACTGCAGACTTTATCGTACAATTTCATTTTTAAACTGATATCGGCGAACACTCTTTCAAATCCAAACAAAGCCACGAATGAAAACTGTCAATCAGTGAATAAAGGACTTTACACGGACCGGAGTCAAAGTTTATCATGATAATGTGTTTCATTTCCTTTTTTAAACTGCTTATCTGTAAACATTCTCCAACCGACCAACGTTTTAATTCAATACACAAATTTGAATTTCATCTTCTCATTTACACACGCTTAAACGTTTTTTTTTTTTTTTTATTACCTATCTATCTAAACATCGAAAAAGTAAAACCAATTTAGAATTAAAACAGTAAATAACGAAAGTTATTAATAACCATTTAAAATTTGTGTAACAAAACCAATTTTAATTTTCCACTGTTGTCAAATCTAATACTTTTAAAGTACTTAGTAGATACATCTAATTTTTTGAGGTTAATTTTGTACCTGTGCTGAATTAAAAATTTTTTAGTCCTTATTAAGCGGATTCTGTTTTTTGTTTTTTGTGCGATGCCAATTTCATGCTTGACGTTGCATCAAATATACCTTTTAAACGCTGTGTTTCCCCCCAAATTAGAAGTTACAAAGTTGCAGAAGTGAACTTGCTTTCTTCTTCGTTGTATAACATAAAATATCTGTAGGTACAGTTCACATCGACCAAAATATAGTAAATGATGTCCCTAATGGTTTTTTCGCTGCTAATGGTTTTGCTTTCAAAATCCTTGTTTGAATTTAACGCTAAATTCGCCATTTGGGACATTTTACACAATGACCGTTTCCTTCAAATAATCGGAAATGTTTGAACATTCAGTTCACGTTTGTATGCACCTAATCATTTGTCAAGGAAATGGTTTTTGCGTCAAGCAGGGACAGCGTCGCTCTGAAAGATATGTACCTATACCTACATGGGTATATCTACCCTTATTAATGGATAAATAGGGCATCGCACTTTTGGATCTCAAAAGGGGAATCTCAAAAATCATAACGAAACTTAAATTATACAAGTAAGGTTATCTTATCCATAATTCTAAATGGCTATTTAAATAAATCTGACCGAAAGTCTTCTTCATAATTTTGTATTCGCCATTTAGAATTTTGTATCTAATTTTAACTACAGATTCGAAATCAGCAAAATCGCATTAATTATCTCTTGAAATAATGAATTTTTGCGAACGTGTATCATGGCTGCTAACTGATTCCAGCCGCCATGTTGGATTCATTTCATTGTTTCCATAAAACTAGGTGATAAATCCTAAATTGTAAACTGTTGTGGGTTCATATAAACAATTCAGTACAATTTTATGCTGCTAGGGATGTCATATCGTTGTTATATACTTACTTAGAAAAATGCTTAGCTACATGAGCCAATTTTGTGTGACTGATTTTAATTTCGAGTTGACGAAATCAGTAACGGACGATATTGTGTTAATGTGACGCAAGCAGGGAACGAGGCGCGAGTGTATTCAATCTTCAATATTAATTGACCTCCACTTAACATCAATAAAGAAACTCCAACAAGTCTCTATTTTTTATTCGCCATGTTGTAATTGTCGTTAAACTGTCTGTTAACTGGCGCTTGATCTACATATAGATTATTTTAACAAACTTATTTTATCATAAAATTATAACCATGTGTTTTAATTTTACGTTAAAATCAATTTTCAGTTGAGAAGTTTGTCTGCTATTTACAAAGACTTATAATGATGTGCAAATCTGTAAGGAACACAAAACCAAAGAACAAATTTTATAAGACGAAATGAAGTGAAATCAACGTTAAAAGCGTTCTGGAAAGATTTGCGCGCACTTTTTCTGAATGACGTTCTACAAATTGTCACATGTCACCCACGAGGAGTTCTTTTATTGCCAGCAATTTATGGGAAGTGAAAAAGTGTGTATTTTAAAAAAGCCTCCTGGGAATTCAGTGGCGTAGCCGACCGAAGAAAACATAATTCTTGCATAACTTCCACAGATTCATCGCGAATTCAAAACACCCTTAACTGAAGAGAAATAACCAAATAAAAATTATACCAAGCTGAAGGAATAATTTTTTTGACATTAGAATCCATAACTTTAAAACTTTTTTATTTCATTTATGTAGGATTATTTTATTTACTTTAATTATTTGAAAAATAGAAAATGCATGCTTATTAAAAATTTTTATCAAATTATTTTATTTTCTTTCTTAAGCGTTTGAAATAACTAGACATTATTTTCCTTCTTTGATTACAAATCCATAATGATTAAATTATTTGCAATTTTAATTCAATAAAGGCGGGATGTTTATTTTAGTAGTAAAGGTATGCATGGCGACATCTATGGGAGAATAGCGAAAATTACAGAAGGTTAATAATTTTTGTATGACCATTAATTTGGGTCATAAAATTCAAAAATATCGATTATATGACCTTATAAAAATTTCAGAATTTCTAAAATATATTATAATTGTTTGTTTACTATATTTTCAAGATAATAGAATTTCTGCTGTTATGGTAAATTTACAGTTAATCCAGAGATGTCGCAACCAAAACAAATTCAAAAAATACAAATAAAAATTAATATTTTGATGCTGTATACGGTTATTATATATATAAGAAAAAGTCTTATAAATTCTTCTGTAAATATATTCATCCGTCTACTTTAACTTGCAATTAATTTATTACTTTTATTATAATTATATTTTTTTAATTTTTCGGTTTTTGTTTTTGGAACAGCAATTTTATTTTAGATTAAAATTTATAGATAATATAACGACGAGTGATACTGTTTAATTTTAAGTACGTAATCTAAAATGTCGTTTATTTGATTATGATAAAAATACACATATTACACACGTATGCATCTTGAAAGTATGTATAATAAATGTAACAAAATATATTATATTTATTTTTGTATACTATAATATATTATTGTTGGAAGTAAAGTAAATAAAATAATAAAAAAATATATCATATTAAATTTGAAATTAATATAGAAAATAAATTTCAATCTTTGAATATATCTTTCTAACAATTAATAACGAGTTGACGTTTCTGAAATAAATATTAGGAAACAGAAACGGCGCATGCTCGGGAAGTGTATGACCTAAAGTTAATTGTTACACAGATGGGCAGCCTTAGTGTGTAGTGAAAAAAGTGCACGAAGTCACATAAATATTTGTGTGTGCTTATATTTTAACATCTCATATTTTCAGTTTTTACGTTATGGGTTCCGGTTAACATTTTATGTAGTTTAAGAGTTGATTTTTGTTTATCTGACAAAATGACGTTGACCCGGTATCGTTTTAATAATGGCGTTCACTTGCCAACTAGGGATCATAGAAATAAAATATGGAATTAGGTATTTATAAACTGCTTTAAAATAGACCTTAGTTAACTTTTATCAGAAAAAGTGATTAACTAAAAATTTAAAAGTGCTTGTGTGCGATATGCACAGAAAACAAAGTACTGTGATACCTTGAATAAAATGTGATATGTAACATGTGAACAATAACTTTTCTACAAAAGTTATTACTAAATTTGTTGGCGCTGCACCCTTAACTACTCAAAATTATTTGTGTACGTGCTGGAAGAAGCTAACATTTCTAATTATTTCATCATAGTTGGCCCCCTTCATTTGTATTTAGGTAAGCACCACCAACACCTTAATCCTATAGTAATTTAATGACACCTGCAAATAAATTACAAAAACGTTAATTTTAATAAATCGAATCGCTATAATAACACTTTTTTTACTAAAATAACCCACTGCACTCAGATAGTAAACATTATCATTAATGAGAAACTGTATTTACATTCCTTCATTTTAGAATCCATAAATATTTATTATTAATCTGATATTTATCATGTTAATACATTACTTACAATTAGCCGTTTCTAAGTAGCAATATTATATAAGTTTAAATTTAAACGAATTGTTCTTAATTTGTTGTTACTGAACGTGTTTGGAAAATAATCGCTATAAGATTCAATATCTAAGAAATTATTGTCACTAATACAAAATTGAGAGCATTGACTAAATAAAAAAAATATTTTAGCTGGTAATTGCTACACAAAACCAACCAATCAAACTCTAGTCTAGTATTTATTTTATAGTTAAAAATGGATCAGAATAAAAAGAATTATAGGCGACATGGTAAGTTCATTTTATAATTTGTTTCTTTATTATATTATATATAATATTTTGTTCGTATTAGGTACAGATAAAGACCGCGAACGAGAACGAGGTGCAGGAGAAACACATTCTTCAAGGCATTCCGTCAATTCAAGTTCTGGAGTCTTAATGGTTGGTCCTAATTTTCGTGTAGGAAAGAAAATTGGCTGTGGTAACTTTGGAGAGCTACGCTTAGGTAAATATAGTTTTTTAAAACCACTTTTAGCTCTGGGGACACTTCAAATTCTTGATTTATCTGATTACTGTTTACTTATTTGTTGCAAAATGTAGAGGTACATAGATAACAATAAGAAATATCTTACTTATTGATAAGCTATTGTTTCCTATTTATTTTTGAAATATATTTGGGAATTGGTAAATACAAACAAAATAAATAATTTGTTATTATTACTTGCATAAATTTTCAAAATTAAGTGCCAGGGATTTGCAAATAATTTGTTTTGAATCGAATAAAGAAATTTTAATCACCTAATTATTATTAATTGTATTTTAATAGCTTGTTCAATAAATAAATAAATCGTAATTGTACATTTTAGGCAAAAATTTATATAACAATGAACATGTAGCTATTAAAATGGAACCCATGAAATCCAAAGCACCTCAGCTTCATTTAGAATACCGTTTTTACAAACTTCTTGGCTCGCATGGTAAGTGTATTGTTTTCTTTACCTGTAATCAACGGAACTTACAACCGTGTATTGTTTATTAAATAACTAATATTGATCGTTGTTTACTAACTGGAACAATTAGAGTGCCCATTCAACTTAGATAAAACAACGATTTGTCAACGTTATTACTTGTGAAAACAATAATTACTTTATTTGAAATTTTCCTGACAAAATCGAAAAAACAATTTCAAAAACAATAAAAAATAATAATGGTAATTTTGTATTTGTAGAGGGAATTCCTGATGTGTACTATTTTGGGCCTTGTGGAAAATATAACGCTTTGGTTATGGAATTGCTCGGCCCAAGCCTTGAGGACCTTTTCGATTTGTGTGAACGTCGCTTTACTTTGAAAACAGTCCTAATGATTGCCTTACAATTGGTAAAAACCTAATCTAATTACGGATCAAATTAAATAATTAATAATTGTAACTCCTTCAAGCTACATCGTATCGAGTATGTGCATCAACGCCATTTAATTTATCGTGATGTGAAGCCTGAGAATTTTTTAATTGGCCGTGCTAGTACAAAACGTGAAAAAATTATCCATATAATAGGTAGCTAATCGAAAAATCATTTTTCAAAGTAATTTAAATAAATATACCATTGTGTTTTAGATTTTGGGTTAGCAAAAGAATATATAGAATTAGAAACTAACAAACATATACCATACAGAGAGCATAAGTCGTTGACTGGAACTGCTAGATATATGTCTATTAACACTCATCTGGGTAAGGAGCAATCAAGAAGAGACGACTTGGAAGCACTAGGACATATGTTTATGTACTTTTTAAGGGGCTCCCTTCCTTGGCAAGGACTGAAGGTACAAAAGAAGTGATAAACAATTTCCAACAGGAAATAGTAGTAAGCTTTTCGGTTTCAGGCTGATACTTTAAAGGAAAGATACCAAAAAATAGGTGATACGAAGCGTGCGACACCGATAGACGTGCTGTGTGAAGGCCAAGCCGAAGAAATGGCCCAATATCTTCGTTATGTTCGAAGATTAGACTTCTTTGAAACACCCGACTACGAATATCTTCGCAAATTATTCAGTGATTTGTTTCAAAGGCGCGGTTATGTTGACGATGGAGAATTTGATTGGACGGGAAAAACAATGGTATGTATACCCTTTTATTTTCCTCTTGAAATTTTAAAATGCCCAATTATCTTCCTTTCTTTACAAAAATCACTTGAGGCATTTGCTGGGTAATTATGGTAAATTTTCTCTAAATCAAAAGATCTGAATTGTGAGTTTTTAATTTCAGTCTTTTTTAAATGAAACTGAAACTCAGTGATGACCAGATAATCCCCGTGTGCAACAAACAGTTTAGTTACTTTAAAACGTAGTTTCTTCATATTTGAAAGTTGCATCTGCACACTTTTGAAGCTAAAATCTAAACGACCCTGACTATTATGGATTAATTACCTCTATTATTTATTTAGCGAAAAATGTACAGGCATTTTCTATCATACGAAGTGTCAAGTAGTACTATGTATAATTTGTTTTGTTTAAAATTTGTTTCAGTTTATTAAATTTGAGAAAAGCTCACCATACTTACATGGCAATGGTCTTTGTTTTGTTCATTTTTTATAATATTATTACAACAAAATATGATGTATTTGTAATATTTCTTACAAGTTATTTTAATGTTAGCCTCCAAATTTGGTGGTACTGCAACAAATGAGAAATGCTCCACCTTCGAATATTGTTAAAACAAAATCTGCAAAGGTATAACACCTAATACCGCCAGATGCTTTAAATAGCTCCAACATTTACTAATGAACAAAATTAACTATGTATCTTCTATTAGAACTAGAAATCCTCGCACGTATTATTATGTTATATTGTTTAAAACTTTATTACTTACTGCTGCTTTTATAATTTTTATTTTAAGAGTACACCAGTTGGTTCTCTTCAAACAACTGGACATGAAGTCACTATATCCCCTAATAGAGAAAGACATTTACCAAACAAGGTAAATAAATTTACAGAACTTTTCTTTTGACGGTTTTTAAATAATTCTTTTCTTCTTTAATTTGCAGAATACAAATAAACAGAATAATCAATGGCCAGAAGCTTCAAAGCAAAGTACTTTAGGTAACTTAACTCCCGCAGACCGCCACGGTTCGGTTCAAGTTGTTAGTTCTACAAATGGCGAGTTGAACACAGATGACCCCACTGCAGGTCACAGCAACACGCCTATTACTCAACCTCAGGAAATCGAATTATTGGATGAAACAAAGTAAGTTACCAAGTGGTAATTAATTAACCAACATTTATGGGTATTTGCAAATAAACAAATTAAACAAAACTAAAAATCGGTTGCCCGTTGGGTAACAAATAAGCAAATTTTTAAACTAATCAAAAATATTTTCATTTTTTCTTACTGATGTATTATTTCTCAAATGTATTTTTTTTAATAAAACCTCGCCAGAATTAATAGTTTGATCAAGAAAATATTTTAAAAACGAATAATAACAACTGTAATTTATCAAGCTATTGGGCACAGTTGTATTAGTTTACATGTATGTATTTCTAATAATTTTTTATGTTTTTAGAAGTCATAAAAGTAGTCTTGTCCACATTTCTATCTAATAATAGAACAGTAAACCACGGCAAAGTCCCTTTAAAGTTTTGTTAATGAATCATTAAAACGTAAAATAAAAAGCAGTTGTCCCAGATATTCACCTTGGAGGGGGGGGCTCTTAAGATTTTAGTTAATAACATTGCGTAGCCAACTGAACCTTTTTTTAGTGAAAGTAAATAATCATGTAGTAGAATTTTGATAAATGTTTATGTAGGTACCTGTTATTGTTTTTTAATAACTTTCAAATAAGTTCAAGGAACTGTAAATATAGTGTTGATTTAGTATGTTTTTCAGGTGTTGCTGCTTTTTTAAACGAAAGAAGAAAAAAGGCGCGCGAGCAAAATGACTACAGTACAGTGAAACCGACCAGCAACTTATACTTCTACCATGTGGTCAAAGCAGCGCTGCCACCTTGAACTAAAGTTAGTTTTAATAAAGACCAATGTACAGTTCTTGTTATAATTACTTCTAAATTAAATCGTTGTAGTGTAGCTTCTAATTACTTCTATTATTTATAAGGACTTTACAATCTGTTATCCATATCTTGATATGTAAGGCCTTACTCAATTATTATTCCTGGGCAGCTTTCAATAGAGGAATTGCACGTCACTCCAAACTTTGTTTCCACATTATATGTTGTACTTAAAAAAAAAAAAACAAACACATTAAACTGTTGAAAAATAAATAATTAATTGCCTTTGTTTGCAAATTCAGGTAACATAAGTAATTTAAAGACGCCTACATAAATAGAAGTCAAACGATAATAGTATAATGTTTTTATTTTATAATTAAGTATGTTTGTAAATATTATTTAACACGAGCAATTAATTATTTTTCACGCTATTTAAATAAATTACGTCGATGTGATTTAAGTAATTTACAGAACTGTACAGGGTGATTAATTTATAAAGAAAATCTGAAGGTGATCTCTCCACAAAAACTAATGCAGTGCCCAGTTGGTTACCAAATTTTGTAATCTAAAGCTCGTCAATAATAACAAACATTTTTTATTTTTAAAATCTACTTCAATTTCAAAAAATTGAGATGCGTTTGAATACAGCAAAATTGTGCGCCAAATGTGATACAGCATTTCTTAAACAGAAGTATTTTTATATTGACAGTACTTCCCTAAAACATTTCCTTGATATCACTCTGCATACAATTTCCATGTACGTATTTAATATTCGTTATTTATTATTAATTAAATGATGAAAATGTAATCCAATTCTATTGTACAACTGTGGCATTTTTTTGCATTTGCTGTCTAAGAATCGTAACTTTTTTTTATTGAATGATGCTGTTCACGATCGATCGATGTTCTTTAATTGCTTTTTAATAATTTAAACTTGTTTTTATATCATTCTAAGAGCAGTTTTGAATGAAAACAGTTTAATTTGTGTTGGTTTGGATGGTGTAAAATAAGTTCAATTCTTCTTGCGGAAGTTGATTTATGTTTGACTGCCTAACATAGTTGTGAGTATTTATACAGTACTTTGGTGCTGTATATGATTGATGAAACTATTTTATGTAAATAAATTTCAGTTTCCGTTGAGGCTGTAGTTAGTGTAATTCTGATTCTAAAGTACTCGAAAGACATCTAGAGAACCTGCATTAACAAGTCCACAATTTAAAATTGAACGCAAAAAAACGTTTTTGTTTTTTCTGTTTTCAATTAACTAAATTATAGCGATGTATATAAGTCATAGAAAAGTTGTAGATTTAATAAGGTTGATGAAGTTTCCGATGTTTAATTTGTATATCCAGACTATTTCGTTAAACATAGAAAAAAGAATATTTTTCTCATGGGTTTGTGTAGACTCGTTTAAACTGTATAAAGACACCGCTCACAGAATTATCTGTTCCTTGGGACTCCACTGTTGTGATTTAATAACTGTCTAATAAATAAAGTAGTATCATTGATAATTGTTCTGTTTGTTATAAAAAAAATAATTGGTCTCTGCAGGTGGAACTTGTATTGTTACATTTGAATTAAAAAAATAACAGGATTTAATGGGAAAGAAGCAGACACTTCGTATAAACAATAGGTGCATTTGTTAATTTTTCATTTACCAGTACACAATTACAGCATATTTCATAAAAAAGTGCATTGCGTTCTCTTCTTTCTCCTCTTCTTAATCTTGTTATTCGAATAAAATAATTGCGCATACTACAGCAAACTAATACCTTCGAAAGATATTGTATGATAGTTTTTAAACAGATTCACTTTTAATACCATTACTTTTTAAATTAAAAATAAATAATAATAATATTAATAATGATAATATAAAACTGTAAGTTCTTCGCAAATTATTGTTGATCTCAAACAAAATCGAGCTGCTTTGTTTCTGAATAAAAAACTTATGTAAAGACTAGCATTTTGTGGTGATATGTGCATAGTGTTGAGTGATAGCCAAGCTGATTACTTGCAAATGGCTAATTTTAACTTGATAGAATAAAAAGTTGCTTTTTCCATTTCTGTTTCATTTGTTTAAAATAACTGTATATAAAAGTTCCAAACAATATAAGCCAATAAATAAATAAAATAGTTTTTTTATTTCAACTTTAAGCCGCTCTATCACGACTGCTTATTAACTGAAGTTAAATACTTAAGTTTAGGCGGCTATCAAGTGCTCTAATAAAGATAAATCAGCATTAATGTTCAACATCCTTACATTAATTCTGTTGGTAAGTAATTCGTGTTCAATCTTAATATTATACTAACAATATGCTGTTTTATTTACTAAATCAATATATATAGTATTTAAATAGAGAATTATTATTAGCGTTTTTTTATTATGTTGTTATTTATACTTATGATTAATAAACAGTTAAAATAATCGTATATTTAATTGATTTAGATAAAATAATTAAGGAGTAATGTTTTGGTTTTTATATTTTCATTAGAATATAAAATTGACTAGTAATTTAAATTATGAACTGTGAAGAAATAAAAATTTTAATTGAAAAGTTACAATTTTTTTATTATGTTCTGTTATTCGTACTTAGAATTAATAAATACTTTAAAAAATCGTATATATAGTTGTGCCATCAGTTTTAAATTTAAAGTTATTGGTTTTTTTATTACATTATGTTATTTGTAGTTATAATTAATACACAATTAAAACAATAAAACAGAAACACTGTACTTTCACAAATTTATTAATATCACGACAATTGTTTCGCTAATCACTGTAGCATCTTCAGGTTAATAAATTAGCGAAACAATTGTCGTGATATTAATAAATTTGTGAAAGTACAGTGTTTCTGTTTTATTTTTACGATGAATCTCAACTTTCACCAAGTAAAAGCTGATACCAATTACTTCATTAATTAAAACAATCATGTATTTAATTTTTGATTTAGGTAAAACAAATTTAAAAACCAAATTAGGTTAGGTTAACGAATCAGCTTCGACAAACTTCGACTGATTTCGATCAAAAACACCCCAAACCGTTCAGAAATGTTTTTATACCCTAGATACACTGTCACGTGACTTTTTTCCCCTGGGTAAAAAACACTCTACCCACACTGCCTTTCTGAACGCGGCCTTAAGGTGCTTTCGAATTCGGTAGAATTCGTGCGTTTCCGCTCGTTTGATTTCGCGGTTACTCATTAAGTTGTGTTTTGTAACTAATGCCCTATTTGTTGGTGGTTCTAATTACTAGTTTAGTTTTAAATCTTTCGTTGTAACACAGTAGTCTAAAGAACTATTAACCTATTAGTCTAGTGTACAATGTTGTCTTAGTTTCGAAGGGGAAGTGCTTGCTTTGCATTTGAAAATAAACTCGCATATATACATAGAAGATTTAGAAATGGCGGACGCCTCCTCATCTGGGAATGAAGGAAAATACGCTTTTTGCCTCCCGTAAGTCGTTTAAATTGTTACGTTTGATCTTTGCGACCCATCGTTACTTTTAATATTTATTTATTGTCATTTACTTGTTGGAACTTCTAATAAATTGTGTCACCCTAGTCAAAATTGTCCTAAAGGAGGCATAATAACAGTTGTATCGTTTTCTTAACAAGGTAATTGATTTAATTTTAAATTTAGATACTTGAATACGAAGAACTGCGTAAGAGGAGGTTATTGTCGATACGAACACGCTAACGCTTTGGATGTTCATGTGACTGTCAAACCTTCCGGTACTACTGAGTTTGTGTTAGGACATTACATTGATCGGAAACGAAGAATGGACTGTCGTTTTTATGCACGGGGCAACTGCCGAAATGGGGCATCTTGTCGATTTTTACATCAGAACCCAACATATATACCAACTAGAGCAAATTCTTCAGTTGAAAATTCTTCTTGGTTAAATAGGTAACTCATATCTACTAAAACGTTTTTTTTAAGCTAGCTCATAACTACCATTAAATTAATTTAGTTCACTATTAGCAAAATTTTTATAAACAGCACAGACTTTTTGAAATTTGAACATTGCAATTTTTTGCAAATAAACCCTGTTTTTTCGTTTAAAAACTAAACGAACCAAAAAACTAACTTGATCACCATTAACATGCCACGCCGTTTGTTGTGCTACAAAGATTAATATTAAATTAATACTGTTACAATACAATTCTTGATAGAATCAGTATGCTGGTTAGGTTAGTGCTTAATAATCTCCATATATTGATTAAGAGCTAAAGTATTTTTCTAACTTTTGAGATAAAAAAGTTGCCAGAGTTTGAATTTAGCAAAAAATGTATATATTTATCGATTTTCAATTGCTGATATGGCCCATTGTTAATTGTTAAAAGGTAGAACGTTTTTACACTGACATAAAAATTTCAGACTTACGATTTGCAGTTGATGGCATTGCATGTTAACAGTAGCTTAGTTAGGTTGTTACTGAACTACTTATAAATTACTTAATAATACTGCTTTAAAATTAATTAAGAGGATAGAAAGCACCAAGTATATAGTGTAAAGTCAAAACAGTTTTATTGTATCAAAAAAATATAATCCTTCATCACTGGTTAATCGTATTCACACTTCGTTTGAAAAAACTAGAATGTCCTTTCTTTTCCTCGTCTCCGTTAGGATATCTCCTCACACACACTTAAAACTAGTTGTTGATAATAGATATTACTATTGATTAGAATATGAGATGGAAAGAGCATATAAAGAAAATAGTTAGTCATTTAAAATATCTCGTTTATGTTTTTGTTAAATTAAAGAAATTTTCGAACTACAGAACTTGTTGTTCTATTAATTACTCGTTATTTAACAGTTTTGCGACGTATGGAATTGTAGCTTGAGGATCTGTTTAAGAGAATACTTTAGCTACTAAATAAAATGATAAAAATTATTAAACCGAGTAATGAAATTGCTACTAAAATTTTTATGACTGTAAAGAGAATGTACTATTATTAAATTGTAAATAATTGATTTATTATACTACTCATTAGATTAATTTTTAGTTTAGTTTAACGTTAATCTTAATCTCTGTACCTATCACTTGCTTTCCATCAGATGTAAGCGCATGCGCAAAGACAATTTTCTAGAATGCCCATTGTACATGTCCTAATCTCACGACTATACGCATGCGCTTACAGCTGATAAGGCCAGCGAATACGGCCTATATCTTCATAGATAGCCTGCGCATGACCAGTTATTAGTTTGATTTTTCATTCCCAATAATGTAACATGTCAATTCCACTTTATGTACAGGGTGGTCCAAATTGGACACTTAAAGGCAAAGTATTCTTTATAGAGGAGATAGATAAAAACCGATGTCGGTGTCTGAGGCTCAATTTTTATGACAAGTTAATTGGTGCAAACCGCGTTTCGTTATCTGTCACCGTTTCAGAGATAGTGAATAGTTTAGTTGTAAACAATATAAATTTTTTAAATGGAACACCCTGTATATTTTAGGTAAAATAAAGGTAATTTTGAGCACCCATAAAACGTGTTGAAATATACAGGGTGTTCCATTTAAAAAATGACTATATTGTTTACAACTAAACTATTCACTATCTCTGAAACGGTGACAGATAACGAAACGCGGTTTGCACCAATTAACTTGTCATAAAAATTGAGCTTCAGACACCGACATCGGTTTTTGTCTATCTCCTCTATAAAGAATACTTTGCCTTTGAGTGTCCAATTTGGCCCACCCTGTACAGTAATCATCAGTTATATGTATACTAGTGATGTTAATTGTAGATATCCTAGTCAACCTTCTGCCTCAACCAGTGGAACAAAAACAAGCAAGAGGTGAGTTATATTTCAAAATTAGGAATTCAGTTAGGCAGTGCCGTTTCCGCGTGTTCAGATAAAGTAATTTTATAGTTTTCTGTTCAATTATAGTAGTTCCACTGACAATATTTCAAACTCGCCTGTAATAATTGGTTTACTGAATAAAAAAGACCAAGAAAAAACCGTAAATGACCTAGAAAAAAGTAAGGAAAACTGGGTTCATGCTCCCGAATTCGTTCCTAAAGCTAATCAAAAGCCCAAGAGCTATGCTGAGGTTGTTAATGCAAATAACCGAATGGAAATTAATCCAGAAGACAGACAGTTGTGTGTGTTTCTCGAAAAAGAAGGAGTTTGTAAATATCCAGCCAATGAATGCCCTTATATTCATGGTGATATTTGCGATTTCTGTGAGACTGCTGCTTTACATCCCTTCAATGAAGAACAAAGAAAGCGACATAGACAGGTAATTTTTCGTTCGACATGCGTCGTTCTGCTATTTTATCTCCCACAGTAAATCAAAAGAAAGAAGGAAACAATATGGTTATTAGTAATAAATACAGAACGGGGTCCAGGAGCTAGAAAAACTTTTAAAATGCATGAAAATTCCCAGCCTGAATATGCCGTATTTACTTGTTTTTTTATTAATTATTATTTATTACAAATGTTTTTCTCGAACACCTTTGTAACAAATTAATCGAAAAAAAAAAATGTGATTTTGCTTTTCTTGTCGTTAGTTGTCAATTGTCCAAAGCACACTTTTATTATGCTAAATTAATGAAATTGTCTATTTATAAAATTCAAAATCATTCAAAAATTTTCAAATAAAACAATAGGAAGTATCGATATTAATCGAAAGAGGATAAAAAAAGGAATCCATTGAAAGAACAAAATATGATACCGATATTATAAGTTTAAAGAGTTTTGTAGCGATCTGTACATATTGTATCATTTGTATTTGTTTCCTTTAAATTTATTTGTATCTTAAATCTTTATTTTAACTTGCTATTTCAAACATTTCGTCATTCTTCTTTACCTGGAACCCCGATACCTGTATGTACCCTGTGCTAACATGTGTACAACACTTTCTATAAATACCACTATTTTCAATTCAGTTAGTTAGTTCTTCTGTAGTACCTACTAAGTTCTGGAGCCTTCAACTCTCGGATAAATTGTTATTATTGTTTTTATTGTCATTATTGTTAATTATTGTCTTCGCTATCGTTCTGTTATTTCGTTCACCTGTTTCTTCGTTTTGTATATAACTTTTTCATCTTTATCTGTGTGTTTAGTAAACGTCTTAAAAAACGATTTTTGTGTTAGTGTTTTCTTTATTTCATCGCGCCATTTTTATTACGAACCGACCAAAAACACTACAGGTTTAACGAATGGGTTTGAAAAACCCTGTATATGTATGTATTCCTAACAATACTATAAACCGTTTTTATTACTAGGAGTGTGTTGCACAACACGAAAAGGATATGGAACTGTCTTTTGCAATAGCCCGTTCTAAAAATAAAGCTTGTGGGGTTTGTTTTGAAACTATTATGGAAAAAACAGATAACGAACAACGTTTTGGTATCCTACCGAATTGCAACCATTGCTTCTGCTTAGCATGCATACGTAAATGGAGGAAAGCACGACAATTTGACAACAGAATCATTAGGTGCATAAACATACATATTTTTATATCATGTCCAATTGGTTTATTAAATGTTGTTGTTGTTTAGGGCTTGTCCAGAGTGCCGTGTGACATCAGATTTTGTCTGCCCCAGTATGTACTGGGTGGAAACCAAAGAAGAAAAAGATAAACTGATCGACAACTACAAGAAGGCCTTGAGTGAAAAAGACTGCAAATACTTTAGGAAGGGCAACGGAAGGTGTCCATTTGGTAACAAATGTTTTTACTTGCACGCACTGCCCGACGGTACAAAAACTGATGTAGGACCACCACGACGTCGCGTTGAAAATGTGAGCTTCAGCATGCTGCAAGTAAGACTTCTCGTGCTCATTCAATTGATTATTTTGCTTTATGCTTGTAACTGTTCTAAGGAGTGAAAATAATTAACGGAGTAAAAAGTGTAAAAGAGACTGAATATTTTTATAAGTTATTTTAGTGGAAGATAATAACAATTTTCACTCCTAATTTTCATACATTCAATAATTTGCAATTTTTGTCATTACATTACGTTCATTCATTTCGTCCAATCTTCCAAAGCTTGGAATTGTTGAAATGTTGCCGTAACTAACAAAAAATGTACTTAATAATGTTCCCTTGAGTGGTATATCTTTTTTGATTTTTTGTTTGGTTGTCTAATGTGGTAAAACTTATTATTTCATGTTATTAGTAAAGAAATTTTTTGTTTTTTAGAAGCACCCTGCTGAAGCGCGTGCGTATTTTATATAGGAAGAGATATCCAAATACCATTAATATTTCATTTATTATTTGTTTTAAGCATTTTGTTTGCTCAAATTTTGTCTACATTTATTCTGTATAAACTTGAACTTTAACAAAATCGCTTTTAATTGAAAATATCAAACTGAATTTGAGTTGTTAAAATTAGAAGTAACAACGGTTGTTCTTTTGTTCAGGAGATCATTCTGTGGGATTTCCTTGATGAAAGGGAGAATCGGTGGTTATATTCCTTAGCAGATGATTTGGAAGATTTGGTCGCGTTCCTTTCCGATTCCGATGATAGCGATTGGTCTGATAGCGACGTATTTCTTGAGTAACATCTGGCAGTTAGGTTCGAATTTGATGACTGAAAATTATAACTTGTATCGTTGTAACACAGTGGGTATAATACGGATGAAGTGTTTTAATTTATTTGCATTAAAATTTTATCGTTCTACACGATGCATGACATTTTATTATTAATTAATTATCGAAAAACATTATATAAAATGTGTTTGTTCACTCAATCAGCGTTAGATAACAGCAATAACCGCACATAACCAACCACATACTTTTATATTAATTTAATGTTTGTTGTTACGTTTCGTAATATGGAAAATATAGATGCGTATTTTAACACCACTGCATGTTTGAACTCTTGGTGATTCTTTCCTTGTGATCCGTCTAAGTGATAAAATTAGGTGTATTTAAATAGATTTTAATTCTGAAAGTCTTAAGCCGGATTTAGTATAAAAATTCCCTTATATATTATCCATCTGTAGTCCACGAGGCGAAACTAATACTCGACAAAGCTGATTTAGATGAAGCAAAGTGAGGATATAATGTATATGTGTAGATGACATAGGGAGAAGATATAAATACTTGTTAGTAGGAATTTCAAATTATTATTTCACTTAAGCGAATGTTTAAGTTACTGGCATTATGTTTTTGAACTTTTAGTGGTGGTTCTGTAACTAGTTGTAATGGTAACAAATCGGATAATTTATAGTCAATAGTTAATAAAGCGATGAAAACGTTTTAACCACCATAATACTTGTTTCGAGATTCAAAGTAAGCTGAAAAAATAATTTTTTTACCACAAATTTTATACACAAATCGTCTATAGTTAGTCACATTCTGTTTGGATTTTTTTCTTTTCTATTCCCATTACTCCTCTCCTTTATTTTATTTAAACATTTACTCTTTGATCGTATAGTTTTGAGACTTTTGGAATTTACAATTTGTTAGTATTTGGTATTTAAAAATTGTTGTTTGTTAAATTATTTCAGTATATAAATGAACATATAAACAGCAATATGATTGATAAACAAACTCATTTGAAACAAGGAAATTTTTATTGGAGTCAGTTTTAAATAAGCAAGTAAATTTGTTATTCTGCGAGTTTCTCCAATTTTATCTAAAAATTAATTTATTACGTGCCTCATTTTTTCGTTTTTTATTTTTGGGCGAATAATTGCAATATCTTAAAATTAATAGTTAGTAGGTTTGTGATACTTTGTTGTACAACCAAGGAGAAATTTTTCGCATGATTTGCTTGCTTAAATCCTCAAGTCACTACTTACATAGCTAAATGAAATAACGTTATTCGTATAAAATAGATGTGCCTCAGTGTTGAAAATATCAATATTTGAGTGTGCTTTATTTGTAAGTAGTACTTGTTTAGTACCTGTCGTTCTTGTTGCACATACTTGTGTTGAATTTTGAAAACAAAAATTGCCTGTGTTACTTCTCAAACGTTCATATTTAAAAAATCCACGTTTTACTTAGTTACCTATGTTACATTGTCTTCCACAAGTATGTGGCTTTACTAGTGTTTTTTCTCACTTGTTATTTTTTGTACTTACTTTATATTTCTAAATACAGTTTTGAATTTTGTCTCAATTTCATTTTTTGCCCTTTTATTAAACTACGCTTTACTTAAAAGGCCGTTAAACAGCAATTTAGACTATAATATAAGCAGACATTCAGCGTATTCGGTAACTTTTTGATATCCATAAAACAAAATTTCGACAACCAAAGTGAACAAAAGTATTTGTGCTATAGCCATTTTCCGAAGAAAAAACCTCTAAACGCACCTACTGATGGTATTTTAGTAAACTTATCAAATAAAGAGACGGTCAATAAGGCGATATTCAAGTGAGTTGAGAGAACCCGGGTTCGAATTCCGTTCGAGGCACTAAGAATTTAAAGGACCGTTGTCCCGAGTTGTAATTATTCGTTCCATGGTTCTATGACATTTTCGGATGAAAAATCCTATAGAATTAGATTGAAATCCAAGTCAACCTGTGAGGGAATCCCATGAGCTATAACACCACAACATTAGCATATCTGTTTGCTTTGCTGTTATAGTCCATGAAATTCTCCCCCTTTTTCCAATTGAAAATACCGTCAGCGAAGAGTTTGAAAGAGAAAATATTTTAGACCACAGTAAAAAAATAATAAAAAACATACCTGAACATGTACCTTTGGAACTGTTATTAAATCAAAAAAATGCGTTTTTACTTTTTTTACAGTAGTTTAATTATTGCATTAAACGAAATTCTACAGAAAGGTAGGTATATATACATATATATATTTTTAAATAAAATAAAAAAAGTATATAAGGTCGCTGCTATCACGTGTATTTTTTATTTAATAAATTTACGATAATTTTTATAATGGGAATAATCTATATCAATTAATTTGACAGTTGATTATTATAATGATAAGTAACTTTTAATTTCTACCTTAGTAGACAGTATTTTTAGAATAAAAGTGTGGAAGGTTTCGAACATTCGTTAATTTATTTAAAAAAATAATTATGTTATACGTCATAGAAGTTAATTACGCCATAATTAATTTAAATCAAAAGAAAAGTTTTAGAGATTTATAAAAGTGGTTTATTTGTACACGAATAGTTTCTTGGCTTAAACTTTCTTTGCACAGACGTGCACGAATTATGTAAGTACACAAATAATGTGTCTAAATTACTGGCGCAGATATGAAAGAAAAATAAACTGCAAGTCAGAAGTTGAAGTATTTGATTAAATGTATTGCTGGTAAATATATTTAAATTGTGTGCAAGATTAATTTTGTTACGATTAGTATTTTTTTTTTATTTACATACAGTTAACAAAAACTTATTTCGAAATATTTCACCTCATTAAATTAATACAGATACTAAACTTTAATTAACTACACGTATGTTTTAGAGTTTGTTTTCATTAAATTGGTACTTTAATTATTAACATATAAAAATAAAATATGATGTTCAATAAATTTAAATTTCCCGCTAGATGTAATATTTTCAAACGTGTTTCAAGAATCGAGGTTGGCAAGTCAATGAATGTAGAAATTGGCGATTGAAAATCTGACGAAAACATAATGAATTGTATTTCCATAGTAGTATATTTATCAGATAATTAACTTTTTAATAACAGGTCCTTATTGTTTTCTTGTTGTTAATTAATGTGATGTGTTTCTATGTCAAAACACAATAGAAATTCGGAGGACTTGAGTCCTGTTTCTTTAACAAGATATAGTGAATTTTCCGGAGTGAAACGAAAACGAGATTCTTTGGAAATTGATGAAAATATGAGTGATAATTCTAGCGATTTTTCCAAAAGGGCAAATTTCTCAGCCATAACATCAAATGGAATCAACCGTAACCTCAATATCCTCAATTTGAAACCTACCACCACCAAGAAAATTATCATTAAAAACCTTAAAAGTGAGTACTCTCATATTTTTATAGTTTAAATTAATGTTACGCATTAAGTCACTTTCATATTTACCTGTGGGAAACATTCTACATAGCTTGTGTTCATGGTTCTACTCTTTAAGAACGGTCCATATCGGTTTGTTACCTGTTCCAAAAACAGTTATAAGTATTAAATTTGATTAATTACAGTAAAAAGTATTATTTCCTTCTTTTTAATAAAGACGAATTACAGAATATATACCTTATATAATTGCAAAAGAAGAAAAAAAACTTATAGTAAACGTAGATTTTTGCATTTCGTATAAGTTTTGTACACATTATAAAACACAAGACAGTCTTTTGTCTATATTTATTATAAATAGGAATTCCAAATCTGCTCCCTGTAGTGTTTTCTCCAACACTCTAACGATCATGTTTTTTTATCAAAAATAATTCATCCCAAATAGTCAAACTTAAATGCTGCAATTTGGGGTAAATTTTATTTGTTTATTTGTCTCCATAGTGTAAATGAAAACACAGCGGGTGCAAATTAGAAATGCCTATCTTCTAATTTATTATAAGTAAAGGAATGACACTATTTAATTTTGTTATTATTAAAGAAATAGCTTCCAAAGCTTCCAATTAGATAGTGTTGATTAAAAAGAAAAATTTAACTATAGGTGAACCTAAATTACCAGACGATTTTCGGGAACAAACATGGGGTAAACTACAAGAAGCTGTCCTAGCCATACAAAATTCCAGAGCTAATGAATATTCTCTTGAAGAATTATATAAAGCTGTAGAGAACATGTGTATTCATAACATGGCTCATACGCTTTATAGTAATTTACATGTCCTAATAGATAATCACGTTCGTAGAAATATAGAACAATTTCTAGCGGAATCGATGGATCGGTTTCTTTTTTTGAAAAAAATGAATGAGACATGGAAAGCACACTGTAGACAGATGATAATGATAAGAAATATTTTCCTCTGTCTGGATAGAACGTACGTTTTACATAATGCTCAAATTGCTTCTATTTGGGATATGGGCCTAGAACTATTTCGTCAGTACATAATGGCAAACACTTTAGTACAGACTAGAATAGTCGAGGGCTTATTAATGTTAATTGAAAAGGAAAGACAAGGTGATACCGTGGATCGCACTTTACTTAAATCTCTGCTAAGAATGTTAACTGATCTTCAGATTTATGAGAAAGCGTTTGAGGAGAAATTCCTTGTAGCTACCGAAAGATTATATGCTGCCGAGGGGCAACGTCTAATGCAAGAATTAGACGTACCTGACTATCTCGCTCATGTCGATAAAAGATTAATAGAAGAAAACGAACGTGTTTATCATTATTTAGACGCAAATACAAAACCTCGACTCATTCATACCGTTGAAAAACAACTTTTAACAGACCACGTTACCAATATTCTTCAGAAAGGATTGGATGGATTACTAGAAGAAAATCGCCTTAACGATTTGAGTCTTCTGTATTCTCTCTTTGGTCGTGTTAAAAATGGCCATACAGAACTTTGTACCACTTTCAATTTGTATATTAAAAAACGCGGTCGTACTATTGTTATCGATCCTGAAAAAGATAAAACTATGGTACAAGAATTGTTGGACTTTAAGGATGCCATGGATAACATCGTCGCAACCTGTTTCAACAAGAACGAAAAGTTTAGTAACTCCCTAAAGGAAGCCTTTGAAAACTTCATCAATCAAAGAACAAACAAACCTGCAGAACTGATAGGTAAGCATTACAAACTATATGTTATTATATAAATGAAGTTACATTATATTATTTCTTCTTTATTTAGCTAAATTCGTGGATTCAAAACTTCGTGCCGGTAACAAAGAAGCTACAGAAGAAGAATTAGAAAGACTATTGGATAAAATAATGGTGCTGTTCCGATTCATTCATGGGAAGGATGTGTTTGAGGCGTTTTACAAAAAAGATCTTGCAAAACGTCTACTAGTTGGTAAATCAGCCAGTGTGGATGCTGAAAAGAGTATGCTTAGTAAGCTCAAACAGGAATGCGGAGGAGGGTTTACATCAAAACTAGAAGGAATGTTCAAGGATATGGAATTGAGCAAAGACATTAATGTAGCTTTTAAGCAACATCTTGCAAACACTAGTCAAGACTTAAGTGCTATTGACATGACTGTCAATATTTTGACGATGGGTTACTGGCCGAATTATCCACTCATGAACGTGGTCCTACCCGAAGAAATGGTAAAATTCCAGGAGATATTTAGTAAATTTTACCTCAGTAAACACAGCGGCCGCAAATTGACATGGCAGCCCACTCTAGGCCATTGTGTTCTTCGAGCTAAATTTAAACTTGGAATGAAGGAACTTGTTGTATCTCTATTTCAGTCGTTAGTGTTGTTACTGTTTAATTCTCAGGACGAGTTGTCATTTGACTATGTAAAAGGAGCGACGAATATTGAAGATGGAGAATTAAGAAGAACTTTACAGTCATTAGCTTGCGGTAGAGCTCGCGTTTTAAACAAAATACCTAAAGGGAGAGATGTGGAGGATAATGACAAATTCAGATTTAATAATGAGTTTATGAATAAACTTTTCCGTATTAAGATAAACCAAATTCAAATGAAAGAAACGGTAAGAAACAAGTTGTATAGATTTCTCTTTTTTTTAAATATGTGTACTTATTTTTCTAGACTGAAGAACAAAAGGCAACTGAAGAGAGGGTGTTCCAAGACAGACAATATCAAATTGATGCAGCTATTGTAAGAATAATGAAAATGCGCAAAACGCTTAGTCATAATTTATTAATTAGTGAATTATATTTACAACTTAAATTCCCTGTCAAGGTAAGTAAAATAAAAACATTTCATTTTTTATTCCTTTATCGTATACCTAATAATTATTTTTATTTTCTTCAGCCAGCAGATTTAAAGAAAAGGATAGAATCTCTTATCGACCGAGATTACATGGAGCGCGATAAAGACAATCCAAACCATTACAACTACGTGGCTTAAGAGAATTAATTTTGCTGTTTTCTATTTTATTTTTCATGTAATTATAAAAATGTGTTAACTATAATTGATTTTAATTGTTGTAACTGCAGTGGCACCGTCTGAAAGGAATGCCATCCTAGTCTGTAAGGCGACAAAAACAAAAGAAAATAAGGTAGGGCGAACTGTTGCTACGGTCTGCTCAGTTCACCTGATCTTTTCAATTGTAAATAAAACAAAATTATTTAACTAAATGAAGTCACGGGCGTAGATTTGATTCTTTGAAGATTATAAAAGTTTCATCAACTTCGATGTTTGAATCACAATTTGATGATTAAATGAGTAATTTGTAAATAGTATAGATACTTTATCCTTTAAATTATATCTTATGTTCTTCGTTTCTGTAAAAACTATTTTTTAGTTACAACAACGAAGAGTCCAATAAAAATTAATTTTTAAGTTTTGTTTATTTTTTTACCTGAACTTCAAATTTAAAGTTTATCTATATTGATTCTATTATTTTATACTGTAAACGAATAACTGTTTTTATATTTTAGCTAATTTGAAATTTACCGCTCTTCTGAATTGATCACTTACCATAGATGTATGTTGTAGATAGGAGAGATAATTTAGAAGAATAGCAGTATTCATTTCATGTCCCTGTCGCTAGATACCACTAGCGATTAAGTTATCGAGTGATGCATTTTATTACATTTCTGTAATTTACAAACTTTTCAATTGGTGATAAATAACATAAGAAACCTATGTATTATGTTTACTGTTGCGCTGGACCGTTTCAGTCTCATTTTATTTCGTAATAGATACCCTGTCATCATGCGTCAATGCTATAACCATAGATGGCTATAATCAAAAATTTACTATACCATATGAATTATTCCTCTAAGGTTGTACTTAAAATTTCTGTGGATGACTGTGATCATAGATAATAATTTATGGTTTTTGTGTAATTTTAAAGCAATAAATTTTGATAATTGGTGTCAAAGAGGTGATTAATTTATCATCAAATTAATAAAAGCATCGATGGGACGCGAATAATTAAAATACACTAATTACTTTAAGCTATAATGTCGATTAATTACGTAATGAGTTAGTATTGAAAGACAAACATAACCCAACCGCAAAAACGAAAGTTGATATTATTAATAACCGCCCCAGTTAACTAATGAAGCGTTGTATTTTAAGAAAGTAATACCTCCGTTTTTCTGTGAAACAAACTATGTGAAGTTCGAGAAATTATATTTTCCAATAAAATTGTAGCGTCACATCCAGTGTACCAAAAATGAGATTCAATGACAAAGAATTAGCTAAATTAAGTGAAAACAAGGGTGAAATGGAAGGAATCCTGCACCATTTAAAACCATTTGAAAACGAGTGGTCAGATTGGTATCAGCAGCCCTATTTTAAAGAAAGATGTTTTAAATTAGTGTCCAATTTACTTTTTTATTTTCGTGTTAATGAACAAGAACCATTAGGTGTGCTTGTGTTAGAAAACGTTCAAGTTGCATACGAGAGGCCACATAAAGGTATTTCTTTTGCATTTTCGCTTACTTTTAAGACAGGTGATAGGAGTAAGATACCTGACCAAAAACATATATTTTCTTGTCGGTGTGATGAGGATGTTAATAAATGGGTTTGTGCTTTAAAGATTGCCTCTTATGAACACTGGAGATCACAACTGATAATATTAAAAACTAAAATACACATGCGAACCGGGCAGGATCCAATTTTAGATTATTTACAACAAACAAATGATAGCAACAAAAAGCATCTCAAAACAGTTATTGCCAAAAGCTCTTTTCAGAGTCACATCGAAACAAAACTTTTTAATAATACTAATGGTGAAACAGAAGTAGTTAGTAGCACCCAAAAAATTTCAAAGAATTATACTTCAAATAAAAGTGTCTTGGTTGGAAAACTTGTTGATATTTGATTATGAGTTATAATTTATTGTAACTAATTTAATTTTGATTTAAAAATGTAATTTGTATTTTAAAAATCTATTTATCTGAATAGGTAAATACGATCTCATAATGAATAAGAAAACAAAGTTTTGCTAGTCATTTTTTTAAATAACGATTTGTTTTATCCAACTTACTTGTCTATTGTAATTTTAAAATAAATATTTAAAAGAATAGCTCTACTAAAATTTTATAAAATGAATAATATTTTGTTACCAATAAAAATCAAGCAGTGTTACAGTTTTTTATTGAAGTACTTTTTAAAATTCTTTTATTGATTAGTAGATAGAAAAAAAAACTATTGTTGGCAAATAATACTATGAGGAAATTAACTGTGCCGTTAATTTAGAAACAATTTATCGTGTAGAATAAATCAGTTTTTCAAACAATGGTTAAAAACTGATCGCGTAATCTCATTGTAAGCATATGAATTGTAAAGAATGAAATTTCGAAAACAGTGAGTTTGATGCTTATTGTTAACGGAAAAGCCGGAAAATGGACCATCCATTCTATTTAAATATTAGTAATTTTATGTGAGCATAAAACATGCTTTGACTTTCAAAATTGTTTTGAAAAATTAAAACCGAAGCATCGAGACTTACGCTCACGTACAGCACATATAAATTACCCATATTTCCCGAAAATATGGTACTACAACTGCTGAAACAACGAAAATAGGAATTTTTGTAAAAACGGTTAATTTTGTTGGAAGTTTCGCTCTCTCATTTCGTCTGTTTACACCGACCATTGCGTCATACGTTATCATCGAAAAAAAAAACTTATTTGTCGGTTTTTCTGGTATAATGCACGCAATAATTGTAAGCATGTAACAAAAATTTGAAACAATGTAGCCAAATATCAATTATATTTTAAGTACAAATTCGTTTTTGAAACGCTGAATATTACCAATGTTTTTTAATTCACTGGAGACAACTCCCATTAGCCTAAATGCTGTAGAATGAAATACAGCAGTGAACTAGTTTAAAATAAGTGGGTTTACCTTTAAAAATGTGAAAATTATTCAAAAAATTTTTAATAATTGTTTTTAATGAACCAAATATGTTTTTCCTAAATAATAAAAATATATACCTAATATTTACTTAACTGAAAACAAAATGTGTATATTTTAAAATACACCAGTCCTCTAACTCACTGTACAGAAAAATTAGACGATATTTAGTTTGTGTTAAGTTAAGGCATTATTCGGTTATTTGTTTAAAGATTTCGTTGTCCTGTCAAACAAAGTTTAAAATTAAAATTTTGTTGAACAAAATCGACGTGGGAAACATTCGCACAGATTCGATGGCAAATACATATTTATTTTGGTTTATATAAAACAATTTTATTAAACAACAAAGCAATGTTTTGAAAATATATAATTTACATCAAAAGTTATATAGATAAATGCAAAAATTTTGTTTCGTGTTTAACATCAGAATTTTTTTTTTAATTTAAAGCGATTTCATTTGAGCCATTAAATCATCTAAACTTGTTTCTATATTATCAGTTGTATCAGGTTGACTTATAGGACTGTTTGCTTCATATGCATATTTTACTCCTTTACATTCTAAGGCAGTTTCTTTAGTTTCACAATTTTCGCTTTCATCTACTAGAGATATTCCCCATTCATTTTCTTCATGTAATGGTTTTTCCAGTTCTACTTTGTCTTCAACTACGGGTTTAGGTCTAAGAGCTTCTTCTTTTTGTCTCAAGCAACAGTTGGTATCCTCGCAGTTAGGATTTGGTTTTAGAAACATGGTTGGGAAAAAGTCGTTCAAAGCGTTGTAGCCTAAGTAATTGGAGACTTCGCCGAATTTTAACAAAAATTTTAGAGTATTTTGTACAAGAAAACCTGCAACTATACCCATAGTTGTTGGTAAACTAGCGGCACATACACCATCTTTCTTAAGCGTTTTCTCATCAATACTGGAAGCAACAACTAAGGGTGGGGCACACTAAAATAATACGTTTCATTTATAAATGTTAAAACCACTGAAAAAATAGGACGTACAGCAAAACATGCAGTTTGACCAGGAATAATAAACTGTATGTGTCCAGAAACAGCATTTTCTGAAACTCCAGATTCAAACCATTTCTGGTTAATTTCATTACAAACAGTGTTAATAGTATATCTGGCTTCAAAATTGTCAACACAACTTAGAACCAGATCCACAGGCCCTCCATTTAAAGATCCCTTTCTAATTAAAAATTTAAAAAAATCATATTATGATTATAAGAACATAAACTAAAAATATACTTACGAAATAGTATCAACAAAATGTTGAAAATTATCTATTAATGTAATGTTATAATTATGAGTTTCAATTGTTACATCTGGATTGATGTCTTGTAATGTTTGAGCGGCTGCCTCTACTTTACTTAAACCTGATTGGTGTGGTTGGAAAAATAGGCGATTCATATTTGCTAACTCCACTTTGTCATAATCAAATAGAATCAACTTTCCAATTCCACATCTTGTTAACATTTCTGCTGTTACACTCCCAACACCTCCAACTCCAACAATAACAATTGTAAATGTCCGAATGTTTTCATAATTTTCAACAATGCCCATTCTTTTTAAGGCCATTAATCGACTATATAAAAAACGAACAGAACAGGTAGTTTAAAAAGTTATCAAATATCTTTTTCTTACCTGTAGGGGTTAGAATCTTTCACTTCTGAAGACATTTCTTCAATTTTACCCCGAACATTTCGTTTTGAAGCTTTTAAGTTTTCCAATTCTTTTTCCAATTTAAAAATTTTTGCTTGAAGTTCCTCTGCAGAAGGCATTTCGGCTTAATTTAATATTAATAAAAAAACACTAATACAATAAATAACATATGGAATTCAAAAATTTGACACCTCTTTCACTGACAGCTGTCAATTGGTTGTCACCATAAACAAGAATGTCACCCACACTATTTGTAGGATGTGTTCATTTAACCTGATCATTTTCAATAAAAAATACCTCGGAGTAGAAACAGTTCACATTATAATTGCACAAATTTCAAATTTGTTTTTTTTTTTTATTAATATTATTTATGTATACAGAAAGTAATAATGATGAAACGATTATTGTTACACAATGTCTTCAAAAGAAGTAAAGTAAGCAAAACATGTCCGGGTCATACAAATCGGTTGATGATTCCTGGAAATACCAGAGTGGAATATAAATCCATAAATGAATGGTTTAGAACGGTTTACAACTTATTTATAAATCCATAGATTAAATTCTATAAACCCCAACGCAAATGGTGCCGCTAATTCCCAAATTAGAATTATTAGAATGACATCGACGATGACGTGACTTCATATTTGCTCGTTGTTCCCTACTCCGCCAATGCACCGCTTCATTGACTGCTAGGATTCCCCCCTTTCTTTTCATCGGTTTCGTTTCCAATTTTCATTTTTTTTTTGCCTAATGGTTTTACATATCCTATGAGAAACGCAATATTTCGCTTAACAGCAAATGTTAGTGCAATCTAGTACATTTTATTGTTTCTGCTCAGTACTTTTCTGAAATTCAGCGCGACAACACTGTCCAACTGTGTCCAACATAACGCGTGCACCGACAATCAGGGGAATACTCGAAAATGTTTCTTCGTATATGAATTAATGACTTGCTATAAATAAATACTTCCATGCAATAATGTATGATTATATTAAACGTATACCTATAGTATAACAGCAGCAATGACAGGACCAACATTTTAGTAGTATGTTATTTGAGCAAGTCGTTTTAATTAGACAATAAACACATTGAATTTTTATTATCTCGGAACCATTCAATAATATTCAATAACTGTTAAGTATATATTTTACTATATTTTCATCAATGAATGACAAAAAGTACATTAACAATAAAATACAAGATATACAAAAAAGGAAAGTTATATGGGTTGCGAGTGTTGAAACTTTTCTTTAACAATTTTTTAAGCAAGATTACGTGCTCGCATTTCCTTCAAAAGTACACTTCCCATCTGGGCTGGCGACTTTGTAACTTTTACTCCAGCCTATAAACAAATAATTAACTTAAAACGTTTATGTCAACATAAATTGACTAAAAATTCTAAATATTAATAGTTTTATTCTTACCTTTTCAAGAGCATTTATCTTATCTTGTGCACCACCTTTTCCTCCAGAAATTATAGCACCAGCATGACCCATACGACGGCCTGGTGGGGCTGATAAGCCAGCAATAAAAGATACCACTGGTTTTGCATTAGGACCCTGCAAGAGGGAAACATTTGTAGAAATTTTTAGCGACTTTTTTTAAGACGTACGGAATTGTTTTTTGTCAGGAAATCAGCAGCTTGTTCTTCTGCAACTCCACCTATTTCGCCAATCAAAATAATTCCTTTAGTTTCTGGATCTTTGAGAAATACATCCAAACAGTCGATGAAGTCTGTACCATTAAATGGATCGCCTCCAATACCAACACACAATGTTTGACCTAAACCAACTTGGGTGGTTTGATGTACAGCCTCATAAGTAAGCGTACCAGACCTTGATACAACACCAATCTTGCCCTTTTGATGAATATGCCCAGGCATAATACCTATTTTGCACTACAAAATAATGTAAAATGTACAATTCGTGATTAATCTTAAAAATCAAATAAAATCAAGACAAATAAGAGTAAACTAGAACATCAGTGCATAAAAGTCTTAGAAATAATATGCCAGCATCATAAGAAATAATACCTGTTCTGGTGCTATAATACCAGGGCAGTTAGGCCCAACAAGTCTCGACTTATTTTGACGTAATAATTTATGTTTAACTTTAACCATATCATGTTGTGGAATACCTTCAGTAATGCAAACGATTAATGGCATTTCAGCATCAATTGCTTCTAATATTGCAGCTGCAGCTCCAGGAGGAGGAACATATATTACAGTAGCTTCAGCCCCAGTTGCATTTCTTGCCTTGTATTATAAAAGCCATTAAGAAGTGTTAAAAGTAAAAAAAATTAATCAGTTACCTCTTTCACAGAACTAAAAACAGGCTGGCCCAAATGGTTTTTGCCTCCTTTTCCTGGCGACACTCCACCAACAACCTTAGTACCATACTCCAAAGCTTGTTGGCTGTGGAAGGTACCTTGTTTGCCAGTAAAGCCTTGACAAATGACTTTGGTATTGCTACTTATTTTCAAATTTTGTCTAGTTGCTTCATAGCTGTTGAATCTAACAGGCTGATATAATTTTATTCCATCTGAAACAAATACGTCTTATAAACAGCTAAAACTAACTGACAATAATAGCAGTTTAAAATACTATTTTAACCATTCTGTCATTGCATAAAGGTTAACAATACTTTTTAGAAGTCTTATTATGTAAGTTACTTGCCATATATTCTTTTGCAAATTCGAGCTGATACGGCCATAGTTAAGCACTTAAAAACGAAATAAAATGATGACGATAACGACTTTTTATTGATGCATCACACTGATAATTAACATTTACTAAAAATACTATCGTGACAAAGTTCAATATTAAAACTTATAAAATTGAACACAGACAAACTCAGTCGATGAAATCCAAACTAGTTACTAAAAAATGTCAAAAAGAGATGGCGTTTATGAAAGTGACACTACACAATCTGTGTCTCCACTCCCGAGTATGGTGTATTCCATCAGGTATGTTCATACATACATAGTAGTTCATATAACATCAACTCCTAAAACGTATCATACTTATAAACTAACCTAACCTAACCTAACCATTTTATTCTCTCACTGAAAATCAAAAACTGTGTGGTTAAAAAGGTTAGGGTGGGTAGGTTTGGTTTTAAATATACCCATCAAGTAATTCATTTTCACGAGGCATCTCTTACTATGTACTATCTTTGCGCGCAAACATCAAAAGACCAATAGAAAACGTGCATTTAATTTCGAATGTTATGTGGACTATCATTTACGAATATGATAAATTCTTTTTAAATGTTTAAAAAACCAAAAGAGGAATAATAATCATAGAAACTTTTGTATTATAAAAAGCGATAATTAGAAAAAGGTATGTCGCTTTATTGGAAACATTTTAGAAGATTTATTTATTATATACGTAGGCGGGTGTGGAGATACAATTTCAAATGGTTTTCGTGTTCGTCACTTTTCGTCATGTTTTCGTGTTGCAGATCGAACTGATCGGTTGTTTGATCAGGTATTTCTAATTATTGTCATCCATTTGCAAATGGTGGAATTTTAAGGCGTTTTGTAATTTTAATAATTTTGTGAAATCGAATATAATAAAAATGACTTCAGAAGGTGAAAGTAAAAAGCTTTTGGATTTGCGTGTAATTGATTTACGTTCAGAACTTGAAAAAAGAGGCTTGGATAAAGGGGGTAACAAGCAAGCGTTAGTTGAACGCCTGCAGAAGGTAGGAATATCGTATAGCTTGTCTGAAAAAAGATACCATTTTTTATTTTATAGGCACTTGTTGATGAAGGTCTTGATCCAGAAACGTACCATTTTGATATTTCTGAGAAAAAAGCTACCAAAAGACCAAGTATGTCTATTCTATTTTTTTATCGATAAACCACTAATCACATGTTATTATTATTAGGTCAGAATGAAAATGAAGTAAAGGGGGATGGAGGATGCGATGAGCTAGACCTATCACAGGTTTGTGTAATGTTTCAATTCTGGGGGTAAAACTTTGGCCCTGCAATGAATAATTTTTTTTGGAAAAAACATCTTGCGGCTTAAAGGCACTAATTCTAGTGCACGGTTATTTGACGATGGATAATGATACATCTACCCAAAATAAGACGAAAATAATGAATACAATTATTTGAAGGTTTGCTTTGTTTTTGAGGTATCGATATTTCAGTTATAATCTCAGGTTATCAAACACTGATATGTTTATTAAGTACTGGGAAACATATTTCTTGTGTAATTAGATACTGACAGTAACTTAGTATTTGTGTATGTAATGCCTTTAGTTAATATTTATAACTTTAACGAATTGAGAAAGTATAACCTGAAGAATTGATGTCTCGAAAATGAAGTGATAGCAAAAAATTTTATTCTTTATTATTCTCAAATCTAACTAAAATTTTTGAAAAAGTAATATATGATAGATTATTGAAATTTGTGTGTACACAAATGTTTTAGGGTCACTAGAATCTTTACAAAATAGAATATCAAGGGTTATATCTAAAAAAAGCTGAAAGTAAAAATAAAATGTCCCAAAGACCTGTGAGCATTACCCAAATCTATTAGCTACAAGCATTACTATATATTCTTACAAGGAATAGCTATATAAATAACCAAAGTATAACTAGAAACAAATCGATCCTTCTTCCTGTGTCTAAATTGAATAGTGGTGTGAGGAGTTTTTCACGTAACCCGTTCGTTAAAAGTTTTTAAACTTTTGGTACCGGTAGAATTTTGAAAATGTTGCAAATAACCTATTAATTGAAGCTCTATCTAATTAAAATATTTGTAGTCTGACACTTTCGGTTATACCGGAAATCGATAACAACTTTGTTATTTTAAATGAAATGGTATATTTTTTTATGTCGAATTCGAATAAAACGTAAAATTTTAAGGGAGGATTGATTACCTACTTCTACATCTACAATGAGCGGTTTCTTCTACAAAATTTAACTTAAAGTGTTTAAATTTTTACTAGTGATACCTGATTCTCACAGCCAACGCCTTGACAAAGTTGAACTTAATAATTTATACAGACATACATATATATGGATCCAAAGAGGACTCAAAAAGGAATCTATTGGAAAAATAAAATATGGTTGGTGCCATTTGAAAAAACGAAGTTATTTGTGTTTGAAGTTTTTATAAATTATTGAGTTCAGTTTTGTCCAATCGTTAGTTCTGAGATTCAGTAATTGCTAGTAAAAATTTAAACACTAGGTCATATTTTGTGAAAGTTATGATTTTTAATTTGGGTTGCGGTAGGGATTTTTTTTTATATAAATTAAATTATCTCAGAAACCGCTCATCGTAGGTATACAAGTTGGTTATCAAACTTACCTTAAATTTTTACGTTTGATTCGAATTCAGCATTAAACAATATACCATTTCATTTAAAATAACAAAGTTGGTGTCGATTTCCGGTATAACCGGAAGTGACAGACGACTACAAATATTTTAATTACATGGAGCTTCAGTTATTAGGTTATTTGCCGCATTTTCAAAACTCTAACGGTATTATAAGTTTAAAAAACTTAACGAGCGGGTTACGTAAAAAACCCTGTATATGTTGCTATTAAAATAATAAATACATTACTTACGGAGTTAAGAAATCTTAATAATGAGAGTGATAAGAAAAGTAAAAAGAAATTGTCTGTTTGTTATAATATGTTTTTTAATATTTTGATGTATTCTTATTTTTAAGTCGAATGTTAGATTAATAAGAAACAGACTGAGATGACAAAAAAAATTTATTTATTTACTATTTACTTTTCATCGTTTCATAATTTTCTTGTCATAATTATTTTCCATTTTTTTTTGTAAATGAGACTATAAATTATAAATTTTTTTTTAACTTCATATAATTACTGTAGCTAGAATATGTTTTTGTTAAACATTTATCTTGCACACTATTTTATTTTGAAATCGCAAGTAATATGTGGTTACTAATCATTTTCATCTCATTGTGGGTCGATTAATTAAAATTCACCGTTAATCGTAATCTCCCAGGCCTATATTGCCATTAATAGAATGTGTTTATCATAGGAAATTGCACAGTCTAAAGAAGAATTGGATTCTAGAAACGAAAGTTTTGCAGAAGATCAAGAAGAGAAATCAAAGGAAAATGGAGAAAGTAAACCCTCGTCGAGAAAAGGAGAGTCTAAGGATGAAAATGAAGAAGTAGATTATGAAGCCGAAAAGGACAAAGAAGATGCAGAGAGCGTTATTCATTTAAATTTAGAGGAAGAGGAGAACTTTCATTATGATGAAGTAAATCGGTATTTTTCTTACTGTGTAGGCCGGTCAATACAGCAAAAAAAAAGATAGCAAAATTGATATCTGCAAACTTAAGATTTCCTTTTATTCGTTATAGTAACAGTATTTTTTCACACTTTACTCTATGAAAATTCCATCATCAGTTTATTTAAATAATGTATGTGTTTTCAGCCCGAAGGGGATGACAAACAATCTATTGAGGGGGAGAAGAAAGGTATGAGTTTTAAGTATATGTAGCTTATTTAATCTCAACCAAGACCCACAACAAATTAAAAAAATATGCCTGTGATATTTCTGACTAACCAATATTTCTACAAGAAGACATAGAAACTAAATTCTAACACCTAGAGAAGGCAGAAGTGGGTCATCTGTATAGGAAAGCAGCTGTAAGAAGACTTATTATTAGAAGAAGAAAATGAAACTTTGGAGAAAGAAGGGAGGTAAAGAAGAAGATAGAAAAAAATTCAAAATCGCAGTTCCAGTCTTGAGAGGCTTGATTTGAAACAATGGAATTTTGATAGCAACTGTAAATTTGTTGAAGTGTCTGATTATTTTGAAGATTTCTCCGAGGAAGCGATTGCTTAATGCGCCCTGGTATTACAGACATATTTTTAGTGGGTCTTGGTTTGGCTGTAGGTATCCTAATTTATATTATAAAGCGTTATTTCCAAAGTGGAAGCTAAAATGTGTATTGTGTAGTGGTTGAAATGAAAATTGTGAATTATTCCCAATCGTCCATTGCTTCTTGTGTAATTTTGCGCTAATGGAGCTGAATTTTAATTTTATATACTAATTATATTATTACTAGAAATGTTAAAGTCAAAATTTAGTCACGTCTTAGTAAAGCGAGTGAGGATGACGGGCCACTGTTTTAATAAATCTCATTTGATTCACATCGATTTGTTACTACAGATGAGAAGAATTCATCAAACAGAACGCAGGGAGGATCTGAGAACGTTTCCAGTTCAGCAAAGGATGAAGAGAAGATGAAGGAGAAATCCGAAAATGAATCTAGGTTGGTTTTCTACAGTTTTATTTCCATTTGTCAACACGTTTGCACCTGAACGTTTTTAATAACTCATCATTAAACATGCTGCTGACTATACCTTCCCCAATTATACCTGTTATGTGGGTCTACTCCTATTTGATTTGGCTCAAGACAAATTGCATCAATTAGTCCGTATGAGGTACATTCATCCATCAGTTGACCACACTTCAGAATCTTCAGGGCCATTTCAGTGATTAATAATTGGCAGGGATTTGGTGAAAGAAGAAAATCACAGACAGAAGATAACGATCATTCAGTGTCTTACCTAAAAAATTTTTGACAAGCTCTTTTTTTGATGAGTTTTGTTAAGGATGTTACAAATGCTTATAAATAGGAAGGTAACAGGAAAACCAGGTAGTATGTGATAACTTCATATCTATCAGATTATCCAAAAGGACTGTTTGTACATCAGTTTTTGCTGGTATGGATTGAACAAATGCTGTTTTCTGTTCTTTATACACATCTCCCAGCAAATGGTCTCCAACATGGAAATTAGGATCGTGGTTTATGTTACCTGCGTTACAAAAAATTTTTTAGATTTTAGTTAATTTTTGATGTGTCGTAACGGAAAATGCTTGAATGTTTTTTCAAATTGATTTCGTCAGTTATCTTTTAATAAATCAGTAATCTTTAATAATCCATTTAAAAAGCAGTACTTTAAGGAGTGAACTTCTGTTTCAATTTTTTTGTTTGTTAAATTTATTAAATATATTGTCATTACATATTTTGAAAGATACATTTTCTGAATTTAAAAAGATTGTGATTGTATACAAATACTGTTAATTTTATTTCCAAAAAAAAAAAAAGGAAATGATTAATAGAGTTCGGAGAATTACAGCGTTGGTATATATAATCTTTATTATTTTGTAGTATGCTAAACTGAATTAATATATTCAAGAGTTGTGTTCGAAATTCAGCGAATGTAATCTTCACGCAAATCCTACAGAATATTTGTTTTTTATAGTACCAGTAAAAAGTCAGGAGCAAAGCAGGCACCTACTAAAAGTCGAAATCTGTGGATAACCAACATTTCTCAAAACACCAGGGCTACAGAACTGAAACAGGCCTTATCTGAATATGGCAAGGTAATTGGTGCCAAAGTGGTCATAAACGCCAAATACCCGGGCGCTTGCTGTTACGGATATGTAACCATGGAAACTGCAGAAGATGCTGATAACTGTATAGCTAAATTAAACAACACCGAACTTAACGGACAAATAATAAAAATTGAAAAGGTTCTTAACGTTAAAAACAATTTGTTTTCTCTGGAGTATATATACGGTGTTATTAGGTTCGGACTGATCACATGAATATGAAGACTAAACAGAAACCAGACAAGGATGAAGGCAAAAGCAAACCGAATCAGAATGAAAACGAAAAGAACAAGAAAGATGAAGATGCGAAGAAAGATTCAAAGGACGATAAGGAAAAAGAGAAGGATGGAAAAGAAACAAATGAAAAACATTCCGTAGAGAAAAAAGACTCGAAGAGAAGCGACAGTAAAAAACCAGAAAGTTTATCAGGAAAAACCGATCTTAAGAAGGTATAAACACAAGAAACAGTCGTAATAAACCGAAAAATCATGAACGTTATGACGAAACATTTATTTACGTTGAAAATTTTTGTTATTTCAAAGGTTTAATTAATTGAATGTTTTTCTTTATCAGTTACTAACATACAATAGTTTCATATTTTCTGATATTTCCGTAATATATTATTGTTATTTCTAATGCTTGTTAGTTCATCTACCTACACAGCCGTTTTTTTCAATTATTTGTTTAGGTTTTCTTTTAAAATGTAAAACGTTCTGTTTATATTAAGATCGGCACATTATGATATACCAATTTATAGAGATCACACAGTTACGATCGACATCGCAAGCGTGAAAAAGAGCATGGAAAGGAACGAAAAAAGTCCCGTTCTAAGTCTCGGGGAGATCGCAGTCTTTCGTCGAAATCTAAAACCAAAACTGATAAAGAACGGGATATGCTCACTTTTGATAAAATAAAGGTTAAATACCGTTTTTGAAATTGGAAAAATAAGGATTCTAATGTTTTTGTTTATAGGAAGAGCGCGAACGGCAAAGATTACGAGAAAAGGAACGAATTCTTCGTGAAGAATCTCGAAGAAGACGCGAAGAGGCATTGCGGCAGAGGGAAATTGAAAGGCAGCAACGTTCAGAAGCAGCAAGATTGGAGAGAGAAAGAGAAAAATTAAGAATCGAAAGAGAGAAGTTGGAACGTGAAAAGGCCGAAATTATTCGATTGGAGAGGGAACGTCAAAAATTGGAAAGAGAAAAGCTTGAGTTGGAGAAATTAGAATTGCAAAGAGCCAAATTGCGTCTTCAGGAAGAAGATAGAAGACCCGTTAAACGTACAGCGCCATACCGCGAAGATCCGTACGACGAACGAAAAAGAATGCCAAACGACAGACGTTATGATGAAGCTCCTCCAGCTCCCAGGTATGCAACGAGATATTACAAAATATATTACAATGTTAGTTATTTGTTCCTTCGGTTTTGCAGGTATGAAACGCCATCTGGAATAAAAGCTCCTTCGCCTCCTAGGAAAATAGTACCGCCGAAGGACTACAAATCCCGAGGTAACTATGAAAAGCATGATTCGTATTCAAAAAGAGATCGAGAATATGATTCAGATCGGTCTCATGCGTCGACGATTTCTCGAGGCCCTCCACCTCCAACTGCTATTACAAAATACGAGGGCAGTTCCGTGTTTAACATTAGTCGTGAAAGAGACGTCAGAGAAGCTCGAACCCGAGAAGGCAACTCTAACGCTGCACCGAGTGGCAGATACGACCGGGATAGGGACAGGAGTCCACACTACAGAGTTAGAGATGAAAGGGATAGACGTGCCGTCCCAGATCACAAGGGCGACGTCAGATCTAGGGATCATCGTTATGATGCCCCTCCAAAAGGTGCGTTAATAGAGTGAAATATTTTGAGGTAATCTGATTTTGTATTTTTTTTTAGATGCTGGAAGATTTGACGGAAGAGGTGGAAACAATTGGCCGCATACTAGTACACCATCTGGGAAACCATTTAGTTCCAATTCAACAGGTGGAACTGGCTCCGCTAAATCTTGGAATAAGGATAGTTGGAGAACTTCTGATTCTACCGGGCAAGACAGGTTAGTTGTTCAGTTCGATATAAAAACTATTTCAACGGGCATAACTGTTTTTGTAGATGGAATTCAAGCAATGCTACTAGATCAGCAGGTTCTCTGTCCTCTGGAGCATTCTCTAATAGCTCTAATATGAATATGACCCCTTCTTGTCCTCCGCCTCCAGGAATAAATAATTATTCATCTGATAGATTTGATTACAAATCTATGGGTGGGATGAGAAAATATTAAATAATTCGTTAGTGAAATTACCGCGTTCTAAAAAATGCTACATTAAGTTGAGATGTACACCTACTGATTAATAAGAAATTTTGCTATTGATTGGCCCAAGTAATATGAAATTAATGTATCATTATTCCACAAGTGCTGTTTTCAATTTTTATTTATGACAAAAGATAGTGTAATTGCACTTACCGTAATTTAAAAGTAGACGTTCGACCTACTTCTCTCATTGCTGATATTTTATGGGATCTTTTCTTTACATTTGATAAAAATTCAGTTTATTGTAAGTTACTATTTGTTTCAGGTGGTCGGTATGGAATTAAATCGTATTCTGTTTCTTTTATTTAACAACGTCCAAAACAAAGTAAAATTTTGTGTAAAATTAATTTAGTGCTTTAGACTGTAGATGAAATTACTTAGAATTTGCGTAAGCTGTTAGTCGTAAGTTTCGTTTTTGTTGTATAATAACATGTAGCTAACATAGAACATGGACTATGTTAAATATGTAACTTTAAAGTGACAGATTTGGTATCAATAAAAATTAGACATTAATTTGTATCATTAATTATATATTTCAAAAATCAATTCTGTTTAATAAATAAGACTGAACAATACAAATATTGTAATATAAATTACTGTTTTTGGAATTCATCTACATCATTTACATATTGAAAATATCAACTTAAATAAATTTTACAATTATTAGGCCACTGAATTACTGATATGCATTGTGGGTTATCTAAGTCAACCGGAAATTACTGCCTCGTGATTTTTAAACTTACCAGACCCATAGAGATAATATACATAGAGTAGACATGCTAATGAAAAATGTGATGCACTAATAGAAAGAGAGAAAATAAAGGAACAGTCTCTATCTCTTTTCATTTACAGCATGCTTTAGCCTTCCTATATATATTATCTCTATGAGTTAATAGCTCTAACGTAATTGGCCAATGCATGTGATGCGCGGGTTGTTTAAAACCACAGCTCTTAATAATACGACAGTTGTATTTCAATTACCATTCTAAAATATTTAGCAAACCTGAACTTAGCTCATAACTTTATGCTTTTTATAATAATTCCTGAAGAATAAAAGAAAAAAGGAAATATCCACGGGCGGAATTTCGTAAAACAACTAGGCTTATATGTATGGTTGTGGAATGTCTATGGGAGCAAAGATTGATATGTAAACATAAATATCTTTTTTGTTTATTATATATATATGCACACGAAATATATGTATAAACACGTAAGAGCCATTAGAAAAGTGTAGTACGTTTAGATATCATACGCTCTTGGAAGGCTTACATGCCGAATCACGCGTTATTTTAACGTTAATGTGATTAATGACGTAATATTACATTACCAAAAAAACACCCAGTATATATTCTTTGCCCAGTAATCACCCGGTATTGTAATGTCTCAAAAACTATAATGATTTCTTGAGAAAATGCGGTCAGTTGTTATTTTAAAAGTGCTGTTAAAAAATATTTTAATTGCTTGCGACAAATGTAAGTTCTATTTGTGTTTTTTATTGATTATATACTGAAATATACGTAGATTGAAGACGGAAAATTAGTAAATTTAGATAATGCGAATGTCTTCTCGTTTATGTTTACATGAAAAGTTGAGTTCTAATTGTTGTGTACATTTATTTCCTATTTAATTATGTTTATTGCTATGTTTGTCATTAAAGAAGTTAAACGTTAACTTAAAATTTTTTAATAATGTGGCTGTTCTGTTGTGGTTATGTATAAAGAATAATCATAATATTGACTAATGGTCCTTAAGTCATGATATAAAGATGGTTTAATTTTATTGTAATAGAAATTAATATCTATGTAAAATGTAAGTTAAAAAATACTATTTTTAGGGCCAAAGTAGACACATATCTTAAAATGGAATTGTCACACAGTCTTATCTTAAATGAGGATGCTCTTAAGCAAATACCAGCTGCTAAGAAAACTGTTTTCATTTTCGAATGGCTTAGATATTTGGATAAAGTGTTAGTAGCTGCCCAGAAAGTAAGTAACATACTTTTGTTTGGCTGGACTTCTAATTGAAATCTGTATGTTATGAATCAACGAATATCATTTTTGGATAGAGATCGAAAAATAGTATTAAACATTTTTGCCGCAAAAAAAACCCAGTTAATACTCCAAAAAATGAGAAAGATAAAAGAAAAACGTACTCATATTTAAATAATCGTCTTAAAATGCCAAATAATTGTGTAAAATGTACAGGGTGGGCCAAATTAATTACTTTTAAAGTCATAGTATACTTTAAAGTGGAGATGTCGGCGTCTAAAGCTCAATTTTTATGAGAAGTTAATTGGTGCAAACCGTGTCTCGTTATCTGCCACCGTTACAGAGATACAGGGTGTTTTTGGAAAATGTACGTTTTCAAAAAATCTCGTTACTTTTTTCCTGGCTAAAATTTTTTATTCCTGTAAAAACATTCCTAAAGCCTTTTTTCACGTAGAATTCAACGATTTTAGGTGAATTGTTGTAAAATGAATAGTTTAGTTGTAAACAACATAAATAGTCATTTTTTAAATGGAAACCTCTGTATGTTTTAACACGTTTTAAGATTGCTGAAAATTACCTTTCCAAATATACATCACACTTGATATTTTTCTCAGATTATCTTCTAAATACAGCACTTTATAGATTTCGTATTGCTTAATTTCGACAAGTAGATCGTGGAATCAAACCACATACAAAAAAATATCGTTAAAATAATAGCAGGGAAATTGCTTCTGTTTAATATTTACATTTAGTATAACAATTTCTCAACGTCAGGTCAGTTTAAAAAGTAACTTAGTTAAAGACAACACTCAATTAATATCACTAAATAAAAAATTGTTTTGTACCTCGATAACATCACCAGTTATTACGACTATCGGTTTTTACGACCAAATATGAGTGGCCCCTTCGATGTCGTTATATCCGGTTTTGGCTGTACTTGTATTTTGTGAAGAAACATTGCTTTAATTTTTAATATTACGGAGTATGCATTTAAAAAGAAAAAGTGATTTATTTTCCAGTTATTTCGTTTTGTCTCCGTTAGAAATGATTTTTCTGTTTACACCAACGAGATTGGGTGGTAGGTTTTTATATTATCATCAAAAAAACAAAAAGAAACTCTTTTCTTCGGTGCTTCTTCTTATAACAAATAATTACGTGTGGAAAACATATCAGAATTACACTATGGATTGTTCTTAAATTGATGGTACAGTCGGTTGGTTTTCTTATAGTATTTTTTGAAAAAATCAATTCTTTTTTTCCTCTATTGATTGGAATTTTATTTCAGTTGGAGGAATTGTATTTTTTAAAAAGTAATAAATTTGTCAAATACAAAATACGTTTATAGAGAAAACGACTAAAACCGAACTATAAGAAGTATTAAGTTATCATAATCTATTCCTAATCTACGCGAAGTTAACAACTGCTCTTCACATTTCTGCTGATGGTGTTGTTTTATGACACCGTGTGACAAGGTGCATCATGTAATTACTGTTTTATACATTTTTTGTTTAAATGATATGCTTCCATCTAAGGTATAAGTCAAGTTATTCGTTCTCCAACGGCTTAAAACTAGCATTCACATGTCGTCTGTGGTAAGACATTCTTTTTTATGTACAGCAGATATGGCAAGCGTTATATTATAGCCCACAAAATTTATTTCCATACAGGTCCTTTTGTTTTTCTGTTAAATATCAGTAGGAGGAATGGTACATTTATATTTATTAATTTTCATTATTGTTTTATTTTAGAATGACATAAAAGGATGTCAGAAAAAGTTAGTGGATCAACTGACTAATCTCATTCAGGAATCTCCGGGCCCCCCTACTCGAAAACTAATAGCAAGATCTCTCGCTACACTATTTTCAGTGGGTGATACTTTCTTGCTCTTTGATACTGTCAACACGTGCAATGATATTTTAAAAAACAAAGATGATTCACCTAGTTTTTTATCTACGAAACTGTAAGAATTTATAACAAAAACATAAGATGTTATGTGGTAATTATACTGATTTTAGAGCTGCTATTTGTTGTATGGGGTCTATGTATGAAAAATTAGGAAGAATGATGGGAAGATCGTATGAAGAAACAGTACAAATTTTAGTAAGATCTCTGAAAAATGCCGAGTCCCAAATGAGAATTGAAATTATGTTAACCCTGGAGAAAGTAATCGCAAAAATATACAATTCATTTGAAAGAAGTTTTACATACATATTACTTTTCAGGTTTGTGCTGGTATGGGAGGAGCTATTACAAATGTTCATAAGGAAATCTATAAAGCAGCAAGAAATTGTTTGATAGATCGAGTAATGGCTGTACGTTGTGCTGCTTCCAAATGTCTATTGGAGATGTTAAACCACTCACCGTTTTTATATACAACAGAATTAGAAAGCCTTGCAACTTTATGTTTCAGAGCTTTTGATGGCTCAAACTATGAAGTTCGCTGTGCTGTTGCTAAACTATTAGGAACATTAATTGCTACAACTCAACAAACTGTTAAAAATAATCAAATTGGTAATTTCACTTAAATTAATAAATTTATCTATAATTTTTTTTTAAATAAAAAATGCCTGTATTTTAGCTCCTCAATTGAAAGGTTTAAAATTGGTTTCTTTAGACGAAGCTTTAGGAATACTGATGCAAGGATTTTTGAGGGGTGGTGTAGGCTTTTTGAAAGGCACAGGTGAAATTATTAAAGGTAGTTCAGGAGTGAACAGAGAAGTTCGCGTAGGAGTAACTCACGTAAGAAACTTAAATTAGTTATGTTAAAGATATTACTCATGTGCATTTGTAAAATGTCATTTAGGCATACGTCGTCTTTGTACAAATTCTTGGTGGAGTCTGGCTGGAAAGAAATATGAAAACTTTGCTCTCGCACATCCTTTATCTTGTTGCCAACCCAAAAGCTGCTTCGTCTCACGTTGATGCAGTTTATTCTCGAAAATGTGTCAATTTCATTTTAAGAAGCATTCTGGGGAAGATGCTCGGAGAGAAAGCTCAAACTTCTGCTTGTAAAGAAATTGCTCACATAATTGTTAAAGAAATGACTTCGATTGATTTTAATCCAGAGAATGCAAAGGATTTTAATCAGGAAACATTATTTAGCCAACACTTGCTAGTTTGTGCCCTTCAGGAAATCGGATGTCTTGTGTTGAGTCTTGGAACTACTGCGCATGACCTGATTACAGATTCTTCTCTAAGTATATTCCTTACGGGATCGATTTAAAAGTGTTACTGAATTAACCATTTTGCTTTTAGATTTAATTAACGCAGCGGTTAGCGTTCTAATCCATCCTTGTCAAGCAGCCAGATTAGCAGCAGGATGGTGTTTGAGGTGCATTTGTGTAGCAGTTCCTAGTCAAACGACTCCATTAATCGACCGTTGCATTAACGCCATTGAAGATCTGAGGACTTCTTCTGAAGCAATTTCGGGTAATAATGAAAATAAATTGTTGTAGAATTTATAAAACATTTAATTGTTCAGGATATAGTGCTGCATTAGCTGCAGTTCTGGGAGGTGTTCATTTATCGCCTTTGGGTGTGCCTCATACAAAAGGAAAAGTGGTTTTTAATACTGCAGAAGAGTTGCTCAGAAGTGCTAGTCAGAATAGTAGATTGTCTATTAACAGAACACAAGCAGGTTGGCTACTAATAGGAGCTATAATGACACTAGGTAATTAATTATCGAATGAATTAGAATTTTGTGTTACATTTTACATTAAAAGGTGTTCCTGTTGTGCGAGGGCTTCTTCCGAGAATGCTGTTGCTGTGGAGAAATTCGTTCCCGAGATCTGCAAAAGAACTTGAATCCGAAAAGGCAAGAGGTGATGCTTTCACGTGGCAGGTTACTCTAGAAGGCCGAGCAGGAGCCCTCTCTGCTATGCATAGCTTTATTCTCAACTGTCCTGAACTTGTTACCGAAGACGTTGTAAAACGACTTCTTGTCCCTATAGAATCTGCCTTGGCCATGTTGGTGAAGTACGTTGAAGAATATTATTTTATAAATGTGTATTGCAATTTATTTTTATAGTATTTCAAACGTTCTTAAGAGTTATGGACAACAGTTAAAAGCCTCGGTTGCAATGGTTCGTCTAAGACTGTATGAAACTCTCGTTTTACTTCCTGCTCAATCATTTGAAAGTAAGCTCACTATCTCGGCTTTGTTTCTCTTTTTAATGTTGTTTGTTTTTTAGGCTCTTACACTCATTTGTTGAGAATGTTAGTTGCTGAGTTTACATTAACAGAAAATCAAGCAAATACCACAACGTCTCAACTAAGAACAATGTGCCATGCTGATGATTCTGTCATTTTAGGGACCTGGTTGCAAGAAACTGACCATAGAACGATTGAAGATCAAGTAAGTCTTTTGTTTCTAATGGTTTTTGATTATCTAGAATTAGCTCATAGTGTAAATAATTTTTCTGTTTTCCATCTAACATTTTGCGCTTATTGAACGTGCTTTTGTTGTCTGTCTTTTCGGGGAACATGGTGTAACTAATTGCACTTTTCTTAGATGGAGCCTAATCGCAGAGCTGACGGTGAACACGTGAGTAATTTCGGAACGTTTGTCTTGGATTCTCTGCATGATTTTAAACATTAAACTAATTGATGGAATTACTGCATGTCTACTTTTTTGTTTTGTTGAAGTGAGCACTTCTTATGCAATACAGAAAGTTCTTTCCACCGCCCTTCAAAATCGTAAGAAGTGTTCGCTTCAAACGTGTGAACGACACACTTTTTATTACTACTATCAGAAAAATGCTTTTAATGAGTTATTAAATTCGTTAATAATTTAATAAAAGTTTAAATTTGTTATCATGTTCATGCTGGAATACGCGCAATTTGTCTAATTAAATTAAGTTATAATTTCTTTTTTATTTATATATAGGTGGGTACTATTACGTATTTTAATTTTTTTTGTTAATTGTTATTTTGTATGTAATATAAAAAAAGAAATAATAATTGCAACTTTAATTTTAGCTTCAACCCAATAGCGCTGCTGGATCGGGAGCGTTGGAGCACGATATTTGCTGTCTTTACAAGCCTTTACATTTGGTAACGGTATTAAGTACATATTTGCTATTTAGATTGAATCAACACTCGTTTCTAACAGGCAGAACTAATTCCGGGACCTTTGCCACTAGGAGTAGCAGTAATTGATATGTCGGTGGCATTATTTGGTCAAATATTTCCTCGTGTCGCAAACAAGCATCGGCTTCAAATGGTAGATCATTTCGCTGAGTGCATCAAACATGCAAAAAGTTCTCGACAAGAAGCAATACAAATGAATGTATTTACGGCAATACTGAGTAGCCTCAAATGCCTAACAGAAGCAAAAATGAGCCTGGGGCAGGACGAAGTTAAAAAAGCGGCAACAGCACTTATAATAGGAGCTCTTACGTCTCCTAATCCGATACTTAGATGTGCTTCTGGCGAAGCGGTCGGTAGAATGGCGCAAGTCGTATCTGATTCTAGATTTACGGCCGAACTTGCTCAAAATAGCTTCGATAAATTGAAAACTGCAAGAGACGTTGCTAGTCGTACCGGTCATTCGTTGGCTCTTGGTTGTCTCCATAGATATGTCGGAAGTATGGGATCTAGTCAACATCTGAATACAAGCGTTTCCATTCTTTTGGCTCTATCACAAGATACTACTTCGCCAGTTGTTCAAGTTTGGGCTTTGCACGCTCTTGCCTTAATTTCTGATTCTGGAGGTCCAATGTTCAGAGGATACGTAGAACCTACGTTATCCATATGTTTAAAATTACTTTTAGACGTTCCTCAATCGCATATAGACATTCATCAGTGTATAGGAAAAGTGCTTTCAGCATTGATCACTACAGTTGGTCCTGAATTACAAGGAACTACTTCCGGGGTCGGTCTGACTCGATCTTCCTTCTTATGTGCTTGTGCTATTATGCAAGACCATCAAGATCCTCTTGTTCAAGCTGAAGCGACTGGATGCTTACAACAACTGCATCTCTTTGCTCCAAGACACGTGAATTTGTCGTCCTTAGTTCCTAATCTTTGCGTATGTTTTTAAATAAACTAAAGTAAAAAAATATTAATTGTAAATTCGTTTGTAGAGAATTTTATCGAGTAACCATTTGTTGCTACGCAAAGCTGCTGTTTCTTGTTTGCGTCAGTTAGCTCAGAAGGAGGCCAAGGAAGTTTGTGAGCATGCCATGACTTTGGCGAGTGAAAGTAGGGACTCAAATACCGTTGAAGGTCTCTTGATAACTGAATCTGGATTACCTGGTGTATTATTTAGCATGTTGGATACCGAAACAGACGCAGGATTAATTAAAGATATACACGATACGCTCACTAGCATGCTCCAGATGTTAGCTGCCGATAATCTGTCCCAGTGGCTTGGCCTGTGCAAAGACGTTCTAACAATTGCTGCAGGTATATTAACATTCGATTCATCTCATGTTTATTTGTAAAAATCGACAATTATATTTCAGATTCAGCTGAAGATCAAATTAGCGTAGCAGCTAATGAAGGGGAAGAAAATGAGGATGGAGACGCCGATGATCAAGCCGAATTTCATACTGAAGAGGATAATACTCATACATTAGTGCAACCTAGATGGCCAACTCGCGTATTTGCAGCCCAGTGTGTTCGAAAAATCATTGCTGCATGCGAATATAACAATAAAAGTGCTCACTTTGACTTGATTCAGGCAAAAGAGATGCAGTTTAACAAAAGTCGATGTGACTTTCTCGTCTTGCATTTACCTGATCTTATAAGGATGGCTTTCATGGCTGCTACAAGTAATTCAGATCCTTTAAGATTGGAAGGACTGAAAACATTACAGGAAGTTATAGAAAGGTTTGCAAAAGTTCCTGAACCTGAGTTTCCGGGACATCCACTTTTAGAACAGTTCCAGGCACAAGTAAGCTAACAATAAAACTTTAAACATTGCTCTGAATAGTTATGATGAATTTTTAATTAGGTTGGTGCCGCTTTGCGACCTGCGTTTGCTCCGGAGACATCGTCTCACGTCACTGCTGCTGCTTGCAAAGTGTGTTCAGCTTGGATAGGTTCAAACGTTGCTAGAGACTTGAACGATTTACGTAGAGTCCATCAGCTGTTGGTGTCGTCGTTGGATAAACTTCAGAACAGGAGCAACTCTTCCCAACTTTACAACGAAAGCATGGCGACTTTGGAAAAGTTATCAATTTTAAAAGCGTGGGCTGAAATATATATTGTTGCTATGAACGGCAATGGTACGGCTCCTGGTTGTACAGCTCTAGGTAATTCGACTAATAATAATACCGATGACGATTTTGGAGACTTTGAGTATAAAGGAGAAAGTTTGTTGGCACTTGTGCAACCTGAATTAGTTAACTTATCTCAACATTGGTTAGCAGCTCTTAGAGATCACGCTCTGTTGTCTCTTCCTGCTGGTAAGAAAATTAACTGATTGTTTTTATTTATTTTTCAAAACATATTAATAATTTTAGAATTTGGAAGCCAGTTACCTCACGATGGTGGAGCTTTTTACACTAACGATACGATAGAATCTTCAAGACCACATTATGCTGCTACTTGGCCTTCTATCTTACATGCCGCTGCCCTCTGGTTGAATTCCGGTGGTTATGAAACTTTGCAAAATGCTCTTACGTCAACCAACGACAATGAAAATATCAAAAATGATAACGCTAATAATAATCAAATGCTTGATTCAGGATCTGACAAATTTCACTTATTATTTGGTATTTGTATGGAAGCACTATGTTCTCCGAGATCAGTGGAGCCCCTGGAGAGTATCATAACTTGCTTACAAGCCTTATACACACTCTTAGATTCCTCATGGGCAAGAAATCTATTAATGGTCGATAAGACTTTAGGAATAGAACTTTGTAATGTTTTGCATAGGCTTTTGCTCACTAGAGATAATCACTCCGCTCAACTACTATGCATGATGGTTTTAAAACAAGTTATAAGAGCTGCGCAAGAATATTTAGACCAACAGAAACGCGAAAGATTGCAAGGTAATCAATTGTAATTTTTTATTATTTACTTTATCTGTTTTTTTTTTTTTTCATAAAGAAAATCTGACAAACGACAATGAAAGCAACACAGCGATTAGTATAGACTTATTAGGAGAGGGAGGTGATACTGGAGAAATCGTGCCAGGAAAGTCGTTAGTTTTTGCTGTACTGGAAGTATGTTTGTGTCTTTTAGTAAGGCATCTACCTGCTTTAAGCCCAAATCCTAATTCAACAATTGTTACAACACTTAAAGTGACACATCCTACAGAAGACTCAAGTAGATTAATAGCGGCTGCATTTTCTAGTTTAGAAGTCTTACAAAAGTTATGTTCTCCAAAAGGTAAAAATAATTAATGATATTTTTGACTAAATAATAAATAAATTTTGATTTAATTTAGGTGCAGTATCAGTTTTACCTACCATTCTATTCCTCACAACTGGAGTTATAAAAGAAGTAGCTACAAAGAATGTTAATGACAGTACAATATTGGCAAACAGTGCTTCCGTGCAATCCTCCTTACATTGTCTGAAAACGTTAACTACGGATTTATACTGTACAAATCCTGCAAGCAGTGAAAGTTGGCAAAAACTATTACAGAGCGCACTGGCAAAAATAATCGATTTGGCAAAAACCGGAAGCGATGAGAATAAATTAGACGAAGTAACAATTATGATGGCCATTGCAGTTTTTATTCTTCACGCTCCTTCTTCTGTCGTGACTGCTCCCAATCTGTTATATCCATGTATTAATCATTTTCGACAGTGCTTCCAAAATTCGAACGTAAACGTAAGTAATTTACAAGTGCACGTTTAGGTCTTTTAAATATTTCTTTATTTCAGATACGTTTGAAATGCGTACAGACCTTAAAATCGATCTTTAATCATAGTGACCGTGCTGTAGCAACCCCTTATATCCATGCACTTGCTGGCCGATTAGTTGAATTCTTGTATACAGACGTGGCGAAAAATGTTACTTCTAATGCGGAGTTGAACCTTACCCTGGAGATTGTAACAGCTGTGGAAACGTTAATAGCTTTAGTTGAACCGCAAAATAGTAAGTAGAAAATTTGTTTTTTTTTTTTTTATTAAGAGTTAACTAGATATTTTTTGGAGTTAAAAGTTTAACTGTATAAGCATGTCGAATTTAATGCTCTTATATCAAGTAATAAATAATAATTCACTCTTAATTTTGAACAGTAATCGATTTTTTCTTGCGATTCTTCGTTTTTATTTTAACTATTGAAAACAATAGGTGACTTGACAACTGTTAAAATAATTGAAACTGAAATTTACAGTATACTATTTTTATTTGATATAAAAAAAGCATTGATAGAAAATATTCGACATACTTATAAATTCACTTTAAAAGAAAATTGTTGTTACGTTATTTACATATATATGTGTCATTTCTGTCTGCGTACTTTAGGAGATATTTTGCAAGGTAAGATGTTTGGTGCAAATTTTCTTGTGCTATTTTTTTGTGTTAAAAAGCAAAAATTATTTAAAGCTTATTTTCAATATGCATGGAAGATAATGGTACCTATTATAATGGGTCATTAATAATCTTTTTTTTAACCATAGATGTTATGTTTTTTTTTTCTCTTTCAGGAGTCCAAATGCTTTCTCTCTTGGTTCCAGTACTGATCAGTTATTTAATAGACAGGCATTCTTTAAATTCATCAAATAAATACTCTGTACTTCTTCATGAAACTAGCTTGCAGTGGTTGATAAAAATTGGTCCAAAATATCCGCAGGTAATGAATTTTAGGAAGTATTATTTGAGATTTTACTCAAAAAGAAAACTTAAATTCTTGTTTCAGGAATTTAAACGTTTAATGAGTCAATCGACGGAATTAAAGACAAGATTAGAAAATGCAATAAAGCAGAACCAGCTGTCTGAAAGAATAAAGAACGAACCTAATTTTAATAAACCAGTTATCAACCACACACCTTCCATAAAACTTAAAAAAGACTTCAGTAATTTCAATTAATATAATCTATTAGGTGCCTGTCTTTAATAGTAATCAAATTAGTAGAATCTCGAAATTAAAATTTCGTAAGCACTTTAACGAAGAAGAATTAAAATACTTTAAAATACAGGTTATTGAAATTTAATTCTTATGTTTCTCTTAACATTAAATTATTTAATTCGTATAAACATTGTCATGTTAAAAATAGCTGTATTGTTTTTTTTTTATCCATGAAGAGGTGATAAGAAAAGTAAGAAAAAAATATAAGTAGTATCTAGTCCGGTCTTCTAGTGTTAGATTATAGCTCTGAAATCTGGTATTAATAATAATAAGTAAAATAATGAAATGCTATTCGGTTTTATATTAATTAAAATTAGATATGTTTTTCAATTTAAAGTTGACAATGTAATAGATTATTATTTTACTAACATATTTTGTTTACGTTAAGGACCTCTAAAATCAAGAAGACTGGAAACTTGGGAGGTGGCAGTGGAACGCACTCAAAGGGCTAAAGTTCGTAATACATTTCGGTAACAAAATTACCAAATTAAGAGAGTTGTATTAGTCGGAGTTCAAGCCTTTGTGTACTTTCTACTGCCTCTAAACGTCTTTGCTAATTACATATTGCATTGAACGTCTTATATCTTGAAAATTTTTTATTTAGTGAAAATATGCATTTGTTCAAGAGTTATTAATATTGAAAAAGCAATATATTACTCGTATTCCAAAAAATAGAGGCATTCCTTATGCATTTTTTTAGTAACTGCCATATTATCAGAAAATAAAAAAGTACCATGTAAATGACCCACAAGGGATTACTGTTAGCGTGTGATATATTTATACTTGCATATATTTTTAGGAAAGAAAAGGAAATTATTTAAGAACGTGTTTGTATACTAAAATATTTAAAAATATGTTTAAATCTAATTATATAAATCGCTTCAAAAGAGGATTAATTATCTTAATAATTTTTAAGTCGTATATATTTGAGTATTAAGAGGGTGGAGAGAGAATTGTGAATATTTTTGTTCGGTTTAGTTTAATTTTTTGATGGAATAATTAAAATTTGCAGAGTAAAAAACATGTGCCAAATTGTAAACACTTTTTTCTGTAATAATGTTTAATTGGTAAATAAACAAAATTATTAGAGTAAAAAGCAACGCAAAACATTTTCTGCGTTAACTGCTGTAACCAACAGCTCTTGTTAGCTGAACTGGTTGTCTGTATTTGCGCCCTTTTTAAGAAAAAAATCATTATAAATTTTGTGTACAGTTTGCCATTGGTTTGTTATTGAAAACTTAGTTTTTTCACTTTTTTGTCATCAGAATGTATTTCAATCATTAATTTTGGTGAATTATTAGGATTAAAAGAATACCCTTATTAATAACACGTCATTAAAGTGCGCAAACAACTACAGTCGGGTATTTACTGTAGCTTAACGTTACGGTTTGTCCTTGTCTATGGGTTTGTCACTTCGTAGTGCCGTGTTCGAACCTAGTCTCGGATTTTTTAATTTTCTTCTATTAACTAAAAAAATATGGGGAAACCAAAAGATATTTGAATTTTATATTACATTTATATTTATATAAGTTGTTTACATTAAAAAAAATAATTAATTGATGTATGAGTAAGCGTTTAAATACTCTATTATTATTTTTTATTAAAATGGCAATTGATTTTATCTATTTTCCCAAATGTGCAGTTACGGTTTTTAATTTCTATAATATGTGCTTTATTTGAGGTATTATTGAGATTAAAATCTAATCAGACAAAAACTAATTAGGATTTGAGCTAAAAATGAATAGCCTTTAATATATACATACTTCAGTGGCGTAACTAAAAGGTGCTAGTACCGAAAATAAATTTGGATATCATATACATAAGTCCTTTTTATACGTTGCAGTCTACGCCATTTATAATTCACGTATGCGATAACATCAAAGAACTTTTTATAAATAATCAAATTTATTTTATTTTTTTCATTTCAAAGTTTAAGCGCTGTGAAGACGAAAAATTAATTAGAATGCAGAAGTTTTTAATAATTGTTTTATTTACGTTATTTGTGAATTTCTCTAAAGCTGAGGTATTCTTTTTTTTAATTTTTATCAAAAAGCACCTCGAATAATTAATTAATTAATAATTGAATTAAAATACTTAATTAAATTCAGCGATACTCTTCGTAGGTGGAGATAAAACTCTACAAGCTAGAGCAATGCCAAGATGCAAAAAATCTTACAGTAACGTTTAAGTACGAAAATTTAACAACTGTTAATAATAAGATGTTAATGACTTATATAACTTATGTAAACGAAGAAATTAAGTATCCAATTTCTGTAATATAACTTATTATTTATTTCTAAACCAAACTTTATTTATAAAAAAATTGCAGATTGTTGTATATTTGAAAAGATGTTTATTTAAAGACAATTTGGACACATGTGAGGATATGCCAGTTTTACAATACAATAGATTTTGTGAAAACGTTAAGAAACCAAATATTTTGTTAAAAGAAGTAATTTACAAAACTACCCCTCTTATGGATTGCCCGATACCTAAGGTAAGCGAACTGTTATCGTTAAACAAGATTGTAACATATTTTTTGGTTTTAGGGAACTTACAAAACGGTTAACGCAACTTTTGATATAAACTCTCTTCTTGCGTATCAAACTAAAACTTACTTTTGGACATCAAGATCGGAAATCGTAGAAAAACCGACAAAAAAGCTTTTATTTTGTTTGATTGTACAGGCTCAAGTAATATTTAAATAATGCTTTGTTCTTAAATATTCATAAATGAAATTACATTACATGCCGATAATTTTAAAAGTAGTAAGGGGATGGTACGTAAAAACAATGAAAATATGTACCCATATTTTTTTTTTGAACACGTCATTTTACAAATAAAAGAGTTAATAACAAAGTCTAATGTTAATTTACTTAAAAAACTATATTAAAATTTTTAGCGCGTCTGTAATTTGTTGTTTGTGCGTGCACAGTGTAATAGTCAGAAATCCGTCGCAAACAATATAGAAACGTATCCACCTGAGCAGTAAAAATCAAAAAATGAGTAGGTAGGTTTTGTTATAAATGTGCCCTTTACGTTAAAGAAATTTTGAGTTGTCTGCAAGTCAATCTGCGCGCGTAAACATCAAAAGACCAATAGAAAATGTGTATTTAATTCACTATGCTATATGGACTATCATTTACGAGCATGCGAAACCGATATAATATAAAAGATATGAAATATTCCTTAGAAATATTCCCATAGGTGCGCTAAAGGTGCTCACACACGACAACGTGTGGCATGCGCTGAACGTACTGAGCTTGAGATATTTAAATGATCTTCTAATTTTTAAATTTCTGTTTTTTATCAACACAAAAAATCAGGTAAGACAAATTTAATTTGCGCATTTAAAAGAGTTTTAACTAAAATATCAGCGGAAACAATATTTATGAGATCTATGGTTACCCCTTCTTTCGAACTCCTATACCGGTCTATATGTGCAGTGTTTAAATTTTTTCAATTTGTAGTTTTGTGTTTATACTGAGGTTTTGTTGTAAAGTAGCGGGGGTTAACAAATTGATTATTATAACAAACAAATTATGAAACAAATGAAAGTGTTGTAGTGAAGATACTTTTATTCAAGAAACGATTAGACATGTGAATACGCAACAGGGAAAACGCCGCATCTTTTCGCTTTACCTGTTTACTGTTTGCAAGAGTTACGACATGGATAGAGGTAGGATAATTAATCAATTTAGTATTTTAGATATAAAATAGAAAACAAACAAAATATTTACAATTCGATGGAATAGGTAAAGTAGGAAATCGATATTAGATCTACGAGTGAGGTTATAGTTCGCAAAACACTTTTACTTCACTTCAGCTCTTCGTGGGCTTTTTAAATGGAAGCCTGATAATTGTGGAAAAGTTTTCACAGCCCAAAAATTAATATTATCGGTTTATGTAGCAACAATATCCAACAGTGACTCGAAAAACTGTAAAATACAGTTTAACGTCCCATCGCGCATTTTACGAAAACCTTTTTCTGAAATAAATGAAAAAGCTAATAAATAACATTCAAAAAATTGGCATAATAATATTTACCTGCTGGTAGAATTTTATTCTCTATTAAAATAAGCTGGTGGCTCAGTGCGGCTGTTATTCTTTTAAATATTTTTTTCTGAATATCGTCATTCATTGGATGAATTTTTTTGATGAATTTTAATAAATATTCGATAATAAATCCATGTTCCTACAAACCATAGTCGAAGTTACATAAATATCAAGGGTGGATCCAGAAACGAATTCTTTAAAGGAGGGGTTTTTTGGTTTTTCCTAATCTATCTAAAATCAGCCTATCTTGGCTGTTTTTAAATTAAAAAAAAAAAAACTTTCACGTTAATCAAGCACTTTTTTAGCTCGAAAAAAATTCAAAAAAATCATTCTACGTAAAAAGTGTATGAAGAACGTGGAAGTCATTTTTTTCTAATTTAACAAACAACCAAGATATGAACATAGTTCAAAAACTTAAAAAATTTAACTTTTGTTTATAACTCGACAATAAAAGACGATAGCAATTTTAAGAAAAAAACCAGGAAGTTCGTCTGAAAAAAAAGAGATCGAGGTACCTAGTTACCGAGTTCCCTTACAGAAACATCGAAATTGGCCCACCCTGCACGGTTTATTATTTTTTTTTTCCTGATACCTATTCAAGTGTAAATTTCCTTCCCATCTCCTAGATACGCCACTGTAAATGTATTAAGTCTATAAATAATATTTACCATTGCTAGTAGCTTTAAACATTTTGCAGGTTGACAATAATTGATTACTATTTTTTCTAATTCATCTTGATTGAGTATAGGAGTTTTTAAATCTTCTAACCAATCGAATAACAAGCATGCAAGAACATTGGGGTCGATTTCGTGAACTATTCTGCAATAACCATGTTGATAAGAGTTAACATATTTTTTTACTTTAACTATGTAGTTTTTAAAATCCTCAGGAGTTGTGGAAAAATCCATCAGTAAACTATCTACCACTTCTTCGGATGTTAAAAAACTTTCGACAATTTCATTCTCGAGTGTCTGTTTGTGAGTTTCTTCGAAAATTTTATCTATTGCTAATGTCTCGCCCGAGTTCTCATCGAGACTGGTAAAATCTTAAAATTAAAACAAATCATTTTGATTGGTAAAGGTATACATTTTTAGTCATAAATGAAATTAAATTACCCCTATATGAAACACTATGTTTGGGCGTATCGTTTTCTTTTTCAACCTCAGTACATGACGCGCTTGAAGAAACGTCGCTGTTAATATCGAAAATATCATTCGAACTTACGGAACTGGAAAGTTCAACTTAAATAATACATTTATTAAAACCACTACACGAATTAAAATTTATACTCACAATCTGAAATAGCGCTTTTAACGCTAAAAACACTTTCATGTCTTTTTATATTCTCATTATTTATTTCGCACAAAAAGTTTGACGTTAAATGATTTTCTAATGAATCGAATTCTGTTGTTTTTCTGTTACAAAGCTGCAAAATTCTCTCACAAATTATATGAATTATCTAAAAATAATTTTTAATTACAAAAAAAAAAAAAAGAAAACAGGTAATAATGTTTTTACCATTGGAAAATATTTAAATTTCCTTTCTTGATAACCGTGTAAAACAATCTTTTGACGATATAGATATCTATGAATTGTGAAAGGATTCATGTATTTTTCCTTTATGATTCCCTCCCTAAAAATAGGTACTTTTAATACTACTTAGTAAATTTTTTATTAGGGATACTTAAAAAAAGTATACGCTCATTTTGTACTTGGTCAATACTGTTAAAATTTGTAAATCAGTTGTTTTGGAGACGAAGGCATATAACCACCCCTATTATGCAAAGGTATTTATGGCTAATGTGCGTGGGACGTAAATTCATTAATTAACTGACCTGACGTGAAATGTTACTGTGAGTGGTAGAATAAACTGGGCGAAATGGCGTACAGAAATGATTTGACCTCTGGTTTGTACTGATCCCGGCCTTTTAAGCCGAACATACTTAATAGCCTCGTTAGCATTTACCCTCAAAGAATACACCAAGTAACTTGCTATTAACACCCCTGTTCGACCTAAACCTATAAATAAGACACAAACAATTAAACTAGGGGAACTTGAATCAAGATATAAAATTGGTGGATTAAAACAATGCACCTATTTTTATAATCAGTAAAAACATATTTTATTGATAAGATCTCTGAGGGACTTGAATTTTATGTAAAAAATACCGAAAAATTTAATGCTAAAAGATTTTTTTTGACTCTGATGGGAGCGAAGTTACGTTCTATGGGAAAAATATATGTATTTCGTTAGAAGATATACAGGGTGATCCACGGTGGATGGCGTGTTAGAAGTACATGGAAAACTAAAGCTAGGAAAATTTTGAAAAAATCACGTAGTTGTTATGGCATATAATCTACGTTTTTAAAATATTACTTTTGATATAATAAAAGTGTGGTGACAAATAATGATAATCAAAGCAAAATCCAAAATGAAACCTATAACAGTTTTTTAAATTAATCTATGTTACAAAATAATCAAAAACGAACGTTTCAATTGGAGCAATTATTATAAATATTGTTTTCGAATGTGTTCGTAATATAAATTAATGGAACGAACGGTTTTTGGTTGTATTTTGCTTTAATTATCGTTATTTCTCAGTTATTTATAGCATACTTTTATTATACCAAAAGTAAAATTAGCTGTTTTTGAAAAAAAAAAAACAAAATTACTCGAAACTTTTCAAATAAAATAATAGGAAGTAGGTATCCATATGGATCGAAAGAGGATAAAAAAAGGAATCTATCTATCTAAAATAATAAAATATTCCAGATGCCATTCGAAAAAAAACAAAATTATTCGTGTTTAAAGTTGTTGAACTTTGGATTCTTTTTCTGAACGCTCTGTATACATTATGAAGCTTAGTTTTGGCAAAAAATTAGGCTGAAGACTTGACTATAACTGGTAAAAATTTCAACTCCCTAAGTAATTTTTGGTAAAAATTATGATTTTTTACAATTCTGGTAGCCATTGAGATTTTTTTTCTATAAACTGTTCACCATAGGTATACAACTGGATTATTAAATTTACCTCAAAATTCCACGTATTATTTGAATTCGTCGTAAAAAAAATATACCTATATCTATTGAGAATAACAAAATTGCATCAATTTCCGGCATAACCGGAACTGCTATAAAATTAGAAATATTTTAAAAATGTAGATCATATGCCATCAACTGCTGCGTGATTTTTTTCAAAATTTTCCTAGCTTTAGTTTTCCATATATGTATTTCTAATAGGCCATCCACCGTGGCTCACCCAGTATAGTTCAAGTGACAAGTATTATGAATCCATAATGGGTTCTCGTGGATGGTGAAGATTCCGTACTGAAGATGGTTTAATGCTTACCTGCGTGACAATGAATTGCAACACGTCCTTCAGTGATTGCAAAAGCTAAAACTTTAACCATATTAATCAATGCCGATAGTCCAATATCGCCATAATCTTCCCAAGCAAAGTTGTAATAATATACTAGAAAAAATCCTAGATTTACATGCGTAGAAATCTAGTTTTTTATAGAAGTATTGAGCTTTTTTTAATAACACATGCAACAGTTGTAATCGATGAATGAAAGCTAGTAAGCCTTATTACTTATCAAACACAGCAAAGCTTTATTATACACTTTGGATAATAGATAAAATAACAGGGTTTAAACAAAAGCCATTTTCTTGTGTTTTTTGTTTCCAAGGGGATATCGATCGGTATTATTATGGTAATTATTTACAATATGCCTACCTATGGGTAGGTAATTCTCTATCAAATTGTGCGTAAAAAAAATAGATTTCTCCGAAACTCAAGGAATATGTTCCAAATAATGCAAAAATGGGCATTCGATTCAAGCTTTTGACTTCAAAAAATTCATGGTTTTAGCTTTTCATGTTAGAAATGTTCTCCCAAAAATATGGTAATGGTACTTATTGAGGTTTAGCAAAAAAATAATAAAAGGCATATAAGATAAGGAAGGTAAAGCTGTCTCAGCTCTAAAAAAGTCAAAAACACTTGTGGCATTATTTGGAATATATCCCTTGAGTTTCAGAAAAATCTTTATTTTTTTGCGAACGGTTTGGTAAAAAATCTCCCATGGTATTGATTAAAAGAATGCAATATATGTATAATTTTCGTTGCTAAATTTACGTCTTCACTATTTGATTATCAGATTGATAATATAACATTTCGTATTGCTATTTATGTTATTGTATCTTTGAGAATAATTTGAAAATAAAGGCTTAAATCATAAAAATGTAGATTAAAGTTGAAGGACTTCGAGGGGGACATCAAACAAAATGTGAAATTTAACTGCTACCATAGTAAAAAAAATTACAAAGGCCTTAGAATGACCTTTGACGCTTATTATGATACATGACCTACCCTGTATATTTTTAAACCTGTTGCAACCGTTAAATGTTTTGGCAAGTCCATTAATAATCTTTTGGTACCCCCTCATGCTATATGAATTATTTTTATAATTCGATCGGCATAATTAATTAAAGGAGAAAAAAAAAAAAGAAACCGCCGAATATGCTGTAATGTAATGAGAATGTCGCGCGATCTGAAAGAAATAAAATAACCGATAAAAAATTTTGTTGAAAATATATACTTCATTTACTTTCTCTAGAGATATGCCTCCTCCAACGTATTAGATGCGCAACGACAAAAGTATAGGAAGGGATACGGAGCACATTATTCATTCCGCTCTTGTCTGTTTAACATAGTTGTCAATACAGTACCTGCCAAAAGTTTAGTTTCACCATGAATAATACAGAGAGTCGAAAATAAACGTTAAATATCCAGTGCAAAGATTCAAAGTTATTATATTACTGTAACAATTATAAATAAATTTATTTCCCATTAAAACCCAATAAATGCAAATAATAAATGCACGTGTAATGTTCTGGTGATGCAGATATGCAACATTCCTTAATTTTTGCACAATACCGATGGTAATACTAATACATTGATGCAATGCAATGTTAGCAAATAAAGTGGTCAAAATTTCCGCACAGTACTTTACAAATTATACGCTTGTTGCCGATAGCGACTGTCGCTCCAAGTTGTCTCCTTCCTTTTCTGGCCTAGTGCCGTTCTTTTTTACTTTGCGCCGGTCATACTAAAGGTCACATCTCAAGAGGAAGTAAATGAAGTATAACAAAAGGTACGAGCGTGGCTGACACGGGTGACATTTGCTCTAGCACGATTACAAGTTTCGATTGACTTGAAATCGTGGAGTAAAATTACAAAAATAATCGAAACGCATTATTCTGAATCCCACGCAATAAATAAAATCAGTTATCATTTACCCTTAGCACAATTGTTTCTATAAATAAAAATAATAAGGCATGGGTGTCTTTAGGACACACCAGAGAAGCGAACCATTTATTGTTTGAATATGCATAGCATAAATTAAAACTCAAAAGCAATCAAACCATTCCAATTGATGTTAACTTTAGTGATCTAGGGTCAATTTTTGGTATCTAAAACTGAGTAAATTATAGGGGTAATTTTTTTTTGAAATTGTTTGTATAGTAGTTACTTTTTTTACTCCGCACAAGAGTTTTTTGAGACTTTTTATATAGAAAATTCTATTATCTGTAGAAAAGATCTCACACTTCTTTTTGGATATATCACAGTTACGTTATTGTCGAAAGATCAAAAAAAGCTACGAAAATCTGCTATTAAAAAATATATTTTTGCTTTGATTAAAGAAGCTAAAAAAAATAATTTACCAAAAAAGGTAGATAAGGAGTAAATCAATAAATTAATAATGAACTATCACTCTTTAAAATAAATTTTTGGAAACGATTATATTGCTATAATTCATGTCATTTTAATTGAATCAATAAAATGGTGTGAATATTTTTTTTTGCTTTTAATTAATTAATGGTACACGCCCTAAGTGCGTTAATAAATAATACATACTGTACATACACATGTACCTTTCGTATCGTGCTAATAAAAGAGTATGTATTTACTTTCAGTATAAAAACACCCAATTCATTATTTTCCAAAACTACAAAAAAAGAAAGTAAACGTATTTAAATATTCAATTTGAACTCGAACAAGGGTAATAGCGTGTTCATACATTTTTTATTCTTGTATGTATGTGGTAAAGTAGTTAGTTTACTTGCCAAAATAAGTAATCTATAACAGGGCGCTACTAAAACATAAATATGTAAATAAAAATGAAATAAAAATAAAATTCTCTGCACTGATATATTGAAATTAATTTAATTAAATACAAAGGAAATGTTCTAATCAACCGTTTTCATTCATTTCGAATGATGATTTTTAATTTATCTTAAAAAGGTCTTTTTAATAGAAGTAGTTCTTCTTCAAATAATATTAGCAAAACAAACGAAAAGTAAAGGTCTTTATATTTTACGTTTCGCCTTTGGCGTAAGGCTTCTTCAGGGTTAGATTATACTATCAGGAATATATTTAGTGAGCTTTGCGAAAACAAAAACCAAAAAATCATAAAAATACCCCTTAAGAAAACAACGCAATACTATAAAATAATAATAATATGTAAATAAAAATATGCGAAATGTATTCTTGGCTGTATAATCCATCCTAAAGAATCTTAGCCCAAAAGGCGAAACGTGGATTAATTGATTATAAAAATTAAAAGACCTTTTTCTAATTTAATTACCGGATTTGTCATTAATTTTTCTCAGAGTAAAGTTTAAAAAATTCCTGAACTTAGAAACTTGTTCTTTTTATTATTAAAATAAATAAAAGTACTAGTGTCATTCCTGGTAAATCGAAACCCTTAAATATTACTAATGTACAGATAACTTTAAAAAAGAACCACCAAAAAAATATCACCCTGAGTATTTTATACTTTTAAAAATTTGTTAAACATGACTTACTGTCGTTTTTCATAAAAATGCTAGGATCGTAGGTAAATCCTGAATCTTCTAAGGGTTGTCCACAGCTTGAATGCTCTCCAGGACATTGCAAGTTTATTATAGATTTTATACCTAAACTAAAATTTTGTTTTAAAAAAATAGGTATATTTAATCGCTTTTCTTTTATTTTTTACTTATGGAATTGTTGAATAACATTCTTTTGTGTTATAAGGAAAGTACTAGGACGTGCCATCGCTAATATATCCTCGGTTATCCTAAAAAAAAATTTTGAACTCAAAGTAAAGTCGATAGAAATAAATTAACACACTTTTTTTGTAATTAAATTGGAAATGAAAATTATTTAAATAAAGGAAAAAAACAGAAGTTTAAAAAAGTTTTGTTCTTACCAATTACTAAATACACCATCGATAATTAAATTATCTGAACTCCAATGTTCGGCATTTTCGTATTTACAGTGCGATCCTCCGCAAAAAATACTACACTGAAGTCTTTGGGGTGTAATTTTTCTTAAATTTTCCGATAGTTTCGTATAATTGGCCGTTATAATTTCCGCGTCTTTTGCCGGTATTTTAAATTTTGGATCGTTCTCCATTGTCGTACCCTACTACAGTTTCACCGGCTATTTTTCTTCTAATATTTTTTTATGGATAGCCTTGTATTGGTGCTTATGAGAACTCGCGGTTAATACAAGCGCATGTCTTTCAAACGGAAAAGCGCTTTCAAATAATAGCCTGTGGAATAAGCACAGGGGCGAACTCAGCTTAATTCTATAAATATTAAATTTACGCAATGAAAATCAAACCGAGTGCCTGAACAATTTGGGAAATTTATATACGCTCATTTACAGGGTTATCCAATACCCAAATTAACTGTCCGTCATTGGTATCTTTAATAATAATTTTATTAAATTCTTTTAGTTATGATTTTAGCACCCCATCAATTTTCATTTTAAGAGAAAATTCACTATTAAAAGCTAACAGAAACAATTAGTACAGGGTGTTTTATAAAAAAAAAACAATGTTTTTAAATAACCGAAATTGTTAATCGTTTTTCTGTTTTTAACAAATTAATCTTAATCAGCTAAAAAGATACTACTAGTTCACCAATTTAATAATTAAAAAGTTACAAATGGTGGACACACTTAATTTGGATAATCTCTGTATATTTTATTTATTTCTGGACAAAGTTTTTATTATTTATCAATCGGTGAATATATTATAATTTGTCTATCGTTTTAGATTAATTTATTCCCAATAATATAAAGTTAATTTCCTTTAAAACGAAAATCAACATTATTTGAATTAAAAAAAATGATATTTAATACATTCTACCCTGAACAAGTTTTTAATTTTTAATATATTTTGTTTCTAATTTTTATTTTGTCAATTAAAACTAAAAATTCAAAAATTTAATTGTTTTTTTTTATTATCTTAAAATTGCAGTATCGAATGTCTGATTAAATTTACTTGGATTGAATCAGTTAAATAAAAATGAACAACCGACACCCCACAATTTATTTCTGTAACGACTGCACAAACAACGATTGCACTCAAGTTGCTCATACAAACATTCTTGCAAATGCATATACAGGGTATTCCGCTTATTTGCGATTTAAAAAAATTAACAGAAATAAAATGAATTAAAGAATTAAACGATAGGTATTACAATGTATGTTAATTAAAATTTAAAAATTGTAATCTAATTTTTATTAGAATGTTTTTGTTCCCTTAATTTAATGATAATATTAGCATAAATGTTTTCGGAGTTTAAATATTTGCATATGAATTATTGCATGTCAAACCATAATCAATTACTATTTAATTGGGGGAATTCCTCAACATTCCCCAATTTGAATAACGTGTAAGTATTAAGGAAAAATACAACTTCGATATTTAGTTACGATTTGGAACGGAAATGAAAAGGAAAAAGGCCTATATTCGGTTAAATTATATTATTTATAACATGAGCATAGCCCTGGGTATGCGGTGGGGACATCTTTACCCTCCGAAATCTTGACAATTTTCTCTTTACCCCTTTTTGATTGTTCTCAAAGTACTTTGAAACCACCAGGCTTTGCTTTTTTCCGTATTTCTATTTATATCAAAATATAAAATGCTTTATTACTTTGTCCAGTCGTGTCATATTATAGCTGACGGTTCTACTATTGCCATTAATAAATTATCCATAAATGTAGCGTAATTTCTTTGCAGGGACATGTAATTAAATATTAACAAAAGCAATTTCACGCAAATTGCCTTTTTATGTTGTTTTGAAAGATATTTTTGTGACATTTTATAAAACAAAAATAAATTAATTAGGTACTTAACGGGTGCAAAGTATTATTAACTAACTAAAATTCGTATAAAATATTCAAAGAAATTAATAAATTTAACTTCTTTTGTAAATATTTTCTTTTTGTAATTTTTTCAGATAGAATACAAGTGTAATAATTAAACACAGTCTTCTTGTTTAAAAAAATGGTGAAAAGGTTAGAGTACCCTGTATATAGTATTAGCATATAGGCTTAGCATATAGGGTACATATGTACGGGGACATGTTGACATTGTTGTGGTTGACTTTCACGTGACTGTCACCAACAGACACCAAGATAAATGGTAGAAAATCATTAACGCATTGCGACAAATTTCCCTTTCGGATACGGAAATTACCCGTTATCACACAAGCTGACCTTAACATTTTCGTCGGACCACCTGTATGAATATATTTGCATTTTAACAGGAAGCCAACCTTGTAACTCCTTATTGTTAGGGTCAGATAGGGGTAGTTGCGTTTATTTCACACAGGATCGGACTTCGCAACACTTAAACTTATCCATACATCCCTACTGAGGATCACTTTTATGTAAAACAAAAATAATTCACCCTAAATTTTAAGTATTTAATTTTGAGCATTGTTAAAAAATACTCTTTTATGGGTTTTATTTTATTTTTAATTCCTTCTTAAATACTTAGGAGTAAGGATTTAAAGCCGTTATAAAAAATATTTGTTGGTAATTGTACGCTTGAAGGGCCATCTTCGTACTAGTGATGTAAAAAAAGTAACTATTCGTTACTTATTGAGTACTCGTTGTAACTAATTTTCGATCTTAAAAGTATTCGTTCCTTGTCTGGTTTCGTTACTAATATACTAATACGTTATTTACCGGTACATATTACAGTACAGTTATTGTATTAGGTATACCTGTAATATTTCAATATTATATAATTTTTTAAAACGGTCTTTGTTTGGATTGTATTGAATTATTTATTAACTAATATTGTACAATTGTAAAATGTAATAATCTTTTTGTTTTTTACTTTGTGACTTTTTATAAACTTATTAAACAGTCTTATAATGATGAGGTTTGTGAATTATTAAATAAATAAGTTTATTTAGAATGTATTTGCCTGTGTACTTATTTTAATTTAATCAACTCGCTATAAAATAGCGTATTAAGCAAACGAAATAAATACATTTAATCGATTAATTTCGTTAATAAGAATCAAAATTAATAGTGCAAGTAACAGACAGTAAAAATGATAATTTAAATAATTATTTTAATCAATATCTTTAATGTAATTTAATTATAAATAAGTTAATTTAGACAAATTAGTAGTTCCAATAAATGGTGGATGCGCTGGACACATTAGCTGAAAAGTTTTCATTTCGAGCGAAGCTTCGAAAATTTGCTATTTAGTACCAGGAGAACATAAGTTAAGAAGGATATTTAGTGTTATTATTATTGTTTTGATCAAAATTAGAAAATTTCTATAGGTGCGTTCAATGGTACTGATCGGAAACTGAAATTAAAATTCTGAAGTGATCTTTGTCGCTAAAAAACTATTAAACGTAATTAAGGTTAAGATAATACATCAGTGCTGAGCTACTACAGGTAATTGCCAGCTATTGATAAGGAAAATTAAAGTCTATAGCCTAAATTAATAATTTTTAAAAATTAGTGAATTATCGAAGATACCTAAACAGCTGATTTTTGGGTTTGAGGTTAAATTGTTGGTTATGTTATTGTTTTTGTTGACGTTTACTGTCATAATCAACTAATTTTACTTATAAAATGTAATTAGTCGTGATTATTAACGAAGCAGAAGCGTCTTAAAGATACTACTAATGACTTGTTGTAGTCAGAATTCATTGCTTGCCGAATGTGACGCTTTTAGAATGCAACAATACATGTTCTACGTTTACAACTAAAATTCAGAAAAATTCTTAAATTATGCTTTGCAGCATTACAAATATAAGAGGTTTTGTTAAAAAATATTATTTTAATGTTATTACATATTTGTATAAAGATTTATTTATTCCAGATAGATTTTCTTTAAAAACGTCAGACTTCTTTGAGAACCGAGCTCAACTTTCAGAGTTCGAATGGGGCAGTGAAGGCAAAATAAAGAATGCTGAAACAAGATAAATTTAAAGCTGAACATAATGATAAAGAGAACTTTGTTGAACTGGAGATATGCAGGAGAAGATTATCATGTAATTAATAAATCTTCATTTGACGTAAGGTTAAAATTTTAGAAGAACTACCTTTGGAAGATGATTAATTGCATGGTACAGTGGAGGAAGAAAACAATTTCGTTGAAAAGGTATTGGTATGTATACAATTCATTGTCTTCAATTAGTAAGTAATATTCAATTACTTATAAATTTCTTCGTAATTTACAGGTTTACTGTTTGGCAACGAAACTACTCCTAAGCCAAAAATTTGGCATTAAGGGTTACCATGGATGGTCTTTCCATTGAAAATATTTTCGACTTTCAGCTAGATCCGGTTGTAAGTTATTAAATTGATACCTACACTGTTATCTTAAGTAGAACAGAGTTGAAAACGTACAGATTATGTCGTTTAATTGCAAATTATTAAACAAGATTACCTTTTATTACCATATTATGAGCCAAAACGAGCAAATTTTGTCATTTTTAGTGTCTGTTACTTGCACTGTTAATTTTGATTCTTATTAACGAAATTAATCGATTAAATGTATTTATTTCGTTTGCTTAATACGCTATTTTATAGCGAGTTGATTAAATTTAAATAAGTACACAGGCAAATACATTCTAAATAAACTTATTTATTTAATAATTCACAAACCTCATCATTATAAGACTGTTTAATAAGTTTATAAAAAGTCACAAAGTAAAAAACAAAAAGATTATTACATTTTACAATTGTACAATATTAGTTAATAATTAATTCAATACCATCCAAACAAAGAACGATTTAAAAAATTATATAATATTAAAACATTACAGATATACCCAAAACAATTACTGTTAATTACTAATTAAACTGTAATACTAAACAATGATTTAGATAATAATAAAAGACACACCAATTAATTTAGTATAATATTTATCATTAAATTTAAAATGAAATACACATTTGTTACAAAATCATTAATTTACTTAATTTTTTTAAAAAACAAAACCGTTTACATCTTAATTAATTAATTGATTTGTAATTGCTCATTGACAGCAAGTGTTGAAGAAAGCTTTATCATCTTCATTACCAACGGCGTTTCAAGTTCAAGTTCCCTTTTATTCTGAAACAATACAGAAAAAGGTAACGTTATTTTTTTAAATAAGAGGTATTTTTGTTTAATAAATTGCAAGTAAACGACAAAATCTGCTCGTTTTGGCTGATAATATGCTAATAAAAGCTTATTTTGTTTAATAATTTGCAAATAAACGACATAATTTGTACGTATTCAACTCTGTTCTACTTAAGATAACAATGTAGGCATCAATTTAATAACTTACAACCGGATCTAGCTGACAGTCGAAAATATATTTAATAAAATGACCATCCATAGTAACCCTTACTGCCAAATTTTCAACTTTTTGGCGTGGGAATAGTTTGTTTCGTTGCCAAACAGTAAACCTGTAAATTACGAAGAAATTTATAAGTAACTGAATTACTTTTTAATTGAAGACAATAAATTGTATACTTACTAATACGTTTCTAACGAAATTGTTTTCTTCTTCCACTGTACCATGCAGTTCATCATCTTCCAAATGTATTGTAGTTCTTATAAAATTTTAACCTCACGTCAATGAAGATTTATTAATAACATGGTAATCTTTTCCTGCGCATCTCCACTTCGTCAAATTATAATAAATTGTAAAAAAAGACAAAATTTGGTCGTTCTGGCACATAATATGCTAAAGAAAAATGTAATTTTGTTTAATAAATTGCAAATAAACGACAAAATTCGCTCGTTTTGGGTCATGATATGCTAAAAAAAGGTAACTTTGTTTAAGAAATTGCAAATAAACGACAAAATTTCGTCGTTCTGGGTCATAATATGCTAAACAAAAGGTAATTTTGTTTAATAAATTGCAAATAAACGACAAAATTTGCTCGTTTTGGGTCATGATATGCTAATAAAAGGTAATATTGTTTTATAAATTGCAAATAAACGACATAATCTGTACGATTTCAACTCTGTTCTACTTAAGATAACAGTGTAGGTATCAATTTAATAACTTACAACCAGATCTAGCTGAAAGTCGAAAATATTTTCAATGGAAAGACCATCCATGGTAATCCTTAATGCCAAATTTGTGGCTTAGGAGTAGTTTCGTTGCCAAACAGTAAACCTGTAAATTACGAAGAAATTTATAAGTAATTGAATTACTTACTAATTGAAGACAATGAATTGTATACATACCAATACCTTTTCAACGAAATTGTTTTCTTCCTCCACTGTACCATGCAATTAATCATCTTCCAAAGGTAGTTCTTCTAAAATTCTAACCTTACGTCAAATGAAGATTTATTAATTACATGATAATCTTCTCCTGCATATCTCCAGTTCATCAAAGTTCTCTTTATCATTATGTTCAGCTTTAAATTTATCTTGTTTCAGCATTCTTTATTTTGCCTTCACTGCCCCATTCGAACTCTGAAAGTTGAGCTCGGTTCTCAAAGAAGTTGACGTTTTTAAAGAAAATCTATCTGGAATAAATAAATCTTTATACAAATATGTAATAACATTAAAATAATATTTTTTAACAAAACCTCTTATATTTGTAATGCTGCAAAGCATAATTTAAGAATTTTTCTGAATTTTAGTTGTAAACGTAGAACATGTATTGTTGCATTCTAAAAGCGTCACATTCGGCAAGCAATGAATTCTGACTACAACAAGTCATTAGTAGTATCTTTAAGACGCTTCTGCTTCGTTAATAATCACGACTAATTACATTTTATAAGTAAAATTAGTTGATTATGACAGTAAACGTCAACAAAAACAATAACATAACCAACAATTTAACCTCAAACCCAAAAATCAGCTGTTTAGGTATCTTCGATAATTCACTAATTTTTAAAAATTATTAATTTAGGCTATAGACTTTAATTTTCCTTATCAATAGCTGGCAATTACCTGTAGTAGCTCAGCACTGATGTATTATCTTAACCTTAATTACGTTTAATAGTTTTTTAGCGACAAAGATCACTTCAGAATTTTAATTTCAGTTTCCGATCAGTACCATTGAACGCACCTATAGAAATTTTCTAATTTTGATCAAAACAATAATAATAACACTAAATATCCTTCTTAACTTATGTTCTCCTGGTACTAAATAGCAAATTTTCGAAGCTTCGCTCGAAATGAAAACTTTTCAGCTAATGTGTCCAGCGCATCCACCATTTATTGGAACTACTAATTTGTCTAAATTAACTTATTTATAATTAAATTACATTAAAGATATTGATTAAAATAATTATTTAAATTATCATTTTTACTGTCTGTTACTTGCACTATTAATTTTGATTCTTATTAACGAAATTAATCGATTAAATGTATTTATTTCGTTTGCTTAATACGCTATTTTATAGCGAGTTGATTAAATTAAAATAAGTACACAGGCAAATACATTCTAAATAAACTTATTTATTTAATAATTCACAAACCTCATCATTATAAGACTGTTTAATAAGTTTATAAAAAGTCACAAAGTAAAAAACAAAAAGATTATTACATTTTACAATTGTACAATATTAGTTAATAATTAATTCAATACCATCCAAACAAAGAACGATTTAAAAAATTATATAATATTAAAACATTACAGATATACCCAAAACAATTACTGTTAATTACTAATTAAACTGTAATACTAAACAATGATTTAGATAATAATAAAAGACACACCAATTAATTTAGTATAATATTTATCATTAAATTTAAAATGAAATACACATTTGTTACAAAATCATTAATTCACTTAATTTTTTTAAAAAACAAAACCGTTTACATCTTAATTAATTAATTGATTTGTAATTGCTCATTGACAGCAAGTGTTGAAGAAAGCTTTATCATCTTCATTACCAACGGCGTTTCAAGTTCAAGTTCCCTTTTATTCTGAAACAATACAGAAAAAGGTAACGTTATTTTTTTAAATAAGAGGTATTTTTGTTTAATAAATTGCAAGTAAACGACAAAATCTGCTCGTTTTGGCTGATAATATGCTAATAAACGCTTCTTTTGTTTAATAATTTGCAAATAAACGACATAATTTGTACGTATTCAACTCTGTTCTACTTAAGATAACAATGTAGGCATCAATTTAATAACTTACAACCGGATCTAGCTGACAGTCGAAAATATATTTAATAAAATGACCATCCATAGTAACCCTTACTGCCAAATTTTCAACTTTTTGGCGTGGGAATAGTTTGTTTCGTTGCCAAACAGTAAACCTGTAAATTACGAAGAAATTTATAAGTAACTGAATTACTTTTTAATTGAAGACAATAAATTGTATACTTACTAATACGTTTCTAACGAAATTGTTTTCTTCTTCCACTGTACCATGCTGTTCATCATCTTCCAAATGTATTGTAGTTCTTATAAAATTTTAACCTCACGTCAATGAAGATTTATTAATAACATGGTAATCTTTTCCTGCGCATCTCCACTTCGTCAAATTATAATAAATTGTAAAAAAAGACAAAATTTGGTCGTTCTGGCACATAATATGCTAAAGAAAAATGTAATTTTGTTTAATAAATTGCAAATAAACGACAAAATTCGCTCGTTTTGGGTCATGATATGCTAAAAAAAGGTAACTTTGTTTAAGAAATTGCAAATAAACGACAAAATTTCGTCGTTCTGGGTCATAATATGCTAAACAAAAGGTAATTTTGTTTAATAAATTGCAAATAAACGACAAAATTTGCTCGTTTTGGGTCATGATATGCTAATAAAAGGTAATATTGTTTTATAAATTGCAAATAAACGACATAATCTGTACGTTTTCAACTCTGTTCTACTTAAGATAACAGTGTAGGTATCAATTTAATAACTTACAACCAGATCTAGCTGAAAGTCGAAAATATTTTCAATGGAAAGACCATCCATGGTAATCCTTAATGCCAAATTTGTGGCTTAGGAGTAGTTTCGTTGCCAAACAGTAAACCTGTAAATTACGAAGAAATTTATAAGTAATTGAATTACTTACTAATTGAAGACAATGAATTGTATACATACCAATACCTTTTCAACGAAATTGTTTTCTTCCTCCACTGTACCATGCAATTAATCATCTTCCAAAGGTAGTTCTTCTAAAATTTTAACCTTACGTCAAATGAAGATTTATTAATTACATGATAATCTTCTCCTGCATATCTCCAGTTCATCAAAGTTCTCTTTATCATTATGTTCAGCTTTAAATTTATCTTGTTTCAGCATTCTTTATTTTGCCTTCACTGCCCCATTCGAACTCTGAAAGTTGAGCTCGGTTCTCAAAGAAGTCTGACGTTTTTAAAGAAAATCTATCTGGAATAAATAAATCTTTATACAAATATGTAATAACATTAAAATAATATTTTTTAACAAAACCTCTTATATTTGTAATGCTGCAAAGCATAATTTAAGAATTTTTCTGAATTTTAGTTGTAAACGTAGAACATGTATTGTTGCATTCTAAAAGCGTCACATTCGGCAAGCAATGAATTCTGACTACAACAAGTCATTAGTAGTATCTTTAAGACGCTTCTGCTTCGTTAATAATCACGACTAATTACATTTTATAAGTAAAATTAGTTGATTATGACAGTAAACGTCAACAAAAACAATAACATAACCAACAATTTAACCTCAAACCCAAAAATCAGCTGTTTAGGTATCTTCGATAATTCACTAATTTTTAAAAATTATTAATTTAGGCTATAGACTTTAATTTTCCTTATCAATAGCTGGCAATTACCTGTAGTAGCTCAGCACTGATGTATTATCTTAACCTTAATTACGTTTAATAGTTTTTTAGCGACAAAGATCACTTCAGAATTTTAATTTCAGTTTCCGATCAGTACCATTGAACGCACCTATAGAAATTTTCTAATTTTGATCAAAACAATAATAATAACACTAAATATCCTTCTTAACTTATGTTCTCCTGGTACTAAATAGCAAATTTTCGAAGCTTCGCTCGAAATGAAAACTTTTCAGCTAATGTGTCCAGCGCATCCACCATTTATTGGAACTACTAATTTGTCTAAATTAACTTATTTATAATTAAATTACATTAAAGATATTGATTAAAATAATTATTTAAATTATCATTTTTACTGTCTGTTACTTGCACTATTAATTTTGATTCTTATTAACGAAATTAATCGATTAAATGTATTTATTTCGTTTGCTTAATACGCTATTTTATAGCGAGTTGATTAAATTAAAATAAGTACACAGGCAAATACATTCTAAATAAATTTATTTATTTAATAATTCACAAACCTCATCATTATAAGACTGTTTAATAAGTTTATAAAAAGTCACAAAGTAAAAAACAAAAAGATTATTACATTTTACAATTGTACAATATTAGTTAATAATTAATTCAATACCATCCAAACAAAGAACGATTTAAAAAATTATATAATATTAAAACATTACAGATATACCCAAAACAATTACTGTTAATTACTAATTAAACTGTAATACTAAACAATGATTTAGATAATAATAAAAGACACACCAATTAATTTAGTATAATATTTATCATTAAATTTAAAATGAAATACACATTTGTTACAAAATCATTAATTCACTTAATTTTTTTAAAAAACAAAACCGTTTACATCTTAATTAATTAATTGATTTGTAATTGCTCATTGACAGCAAGTGTTGAAGAAAGCTTTATCATCTTCATTACCAACGGCGTTTCAAGTTCAAGCTCCCTTTTATTCTGAAACAATACAGAAAAAGGTAACGTTATTTTTTTAAATAAGAGGTATTTTTGTTTAATAAATTGCAAGTAAACGACAAAATCTGCTCGTTTTGGCTGATAATATGCTAATAAACGCTTCTTTTGTTTAATAATTTGCAAATAAACGACATAATTTGTACGTATTCAACTCTGTTCTACTTAAGATAACAATGTAGGCATCAATTTAATAACTTACAACCGGATCTAGCTGACAGTCGAAAATATATTTAATAAAATGACCATCCATAGTAACCCTTACTGCCAAATTTTCAACTTTTTGGCGTGGGAATAGTTTGTTTCGTTGCCAAACAGTAAACCTGTAAATTACGAAGAAATTTATAAGTAACTGAATTACTTTTTAATTGAAGACAATAAATTGTATACTTACTAATACGTTTCTAACGAAATTGTTTTCTTCTTCCACTGTACCATGCAGTTCATCATCTTCCAAATGTATTGTAGTTCTTATAAAATTTTAACCTCACGTCAATGAAGATTTATTAATAACATGGTAATCTTTTCCTGCGCATCTCCACTTCGTCAAATTATAATAAATTGTAAAAAAAGACAAAATTTGGTCGTTCTGGCACATAATATGCTAAAGAAAAATGTAATTTTGTTTAATAAATTGCAAATAAACGACAAAATTCGCTCGTTTTGGGTCATGATATGCTAAAAAAAGGTAACTTTGTTTAAGAAATTGCAAATAAACGACAAAATTTCGTCGTTCTGGGTCATAATATGCTAAACAAAAGGTAATTTTGTTTAATAAATTGCAAATAAACGACAAAATTTGCTCGTTTTGGGTCATGATATGCTAATAAAAGGTAATATTGTTTTATAAATTGCAAATAAACGACATAATCTGTACGATTTCAACTCTGTTCTACTTAAGATAACAGTGTAGGTATCAATTTAATAACTTACAACCAGATCTAGCTGAAAGTCGAAAATATTTTCAATGGAAAGACCATCCATGGTCATCCTTAATGCCAAATTTGTGGCTTAGGAGTAGTTTCGTTGCCAAACAGTAAACCTGTAAATTACGAAGAAATTTATAAGTAATTGAATTACTTACTAATTGAAGACAATGAATTGTATACATACCAATACCTTTTCAACGAAATTGTTTTCTTCCTCCACTGTACCATGCAATTAATCATCTTCCAAAGGTAGTTCTTCTAAAATTTTAACCTTACGTCAAATGAAGATTTATTAATTACATGATAATCTTCTCCTGCATATCTCCAGTTCATCAAAGTTCTCTTTATCATTATGTTCAGCTTTAAATTTATCTTGTTTCAGCATTCTTTATTTTGCCTTCACTGCCCCATTCGAACTCTGAAAGTTGAGCTCGGTTCTCAAAGAAGTCTGACGTTTTTAAAGAAAATCTATCTGGAATAAATAAATCTTTATACAAATATGTAATAACATTAAAATAATATTTTTTAACAAAACCTCTTATATTTGTAATGCTGCAAAGCATAATTTAAGAATTTTTCTGAATTTTAGTTGTAAACGTAGAACATGTATTGTTGCATTCTAAAAGCGTCACATTCGGCAAGCAATGAATTCTGACTACAACAAGTCATTAGTAGTATCTTTAAGACGCTTCTGCTTCGTTAATAATCACGACTAATTACATTTTATAAGTAAAATTAGTTGATTATGACAGTAAACGTCAACAAAAACAATAACATAACCAACAATTTAACCTCAAACCCAAAAATCAGCTGTTTAGGTATCTTCGATAATTCACTAATTTTTAAAAATTATTAATTTAGGCTATAGACTTTAATTTTCCTTATCAATAGCTGGCAATTACCTGTAGTAGCTCAGCACTGATGTATTATCTTAACCTTAATTACGTTTAATAGTTTTTTAGCGACAAAGATCACTTCAGAATTTTAATTTCAGTTTCCGATCAGTACCATTGAACGCACCTATAGAAATTTTCTAATTTTGATCAAAACAATAATAATAACACTAAATATCCTTCTTAACTTATGTTCTCCTGGTACTAAATAGCAAATTTTCGAAGCTTCGCTCGAAATGAAAACTTTTCAGCTAATGTGTCCAGCGCATCCACCATTTATTGGAACTACTAATTTGTCTAAATTAACTTATTTATAATTAAATTACATTAAAGATATTGATTAAAATAATTATTTAAATTATCATTTTTACTGTCTGTTACTTGCACTATTAATTTTGATTCTTATTAACGAAATTAATCGATTAAATGTATTTATTTCGTTTGCTTAATACGCTATTTTATAGCGAGTTGATTAAATTAAAATAAGTACACAGGCAAATACATTCTAAATAAATTTATTTATTCAATAAGTAAAAAACAAAAAGATTATTACATTTTACAATTGTACAATATTAATTAATAAATAATTCAATACCATTCAAACATATAACGATTTAAAAAATTATATAACATTAAAACATTATACCTAATACAGTAATGGCTAATTATTAATTAAACTGTAAAAATAAAACAATGATTTAGATAAAAATAAAAAACACACCAATTAAATTAGTATAGTATTTATCATTAAATTTAGAATTAAATACACATTTGTTAGAAAATCATTAATTTACTTAATTCTTTTTTTAAAACAAAACAACGTCTACATCTTAATTGATTAATTGATTTGTAATTGTTCATTGACAGCAATTGTTGAAGAAAGCTTTATTTTCTTTATCGACGACGGCGTTTCAAGTTCAAGTTCCCTTTTATTTTGAAACAATACAGAAAAAGGTAACGTTATTTTTTAAATAAGAGGTATTTTTGTTTAATAAATTGCAAATAAACGACAAAATCTGCTCGTTTTGGCTGATAATATGCTAATAAAAGCTAATTTTGTTTAATAATTTGCAAATAAACGACATAATTTGTACGTTTTCAACTCTGTTCTACTTAAGATAACAATGTAGGCATCAATTTAGCAACTTACAACCGGATCTAGCTGACAGTCGAAAATATTTTTAATAAAATGACCATCCATAGTAACCCTTACTGCCAAATTTTCAACTTTTTGGTGTGGGAATAGTTTGTTTCGTTGCCAAACAGTAAACCTGTAAATTACGAAGAAATTTATATGTAATTGAATTACTTACTAATTGAAGACAATGAATTATATACTTACTAATACGTTTCTAACGAAATTGTTTTCTTCTTCCACTGTACCATGCAGTTCATCATCTTCCAAATGTATTGTAGTTCTTATAAAATTTAACCCTCACATCAAATGAAGATTTATTAATAACATGATAATCTTTTCCTGCATATCTCCACTTCGTTAAATTGCTCTTTATTACTATGTTCAGCTTTAAATTTATCTTGTTTCAGCATTCTTTATTTGAAAGTTCAGCCCGGTTTTCAAAGAAGTCTGACGTTTGTAAAGGAAATCTATCTGCAATAAATAAATCTTTATACAAATAACACTAAAATAATATTTTTTAACAAAACCTTTTATATTTGTAATGCTGCAAATAGCATAATTTATGAATTTACCGATTTTTAGTTGTAAACTTAGAACATGTATTGTTGTATTCTAAAACCTTCACATTCGGCAAGCAATGAATTCTGACCACAACAAGTCATTAGTAGTATCTTCAAATAGCTTCTGCTTCAATAATAATCACGATTAATTGCATTTCATAAGTAAATTTAGTTGATTTTGACAGTAAACGTCAAACAAACTCAATAACATAACCTACAACTGCCTAGAAGTTAACCTCAAACCCAAATATCAGCTGTTTAGGTATCTTCCATAATTTACTAATTTTTAAAAATTATTAATTTAGGCTGTAGACTTTTAGTTTCCTTATAAAAAGCTGGCAATTCAATCATTGACAATTTTCATGATTCGCGGGACAACTGTGGTATAATAAACAAATAATACAAAATTTACCAAAAATCGAGTTAGAACTGGTAAGAACTGAGATTTTACAATGGCGACGTCTATTCAAAGGGATTTTACACCGTTTCCAGTATAAAAGTCTGTTTTTTCTATATTTTTTTCCCATACGTAATTAAAAATATACACAGTTTTCTCCTCTTTTGGTCAAAGCGGCGAATTAGTTTTACAAATTTCGAAATATGCAACCGTACGTACACGAGTGCGAATTGGATTGCATAAAGATCGTCAAATACTACGATATTGTTTAAAAATATACAAAGAAATCGTTTTGTCAAATAATATCCTACATTACATAACATTCAATTATTATTTGTTTAATTGTTACTATAACTAGTTTTATAATATGACTTAAAACATTATATCTACTGTTAGCACTGCAAGTAATTAATACTAATCATTAGAATATTTAGACAAAGGAACATATTTAGTTGATTCTGAAGAACGATTTGAGATATTTAAAAACATTATGAAATTTTAACAAGTTCTCTGTCAATTTGATTATAATAACCGTACTACCTAATTACCTATTAAATAAGAAAAGCGAGAAAAAATACTGTGAAGTTTTTTTAATAATAAACTACAAATATAATAAATAAGAACACTGCAGTAATTTAAGTTTGATCTTGTGAATCAGTAAGATATAAAATATCACTTCTTTTTTGGAGCATTTTGAGTTCCAGAAATATACTTCTTTGGAATTTTATACTTGTCTAAATAACAAGATGCCATTAATAGAATCCTAGCACAAAACAAAAATCTAACTGTGGTTACCTTGTAAGTGTGAAGAAATAAAATCAATCTGATTTCCTTGCACTAAAAGTTGTCTAGATTTTTTTCCTTTTGATGTTATACTTGTACTTGCAGCAACTCTTTGTTGACATTCTTTAGCAAAGTTTTCAATATTGATACCAAACGTCTCTAAATTATCGATCAATGTAACTTTTTTATTACCAGTTCTTGTTGCTAATGATAGAACAATTGGATCAAGTTTTCCTTTTTGCACAACTTCGGTACTTTTATTCTGGATTTTAAAACAGCTTCCCATTGAAGTAAATAATTTTTGAAATAATTCTTCCCATGTTACTACATCTTTATCTTTGAACAAGGAACCAAAAACGACATTAACTTTTACTATTCTAAAAAGAAATATATTTCTCAATAAGTTCAGCAAAAAATTGGTACTTGTAGTACTTAGGATCTGCCTCATTTTGTAGACTATGTAGCTTGACATACTCTTTTATATAATTTCTGACTTCAGATTTTTGCAAAACTGAACCTTTTCTGTAAAAAAAAGTTATTTACTACATGAATACCTATTAAATTTTCAGAATGGATTTAGATACTTGCTTCAAATTAAAGCCTGAAAAAATAGGTAGCACCGCAGCAGTTACAGTTAGTGCTTCTTCAATTACCGGTTGCTTTTCGTTTATTTGCTCTACTTTTAATTTTTTACCCTCAAAAGTTTGTATAAGTGTATGTGTATGATTTATATCAACAATTTCGTCTACTCCTGGCTGTTTCTCTTGAATTGAGATAATTCCTAGCTAAAATTATCATCTCTACTATTAGTTGTAGAGTTCTTTAAACTAAGTGGTACATTAGACGATTTTGGGAAATCAGGGATGTTAGAAATACGAAAATTTAGGAAAATGGTTTATCAAAGATGGTCTTTTTAACTAAAATAGTTTCCAGTTATAAGAGAAGTTAAACTTCGAATTTCGACGAGTTCGTATGCAACACAAAATTTTACGTAACGTTGAAAATAAACTAGTGTGTTTACACTGAATAATTTATAGAAAACATATCGTTACCACAACCAAAAATTTCAAATCTTAAGTTTTCCATAAATGTCTAATTTACCACCCTGTATTTTTGATGCTTTTTCTATACCTCTGCCATTTCTTTGAGGAAACTGCTTAGTTTTTTATATGATGATTTTTTTATGTCTAGAGATAAATCTTCCGGACAAAATGGGACTACACAAGTTTTATAAAAAGTAGATGTTAATATTGGCAATTGAATATTTTTAGAAAATTTTATGCAATTAAAGAAACAATTTCTTAATAGCTGATCCATTGTATTTATGCCTGAAAAATAGTTAGAGAATTCTGTTGTAAAAGTTCATATTGCCTTTTTTATACTTTCAGAAATTTCTTTACATCCAGTATTTTCCGTATCACATTCCGGTGTGCATAAATTATCTTCCTTTATCACATCAGTATCATTTAAGTCTTCTTCTGCTTCATTGTATTCAGTTGTAATATTTTGGCAGTTTAATATCCAATCTGGAGATTGTAATTGTGGTAATGGAAGAACAGGTAAATTTTCTAAAGTACACAGTTTGTCTCCAAATGTGTGATATACTATCAGGCACTTTCCTTTGGTATTTAAAAACATATTGCCTGAATTACATGCAGTTACACCAACAGCTTGCGCTGCTTTATTATATTCTGTATTGACAGAAGCAGGAACATTTTTTTCAAATGTTCCGTATAAATCACAAAAATTAGCTCCTTTTGGAAATATTACGCCAGGGATCATTAAGTCTGCCCCTTCTTTGAGTTTTGATATTACTAGAGCATGAGTAGTGAAGGACATTAACAAATTTGGACATTTCCAAAGTGTATACAATGTTGGAAAAATAATATTGTCGACTTTGAAGGCAACTGCTCTTTTCTGCACTAAATATACATCAACAAGGACATTTGTAGAAGTTTCAATTTTAAGTAACGAAATGTTTTCTTTTTTTGTAAATATATCTTTAATGCCGCCGGCATTTTGCAACTGAGGATAATGTTGAAGAAAAGAATCAATTAACTGTTTACTAAAAAATAATAAATCGTGTAACTGTGTACCTATTGTATATATTATCAAGTTATTTACCGTTCTGATGATCTAAGTTGATTATTAGATTTAATTTTAAATTGTTTTCTAAACATTTTTCTTAATTTAAACGAAAATTTACTAAATTATATTTAAAAAAAACAACAAACGTTTTAAAATACCCTAACATAACCCCACATTCAGTTTAAAGTTTAAACGTCAAAAGTCAAAAGACAATCTGGTTATTAAACAGGGCCGGAAACTTAATGACCAACTCCTAACATTAAAAACACCAAAGATGAAAATTTAAAATTATTTAAGGTTTACAACAACATACGTTATACAATTGTTATTTCTTGAGTTGAAGTTTGCAATGCAGATTCAATAGTTTATAGTAACATAGGTTTTACTAGAAAAATAGTAGCCATTGGTTTTGGTCACGTTTGATTGGTTGTTGCGATTTCCGCCAATATGATTTTCAATTCAAGTGTTTTGTTATTTGAATGTTTAATTAAAGAAAACTAAGTAAAATATAGATAGGTTTTGGGAGGGGATTTGGTGGTGGGGACCCACTTCACTCCCACCACCCTGATCCTGAAATCATTTATCCTAAAATCACCCCACCCCAAGGTAAACCCACTCCCATAACCACCTCCGACAACTTTTCCATTCCAAAGTCACCTCTAATATCTATCCCATACCCAGCATATACATTCCTAGACCTAACATCACCTTACTTCCTTTCTCCTGTTTTAAAAATTGATTATGCATTGCTATTGCTGAATGAATGGAGAAGTGCATAATTACCAATGTTACAAATCGTTGTTTTAATTTAAGCTATACATTTTATTTTTATCGAATGTAGTAACGATCGATTAACTGGTAATTAGATATAATGTAATAAAAGAAACTGAGATAAAGTTCGATATGGGAAAATGCATTGTTGTGATAATGACATTTCAAAATCATCGAAATGCTCGTGCTTTAAAAGAAAATTGGATATTAATCTCAGATGGCGTCAGTAACACCTCCACAAAATGTCAGCGGCAGGGGTTGTGGGCCTTGGAAGCGCCGCCTACACCTTGAATACTGCGTAAGCAACAGCTTGTGAATTCGGACGTGCTCCAATTCAAACAAATGAATTTTAAGCGAATCATTGTCTTGTTATTTATCTGTTTCGTTCAATGCGAATTAATGATTTGATTATTTCGTTGTCGCCATCGTTACGAAAATCGGTTGCTCCTTTTGTTTCTTATTCATATTTACATAGTAATTATTACTATGTAATCTAATGTAAAATGATTTTTTATAATTCGATAAAAAGAAAGTTGATGAGGTACATAAACGAAAATAAAATCATGTTCCTTCGTTCTTTAAGTAAATAACAAAAAAAAAACTGTTTGAACTTGGGGTAGGCAGGTAAGTACTTAGTAATCTTTCAAACAAAATTTAAACTTCTTAATAAATTCGTGGTAGGTACCTACCTATAGAATTTCTAGTTGGATTATATTTTCAATTGGAAAGCTCTTTACGTAAATGTTAGAATTTTATGATGGCTCGGCCCACGTACGTTGGAGATATACGCTTATATAGCTCTCGCTAAGAAATAAATTCAGGGAACTGCCGTTATTAAAAAGTCTGAAGTGTTTCGAATTTTAAAACGGGCGCAATTTAGAAGCAAATCCGACTGATGATTGAACGCTGTAATAAATCCCAGTGAAAATTCGCGTTGCTTATTGTTTTTCGTTTGATATTAGTTTCCAGTATTATTATAGTCCCTCTTGACAGTGCACCTTTCCCGAACCATTTTCTCTTTAACGTATATCTCTTTAATTATACGATAAAAGATCTGCAATGCAGCTAGTTAGGATACGCCTATCCTCTCGCCACTTGCATAGAAAAGTCGTAAAAAGCCAAAAGGATCTTAGGAACAGCGAAGACAAGAAAAGCGTGGGACGCCCAACGTCCTGACATAAACCAATTTAATTATACATATTAATTGTACTAATGTGATTTTAAATCAAATATTATTGTTTAGATAGACGTCTTTCTCGTTTTCTTCAGTTTTCGCCACGACCACCCACTGCCACCTACTCACACTTCTGATGGTACATAGCTCTTACCCTCCCTTCGACAACAAGAGATTTACGTCCCGGTGGGTGGTAATGGGTGGACGTGGGTGGTAAAAGAAACATCTTACGATATAGATACAACTGTCTTTATTATATTTCATATCAATTAGCACGTTATGGGTATTATTAACCGTTTAGATCGCCTAAATATTCAAAAATGTTATAAAATGTTCTGCTGAATCGTTCAGAATGTTCAACATTTTTCGAGAATGATTTATAATGTTCGAGAATAATCTGATATGTTTTGCAACATTACATGATAATTTTGAATGTTTGAAATGTCTAAGAAAAGCGCTTTGATTTCATCAAGCGTGTGACATATTCTTCTATGGTTATTAACATTGCATATATGCAACCAGCAGCTGATGTGCATGTCAGTTAGATTGGTTGTCTATAATTCGGGAACATTCAGCTGTCATTAAACGCGTATAAAGTAGTTTTTTGTTTATTTTTCATATACAGCGGGGAACATACTCTTCAAAACGATACCTTAATTATTAATTATAGTGAAGTATTAACTCAGATACGGCGTATACAAAAAATATCTTTTAAAAATAATGCAAGGGGATAGTTAAAAAATAATCTCTCTGTCAAATAGGGAAAGGTGGGAACGTAACTCCAGATTAAATTAAATTTACATTATAATAAAACGCGAAAGTATACAAACAATTTTAAGTCCACAATAATTATTGTTTGTAACGTTTCGTGTTTTATTATATTGTGATTATATGGAGTTACAAAAAATAGAAGCTCCATCAATTTCATTTTTATAAAACAATTGATTAATTAACGATTTAATAAACAGTTTTTTGAAACATAATAAACGGAATCTTTTAACAGTTGAAATATGGTTCATTTTTATATCAGTCTGTATAAGAACAAAATCAATCGTTTTCGAATGAGTGTTTATAAAAAAATAAAAATGGGGTTTTGATGGCATCCTTCATTAGTATAAGAAAAAAAGCGCATCGTCAAGAGAAAACACGTAGGTAAAAATATATGTATATTGCAAATCCGCAGGGATTTACTTCATAAAACGATTTTGGCAAAAGTCCAAACTTTTTCAACGGTTGAGGCAGTGCAGACATGGGAGCAACAGATGTCTTATTTTGTGAAGTAGGATTCCGTATATTGGGAGTACAAACATTCAATCACTAGCAGAACAAGACCTTCGTCTTATGCTCTCTAGACAGTTTTTATTCAATTAAGCCTCCGGGACTTCCCTATTAGAAACCTCTTAGATATATTGCTTTAATTAGGAACACTGCATCATCATTGTCTTTTTCAACTCAACGACCCATTCATTCTATTCCAGAAATTGGTTAGGAACACATACATATAGTAGATAAGGCCATTTTGAGATTAATTACAACGTAATAAGATATCCAGATATTTAAAAAAATAGGTCTATAAGTACAAAAAAAAGAATCATGGATTCCTTGCACAATAAATAACAAAAGTCTAAAAGCATTTTTCAATCGAGTGACAATTAAGTACGCAATTCGTGTTCGAAAATTTGACCCTGAAATTCGGTTTAATTCGGGCCTGGCGAAATACGAATTCTCGTAACTGATAGTTTGCAACGAGCAGCGCCACTTACGAAACAGCGTTATCTATCACCGGCGACTATTCTCTAGGGAATAAGCGCGCTAAACCAGGGCCGGCCTCAGAAATCAAAATAATTTTTAATTTTTTTTTTTTATTTCAAAAGTCAAAAAGTGTATAAATTCATGTTTGAAATGCAACAGGGAACATGTGGTTCTTTTTTTTTGTACTTATAGACCAAACACCCTGTATATTTGTTTACGCGATGCAAATTAAACTACCAGAAATAGAAATATTTTGAACTTTTACATTCAAGGAAATAGAAAAAAAGAGAATAAGGTGACATCCATTAAACATGTGTAAAATTTAATTATCAATTAGTCGTCAAAAATTTTACGTCATCTTATTACTAAAAAAAAATCTTTCTCTGCTTTTTAGGGTTGTCCCACTTTGCAGGAAGCATAATTTTGCATTAGGTTTTTACGGAAACAAATAAAAAAAAATCTCACGTTAGGGGGGGGGATAGTTCCACCACATTGTACCAAATATCACCAAGGGGGAAGAAGGTGTCCAAATTAAGGCAATATCTAGGTATATAAATGGTATGTACAATGTTCCACAGACCATGAGACTGGACTGTACCCTAAATGGTCTTCTGTACCAAAAGACTACTTTTAGTTGCATCCATGTGGGCGCACGTTTAGCAACCAAACTGTTTAGTTGCAACTAAAATTTTTCTTTATTAATTTTCATTTGTTGTAATTGTCGTGATTGACCTTATTGTTTTAATTTTGAAAAATATACTTAACGTATTCAAATAAATTTCATGAACGAGCGTTGTTCATTTTATCTTCTTAGGAACGCTATAAACTGAACGATTTTTATCGAAAATGCTTTTTCTTGTTATTTGTGACAAACGAAGTATTTGTTACGAATAAAATTTCACCAAACGCGTGGGGGATGTAATTTAGGTAGCAATACGTATGTATTTATTCTCGATTGTATTACCATATTTTTTTCGTAATGACGTTCGATTCTAATATTTAGTGTCAATTTGTACGCAATATGTAGAACCTATTTTTTATATTTTATAATTGTTTTTGGTGATTTCTAAAATTAGTACTGTAAATGTTAAATTTTTTTCATGCAGAATTAAAAAGATTTTTTAATAAAACAAAATATGGAATGCGGTAAGAAGATTATTTTTACTTTTTTCCTACACCTACTCTGCTCCCGTATTAGCAAAAATGTAGTAAGTAAATGGCAAGGGGCTAGTGATAGCAAAAAATTTTTGGATCCAAAGAAAGGATAAATAATTTCAAAATAATTCTTCTATAAGCTCAGAAAGTACCTGTATCTCTTTCTAAATAAAAAGTTAGAAAGAGAGAAGATTGCTTCTGCGGTATTTTGGAACATTATGAAATGTTTGTTTACACTATATGTAGCTTAGACTAGAAAAGAGAGGGGACACGTAAGCCGACACTACGTCGAACATTGTTACATTATTTTGTACCGCCTCCATGAAACGGTGGCAGACAGTGAGTTGAATTAATATAAGAATGTCAAAATAATTTACTGCATAAATTTAGTGACCTTTTATGGTTACACGATACTTGGCCTAGGTACCTATCTATTTAAAGAAGAGACGATAGTGGTTGATAGGATTTTATTTTATGAGTGAAATGTATTTATTTATTTATAAACAGATTAAAACAGAAAATTTTAATTGGCTTTACAGAACGGCGGCATGAAATGCGAAAGAAAATTGTGGAACACTTACCTACCTATTATTTGATTTATTGAAATAAATTAATAAACGAACTGGGTTTTGAGTGAAGGAAGGCCAGGGCAATTTATGTACTACCCACACTCACGCTTTATGCTCAAAATAAATGTCACGAATGTGCGAAAAATCGAAAAGTCGATCTCGCAGCGAGTGCGATGAAAATGAAAGATTAATGGAAATACTTGGTTTTGAGAAAGCCAAAGGAAATTCAATTTTCTTAATCTTAATGAGAGTTGACTCATCGACGTTATTTATCTTTCCGTTTTATTCTTTTAAAAAACCTTATCTTTCACTGCTATCGCTAACTACTGAAAGGGGAACAACATTTATTAATTTCCCTCGTGCTGCGTCCTCTTCATTCCTGAATACATAAGTACTATGTAGCACGAAAAACGTTTAATTATGTACTTTCCTTTAACAATTGAGAAAAATAAAAAATTTAGCACGCACAGAAACAATTTTATACACGAATATGTTAAAGGAACAACAAAGTACGAAAGATAATACGGTAGGATACCTTCAAGACATGAGGGGATTGTCAGAGACTCATTAGAGACAGAAACAGGGCCGAAGAGGGGCAGTGGGAGATATAAATTAAGAATATTATCCGAAGATTGGCTCAAGATGTGGAGGTGCTTGTCAAAACATGGAATATACTGGGTGCTTAATGTAGCTTTGAGAATAAATCGAAAACAAAAGCCTAAATACAGAAAAAAATTTAGGATTTTGAGGGGGACATCAAATGGTGACTTTTAATAGCAATTTGAGGTTGATTTTAAATTAATTTCTGCTGCCCACGAAGAAAGTTGAATGTTGATGTCCTCCTCAAAACCCCTCAACTTTTTTTTGGGCCATCCTAGATTGGAAATCCTGAAAATTTAATTAGGTATTTTATTTATTTTTTGGTTGACATTATGGAATTGTTTTTAAGTGACTAAATTATTTATCAGAATAAGAGCGACAGTTCTGAGAAAGTTTTATTAATAGTGTTCTCGCGGAAGTGGAATTAAATACGAAGAATTATAATTACATTGGAGGATTCGTTATTAATGGAAAAGAGGACGGACGATGTGCGTCGAGGCATATTATATAGCTACTGCTGTCCGCAAAGAAAGTTGAACGACTTTTCGAAAAGTTAACGCGCGCTTTAAATACTTAGTTAGTTTTGGTGTTTCGTTTCTTGAACAATTGAGATTTAGCGACAGGTAAGTAGAATATGTAGTTTTGAAATAGTAACGATAAGCCCTATTTATGTGAGTTGTTTATTAAAGTAGGAATTTGAATTTGAATACGACGAAACTGTAACGGCAAACGATAGAAGAAGTCAGCGGGAGTTCGTTGGTGGAAGAAGAAGTTTGATATAAAAGGAAAATCAGGTGAGTACGGTTTGGAAGTGGGTATGGTAAGGGTATTTTCGCAAAGTCTTTTGGTTTATTTGTTGGATGTGGGTGCCCTCTTTTGGGTTGGTTGTGCTCCCCCCTGCGAGAGACGAGGGTGGCAGCAGGCGGTGGAATAGAGGTGCTCTCGCCCAGGACACAGCTTCTCTGTCGGCGCAAACCCAATTCATGCAAGACTCGGTTTCAGTTCTGCGCCACCCCTGATGGCATGCGGTGGTAAATAAACCATACACCTCGTGTCGAAATCGTCGTACTGTTAGATGTCTTCAACCCTCCAGAGCATCTAGTTCGTTCACAGAGACAGACATTAGGGCTGCTGAGAGACTTTGAACGAATTTTCATCCGCGACTTTCTGTATGTAATGATAACTTCATTTTATAAAAAATCGCACTTTTATTAGAGAATTATTGTAAATTTTGAAATGATTTTTTTTCGTTTTTGCACAATATCACTCGCACAGTAGTTTAATATATTTCACGCCACCTGCACAGCACCGCACCGCATCAACTTATATATTAAATATATATATATATATATCCGGATTCAAGGTAATTAATTTATAATAAATTTTTAATTGTTGTATTTTTTATTTCTATATTTGCACAACGTTTTTTATTGCAAAGCATGTTCCGGTCTGTGTGTGTGAATGATTTAATATTTGCCTCTCTCTCTCTGGCAACTCTTTACTACAAATAGCGTGTTTGTATCGGGGATGAATGGAGTAGTAGAGTGCCGTTTGTTTTCTAATACCTAACTTACTGAATTCAAACGGTTAATTCATTTGCGTTTCCGCAACATCAAATACGATCATTATTATTTTTTTATAATTCCTGCCTAACGTAAATGTTCTCTATTTATGAATGAAATATTCTTTATATCTACAACAAAAATAATTATTTTTTTTATCAACATGTGATTCTGTTTTTATATTTTTCTGGGTTTTATTAATGTGCTTAATACTTACACAATAAATGATAATTTTTGTTTTCTGTTTAATTTATTTATTTTTATAATGGATTTTTTCAATATTACATACATACTTAGTAGTAATTTTATTAAATTATTTATTTATACAGGCTGCTCTTTTTAAATGGAATAGTAGGTACATTTTTTAATTTTTACTGTTAATTCATAATTTTGATAACAAACAAAAAGAATTTCCATAAAAAATGTTGAAATTACTACGAGTTGTAGTCGAATTTTAAAGCTAAACTGTACTCTCATAAAATTTACAGGGCAAAGTTTAAAAATTTCAAACAATTTTTTTCAAACGACACCTACAATTAGCATATTTTATTCTTTGATTCAATTCCTGTTTTGATCCATTAGGGCGTTTCCTATTGCTTTATTTAAAATATTTTGAATTTTTACTGAAACCAAATTTCTTTCATTTTGGCTGTTCTTTAAAATAATTTATGTTTTTAAAAATTGTCAAAAATGAATTAATAATCGAATTGGGGTTCTAATTTTTGTTACAAATATTAATAGAGACAAAAATTTTTGTTTAGATATTTGTCATTCCAAAATTAATAAAATTAGCTACTGTTACTAATAATTCAAAAGGAAACGTCTTAATTAATTGAAAGAGAAAATAAACACTGTATAAATTATGAGTTAGTTTTAACCTTAAAATTCGATTGCAATTGGTAATAATTTCAACGCCGGAAATCATTTTTTGTGTGAAATTATTTTCTTTAGAAAATTTCTTTATACTTAAATTATCTCAGAATTATTCATAACAGGCGTATTTGTTCGTTATTCTCAAATTTACTATTAAATTATGTACCTATAATCAATTTTTTCTCTGAAATATTCTAAAGGACTCTCACCGTAAGATCTGTACTGAAACAAAAATGGTAGGTACCTACTTAAAAAGAATTTTCCTTGGAAATAAATTTCTTGGTAATTTTGTGACGAGTTTTATATTTCTACTAACGAAGGGTTTTTAATAAAAAAGAAGGGTCCTTTTTCCGTTTACTGTACTTTATGTAATCGTGAGGTCCTTAACTTTTCTTATAAGCTTTATTATATGACAGGGTTACAGGTTCTACGACCTTTCCTCAGAATATACATAGGTACCTATATATGAATATAATACACGTATATTAAGGTTTCCTTTTAAGGTTGTTTGTTATAAATACATATTTTTTGTAACATTTTTTTTACAAAAAGGGCAAACAAAGCAAATTGCGTTGTTTTAGAAAAGATTGTTTGTTATTTGTTTAGTTGTCTTGTTGAGCGAAAGTAAAGAATCCGCATTAAAAAGGTAACGTTTAAGACCTTTTTATGGCTACTTTATGGGTTTTCGGGAATTTTACAAATTTAACAATCAACCAACGATTTGACAAATTGCTTACAGGTCCTGCAAATATAGATTAAAAGGACTTTTTCTTCAAATGGTAATAAACGAGATGATAGGGTAGCTAAATAACTAAACTTTAAATGACATTAGCGAAAGTGCCATTTACAAATTGCCAAAATAATGTCTCGCTGTGCCTGTTAATTTCGCACCATTAAGTTAGGTCCCGTGGAATCACTTTGCCTCGAGGGTCTAATAGCTTCACTAATTAGTAATTCTGTGGTCAGTTCACATATAAAACACCACGCAAATGGTTGCAATTTAAGCAATTTTTATTACGTTATAACTTTATATTTTTTATTACTAGTTAATACTCCCCAGTTGAAAAATTTGTACGACCTTTGTACTTTCAAATAACTCAGTACTGTATCAGTCTTTAATGAAAATAATTATAGACTTCTTCGAGAACAAAAGCAGAATCATTGATTAGCTATAAGATTAACAAAATTTTCGACTCAAATTTAAAATAAATACATAGATAACATTTTGTACTAAATTTTTGTTGTAAGTAAAAGTAGGTATAATAGAAATGGTTTGGCAAAAACTTTTGTGACAGGTGGAATATCTTTTTTCTCATTCTTACTTGGGGTATTAATTTTTTAATACTTTTTTAACACGACCTTACTTGAATAGATAAGGCCCAACCACAAGCGCGTGACGTCATAGAAAGTAGTCTAATAGCCAAGGGATTTTATCGTACAAAAATAAGCTTTTTGATCGCTTTTCTTGTAGAGGTTGATGAGAAAAGCATTTTTAACACTGACAAATAATTATTACTATTACTTAATGTTTTTTGTACAAAAAATGTCGGTAAATTGTTTTTGTATCTATCACAGTTTTCTCTGAATAAGCGTCGAAAAGTTAATAAACACATTTTGCAAAATTTTTTACATTAAATCAATAATAGTAACAATTATTTGCAGGTTTAAAATTAGCACAAATGCTGTTCTCATCGAGCTTAAAAAAAGTTTTGCACAATAAAATCCCTTGACTGCCTTTCTAAAAGGGTTAGGTTAGGTTAGGTTAGTCTCCTATCTATACCGCCATGTCCGGCCTGTTACGTCAGAGCTGTCGGGCTTTGTTTTCTCGTACATGACGAGAGTAGTAGGCGGAATTATTATTATTATATCTCAATGAGGTCTGTAGAGACCTATAGACAATGTCTTTACTGTCGCTATACTCAGTGAGGCAGAAGAAGGAAGGAAAATTGAACAGTTATAGTGGGGACTTTCTCACTTACTGTATGAAAGATTGCTGCGAATTAAAGGAACTGTCCTAATTTTTTTTTTACGGTTAATGCGTTACTTAACTATAAAAAAGGAAAAATAATTTAGTTGTTTTTCAGATATTCAATTACCTAACATTTCCGATAAAGTTGACATTGCACTTGAACTAATTAATGAACTGAAAGTGCATTATTTTCTAAGTTCGCGCGGGAGTTTTCATTAAATGAAATTAATTTTCTGTCAGTTCTGTAATGAATACCAACTAATTACTTTTCCTAAACAGATGACATTAGTTAGGGCAGCGAACGTTATTGCGCCATATCGCGTCGTTCCGAACAATCCAGACAGACGCTTTTGTAATACGTAATTCGAAAATACACTTCGTTGTTGAATAAGTCAACGTTTACATCACTAACGAAGCTAAAAATAATTATAAAAAGCTTTTGTCATAATGTTTTCAATGAAACTGCTTACTAAAGGTTTTCTTATATAAATTGTTCATCAGATATCTACAAATACGTAATGATTTGTCCTTGGATTAAAATTATTTATAGAAAGTTGCCATAGATGGATTTAGTTTTTAAATGTATGTTATTTTGAACGAAAGCTATTTATTTTTAAACTCTATTTTCAGGAGAGCTTTTTCACGAACATAAGAGTCTTACGATTAATAAAAAATAAAATAATTGTAAATTAATTGATGATGAAGAGTTGATAAATTTGTACAATTGGAAGTAAATTCCGCTTTTGTGCATTCACTTGACAATAAGCATAATTAAACATCGTTAATGAAATTTGCATTAAATGTTTTGTTGTAAAATGAATTTACAATTAAATTGAGCTTTATTGAGAAGAAAAAACCATCAAAGGAAACTAACAAGCCGTTAGTTCAATGTTTTTGAAAAGAAATTACATTGTTACTACGAAAAACGTTGCTCTGATATGAAAATTTTATTGCATCTTTTTATAAGGGTTCGTCTTTTGAATTAGTCCTTTACGTAGGCAGTCAGCTTTTATTATTTTCTATGTGGCATGATGTTTAAAAGGTTATATACATATTTGGACTTTATATTATTCCAAGAAACAAATTTGCCTATAAAATTTGCATCTAAAATGAAACCAGGTGGGTTAATAAAGGGAAAAATTGAAGATGAAGTTCCCGTACTAGTCCTAAGTAAAAAATGTTGTTATATTGATATTTTATGGTTCAATGGACTTTAGAGAATTATCAGATCAGGACTGCATCTATAGAAAATTCACGAACAATTTTTGTAAAATTTACACCTACAAAATGTAACGTTTGTATTAATGTATAGAGAACAAGCGTAACAAATTTAAATATTTTTTCTAGGAAAAATACGTTTTAAGAATCAAAAAAAAAAAAAATTTTAATTAATTACTGTGTTGTTAAATCCAAATTCATATGAATGAACAGTACGAGTGAAAAATAATTTCGACAAACGTATCGAAGCCTGTCCTTTCCATTATCTACATATTACGTTTAGTTGTATATTTTTTAGTAATACCCTGTATAGATAACTGATGGATAAGAAATAAATACCAAAACTGGTTAGATAATGTTATTATTCAATGATTTTAAAGACTTCCTATTTAATCATAAGACGGAAGCATTTTTGACGTGAATTGATTATATCTCCAAAGAAACACGAGGTTTTATTTCCAGTAAAAGGGAGATTATTTGGATGATAAATTTTACTCTGATAAATACACATTGTAGGTACCTATTAAAAATACATACTTTTACGTTTTTAATTTTTAATAAAAATTTTTTTTTTGCGTAATTAATCTAAAAATGTCATTCAAGTAATTAACAGTTAATTTAGTTTTAAATATGTAGTATTCAGTAACTTAAAATTTTTACCTTCGCAATAAAAGCAATGTAAATAAAATGAATTCAAGTGTATGGGCGAGATAAAAGAAGTGTTACTTACGAAAACTTTAGGGTATGTTCTTAATCTAATCTTTTCATAAATTAATGTTTCAATATCAAATAAAGAACGTTTTGATGCGACAAAAACTTATAAAAATCATTCATTAAACATTAAAAAGGAATTTAAAAGTTGAAAATCCTCCGTCAGTTTTCCCGCTTTCCCGTTAAACTTTTCCTGTGGTTCTTATTCAAAGGTCGTTTGTGATGACACTCTGCTTACGTTAAAGTTTGGAAATGAATGGATTTCGGAAATAGAATGCGGTAAAACTAAAAAAAAGCACAAGAAACGACCTAACCTAATCTAACCTAACCCATTGGTTTTATTGTATGTTTTCCTTTAATAAACAAAACTTCGGTAATTATACATACTTATTACCTTATCCACGCAGGAAGTGGAGGTTTTTGGTAGTAGTAGAGGGATGTGCCCTATAATAAAAACAAAAAATTTAGTCATAAGTCATCCCTTATAACAATATCATCTTTAGGTACCTAACATAATCGAATTATTCGCGTAGACAGAGAAAAGGGTAGAAATTTTTGCCAAAATCGTTTTTAACGAAAAGATATATAATACCTTTGTTATATAAAGATAACAAAGAATATAAAAACGATGATAAAACTTCAAACAGCGACCTTTGTAATAAATTAACTAATTAATGATATAAAATGTTTGTATTGAGTTTTGTTTTCAACTTTTTTTTATCACTTATGTTCATTCCTTGCTCGTAAAATAGCCTCGAGCATTTCTGAAAAACTTTTAAATCGTTTAAATTTTCAAATTATAGGCATAAACATAAAAAAGATTTTGTTTGAGGGGTGGACACAAGAAACTTAATTTATTTCAGATATACTGAAGATATTCAAACTTTCGTTAATCAATATATATTATAAATAAATAAAAAATATATATTTTCTGTGTGCCCTCACTTTTATCCATGATGACTTACTGCCACCAAGCCGCCTTTGACCTCTCTTCAAGTTTGGTGGCAGTGGAATGACGTGGGCAAGAATGTACCAATACCCTTACAGTTCTAGAAAGTGCAGGAAAGTTCCTGTACGTTTTAATATGTCCGTAATTGTTCCAAAATCTTAGAGAATGTTCCACAATACTTGTCAAGAATGTTTCAGAAATTTCGAGGATGATTTAGGTTGTTCTAAAATGACTTAAAATATTCCAAAACGGTGTAGAATATTATACAACATCCCAAGATGATCTAGGATGTTAAAGAATAATTTAGAATATTCGAGAAAGACGTATAATATTCTAGAATGTTCTAGAGTGTTCCATGATTTTCTATAACGATTTGAAATGTATGAGAATGATCTAGAAAATTCCAATTTTTTTAAGGATGGTTTGGAGTGTCCCAGAATGTTGAAAATTGTTCGACAATACTGTGGAATGAAAAGAAAAAAAAGTATTTTAAAGTTTTGAAACGAATGGAGATGTCGAATGAAAGTTGTCTATCTTTAGATAAAGTCGCCTCGAATGGCGTGTAGGAAATGTGAATTAATTTCACTTTCAAGTGTTTACGAATACCCTTGATTGTAGCAACAGCAATTAGAGGCCAATGAATATTGATGAGCAATTTGGATTAGCGTTACCCTCGAGAAACTAACCTATTCACTATCTGTAGGCGTACATATAAATGCTAGAATTCTTACGTGATGTAGAATAATTATCTCTTCTTATACTCGATGACAAACTATACCTCTGATAAATTTAGTTTTATTAGAATATCGTGATTCGGTGGCTGAATAAAACCCGTTGCTTTAATGGGGTTGCTTAAAGAGTTGAAGTTAAAGAGATTATACTTGTGTACAGAGAACTTCAAAACACATTATCTAATAAATCGAATCACGACAACTTGCACCATTTTTATATAATTAAAAGAATATTAATTTTTAATATACTTAGCTATTTATTTTTACACAAAGACAAAGAAAATTAATTAAAATATTTCTAATAAGCTATTAAAGAATTTGCAAGCAAAAAATGTTCATTATGGAGCATCCTACGATAAAAAAAATATTTAAAAGTTCTTTTGTATACGTTATTTTAATCTTTCAATTTTAAATTAGGTACGTAAAGAGGATTATATTCAGTGTAGCAAAGAGCGGCGAAATTTTGTTAAAGTTCCGTGAAAGCTTTGAAGATTGTCAACTTCCGTCTAACTGAAGCACCAAAAATTTCCGGTTTGCTGGGCAGTGAGGTTCACTCTTTAGATCTTTTTAAAATCTGCCATTTCCTGCCACTTTGTATTGTACAGAGTAAATCAGGATTGCAATTAAATCTCGAGCTGTGGCTCGTTCAAAACACCGATATGGGACGTGCTTTAAAATTTCAGTCTGTTTGCGGTATTTTATCGACGAATGAACAAGATGAAATAAATGTACGGAACAGTTAACACACAATCAATGATGAACATTTTCACGGTCAATAGTTGCGCCTTGAATGAATGATTCACTAGAAAATCCCGATTTCCAATAAACTAAATTAAAAATACTTATTTACCACTTACTTTAAATAACAAAACGAAAAGTAATATTTAGTCACTTGAGGAAAGAATTATTATGGGTTTTAAGCCATTCACAAAAAAAAAACTAAATGCTTTTATTTTCTCATCTTAATTTGCTTATAACTTTTGTAATTCTTAATGTGCTAATATAATATTTTAATATATGTATAGCGTAGCGGAAAGTTCTCTTCGTTCCAAAGTTGTGCTTTATACTCGTACAATATGTATTATGAATTTATATAAATTATATGATTAGCTCTAAACAATTTAAACACTTATATACTTATATCTGTATCTGTTTCAAATGTGGTGTAAAATGTCTTATCGAAAGTTCAACATTTGTTTAATACAACAAATTTTAATGAAAATCTACAGATCGTGAGAAAGTTGAACTGTTAAACATTCGAGTACGAATGAAGAGTAGTTTTTGCACGTTGCTTCTACCTTCTACATATACTTTTTAGTTACTACTGTACATATGTATTTAATTGTATATCGATTAAAAGTTGAAAATAAATAATCGAAATCTTTTTTAGATGAAAAAAGTTCGATTTGTGATACAGATTTCAGTTTGGCTATTAGTTTGTGCACAAAGCAAAGGATTTGGTGTATCGCGAACCAGAAATTCAGGTGAAGTAAACCGCAAAGATTCCGTGAATGGAGAGCCCAGTTGTGAGGAACTCAAAGCAATGTGGCGACTTTCCAAGAGACAATCCAGGGCAGCCGAAGTTACTAACGAAATTCCCACATTTAGAGATCCATTCTCCTATAACGTTTGGGAACCCTACTACGTCGCCAGATCACGCAGCATGGGAGGGTGAGTTTTTTTCTGTTGTTATTTTTCATCAAATTAGAACGATTTTTTATTAAACTCAAGTTAATTATCTGGCAAAAAAATGCAGAACTAAAATACTGTGCTGTACCAGACGTTTACTGACATTTTTAGTGTTGATGCCAGATCAAAGTGATGATGTCGTCTGCAATGAACAGCGAAACGTCTAATATAACACAATTCGACATATAGAGCATGAATAATAAAGAAACGTTAAGCTAAAACATCATCTTTGACAATGCAATCCTCTTACACTAAAGTTTATGGTCTAATCTAAACAGCTTAGTGTTCTGCAGTTGCTTTTGTTTCCCTATAGAAAGGCATTTGCCTGCCTCCTAACAAAAACATTACACAACTTTGGTAGTGGGCGTAGGTACCCAACCGTAATTATCGTAACAGCTGTTGTGTTCTACTATTTTTTTTTTTTTGACTAATTGTAAGACCTGACCAATTTTGTCCTATTTCACCCAAAGTATTCCTTATTTTTTCAAAACAAATATTGGACAGATTTTCATATAACATTGGTTTAAAAATCACGTAGTGGTTACTTATTATTTTTGTTAACTCAAAAAGGACATTTTTATGGCGCTTTGAAGATAAACATAATTTTTTCTTCACTCAACGGATTTTCATTTTTAAATTTTCTAAAAGGGTTTCATTTCCTGTCATTTTGCTCAATATGTTGTTGTAAAGTACTTACGTGACCTAGTTGCTTTTTTATGTTCATTCAATCTAGTTTGAAATTACCTTCCACTCTGTCCAGTTTGACGAGTACAACTGCACATAGATTTTTTCATGGATAAGGTTATTTTTTTATAAAAAAGAAACCGCCTTTTAGGCGAATATTTCTAAATCGGAGAGTTTTTCTTGAATTAGGTACTTTTTCCTCATTGTTCACTTTCGATCTTAATTTCGGTTTAATTGCCTTCAGGATTCGACGTAGGAGGACTTATCAGCAGGAAAGTTTTGTTAAGGGATAAGTAAATATTTGCTCGCCAAAGCAATTTCTTCTATATAGTTGTTTAATTTGATGGCCAGAGTGCACAGATTGATAAGACATTTTGATTTCACCAGTGCCTTATTGACATAATAAAATCAATACGTTCTTAACTAACTACTATTATACCCCATAGCAAAATATTTTTGTGGTAGCCATCTTATCTTAACATTAAATGGGCTGATGCATTACATAAACGATCCTAAAATAAAATATATAATTCTTATCCTTTTTTTATGTGTATTTAGGAAGACTGACGTTAAATTGCTTTTCAAAGAGATGTGGCTAATTGTTTAATTTATATGTAAAGAAAATTGTAAATTTCGAGTCTTACACTTTTTCATTAGAAGACTGTAATAATTATAATGGGGGGGGGTGATTTATTATTCAAATGTTGTTTGTCTGAAATAGCCATTTGTCTGCGACAGACAACGTGCCCTTCGTTTCATTAAAATCGACTGAATAGAATGTGGGATATTATTTGAAGTTAAAAATAAAAATCTGCAAATGTCAATGTGCACCAGCGAAGCTATGGGTTAAAAGCTTGAAAAAGCTTTAAGCACTTTAACCTATTCATGAATTTCGGAATCGTTGTAGATACACAAATTTTTAACTTGTCTAGCAATTGAAAATGTCACATTCAGAGAATATTTCACGGTCTGAATTGCGAATCGCTGAAAACCGGACGTGAAAATTTAATCACGTATTATTTTATTCGTAAACCGTATTCCGTCTGTTGGTCGATTATTATTTAAAGCAACAAAATAGCTTACACCCATTGAAAAAATTACATAACATGATGTCCAGATTTTAGAAAAAAAATTGATAATATTTTATAGTCTTTATCTAAAGGTGATACGTGATACTGCTTGTCTGTTTAAACATTGAAAGCGGTTATTCTTAGTGTGTTACGAATACAAATGTTGGGAAAGGGTGAGGGGTATGAAAATGTAAACACACCCATCCTGAACCGTAACCTATTGCAATACACACGGAAGTATTATGACAGTTTTTTGAATATTTTGAATCTCAAAACTAATAATATTTAACGATATTCGCGTTGGTTCTTTGTGAAACATTTTTAAATAGAAATAAAAGAACTAATTTGCTTTATGTTTCACTATATTGTAAGAAAACTCTACAATAATTAATATGAAGATTTCATAAAATACAAAAAATTGTCGTAATACTTCAGTGTGAATTGCAATAGGTTACGGTTCAGGATGGGTGTGTTTACATTTACACCCTATCCCAAAATTTGTATTCGTATTATGAAGGTGGTAAGTAATATGTACTAAATTTTAAAAATTAAATAGTCATGTTCCATAAAGCAGGATTTCACGTATATACAGGGTGTTTGGTCTATAAGTACAAAAAAAAGAACCACATGTTCCCTGTTGCATTTCAAACATGAATTTATACACTTTTTGACTTTTGAAATTAAAAAAAAAAAATTAAAAATTATTTTGATTTCTGAGGCCGGCCCTGGTTTAGCGCGCTTATTCCCTAGACTAGAGAATAGTCGCCGGTGATAGATAACGCTGTTTCGTAAGTGGCGCTGCTCGTTGCAAACTATCAGTTACGAGAATTCGTATTTCGCCAGGCCCGTATTAAACCGAATTTCAGGGTCAAATTTTCGAACACGAATTGCGTACTTAATTGTCACTCGATTGAAAAATGCTTTTAGACTTTTGTTATTTATTGTGCAAGGAATCCATGATTCTTTTTTTTGTACTTATAGACCTAACACCCTGTATAGATATAATGGTATAGCTTAAAGCTTTCAATAGTGTATTGAACTTTACTTTTTATTCTATATGTAACGGTGAAACATTTCCATTTTTTTTTGGTACTATAAGTTGTAAGAAAAAGATGAAATTCTTCGATTAATCGTAAAAAGTATTAACGCTAAATAGCTATAGGTTTGTTTACAAAAAAAAAATAAATAAATTGAAAAAGCTGCTTACCTAAAAAGGATTAAGTCAATATTAACAATATTAAAAAAAGTTAAGCTTTTCAAAGAAAAGTAGCTTCGATTTAATTAAAACGCCTCTTCAGAAGTAAAAAAATAAATAAAATCAATTTGAAATATACCTTTTGAAGGACATATTCCCTATTAATTCCTCAAATAACTTCCCCAATTAAACTTTTTTCTTTAATAATGAAAGCTATATAATTTTTGCAGGAAATAGAATGATAAATTTAAATTTGACCCAAGAAAACATTTTTTTTTTAATTCTAAAAGAGCCTAAAGATTTACGTTTGACCGTACCATTTTAAAATTTGGATAACAGGGTAACTTCAAGATGAAAAACTCAAAGACAAAATGAAATTTTCTATGTCTATAGTGTCTAAAAATTACAGTTAATATCACGGTAAATTAGGCACTGAAGTTGAACTGTATTTTAGGATCAAAGGTCATTATTTTAACCTTAAATTGACCTTTCATCTCTATCATAAAATAGTATATGAAGCGTAGAATAGTTAATTTGACAGAGTCCTGGTTTATTATGCATCAAAGATTATATAAATTATTTTTCCATTTTCTCAATTTTGGCCTTTCAAAGTATTATTTAAGTAATTTATTTAAAATGGATCATCCTGTATACATTCGTTATGGAATTTACATTCGAAAATTTATTTTCGTATTTAAAATTTGAAATATTTGCTTTTAGTGGTGGTTGAAATTGAAAACGAATGGTTGAAATAAAACAAACAGAAAATTTTGTAAAAATTGTGTGTTTGTTTTATTTCCATTATGAAACTCTACTTTCCCCAAGTAAATACCGGCTCCATTTTAACGACTAATGACCTTAAAATTTGGAATTACAAAAAATCCAGCACGTTATTATCTAAGTACAAGAAAACCATAAAACCCAAAAAATATTGTACTAGTTATACATATTTGAAAAAATCCTTTTAAGTAATTATAAACAACTAAAATAAACTATGTTATTTGTTTAAATACAAAATTCCGTTCAGAAATAATAGATGCAGTTAAATGAAAAGAGAGAGAACGGCCATTACATTACACGAATATTAATCTGCTAGCTATTCCAGCAATTTATTCTTGCTGAGGGAATTCCTGGATGCAAGCGAAAAGCGACCTATAATGGTTATTAAATCAGTCGTAACAAATATCCAATAAAGTTTCAATAATTGGTTCAGTTATTACAATAATATTCAATGTTCAATCCTCTTTGAAATAAATGAGAGCGTTGGAATGTCTGTATTAATTATTTGGAAACATTACGTATGGTATTTATAAAGCATAATTTAATGAATTGCGTTTGGGAGTACCTACATATATTACAATCAGAGAGCCGAAGTGGAACCGTTACCATCGAGATAGATAGAGAAAGGCCGGACAGCTTACGTACGACGTCATTGCAGGTAGTCCATGAGCGGAACTCTTTAAGTCTAGTAATTAAGTTTTTTTTCGTAGAAAATTCAATTCTCTATCAGAAAGGTCTCAAATACTCTTTTGCAAAACTTATTTTTGAAGGATAAATATCTCGGGTACTAGACTAAAATAGTGACGTAATAAACTTTTTACGTTGAAGTTGTCTGGCCTTGTTTTTCTCGATGGAAATGGTAAGACTCGAGAGTTGGCGTTAAAATTGGACTTATGATAATGAAATCCAAAAAATAACATGAGCAACTCATGTATTAGGATAAAACCGAATGAAAATTTAATTCACTCGAGAAAATTCGTTCAATAAAAAAAAAAGGTAACAGAAAGAGAAACTTCTCAAAGTTTTTTTATTCTTTTGTTGTCATTACGTTTTCATTAAACTTTTAACCGGCAAAAGTTAGGAGTTTGTAAAGAGGGAAAACAGTGGCATAATCGCATTTCGAATAGAATTTCAGGAGCACAGGTAAGTGGAGTAAGCCTGCTCACTCTTTCAAGTTCCACCGAAAGTAAAACGCGTCAATCGATATTCTTTTTCGTTTTAAATAAAAGCTGAATTTGTGGGTGGCATTGTTAGTGTAAAGCAGCTATTTTCCACATTCCCGTCCGTCTATGAACGTACAAAGTTGAACGTTGCGCTGCTCTACTCGAGAATTGTTCACTAGAACAAAGTTTAATATCTTTTCGAAAACTTTTCAGCGCCTCCAAATGTACTCGTCGTATTTTACGGTTTTGGAACCTTATTTACGTATTTGTGCGGGCTTTCGAATTATGTGTTTCTCTCTTTTCTTTTTTAGAATAGATAGAAAAATATTTTGAGTATCTCTCGTTCGAATAGTTGAACATATTCTACGAATTCGTAACAAATAAGTTAGAGTATACTTACATTTTATATTCGAAACATATTGAAAATCTTCTGGTTGAAGACACTGCTATTATTGTACGTATATTCCTATTTCTGTAACATTACCTACAAGTACATAAAATCCTATAAGAGGATTTGTTTATTTGCTATATGTACCTACTTTATTCTTCTGGTCTGTAAAGTCTACATAAATTGTGCAATTACGGGAAATCTGCTATCATATTTGATATGAATTCCAAAGTAAAAAAGGATTTTAAAACTTGGCGACTTTCTTGTCACACCCTTTTGTAACTAGAAAAGTGGAGTGAGCATAAGTCATAAATAACTTCGTAAACATATGTTTCAGTTAATTTTCATGGTTTACAGTAAGATGAATAGTGTAGTGTTCGTGGGTTTATTAAATTATATTTACAGACTGAAGTACAGGAACAACAATTTATATACACTGATTTAATTATAACTACTTAAAACACTACTAATTAATACTAAACTTAGATTACTATTTATTTACACCATTCACTTATATGCACTTTTCAATTTATTTGTATTCTCACTATTATCACTGTCGATTTATTTCTTATGTTACCACTGTCACTGTCATTTTATTACTAACTACTCGGCGAGTATAGCATCTATAGAACAAGTCGGGAAAAGTCTGGAATATTTGAAACATCGAAAGTTGTTTACATTTCTGCGAACCGCTTAATTGTTTCTTGGAAGGCAGGTACGAGACACACGTTTACAAACACGACGCACACACTGCCGAAACCGGCCCGCAACACGTACAAGTGTACCCGATCGCACACAAGCATGCTCGTATTCGCTACAACAGAATGGAAGAGAATACGTGACGTATATCAACACGCAATCTTGTAATAATGCTATTTTAGCTAGCTTTTCATGCAAAGTTTCGTTACCTTTTCATTGGCATATTTCATAAGTTATATGACAGGAAAGTAAATGCAAAATGAGAATGAAGTCATTATTTAGAGAAGTGGATGGCGAATAAATAATTAAACGCAAGAGCGGGTTTGCGTGAAATAGTATTAGGTGTCGGTTCACCCAGCAATGAAAACTGTTTGTGCTTTTCTCGGTCGTCTTTCGGAAAATTACTTAAGTAAATTACAGCATTTCCTAAATTACTGTCGTAATATGTCCTTCTGAATTTGTTGATTTGTTTACAGCGAAAGCAAATTTCAAATATTAATTCATACAACTGAGTTAGGGAATATAAATGAAAACTGAAAATGCAAAATTAAAATATCAAATCTTGAATAAATTATACTCAAAAAATGATATCAAACTGCATTACTATATCACACGCGAACATTCTAAATTTTCCTGGATAGTTATACAACATTTCTGAAATTTCTAGACTATCCTATAGAACATTCTGAATCATTCCGGAATGTTCCAGAATATTCTTGGAACATTTTAAATTATTATCGGATATACCAAATTATTTTTAAAAAGTATGGAATTAAAATAAACAGTTCCAATTCTTCCCTTGGCACTTAATAATAAAAAACATTTTAACACCTTTTTGCTTTTGATTCTGTTATTCTAAATTACTCTGGAAAATTCCAGTTTATTCTGTAATGCTGCAGAACAGAGATCAAAAGTCTATTAAATTAGTTTGCGAAAGGGTAAATTAGCTTACCTTTTCCGGCCTTTTAAGCTTTAATGAATTAAAATTGTGTCAGCAAAATGAAGAAATAGAATTGCATTATCACAGGCCTTTACTCAGTTATGATGGTAAAATTTAACTTTGTCACATTTAAAAGAAAATATGTTAAAATGTATGAATAGGTAAATATATGGCCGGAAGTGCAACCTTTTTTTTAACGTAAAAGCTTGTAGATGACGCTAAGTGAAGAGGTTCCAAAAGCAGCGAGTTGAAAAGACGTTAGCACTGACACTGATTTATGACACAAAATTTCATAGTTAGATTGTATCAACTGAATCTATATATACTCGAGGTGGGAGGTTTTTATAAAGAAAATATGAAATATTGATGAGATCGGTATCTACAAAATCTTCATAAATTAAGAATTTGCTTTGGCATTTCATAATTTTATTAACCACCCTCTAACGATTAGGTTAGAGTTTAGACTGACCAGCTTTTTTTATACGTACATCAAATTACTACGTTCTACATTTAAATTCCTTGAAGTGATTTTCAGAAACTTGCCGCAGAAGTCTTTGTAGACTATATTGAAAAGTCAGCGATACAAATTATTGTTTGAACTTTTCTTTCTTTACAGAATGCGTCTGGGTCGGTTTAATAAAGATCGCCCTGTATATGGTACAGTTGTTCACAAAGCGCCATCGTTGCGCTTACAAGATATGGCTGGTCAAAAAGTTTTCGAAGAGGTAGCCAGAACGTTAGGGACAAATCGTTTTGGTGTTGAACCGAGACGGAGAGCTTCTTTCAGGCTGGGAGGTGGCCGAATTTCACCAGTCAGATATTCTCCTTCAAGCGGAAGTTTTCAGCATCTTAAGGTAAACAGTTTTTAATACGTAAATGCATGTCGATAAAACCGTTACCATCGGGAGACATGGCCTGCGCGCTGATTATGTAGCCACCTATGTCGTCCATGAGCCTACTATCATAGTACTACTATCATACAGTAATCAGCGCGCAGGCCTGTAACGATAAAACACGATGCCGTTCTTAGACTAGTAAAGAGAGGAGACACGTAACTCGTAAGCCGACTCTACGTCGAACATTGTTACATTATTTTGTACTGCCTCCGTGTAACGGTGGCAGACAGTGCGTTGGTGTCGGTCATTAAATGTGTGAACATTATTGTAGTAATAATATTTTTCTTAGTAACGTATGACGCAAAACAACAGTTTTTAATAATTATTTACTTTATTTAATTGATACTCTGTATGGAATTATAATTGTACGAATAATGGTAACAAAACTAACTCCCTCTTAACATTATGTGTTGCGCTACTGAGCGCTGACTGCTGGGTCCATCGCGTAACAATTTGCAGTCGACGATTATTTGTCCTCTCTCTTTTATAGTCTAAGATTCTGTTAGTTTAGAGAATACTAGGCCAGGCAGCTTTGACGTAAAAAGCCCAATATGGCGGTGCAAGTAGGCGATCATTCTCATAACGATCTCATTCAGTTTTAGAAAAAATATGCGCTTCAATTTCGTTCTGAATTATTTAGCCGCATAAGTGTTGTGTACAATTATAATCCCTAAAATCATGTGCATGCGTTTGACTTCCCCAAATATCTTCGTAAAAAGGGGTTACGGGCAATTCGTCCAGATTATTTTGTTGTGTCAAAAAATCGTCTGCAAACGTCATAAGCGTAGAACGGCCTTAAAGCGCATTTGAAAAACTTAAACTTCATTTGGACGATAAATCGTTGTATGTATCAAGATACAGAACTTATATTGAAATTTAAAATATTTTCCGTGCGTTATTATAAAAGTTTTACTTCAACTGCTGCATGTTTAATAATTTTGAGCAGAAAATTGTTTCTAGAAAAAAAATATTTTGTTTTAGGAACTCATACGAACTGAAAGAGCTAGAGAACTTCAAGAACAACGGATGGCTGAAGAAGTAGCAGCCAGAGCTGCTGCAAGAAAACACCTAAACGGGCATGGAAGTTACAAGAATCCAACGTGAGTATTTTTTCTTTAACAATTTATAAAACTAGATTGTTAACGCTTATATTTCGAACAGTTAGTTATACTATTTGTTAACAGATGGTGCCTTCTACAGTTTTTATGCAACAAAGTTCTTTACTGAAAACATTAATTGAAAAACTATTTGTATTTTTTTTCTTACGTAGGTAATCTTTAAACGATTTTTGAATTATTAAATTTCAGTCAGTTTTGAATTTTTATATCTAGTTTGCGGATTATTATGATTAATATGCACCTGCTATTTTTAGTAAGTAACAGCTAAAAAATTAATTTCAGTCGTGTAATTGCGTTTTAAACGATAAAAACTTTTGGCATTATAAATACAAAGGTAGGATTTATAATATGAAGGTGTAATTAATTAATCTGAGCTAATTTCCAAGTAAAAGATTTTTCCACAAAAAAACGAATACTTAATGAAAAAATGCTTTTTAACAAAATATTAAACGGAAACTTAAAAAAAATTGACTGGTGCAAGTCTAACTCAAATTTTTAGGCTCAGTTGTCTATTTTCTAAAATATTGTTTAAACTGTTTATTTTAAAGTTATAAAAAAATTACACATTTAAGACCCTTACAAGCCCTTTCATTTAATATGTCACACATGTGTGTTTGATTGCTCTTAGATGTGACCTCCAAATTCAAAATTAATTTATATACCTACGTTACATACCCGTGTAGCAAATTCGTTCCGTTTTTTCGTTCTGATTTTTTTTATTAATGTACTTATTTTGAAATCTGTAAGTAATTTACTATTACCGTCCTTTTTTAGTAACGTCTTCCTAGTTATTAAAATTAGTAAATTCAAATTAGCACGAAAGTGTTTGTTAATTTCCCTTGAAATTTTAATTAATTTCAATATTGTCCTTAAACATTCACCTCTTCAAATGACGCAACATAAACATTTTAAAATTATTTATTTTGCGTAACGTTTCAGAATAAAAATTGCTCCTTCGGCCGACATTAAACCGATACTTTTCCACCCCAGTTAATCGACACATTATTTATTAGTTTTGACACACGGAACTTATCCTTAAAGTTAATAAAACAGCTGCCATTGATCGATTATTACTTCCTTAGCATTTACTACCAAGTATCGACCTGACCTGTTCACCTTTTCAAATAATAAGTGGCTCTGAACTTGAAATGAAATACAAAAGGAAATTGGAATTAAAAAAAAAACAACCTCAAAATGTTTGTAGTATTACAATAAATTTTATATCGCGACTAGAACATCACGTTACCTACTATATTCCTTCAGTAGTTCTGTGTCTGTCTCTAGTTTTGGCGTCGCCAATTTTTGTCCCCATTTATCTCCGAAGATATGGGCGAAAATAAAATTAAAATTCGCACTCGTCCGATATTTTTAGCACATTTTCAAATAAAAGGGATTTAGGATGAGGCACATTTTGGATGACGTACTGCCCGTTTAAAATAATTTCGGAAATGACTTCTAACATAAACCACTTACGTCCTTACGAGAGCGATTTAAATGGTTAACTGAAATAATCCTATTGGAAGTACGAAATGAAACAAGATTCTAATCCTCTTTACGTTCCCATCCCTCTCAAAATAGATAGACGTGATACCCTGTAGATGGTCTTATTGCAGACCTGAATGCAATTCGTAACGTACAGCATAAGATAAATATTACGTACATACAATACATTTAATCCTCTTAGGAAACTACCCCAAAAGAAAACTTTCTGCATATAATACATGCAGTATCGTCTGTGCAAGGGAAATAATATTTACTTTACAATGAAAATTAAACAAAGCCCTTAAAATACATACAGGGTGTCGTACGGTGACGGTCTCTTAAAACTTGAATAGTTTCGGAAATAATTTGATCAATAAAAAATAGCTACTGCAACCTAAACTACCAAAAAAATCGTAACTCCCAAAAAAATAATTAATGGTAGATATTGAAATTTTCACTAGTTATAGTTGAGTATGAGGGCTTAACGTCATGACAAAATTAAGTTCATAATTTGTACAGGGTGTTCAGAAAAAAATCTATAAAGTTCAATGTACTTTTTTTAATTGTAAATATTAAATTAAGTGTTACTTTTTGGTAGAGCATTTCAGAAGCATTTTTTTTAAAGTTAATATGGAAGCCTAGAAATTAATTTCTGAGCTAACTTTATTTTGCTGCAGATATTTGCAGCGTTATTTACGTATCAAATAGTTTGTCGTTATGGTATCGAAATCTTTCCGGATATCCGGATTTTGGTATGGAAATGTGAACAGGGCACAATTGAATGGTTGCGTAGGTATCCAAATCCTTTGACGCTAAGTTATAAAAGATTCTCAGATCAAAATACAATCTCATGCTGCTACTGTATGACAAGCGTGGGTAATTGAATGGACAAACATTCGTCGAATGTAGTTGCAGTTGGTATTGACTGAGCTGAATCGATAGTAATTGTACACACAAGTAAACTATTTTATTTCGAATTGCATCGGTTCCGAAAGTCGACTGAAGTGCTCTCGTTAAACTCAATACGTATCTATCGTTTGATTTCACTTATTCAATTCTGCAAACGTTGAAGAGTTAGTTCTTCGGTTCTTAAAATTTACTTTTGCTTTATTTGTTCCATTTTCTTCTCATTTTCCTCCATAAAGGATCAAATGTCTCCGTTAGGTTTATTGTTTATTTTATTTGTTTATTTACATGGTATTTAGATAGCACATTCATCCTACAGAACTTCCTCCGCACGAGTTGTGTTTTGCATAAATCAAAGTGATAATTTTGTTCAATTGTTCTTTACGCAAAAGAATTCAATTCCCGGAATTGCAGTATTGGTGTTAATTATTAATTGCAAGTGTGTTTATTACAGTTTCGACATTTACATGTACTTTTATATAATTCCAAATGCAATTGTCAACCCACGCTGCAACTCTAAGAATTTTAATATTGCGAATATTGCTTATTCAGTTGAGAGACAACTTTAAATGAATGACAGAATTCGTAGGATGAATTAATTAATTGCCGGAAGAACGGATGCTGTTGTGTAATATTGAATTTTAAAAAAAAAATGTAGGAACAATTTCACAATCAGGTGGAATTAGTATCGGTGTGTCAACTAGACTGTACAAGCAGAAAGGGGATGTTTATCAAAAATGTTGAAAAAAATTTTACATACGTACATTTCAAAACTAGGAAGTAGGTACGTAGGTATATTAGAGTGCTGGTGGGTTTGGGGTTGTTCCGGGGACAGAGGTTGTATTGGGGACGGAGTAAACGTTAAGAATAGAAATAACATTTACCTCATCACCACCTCCACTCTTTGCCTTCTGCACAATGCTTTCAATTTTCAGAAAAATCGATTACCTGTTGTTACGAATTTCAATCTTCAAAGTGAAAAAACTATGTGAAGGGGTGGTCTTCGCGTCACTTATAATATTTGAAAAAGTCGTAGGTGTAGACCTTAACAAGGCTTTGAGACAGAAAATTTCAACTTAATCCTGACAGGCAGACACACAAGTATCTTGTTAGGGTTCCTTTTTCCAAAAAGAATAAAAATGTTTTGTCACGTTTTCCGTGTTATTTTCTCTGTTAAGACATTTAAAAGTCCCGTCTTATTTGTGACATACGGGCTTGACGGTTTATTTTCTGAGTAAGCTTTGAAATCTCTTGTAGTTTACGAGGATGTTATGTTCTCATTTTAAATGGCATGGCAGCCAACACAAAGTCACTTTCGATTACTTTTAAATTTAAAACCAGCTGCTCACCAAATAAGGGGTTTATATCTATTGTCTTATGGTTTTCAAACGTCGAACAGATCTTTTGCACCGAAGGTTCTGTACCGCAGAAAAGTATGTTTTCTTAAATAAACCCTTACTAATAACGACAACAGGATTTAGCTCTGATTTTTTGAATCCAACTTTTTACTAAATTTACAGAAATTTTACACTATTTCTTTTAGAATATCCACAGAAAGCTGTAAACATGATTATCTAATGGTTTTCGAACTTTTTGGTTTTCATTACATGTTAATGTAGTGCTTTTACTTTTTTTTTGTTTTTTTTTACGAATATCATCGTTTTCAGAAAATAATATCAGTCGTTTAGTGTGACATTAATTTTTTTTTCTGTGATCTTAATTATTAGTTTTTAACTGTGCAGATGATAGCTAATGAATTTGTATCAACTTACAAGTTAATGTTATTTGTTTTAAAATACTTTTCAAAATAATGTGAGACGTTTACCATGTCAAATTGTTCAGTTCTAATTGCAGACAATGGTAGAAGTCATTATTTATTCCAAAGTTTTGAAATTAATGCTGAAACTGCAACTAATATTGCTTAATGTTTGCATATATTTAACGTGTCCAACGGGCACTTGGTAAATGTCAAGCATTAAGACTGATTTCTGAAGTTTAGTTTGTCGTTAGTTCCAGCTGTACTGCGAGTAAAAACTTTCGAGCATTACACTACATAGTACGCGGCGTCCACATTTCCCTGATATTATTAACTAAACTAGACACATCAATCAACCCCTAATGTAGTGGAAACTATGTTTCGAAGTTTAAGAACGGTAACAAAACGAAATGGCCCTTCAAACTCCTTTCGATATCTCGCAAGTTGCAGAAACTTTATTGTACAGTTACAGTTTACTATAAAATATTGATGCCTGCTGAAGACATTCGAAAGTATATTTCCGAAACATTTAGGTTTAATAAAGTAGCGAACATTAAACAAATACGAAAATATAATGAAATTAATCTAACATACTTATAAAATGCAGGATAGAAATAAGAAATGATAAATAAATAACAACACGACGAATGAAACTTAAATAAAAACTTTATTAGAAAGTTTAAAATTAATAGTTTGGTTAAAAAAACATTAAGCTTTTAATAAAAACCGAAGGCGCCATCTGTAGACAATCTGTGTAACTAATATGTACCTGTGACAGCTGCACGTTAGGGTTGTTTACATTATTCTATTCGCTTTCGTACCTAACTAAAAATATAAGGGCGAAAAATAAGGTGAATTTGAAGTAAAAACTTGATAAATATCAGGGCAATGGGATGGAAATTGTTAAGAGCAACAGAACTAATGAGATTTTTCAAGAATGACAATTTTGTTAGGCATTATTCACAAGCGCGGAGCTGTTGTTACAAATCACTTGTTGCCTTTTGATATAAAAGTCAAGTTTTGATGCGTGGGCTTTTCAAAAAAGTTATATCGCCCTAAATTACGGTGGGTAGGGTATACTTTTTCTCAGAATGTTATAGGGACTCCTTTAGATAAATTTTCTGCAAATAAGTCCCTATACTTGCTTTTTTCATGTTTTATGCTCAAATTTTTAGCAAACAGTTTTATTTTAAGCACAATAACAATAAAAAATAAAAGTTAGACGCAAACATTTTTATTAATAAGCTAGAAAAGACAACTTTAATTAATAAGGAAAAAAAAGAGAAATAATTAAGACAGGGAAAGATGATCACATTTTTATACGCCAACGGCTTAATAAACGTTTTTAATAACTTAGGATTTTCTGAATTCTTTTGTCTAATATATACAAAGAAATGGAAGTAACTGCCAAGTTTTTCTTCTTTATTTGAGAGGATTAACGAAGTAAACAATAACTTAAAATTAAATCCAGAATTTTGAACAAAAACTAGTGCAAAAAAGATGTATTTTCTTAGAAAAGTAAAACTTAAAACATGATGCGTTCGGAAAATTTGTTGAGATAAAAAAAAATATAATAGCAAAACATGAGCAGAAAATAGTTTTTAATGAGACCATAAATAAAGTTCAGCTTAATCGGTCGAGCAACTTATAGCTGACAGATGGGCAAACGAGTGATCCTATAAAGGTTCCGTTTTTCAGTTCTGATATACGGAACCCTAAAACGTGGGAAGAAATGAGTCAGAAACGATTCTGTCTTTATAAACAATATTGTAACGTTTCAATTTTCGAATTCCCGTCATTCCAAAAAACAAAAATTCCTTTCCAGAGCAATGTCAGATGCCGAATATAACTACGATATAGAAAGGCAGGATGAACAAAGTGATTATCCGGTGCGCGAAGGAATTGTAGCATTTCCAGATATTTTAGCACCAGCTGCCAGAGTATCTCAAGAAGAATATCAACCACAAGAATACTACAACAAGGATATACCCTATTACAAGTCACACAGGTCTTCATACTACGACATGAGTTCTCTCAATGTAAGTTATTAAATTAATCAAAACGTCGTTATTCAGAATTCCATTTGGTCAAGTTTATCGTGATTTCTACCCTCCAGTTTTCTTTGTATAAATGATATAATGTACGCAACTTCTCCGGGTAATAATCCCTTTCATAATGCGAGTAATATATTAAATTAATAAACTCTCATAAACAGTAGCTGATCGCTTTTTGTGGCGATTTGTTATAAATTAGAAGTCCCCTTGTTAACAAGACTCTTTTCGATTAAACGATATTTAAACTTTTTGAATAGCATTCGGCATGTAAACACACCCATCCTGAACCCTAACCTATTGCAATACACACAGAAGTATTACGAAAATTTTTTGTATTTTATGAAATCTTCATACTAGGTTTCAGATTCAAAAAATACAAATAACCGTCGTAATACTTCCGTGTATATTGCAATAGGTTACGGTTCAGGATGGGTGTCTTTACATTTAAATATCCCTCACTCTCTCCCAACATTTGTATTCGTAACACACTAAGAATAACCGCTTTCTAAGTTTAAACAAACAAACAGTATCATGTATCACCTATAGATAAAAACCATAAATTATTCTGCAACAATAAACATTATACGATCTCAATATTCAAATAAATCAACAAACCACTACTACTAATCGCGTTTTACAATAAGTAGACATGGAAGACAAATACACGAAATGAAGAAGCTTAAAAACACCACAAAGGGGTGGTTTCCGCGCCCTACATATATAGAAAATCGGAAGGGGGTAAGCTAATGTACATAATTACCGAAAGGATCTTGCTGAAATTGGTGAACCTACAGTCAGTACCAAATTGCCACAGCTGACGATCACTCACTGTCTGTAACTCAAGCGCGCTGATGAGAACTAGTAACGATAAGTCCGAAATCTTGATTTGCGTCTGGTAGTTTCGAGTTTCGAATTTCGACAAAACGCTGATCAAGTTCGTTTTATGCTATATTTTATAAAGTATGTGTTTTCAGAATGACATGGATGGATTTTCGCTTTAAACAAAGAAAGTAGGGACGAAGAATTCTTTTTTAAGAAGGCTTCCATGCTGCACATGTATCTATATGTAAAATGGATTTAATTTGTTATATTGACCCTTAACGTGCTTAGTTCTTTAGAACATTGACTGATTAGAATGAGATAGCAGACATAACTGGCAAGAGTATAACTTTTGGTTATTCTGATAATCTGTACTGCACAAGTTGTTCGTTCACCTTTTACCTATCCCAAAAAATGTTGAATTCTAGTTACAAAAAGATGCCGTTCAGCTTGTCAGAATATCACTCAATCATTATACATATCCTCCAAAAGTAAAACCCTTGAATGTTCCATTTGAAATTGTTTGCACCGTCGTTATCAATTTTTAATAAACAATCTTAGGAAACATTCAAAGGTTTTCTCTTAATACTAAAACATTAACGATTTTAGCTAACAATAAGGTCATGCTTTTTTGTTGCGCAGAATATTCAAAGTTGGTGCTGTCTTTATTATGTGGTAAGTTTGTAAGACAAGACGCCTTCTCGAATCGAAGTGGACGACAATAAATAATTTATTTATTGTTTATAATTATCTGTGTAGTTTACTAAATGTTAACGAATGAATTTCTAATCTTAAAATATAGACGTACATACATATTATATTAAAGGAAAATGGGTCATGAAAAGGTTTTTTTGGAGTTAAATAGCTTTTTCCATTGTTTTTATATTAATGGATAGATAGGCTGTGAAAACTTTAATGGCTAAGTAAATCTCGATAAAACACAATTGTTATAAAACTAATAGGTATAAGGAATATTCTCGTACCACGTTTAAAATATTATCTAAAAAAAAAAAATGAAAACGGTATATTTATTTAATGGCCCACTTTCATACCGGAATAAAAATTAAATTTGAGTTCACTCGTCATAAATGAAGCAGCACCAATTTGGAACATACTGTATATCTAATGTTTAAACGCTTTCGAAAAATGATGCATGCATTTAAAGTATTCAAACATCATAAACACTATTTCAAACAACTATCAGGGAAATTGATATCAAAAAGAGAAAAATTTTGCTTCTGACATATCTTAACTTATTGTATTTTAGCATCGTTCTTAAAAGTTTACATTCACATTGAGAACATGAATGAAAATAGGAGGTTGTAGATAACCTGTTGCAAAAATGCGATCAATACTGGTCCGAGTTTCAACAAGTCTCCGAGTGATGAGGGAGGGAATTTTATTACCAACAAGAAAAGCATGAATGACGCCAGTTGCTCCGCTAAACTGATGGGTGGTCTTTCTTTTTTAACTATTCCACCCTTTCGCAACTTCTTTCTCATTTGCGGGCGAAGTTTCAAGCAAAAATTTTTAGAAACTTGTGTGTGCGATGCACCTCCATAATCGAATACATGGATCCGTTATCGATTTTACTGAAACTTTTGAAATAATTGGTACAGCTACTTCGCGAAGTGAACGATTAAAAAAAGTGCTCTTCAAGAAACACAAAAACTTTACGAAAAAAAACCTAAATCTGAATTTAATTCTAAAGGAAGTTTCAGAAAAATTGGTATCGTTCTACTTCATAAGTGTTCTCTTTATACCTAATCTATTTTTAATTTTTAGAACGACATATCGGAAATATCTATATCATATTCAACTTATTATACTATAGTCTATTTGTATTCAATTTACTTCATGAAAAATTAAAAAAAAAAAAAACAAGAACTATAGTTTTCGTCTTCCTATACGAAATTCTAGAAGTAGGCGACAAAAAAGTTAAAATAGGATTGCCGGGTTCAATTTTAGTTAATTTCGGACTCGAATAATGTTACATCAAAAAACTTTCTTCATTTAAAACCCCTATATTTTGTTGTTTGTTCGGGATATTCATTACGTTGGAAAAAAAGTTAAAAAATTTTGCCTCACGAAGTTCACTTTCTTTTTTTTTTTTAATTATTTTTTCAAATTAAAATGTATAAATCTGGCAATCCTGTCTAAGGATTCAAGGCTATTTTGATACGTGTTGTACCTACCTATTATAGTGTGTTTGAAATTGCTAATGTTAGTGCGAAACTGAAATTTCAACAATTAATTAATATGGTGAACAACTATAGTATCACTGTAGATTTAAGGCTTTCACGGCCGGCGTTCGCCGAAATTCTGTCTTCTTCCGGGCTGTTGTGCCGTGATCCATGAAATTTTGCTGTTCCAGACGTTTCGATGTTGCTAGCTGACTTGATGATGTCAACATTGAACGGAAAAACGTCTGGTGCAGTAAATTTACACGGGCCACAACAGCCTGAAAGAAGACAGGATTTTGATGAACTATTGATCAGTATTCAGTAACTAAGCATGAGCGTTTCTTTTTTGTCTAAAAACAACTGAACAATTGGGCTATATATTTATCTAGTGAAAATTAAAAAAAAATTATGTATATAAAATAAGATGGTGATGACGGTTGACAATAAAAATGCAGTTTACACATATAAAATCCGATATCGGTTTATCTTAGGCCTAATATAAAATAAAGAATGACAATAACTGAGCCAATTCTATTTTAATATAGGGATGTACAATATATATTTACACTAAAAAATGTCAGGGCCAGCAAATGCTAGTGTAAATAAATTGTATAGACCCATTCATGTACACCTTAACTTTAAAAACAACTATTTGATGTTTGTATGTTTACCTTTCCTAGTAGGTATACTGACTTGTGCATGTTCTATATCTTTAAATAAAATGAACTTAATGTATTCTGTGATGCTACAGAAAATGCGACAATATCAAAGGAACCTTAGTGTGGGGTCTGGATTTATTTAATCCATCTGGATCTGGCTAATTATTTTATATTATTTATCCAATTAAAGTATTTGGATGTATCTATTAATGCTGCAGTCAATAAACTGAAAGAGCAAACTATGTTGTTGTATTATTTATCAAAAGCCATCCCCAACTCTGTTTACAGTGCGATTAATTAACAATGAAAAAATTTTGGACACAAAAGGTGAAGATTTTACCAAAGTATGGCTAATGTAAACAATAACTTACCGCTTACTTGTCGAAAAATAATTGTTTGAAATTAGAAGCGCGGGATTAACGTTGTGCACTGGCGTTTGTGATACACGCATTGTCTCAAACAATCTCAAAACTCACGCACAACTTCTGTTCTACACAATTGTCAAAATTTTGTTAGGAAAGTGCCAATATTTATTTAAAACGTCTTTATTAAGCTATGGTTTCACATTGAAATAATATTTTCAACAGGAAACTCATAGAGATAATATACATATAATAGGCATCTGCTATGCCCATAGAGGTAATACACATAGAGTGGCCATCTGCTATGGCGCGCTGTTGTGGCAGCGTTATGTCCGCTGTCGGCCTTGCTCATTGGATAACTTTGTACGCAATATAATCAGTGACAAATCAAATGTAATGCATGCTCGAAATGAAAAGAGATAGATAGATACTGTTTCTTTAGTTTCTGTCTCTTTCTATTAAAAAATCGCTTTTTTCATTGGCTTAAATATTCTATGTGTATTATCTCTATAGATTACGCGTCAAAGGTCAACTGACACCGTTTCTGCATATGATTGTAAACAACTTTCCTAACATAAAATATATGTACAGTGCCATGCAACAAAAATGAGAAATTATTTAAGAGAACAAAGTTTTTTTAATAAAAACAAATTCTATAAATGAATTCATTATTAATTAACAAACTTTTGGATGCTAAATTACAATTTAATAAAATAATTTGTGAGGCACTAGTGTAAAACAGCAAAGATTATGTTTTACTCCAGCTTAATGAAGATGGTGCACTTAAAGTCCAAACATTGACAGCTCAACGTATTACATCAAAATGTCAACCTTGGTTTACAAACTATCGCAAAGATTATTATTTCCGAAAAATGAAATAAAATTAAAATAGTAAAGGATAATTAACGAAATTTAAAAAGCCACAACATCTAACAATTACTGAAATCGCTAATTTCCACTCGAAATCGTAACTAGTATTGAACAACATTGTTTTGAAGTAGAACCTAAAAAAAACTATTACAAATTGTTATGAAGCTGTTGTTTTTGTGAAGTCTTAATCATTTATCATTATCCTTTTTGTAAGTAATATCCGACAAATTCTACGTATGTAGTTTCTTGAATTAACAAATTTATTTCATGTACCTACTTGTTATAAAAAATGTAGATAGTAACATCAATACATTATGCTATAAGCAGAAACATTCAAGAATAATCAGGGAATATTGAATATCAAAAGTCTTAATGAAAATTATGGAGGCTGTTTATTGTTTATGTGGTCGCCCGTACGACCCCAATGTATTTATGATACAATGTGATGCATGTAAAGATTGGTTTCATGGCAGGTATAGTACTCTTTAATTAAGTAGAATGATCACAATAAATAGGGGGCACCTATTTCTTAGTAGGCAATAGTCTGAGGTTCATACATATTAACCAACTATTCATGCTGAAAACAATGAGTTTCGCTTTTGATTGCCAACTTTGGGATAACTTATAATTTGTGGTTTTGTCCCAGATGCTAAATAGAAGTAGAATACATTATAATGTTTGAATATTGTATTTGTGGCATGAATGGTTGCTATGTCTGTACTGCTCCTCAGAACATTGAGAAGAGAATGTACTAAAGTGCTTCCAAAAGTGTATACTTAAAAAAACATGTAGAATCAGTCCCTGCAGCATTTCAAATAAAAATAATTCACCACCCTCTCAAACTTCAGCTCTTAATCTTCAACAATTGTCAAGTTACATACAATCTCAGTAAGACTAAATATTAACCAAACATGATTTTTTTAAATGATTAGGAGTAAAAGATGTGAAAAAACATTTTCTTACAATTCTCAAGTTAAAAAAACTAAAACAAATAATTTTTTTAACTAAGTATTCTTGAAAACATGCAATTGCTAAATTTTCACAGAAAATGTTTTTGTACTTCTTCATTCTTAGAGTTTTTTCGATTTGGTGAAACAATTTTATATTTAAACGAACTAGTAAAATTTTATCAATAAAAAACTATATAAACAACATTTTTTAATAGACAATTAATATTATAATACTGAGATATTTATCATAAATTGTAGAAAATTGGAGTTGTACGTTCAATAGCACAAAACAATATGCAGTTATTAATGAATCTATTTTTATTTCTTAGTATCTGCAGCATATCAAATTTTCTGTTAAAGAAATTGTTATTTATATAATTTTCTCCTAATAATAAAATATTCTTTGTTTCTTTAAATACGAAAAAATCAGGATTTAATTTTTTTCACAATGTTCCACCTAATCAAAAACAATTCTGAGAATGATAAAGGAAATAAATACTATTTCTTGTTAAAATTTGGTATATCATATTTTTAAAAACAGTTAAAAATTTAAGATAAATAACTTTTGCTATTGACATGAAAAGTAAACATAAAAAAGTTTTTTTGTAATAACTTGAAGACTGTTCAAAATTAAGAGTGACTTATTTTTATATGATACAGGTATTGATAGGAATAATCATTTTTTCAGTTGCTGTAATTTTCAAGAATACACAGCTATTGAAATAGAAAAGTATCATTGTCCACAATGTATGCCTTTATATGGTCCATCTGTTTGTAAGTATTCAGTTAAATAAGTTTTAGAAATAATAATTACTATACTTTTAAGATAAACCTTATTTAAATTGGCATCGTCACGATTATTGGGATCCTAATGCTGCTGATAAACCTGTTCAGACAGGAACACCGGCATTTATAAGAGAGTTAAGATCTAGACACTTTTTATGCGAAGGCGATGTTGTTTTACACATGAGAGGGCAACAGTTAACAGAAGCTGTGCTTAGCCAACAAGGTTTCAATAACCCCATAGTCGTTGATAACAAAGATGGTCTGAGCATGACCATACCCCCTGATAATTTTAGTTTGTATGATGTAGAACAATATGTTGGTGGTGATACAGAGTTGGACGTTATTGATGTCACACGCCAATCTGACATCAGAATGAAATTAAGAGATTTCGTTGCATATTTCAATTCACTAAACCGTACCAGAATTTTCAACGTTGTTAGTTTAGAGTTTTCAAATACACCGTGAGTTAGTTTGTTTAATATCGCTGTTCAATTAGTAGTTTTGAAAACTTTAGGATGGCGAGGCTTGTTGAAGCTCCCTTAATAGCAAGAAAAATGGATTGGGTGAATACAGTATGGCCAAGAAATTTCGCAATTCCAGCACCTCAAGTACAAAAATACTGTTTAATGAGTGCAAAGGATTCATATACAGATTTTCACATTGATTTCGGAGGTACCAGTGTTTGGTATCATATTCTGAGAGGGGAAAAGATATTCTACTTTATTAAACCTACAATGGCTAATCTTACTCTTTATCAACAGTGGATGACTTCAAGTAATCAAAGTGAAACATTTTTTGCAGATCAGGTATATAATTACCTATTTCCTTGTAATTTTACAATTAAAAATAATAATTTCTAGGTTGATATGTGCTACAAATGTACATTAAGACAGGGACAAACAATGCTTATACCGACAGGATGGATTCACGCTGTTTTTACTCCAATTGATTCTTTGGTGTTTGGAGGGAATTTTTTGCATAGTATGAATATTCCTATGCAGTTGCAGTAAGTATAATTTTTAGTTTTATTGTATCTTTCTGATAATGAAATGTTGCATTTAAGGGTTTATGATATTGAAAGAAAAATTAAAACTGTAGAAAAATTTCGGTTTCCTTATTTTGAAACAATCAATTGGTTTGCTGCTCAGAATTTGTTAGAGAATCTTACAGAATTAAATTTAGAAGAGAAAAAGTGCCCCAGTAACTTATTAAGTGGCTTAAAAGCTCTTTTATCTTCAATAAAACAATGGAATACAGATAAGGATGTAAGCTCTCTTTAGTTATGTTGTGGTTATTTTGTATTAATTTTATTATTCAGTATGACCTTCATTCGAGAAGTCAAATTCCCGATGCTATCAATACCACTAAGTTTCTAAAAGATATTGCAAGAGAAATCCGACATGCAGAAAGATACTTGAGCTCTTTAAATCCTCCTAAACCTGAAAGAGAATCTAAACGGAAGAGAAAACGTCCTATTAATAAAGATTTTATTGATTATTCGCTTTCACCGAAATCTTCGCAGGATGTAAGTTTAATAATGATTTTATGAAAACATTTCCACAATCAAAACCGAAAAACAAAACGCTTTTAAATGTTTCAAAACTTTAGTTTATTTTGCCAATGGACCCTGTACCTGGAATAGCTAGGCCGCCTGTTTCTTCCCCTCTCAAACTAACCCTTCCTAAACCTGCAATGTACCCCTATGAACGATTATCGACCATTAAATTGGAGGAGCCTTCATGTTCAGGAAATTTTTGGGACAATGATGAAAGACCAGAGCAAACTACAGCTGTTCACAGGGGCGGAGCTGTTTTAAAATTTAAATTAGGGTAAGCTAATTTTCTTATTTTGCGTGCTAAATTAAAAATCTGATTTTAGGGCAAAGGACGTATTTTCTCATAATATCGATACTTTTATTCACCCCGAACAGTATTCTCTTATTTCTCAAAAGCCTAAATCAGTATATGATTTTAACGATGATAACGACAGAGAAGATTTCGACGGATTAACTATAGACGAAAACCCCCCAAAACAATCAATTAAAATGAAGATACCCAGTAAGAATAATTACGTTTTTGTGATTTTTTAGTTTTATTGATTTATGATTCAGCTGCAGTGTGTTCAAACCCAATAAAAACGAATAAAAGGTCTCGTAATACTTCACATGTGAATGTAAATAGCGGTCTACCAAAGAACGGTATTGAATCTTTGCTTAAGGCGTCAGCGTTTACTCATAAAATAATTGATAACTCAGGAAGAACATCTCCATCAACAGAAGATGCTATAGAAGGAATGTTATCAATTGGTCAAAGCTACTTAAAACCCGGTAACAGTTCTTCACGCGGATCACGTAATACTTCGAATAGTCCACCTTATGATGAAGAAAATCTGAGTAATGTTCATCAAGATGAAGACTATGGTACGTTCTTTACTTCGGAAAAAAATATTTAGAGACGATTAAAAGCATTCAACAGAATAAAAGAGAATTTATTTAGCATAATCAGACCTACATTTCATTAAATAAATTCTTTATTACCCACTTGATTGCTGTTTAATGAAGAATTGTATTTTAAAAAATAATTTAGTTGTTTTGCCGTACTTATGTAGTTCTTAACAGAAGTCGAGGGCATTTTGTTTATTGCATTACATAATTTCATTTACAGTTTATCCTTCTTTAGATAATTCTGACGATGAAGAAATTCACATTTTTAAACCACGTGGACGTTCAAAAATTGATGAATCGTGGAATCCAAAAGCAAAAGTAGGGCCTCTTCTGCCAAAAATGAACAGACCTGCGCGGGAAGGAACAAAAAAGCAGGCAGTAGAGAAAGTTTTGGAAGCAGCAGCAGCGAAAAGAGCTTTGGAGGTACCCGAAAAAGTATACCATTATAAATTGTGAAAAAATGATAATGATATTTGTAAATGCGTTCTTTACTTTCTAGGCCCCTAAGAGACAGTACAAAAGAAAAAAAGTTAAACCTAAATCTACTTCAAAACCCTCTACTAGCGGTATTTCGAATCCGTTATCGGGTATTGCGGGTCCCAGTACATCCTCTTCAGGTAACTGATTGTTTAAAAAGAATGTCAAGTTCTGCAATGATGCTAAAAATTTTTCTAATTTAGGAAGCGCATCTAGACAACGTAAAGGAATGAAAACAGTTAAACAAAGACTGGGGAAAATTTTAAAGATACATAAAATGATATATTAAATGTTGCATATTTGGTTTTAATGTAGTTAAATTTTGCTGCATTAATTTTTTCTAAAAAATACAGTTGATGTAATACTATATTTATTCAAGTTTTTTGTTATATTTTTCATTACAGACGCTATGAATGCAATGGAAAATTAAGATAAAATGCATTGTTTTTTGTCACAAACGTAATCGAATATTGCTGCAAAAATATTAACACAGTACACACCTAAAATTGCATAAATCAATTAGAAACCGAATACTCGTTTCAACACCAAAGATACGTCGAAACGTGTTTTAGGTGTAATTTTGTGTTGTTATTTAGTTTTGTTTTGATTTTCGTGTATTAGAAAAATATTACATACGATCTTTTTTGTATATTTGTATATCGAATTTTGCGTGATTGTTTACCAAAACTGCTATTTCGTTCCTTAATTTTATCTAATAGACGACCAGTGCATGTTTCAAAAGATGGATAAAATTACTAAACCTCTCGAAGAAAGGTACCAAATTGTAAGCAAGCGGAATCAATTGGTTACGTAATTGGAAAATGAAAACCCTAAATAACATTTTGTTCAAATGCCAGGAATATGTTGCTAACAAAAAAGTTGAGAACGTAACAAAACTAATCAACGTTTCTTTTCGAGAGGTTTAATGACTTTTATTCGTCTCTTAGTGTGCATCACTCGCCTACGATTTCGATAGTTTGTAATCTCATTTTTAGAACTTTTAAATGTATGTTTCGTGTAAATCGTGTGAAATCGTTTATGGGGGCGATGTTTTACCGGTGTATCTCTACGTTAAAAATAACATTGCTTCCCTAAATTAATAAATACAAATACTCAGCAGAAAAAACTGAACTGCCATTAGGAAATGTGCTTAATAGATTATTAATACCAATGATTAACCAATTCAACAAAATTCTATTCTAATGTTGATAACTGCAGTATTACTAAATTACTTTTTTTTACATTCCATGACTATTTTAATTTAGTTACCATTGCAATTTTGACGATCTGTAATGCACACATTGTATATTACAAATAAATTCATTCTTGAATTTAATCTTTCCTGTGATAAATATTTATGAAATTGCACTTAGATAATGTAAATATTTTTGAACATGTTTCCAATTTTCAAAATAGTTAGTTTAAAGTTTGTGCAAGCCATACTTATTGTAACTTTTTCACAATAAATATTTATACAAATAGCATCTTTATTAATCGCAAAATACGGTTTACATTTACAATATAACAGTTTTGGTACACTATGACTATTACAAAATTAAGCACTTATGGGGTATGGTATACTGGAAAAAAGTTAGCGCAAACTTCTTCATCATTAATAATTGGTGTAACTAATAATAAAGAATTAACTAAACATTTCAAAAAAGAAATTTTAATTGACGATATAACTGTAAATCATGCGTTTTTAATGGAAGCATTAAAGCAAAAAGCTTGCTTTCTAATTGCTCAATCTAAGGAGCGTTTTTTTTTTTTTGAAATTTGTATGGAAAGTCACGTTGACTTTTTCCAGTGCAGTATTTAAGTATACAAATAATCACATATACTGAAGGATACATTCAATGGTCCCTCTATAAAATTTACATAGGTCAAAGGTATTATACATATGTACAAAAAAAATAATTAAAATAATATTGCCGGAGGAGGGTTTGGATTGTACTGTACAACAATAGTATGGGACATTAAATCGTAACCCGTGCGGTTGTGCTTGAAAAATAATATAGCAAAACAAAAGGGTATTGCGAAACTTAAACTTTTGACAATAGACCTTGTTAAAGCTTCTTTAATTGTTAACTGAGTGCCTGTAAATACTTTTACGGTCTCATGCGCACGGCCTTCAATAGGGGTTACAATAGTTGCCTCAACAACCATAAGACCCATAAACATTTTGCCAGGGGTTGCCCTTGGTCCCAAACTCAACCATAATGTCTAAAAATATTAAAAAGGCTTTAAATCAGTCTATGTGCTTTTATGTTGTGTACAAATATTTATTTAAATAATCTGAATCATGGGCGTAATTATAGTATTGTTTTCGCCTTGAATTTAAGCAAAAAAATGTAGATATTTTTTAAATGTAATTAATAAGACTGTTAAAGATTCTAGTAGTAAGGGAAGGTTTTCTAGTATGTTGGCTACTCCCGATTTGCTGAGATTTTTTATTATCCCATGCGGATAAATGTTTAAGATCATTGTTTTATTAACTTTTCGGGGAGGAGGCTTGAAACCCCTAGACCACCAATTATATACGCTCATGATCTGAAGATAATTGACATTAAGAAAAATTTATCACCTCGTAACAAAATACTACAAATCTGTGCAGTATTTCTAATATTAAAAATTCAACAGACATATGGTACATAATTTCGGCATTTTGTAGATTTTTGGTAAAAATTCCCAAATCATCAGCAGATCTAAAAAACATGTACTAGAATATCGTTGTACTTTACATCTTAAAAAAATAATCAGATTATACTCACATAACATCGAAACTTTCTAGTATTGAAAATATGATAAATGTTTTAACGATAAAAAGAAAACAAAAATCAATTAGTTCAGCGACAACCCTCTTCCACAGTGGGGGAACAATGTACTCATAACCATCAAGCGTTTCTTGGTCTGGAAATAGACGGTATTACGCAAAGCCTAAGGGTTAGAATTTAGTTTATTACTTAGTAAAAAAGGAACTTCATTATGATTTCCTGAATTAGATTGTAGATTTCTGGCTCTTTCAAGTTGTTGTAGCTGATTTTTTTGCCAGTTCTTGGCATCTTCAATCCATAATAACAATTTCTTCATATATTCTTCTCTGGTTTCTAATTCACTACTGTTTGCACTATTTGCACTCATGATAAACATTTCCAAAAAAGGGGCATAAGTAAAAATATACAAAACTTCAATTAAAATCCTGAGGTTAAGGGTGACTTTTACATTACGGAATAACTTTTTATTTCATAATAAACTTAAAATAATAACGAATAAATAAAATATATTAATAATTATTACAAAACTGACGTATAACTTTGAGGTTATTGTACTCATATTTTGATTTTATTTCTAGAATCTAAGGATGTATAAGTGGTATACCAACCGGGAAAACATTTTTAAAATATACGTTGCGACGTTACAGTAAAAATTTATTCTCGGAATCAGTTGTAACGCAAATTTACTAGTAAAATTTCGTATATCTAGAATTTACTGACATTCCAAGTTGCAGATTAGGTTAGGTAAGGTTAGGTTACAGGTTATGTCGGCAATCCATAAATTACATAACACGAATTTAATAATTTTTGCTCCTCCCTCTCCACTGTCACATTTGTATGACTCTCCCCCAAGATTCACAGGGATTGGCCTCCCATAGTAGGGGAATTTGATCGCGGTAAATAAAAATGGGCGGCAAAAATTTATAAAGAGGTACATCTGTCGAATTGAATTTGTTTTGGAAGCGTTTGGTGTCAGGAAATAACACTTATGTATTAATAAATTTTAGTAAGTTCTATAATTTGCAGAAATGTTTCAAATATTTCAAAAATTATTTGAAATGTTTGAAAATGGTCTAAAATGTTTTAGATATTTTGATAAAGATTTAGAATGTTTAAGATTTTTCGAGAATGATTTGGAATGTTGGAGAATAAACTACTTCACATTTTTTGAGAATGCTTCGGAATGTTAGAAAACAGTCTGGAATGTTCCAGGTTTTTCAAAAATGGTTCAGATAATTCTAGATTTTTCGAGAATGATCCAGAATATTCTAGATTTCTCGAAAACGATCCAAAATGTTTCGTAAATGATACAGAATACTCTAGATTTTTCGAAAATGATCGAGAATATTCTACATTTTTCGAGAATGATCCAGATTATTCTACATTTTTCGAAAATGATCGAGATTATAACCAGACTTTTCGAAAATGATCCAAAATGTTTCGAAGATAATCCCGAATATTCTAGATTTTTTGAGAATGATCCAGAAATTCAAGATTTTTCGAAAATGATCCAGAATATTTCAGATTTCCCGAAAACGATCCAAAATGTTTCGAAAATGATCTAGAATATTCTAAATTTTTCGTAAATGATCCAAAATGTTTCGAAAATGATCCAGAATCTTCCAGATTTCTCGAAAATGATCAAGAATATTCTAGATTCTTTGAAAAATATGCAGAATATTCCATATTTCTCGAAAATGATACGAAATTTTCCAGAAAATTGTAGATTTTTCGAAAATGATCTAGAATATACCAGCTTTTTCTAAAATGATTCAGGATTTTCCAGATTTTTCGAATATAATCCAGAATATTCTAAAATTTTTAAAAATGATTTATAATGGACGTAATAATATAGTTAATAATACAACCATTCAAAACCTTATTAATTTATTATAACGTCTAAAAACGTTTATGGGTAACTTTACATATATTCACATTGATAAATACGTAACTAACATGCTTTTCTATACACAAAATCTACTAGTACTGAGAAGATGGGGAATGTTGTGGCAAATTGTTATGATGGTAAGTTGCAGTGTGTGCAGTGGCAGTAATTAATTGTGTGGGTGGAGATTTTCTAATATCAGATCTCACTCCGTAAGTACTACTTCCACTGTTGCTGGCCTTACTAGAAAAATTACTGGTGGGTGCGTTGTAAGTACTATTGTTAGCCGTATTACTGCGTGAAACCGATCCATGATACGAACTGTAACTAGAATCATCAGATTGTACTGATTGTCCTCTTCTACTCTGACTCATTCCATACATAGATTCGGGCCTGTTAGTTCTGATAGGTTTTTGTGTATCTTCATATTTATCAGTCGTTGCAGAAGTTGTAGTAGTAGTAGTCCTTCCTTGAAAAGTACCGTTATTACTGCCTGTCGTTCCATAAGCACCCTCTGGACGCTGAGAGTTTCCTCTCATTCCATAAATGCTTTCCGATCTTTGCTGCAATTGATTCTGAACGTTTTGGTTCTGCACATGATTTTGCTGTTGATTTAAGCGAATTGGGTACAAGGATTGAGCCGGTACTAAAGGTCCTGGTCGGGGAAGGATGTCTTTATTTGAGCCGCTATTAGACTTTGTGTAAACGGACTGAGATCTGTTTAGGTTGGCTCTTGTAAGAGGCGGAGATTTGCAATAAAGAGACTTTGTTCCTCCATAGAGTGACTCAACCCTCTCCAATTTTGTTGGAGGAGCGGCATATAAACTTGCAGACGTAAGACTTGCGCAGTAGCCGCCTCCTACGTTACTGTTTGCTGCTGGTCTGTAACTATTATACGTGGAACCATTGAATTTCGTACCAACGGGTTTGTCTAAATCGTCATAAGCATCTTCGTCTGAGTTTATACTCGAAGAATCTCCATCGGCTGAATCCTTCGGACGATTTGTCCTGTGTTTGTTGAATACGTATTCGTAGAGAAGACCTGAAGTAATACCTCCAACTAACGGACCAATCCAATAGACCCAGTGTCCTTCCCACTTACTCAAAACAAAAGAAAGTCCTAGAGATCGTGCTGGATTTAAGTAAGGTATCTAAAAGGAGGAAGAAATTGTTGCATACGGTTACGGATTTATGGTCACAGTGAAAAACTTACGGAAACAAATGAACATGCTGCATATGATGCTCCGATAGTAAGGGATGTACTGCCCATGTATTTATTATATGAATCTATTGACATCAAATATGTTAATACTATGAGAAAAGTAAGGATAAGTTCTACGCCAAAACGTTCCCAGGCTGCTGCATTTGCTGTATGTTGAACCGCTGCCATCAAATTTCCTTGATAGCCAGGAACAGTCACACTAAAATTTAATAATAAAAATACCAGGAACTATTTTTGATAGGTACAAATTAATTTTCTTTCTTTTACAACTGCTGTTAGTTATTTAAGTAGTTATTAAGCAGAATATTAAATTCTAGAAAAACTTAGTCGATGATTTTTTTTTCTCACGATATCATGTCCATGGTTTTCTTTCACGATATCGGTGTAATAACATTACAGACGAGATTTGCTTGGTCAGCAGTATAAAATCTCTTATTAAGCGTTAAGCTAATATTCTGTAGACTGTAGAGAGCGACATTATAACGAGTACTGCTTTTTATAATTGATTTTAATGAGGGAACAATTGCCTTTAATTCAGTAGAGCATGACCCTAGTAGAGTTAGTGCACCCTTACATAAATGGGTTTAACTCAACTAATACAGTTTGGAACGCCGGAGAGCTGCGCTGAAAACGTCCCTGGGGTGTCCTAAACGCGGCACGCGCTAACTGTACACAATGGTTAAAAAATGAACTTACTTTGTTCACATAGGTACTCGTTCCAAGAACAGGTCCTGAGCCACCTGTTTCGTTTGGTAATGAAATATTTCGAACGCTACCCAACAATAATTTCGAAAGTAAATAAATACCTATTTCAACTGGAGGATATTTTTTTAAAAATTAAGTATTTATAAAATGCGATATAGGTATTCATATTTATAAAAAATGGAAAACTTTTATATGTATTTACATATTTTTTTAATGTTGTATATTTTTAAATAACGATTTTTATGGTTCAAATTACGTATTTCCATTTTTATATACATACATTATTTAAATTAAAAATTAAATTCTTGAATGGATGCCTTTAAACCGATTGACGAATTCTAAGGGCCACTTTAGCGGCAGCTGCAAATTATTAAATACAGCATGCGTGCAACAGGTTTGGTGTAGACGAAGAACATCTGCTGTTTCCAGTTTCTTAAAATTCTCTTTGTTTTACGAGCTGTATTTCAATCTAACTACACACTTAATTAAAAAGTTACTTTATTTACTCTGAATATTAATAAATGTTTTCTGGTTTCACGAACGTGTTTTTATTTATTTATGTGTACGAGCAGTAAAGGGTCCTTTAGATTGCGGTCGATTAAACTTTATTTCAATTCAAAGTTGATACTGTAAATTTTTATCAAGGGTGACTTGCTGTACAAGTGCACTTGAACAATGAGAACCGTTGGGGGGAAACGACAAGGGAGATCAACTAGACCGATTGCTATCGACAGTGATATCTTTATATTCAACCGTTACTCACACTTTAAAGCGACGTCGACATGAGAATATTTCAGCTGATTATGACTGAAAATGTTCCGCAATTAGATACACATATTAATTTTATGACGGCCTTAATAGAAAACCCATTAGGGTTCTTAACATTTGTAGAGAACTTAAATTGAATCCCATGGCCATTTTACAATTTTAAACAACAGTAATAAGTTCCCCTTTTGAAAAGTTCTGCTTTATCAAAAGGCACTAATGTATTCAAATTTTCTTAATTATTAATTGTCATTAAAGCTCTGCAAAGTTTTAATTTTTTTGGTAACTGTTATGAACAATATGTATCTACTAAAATTTCCAATGATAACTTTTTTGCTTTTTTAATTTTCATAAGTTTTTATAAAGATAAGTCAACGATATCGAAGCTAGTAATTTCGTACCTGGAAAGAAATTATTTTGAGTTCTAAGCTGCTGTTATTAAACTGTGATATTGCATTTTATCAAAGGAAGTTATTTCCGTCTTCCAGAAGGATTAATAAACGTTGAAAAATGAAAAGGAGTATCATTCCAAGTATGAAAATATTTCAAATATTTATTCTGAGTAGTTCTCTTTTATTAAATTCTGTCCAGATATTGAAAAAGGTGCTAAAATATGCACCTCCTTTTTATATTTAAATTAAGTTTGATAAAGCGAAGATTGTGATACGTTCTCGAAATGAGGAACTTACAGATGTCTTCTGCGGTGATTTTATGATCTGAAAGGCAAAGAAAGGGCAGAAAAGGCACATGGGCAGATGTTTAAAACCATACCGAACTAATATTTTACTAGGTAAAAACTTGAGGCAAGATGAAAGGAAACTGAGAACAAGTAGTCGTCCCTACTTAAAGGCAATAGGGTGAGGAAAAAGCCAGGTGGCAAGACATGCTGTGGCACACGTGCTGGGAGTTATTTACTAACACCCCCGTTCAAAGCTTCATTATAATAACCATTAAAATATGACTGAAGTGTAGCAAAAAATCTACACATTGGTGGATAAATAAATAAAAACCAAAAAATGATTACTACAATTTTAACTTAATTTATAACATATTACGTAAATAGACCATGGGAAAAAGTGATTTATTTTATTTGTTTTTAAGAGGGAACAGGTCTTCCTTAAAAATTTCGAACTGCGATCATAAAGGCAAAAACTCGAATGTCTAAAAATAGTAGCGATCCAACAGATGTCATCCACATGCGTTTATTTTGCCTTTCTACGGGTTACTGATGATGTGTGTGAACATTGAAGAAAAACTACCGTTAAGGATTAAAAATAAACAGGAGAGAATATCTCTCACGATATGTTCGCGTATCATAAAAAAAGGAACAATAAGCAAATCTCTGGAGAGCTTGGAACAAGTGAATTTTGGGGCCTGACTCCCTTCGACGCACGAGAAAGAAGGGCGTCCTCTGCGGTGTGGGCAGGATGATAGCAGCAATGTATGTACGTCGAATTAACATACATTGTCGCACCTCATGGTGTAGGGAAAGGGATTATTATGGGGTCTTCGGAACGACCACAATCAATCGCTGAATAATATCCATGTGGAATTAGTTATAGATATACAGTTTTCTCACGATTGCGAGGAACAAGTGTACAGCTAATCAAATTATTTATCATTAATCCGATTAACCCAATAAAGTCTATTGACACTGCCCTAAAAATTGATTCACATGGAATGATTGATATAAAGCTGCCCTATTTTAATAAATACATACTTTAACGTATGTAAAATTCGCTGAAAAACTTTATTTATTTTTTTTACTAAAGAAAATCCAACGCTTATGTACCTAGGTAAGTATTGTAAAGGCCATAGCCCTCGATGGGTGTAGTAATGCCTATCTATTGAAGATCAGATAACCGGAGCAGCTATTATTGTGTATTTCCTGCAGCTTTTAAATTGGGAGCGGATGGCATCCAAACAGAACAGCAGCTGCAAGAACACCCGACAAATGGCTCAGGTAAATTAAGATTCAGGTAAGAATTCTTAGTCCGTTGCCCCCCCTCGTTCTTTGATACGCGTTGTTACTGGAATTATAGGATTCGAAAAGCCGACGAAACCAGAAAAACTCACGTAGATATATTTTTCTAACTATTGAACATTATATTCAATAAAACAATCTGTTGAACTAATGATTTAAAGTACCCGGTAAAACCCAACCCAACCTAAAGTTTGGGAAAGATTATATATGTATCTACTTATATAGGACCATTAGAGGACGAGCCGGATAACTAACAACTTCTTCATATTAATAGTAGTTTTACCAAATGAAATAGTTCAAGTGTGTTTTTAAATTTATATCAACAGCAGGAAGTAACTCATTATTTAAATAACTCGCTGAAAATTATATTCGCTGTTTGAAGATCTGAATTAAAAACTTAACCAGCAGTTGTAATTCTTATGGAAATCTTTTCTTGAAGGGTAGGTAACTTACCCGTAAAGAAAAGCAACTCCTGCCACAGCTCCACCACTTTGAGCTATCACATACATAACTCCCCTGATAATGGTTATTCTTTTGGTAACGAGCATTGCTACTGTCACCGAAGGATTAATATGACCACCTAAAATTTAATTAATTTAGACGAAAACGGAAATATGTATGTATGTATGCACTTTTTTGAAATATTTATAAATTACTATGTATTCATTATTATTAATAAGGTAGAATGAAAATAAGAAATTGGATTATTGTTTTACTTACCAGAAATATGTAAGAAACATTGTGAAAGTGTAGTCATGGCAAAACCAGCTGCAAGAGCTGTGGCAAGAAGAATACTTGCCACCGACGCACCAACCCCTGTACCAGCTGCTGCCCCGCATACAATAAAGACACAGCAGAAGGAAGCAATACACTCACAAATAACTGACCGCCAAAATTCCAACGTACGGATTTCCGCTTTCATTGGAAGTTTCAAAAAACTTTTTCTAGGAGAACCATTTTCTTGTCTTAAAGTTTCTAGTTTTTCGAAAAGAGTCACTATATGGAAATCTATATTTTGCGGAATATTTGAAATATGAAGCACGTCTTCGGCCATGGCACCACTTTCTTAATTTTCAAAAAATAAAATAAAAACAAAAGAACCGGTGTTTACTTTTTTTTTATCACTAACAGCTACAGATAGTTAACATTTTTGGTAAATTAATTGGTCTTTACATAAAATCGAACTACCGCGTATTGCACATGTTACATGAAATCGAGAGGGTGAGTAGGGTCAGGAATTGAACCATCACTGAACTAAAGCACGACCTACCATGATTCAAGAGCTTGCAAGAAGTTTTCGTGTTCGTAACACATGGTTCCCCTTCCCTCAACAACGTAACAGCCAATGAAATCGCTTTAAAAGACTCAAATAATTAAAAAGACCGCGTATTAAAAATAATAAATATTACATTTACTTAGACACCCTTTTCGTTACTTTGTTAAATCAATTAAAATAAATAATAAAACTACTCTACTTAACAAATAAATTTTAAGTAGGTATTATAAAAAAAGGAACATGTTCTATTTTTTTTTTCTTGCGTTACCAAAGATAATATGTATAACTTTCTCGTCAGATGGTCATAAAACATAATACAACCGCTAGTAAATTCAATACAATTGCAGTAGTATCATTAAAATTTAATGGCCCCTGCTGGAATCTTTCAATATTTTCTTTTTCAAAATAAGTGAAAGCTAATGATCCATCCAATAGCTGCAAAAGGTAATTGAAATAACTGTTCAAAAATTAATGTACCTACTCCGGTGATCGATTTCAATGGTTGCATGGAACATCTGAGGTAATTATAAAAATTGATGGCATCTTTTTTGAGACAAATATGCGCAACTATCGAAAATTGCTCACCCTGTACACATTCAATTCAATTATTAATGCAATAATGAATAAAAAAATGTTTTAAATAATAATGATATGAATAATTGATTTATTAGCAGTTTAAATAAAATTTTCGAATTAAAAACGAATTCCATTTTCAACAGTCGAGTTAATTAAAACGATTGAATGTGACCCAATTAATGAGATCATAAGTCTTCAATTTATGACTGTTTACCATCTATTTAGGAAATAAAGATAAGAAAGATATTTTCAACAGTAATTAATATTTATTTCATCTTAACGTATAATTTTGTTTCCTGAAATATTTTTATTATATAGTTTCGAATTTTGAATTCTAAATTGAAGCTATAGATATAAGTACATAATTAAAATGTTTCAATCTGACTCAAATTAATGATTCACTGCAGGTTCTATTGTACGTGGCTCGATAGGTGTGACCATAGTAACGATGTAAATACGAATAAAATAACCAGAAATGTTGTTAATTAGTCATATACTTTAATTAATTAGAAGAAGGTAATAGGGGCACGACTACTTTATTGCTTCTTAAATGCCACTGTCCGGTGGCAATTAAGAGTAACTCCCACACTTGCATTGTGTTGACCGTCGTTAGTTCAATTCCTTTCAGTGCTGTTTTTACATTTTATCGGGCAACTCATATCATTAGATAAAAATCTCTATCATAATACAATCGTAACACATTACAACCTGCACTTGTGTCTCTCTCAGTGAAAATACCGTTAATCTGGAGTGTGTTAGGGCTTTGTGTGTCATTTTTCACCGTCCAAACTTGTGGTTTTGTGTCATGAGGCTCTTTAATTCCACTGCTGATTCAAGCCACCGTAAGTTAGAGGTAAAAGATAACCACAGGGCACACCTGAGTGACGTAAGGTACAGGTAAACTAAAATGGCGCGTTCGTGTAAACAAGTATTGTTGGATTTTTTAAAAGTGCTTGTTTGTTGTGAATTATACGTGAAGTTTGCGAACGGTCAAAACAATCATGGCAATGTTTATTACGGACAAAATAATCCCTATCAAACGTACAATCCACCAGAACCCGGGGACATGGACTACAGGACGTTCACCTACAATAATAGAAGATACAGTCAGTATCAACCCAACACTTATTACAACTCCCGTGGTCAACCTGGAGATCCCAGAAGGGTCAATCAGGATCCAAGGTTCAAGTATGACCAGGTACGAACCCTCTTTTTACTTCTTTTAGTTACAAAAGTATAAATAATGGAATCATTTGTTTTTCTTCGTACGTATTAATTTTTTTTATAAAAATATTATTTCTAGATATTATAATATGTATGTACTTATATTTAATTTAATTTAAACAAATATGAATAAGTAACTACAAACACAAATAATAGTAACTTTATCGTAATTTTGTAACTATTGAAACAAAGCCTTCATTCTAAGGTTATTTTATTTAACAGTTATTAAAATAATTAGCCGCTGAATAACAAAAATCAACGTGAAAAAAGAGCATTTATAATTGCGTGCGAAAATTCGCTAAAGTAAATGAAAATTTAAAAATTTTAGAAACGATTTTTAACACGTAGCTACTATGATTTTCTGAGGTCAAAATTGCTAATGGGAAGTTTAATCTCAATTTCTTTTTCGAGGGAACTCATTCAAGCGTGCGCGTCCCATTTTAAGTTTACCGCAGTTTTAATTAAGAAAAAAAGGCCCATTGATTGAACTCCCTTCTAAACGATTTTAGTTAAAACTACTTCTTATTTATAAAGTTCAATATCATAATAGCTGGTGCTACAGATTGAAAGAGAAACCTTGATATTGACCATACCCGCCATTATTTGGCGTTTTTTTATTTTATGTAACAAAATTTCTTACTATACTCATTTAACGCTAGTTCGTTAGTCTCTAAAATTTATCAAAAAAGTTACAACGACTTCATCATTTTGAACATAACATTAGCAATTTTATCACGAACAAAATTAAACTTTAATGAAGCAAATTTTTAACGTACAAATAAATTTATATACCTAGGTACGTCAAACCAGTGGCGTAAAGTATACCCCCGTATTGCGGGGGAAGAGCCAAGAGGCTGGGCTCCTACCAAAGAGACAAAAAATACCTATAAATTAATTTTAAAGATTTTAATTTTTTATAATTGATCTAAGGTTCAGGCTTGTAGACTGTTAGATTCAGACGTTTCGTCGGCAACTACAGCTGACATCTTCAGTGGGATCTGTTAGCTATATTAACAGCGAGAGCAAATCTTGTCATTGTCGGGACTTCGAGATGCAATCTTCGCTCTCACAACCTCCACTGAAGATGTTTGCTGCAATTGCCGACGAAACGTCTGAACAGTCGTGAAAGCCGTAGTGTTTATTATTTCACTATTTTCTCATATTGTTTCGAAATTAATTATTTTTGATCAGCAAGGCAACCAAGAACCAATATATCCCGGCGTACTAGGAGGTTGGAGAGAAGATCTCCAAGGAAAAATGAGACCTGACAGTCTTTTAAAAGAAAGAGACGTGTTTGTCAAAACGAGACACGGAGATGTTCAGGGCTTCAAGGTGTATCTTTACGATAATCCAGATCCGGATTCTCTGTACAGGCCCGGCTCCGAATCAATTGAAAGAGAAATGGGAACAACTATAGCTTTCCTGGGGATCCCTTACGCCATGCCCCCTATTAACGAAGGCCGATTTAGGGTATTTATTAAACTCTCTTGCTTGTTACAAGTATGATTTTTAATTACATATTTCAGCCACCACGGCCACATAAGGGATGGCAACTTATCCAAGCAACAGATTTTGGCCCAGCTTGTCCCCAACCTATCAAATATACAGGAGCTTCGAAAGGAGTCAGAGATATGGACGAAGATTGCCTGTATTTGAACGTCTACACCCCAAATGTAAGCTGAAAACTGTAAGAATAAAATACGAAGATATATTTGCTTCTTTTAGATAGGAAGTGTGGCCCAAAAATTCCCGGTGATGTTTTATATCCACGGAGGCGATTTTACTCATGGAGCTTCAAACTTATTCCCTGGACACATACTTGCCACATTTTACGAAGTCGTTGTCGTCACAATCAATTACAGATTAGGGGCACTTGGTATATAAATTTTTATTAGGTAGTTACATATCCTCATGTACATGTTAACTGTTTGTGTTTTTAGGATTTTTAAGTACTGGAGATATCAACTCTCCTGGAAACTATGGTATACTCGATCAAGCAATGGCGTTACAGTGGATTTATGACAATGCGGAATTTTTTAACGGAGATAGGGATAAGATAACACTCTTCGGACCAGGAGCTGGAGCAGCATCTGCTGGTCTCCTAATGGTTGCACCTCAAACACGACATATCGTTACCAAAGTTATTGCCCAGGTCGGTGCTTATTATTTACGTACCTACAATTCATAAATAATTAATCATTTATGGCAATTTTTTCAGAGTGGATCAGCATTAGCCGATGCTGCATTTGTAATAGACAAATACAGGGCCCAAAACACAAGCAGAGTATTTGGGCAACTTTTAGGTTGCAGTATCGAATCCTCTTGGAAACTGGTAAATTGTATGAAGCAGGGTAGGAGTTTCTACGAATTAGGGAATGCTGAGTTTCCACCACAAGTCGGCTTCTTCCCGTGGGGCCCTGTTATCGATATGAACGTCACTCTTCCCTATTACGAAGGGTGGTATGAAAAGGACTGGCACTTCATAAAGGATCTTCCGGAAAATTTGGTAAAGAAAGGACGATTCAACAGAGGATTACAGTATATGGCAGGAGTTACTCTACAAGAGGCTGCTTATTTTGTATGTAAGTAACTAAATTAAGAAACTTATACAGGGTAAACAAAGCGAGTAACCTTAATTGTTTTCAAATTTTTGTTTTAGCCGAAAATAGTAGTTTGGCCCCAGATTTTAGAATAACCCGAGAATTTTTTGACCAAAAAATAAGAGAATTTGTTCTTCGATATAATTACACGCTTAACCCAAATGGAACCTACGAAGCTATCAAATACATGTACACGAATTGGCCAGATCCAAACAACGAGACTCTGATAAGAGAACAATACATAAATGTAAATAATAATAATAATAATAATGATGAAAATACAATTTTTACGGAAATAAATTTTCAGATGTTAACAGATTTTCTGTACGTTGCACCAAATGACAAAATGGTAAAATTGTTGATAGAACAAGACGTCCCCGTTTACATGTATGTTCTTAACACAACCATAGAGTCGTTCAATCTTCCCCACTGGGCCAGAATACCCCATAACATAGAACATTATTTACTGTGTGGAGCTCCATTTATGGACGTTGAATTTTTTCCGCCGAAACTGAGATTCGTCAGGAATCAATGGACTAATAATGACAGGAACATGAGTCATTTCTTTATGAAAGCTTATGCAGATTTTGCAAGATACGGGTGCGAAAGTTACCTTCGTAGTGTTTTTTTATAAAAAATAAAAGTTGTCTTATTTTAGAAACCCGACACATACACAGATACTAGGTCTACACTTCGAGTTGGCCAGAATGGGTCAAATTAAATATTTGAATATTAACACCACATACAACTCGACTATTTTATGGAACTATCGTCAAACCGAGTCAGCGTTTTGGTCTCAATATCTTCCAACTGTTGTGGGCCATTTGGTGCCCACTTATCCTCCAACAACTGAGGTAAATATTAAAGAATAATAAAAAATGAAGTAATCGTTCAATATACAGGGTGGAGCAAATTGAACACTGTTAAATGCAAAGTATACCTACATTAAAGAAGAGATAGACAAAAACCGATGTCGGTGTCTGAAGCTCAATTTCTATGACAAGTTAATTGGTGCAAACCGTGTTTCGTTATCTGTCACCGTTTCAGAGATACAGGATGTTTTTGGAAAATATATGTTTTCGAAAAACCTCTATAACTTTTTTCCTGACGAAAATTTTTTATTTCTTTAAAACATTCCCAAAGCACTTTTTTACGTAGAATTCAACGGTGTTAGGTAAAGTGGATAGTTTAGCTGTAAACAACGTAAAAAGTCATTTTTTAAATGGAATACCCTGTATATTTTAACATTTTTTAATAGTGCTCAAAATTACCTTTCCAAATATACAACACACTTGGTATTTTTCTCAAATAATTTTCAAAATACAGCACTATAGATTTCGTTTTGAAAATATGGAAATAACCTAATAGCTGATGATCTACCTAATTAAAGTATTTGCAGTCGTCTCTGTCACTTATACCGGAAAATGGTGTACCTATTTTTTACGTGGAATTTTATTATTTTTACAGTTTTGGTGGGAGCCGCGGGAACCTTTACAAATAGCCTTCTGGAGTATGTCGGCTGGTTGCCTATTTTTAATCGTTTTAGTAGTGGTTTGTTGCATGCTCTGGAGAAATGCAAAAAGGTGCGAAATAAGAAGGAGTTTATAATTTCCCAGTCTCATAAATCTGTTTTATTTCTAGACAGTCTGATCGGTATTATAACGGCGAGTTGTTTTTGCAAGAAAACGATCCCGATAACGGTATAGACAACGCCAGAGGGGTAGAAATGTATGAATATACAGACAAACCGAGGGTCGTTCAGACGACAGGCCCTGCAAGGACCATAAGCACAAACTCGTTCAGGACTGAAAGTGCAGCCTCGATAAAAGAACCAACAAGTGACGGAAGGAAAGGGACTCCCCTTATGACGACAAGAAAAGTTTCCAAAAGTAAAACACAACTAATTCAAGGAGTTCCACAAACCGATGTATAGGGAATAACACATCACATTCCGAAGTGTAGAGAGAAAAGAACTTGTTCTGCATTTGCCTTACTTGCTAAAGGAAAACTGACTAAATTTGTTTGCAAGAAAGTAAGCAAAGGGTACAAAAAGATTAGCGAATAAATTTTATATTATACCAAAACACATTTGTTATTGTTTTAAAATACTTCTGATTTGTTGTTAAAAATATTTTAAATTTAGTATTTTTTTTACACATTTTTTTTTTAAATAAAAGAAATTTTCTACAGTACATGACTAATGCCTCAGAGAATAACAATGTCTAATTTAAGTTACCAGAGTTACAAAATATCCGCCCTCTTTTTTAACAGTACAAATAAAAATTTGCTTCTTCATTAATAATTAACAAAAAGCTGATCTCTTACGTGAAACCAAAACATGAACAATTATAAAATAGAGTACGATACATCAAGTTTAGCTTTACAATCTTTTTTTTACCAATATTTAGTTTTAATAGACTGCTAGCGTTATAAAACTGTAATTCCTAGAATAATTTGTAAATAGAACAAATGTACAAATAAGAAACAACACGCACAGATGTCTGGAATATTGACTAATTACTGCATTTTTTATCGCCATCATTCATCTCGCATCAAAACATGAGACACAGACTTTTATAAAGCTAAAAAAAAAATAGTTTATAAGACATCATTAAAGAAATCTTTATACATTTATTTAAGGACCAATAAATTTTCTATTTTTCAAATTTGTTTTATTTATCCGCGAGAATATTTGTATCAATAACGTGAATAATATGGCAACTTTTAATTACCCTCATAAAACTTTAGCTTTTAAACGACAATTTATAGTCTCTAAAAGGATTTCAATTATAAAAAAAATGCATGCATATTATAGATAAATAAAAGGACCTAAAAATATATATTAGTAATAAAGACCTTGTTTAGCGTAGCGAATTCAGTTCTCGAAAATTGTACAGGTTTGTAGTTTTATTAAAATACAATTCTGGGAAGTACGTTATGTGTAATACAATCATTTTCCTTTATTTATAAGGTGTAACTGCTACAGAACAATGGAAGAAAGCACTTCGTGCTGCCTCTGTTCCTTACTTATGTATGCAACAGTGGTATTTCAAACAACCACAGTGACCACTGATGTGTGGTTGATTATTAAACAAACGTGAGTTAAGATACACACATTTACTAACCCACACTGATGAATAACGTACATATAAAAGAAAGGAATATTCAAATGATTGTTACCAACGAATGTCCAAGTTTAGTTGATAATTATCAGAAATTAATTTTTTGAATAGTCATAAAAATTTTAAATTGAAACATATAAATAAAAACACTTAATTAAAATAGGATTTAAGAGCTGATCAATGAAATTAAAAACTTCTAATACATAATTTCAAAATTACTAAAAAGATATGTTTAAATATGTAAAACTTATTTAAAGAAATAAGTTAATGATTAAAACATTTTTTAAAAATATGTATTAATGGATAGGTTTTATTAAAGAAGGCTTCCCGCCTTGACGAAGTCCTATTTTAAAAGGACGAAACGTCGGCTTTGGCTTGAAGAAAAGCATATACTCTTTTCATTTTTCTTCTATACAAATAAATTTAATAATTTTAATTAATATTTAAATATGGTTCTAGATATATATTTCGAAAACATAAAAAAATAATTAATAAATGGACGATCTTAATATAGACAAATATAAGATAGTTAAAAATTTTGTCACGTATTTTAATTAATTACAAGTAAAAACAAAATCAGACTATTCTGTTGCTAGCTAATTAAAATTCATACACTCAAGTAGCAAATTAACAAGCATAACCTTCGTCACGTATGAATATGATTCCATTTATGTTCGCAATTAAATTATGTGCCAAAATAAAGGCGGTCACGTACATAGCAGAAGATTCACTCTTTTATTTTATTATTGTGTTGTTTTTATCTAATTTCGGTGAGCCATCATCTATTTTTTGAAATTTTAGTATGTCGTGATATTCATTATCCTGAAATCAACCGTTCACACTTTAAATGAAAATTTTAATCCGCAACAAAACATATACAATGGTATTTATTGAAAATGAAGGTTAGGTTGGATTAAAACCTAACCCAACAAACCGTTAAATAACCTAACCTAACCTAACCTAACCTAACCTAACCCAACAAACCGTTAAATAACCTAACCTAACCTTACCTTACCTACCCTAAAATAATCGATAATTAAATGTATGTTGGGTTACGGATTTGAACATCACCTGAACCATGTATATATATTAATTAACTGACGAAAATGTACGAAAACGTGGACTTAATTCAGTGAAAGAGAAATTTCTTACAGGTGTTGTCAGTTAATAAATAACAATAAATTAAAAAATAAATAATACAATAAATAAATAGCGTATATAGATAGTAATAAGAAAATAATAAAGGACGTCACTGGTGTTTATCTGTTCGTCCAGTAAGACAGGTGTTTGAATAGGGGGGCATAGAGGGGCACCGGTGCGTGTACAGATAACTACCTGTTCCCTCTCTACTACTACTCTTTCGGGTACCCTAACTAACAATCTGCTAGCAAGAATGGGTTTGTGATTTTTGGGTTCGGCATTAAGTGAAAAGAACAAAATTCGAATGGTGATGGTTGTATTAAAGTGCCATTTAAAATGGTGCTTAGAAAACATTACTTAAACATCATTATATGACTGTATCGTTGTTATTTCAAGGTTGTTTATAATTATACAGTGTGTATTCCTTAAGATGTTCTGATAGCGTGTGTACTTAGTGTGCAAAGTCAAAACCATCTTGATGCATAGAAGCGAGCATGAATACCAAGGGGATGTAAGTAGCATTAATATAAAAATAAATTTAAGTCGCCTTATGTTTGTCCCTTAAACGCATGTCCGTTACAATGCACGGATAAGTTCAATAACTGCCTTATAAGATTTAATATCTTGCCTTTTCGGTTACGTATACCACATTCCTCAGTTTCTACACACGTTTACATAGATTGTAACTGAATTTCTGTTATAGCGGTATTCGACTTCGATATGGTGTTTCAAAAGCAGCATGTTCTCTCAAAAACGTTAATATCAATTAAATACAACCCTCACGCAATCAATTCGATACAAACACGATTCTAAACCGAATCAATAATCGAAATCTAATAACAAATACTCTGCTTCCATAATCGTTTGTGTGGTTAACAATTGTTTTACACGTATTTTTATTTTGTTATTTTATATTACCAAAATAACAACTCAAAATTACTTTTTTGTTTATCATATCGACTGATTAAATCGAATGACACGCGTTATTCTTGTAATACATAAACGCTAGTTGTAAAATACGTGTTGTTTGTAAAATCAGCAACGTTAAGTAAATAAACAACTTACCTTCAACGTGCTTAATGTACTATTTATTTATATAAATTATGTCTACTACAAAATACAATACATAATTGCTTTTGGCTATGCAATATTATCAGCTGTATATAATTTACATATATTGGTATAATTTGGTCAGCACTATTAGTTATTTGAAACGATTTTTACACATATTACTTACATATAAATTTAATTACCAACGCTGTTGTGGCACTTTAAATATACCAATTATACATAAATAACAACTTCTTAAACTGCTTAGTTCATATTTAAATCTCTACAAAGACAAAGTTTAAATTATTCAAACTTTCTTTGTCAATTACTTTTTAATTTATAAATAAAACACTTTAGATGAGTTACAAATTATTTATTGTTACCACAACAAATGTTTCGACACAGTGTCTTCTTCAGGTGGTGAAGTAATACTTGTAATAATAATAATATTATTATTATATATAATATTTGTAACTCATCTAAAGTGTTTTATTTATTAATTATGGAGTTACACTACTTAAAAGCTTCATCTATTCAATCAACTTTTTAATTTGTTATTCACAACGAAAGAAAATGAAACAAAAGGACTACGTTCAAAATTTCTTCGTTTTAAGTCACTAAATGTGGAGTTAGGTAATGTACAATTATTGTTAATTAAGAGAATAAATAAAAACAGTTAGTTACTTACACGTTGATTATATCGTATTCTTTTTAATAAATATTGGTAAAATAAAAAAATAAATTTTTTGCAGAACAATCAAATTAGTCTAAATAAATTTTGCTCATTTTATTTTTACCCCCCCTCCACAATAATCATATTTAATATACCTACATATGATTATGAATCTATAAAAGTATGTGTGATCAAGTAAGCTTTGAATTTTTCGTTGCATCCCATTTCGAAGTGAAATACAACAAAATTCTTTTGTGGAATATGTCCCGAAGTGGGGGGTACGGGTACAGGCTCCCCCCTCTTGTAGATCTGTCACCCTGTTAATTGTGAAGAAATTATTGTATGTGAAATCTAACATCTACGCAATTAATAACTAATGTAGGTACATTTCTGAATCATGAACCGAAGAAGTTCTTGTTCTATAAATGAATTAAAAACAGTTTTTCCAAATATACCCTTTTTGAGTTCATCTGTTTCCATAGTACGAAGATTGTTTCCTACGAGCTGTAAAACTGTGTCAGTTTCACAACTATTATAATAAGTACATTGCTCATAAAAATGCGAGGCGTTTGTACGGGGCACGTATGAACACGCCTGTATTATTCATTTTCAAGGCACGCTAAATGTTTTATGTTAACAATTCAACAGACTAGGTACATTGTAATTTCTCATTAGTATTGCGACTGCTGATGGGAAATTACTTTGTACCTATTGCTGTTGTAAAACGTGCTCTTTTATTAAACCCATCTCGTCGTTTCGCAAACTCCATTTCTCCAAATACCTACATACATAAGTGGGTACTTGATGGTTTTATACTTTCTCCCTTCAGAGATCATTTAATCTTACCGATTTTGAGATTCCAGATCTCAAAAGAAAAATACGATATCCTCACAAACTTACAACTGCATACTCTATCTAATAAAAAAAGAATAATCAAAACAGAACGATTCTTTAAAGATTTATGCGTGGTCATTTTTATAAAATATGTATAAATATAATTAAATTAGTTAATAGAGACATTAAAATGATTGTATTCTTTTATAATTAAAAATACAAAAAAGATCTTTGAATTTACAAATTCTAGCGCCATCTGTGTAAGGATGTTTTTTAAGTTAATAAATTAACAGTATTTTTTTAACTGTATGTATGTAAAAGTAACATAAACCCGATCTATATAGATCCTAATACATTACCTACTTTTTTCCGTGATACCTATTCAGGAAATTAAAGTTCTTAAAATTTGGATTTTTTTATGAACGCCTTGTACAAATTACGAAGCTCAGTTTTAGCAGGATGCAAAAAGTAATGATTTTTTATTATTTGGATATTTTAAAAATATAGTCGGAAGTACAACACGATTTTTTTTAAAATTTCCTACCATAAGTTAAACGTCTAATAGGCCACTGATTTTGGTCCACCCGGTATAGTAAAAAAATAATAATAATAATATCATCTTGTTCGATATTTTTGAAGTTATGAATGAAGTCTTTTTTTAGTTATTATACAAAGGTATCAACTATAAAGTGTCATTAAATCCGCATTTTGCCTTCTAGAGAGCTAACGGTAAAATTTTAAACATTCTGGCATACCTACTACACAAGGCATTTGAGATCTCCGTTAATTTAACTGTAGAGCTAAACGTATAATTGCCGTTTGAATGGCATCGAAACTATTATTCAATTAAGTGCAATCGTTGAATATTCCGTGTAAAAGAACCGAAGAATTTTAATTAATAACAATAACGTACTTAATACCTACACAATTATAGTAAATAATAAAATTTTAACCGGTGTTAAGCTAACGATAAGAAATAACAAGAAAAATATGTAGATGAACCCAAAAGTTTAATACATATTCATATAATGTAAAAAATGGAACAAGAGAAAACTTTAGTACTAAATTACGAACGATAAGTATAGGTTTTTATTGATTTTTTTGTACCTAGGTACGTTTGTCTTTTTTTAATTTCTAACTTTGTTATTTTTATTTCAACTATTATGAAACAATACCCTCTTCTATTATTAGATTTCTTCTAAATAGAAAGTGTTTAGTACAACATTTTGGATATCCGGAAATCAGTTTAAGGGCCAAGAATTTTTACGTCGTTTAATAAACGACAAAATATGCTTCCTTCATTCGGTCGTAAGAGAAAATTGCAACTTTCTAAAAGCAGGTGCTTTCCATGAAGCATAATTACTCGCCAGCAAATTAAAAATTAAAGGGCAATCGTAACTCTTACGTCGCAGAATTCTTATTATTACTCGCCCTTAAATTATAGAAACACTAGTGTCAGTCAATATTTTTCTTGCATGCATACCATACGTTAATATTTCGTTTCTTAGTATTCACGGTTGATTAGCAATAGCATGTGGCGATAAAGGAACAAGAAGGAACGTAGAAACGAGCTACGGAAGGTTTAATATCCGCATTTCTTAGCTCTGTTTAGCAATAGATGCGTCTACGTATCTCCGTCCTTATCCGCCACCCCCCATTCGCGCTAGGGTAGTTTCATCCCTAAGGAAACGAACATAGCGCCGGCGTTGAGTATCCAGATCGGCGTAGTAGCAATGGTGTAGGCAAATTCTGACCCAGAAAAATGACTATCTCGCGTCCAAGTCAATGTTTGTACCTACCTAGTGGTAAATTCAAGTGCTTCGTGAATTTAAACAGTACTTAATAAGGTCAATTTCTTGTGTTCGTGTGCTGATTAATAAATAATTAAATTTTCTATGACGTACACACAGCCTCATTTTGACCTACATCAATGTATAAAATTCAAAATACTTGCCGGTTTAATTATAGATCGTTTTATTTTCGTTACCGCACTTGCTAAACTAGTGCAAACTTGAAATATTTTTGAGATGGTAGTGAATTAAGGTCGTCTAAAAATTAACGCGAAAATGTTTAGTTGTTTGTGGCATCTGTGGGACTGGTAAATATATTCGCACATGCATACACATATCGTTTAATTGCATTCTCAAAATACATTTCATTTCCCTTTGTTTATAATTTCTTAAGTGCCCCTTATAAACGTTTTACAACCTGAACTTTATTGTCCACCACACGCAGTAAGCATTAGCCTATTTATTAGCTCTTTGACACCTGCTTTTCTCGTTAAAGTGACCTATATCTTTTACCACATTTAACACTATCGTTACCGCTTCTGTAATAACAAAAACGGTCAAAATTTGTTTTCTTTTTTTAATTTAGAGATTAAACTAATTTTCAGTTTGAACACTGTTACGTCATTTAACATTCTTATTTGCAGCTTTTTGGGAATATTTATTTCTGTCCCTTGTACTACATAAATGCATATTTTATTTAACTATTATATGCACTCCTTTAAAAAAAAATAACAAAGAGAAAGTATCATTAACTTTATGCGAGCAAGTATAACAGTTTCTTAAAGCAAAGTTGGTAATAATGATACAAAAATAATCTATTAACGATATAACAGTATTTTCTTGAGATAGTTACACATTAAAATCGACTTATAAAATAACCGATTTATATGAATAACGTTTTCTCTTATTAGATAGTTCAGCCTAATTGGCTTTCTAAATAATGTTTTTCCGTTTCGTTTGCCGTTATAGAGTACTTACTTACCCGGTAAAATACACGAACATGTAAAGTATCATACATGAACTAGTCAATTAATAACAAATCGTCCATTAAAATAGTTTCAAATCATTTAAATAATATAGGTAATTAATGTTGATTTGAAACAATTTTTCCAGGTTGGACCCTACTAGCATGGAATGTAAGAAAAGCACATACGCTAACTCAGGAACGGTACAAAGCAACGAATCTATATCTAATGAAGCGATTCAAAAACATGCACACCAACAAAATAGTGCCTCACAACCGTTGAGGCTACTACAGTATGGTTTAAAGGTCCCTAACCACCAACACAATCAAATAAATCAATCTGTTAAACCACAACAACAACAACAACAACCCCCCCAACGAAATTTTCACATACACCAACACCTTCATCAACCGCAGATTCCTTATCAACCCAGTGCAGCCCACCAACATTCTCAGCAACCGTTTCGCCAAGTTCAAAACACTAACGTTTACCAAAATCAGTTGTATCATCAGTATCAGACTCAACATTTACACGAACATATTCAGAAACAGCAAACAAGTCAAAACCAATCCCCTTCTCAAATACAAAACAACCTAAATCAACAAAATTCCCAAATATGGGTCCCTCATCAAGCTCCTACACATTACCATACAACTCAACAACTTAAAGGGGAGCAAAATGTTACGAAACCAACCACGTCAACGACGAAACAATCGAAAGAGGCTGAAAGAAAGAAGTCTAGTGGAGGAAACTCGCAGCAACAACTGAGATCTCCCTCCGCCAAAAGGCCTATTGAAGCACCTGTAACTATGCAGGGGTGGCTTCATAAACAAGGGTCAGAAGGATGGATGTTATGGAAAAAACGATGGTTTGTTTTGTCAGAGTATTGTCTCTTTTATTATAAGGGTAAGCCGACAATATTCCTTAATATTCTTGCTGTCTTTACGTTAATCGGTTTAATAGGCCCAGAAGAAGAGAAATTGCTAGGATCCATTCTTCTTCCTTCTTACAAAGTTTCCATTTGTACTCCTGAAGATAAAGCCAACAGAAAGCACGCTTTCAAATGTGAACATGTCAACATGAGGACGTACCTTCTTGCCGCCGATTCCCACGAAATAATGATGCGATGGATTAAAGTGTTAACAATGGCTTGCAACTTGCAAACTTGCTTGTAATTTTAAAGAAAAATTAACACACTTTTCTTCGATATTAACCATATTTCCTAATATTTTAGGGAATCCGAACAACATCAACTTGGTAGTTATTCTGCAGACCAAAGACAGGCGGAAAACTTGACTTCCATCAGTTCTCATGGCAGACAAGTGCCTAGATTAAAAATAACTTCCAATCATACACATTCAATCGACAATGCTACTGACATTAGTAGTCCAAGTCAGTATGAATCAAGTCAATATTCTCAACCTCTTTACGCAAATGCTCCTCCAAAGCCCAGACGGTTAACCGACGGTTGTTCATCTCCTAGTCCAGATATTATTGAACGCTATAGCGTGGAATCTAAGTACCTTGGTCACCAATGTCCTCCACAGCCAATTTACATTTCGAGAAGTTTAGAAAAATCTCCCATCAACGTTTACTCTAATCAACAAACGGAACATTATTCTTACAGCCCGAGGCCGCCACAAATGTACCAAAAACATCCCCACAATTCTGCAGACTTCGTAAGAGATCAGAACGTAATGGTTCAATGTATGGAGAGAAGAACGCCCGACACTTATGGTAGATCTAATCTGCACCATGTCAGAAGCTTACGTTCTTCCGATTATGAAGATGTTTATGGTGATCATTCGATGTATAAAAGACCTCTTAGCCCTGTAGCCTATGATAGTGGTACTAAGCTCAATCCAGCAGTAAATGTGGCTGGACAGAGACCCTATACGCCCATTTTTATACAGGGGCCAAAAGATAATCTTCAATATATGCCGCCGCCGCCGCAAATGAGAAAGATTCCTAATACTGTTCCTCGTCCTCACAGTGCTGACTTCTTAGAATACGAAGTCAAGCATTCTGAAACTAACACAATTGTGATGAGACAACCAAGGCCTAAATCTAGCTTAGATATAAACAAAAATGTAGCCAATGATAATTATTTTTATTCAGAGGAGAGGTACGCAGAGAAAATGAGAAAATCTTCACAATATTTATCTAAAATGCCAAAATACCCTCCTCCACCTTCAGAATATGCCGGTGTGCCTCAGCAATCTCCTTCCGGAGAATCGAGAAGTCCCTATTTTTTGATGCGTTCTAGAACGCAGCCTATGGATGATTTTTCTAGAAAAGAGCCCCAAACTGTTCGAAGTGTAAGTGTGCTTAGTGACAGTTCGTTATCTAAAGAACTTGATATAGATATGCGAATGAGTCCAAGAAGAAGTCGGTTTGAAGGAGAAGCTGTTAGTCCCGCTCCACGATCACGGTCTGAAAATTACGACCAATTTACTAGATCTGCTAGCGCACGACTTGCTCAGAGTTTCAATTCTGCTGAAAGGGCTTATTATGTGAGCAGAGCGAACAACAAAGATGGAGAGAGAAAGGCAAGTAATATAATCGTTGGTGATGTTTCTTGATCATTTTACAAAAATTATTTATTGTTTTATTTTAGAGAGAAGAATCAATGAAAAGGCTACTAGAATGGAAACAACGAATGCTTCAATCTCCACTTAACAGAAAAGTCAGTCAAAATTCTAGCAAAGCGATTTCGAATCGTAATTTACATTATAAAAATCACAATTCTTACCAAGAATACGATAAATCATTCGGCACCCTTCCTCAGTACAACAGTTACTCATCGGATGATGAAGGTAAGGCTTTTTAACATATATGTATTAATTACTTTATTAATTAATGTGTAGAAAATTCCTTGCAAATATAAATTTCTCGTGGCATAATGTATTGAGAATTTTTCTGATAATTCATAGTTTCTTCAATGTTGTGTTCGTCTTCTGCTTCATTGACTTTAAAAATTGCTTAGATGGATTCTCAAGAACAGTTATGCCTTTGGTTATCTACGCCTTTTTGTAGTACTTAGTGGGTTGTACAGGGTAGTATTTACTGGTCCTTCCTGCCTGGATTAGCTTGGGTCTTCCACTTTTCTACTAACTCCTGGTGGCAACTTTTAACTTTCGAATTCGTTACTAACTATTTTCTTTAGAAATAAAAGAATTTATTTGTAAATTTTTTATGCACGGTCAGAAAATGAGGACGGCAGCAAAGAAAACGTACAATTACAGGCAGGACGGACCACGGAAGGGTTTGCCGGCATTTCCAAATCTCACAGTTCTGCACCTAGTTCGCATACCACTACTTCTAACTCTGATGTACTCTTTGACAAACAAAATGACACGACGCACGACATTAAAAATTCTACTTGCACTTCTAACTATACTTCTTGTAGTACCCTTAAAAATGACAAAAGCGAAAACTCGCCCCGAAATTCTTTATCAGACGACGTTTTCGAGAAGCCATTAAAAATTTCCAATAAACAATTTACCCATAGGGCTTTAGTATCTAATTTACGTTCAGAATATTCTAACAAATTTGAAAACAGTCCGTCCATGTCGGAAAATAAAAGCAATGATGCTTTAGTAGTGAGTATTTTATCGGAATTTGAAAAAAATAATCAATTTGATGGCGCGAGGCAAAAAGAAGACGATGAAAAAAGTGACGCGGCTGAAGAAAATTATATGACAATGACTCCCAAAAAAAGCGTCCTTGGACCAAGTCAATCTTTTAGCGAATTAACTGTTTTGGAATTGGAGGAAAATCCTTATGTTGAAATGACGCGTATTAGCACGTCTATGTCTAAATTAAACGTTGATTTACCTGAACCATATGAATGTCAACCTTATGAAATGATTTACTTCACTTCAACTAAAGCAGAGCCCGTTTACATGGAATTAAATCAAAAAGGCAGTTATTTTTCAAACAGTGAAACCCAAGAAGAAAAGA